>CM048745.1:366723899-368090328 GCA_026315105.1 Locusta migratoria | reverse complement strand
CAAAGAATTTATTCATATTAGATTTTGGACAAGTAACCTGAAATAATGCTTACTTACAAATTTTGAATTAAATGAATCCATTAAGGTTACGTATGATTTGCATCTTGATGACTAACTTTCTTTGTTTGGATACTGCAGTTATTATTTTGTACTGTACATTATGCAAGACAGCCTTATTTCTTGAATACTCTCTCATAAATGTGACATGTTATAAAAAAGGAGATGGATAGAGAGGGAAGCGGTATGAGAAGTACCAACTCAAAGCTTGAATAAATAAATATACGAGCAACGCCGGGTTGTCTGCTAGTAGTGGTTTTACATTAGACATCACCACTTGATGTAGTGGAATGAATGGGATGCTGGAGTTGAATTTTTGTAAATTTTTTTGATGCATAAATACTATCGTGTCTAAATATCGAAACAGTATGTATGTATATGATGATTAATCCACGTCTTCCATCGTCCATTACTAGAAAAATAAAAACATAAATAATAATAATAATAATACTTAGGCGTCCCACCTTCAATGTCAAAGTGGTGGCGCCTTCCAGACTGTGGTCGTCTGATAACGTTCTCTAACGTCAATTTTATTTTCATTCTTCCTTGCCGTTTGTCCCGGCTGCTGGTAGGGTCCATTGTTTTTTCTCGCTCTCGCCAAATTTTTTGATCTTGCGCCTGGGCTGGGGGGAGACGTGACATCTTGAGGTCTTCGTGTGGCCATCGTTGCCTGGTTCGTCCTACTGACCATTTTCCATATATTTTCAATCTAAAACCAATCTCTGCCACTCTTGATTCGCCGTTTCCCCTGTTCTAAGGATATGGAAGTACCAATAACGACGGTTTTCTCTCATCTTGTTTACTATTGGAGATTTTCATTGTAACATAGTAACTTCATTGTTTGTGACGTCAATTTTTGTACGACTTAAAAGCATTTCCCACGTAAATTGATCTAACGACGGACATCGTCCGGTAAAATATCGACATGCTTCTGCTTTTCCTCAATCAGGGAAATAATTTTTTTACAGGTATTAGTAAAGCTATAACGCTGCCGTTAATAAAATCAAGTTTCTGTTTGTGCTGAATGAATATTTATAGTACTTACAAATGTTTCACAGGAATAGTTTTCTATACCTGAAAGATAAAAACAAATCGTACGAGCCACAAATAAATTTGAAATTATCAGTCCAGGAGATGAATTTACATTCGGCACTGAAATAATTAATAAGTACAGAATGAAAATATATAGGGTGTTCATTTTAAGTGAAGACTTAAAAATACCTCCAAAACTACACGTACGTCTCGAAGTGTGGCGTACAATGATACTACAATCGACCTCTCACTCAATACCGTGAGTTGATGGTGGGAGGTGACTGTGAAATGTTTTTATTGCAGATTACGATTCTACAAACATTTTATCTGAAAGATTCGTTTCGAGGGCCACAGTTATTGGAGGAATCGAAATGTGTACACAATCGTAATGTAGGACATGCTACCCGACATCGCTTGTATATCCAACGGCTCTTGGGCACCCACCCCCTAACAGTATTGCATAGCTTCTAATTAGAAATCCCATTCTCAATGCAAGGGGCCACTGGTTCGATTCAAGGTCGCGTTGAAGATTTTCTCCGCTCGGGGGCCGGGTGCTGTGTCGTACTCATCATCATTGACAAGAAAGTCGCCGAAGTGGCGTCAGCTGAAAAGACTTGCACCAGACAGGCTGATCACGTCTACAGTAGGCGTGTAACGGCCACAAAGACCACACAATCATCAGCGTCTGCGTAACCTGTTGGGCAATCATCAATCTTAAACAACATACGTTGTCGAATGTCGAGGGCTACATTCTACGGTAGTATCCGTCGTTCCTGCTCCAAAAACATTCGATATTTAAGTCTATTCATCGTACCGTTCAAAAAAAAAAAAAAAAAAAAAAAAAAAAAAAAAAAAAAAAAAAAAAACGAACAATGCTTCTCTCTTGATGCCACACTACATGTTAATCGACCGTGAACACTGATGATCACTTGCCGTAAGTTGTGGGGAATGTCTACAATCCAACAACTCAAGTTATGCTAGTTAACTCCTCAATGGTTTGTGAACGTAGAGTCATCACAAAATAATACCTAGGCAAAAAATATTCGCATTTGTCAGAGTGCCCATTCAGAAAATACTAACCAGTTAGTGACGCGTGATACTTAGGAGCATGAGCCGCAGTAGAACGGCCGAGTGCTGTAAGGCGCCTTGTTGCGAAGCGCGCGGTTTCTCCCCATCGGAGGTTCGAATCCTACCTCGGGCATGTGTGTTTTTTGTCTGTAGGTTAGTTTAAGTAGTTTAGTAAGCCTAGGGACTGACAATCTCAGTAGTTAAGTCCCATATATTTACAAGTATTTAAACACTAGGAGGATGCAGTATTTTGACAACATTACCTCCAGACATACTAGAATTGTAATTGCATAAAGCTTTTCCATGGATTGCTGTGAGCTGCTGCTAGTACAGCTGCTTCATTAGCCTCTCCCGTAACACTTTTTATAATTCGGAACAAACGAGAGCAGCAATTCTTGTAAAAAGAGAACAACATGGAATACTAGGCAACATCAGCCTCATTATTTATCCTCCATTAACTGTAAATAAGTCTCATTTCAATTTTTTCTTATGTGGTTGCAACATTAGACGTCCAGTTGTGCGTCTGTTCCACAAATTATAGGAAAATGTGTAGCTTGAAAACAGTACGCGAATATTGTAAAGTTTAGAAATGTTCATATGTTTGTTAAGCTTAAGGGACTTAACTGCGGAGTCATAAGTCCCTAAACATACAAACTACATATGAACTACCTTATACTTAAGACGGCACAAATATCCATGCCCGAGGGGGGATTCCAACACCCGACCGTAGTAAAGCTTAGAGATTCATTCAGTTCTACATTTGCACAGGACATGAGTTCCCGTCGCAGTGTAATACCTGTAATTAGACGTTATTGTTCCGTACAAGGCCACAGTGGCGAGTCGATTTTGTTTTGTCTTCAGTCCAAATGCTGGTTTCATACGGCTCTCCATGCTACCGTA
Source organism: Locusta migratoria (assembly GCA_026315105.1). Taxonomy (NCBI): domain Eukaryota; kingdom Metazoa; phylum Arthropoda; class Insecta; order Orthoptera; family Acrididae; genus Locusta; species Locusta migratoria. The sequence goes on along the minus strand of CM048745.1, from coordinate 368,087,271 downwards.
TCCTGTGCAGATTAGATTAGATTATCTGTGTATGCCAATAGTACTTCCTTCCAAAGCTAAAATACCGATTCCTTGAAGTGTCTTTCCTACCAATCGATCCCTTCTCTTAGTCAAGATATGCTCAGTTCTGTTCAGTAATGCATAATTAGTCGTGTCATCAAAGCATCTAATCTTCACCATTCGTCTGTAGTATCACATTCCAAATTGTAATTTTTTGGTCTGGTCTCCTCATCGTCTACGTTTCAATCCCCCTCCATGATACGTTTCCTGCTACATCCAGGAAGGATTTGCTAACATTTAAATTAATAACGGAGAAAAAAATCTTTTCTTCAGAAATGAATACTTTCTCCACTTCGGCCATCAGAAGTTATTTCGCAACCCAGATAATACGTAAAAGTCATCAACTACTTTTCTTGTCTCGTCATCTAAACTATTTCACACAGCGACACCTGATTTAATATAGTACATTACATTACCATTGTTAGACTCTTGCTCACCTTTTACCCCCAAGAAACTTTCTGTTCTCTTCGATTGCTCTCCAGGTTCTTTGCGGTCTCTGACACAATTACAATGACATCGGCAAACCGCAAAATTATTATTTCCAAATTTTTCCTTCATTTGCTTTATATATCGCTCAGTTTACAGATTGAATAACATTGGGGAAAGCTACAGACCTGCCTTATCCCCTTCAAAACCAGAACGTCCCCTTCATGTCCATCGACTTTTATTACGGCTGTATAGCTTTTGCACAAGATGAATATGTATTTTCGTTCACTATATTTTTCCGTTCTAGATTTATAATTTGAAAGAGTGTATTCCAATCAACATTTCCAGAGCTTTCTCCAAATTTTCATAAGCTGATAACGTAAGTTTCATTTTCCTTAACAACTCTACTAACATTCCTACATTGCTCCTAAATCCAAAGTTAACTATTTTTTCTTTTGAATATTTTACCCAAGGAGATTCCAAAAGATGCCATATATTCACTGAATAGAGCTGCATGTCCACGACAAAACTATTGTTCCCCCTTGCTTTCAGCCGTTCGTACTAACTGCATATCAAATCCACGTTAATTGATGACACAGGGTCGACTCAGTCTATTATCGAGACTGTTACTCCTGTAACTACTGAAAAGACTGTTTCCCATCTTCAGGATCCATACGTTTCCCTGGCCTTTCCACAGATAACATTTCACTATGGTTGCGTTAAGGAATGGCTATTCGTATCTTTGAGTCACGCAAGCCTTCTCAATCGTTGACGTTCATGAAGTGGGGAGCGTCGATATGTCAGAGGAATATAAAGTTGCCATTGTGGCCTCAAATTAGAAATTCAAGCGATATTAAGCAGTAGGTAATAAATTACGATTGTCTACCTAGTCGATTCCTCAGATTACAGCGACAACTGGGGCGAAACCAAATAACTGCTTCTGACAAAACATACGTAGTTTTTTCATTAGAATAGTAATCTGCAGTATCAAATTAGGGTTTGAAGATTTCAAATATGCCTCGCGTCACCCACGCATAGCTTTGGTTGGAGGTCTACTGTGGTATCATTGGGTGTCTGCCTCTGAGACTGAAACATATATTATAACTTTTTTTCTTTCGATGTGTCTTGTTCTAGATATTTCAATGTCTTCAGCTAAAACTGATAACGTCTATTGTTTATTTTTCCTCGTCTATTGCTTATTTTTCCCATTATCTTTCACACTCATCAAAATTTTACTACAAATTCATCAGTAGCTGCTTGTGTACATAGTGATCCATATGCTAGTAGCTCGTCCTAGAAATTATGAATTTCAGAGTGCTTCTGAATCATTTCGATACTTAGCTGCATTGTGTTACTCCTACATGTACGTTTGTTTACATTAGTATTCCTCCTTTGCCATATCAAAGTAGTCAATCACATATTACTGTTGCATTGTGAGTTACTTTATGGAAAAATGAGAGACATAGTGACATTTACTACATCAGGCACATCATGGAAGCACTATATAGCTGTCTAAATGTTAAAATGGTTGTAATCCTAGGGGACCAAACTACGCTGGTCATCAGTCCCTAGTCTTACTAACTACTTAACCTAAGTTAAACTAACCTAAGGACAACACTCCGACGCGGGAGCCCGCTCGACCCGTAACGTGGCGCTCCAGACCTCTTGGCTACTCCCACGTGGCTATAGCTGTCTATGAACTTTCTGTTGCTACTAGTGCATAATAATTTTAATGAATTTGTTTCAATATTTTTCCCAGTATATACGCACTACACATTAATCGTGGAATTTTTATAGCTTCAAATAAAAAGTCATGCATTAAACAGTGAAGAACAGTACTCTGTCGAGTAGAAAAATGAAAGACTGATGTAATTCGACAGTTCTGCTTGGATAAGTTGTTAGATTTACTTTTGTGTATTAATTAATACCCTCCGTTGCTAAATAATGACGAGCCCACATTCAACAAACCACGTATTATAAATTCAAGAATATTTCTGTACTTTATTTGGTTTCTGTGCGTCTTATTTTACGATCCATTTCTTTCTTAGATACATTTTATGTGTAATAACACAACACTGGTTAAATTACGGGAGATAGATGGGTTGGCTTCTTCAAGAGTTAATGTTCTTAGTATTAAGTACGTGAATTCATTGTTACGTAACGCAACTATTCACATTCATCAGATCGTTGCCTAACACTATAACGTAGGTTGCTAGAAACTTTAATATCTCCGGCAAAACAATGAATTTTATTATTTATTATGCAAGAGGATTTTTTTAGGACGTGCAAGTCTAGCGAAGTTCTAAGACACAATCACGCTATTATTCGATACTACTTCCATTATGACTCAGAAAGAAACCTATTTAAACTCCGTTTTTGTCTTGATAAACAACTTTGTGACTTCCGCGAAACTCACGAACTTCTCAGAATTGTCTCAGCAATAAAATGTAACTCCGAAGAGGCATCTACAGACTGCAGCGTCCACAAAAGCAAGGAAACGGTAGTCACTGGAATTTTCCGATACGCAGTTACTTCTTCATATTGATCGCAACATCCGGCCTCTGGGGCAAGACGAATGGCCGGGAGCGCCTGCAGAGACCTTTCCTTGCTGAAATACTACCAGCGGGAATTTTGCTGATCTAATACCGGACAAGTTCGGTGGAATACCAGTCAAAAAGTGACTTATTTTCGATGGACATTTCGAGTAGATCATACAGCGCATCATCATTCACACGAAGGTATTCACAAACTTCGGTGTATTGTAGAGGTACCTGTGACTTTCTGAGCAACATACGGTTCATTCCAAATGCCATTTTAACGATATACAAATAAATTATCCACAATTTGTTTAAAATTCCTGCATATAGTCAAAGAACTTCATTAACTTTTCAGACAACATTTTTTAACTTTCTCTCTACGTAATACCATCACACAAAGTATTAAGATTGATGTACGATTATGAATCACTACCAAGAAAGGGATCACCCGATTATTCTCTCGTTAGATATGAGCACTGTAATCAACTGTCGTCCGTCCGCCTGTCACATGCTTATTTCGTTCAGTTTCGATACTTGTTTCGGAATTGCGTGCCCATACTACAGTGCAGTTATCTCCTATCGGACCTACTGCTTCGAATGGCTTCTCAATCACTAGCAGGTTTGAATCAGAGACCTTGTATATCTCCACCGATTCTCCGCAGTAGGCCGGCCGCGGTGGCCGAGGGGACTGAGGCGCTCCAGTCATGGTCTGCACGGCCACTACGGTCGGGGATTCGAATCCCGCCTCGGGCATGGATATTTGTGCCGTCCTAGTTCGTAAGTAGTTCATAAGTAGTTTGTAAGTTTAGGGACTGATGACCCCGTAGTTAAGTCCCATAAGCTTAACAGACATTTGAACATTTGAACTCCGCAGTAGGATCCCGTGATTTCAAGGCTATGAGCCACCACACGTTACCACCTCCTGTGTGTTTATATGTAGATAGTATATAGCAAAATTAGAAGAAAAGAGATATAAAAATAATCTAAAAGTAAGGATCTATTAACTTTGAGTTTTAACCTAGCCTTCACGTCTCATCGAAATGAGGAGTCACCAGAAACGACACGTGGTTCGGTTACCAGGCTAAACGGTAGGCCCTCTGTACTCTGTGGGATAACGAGAGTATGTTTGGGATATGGTGGGCACCGATGCGGCGCCGAATCGAAAGATATGCACCAGGTCACCGAGCCACACGAAATTATTAAATTACTAGATTCGAATCAGGACATATTCTTCACATTTCACACTTCACTGCTTTACAGATTTACACTAGGGATAACGTTGCTTTTCAAGTTTCTCGTGTTTTTCATACATACATATACATATATATCACATTTTATAAAATAGGCTGTGTGTGGCGCAGGTCATCCCCGTTTTCAAGAAGGATCCTCGAACAGATGTGCAGAACTATAGGCCTGTATCTCTAACGTCGGTCAGTTGTAGAATTTTGGAACATGTATTATGTTCGAATATAATGACGTTTCTCGAGACCAGGAATCTGCTCTGTAGGAATCAGCATGGGTTTCGAAAAAGGCGTTCGTGTGAAACCCAGCTCGCGCTATTCGTCCACGAGACTCAGAGGGCCATAGACGCGGGTTCTCAGGTAAATGCTGTGTTTCTCGACTTCCTCAAGGCGTTTGATACAGTTCCCCACAAACGTTTAATGAACAAAGTAAGAGCATATGGTCTATCAGACCAATTGTGTGATTGGATTGAGGAATTCCTAGATAACCGAAAGCAATGGAGAGAAGTCTTCCGAAGTATGAATTATGTCAGGTGAGCCACAGGGGAGTGTTGTGGGTCCGTTGCTGTTCGCGATATATATATATTACCTTGCGGAAGTTCACTGAGGCATTTTGCGGACGATGCGGTAGTATATAGAGAGGTTGTAACAATGGAAAATTGTATTGAGATGCAGGAGGATCTGCATCGAATTGACGCATGGTGCAGGGAATGGCAATTAAAGCTCTATGTAGACAAGTGTAATGCGCTGCGAATACACTGAAAGAAAGATCCTTTATCATTTAGCTACACTATAGCAGGTCAGCAACTGGAAGCAGTTAATTCCATAAATTATCTGAGAGTAGTCATTAGGAGGTATTTAAAATGGAACTACCATATAAAGTCAGTCGTCGGTAAAGCAGATGACAGACTTAGATTCATTGGGATAATTCTAAGGAAATGCAGTCCGAAAACAAAGGAAGTAGGTTACAGTACACTTGTTCGCCCACAGCTTGAATACTGCTCACCGATGTGGGATCCGTACCAGGTGGGATTGATAGAGGAAGAGGAGAAGATCCAACGGAGAGCAGCGCGCTTCGTTACAGGATCATTTGGTAATCGTGAAAGCGTTACGGAGATGATCGCTAAACTCCAGTGGAAGACTCTGCAGGAGAGACGCTCTGTCGCTCGGTACGGGCTTTTGTCGAAGTTTCGAGAACATATTTTTACTGTGGAGTCTAGCAGTATATTGCTCCATCCTACGTATATCTCGCGAAGAGATCGTGAGGATAAAATCAGAGAGATTAGAGCCCACACAGAGGCATACCGCGAACAATACGTGACTGGAATAGGAGGGAAAATCGATAGTGGTACTCAAGGTACCCTCCGCCACACACCGTCGGGTTGCTTGCGGAGTACGGTTGTAGATGTAGATGTAGATGTAGATGTGTGTGTGTGTATGTTCCACATCTCCTCCTAAACTACTGGACCAATTTCAACCAAACTTGGTACACATGATCCTTACTATCAATCAACAATTGCTGTTGGGATAAGAACCACTTACGACACGTACGTAAGGAGATATGACGTCTTAAACAATAACAGTCGTGAAAAACGGCCGCATCATGCGATGATATTCCACATCTTCTCCGAAACTAATGGACCGATTTCAACCAAATTTGGTACAAATATTCTTTAATGTCAGGAATCATTTGCTGTGGCTGCGAAAACCACATACGATACATATTTCATACGATATCACGTCATAAACAATGATATGTCCCATTTTGCGGCGTGTGATAGCGTGATTGTATTCGTCAACGATTTGAGATTGAGAGCACTTAGCAGCTTGCAATAAATTGTAAATATTATTTCAAATACCTACGACACTTTTTCTCGCTGAGAACTCCTACAAAATTATAAAAGGAAAAAAGTTTATCGCTTACTACTTTTCCGATGTTCATGATGTATATTTACGGCATTTGGCATAACGTTACAAGTTATTACTTCTACACTGTAACTTTTATACGCCAGACAATTCACAGACAGTCCACATACATACCACTGAATGTTCCTTCCATATTATATCACAGTTCGACATATCATAAGATATGAAGTGATAAACAATTTGGTTAATGAAAAATCACATCATCATGCATGGGGTTTTGATTTATTACGACATTACGTCTTTACTGCTAACACTATTCACGATACATTTTGCAGACATTTGGCACATATGCCACTGAATGTACCTTCGAATTTATAACATAAAACGACACATATTTCAGGAGATATCATAAACAATGAAATTTCCGAATGGCTGCTACATCATGCGCTCTTTTTCCACATCTCCTCCTAAAATAATTGACCGATTTCAATTAAACTGGGTTCACATGTTGCTTACTATCAGACAACGATCGCTGGTTGGGTTAAAAACTACCTAGGACAACATAGTTCAGAACATTTGATGTCGTAAACAATAAACTTTCCCATCACGCGACGCAAGATTTACGACACTTCATTCATCCACTCTTTATTCATCACAGACAGTTTGCTAATATTACTCTCTACAAATGATCTGCATGGAAACGAAACTTAGACAGATTGTAAGGTAGAAGTCCATGAACATAAAGGGACGAACGATATGCCCTAAAATAAGGAAGGAATAAATACAACAGATTTCACAGAGGAACCTACATAAAACATTTATACCAATGAATATATACCTGCAGAATTATATCACTATGCAACATAAACATCAATAGATATGACATAGTAAATTAACACTGCGATTGGTAAAAACATGTCACATCATGCACTGCGTTTTAATACATTTTTTTTTTTTTTTTTTAAATTACTACTAACAAGACGCTACTGCATTCCAGTCAGCTTGAGGATATTTCTGAAAGCTGACTGTGCTGATGACATCTTTGAACTGTGAAGTGCAAACAGCAGCAGACGAAAGCAGTAGCTTTCTATAGAACTATGCCGATGTATTGTCAAAGACACGTTTACAAAATCGCGTTTTAGAAACACAGCAGAGCGGGAGCGTTTCATGCCGATTCGATTACAGCAGTGCACAATAATAAGGTAAGAAAAACTAAATGAAAATCTTCGTGACTATTTCAAACAAGGAAGTTAGAATGTAGGAAGATGCCATTGGGCCGAAAAAGTGAAGCCTGCCTCCGCCATATTGCTAAGTATTGGAGAAGTGTTGGTAATAAATCAGATCACGGAAAAAAGATACATCGTAATCCTAAGTGTTTTCTGTAGCTGTCTGTTCATCTATTAGAAACACCTAATCTCCTAAACTACGTCACGGATTTGATGGAGCAACTTCGATTCATAAAAGTGAGATCACGGAAAAATATTTAGATGTAGACTATGCTTAGAGTATGGATGGCATAGTACAGCAAACAAGCGATAGAGGCGCTGTAGTGCACCAAAGAACTAATAGACGCCGCTGCTGTGAAATAAGTATGGGGTAGTACAGGAAGGAAGCGAACGTCTGTGATAGAATTAAGCAATCTTATCTCTGCGAACACCAACAAACATTGAACATCGTGTTACTGATTTAGCTTTGCGTATTAAATACTTAATGACATTACTTTTTCTCTTTTGGCTTGTTTCATTTTGTATCAAAAACTTTATGAAGGTACATCGTTCCGGAGGATGACTTTTAGTTACACTTTACATCTTTATGCAGATACATCGTTTCGGACAATGACTTTCACTTACATTTGACATCTTGGCTAGGACAACTGAATTTATTGACAGAGCTATCCAACAAGGATTTTTACTAACTTAGATCTGGAACCCTAAAAATCCACAATACACACATGCCCTTCTTTAACAACCGTTGCAAAGCACGGGCATATAAGCTAGTATACATATCAATTGTGGTGTCTCGTAGGCCGCTTGGTCTGGGGCACTACGTCACGGAATGCGCTGCCATACCCGCCGATGTTTCAAGTCCTCCCTCTGGCATGTGTGTGTGTGTTTTGTTTCCTTAGCATAAATTAGTTTATGATGGTTTAAGTACTGTATAAGTCTAGAACCGATACCATGAGACGTTTTGTCCCATAGTTACACAAACTTTGAACTCTGAACTGTAAACTCACAAAAGTCAAGAAATGGCTTCACCGATTTGAACAAAACTATAAAACTTTGTTCTGTTTTCTTTCTTTCTTTTTTTTTTAAATATTACTTTAATACGTCGATGGTTTCGAATAGAAAATGTTGGAAACCGAAAAGTGATAAAAACTAAATTGGTAATTTCATAAGGGTGCATCCCAATATCGGATTCTTCCTTACAATTTATTTCATGGTAAACGTTTTTCCAAATTTACATTCGACAACCGTGCTTAATAAATTTTTCATATATTGGATTTTAATCCTAATATCCTGATTTTTTTTCATTAATGCCTGTAAACCCGACACTAAAAATTGGCCGAAACGTCAGTGGAATTTTAATAGATTGAGGATGCGGACCAACGCCCGGAAGGATTTTATAAGTAATGCCTGTATCGTTGAAAAAGTGTGAGCATGTCACTGAACTCCTTATAAGCCACTGGACCGATTTTGATGAAATGTTGTGTCCGTGTGTTTGAGTTGGTCCCTAGGTGGTTTGCAATTACAACCGGTTGCTGGCACTTGGAAATTTTAATAAATTGAAATTGGTGATTTTGTAACTTCTGTCAAGATTCGCATTTTAAGCGCTGTTGTACCGCTGGCTGCGATAAAAATTTTCACACTTGACTTTCAGAACAAGAAACTGCCACTGTGTGCATAATATTTTATACGATGTTTGGCGAAGGCTAACTTACTTCGACACAATCGACAGTTTCATACCGATGTTGATGATTTAGCACACTTTACAGTCAAAACAAAAGAAATACGTATCGTACAGAGAGGAAGGCCGTGATTCTATACTTCCTTTGACCAGTCATCATGAATTTTGGTACCTATACGTAAACTTTCATGTACAGTGGAGAGTGGGGATAAAACAGAAAATGTTCAAATGTTCAAATGTTTGTTAAACTTAAGGGACTTAACTACGGGGTCATCAGTCCCTAAACTTACAAAATGCTTATGAACTATCTTATACTAAAGAAGACACAAACATCAATGCCAGAGAGGGGATTCGAACCCCCGACCGTAGCGGCCGTGCAGACTGTGACTGGCGTGCCGCAGACCGCAGAAGGAAGAGACAGGACGAATTGGCAGAGAGCCAGGTTAGGTAATGACAGAGAGAGGGGCATGGATGGCTGTATACGTGGGAGGAGGTTGTGGAGGAGGAGGAGCAAGCTGAGGCTGATGAAGGGGGAGGAAGGAATAGACAGACAGAGGAGCGACACGGACTAACAGAATACTGGAATAAATGAAAACCTGTGCATCTCCGGTTTTTGAGATAGTTACTACAGAGAGAGCCCTAAGAGGACAAAGAGGAAGGAGATAAATAGGCATAGAAATAAGTGAGATGATGGACGTATTTATTGATTGCAAAGTATTTTCGTATTAGCTAGTGTTACATGTATCTTGCTCACCTCAAATATCTGTGGAACGACGATAGATACTGCAAAACAATTTTCATGGGTAATGGCATATGAAAGTACCAATTATAAGACAGTCTAAATCATAAGGAAATAGTATTTTTACCACAAACGTAAGTTTTTTAATGGATACACCATGATATTTCGCGTACAAGAAAGAGCATGAAAAGTTACAAAATCCATGACGTTGGGGCTGAATCGCAATACGGCATTTAGATCTCAACCATGAACCAAACGTTGCACGTAATCACGATGCGATTCATAGTACACATTTTGTGCCCATTGTAGTGCTGTAGTAGAGTCGTTGGGTTTGTTTATGATGTCTGACATTTGTCATTTGTCGTTGCTTTAGCGTACAGTACACTGCATACCAGTGTCGTCGTGCATCAGAGTACTGTAGCAACTGCTTTCAGGTGCCCGCCTCCGTAATCCAGTGCACAACGTAGTAGACTGTCACGCAGGGGGCCCGAGTTAGATATCCGGTCGGGTCGAGGATGGGTGTTGTCCTCATCATCATTTCATCATCACCGAGAGACAAGTAGCCCAACTGGCGTCACCTAAATACTGGCACAAGTCAGGCCGAACACGATCGCAGCTGGATCTAACGGCCAAAAAATGCCACACGGGATTAGTGTTGTGTAGTTCGCGAACGAACTAGTTCGGAAGAGCGCTCCCACAGGGAACTACGCGAAGTATTTCGCAGATCCCTTGCCTCTTAGTTAGTCCGCTCCTTTTTCGAAGACTGACGGGTAACAGCGAGAGGACTCGAGAACGCGCAGAATCGCGTGATACCCTTCTACCAGTTGCCGTGATTTAGAGCTGGGATGCAGCTCAGCTGTAGTTTTAGTAGCGGTAGCAAAAGCCAAAACGAGCGGACGAACTTAAAAAAGCGACCTACTTCGCGGCCTAGCTGCGAACTAAAAGGAGAGCTACCTTACTCCAACTAAAATATGCGCGGTTGGTCGCGAACAGAATTAAAAATCACGTGTAACCTGCCTGCTAGATTACGTAGTTCAGTGCTACAAAATTTCTCCTTTGAAGTATTCTGCACTCTGCAATATCTGACTAATAAATTCCATAATGCCAAGATATAGAGATAACTCTAAACTTAAACGCGAGAAATTATCCACAAACTGTTTCTTTTGGTTTGCGTGATATCATTAGCGGCTCAAGCAGCAAGCGCATGAAGCAGCTAGGTGGGGGAACTTCTCCCTCCACCTGCATGCGCAGACCACGCCGCTCAGCCGTCACTGCGAGCGGACGAACTAATAGAACGAACTAGTTCGCTTCAGAGCCGCGAACTTAAGTGAGCGCTCCCGATCGCGAACTATTATGCGCAAGTCTACACGGGATCATTATCACTGCACTGTGGTAATACACATACAATTTAAGTATGATGTATACGCTTGGAAATAATATAGAAATTCTGCTGACCGATGGAGAATGTACGTTGACAGAAAGTAATGCATGAAATTGCATTTGAATTTACAGTACTGTCATAGGTCCATATGATTAATATTGTATTATGTCGGTTCTGTGCCGTTTGTAGATAAGTTACTGTACTTTATGAAGATGTAGGCGCTGTTCAAGCACAACTATTGCGCAGCAGAAGATTCTTCGAGAAGATGTCGCCTTGGCGCTGCATGGTTTGTCGTCTCATGTCTTGTCCACGTCAAAAAGTAAGTTTACATGCAAGACCTCGAAAAACAAAATTAAAAACTATCCATATAAAAAAAAACTTTTCTCTTATTTAATAACCGGTTTCGGTGTATTAGGATCATCTTCTGACTCATACCACCATGACTACAGGCGGCAACGAAGGATGCAGCAAGCCCCACAAACGTGCAGTTCACCTTTGTGCGCTCTATTGCACGCAGCGTCACGGTATGCCATCCTGGTGGTATTCTCTAGATGGTCTTTAAAAACGAAAACAGGTCGTGAAATAAGAGAAAATGTTTGTGATCTGGGCCGTTTTTAATTTTCTTTTTAAAAATAAATCAAAATCGCTTTTATTCTGCATTATGATTTCACAACATTCTAAATAACGTCGGGAGTTGCTTGTGCGCATAATTTTGCATAGACAGTGTGATCAAAAGTAACCGAACACCCCGAGAAACGTATTCCATCAATTTTTGTACTTTTAGTGTTATTTTTTATTTTATTTTCTATGTACGTTTTTGATATTGGTTGCATTGTGCTGCCACCTTCTGCCAGGTACTTCCTATCAGCGACTTCGTTAGATATCATGAAAGAACAGACTGGAGCGCTCCGCGAAACTCAGGCTTCGAACGTGGTCAGGTGATCGGGTGACACTTGTGTCAGAAGACTGTAGGTGAGATTCCCACACACCTAAACACATCTATGTCCATTGTTTCTGATGTGATAGCGAGGTGGAAACATGAAGAGACACATACAGCACGAAAACGTAGAGGACTGTTCAAGCTGATGGAGGTTCTGTACTGGTATTGGGCCAGTGTATTTGGAGTAATAAGGGACCCTGAGACGTCTAGTTAGGACTTTCAAATGTTCAAATGTTTGTAAGGCTTATGGGACTTAACTATTGGGTCATCAGTCCCTAAACTTACAAACTACTTACGAACTAGGACGGCACAAATATCCATACCCGAGGGGGGATTCGAACCCCCGACCGTAGAGGTCGTGCAGACCGTGACTGAAGCGCCTCAGTCCCCTCGACCACCGCGGCCGGCGGTTAGGACTTTGACAGGTGACACGTGCGTAGGGGAAAGGATTGTAACTTGGGACGGTTTTACCTTGGGACACTATTTAATAACGTCAGTGCACTCTGATGGCAAATCTAAGAACTACGAAGTAAAGTTGTCAGGCCTGTTTTCAAAGGGAATAGGAGGCATGTTGTATTTGGGTAATGTTTGAGATTCTGAGGAGGAGTTTTAAAAGTTTTCGTGTTTTATAGTAAAATGTAGCCTCTATCATTAGAAGATATAAATAAAAGCTAAGCATCATTATTGATATTTCTTCAATAGAGGGCTGTAGGGCATTGTTTAAGTAAGCTAAAAAAAAAAAAAAGGTAAAGCAGTCAAAAATCCGAAGATTGGTTTGAACATCACAGTGCTTTACTAGGTATGGTCCTGTTTGGAGGTGGTATGCCGTTGCCTTTCTGCGACCTTCGAACTGACTTACCCAGTTATAGGGGGACCTACAGTTTAACGTGGGTTCCTAACCACGGTGCTACTCGGTATTTTTCACATGAGCAATACTGCCAGAGGTGAAAGAAGTGGAAAGTTACAGATAAAAATCCTAGGACCTGGAGGGGATCGAACTCAAGTCTTTTGGATTTGTAGTCTGGCACTCTACCACTGTGCAACCGATCCGCAGCTATTGATACCATAAGTTATGAAGATATAAATGTTTACATAGTTTAAGACACTGTTTTTTGTTATTTTGTATTTGATTTTACCTTGGGTCATGTCCCAAGGTACAACCAAACATTTCGTCTACAGTTTTACTTAAGTTTATGTTTTTAGATGGGTAGAAGTAAGTTGGGAAGGAAAATAGAAAAACCAGATGTGGAATGCACGGATGCAGTTGCCAATGAGGTTATTACACAGAAACTATGCGAGAAGCGGCTGAAGTATATGGAGTGTCTAAAAGTACTCTTGCTAGGCACATCCAAAAACACAAATTTTCTGGTCAAACTCATTTCAAAAATGAAGCCAGCAGTGCTACACAAATAGTCTTCACCACAAAGAGGAAGAACTTCTTTCTTATGTAGTAAGGGCTCCGCAATAGAACTTCGGTGTGGCTGTGGATGATCTGAAAAAGTTAGGCTTCCAGTACGCTAAAGCTAACATCATTTGATATCCAGTGACATGGAGGAAGAGGACGACCGGACGACAATTCTACAGAACCTTTCGAAAGTCTTAAAAGAACAGAATATCCCTTAGAAAACCAGGTCGAGTGGCATTTTTCAACAAACCAAATTTTTTTTTAAGAAACTCCAAGAAGTTTATTCGAGGTATGGTTACTCTAGAACATATCCGTCCATTCCCAAGAGCACCCCTCCAGGGAGATTTCTGGTGTAGGAAGAAAACCTGGAAGGTGTATGATTGTCACTGATACACAAGAAAAACAAAGAATTGAAGAGAGGAAAAAAAAAACAAGAAAAAGAAGTATTTCTCAAAGAAAGAAGCCACTAAATGGGCAAAGGAGTTTTCATCTACCACTTCTTCTGATGAAGAAATTCCCGAGCTTGGCAGTAGTTCTGTAGGTAGCATATTTTGATTTGTCACCTGAAAAAGAGGATTTCTCATCCTTCTTTCCATCTGAAAAAATAACATTTTGTTGTTCTCAAGGTAGTTGGGTCTTAGTAAAATTTGACATCGGTGGCAGATCCCATGTTTACTATGGTGGAGTAATTTTAGAAAATACAGAACAAGACGTAACTGTGAAATTCTAAGCAAAGGACCATTTTGTATTCCGCTATGTTGAGAATTGTTAATCGTAGTAATATAATGAAAGCACTACCAGCTCCAGTGGCGTGTCTTGGGTTTCATTCATTTATTATTTTACTCCCACCATCTATTGTTTTAAGTTAAAATAACTTTTGTATTCGGACTAACAAATAAATGTACTACCTAATTCCAATACTATTTTTCATTCATAAAACTAAGAAATTTAAACACATCATCGTGTCCCAAGGTAAAACCGCCACTGTCCCAAGGTGAAACCGTAGATCGTACCTTGGGACAAGTGTCACCAAAGTCTTTATTGGTAATTGTGTAAATATTGGATATAGCCTAATCTGCTGTTCGTTCAACATTACATAAAATTGGTGCATGTGATGAGATAAATTTTCATATTTCTTGTAAAATAATTATAGTATAAAAATTAAAATGTAAAAAATGCCTTTCCGTCACCATTTACCGCCTTTTTCAGCGCCGTCTCCGTTGCCTTAAACACAAACAAATCGGCCTTCTGCCATATAAAATTTGGTTCAATCTTACAATTTTTTGTCGAGGTGGAGTAGCCGAGCGGTCTAAAGCGTCTCGCTGCGGAGCGCGCGGTTGCTCGCCGTGGAGGTTCGAGTCCTTCCTGGGGCATGGGTGTGTGTGTTGTCCTTAAGTAGTTTACCTAGGTTTAAGTAGTTTGTAAGCTACGGACGGATGACCACGCAGTTTGGTCCGATAGATTTACAAACATTTGAACATTTGAACAATTTGTTTAAAGTTGTTTTCAATTCTTTTTCTTAATTTTTTTGTATCATTTTTTTAATTGATTTTATTTCAAACAATTATAGAATGGCGTGTCTTTTTCGGCCTAGTGACTTCCACAAAGTTCGTCTTCTCGAATTTTATGAATTTTTCCGTTTTGTTTTTTCTTGAGTTACACTATTGCATAATGATGGTTGTTAATTTGTCTTCTTTTAATTTCGGGCGTCACTTGCCAAATGCGCGCAATTTATCTGTTGTTCAAGGCTTTTGGCCCCTTCTCCATTCCGAGTCCATCGTTAACTGAATTCGCCTTCCGCGATAATAAACCGAAATGCCTCTGTATCAGCAGGTTTGTCCTCTTTATTCAGTGTGCCTGCTGGGCACTTTATAACAAAAAATAAACAAATAAATAAAACGGGAAAATAATAAACAATTTGAATGACTACGTTAAATACCTTTGTCTAAACACTGGTCAAGTTACACCAGAAGTAATAGAGGAAATAAAGTTCATGATTGTAAATAAATAATTCTATGCGAGTCGGAATGAAGCTGACTTCTCATTGCCTATAGTGGCACGTCTTCACGTATGATCGATATGAACTAAATTCTTTGTAACAATACTTCGATGAACTATTCATTATACTATCGGACTATCGCACTTCTCAAAAAGTCCCTCAATCTCGTTTCTTTTCACGCGATAGAAACATGCTCTACAACTGTAATGCAATCAGTAGAAAGTTCTGGAAACGGTTTTTATATTTGGGATGCCTCTGCATCTTTTGATGTTCACAACGTATAAAGAATATAAAGTCGTCAAGAGGAGGTGATGTGAATCTTATTGCGTAGAACACAAAGTGTCCCATGAGCCAGGCATAACTGTATGTTTTGCTCTGGGAAAATGGTTCCATTCGGAGAAAAGTGTATCATTCACGGATATTGTGGACTCACTTGTTCTTGTCATCAGCGCCAGTTTTTTTCGTGTCCAGTTCCATATCCTTATTTTTTTCCCCGCAGATAAGTGCGCAACCGACTCGACGATGTGGCAACGGTCGCATAGTGGGGTTGCTCTGAGGTTAATTTTATGAAGCCTTTCCGCCGTTGGGATGGTTGCGTTGACAACATCATACCGAGCAGCACTCACTCTAGTAGGTAGGTTGGCGTTTGAAATATTGTCCCAGACGTGTTTCCATTGTTTAGTTGGATATTTTCCTTCGATAGGGTTCTGTGGACGTCGTGCATTATGCAGTTCATAGATCTTTTTTGTGGTGGTGCGTCTCTGGTCGGGGGGAATGTAACTTATGTCCAAAAAATACGTAATCAAGTTCACTGATGTGTCCAACATTGCATGGTGCAGTGCAATCGGCCGGCCGCAAAGTTTGAAAGAGACACTGAGTGATCCCTCGCTCCCCTGCCTAGATGATTTTAGAGGTTCTGTTAAGGAACATTGCCTGGCATAGTGTCTGGAAGTGTTTGACGCCCAGGCCTCCTCTGTGCCTGGCCAACGTAGCCGTGTTGAAGGACACCTTAAAGATATGATTCTTCGACACGGCCGGTCGCGGTGGCCGAGGGGACTGAGGCGCTCCAGTCACGGTCTGCACGGCCACTACGGTCGGGGGTTCGAATCCCCCCTCGGGCATGGATATTTGTGCCGTCCTAGTTCGTAAGTAGTTCATAAGTAACACAAAGTGTTAGTGTAGGAGGCGAGGTACTGGCAGAAGTGAAGTTGTGAGGCGGCATCGTGAGTCGTGTCGGGATAGCACAGTCGGTAGTGCGCTTGCCCGCGAAAGGCAAAGGTCCCAGGTTCGAGTCCCGGTTCCGGCACACAATTTTAATCTGCCAGGAAGTTTCATATCAGCGCACACTCCGCTGCAGAGTGAAGTTTCATTCTGGTAACATCCCTTAGGCTGTGGCTAAGCCATGTCTCCACCATATCCTTTCTTCCAGGAGTGCTTGTCTTGCGTGTTTGCAGGAGAGCTTCTGTGAAGTTTGGAAAGTAGGAGGCGAGGTACTGGCAGAAGTGAAGTTGTGAGGCGGCATCGTGAGTCGTGTCGGGGTAGCTCAGTGGTAGAGCACTTGCCCGCGAAAGGCAAGCGTCCCAGGTTCGAGTCCCGGTTCCGGCACACAATTTTAATCTGTCAGGAAGTTTCATATCAGCGCACACTCCGCTGCAGAGTGAAGTTTCATTCCAATTCATAAGTAGTTTGTAAGTTTAGGGACTGATGACCCCGTAGTTAAGTCCCATTAGCTTAACAATCATTTGAATATTTTTTTCTTCCACACGTACCAACACGCTCCGCGCCAGAGGAGCAAGTGTACAGTATCAGAATCTGACTCAAGTTGTTCAGGTCGTCATTTGTGTTGACGATCACAATGATGTCATCTGCATAGGCATGACATACGGTTTTTACATTAAATAATGTTATTCCAGTTAAATCTGCATCCAATTTCCGGAGAAATGGTTCCACGGCTATTGCATATAACGCCGTGGAAAGAGGACAACCCTGACGGACCGATTGTTTAATTGGAATTGGGCCAGTTAATTGTCCATTAAACTTAATCCTTGAATGGGTGTCACATATGCATTACCGGATGATCTGTACGAATCTATCGCCAAATCCCATTTTTACCATTGTAGTCAATAAAAAGTCATGATTGATTCTTTCAAAGGCTTTGTTAAAATCTAAAAACACTAAAGCAAGCTTACACTTACAGACACATGTCAAGTTGATAAGATCTACATAGAGCAGAGAACGTCAAGCATGGATCTTGGAACGCTCGATTGATATGGCCCAATTATGTTGGGTACGACCGGCTTCAGTCTTGCAATCAAAATACGCATAAAAATCTTAAAATCCGCATTTAGCAAGGTCAGAGGACGAAAATCTTTCAATCCCTTGCGTTGTGTCGTTTTCGGTATACGTACGACCATCCCCTCAGTGAATGCAGGCGGGAGCTGTGACCGTTAGACCACAAACCACTAACGATTAAGGCGCCTTAGAAATGACTAAGTACGATTTCCTCCACGTCACAAACTTTAATTCAGCTTCTGTGTTCCAAACATAATTGCCACTACCGCCAAGGCGCCTTAATCGTTAGTGGTGTGGTGGTCTAACGGTTAAAAAAAAAGAACGGTTAAGACGTCTGCCTAGTAAGCATGGAGGTCCGGGTTCGATTCCCGGCCGCACCACAAATTTTAATTCAATGCTTCAGATTTATCAATAAAATTACGTGTGTTGAACATTGATGTGAAACAGCATTAATCAAGCCTATGACACACCTCTCTTCATAAATGAAAGGCATTATAGCCCAGGAGTAGCAGTTCACCAGTGAACATAAAGTACACCGTGGAACATTCAACATGACAGACTGTTAACGTATGCAACGAGTACGTCAAAGGTAAGAAACTGCGCCAGAGGACAGCACCATACGCTCCGGTCAGCATTAGTTTATTTGGCACAGGTTCTTTTCTGATTACTTTTGACGTACTGTAAGGAATGAAAGGAGAGGGGTTCTATTAGGTTTTTGTATAGAGAGAAGGTGTGAGTGTAAAAAAAATAATTTTTGGTGGCGTGTTAATAAATGTGTTGTTGTCGTAGTAATGACTGAGTAACGAAACTAATCTGATTTTAATTTCGTGGCTAGCTACTTTAAACTTGTAAGCAGTGCAAGTGATGTGATTAAATTTTGAAATAATTAGCAAAACAATTAAAGTGATTAACAAAAACTATGGCCCTGTCTGACAAGCTTTTCAAAAGATCACTCACCTTCCCTTTCCTTACAAAATCTCCAACGGAGACTGTGCACACAATGATAGTTGAAAATGAACTACCGCGTATGTGCAAAGCGCACGACTTAATTAGTACGCCAGTGGTAGTAATAATTTTGAAAATAGTAAAAGTAATAAATTCAGTACAAAGTGGTTGGCAAATGGGTGCAGTCCAACCACTGCAGTCAGTATTTGATATAAATTAATGCTATTATGTAAACAGTAAAATTTACGTAATTCAGGCTTCGTGGAAAAATGAATACGATAATTGTAAGACTTTGGTTCTTTATAGGATAGATGTGGCGGTGGTAACTATTGTTGAACTCAGTTTTGAAAAATCTGTTATTCATAAAATCTGAATTAATTACTATAATAAAGTTTGATTGCTTTCCTTATTTTGTAAAATGTTTATGAAGAATTAATTTTACTATTAGTTGATTCAGTATCGTAACACTGGCATGCAACAGTCTATGATCAAGTACCGTCAAATTTAGCAAAATTGTCTCAATCAACACTGTCTCTATTCTTTACGTAAACTGTCTCTCTCACCCTCAAAATGATCGTATTGAAGTATTGATTAACTAAGTCAAAGTTATATTACTGATACGTAAAATCAAAATCTTGTCACAATGAAATAGTTAAGTATTTTATTGCAA
Source organism: Locusta migratoria (assembly GCA_026315105.1). Taxonomy (NCBI): domain Eukaryota; kingdom Metazoa; phylum Arthropoda; class Insecta; order Orthoptera; family Acrididae; genus Locusta; species Locusta migratoria. The sequence goes on along the minus strand of CM048745.1, from coordinate 368,067,866 downwards.
ACTTTTGCAATTACGTCAACTTTTCTCTTTCTTAATGAGTTTTTTAAAATTTTTGATTCTGCACACTTTGTTCATCATACATTAATGAGTATTGTTATACTGGGCAAGAGTGGGTAATTACTTGTTACAAATAAGGTAAATTGTATAATCTAACTTTTTACATTCGGATAAGAGTGAAACATGCATCTACATTGATTACAACAAATTACCTTCAACTGATCTTAATCATTAGTCCAGGGATGTGCTTCACTGTAGCTCGACAATGGATCCTTTAGAATATGCAGATTACAGTATTTTGATTGAATACATAAATTGTTTTGCTGGCTCCTCCTTTAGCAGCTGCTCAATATCTGTTTTTGCTTCACTTGGATATACTTAAACACTGGTTTCATTTATACTTTTCATTTCATAGCACTTTTAACACCTTTTTACATTCACTTTTAATAACATTTTGTTACATAATTGTTTGAGGACTCAACGGACCGCGTACGAAAGTCTGATCTACGTCACGGGGCGGCAGATACTGCCGCTTGCCTGCTCTCCCACAGGCGAGCGCTGCTGTCCAATAAAGTCTCTGGCCTGAGGAGCTTTTTCGACTGCAGTATGTATCGATTTCTTGAGCTTGTTCACAGTGAAATATTCTACATACGTAAATTAATCATGACAAATAATTACAGTAAATACAGAAAACATTCAAAGTACAAAAATCAATATAATAAAATATACATAGACAAAAACAGTGCACAGATAATAAATAAATGGCAGGAAATGCTTATAGTTGTATTACATACATAGATTACGCATTGCAATCATTAATTAAATGACATTAGATGATCATAATTACTACCTATATACAACATACAGGTTCAAATGAACAAAATCTCTCAAAGTGAGGCTCATACCTAGTTGCGATGTAAGGGGTTACCTTACAGTACTCGTTGCATACGTTGACCTTCTGTCATGTTTAACGTCCCACGCTGTACTTTATGTCCAGCGGTAAACTGCTACACATGGGCTATAATACCTTGCTTTTTAATTTCATTTATGACCAGTTGAGTGTCATGAACTTGGTTAATTCTGTTTCACTTTTTTATTTTAAGAAAACACTGTAATTCTGTTTAAATTTGTATTTATCGGGATACTATGATGATGAGCATAGCCCGAAACGCATAAGAAGAATAAATATTTCAATACCGTCTGGATCTTCATCATTAATTCGGCCCAACAGCTTTTTTAAACTTATTTTTGTAAATTAATAGGTCAGTGCAAATCAGATACGGCGATTCTGCTTTTATCATATGTATTCTGTAATGATTCGCAGACGTTAGAGACGCGCTTTGGCTGCTGCTAGTGTTGGCGAGCTTCAGCTAGGACGGGTCACTCCAGGTGTGGTTGTCGGCTAATTAAGCCGCTACAGGTAGGATGGCTGCAGCGCAGGTGTAGGTGGACAGCGGGGCGGCCTACCTGCCAGGCGCGTGATTTAGACGCTCACTCCGCCGTTATTTACGGCCGACGCGTGACCGCCGGCCGCCTAAGCTACGGCCTCTTCTCGCACAACCCGCGCCTCCTCCTCCTACAACGTCTCTTCTGAGGAGAGGACACTTTACGACGTCATTTCTCAGCACACGCTAGACGCTTGCGCTAGTACGCGGCGCGCGCATAATGAACACACTACAAACCGACAAGTCGTCACATATTACTTCGCGTTAAAGGAAATAAAAAATAAAAATAAAAAAATAAAAAAAACTGGATGCAACAGCGAAACTACTCTTACGCACATTCCAATAGTTGCACGCTACACAATACGGAAAGGCATCTACGTTCGCCCCTCGTGTTGATATTAAAAGCTGTGTGTGTGTTGTGGATGTTGAACCTATCGTTAAATCAGACAACAAATTGTTCATTAACGCAGCAATTTGGTTTAATTATGGCCCTGATATTGATGTATATACTATTAAATAAGAAACAGTACATTAAACTGACTATGTGCGCAACGGATATTTTAAACACAAAAACAATTGTGGCAAGTCACCATTTGAAACAGACACTGACTATAATCAAAAATTTTGACTGCGAGAAAGATATTAAAAAAACCACAAACCACTTTCTTAATGTTTGACTGTGAGAATTTTATGTAGATCAGTTTCTGATTATTGAAATTTAGTATCATAGTCAATTAACTATCATTTACTATGGCACCAATAACGAAATCTGTTCAACAATATTATCAAAATCAATACTGCACTTTAAATCCACTAATCCACAAATGAAGGAAGTAGGTTAATCTTCTAACTACGTAAATGAAACAGGAAAGAAAGGTCAACTTTGTTACTTATTATTAATAATCAGCATAACATTACCTACATAATACAACTTCTTCCTAATGACATCAAATGCAATTACCTTCATTCCAGCGGTGTTACAATACAATACAATATATAATCCAGATACAACCAAATCGACTTGCTGGCACAGCAGCCTCTGCTCTACATCGGAGCCATACACACAACTCAACCGCTCTCTAAGCGAGTTGAACCACAAGTGCTACTCTCTCTCAGCGTGAGCTACAATGCTATGCAATACATGATCTTTGCCAAAGATGAAACTTCACACAGTTAAGTACACATATCGATACACACAGTAGAAGTGATATTATACATTTTCTTGCAAGCAAGTTACTCGACACAAAACAGGAGGCACAATATTAGACATTTTCTTACAAAAATATTTTTTAATGGACACGTTTTAATATTACTGCAATTTTGTTTCTGGAAGGCGCGGTGAAACAGCTGAGCTCTCTAAGGACCTTGCTGCTGAGCGCGAGGTTGCTACCCGTCCGAGGTTCGAGTCCTCCCTCAGGCTTGAGTGAGTGCTGTTCTTCGCCTAGTTTAAGTTAGGCTAAGTAGCTTTTAAGCCTAGAGACTGATAACCACAGTAGTTAAGTCCCACATTACAAATATTTGAACATTTCTTTTTGTAAAATGTAAACTTTCACGACCTGAAAAATTAAAGTTACCAATTATTCAGGGTTATTGTGCCTCGGTCGGACGTAGTTATTATTGAAGCCCAACGTTTCGTCCTTGTCTGCGGAGGACATTTTCAAGGGGGATAGTAGCTTCTTCGGATGTCCGAATCACACCCTTATTCACTGCTTACTGCCTGTTATCGTGCAGAGGCGTCACTGGTTTTGAATATTCGAGCGGGTCACCTTTCGCTTCAATATTGTTCGCAATCAGCTTTTTCTCCAGATACACGAAAGTATGTTTGCTAGATAAAATATCAGACGGGTGCAAGAATTTTAACTCCTAACTGTGATGTCAAGAACCATGAAGTCAGATTAATGATTCTAAACTATTCATTTTTGTTTTCGTTTTTACTAGTCTCCTTAGTGACCACCAAGCCGCTGCTGTGAGATCTGATAATCCTTTCGTAACAGTTTCATAGCACAATTCCAGTTAAACAACAGTATCCAAAATACGGAAGAGGATAGACTACAAGCATGCTTTTCAACGCGGAATAAACTATACTCGCGAAAAGGGCATCCCAGAATAATATGTACGCCTTAATTTTTAAGAACAGTGAAATCATAGAATGGAAGTGAATCGCGGACATTTTGTCGTTTGCTTGTTTCAGTTCAAACATTAACTCATTTGTAAAGTAAGCAGACATTTGAAACTCATGTATATACGGGATTTCGAGTCTTTTAAGAAAATAAGAAATACATTCGCAATTGCAAATAACTCGTCGGGGGTTCCAGTTCCCCCCTCGAGCATAGATGTTTTTGCTGTCTTTAGTATAAGCTAGTTCATAAGTAGATTGTAAGTTTAGGGACTGATGACCCCGCAGTTAAGTCCCATAAGCTTTCCAAATATTTGAACATTTTTGATTTGCGAATATGAATCAGCATCCGCTGTATAATTTGTTCCGTTCAGAGCTGAAACTGACTAAATCCAAGGGAACAGATACCGCGAAAAAGGGGGTACATTTTAATGCATTGTGAAATTACAGTTTTAATAATAATTGTGTGTGTGTGTGTGTGTGTTGTTCTTGGTGTAAGTGTAGGAACTGATGGTCCAATATGTTTACAAACATTTTGAACAGATTTCATGAAGATACAAGACAGATAATCATTGAAATTCACATTTGTAGTTTTTTTTCTGGATTTAGTCTCATTCTCACCTGAAAAAGTTTGTAGTTCCTTTTATCTTCTGACACAAGTGACACCCAATCATCTGACCACGTTCGAAGTCTGTGAGTTACGCGGATCGTTCCATTTTTCTCTCTCACGATGTCTTATGACATTAGTTAACACACATATTGTTGACAAGCATTAAACAATGCAGTGAACACTACGGCAGAAAAAAGGAAAACGAAGACGCAAATTTAAAAAAAAAAATTGTTTTAGTCACTTTTTCCTCCGAAAACATAAGCAAAATGTTGTTCTCATCGTAAATACTGCCACTTTCTAGTTTCAAAATTAATAAAGGGGCTTAAACATTGCGAATTTTTCAGGATAAAAATAGAAAAAAATTGAAAAGTGGAGTTAGTCGGTTTGGCTTACATGTGGCAGACTGAGGCTCGAATACGGCTCTCTCTCCTTTCGCGAGCGCAAGCAATGTCATTACCCTACTCGTGGACGCCTCCCGAACCTGATTGAATCTTCCATACCCCCCACATTTCCTACTACTCATGCGTGTTCCTACATTGTGTTAGTGTAAGAGAGAGACGTTTACTTCGTATGTTGGAAGCTTTGCTATGGCAGATTTAATACGATGTGCAGTGTTCGGGTTTATCGATAGAACTAAGCAGATACCCCTAAAACAGTCATGTCACACATTGAAGGTCTGCACTTGCTAAAACCTTAATAACGGAACTCAACGCATAGTTGGGAAGGAAGTGATGCCAAGATCACCACGAGACGCTGGATATCATCCGCCACATCAGCATGTCTGAATCGAGTCTTCTATTCGCGCACAGCATTAGCAATGTCCTCTCGTGTTGTAAACCTCTTACTACATCGTTGGCAGCGTGTGGTGACAGTAGCAGTGGACTTTGAGAGTCTGTAGGCCCAGTATTGTCATTTCAACTGTATGTGTACTATCCTGCCATTCTTTTACACCGTGAAGGCCGTGTTTCCCTGTATACTACCGTAATAAATTAGTGTGTTACGATATTTCAGTGCTGTTCAATGTTCACGAACGTAGTTAACACCTTGTCCTTTCGTCTGTATATGTTATATTTTCCAACCGGACTGTTACCTGCAAGAAAAGAAAAATAGTTGCCATGACTTTTGCCCCAATCCTCGTAACTTTCTGATGTCATCCGTGAACGACCTACGCCTTACCTTCTTTTAACTACCTGTTGTCTGATATCGCGTCAAGTCCTGGAAATTCCACTTTGAGTCACTTCAATAGCTATAGCCACCTATATCGTGTCTGTCCCGCTTCGAACCTTCCTATGGCTCTTTTTGTTACATTGCACTACCTGCTCATTACACCATCTGAACCCAACTGCTTGTGTAATTCGTTTGGTAAATATAACACCAACTCTGTGGCAACATTCTGTTATTACCAGTATTTCAGTCAGGCGCCTTAGGGCCGACGAAAAGACGTCAAACCATTTTAGGTCATTCTGCTGATGACAATATTTCAGAAATCAGATCTCTTAACTGATCCCCAAATAGTTTTGACCAGTGTATATGTTTAAGAGATTTTTGCCATTAACATCTCGTTTTAATTTCAACAAACACATATTTATGTTCTAGGTACCGTATGTGATCAAAATTATCCGGTCATCCACAAAAGCAAAACTTTTTCATACTAGGTACCGACCTCTTTAGAAATCGTGAAGCAGCAGATCGGGGCGCTGCATAGAACTCACGGATTTCGAACGTGGTCACGTAATTGAGTGACAGTTGTGTCAGAAGTCTATATGTGAGATTTCTGCATTGCTAAACAACCCTAGTACCACAGTTTATGATATGATAGTGAAGTGTAAACGTGAAGAGACACGTACAGTATTAAAGCGTACAGGACATCTGTTGACTGGTAGAGACCGCCGACAGACCATCATATAGAAATTCAAAGCTGCATCAGGTTTCTCTCCAAGTACCTTGGAAATTAGGCGGGAGATGTGAAAACTTGGATTTCATGGTCGAGCGGCTGACCATAAGCCACACATCACGCAGGTCAATTCCAAACGATGCCTCACTTAGTGTAAGGCGCTTAAACGATGAACGGCTGAACAGTGGATAAAACTTTGAGCTGAGTGACAAATCACGGTACACAACGTGGCGATCCGATGGCAGCATGTGGGTATGGCGAATGCCCGGTGAACGTCATCTGCTAGCGTGTATAGTGCCAACAATAATATTCGGAGGCGGTGGTATTCTCGTGTGGTCGTGGTTTTGATGGAGAGGATTTCACTCTTTTGTGTGTGTGTTTTATCACAGCATAGACCTACACTAATATTTGAAGCGCCTTCTTGCCTGTCACGGTTCAAGAGCAATTCGGGGATGCCGACTGCATCTTTTAGTACGATCGAGCGCCTCTTAATAGAGCGCTGCCTCTGACGGAGTGGTCACACGACAATAACATCCCTACACAGAGTTCTGCCTTGAATCCTACAAAATACGTTTGGGATGTTTTATAACGTCGACTTCGTGGTAGGCCTCACCTGCCTACAACGATTCGTGTCCTTAGTGCAGCACTCCGTGAAGATTGGGCCGCAATTGTCGAAGAAACTTCCAGCACTTATTTGAACGTACGTCTGAAAGAGTCGCAGCTTTCATCAAGGCTGAGGGTGGGCCAACACCTTATTGAATTCCAGCATTACCGTTAGATGGCGTTACGAACTTGTAAGTCATTTCCAGCCAGGTGTCCGAATACTTTTTATCAGTTAGTGTGCATCATCATACAACATACTCAAAGATATTACGGACTTGCAACCGGTGGTCGATGTATACACAGTACGATATTTCAACGGAGCACCTGCCAATACCTTCAGGTGAGCAATCGCAGACTGACGAGGTCGTCTTTTTTTCCCTTTATTGTATTTTAATGCCCCGTAGGGCAGACTGGCAGCAGCTTCGTACGCTGCTTTTCAGCCCAGGGTCATATGTATTTTACAACAGAAATGGTAGGTTAAAAAAGTAGAAAAATGTCGAATTTAACGATAAAAAGCAGATAAAAATGTTGAATTTAACAATAAAAAAGAGAGAAAATAGGCGAACTAAATACAATGAAATTGAGGGTTTAAAACACACATAGTCAGTATTAAAAACTGCCACGGTGACTAAAAAACACAGATTTTCACAGCGAATGGCGATGATAACAGAAAGACAATTAAACATGGCAACACAGTGTTCTGTCTGTGCGGCGGTTGCTGACGTTTTAAAAACACACTCGAAGCACTAAGTCACTGCACACTTAACATCACTGACACACATAATCACAGAGCAGACCCCACAGTGGAGAGGGAGGGGGAAGGAGAGTGCGGTGGGTAGAAAAGGAGGGGAGGGGGGCGGAGTGGGGATGGGATGGAAGGACTCCAAGCGAGTGGGTGGGGATGGGGATCCAAGCGGAGGAAGAGAAAAGGATGGGTAGAGGGGGACGTAGCACTAATCTACAGGGATGGCTGAAGTTGATAGGAAGGGTATATGTCAGGACAGAGGGCGACATCCGGGAGAGGAATCTGATGCAAGTTACCCTCGGATAGGATGTGGAGAGTATCGAGGTGGAGAGAGAGGGAGGAACATGCTGGTAAAGGCCCAGGATTCTGGAGGATAGGAAAGACCAGTGGGTGACAAGCGTCTATTCTCGCACTTAACATAGCACTAACGCTTGCAATGAGTTGTTCGTCATTGTCATCCCTATTATCACCATTGTGTGTTAGTGTTACAACAGTATAATAACTTATGCTCATATTTCTATACCATAACAGATACGGGAAAACATTCGAATGATTCATCTTCTACACTAATACCATCTTCACGAAGAAGGGTTCTTCGTAATTTCATCTCAACCAATCGCAATACATTTGCAGAATTGATTAGCAATCGCCGCCCCATCTGACGCTTCACTACACAAATAACGTCACAAAACGCAACTTCGGAGGCACACTGCACCGCCCCTACTAGCGAACCCACAGGTCAAGGTGCAATGTGGCAAGGAACACGCAGAGGCCTCTAACGGAAGACTGCAGACTTTTGCAGATGCGGAAGTATCACTTGTGCAATAAGGGATCCTTACATTATCTCTCATACGATTTTCGTGTATATGTGTTTGTTCGAGCCCAAGTACTTCCCTTGTTAGTTGTAATTCGTAGCCGCGGTGGAGTAGCCGAGCGGTCTAAAGCGTCTCGCTTAAAATCTTCAAATGTTTGTAGAATTTATGGGACCCAACTACGGGGACATCAGTCCCTAAGCTTACAAACTACTTATGAACTACCTAAGACTAAGGACGGCACAAATATCCATGCGCGAGGGGGGGATTCGAACCCCCGACCGCAGTGGCCGTGCAGATCGTGACTGGAGCGCCTCAGTCCCCTCGGCCACCGCGGCCGGCAAGCGTCTCGCTGCGGAGCGCGCGGTTGCTCGCCGTGGAGGTTCGAGTCCTCCCTGGGGCATGGATGTGTGTGTTTATTCTTAGGTTAGTTTACTTAGGTTTAAGCAGTTTGTAAGTTTGGTCCGATAAGTTGTACAAACATTTGAACATTTTTGTAATTCGTATTGTACCCTCGGCTGAAGAGCAGCGCCAGATGATGCTGCCAGCCTGCCGGCCCCTAAAGGGTAAGAAATGGCATAGGAGGAAAAAATCTGCAAATGTTAAAAAGTATTAAAATAATTCTCGGTTTCTATCGTGATGAAAAGCAACTTGGGTGAGGGTATTTTATAAATGTTACATTGGGAAGCCTTGCAGCATTTCGCAATCGTTGTCAGCCTCCACAACTGTGCCCGAGAAGCACGGTGAGTGCGTCGGTGCGGAATGACTGTTCTGGTCTGCAGCTCCCTCGGGAAGGCGCCGCTAACAGATGTGGTGGTGGGGGGGGGGGCGTGGCCTGGTCCGGCCAGTTTAGGATTCGGCGGTCGGCCGGCAGGCGGCAGCAGCGGCGCGTGCCCAGAATACGCCTGCTCGGCACAATCGCAGCGGCCAGTGCCAGTGCCGCCAACTTACGCCCGCCAGATTTCGGCCGCTGATCGGGTTAACGCCCGCTGCCCGCAGGCGCTCCAGCCCGCTTTATTTGTTTTTGCCCGGCCTGTATCTGACTCGCAAAACCGCGTGATTTACGTCTCGCCAGTCGTACTGAATGTTGGTGGCGTACCACTTTAGTTTTCTGGAAAGTATCGGTAACGTTTACTCGTTCGCAGGCTGGATAACAACTTCCTACATCTCACAGTTTCTTCTGCATGCTATTTTAAAATGCGGATAGCCGCTACCAGATATTTAATTACGAAAAATAAGACGGCCTTTTTTGTAATAAAATTGATATGTGTTACATTTTCGCGTCTTAAAGACCCATTAATTAAATTAATAAAATTAACGATGGCAATATACTTCATGACCAACTGCAACTTGCAAGTAGACAATACCTAGAAGGCGTCAAACCAATAGCTTTTATAGACAATTGTTAATGCAATATTTGTTCCTGCGAGGTGTTGTTGTCTTCAGAATTCTGACTGTCCATTTGTTTATTTTTTCTATTACGTGATGCATGATGTTCAAAAAAATGTTTAAATGTTTGTTAAGCTTATGGGACTTAACTACAGGGTCATCAGTCCCTAAACTTACAAACTACTTATGAACTACATACGAACTAGGACGGCACAAATATCCATGCCCGAGGGGGGATTCGAATCCCCGACCGTAGTGGCCGTGAGACCGTGACTGCCGCGCCTCAGTCACCTCGGCCACCGCGGCCGGCATGCATGATGTTTATCCCCCTTGGCTCCCACAGTCTTCGTGCTGTTTGTTCTAAGTTTATATTTTCTGCACCATGTGCCTGACCCATTATTTCCCATTTATTGTTGTTTTACACCCATACATATATAGGTAGGCTTGCAGCCGTTTCCTATTCTGCTCTTTCAAAATGTTTCAAATGTTTGTAAATCTATCGGACCAAACTGCGTGGTCATCAGTCCTTAGCTTACAAACTAATTAAACTATGATAAACTAACCTAAGGACAACACGCACACTTACGCCCCAGGGAGGACTTGATCCTCCGATGGCGAGCAACCGCGCACTCCGCAGCGATGGGCCTTAGACCGCTCGGCTACTCCACAGCGGCACTCTGCATTTCAGCCACATGAATTTACATACATCATCAAGGAGTAACAAACAATAGTAAGAAAAAACGTTCCAATGTTTGTCGAGCTTATGGGACTTAACACCGGGGTCATCAGACCCTAAACTTACAAACGACTTAAGACCTAGCTTATACTAAATACGACACGAACATCCAAGCCCTAGCGGGGGTCAGAACCCCCGACAGCAGCAGCCGTGCAGTCCGTGTCTCGCACGCCGCAGACCTCTCGGCCACTGCGGCCGGCAATAGTAACAAAGAAGTCGAAAAATAGTGATCATGACAGTTGAACATGGAGCTGTTGAAGGTAAAATGCCCATTGCAGAGAAGTTAAATACACATAGTTCGAAATTAAAAGCCTGTCCCACGTCTACGTTAAAAATGAAATACTAGACACGAAGAAACACTTAAAACTGGCGATTGCAACACTTTTGTGGTGTGGCGGTGGTTGCACTATTAAAAACATACACTGGGGTCGAAGAGACACCGTACTAAAGGGAACACTAAAAGTTTAAAACACTGATAGTAGGACTCCGTAGTGGAAAGGGGGGGGGAGGGGTTCGGAAGCGCGGGAGTAAGGAAAGGAGATGGGGTAGGAGAGGGTGGGTGTGCAGGGACTCGAAGGGAGAGGAGAGGGAGGGGGATAGCCTAGCGGTGGGAGGTATCAGGAGAGGAGGGGAGACGGAGCGTCTAATCCACGGGGAAAGGATTAGGACTCGTATGAGGGATAGATTTTGGGACGGAGGACGTCATCTGGGAGGGGGAGGTGTCGGACGTTACCCTCGGAGAGGATGTGGGGAGTTTGGAGGTGAAACGTCTGGCCGAGTGTGCTTTATATATTCAAACATTTCATTCATTAACTTTCTTTACCCCATCTGTCTCTGTCATTTTTACGTGCACATATTTTCTTTCTCTCCGTATTCTCTCACGTCATCGACTGCGCGCAGGCCCATCAGCCCTCTTGGCGCCACCTAGTGCGGGCGCACGTCACTAGGGTTCCTACGCCTCTACCAGTACGTAGTGCTCACTCGACCTGTGTGTTGCCGTGCTCCACAATTTTATTCGTAATATTAAATATTTTATTCCACGACATGGAGTTAGCCACATATGGGCACTTGACTTTTATTTGACAACTACTTCAATGTGAGTTAAGCGTGAGTACATTCTCATCAAATGCTGTAGTTTTAATTTCTTACTTATTTTAGAAACTATACGTATATTACGTCACCTGCAAGATAGATTCCCGCAACGCCCTCGTTTACCCCATCTTAACCAACCCTGGGGCTCTGTCGCGCTTACACCTAATGTATTCCTCCCTCTGTTCATCTACACACGCTACAAGTCCTTTCCCAAGACAACTTCCACGCCCTTCGTCCCGAAATTTACGCCTATCCCCTTAGCATCGGTACCCCCTCTTCCCATCCCCTCCTCTTTCGTCGCCCCGGTTGAAATGTTGAAATGTTTGTATAGCTTATGGGACTTAACTACGAGGTCATCAGCCCGTAAACTTACAAACTACTTACCAACTAGCTACAACTAAGGACGGCACAAATATCCATGCCCGAGGGGGGATTCGAACCCCCGATCGTAGCGGCCGTGCAGACCGTGACTGGAGCGCCTCAGTCCCCTCGGCCACCGCGGCCGGCTCGCCCCGCTTGGCTTTTGCCCTTGTTGACCCTGGAGTCTCGACCGTCCCCGTCTTTCCTCTCCTCTCTACCTCCCCCGCGCTTCCTAACCTTCCCCTCCCATCCCCCTGCGGGGGCCTCAGTGAAGAATTTTAGATGCAGTGTGGTCTAGTGTCTAGTGCATCAGTGTCTCTGTGTGAGCCTTTACAGTGCGTCGATCAGCAACCTCACTTCTTCACCAGGGTCAAATGTTCAAATGTTTGTATAGTCTATGGGACTTAACGATGGGGTCATCAGTCCCTCAACTTACAAACTACTTATGAACTACTTACGACCTAGGACGGCACATATATCCATGCCCGAAGGGGGATTCGAACCCCCGACCGCAGTGGCCGTGCAGGCGGTGACTGGAGCGCCTCAGTCCCCTCGGTCACCGCGGCCGGCTCACCAGGGTCGTCGGTTACTTCTTCGTTTGTTCAGTGACTTTTCTCAAAGTGATTTTACGGCCGCTGTGGCACTGACTGTTTTTCACTGTCTATGTGTTTGTTTCCATCGCCTTGTTCATGTGTTTTATGCCTGCCCTATTGTCTCCAGTGTCACGTGTTCAATCCATCAATGTTTTCTTCGTGCCATGTTTTCCATTCCTCATTTTTATACTCTCGTGTCATGGTTTTTAAGTCTTAATTTGTAATTCACAAGCCGGCCGCGGTGGCCGAGGTGACTGAGGCGCTCCAGTCACGGTCAGCACGGCCACTACGGTCGGGGGTTCGAATCCCCCCTCGGGCATGGATATTTGTGCCGTCCTAGTTCGTAAGTAGTTCATAAGTAGTTTGTAAGTTTAGGGACTGATAACCCCGTAATTAAGTCCCATAAGCTTAACAAACATTTGAACACTTTTGTAATTAACAAGAAAAGTTCCTGATGCTGCTGCCAGCCTGACGACCTTGTTGGCGTGAAAATAATAAAGGAAAAAAAATGTATACTACTATTGTTCATATTACTCCTCTACTCATGGAGTCGTCGATAAGAGGAGCTGCCTCACATTGCCGGGACTTTATTCTTCGTGTGCGAATCGCCTGTCGATGAGTGTAAAGGCTACGAGAAACAACCTCCGGAGACGGCCAACGGGCGGGTTTCTGGCGGCGGTCATCCAGCTTCTCGCAGCCGAGGCATTGGCTTTGGCCGGGAAGGGCAGCAGGAACCAGTCGAAGAAGAAACGGAAACAGGTGCAGTGCTTCGGCCACCAGCGGCTTGGCCACCTGGCCGTTAATTGCACAGCTGCGTTCGCGTGTTTACGTTGCGCAAGGGAGCACTACACCCGCGACTGCCCACAACAGCAAGGACGCTGCCAACGGTGCGCCAATTGTGACGGCCCCCAGCCGCCAACTCCTATATTAGGAAGTGGCGTGATGGCCGGGAGTCGAGGCGCACCGCCCAGGGTCGGACGACTTTGGGCTGGCCGCAAGTTGAGATTCAGGTCCGTGACGTGACTCACGGTGAGATTCTCCGGTCCACACAGTTGACTGGAGTCGCGCACTTTAAGAGTGCAGCGTGACGTGACGCAGCTTCTGCGCACCGCAGACCCCTGTACGCAGTTTCCTGTGGGAGTCACGGCGACTCTGGCAGTATGGGACTTATAGTAAGTATTTATAGGAGGGGTGCTGAGTTTGTGACACTTGTGGGGAGTGACACTTAAGCGGAAAGGGAATGTGTAGACACTTGCGCGGAGACCCGGACGCTGCAGGTAGTGAACAGGGTGTTCCAGAAGTAGCGATACACCACCCCTACTCCACGCTCTCCAGCCGCTACCTGTGCCGTGTTCAGGGAAAGGCCCACCGAGCGAGGTGGATCAGTAGTAACGGGACGTTCGCTAAAAATAGCGTATATTACAAGAGTCACGTCTCTCGCATTCCGGCCCAAAATTAGCATGGGCCTATATTTCGCATTCATTGAAAAATGCGAATTTTTCGGGTACCTACTGTTTACTTTGTACATATTTAAGGGCAGAAAATAAAGTTATCTCCCAATATTTCTGATTAAATAGTGTTTCACACCAAAATACCATTTATGACAATTTCGGATTTACTGCATTTTGAGTCAGAATTCGCATCTATATTCGAATTTATCGCAAGTACGAATTTTTCCTGTCCCTAGAATTACCTCTAAAAATAAACAGCTGATCAAGGCACTAAAAGCAGGGGCAGATCTTTACGTGTATTTCTACAAATAACTAAAACACAATTTGATCGTGGAATTATATACAATCTCAATATAAAGGTTTAATGTGGTTTTGAGCAGCTTTTAAATATGTTAGAAATTGCATTATGAAATATAGACAGCTACACGTTATGTTTATTATGAGATATCGATTTCGGCTAATTTGAGGTCATCTTCAAGTCTCAAACAACAGGTGTTACTTATGCATTTTTCCAGTGGCACTCATAACATTTAATTGTTTACACACAAGGTCTAACGTTGTTAATCGCGTTGGCGATGAAAAGAGAACCCAGAATCTTTGCGTCTAAATGATACATATATTGGTGTGATGTCTTATTTCGAAAGAACAGACATCACACCAATACATATATAGCTCTCGGTGAAATGGAACGGTATGATGTCGTTACGTACCACAGCACGGCCGACTAGAAACGCAGGAGAAGTGCAAACAACGTTCTCTCCTCAGAGGTATGATTATAATTGGGTTCGGCGTAGACTTCTACAACATACAGTCTACACGGCGAAGATTACACCAAAAAATTTTCGTCTTTTCGTCTACTTTGGCGATAGCAACCAAATTTTAGAATCGTGTCTACTATGTAAAGATTTAGCAACACAAAACGCTTCAAGTCCATAACTTCACTGGTTTTCGAGTTCTGAATTTTTAATATGTTTTTAATGTTATTATAGAAAAAACAAATTTGGGACTCACACTAAAATTTTCATATTGCGGCTTTTGTAGGTACATTCACAAGACATAATTCAACGGTTCTGTGCAGTGCGTTCTGTGTTGACAGTGTGGGAACTTGACAACAGCAGTGCTAGACTTCTTGGTGTGCCTGTACGCAGGAAAAGCCATAAGCCACCCCAAGGGCCCCGGGTTCCTCGCAAGTGTCACTCCCCGCAAGTGTTCCAACCCCGTGGGGAAGCCAGTGGACACTGTGGAGAGGTTCTATTCTGGAATTGCAGGATATGCAGCAGGAATAAGCTGACAGAGGTGCAGGAGCATTTCATCTGCGCCCTTCAGAGGAACTAGGTAGGCTGAGGAGGGGAAGCGGGGCTGGGGGATGGCAAGAAGGTAGCTAGGAGGAGGTATCCAGGTAGCTTCACGTTGCAAGTTGCAAATAGGTTTGACTAACTGTCAGAGTTGAGTGGAGATGAACCTCCTGTATATGTAGGTGTAGGGCGTATGCAGCAGACCGCAGATTTTAGGAAGACGAAATCTGTAGAGAGGTCTATTAGGAAGAAGAAGGTTCTGCTGCTAAGCAGTTCTCATGGCAGAGGTGTTGGCCAACAGTTGCAGGAAGTACTTGGGAGTGAGTACCAGGTCACCAGCATAGTGAAGCCCAGTGCAGGGTTAGCTCACGTTACTTATAACATAGGGGATTTACGTAGGAATTTCTCAAAAGAGGATCAGGTAGCGTTAGTGGTTGGATATAATGGGGAATCTATCAGAATTCTGTATACTGTTTTCCATGTTATCCCAGTTGGAAGCCATATTTGTAATTTTTCCTTTCAGAATGGTCAGTTTCCTGAGAGAATAAAGTACTCAGTAGTGAAACCACTTTATATAAAGAGGAGAAATGGATAATGTTACAACTATAGACCTATTTCTATGCCATCGGTTTTTCTAACGTTATTGAAAAGGCTGTATATTGAAGATTAATGAATCATTTCTTTTCACATAATTTGTTGTCAAACGTACAGTTTTGTTTTAGAACTGTGTTAACGACTGCAAATGCTATATTTTCGTTTCTCTGTGAGGCAATTCTTTGATTTAACAAAGGATTTTAATTGTGTCGATCACAAAATATTGTTGCAGAAGTTGAAACATTATGGAATAAGAGGAGTAGCTCACAACTGGTTCACCTCTTACTTCAATAACAGACAGCAGAAGGTAATTCTCCATAGTGTTGGAAATGGCTATGACGTACAATCACATTGGGGATACAGTTAAGTGTGGAGTGCTCCAAGGGTCTGTTTTGAGACCACTGCTGTTTCTTATTTATATAAATTGTATGCCTTCCAGTATAACAGGTGATTGTATAATATTTTTGTTTGCTGACGATACCAGCTTAGTAGTGAAGGATGTTGTTTGTAATACTGACACAGTATCGAATAATGCAGATCAAGAGATAAGTTAATGGCTTGTAGAAAACAAATCGATGTTAAATCACAGTAAATCTCAGTTTTTACAATATCTAACACATTTTAACAAAAGCTGACATTTTGATTACACATAATGGGCATATGATAGGTGAGACTGAACAGTTCAAATTTCTATGTGTTCAGATAGACAGTAAGCTGTCATGGAAAGCCCATGTTCAGGATCTTGTTCCAAAACTAAATTCTGTTTTATTTACCATTAGAACAATATCTGAAATAAATGATTTTTCAAAATGACAAGTAGTCTACTACACTTACTTTCATTCACTTATGATGTACAGGGTAATTTTTTGAGGTAACTCGACTGATATAAAAAGGATAATTTGGGCTCAGAAACGGGCGGTTCGAGTAATATGTGGTGTAAGTTCACAATCGTCATGTCGACACCTTCGTCTGAAAATTTTGACACAGGCCTCACAATACGTATTTTCTTTAATGTCCCGTGTTGGTAATAATATCAGCTTATTCTCACGAGCTAGTAGCTTTCACTCAGTGAATAATAGACTGAAGTTCAATCTACATTTGAATCACACCACCTTTACAATTTTGCAGAAATGTGTGCAGTATTCTGCAGCATCCTTTTTCAATAAGCTAAACTAAAGAATCTTACTACTAACCCACGTGCTTTCAAATATAAATTGAAGAGTTACCTCATTCCTTTTATTTTGTCAAGGAACTACAAGAAAAGTTAAACAATTGTTTTTCGTTACTGATTCTTTTCAGTTAGTCTTTAGATTATCGTGTTGCATAGGACTACTTAAAGTTTTCCTATTACCATTATTGTGTTAAACTTCATGTATTGACTTGTTCCATGACCATGGAGTCTTGCTGCTCACTTAGGCCCTGCGGATCTGAAAACCATATTATTATACAAAAATTAAAATATTAACTCTCCTACATTAACGGGGGTTACGCGTAAACCCAGATATATTTTTTTCTGAAAAGCAAGATACAAAGGTTTTACTTTTTATCATGCCTTTTTGTTCCTTAGTCATTGTTGCGTAAATTAGTTACTGGGCAGTTTTGTTGCTAACCAACAGTCTTCAGCCGCTAACTCAGATTGAATTACCGTAGTGACCGCAGTTACCATCTACACAGTTGACATTCATTTGTTAGCTTTGCGGTCTTTCATAAGATAAACAAGTACGGAATCTGCAAATTTGAAAGTGATAATACTTTTTATCACTTTGTAAGATTTGTTTTGAAGGAGGAGAACGACGATGGAAATGAACATGAGCTATTCTTTTTCACTTGCAAGTAATTTCTAAATATATTAAGAACATAATTCAAAAACTGAAACAGCTACCTCAAAATAAGTGCGAACATTTCAAGAAAAGTGAAGCGCTGTAAAATTCCTAAAGTTAATAACTTTGTTCTCTTGAACAAAGGACCCCAAAGATGAATATAAGAGACCCACAAAACAACGTAACTACATGAGAAACTTTTGTTTTATTATTTACGTACCTTTCCGCTTACATAGTCTAATGGACATCATGGTACGTTGGGATGCAGGGGATCTGGGTTCTTCTGCTGGTCAGCTCACAGACTTTCTGTGGTCCGGTCCTGGGTATTGTGTTGTCCTCCTCATCATTGCCATACAAGTCGCTGAAGAGAGTCGCCTAAAAATTATTGCACCAGGCAGGCCAAAAACAATCCCAGTTTGGTTCTAATGGCCAGAAATGCCACGTGAAATCATTATCATTTACCTACCTTGTCCGAATAATATTTATGAAATTAGTGTTTGTATGTGAATAAGAACATTAATCCTGAACAGTGGGAGAACGTATTTTAATTGCTAGACACTCGAGCGAAAGCAAAAGTGTTGAATGTACTTTCGGTGTTCTGTAGAGTAAATGGCAACTACTGTAAAAAAGTTTTAAACAAAACATGAGACCGCACATTACATGGTGAAGGAAGACTGTCATTAAAATGCCCTTATTGAGATAGGCGGTTTTGAAAGAATCTGTGATAGGTAATTGATGAACATCAATAACAACCACGACAGAGACCAGCTCTTCAGTTTCATGACTCATTTAAAGTGTACATCTTACGTAATACAATTAAATACATAAATTTTAGCAGGGTAGGGATTAGCAACTTAAGTGATAGAGATTACATTTCATCACCAAGAAATACAAAAGTTGTTTTCACATCTGTCGTTGGTAAGACCGTATCCTCTGGTCATTTTTAAGGAATTAATAAACAGCTGATGGTTCAAGATGCATTTAATGAAAGATTTTTACGGCTGTTAAGTCACACCTCAGCAAAACGTTGAGACTTAGTTTGTTGTTAATTCTCTACTCGCTGTTTCACATGACAATGCTTCAGAAAGTTAACATTACTTGATATCGCAGGTTTTGGAGGTGATGTGATAGACTAATATTCTTCAAAAATGAAAAGCCAATATCTCAAAATACTTATTATTTATGGCGACTTGTTTCGCTGGGCTATCCACCATCATCTGCTCATATAAAATTTCACAAGTTGGTGATTTGTCAAAAATATGAAAGACATGCAAGAATAACATAATAACGCAATAAATAGCATTTACATACGATCAAGGGGCAGTAACCTTACTTTACATTAAAAAAGTTGAGATAAAATAGTACGTGTAACATAGCACTTACAAGGAAAGTACTTGGGCTCGAGCAAACACATATACACCAAAATCGTAGGAGAGATAATGTAAAGATCCCTTATTGCACTAGTGATACTCCCGTATCTGCAAAACGCCGCAATCGTCCGTTAGGGGCCTCTGCGTGTGCCATATCTCATTGCACTTTGACCTGTCGGTTCGCCAGTGGGGACGGTGCCTCCGAAACTGAGTTTTGTGATGTTATTTGTATGGTGAAGCGTCAGATTGGGCGGCGATTGCAAATCAGTCCTGCTAATGTGATTAGTTGAAATGAAGTTATGAAGAACCCTTCTACGTGAAGATGGTATTAGTGTAGAAGATGAGTCATTTGCATGCTTTCTCGTATCTGTTATGGTTTAGAAATATGAGAATAAGTTAGATACTGTTGTCACAAACTTATAATAATGATAATAGGGATGATAATGACGAACAACTCATCGCAAGCGGTAGTGCTACAGTAAGTGCGGGAAGAGGCTATGAAAGCAGTGGCAGTGAATACCAACAGTCTTTCGGGAAGAAGGTTAAAGTTGCAACTATCATCACGGCTATTGATGACAAGACAATTCGCTAGAGAACATGTACGATGATTTTACATAAGTTATTGATAAGATATCTGCACTGCATATGGCGTCTACAATTACATCTTCAGTGGTATCTAGAGCATGGTTGCAGAGCTTTGCAGAAAAACGACGCCCACCAGCACATTGAGGTGTACGTAGAGATCCTGTAACCAAATGTTCATACAGGTATGTTTGTTCGAGCCCATGTAGTTTCCTCGTTAGTCTAAATATAAAAACACATGAGTTCAAGATCAACAACTTGTAAGAGACTGATAGTTTGGATGTTTGTTGTATAGATATTGGCGCAAGGTGACAGCAGCATAGTAGGACACTGTTTACAAGTTGGTTACAAAGAAGCAATTAATTAATAATATTAGGTCAAGGAGTGGATAGTGGGGAACAATTTTTAGTTTTATAATGAAACTTACAAATTGTATAAACAAATAAAATATTACAATATTATCGGTTTTTGGATGAAAAGAATCTGTCACATAATTCTGGTGTTCAGGAAGTATTTCTATGTCACCTAAGTGAGGGGATAGAAATAGCAGTTAGCTGGAGACAGTCTTTGTCCACGCCTGAGAAATGCTACCGAGAACGCCTCCTGAAAGAGTATAATTCGTGCAGTGAAGCCTCATTAGTCTGAGAGTGGGCACAATGGGAGTGTCCAGGGGCGGCGTGTAGGTCGCATTAGGCGGCCGTATCTGGCGCGCTCCCTGCCATCTGGCGGCATTGTGCCCGCGTGACTAACGGCGCCCGCCCCGCCAGCTGCCGGCTGTTAGCGGAACTAGCGCGCCTGGCAAGGAGCCCGCGCTGGCCACCACGGGCTGGGACGCTCCTTATCGCACTACTCGCTAGTCGCTACCCCCCTCTCTCTCTCTCCCCGGCCTATGCCTGTGCCTGTGCCTGGCTCTCGCCATGCAAAAACGGGCGCCCCGCGCGTCTCGCCAGTCCTCGGAGGACGCCGCTTCTATCACGGGCTGTTTTGCAGACGCTGTCCCTGCTGCCCTTCAGGGCAATAACATCATCATCGAAAAATGACCAGAATATTTGCGACGAATTTCTTTTGTTTGGAGCGTAGTGTTGTTGAGGCCATTCATTATTGTACTCTGCAAGATCACACTGCTCCCAATGATATGCTTTTTTTTTTTTTTTTTTTTTTTTTTTTTTTTTTACCGCCATTTTCATCCTGTCTGCCTTCCCCTGCCCGTAACGTTTCTCGTCTTGCTCTCGCCCGTCCAGTAAGTTCACTATCAAT
This sequence comes from Locusta migratoria, assembly GCA_026315105.1. NCBI lineage: Eukaryota > Metazoa > Arthropoda > Insecta > Orthoptera > Acrididae > Locusta > Locusta migratoria. The sequence goes on along the minus strand of CM048745.1, from coordinate 368,047,105 downwards.
AACTAGTTCTACTTCGGTTTCAGTTCTCAATTGACTTCCTGATAAGTTATCTAAATCTGCAATACTTTCACTGCCTGAATACTCGTCAGTCACATCATCACAAGCATTTGTCGGGGGAAAGGCTGTCAACGATATTTGACTGCTGGCATCCACGATGTCATCATTATCTTCATTACTTTCAAGTATTCTCAAAGCTTCATCGAGACTGAAACCCCTATATAAAAGAAATAACAGTAAATTATCATTTGTTCTAAATGAACCCCCCTTATGACTGACGTACTATATGTGGTACGGCAAAATGTAACAATCAATAGTGTGGACCATTGTTGATATTTCACGATTTTTACAGCATGGTATAATAAATTACCTTGTTTTTCAATTGTGGATACAATACTAGTTCTTAAAAATAAGTATAATACGTATTACACGAAGCTTTCGTAGGCAATGCGATAGCGTTCTGCCATTTTCCGAAGTACAGGTTCGGTAACACAGCTTTCCAGTGACAAATACAAACCAGAACTGCAAGGTTTTGATTGTTGACTTCAATTTAAACTTCTAACAATGGCTTACAGTAGGTACCAACTGCTGATCACATAATCATATCGCACAGTAGGATTCTAAACAAAATAACGTATAGCATCCTACATATAGGACGTCAGTCTTATCTGGGTTGAAGCCAACAGCCGGAGTCTATTTGAGCAGTGGCGGCTCGTACAAAATTTGACCAGTGTGCTACAATATTACAAAAAATAAACAGGAAACAACTTATACTACTGCCAACTGCATGTATTCACTGCAGGTACTAAATGTTGTTGTTGCGGTCTTCAGTCCGGAGACTGGTTTGATGCAGCTCTCCACAATACCCTATCCGAAGCAAGCCTCTTCATCTCCACATAAAAACGACAACCTACATCTGTCTGAATCTGCTTATTTTGTTGCAACTTTGTTGCATTTCTGTAATTACTGATGTTGTTGTTATGGTCTTCAGTCCGGAAACTGGTTTGATGCAGCTCTCCACCCTACTCTATCCTGAGCAAGCCTTTTCATCTCCTCATAAGAACGGCAACACACATCCATTTGAATCTGCTCACTATACGCATCTCTTGGTCTTCCCCTGCGATTTTTTCCCCTCACACTTCCCTCCAACGCTAAATTCACAATTCCTTCATGTCTAAGGATGTGTCCTAACAATCTATCCCTTCTTTTAGTCAAGGTACGCCAGAAATTCGTTTTCTCCCCAATTCTGTTCAGTACCTCCTCATTAGTTACGCGATCCACCCACCTAATCTTCAGCATTCTTCTGTAGCACCATATTTCAAAAGCCTCAATCCTCTTCCTGTCCGCACTGTTTATCGTCCATGTCTCACTCCCATACAAGGCAACACTCCATACAAATGCCTTCAGAAAGGACTTCCTTAGGATTAAATCAATATTCGAGGTTAACAAATTTCTCTTTTTCAAGAACGCTTTTCTACCCATTGCCATTCTGCATTTTATATCCTCTGTACTGCGACCATCATTTGTTATTTTACTGCCCAAGTAACAAAACTCATCTACCTCCTTCATTGCTTCGTTTCCCAATTTAATTCCTTCAGCATCACCTGATTTTCTTACACTGCACTCCATTACCCTAGGTTTGCTCTTGTTAATGTTCATCTTATATGCACCTTTCAGCACACTGTCCATTCCGTTCAATTGCTCCTCCAGGTCCTTTGCTGTATCTGACAGAATTACTATGTCGTCGTCAAAACTCAATGTTTTTAATTCTTCACCCTGAACTTTAATTCCTTCTCCAAAATTTCTCCATGCTTTCCTTTATAGCTTGCTCAATGTACAAATTGAACAACATTGGGGAAAGGCTACAACCCTGTCTTACTCCCTTTCAAACCACTACATCCCTTTCATGCCCTTCAACTTTGACAACCGCTGACTGATTTTTGTACAAGTTGTAAATAACCTTACGTTCCCTATATTTTACTCCTGCTTGCTTCAGAACTTGAGACCCTTACTAGCACTGCAGCGGAACAACGCCTGTTACAACGTTACTTACCTTAAATACGCATGGGTAGTATGATACATTTTACTGCGTAATTAGTCGAAAAAAATCGCACTGACGTGTTTTACGGCCCACTTTAGATTTGTAGTTTTATACGTTTTTGCAAACATTTTGGACCAAAATAATAATCTAAATAATAATTAATTAATTAATAAGACTGTCTGAAATCCTTTTCAAAAAAAAAAAATGCGTCGTGGTGGGTTTCGAACCACCGACCTTTCGCGCCACACTTGCCCCCCCTTTTTTTTTTCTGCAGGTATATCTATGATGTGCGGTCGTTTTTCATTGTTCCTTCTTGGTCGTTCGTTGATCTGTTGGCTCACCTTTTTTTTATTACAGAGGACGTTCAGCCTTCTGACCGGCCCACTAAGCTACAGCTATATATCGAAACAGGAGCTCTTTAATCTCATACTATTGACGGGCGTTGTTAATTGATGTTAATGTGGCATTTGTAGACATTAGATTATCATTTATCGTTCGAAGAACGATCCGTGTGTATTAATTCCTCAGTGTGCCGTTGCTTTGGAATGACAACGTGTAAGTTACAATAAGAAAATCATCAAATACGCGAGGATGTCACGTGACATTTCCGAACGGCTGGTTTTCGTTAATTCAATGGAGGATGTCAAATCGCCGTTTTTTTTTTTTTTTTTTTTTTTTTTAAATATGAATGAAACATAAGGGAGCGAAGTTGTAGAGAATTTTCTCCTCTACCAATTAGGTTATTCAGTTTTCGTGTCAGATGAACGGTTCGTTTGCAATTACAATTATATTACAAATGGCTATTTTTGGTTTTACTACCGTATTTTTTGTCCGGAAATTTTTAGAAAGGGAGGTTCTGGTCTCTGGTGGCCTACAATCATGTCTGTAAAATTTGGTGCTGATCGGTTGAACGGTTCGTCTTAAAAACAGGGAACACGTTACGGACAGACAGACAGACGGACTGACAGACAGACATACATACATCCCAATATCGTCGTTATTTTTGCAAATATCTTTGAAACGCTGCGAGATATGAAAAAAAAAAAAAATAAGAGAGCAAAGTTGTAGAGAATTTTCTCCTCTACACATTCGGTTATTCAATTTCCGTGTCAGATGAATAGTTAAGCCGTTATTTTCATTTAAATTTCGAGCTGTCAAAAGACGATCGCAAAGGCCCACTTTTAGTGTTACTACCGTAACCTAAAGTGGGCCAAAAATAGAGAATTCTGTCCAAATTAATCTGTTCCGCCCTGAATACTGTAGTGGGACACGGCCGGTAGATTCAAAAGTAAAGTTCTTCAAATTTGTATAGGATATGGGACCGTCTTTTGCAACTGTAAATTAGTCTACTTTAGACCAGACGCGTTTCGCTTTATTTTAAAGCATCTTCAGTGGTCAGCTGTACAATAAATGGTTTGTATTACATTATTTGTTTTAGTTATTACAAAATTCGATCTGTAACAGTTCTCATGTAATTTGATTGTTTTCATTCTGAATAAATTGGACTATTAATATTACTCACGATTTTTTTATGTTTTTATCTTCATGTATGGTTTGTAGCACCTTGTCACTTGCTGTCACTGCTTATATTTACACTATTTTACACTTTTTACAGTAACATTTCTTACGCAAGTTTTTTAAACATAACCATTTTCTGTGGCCTAGCAGGCTCTGTATGTCGTTTGTTTTGTTTGTCTTTTGTCTGTGTGTGTGTGTTCTTTTCTTTCGAGTTCTTTGGTTCGTGCTGTGAGATGTGTTTTTGTTTCGTTTCTGTCAAAATAGGCGTCTGCTATCAACCTTGTGTGTGATGTTCTGACTGTATTGTGTGTTTATAAATATGATTCTGGTTCAACTGGCGACTTTCTGTGTGTGTGTGTGTGTATGTGTGTGTGTGTGTGTGTGTGTGTGTGCGTGTGTGTGAGTGAGTGAGTGAGTGAGTGAGTGAGAGAGAGAGAGAGAGAGATATTCCGATTTTTCTGCATGTGTTAATGTGTGGGTAGGGATTTTGTTTTTGTTGTTGTCTTATGTGGTCGTATTATGTGGTGATTTTGCGGGTGGAGGAGGTTTGTCTTTGTCTACAATGTGTTTTATTAGTTTAAAAAAATTAAATTTTTCTTTCTAGGTTCTTGTGCAAGATAAGACAAAATAAAACTGTTCCTAAAACAAAATACTTCAAAGTTCAAAATTTGGTACATAGTTCTTGCTGAAATTTCGTCATATGTTTTGAAAACCATAGATAATGTTCGTTGAATCCGTTGACAAAATATATCGCTTTGCAGAATACGATCTCACTGTCTTTTAATCTCTAAAATTATAGCTAAGTCCCTAACTTCTCTAAAGTCCAAAAAAAACGCTATAAATAACTATGTAATATAGTTTCAGCACACTATATAAATGCCCGTTCTTCTAAACAGCTGAAATAACTGTCCTCTAAGTAAAATATAACGTTTTATTTTCTTAAGTCACAAATCCATATATAATATAACACAAAGTCTGATCTCTCTCCTAAGGACACAACATAAAGACTGAAACTATTTGTCTGAACATACAATCATCAACAACTTGGGACAATACATTTATTTCATTGTGACGGTTGGCAACGGAGGTCTTCAAACAGACTCTTCTCTGGCTTTGCGGCTGTCGACCTGCGACGATTGGTGGCCAGCTATGTCATCTTTGGCTTCCGCAGAGAAGACGCTATTCTTGTAGATTGCTCCGTTGTCACCGCATATGAAACATAGGAAACAACACACATTTCTTTTAAAAAAACATAACACAAAAATTATTATATTAAAAATTAGTAACAACATAAAAAACATGTTTTTACCTGCAAAACTGAGCTGAGGTAAGGTAGTAGCGGGAATAATATTTCGTCCACTACAATACCAACTAAATAAATCAAACATGTATCAAATGAAGTGTGGGCTAGGCAACACGCAATCCGGTGAGACTGTAGCTACGCATGAGGTTGAAGTTGAACGTTCCACCTCCTGCATTGCTGGAAAATAAGTATAAAGTCTCACTTCTGATCCCATAGTACACACACTCTAGGGATTGATCGAGAAGAGGATGCAGAACAAAAAAATGTGTCAGGAACAGCATGGTTTCCATACGTCAGACCATTTATTCAGTCATTGATTCAGAGACTGTTGACTAATGCGCACTGTAACGAGCAGCCCACAGTTGCAGTATGCGTTGAAAATGGTTTCCATTTGCCTCAACGCATGCGTATTCACGTTGCTTTTAACACAAGAGTGGTAGAAGCACATATCACAGTGGTGACAACTCTGAATGAATATGCTGCTACAGTGTCTGCATATCTGGAAATGTATCTGCATACACGATTCTTGGCCCCGTAATCAGCAATGGCACGGCTTGATATCTGGTGAACGACCAGGCTATGGAAATGGACTTCCTGGGCAAATCCATCGACCAAGGAAGACACAACTGAGATGCGTTAGAATTTTGACGGCCAAGTGGGCTGGGGTACCATCATGTACCAGCCACATAACCCTTGGAATCAACATTGGCAGTACATGAAGAACAGTACCAGCCTCCAGCAGGTAACCACGTGTATCGCAACTGTGGCTGCATGGTACAGCGTGTATTAGACCACAGTCTGCAAAAACGTATGAGTGAATTAATGCTATCCAGCGTAGAATCCATGCACTGCTAGACATACACTGATTATAGAATTTTGGCGCATATCATTTTCTTGGTCGATTACTAGAATTTGTAAACAATGGAAAAACTCACCTTTTCTAATTTTTAATGCATTGCCACCGATGCATTCTTCTTGCTTTTGTCAACATTTCGTTTTCGGGTGCCCTCAGACTAGCAGCTCCTTCTAGGGATCTCTCTCTCTCTGTACCACCTGAACCCCGTGTCCTCGTGTTATCACGGGTCCCCACGCTCCTAATTGTCTTTCAGACCCGTTGCACATTGTCTGTTCCCAAAGACGCCGGGTGGATTCGCAAAATGTGGAGACTCTGAGGCTCTTTGGTGGCTCGTACGCCCTCTGCCGAATAAATCAGGTACTGGAAGGTGTTAAAAAGGCTACCCTAACGTAGACACTACATTACCATATGAAAGTGTAAAAATGTATGTGGAGTGCTCAAGGGATTGTAACAGATATTTTTAGAAGTGTTTTGCTCTCGAGAAACCTCCTTAGACAAGTATAGGATCTTGGAACTTGAGGAAGACTATGAGACAGTTTTGTGGCCTCTACCTAATATTCCACATCGGAATCATCAAAAGAAAATGAGGCACTTCCTGAAAAATGTGCGTAGACTGTCGATAATATTGGCCCTAAGTGTCCTTACCGTGTAGTCCGTTGTGGCAAGCGAAGCAAGTATTTAGAAAGAAACATAACCTGTGTCGTGAGATGCAAATTTTTGTTGCAGGGGCGTCGAATTCTCTTTCTCACAATAAAAAGATATTCTCTTCTCCCAATGTATTAACGGTACATGCCAAGTGAGAGATCAGTAAATCCTAAATCAAGGCACAAAAGAGAATCTGGTTCCTGGAAGAGAGGGCCTAAGTACTAGCAGAATGCTGTACATTAAAACAGAATCTGGATTCTGATGCTGTGCGTGCTTCAAAAGAGAAAAACAATGAGCGTTATGTGAAGATTCGTTACGTGTTTCAAATGACATCGTAAACGTGATGTCAGACATTTTTCTTTCAGCGCGCATCAATAGTGTCCTCTTTATCCTACCTACCACTCTACATAAATCTCCTCTTTCTTCTGCTTATCGTTATCCCAGATTACATAAAGGCACATTGGCCGATAACTTTATCGTTCTTGACAGTTGAAAGAATTTTGTATCAGTTCACAGTCCAGTGTGAATTATAGACCATATTTAGTATGCAAAACACAAAGGCTTGACAGTACTTTGCTCTGCTGATGCTGTTCTCTGATAGGGTCAAATGCATTATAATTCTTGTGGGCTATTGTTAAATGGCACACGAATGAAAATGAAAACGTTAAGTTAAATTGACAAAGCAGCGGAAATGGTATCAGTCACATTGGAACGCCGAGTGTTGCTTTGATATTAATTACTATTTGCCCGCAAGCTTCGCAGAGTGCATTCCAGTAATGCTATTTTCAAATACATAGCACAATTCATCACATGTGTGATGTACAGGCTTCATCTCAATCTACAGTAATATTGATGGCTCAGCGCGTGCCCACACAGCTCTTGATCAGAATATTTCTGAAATTACTCGATCACCCACAGCCATAAACTTGTTACACCAGTACATTGTAGATTTTAAACCTGATTACATGTCAATCAGTTACGACCCGTTTCTTATCATTCTTGTTCCATCCATAAAGGTAGAGGGGGGGCAATTCGACATTCAGCCAATTGTAAAAATCTCATATTGGCCTGTTGAATAGTTTTGTGTACAGAGTGTTTGGATATTCCTATTACTCACTTCAAGGACTCTTGTCGGGAAGTGAGTACATAATATTTTCATAAGGAACTCTTTCAAACTCTTTTCAAACTCTTTCAAACTCTGAAGCAAGCAGGAGTAAAATATAGGGAGCGTAAGGTTATTTACAACTTGTACAAAAACCAGACAGCGGTTGTCAGAGTTGAAGGGCATGAAAGGGAGGCAGTGGTTGGAAAGGGAGTAAGACAGGGTTGTAGCCTTTCTCCATTGTTGTTCTATTTGTACATTAAGCAAGCTATAAAGGAAAGCAAGGAGAAATTTGGAGAAGGAATTAAAGTTCAGGGTGAAGAATTAAAAAAATTGCGTTTTGCCTATGACATAGTAATTCTGTCAGATACAGCAAAGGACCTGGAAGAGCAATTGAACGGAATGGACAGTGTGCTGAAATGTGCATATAAGATGAACAATAACAAGAGCAAAACTAGGGTAATGGAGTGCAGTCTAAGAAAATCAGGCGATGCTGAAGGAATTAGATTGGGAAACGAAGGAATAAAGGAGGTAGATGAGTTTTGTTACTTGGGCAGTAAAATAACAAATGATGGTCGCAGGACAGAGGATATAAAATGCAGAATGGCAATGGGTAGAAAAGCGTTTTTATAAAAGAGAAATTTGTTAACATCGAATATTGATTTAAGCCTAAGGAAGTCCTTTCTGAAGGCATTTGTATGGAGTGTTGCCTTGTATGGGAGTGAAACATGGACGATAAGCAGTGTGGGCAGAAAGAGTATAGAGGCTTTTGAAATGTGGTGCTACAGAAGAATGCTGAAGATTAGGTGGGTGGATCGCGTAACTAATGAGGAGGTACTAAACAGAATTGGGGAGAAAAGAAATTTCTGGCATACCTTGACTAAAAGAAGGGATAGATTGGTAGGACACATTCTTAGACATCAAGGAATTGTGAATTTAGCGTTGGAGGGAAGTGTGTGGGGTAAAACTCGCAGAGGAAGACCAAGAGATGGATACAGTAAGCAGATTCAGAGAGATGTAGGTTGCCGTTCTTATGTGGAAATGAAGAGGCTTGCTCAAGATAGGGTATTGTGGAGAGCTGCATCAAACCAGTCTCCGGACTGAAGACCACAACAACAACAACAAACAGGAACCGATGTCCGGCAACCTCAGTCAGTGATTCTACGACAGTTTCTTTGACACTGTAAAATACATCTTTTCCACTGCAAACTCTTTACTTTGTATATTTTGGAAGGAGGTAGTGTTGATCAACACAATACTAAAATATCTCGTAAATATGCACTATAAAATGAATACCTTAAGAGCTATGAGCACGTTATTATACTTCAATACTGTGAATACATCTTTTCCAGTGGTCAGATGCACATAGCTCCATTTCACAGTACATGTTCAACAGACACTTTTCCCTAGTTTAGATCCATGCTACCTCCTCCCAATATGTGGAAAGCACAGAGCTCGTGCAGACGAGGTTTGTTTCACAATTCCAGATAAGGATTGCGCCACTGGATGACATTTTCAGACATGGGTCCTTACCCAAATTCTTTGAAATTTGAAATGGGAATTTCGAAACACCCATCATAAATCCGTGTTCCGAGACCAGTGCTTTCGGAAGTGATGATCAAACCTCTGAAATATCAACGTCTCAAGTTTATAGGAACATATTTTTACAGCAAAATAATACTTATACACTTACAGGCTATCACTTAGGATTATTTTGTTTAGATTGACAGTGCTGAGCCTCTGGTATGTTCCCTCGTTAGTAATTCTTTTGGCGCTCAGGCATTGCCTTGCAATTTCTATATTTAGTTGCCGCCTTGGTCATCGGCGGCGCGGCGCTGCGCTGTCTCGATAGCGCTCGGAATCTTTGACGAAGTATAATGCGGAGGGCAGTACGTGCTGTGCTGCGAAGAGCGCGGAAGGCGATTGGCGGACGTTATGCACGAAAGAAGATACTCCGCTTCTTTGAACTTCGGGTGAGTCTTGCGTGAAGTGTGACCTGTGGCAGTTCTAAAGGCCACCGCGGTGTTGATTGTAATGCTAGATCGGAAGCCGGACCTCTAGGGTGACGCTCGTAGAATGTTCTGATTTAAAGCCTGTTAGCGGGGCGAACCTGTCATTATTTTGAACTGGGGATACTTGCTCGGGTTGCTGTCTGGATTGGCAGAAATATCGAATTTGCATCTGGTGGTCTCGTAAGAAGTTCAGGGTTGCAGCCGGTGGTGCTTCCCTTCTTGCCTCGCAATCCCCCGGAGTTCTTAGTGCTTCTCTTACTGGCTTATGCCGGCCGCGGTGGCCGAGGAGACTGAGGCGCTCAAGTCACGGTCTGCACGGCCACTACGATCGGGGGTTCGAATCAAAAAAATGTTCAAATGTTTGTATAGTCTACGGGACTTAACTACGGGGTCATCAGTCCCTAAACTTACAAACTACTTACGAATTAGGACGGCACAAATATCCATGCCCGAGGGGGGATTCGAACCCCCGACCGTAGTTGGCCGTGCAGACCGTGACTGAAGCGCCTTAGTCCCCTCGGCCACCGCGGCCGGCAGGGTTCGAATCCCCCCTCGGGCATGGATATTTGTGCCATCCTTAGTTGTTAGTAGTTCATAAGTAAGTTTAGGTACTGATGACCCCGTAGTTAAGTCCCATAAGCTATACAAACATATGAAAATTTATCCTCCAGGTGTAATCTGCCGTAACCGCAAAAAAAAAAAAAAAAAAAAAAAAAAAAAAAAAAAAAAAAAAAAAAAAAAAAAAAGACTCTACAAACATTTGAACTGGCTTATAGGCCATGAGCAACTGTCTCGTTTTTGGCACGTAAATAATTGTAACGGAATCGCAGTGTTTATTGCGATTTGCGTTTTATCGTTTGGTCTTTAGGGCATTAAGCAATCCAACACATTCTTATGCCGTAGCTACCACGATTGGTGGACATGTTCAAAGGGAACGTAATTATTCTCTCTCTTTTTCCCCCTCCTTTCTCTCTCACGTTGGGTGGCTAGTAACTCTCCTTTATTATCCCGCTTGTTGTTCTTATCGGCGTTGCTTCATGACGTCACAGACTGCTGGGGCTGGACGTACACACGCTACGTAAGGAGTAGGAAGCTGTCAACCGAGGTACCCCTCTTCGTTCCATAACCACTCTTGTTCTGTTCAAAAGATGTGTTTTATGGTAACCTGATGTTTTCAAATCTCTTGCTTGAACGGGGCTCGTTGTCTGGTGGTGCTGTTAGAGGTGTTCCGTTCCTCAACATTGTTGGAATCTTTTTGTGTGCTTCCAGGTTATGAACTAAGTCCTTTACCGACAGGGTGCGATATTTAAAGGTAACTCACTGAAATATCTGTGACCTGCCTTTGGTGTTCCTTTATCATTATTATTATTATTATTACTGGGTTCATGTGATCAACAACTTGTGCACAAAAGAAGCTGATGGTAAAATGTAAATGATAACTCGTTAGGAAGAGGGTGTAATTTCTAGAAATGGTTTATGTAATTGCCGATCTCTAGGCTAGACATGTTTTTCTGTTAAGTCTTCTCAAGCCTCAATCGAAATTGCATTAGGATGATAAGTTGTTAAAATTCATTTTTAATACCTTATATTGTCCTGAGGTCCATTGTACTTGTTTTCTTGCCATGTGCCACGTGCCTGGCCTGAGTCTTTTCGTTATTACATATTTATTTCCAAGATAAATTCCTTAACTGGATTATTAAAATCTTCTTCGCAATGGAGGAAGCCCATAGAACGGGACGGAGATAATGTCTAAAAATACGGTATGTACATGAAACATTATCCTTTCCTGTGCGAAATTGTGATTATGTGCAAAATAATTACTGAAGAAACAAAATGCGGTGCTGCTCAGCCCTCATTTCTGTGTGTGTGTGTGTGTGTGTGTGTGTGTGTGTGTGTAAGATAGGTAGGTAAATGGTCAAAGAGAGGGGAGCCGACAAACAGGTGCTTCTGGATACCAAAAAAATTAATGTTACTAATGAAAAAAAACTGTAGAAATTTGCATTTTCCAAACTATGGACCGCGTCATTATGAAACACACGCCAAAAAGAAAAAAAAAAAAAAAAAAAAAAAATCACTCTCAGTTACAAGGTCACTTCAGTTACAAGAGATATGACAGGTAGTTCAGCATTGTAGTAGATTATGGGGAGAAAGAAAATCAAATAGCAGTCTCAATACTGGAAAGGAGTTTCATCATTTAATTTGTACCATTGAATCTTGTCTCCTCACTAAGAATTTTAATGGTAGTTTTCAGTTTGTTACATACATAATTGCTACTTCAATAAATACATTGAATGGCAGAGGAAGCAAACTGTATGAATACCTTAACGCTGTTGGAACATAAAATCTTTGCTCTAGGACTTTTCCTCTTTGCGTGGCTTATTACATACGTCCTGAATACTACTTTATTATTTCATTTTATTTTATTTCTGTTAACAGTATCTTACCATTCAGTGTTTCACTTTGTCCCTCTGTTTAAAGTAACCTTATAATTATTGATGTTGTACCACCGCCAAATGCCATACACTGTTTTCTACAGAACCCGCCTCAGTATTTAATAGGATTTTCTCTGGCAGCACAGTTCCAACCCATAAACTCCCTTTGTGCCTATCTTTGACTTATTCTATTTCATTCTCCTCATCTGAAAGGTGCACCAGAGAAACTGGTACACCTGTTTAATATCGTGTAGTTTCCCCGAGCACGCAAAAATGTCGAAACACGCCGTGGCATTGACCCAATTACTATCTGAGTTAGTGCTGGAAGGAACTGACACCATGCATCCTGCAGGACTGTACACAAATCCGTAACAGTACAGGGTGTCCCACATCACTCCAACTGCACGCACCCCACACCATTACAGTGCCTGCATCCGTTATAACAGTCTTTTATGACAAGTAGGGTCCATGGTTTCATGAGATCGTCGCCATAGCCGTACACGTCCATCCGCTGGATACAATTAGAAATAAGACTCGTTAGACAACGCATCATGTATCCAGTCATCAACAGTCATCGGTGCTGACGAGCCCAGGCAAGGCGTACGGCTTTGTGTCAGCAAGGGTATACAAATAGATCTTCGGCTGCGAAAGTCCATATCGATGATGTTTCATGGAATGGTTTGCACGCTGACACTTGTTGATAGCCCAACATTAAAATCGGTAGCAATGTGTGGAAGAGTTGAATTTCTGTCACGTTGAGCGTGTATCTTCTGTCGTCGTTGGTCGCCTTCTTGCAGTATCATCAAAGGTTGTTGCAGGCATGCAAAAACTACAATCGTGAAGGTGGAAAATGGATTTCATTGGCTTCTAAAGTACACATATATCAATGGACTGCAACCACATTAATATACAATCGTTAAATAACGGAGTAACGTGGTGTGCACAACGAAACAATCGGCACAATGTACGCATCATAAATGCTAAAAGACTAATACTTCAGTGCATTAAATTCTTGTTGTACTACAATGTTTAAAACTTCGTAAGAGGAAGTTAGATAAACTCACATTCCTTAATAATAGCTTAATAATTTCCTCTATTGACTTGCGTTGATTTTTCCAATGTTCTGGTAGGCACATGACAGGGTTGTCTACCCTGTTTTCCTATCCGTTAACAAATCTCTGCCGCGGTGGAGTAGCCGAGCGGTATAAGGCGCCTGGCTGCGGAGCGCGCGGTTGCTCATCGTCGGAGGTTCCAGTCCTCCCTGAGGCATAGGTGTGTGTGTTGTCCGTAGGTTACTTTGCGTTAGTTTAAGTAGTTTGTAAGCTACGGACTGATGACCACGCAGTTTGGTCCGATAGATTTACAAACATTTGAACATTTTTGAACAAATATCTGGTATGTGGAAAATATCTACGGAGTGGACGAGGAAGCGACCAGTCGGTGAACGGACGAGCTAGAGGTGCGTCTTACAGGGCAGCGAGACTTGAGTGAGTTGTGGTTGTTCGCTGCGGCCTGGAGTACCGACTGTCAGCACGGCAAAACGCAGGCAGTCACGCTTGCTACTGTGTTGCAGGTTAGACGTTTTCCGTCGTGCGGAGTAGTGACATGTGGAAATAGAATTTGTCAAAACTATACCGTGTATGTGATCGGCGCGTGTAAGTAAATGCCGAGGTACACGCCGAGGAAGGATAAGGCACGTTTGGCACAGGAGATGTGAGAGGACGGACAGCAGTTCGGGTACTGTTGCTGGCCGCGATGGAGTAGCCGAGTGGTCTAAGGCGCCTCGCTGCGGAGCGCGCGGTTGCTCGCCGTCGGAGGTTCGAGTCCTTCATAGGCCATGTAAATATTCGTAAGGGTATTGCAGTGTTTATCGCGATTTGCGTATTTTTGTTTGGCCTTTAGAGCATTAAGCGCCGCGGTGGAGTAGCCGAGCGATCTAAGGCGTCTCGCTGCGGAGCGCGCGGTTGCTCGCCGTCGGAGGTTCGAGTCCTCCCTGGGGCATGGGTGTGTGTGTGTTGTCCTTAGGTTAGTTTACTTTAGTTTAAGTAGTTTGTAAGCTATGTACTGATGACCACGCAGTTTGGTCCGATAGATTTACAAACATTTGAACATTTTACTGTTGCTGTTTGGGTTATTGGTTATCCACGACACAAAACTGAGTGCATTTCCATGTATGGGTTGTGAACAGTTCTGCGGCTACGCCACGTCGTCTAAAGGGTTAACTACCACTAATCTGTATAAGCTACGTGACGGGTGTCAGTGATTTCTTGTGTACTATTATTCATGTACTGTACCGTCAACCGACGTGGTAGATACGCAGTGCCAGTGGTGCTGTAGTTATTTATTGTGACTCATTAAAACTATTGTTTTACGAGTTTGTTGCAGGTACGCCTTCTGTATATTTTGGTAACGTTGTATCTAAAGGCACACTATACTGGCTGAACTAGTGTGGACGCAATTAGGAGCCACGTACATAAGTCTTGTTCTTCTAGTTATGGACGAACCCTAGAGGAAGTACCTGTTTATAAAGACTGTTTGATCGCGAGAAGAATTACCAAGGGAAGCACACGTTCTTAATTTATTATTCTGCGTTTAACACCAAGGAAATTGATTGAAGTTGTTAAATATTTTTAGAATCTTCATTGTATATGCAAGTACTCCCAGAGATAAGATAATAAAAACTAAGGTAAAAAAGGCACATAATATAAGGCAAGAATTTACACTGACCAAATTGGAAAGTCAATCTCCACATTGTATAGTAGGAAATGTGTAGCAACTTTGTTCTGGTCAAATCTAAGACATCGTGCAGACACTGGTTTTTAGTGAGTAACGGGTCTTTCAGCAATCTTTCTTTACAACAAAGACACGATGTTTTCAAAATCTCCTTCCCTTGCGAATGGTATGCAGTGCACACATTTACGCCGTGTAAAAGGCTAGCAATTTATTGATGTTAACTGCTCAACAACACTGATGCTTTAAGTGCTCAACAACACTGATGTTCCTCAGTCCTTCAAACCGTAAGTGCTGTGAGTGCCTCAGCTACCACCGTAAGCGCGATGGTGCAACGTTGTACGTTACAGAGCCAAGGGTTCCTGGCTTAATAGTCCGTGTCGAAAGGACGATAAAAACCTGTATAAAGAAACCTCAGTCTCCAGGTGTGCTATGTACCGAGAAGAGGCATGGTTGCTCAGGGGGAACAGTCGCTATCGAGCAACCTTTTTTTTGGGAACATACCACAGCTCAGTTGTATCAGACTTACTCATGCAGAGTCTTGCTGCTCGTGGGACTGAGATGAACTAATAATAGCTTTGGCGGACGTACAACCGCCTTCTCTAAGACAGGAAAGGTCGAATTCATTGCAGATAAATATGACCCCCATACGTTTCCTTCCCTGGCCACACCGTCGGGCTAGAAATCAAGGTTGGACTTATGCCCCTAAATATTTGGTCTGCACTCGAACTGATTGGAGTATTCGGAGAGGTGGAGGGTATGTCGAAAATGAGATCTCAGTCGGTCTTAAGGAAGACTTCATCCCCTGCGTAGACACTGGCATTCCTGGCCTGTGACAAGCTGGCTGTTGTTTCCATCAGGCCACATAAGACACTTAATATGGTCCACGGTATCATTTTCTACACGGATCTTCTGCTGCAGTCGGACGAGGAAGTACGAGCTGACTTGGGGCAGCGATGTGTGCGTTTAATCCTGTACATCTCTTCATTGCCTGAGTAGGTCAAGGTGATGATCTACTGGTGCGACGTAGAACTCTACATTCCTCCCCCCCCCCCAATTCCCCCCCTACCCCATATGCTGCTTCAAGTGCTGGGAGGTTTAGGCATATGTCCTCCCGATGTGATTCCAATCATACATGGCGGGAGTGCGGGCATGCTTCCGAAAGTCCCTTGCACTCCTCCTCCAGTATCTGTTGTGGCCAGCACCACCCCGCTTGCTTACCTGTTTGCGCGGTTCCTCACAAACAACGAAAAATTATGAAGTACAAGACCATGCTAGATTGACCTACTCCACAAAGGGACCATCAGAAGCGTAAATAACGGATTTTGACGGGTCTCAGACGTTGTTTTTTTTTAAATTATTTTTTCTTTGTTTTTAGCGATAGGCCTTGGATTTCGAGAAAACTGATAAAACTGATGTTGACATTTACTGAGAGACACATAACGTTACTACTTTCTTTCAGTGGGGTACAGCGGTTAAGGTCTCCAGCTACCACGCAATAGATACCGTATTTGGGTACTTTCCGTGTTTTTTATTTTTTTTTAAATCAGAATGGTCCGACATTTTTCCAGTTTATTTTAAATAATATCAACAACAATAGCACAACATGTCAAATTAGTAAGAAATATTCAATTTTGCTGCAGTAATGTAATCTTCAAGATATTATTACACAATATTATTCGCTATCGTCTGTATTACTTCCTTTGTCACAGCAGAAATACGAGTGATATTTGTCGTAAAAGCAACAGACACACGATGGTTTACAACACTAAGCACATCTCATAAAAGACTCTGTCTTGTAGGCGCAAACAGTTTTTAAGGGCGACACCAGAAAACGTTCATCTACATTAAAATAGAGTTCTCTCTCATCCGTTAACTTTCATCCGAACTATGCGTATTTAAAAGGAGTTGCCCTGAATTGATAGAAAACTAATGAGTGTAGTTTTACGACAAACATCATTCGGATTTATGTTGTGGCATAGCAAGCGATGCAGGTGTTAGCGAGTAAGATGTTGTAATAATGATGTGATAATTAAACTGATGCAGAAAAAATGAATATTTTTTATTAATTTCACATAATGGACGCTGTTTGTTGATATTCTGTAAAATTAAATGGAAAAATGTCGGACTATTCTGATTTTTTTAAAAAGGCCAGAAACAATGAAAGGTCTCAAACACAGTATCTCCAGCGCGGTAGCTGTAGATCTTAACCGCTGCGCCACACTGACTTGGTTGCAACGTGGTAAAGTTACGCATCTTTCAATGTGCAGTGAACTTCAACATCAAATTACTCGAAAACTAAGGTTCATCGCAAAAATAGCTGCCTCATACTCATGGTATGTTCCTCTAAAACATATCCGAGACCCATCAAAATCGGTTATTTACAGTTCTCATGGTCCCTGTGAGCATGATTACATTCATATGCTACAGCAGCTCCTCCGTCGCCATCTGCAGTACCCAGACCTCAATCTGTGCAAACAATGCTAATGGACCTCCAGGCCTGATCGACTACTCCCGCCCCCTTGACAGTTCGGGACATTTACTCTTCAGCTGCTTCCACACTCTTCATCTTGGGAGCAACGACCCTCAAAACGTCAGGGACATTAGTCCCCCCCCCCCTACCCAGAGAAACAACAGCCTTTCCCGGAAGGGGTTCCTCTGGACGCTCCCTTCCGAAGCTTCTCTGGGTGACAAAGAGCACAGCATATTGCTGCAAGTTCCGCAAGCTGCTGGTCGACGAGCCTCCTGCTCTTCGTTGGACCCTGAAACCACTTCTGAGAATCCCGTGTCTTGGAAGACTTGGTGTCCACAATCCATTGAGGGGTGGAACGCAGGGCAAGAGCCGCGATAGGGACATTGAGACGCTTTTCTCATAGCAAAACATGTGCATTTTGAATACCAGTGCTCCCACGCAGTTTAGCGTGGCACGAGGCACATATTCGGCCATTGACCTGTCTGTCTGAAGTCCAAACCTTCAACCACGTCTTAATTGCAGGATCCATGATGAATTATGTGGCAGCGACCATCCCCAGTCTTTCTGTCACTCCTGCAGTATCAACCTACGATGGTTATTTCATACCTCAGCTGTTTACGCTCCGCTAGCATTTATACTGTGGTGTAACAGGTGTCTCACACTATTGTCTCCACCGCCAAGTCAACTGTTCCCCTCGGCGCAAGTCTGTGCCTTGGTGGACACCAGAGATCGCTGAGGCCATCCGGGAACGTCTGCCATCGCTTTCAGCACCACAGCGCCAAATTTCCACAGAGAAAGCCTTGAAACGGCTCCGTACAAGAGCTCGGTGACTGATCCAGCACAGTAAGCAGGACTCCTGGGACCGGTATGTAGCCACAGTCGGCTCTCGCGCCTCTCCTTCTCGGGTATGGTTACAAATATGGCGCCTCTTTGGATACTGTACACCAAAAGGAATCTCATCTCTCAACTGACCCAGATCCTATCACTGAGCACATGGCAGAGCACTATGCACGTAGCTCTGCGACTTAAGTGAGGACTTCTACGCCCTCAAAGAGCAGAAGCAATTCTCATTCCGCACCCACCGCTGGGAACTAAAAGTTCCATTCAGTGAGTAGTCCAAACTGCCCATGCTGCATGCTCCAATACCTCTCCAGGACCAGATAGGATTCACAGCAAGTTTTTCCGTCACCTTTCAGCAGAGTTTCAACACAAAGGTTTCGCCCTGTTTAAACATTTATGGGCAGTTTTGCCGTCGCAGTGGCGGGAAAGCATCATCGTCCCGCTGTTGAAACCTAGAACAGATCCGCTGGTGACAAACAATTACCAACCTATCAGCCTCAACAACGTTCTCTCCTAGCCCTCGGATCATATGGTGAGTCGACAGCTCATGTAGATTCTTGACGATAGGGATCTCCTCGCCCTGCAACACGGAGGTTTCCGTCAAGGCCACTCCGCTATTAAAAATATTGTCACTGAAGTCTTTTTCTAGGCGTGACTACCTTGCTGCGGTCTTTTTCGACCTTCGGAAGGCACCTTATCCTTGCTACACTGTGCGACTAGGGCTTAACAGGGTCAACTTCTGATATTTATTCAGAATTTTCTTTCCCGCCGCTCTTTTCTGTTTACGGTTGGTACCTCCCTCACTTCCCCCAAGTTAGTAGAATGGTGTCTTACAGTGCTTAATCCTAGTGTTTATTTTTTATTGCAATTAATGGTGTTGCTGTGGCAGTGGGTTACCAGTTTCTTCTTTTTTGTTTCCCGATGATTTGTGCTTATATTTTAGTTCTGCTAGCATTGGTGTCACTGAAAAGCATCTCCAGAGAGCCATTCGAAAGGTGCAGTCATGTTTCTTAGCCCTTGAGTTACAGTACTGTGTACGATAAACCTAGGAAACCCAGGTTATACACTTCTGACGCCGTTGGGTTGTTCACTTGGACCAAGAGCTCTACTTGGCTGACGAACTGCTTCGTGTCGAAGAGACGCATCACTCTCTCAGCATGTCTTTGACAGCCTGCTCACTTCGATGCCACATCTTCATCAACTGAAGCGTAACTACTGGGGGTATCTATATATAATGCGCTGTCGCAGCCACGCTGTCTGGGGAGCAGCTCGGCCAACTCTCTTACGGCTCTATAAGGCCCTCATTCAATCATGTTTGAACTGTGGAAGCCTGATTTATGATTCGACAGTTCCTTCTGCGTTGTGGGTCTTGGATCCAATTCTACATAGTGGCGTACCTTTAGTAACAGGGGCTTTTCTCACAAGTTAACAGTTACAAGACTCCTCCTTTCTCCCCCCCCCCCCCCAAATTGCGGTTCTCCCAGCAACAGCTGTTAGTGTGTGCATGATTCATGACCATGCTTCGCCCCATCATCCAAATATATATTTCTGACTACTTCACTACAGTCTACACAAAGATGGCCCAGATTGGGTCTATGTATGTTCCCTTCTCTCGTCACGTGAATCTCTTCTCTCCCACCTTTTTACTACTCATACGCTTCCTTCGTGCATTCTTCGCTTGCAGCTTGGATTGGACTTGTCCCGAAACCCAATACCTCAGTAACACCGTTGAATCTCAGTCTCCAGTTCCAGGCACTATTTGTTCCATGCCATGGAAATTATTTACACGGTTCTCTGTTACAAAGCCGTGCTGGCTATGCCTTTGTCTGTCGTGAGCATATCGAACAATGATGCTTGCCTTGTGGGAGTAGCGTTTGTCATCTCTTGTGACTCCCAGAGTGGCTTGAATGCCCTTGAACAGTGTTTTCCCAAACATGTATTCAGCTTGCTGTCTTCACCCTTGGTAAGTCAATCCATTCACGTTGCCTTCATTTGGACACTGGGTCAAATCGGTATACCAGGCAATGAACGCGTAATTGTCCAAGGAGGCCACCACTGTACAGTCCCTGCACATTGGCCTTCCAGAAAGGGATATCCAGTGCCAGCTGCATCGCAGGGTCCTTGGGCTTCAGAGCTCTGCCAGGGCTGACTCGACTGAACCGAATAAGCTCCGTGCGATCAAGCTCTCTACTGCTAAAAGGCAGTCCTCAGTGAGGGATCCCGTAGGGAGTCAGTTGTTCTGACACCCGGATGACGCATAGCCACCTTCATAGCCAAGATGACGCGCCACATTGCCGCTGTATCGTTTTCTTGAGAGTGGTCCGCAGTCAATTGGACTGTCTGTTTTTAGTCGCCTTGCGGCACTACTTCATCTGTCTACTGTGCTTCTTTTAATTTTAGCTGACAATGCCCCCATGGCTGACCGTGTTTTAGGTTTTATTCGCGCAGCTATTTTTACAATTATATTTAGTGGTTTTTTAACTGGCGTGTTAAGTCCCATAAGCTCTACAAACATTTTAACATTTAACTGGCGGTTTTCAGTTGGCGCGGAGGGGTTGGCTCATCCTTTATTATCTTTTTGATCAGCTATCCATTGTATTCTGCCATAAAGTTTTAGTTCAGTTCAACACTCGGTCCCTTGCATTTGTGTTTTCTTGTTTTGTGTAGTCAGCGTAATCGTTGCTGTGTAAGCCTTGTGGGTTTTTCTTCCGTTCGCTGAGGGCAAGATTTTATCTTCTCACCTGGCCTGACGTCTTAGCTTGTAACAGTAGTTCAGTTCCCTCAACAAGTCCGACAACTATACAAAACACTGACGTCCATTTGCTCTCCCGTACTCAATAAGTATTCTTTAAATCTAGACATAAACATGCTACCTGTCTCATTTTCAATTAAGATCACCTCTTATACTGACTGCGTCGTCAGGTAATCATAGAACACATCATTCGTTTGATCACAATGAAGGTAAGAAACATGGCGATCCTGTATAATTAGCACGGTAATACTTAACGAAATAAAAATAAATGAATTCATTGATTGTAAAAGTATTGCAGATTGAGTATAACAGAACAAGCTGTAGGTTATTATGAGTGACACTGCGAGCTAAGGAACGGCTTCACTATTAACAAATAAATGATAGTATAAGCAAAAGTGCGGATTTGAAAACATATTTCACAACACCTCAATCACAGCGGCATTTCGCTGGCTTTTAATTAAAAATACAACTAACTCAGCGTCCTTATGAAGTTACTGCTTCATATCTGAACATCACGTTTTATCGTTATCTCTGAGTAGGAAAAAAAAAGGACTTTGATTTTATTTGCTGAGTGAGTGGACATAAATTGTTTAACAGTGAGCAAAACAAAATAAATTATAAATGGAATTTTATGCATCTTATCCAGTGCATTAAAAAATAACTTGCTAAAAGTGGTAATAAATCAAACACGAAATGTTTGCATACAGTGGCGGCACCGCCCGGGCACCCATTAACCAGCACAACGTCATCGCCACGTGATCGACAGCCCAGCGCTCGCTTACGGCCGCAAATGCGCCGGCTGCGACCAGCGGCGCTTGCGATCCGCTGGCTCCGGACTTTCCACATAATACTGAGGGACGGCAGATCTCCAGTATCATTTATTTTATTTATCGTATGACATAAACACTTGGACACGCAAGATACATTGCACAATGACACTTTCCCAGGTGGGAAGCAGAGACAACAAACAGCTTATATCAAAATTTTAGTGCATTAATTACAGAGACGTATACAGGTGTGCAGTAAAAAGTCCACTACTATGTGTGATGCAGTAGAATTTGAAAAAAAAATATTTATAAAATATTAATACAAATTTATGAAAGATATATTACATCTTACAGTAAGATGAAAAATTGAATCAACACTATTATAAGAATATTATGTTAGGAAACTAAAATAAGTAACAGAAAAAAACAATGACATGAGCAGTAAATTTACACAATTTATATTAACTGAATTAAGAAACATAAGCAGCGAACATGGTCCTTATATATTAATGTCTAAGCCAGCCAGCCATAAAAGTGCATCAATGTCACTTTATACAGGTCTGTTTTTGGACCTGGGTAAGACCTGATATTGCAGTCATACACAATATGGTCTATTGTCTGACGCGAAGCACCGCAGTCGCACTGAGGACTTGTCGATATGTCCCACTTGTATAGAGAATCCTGATAGACTCCGTGAGATGTTCGGATTCTGTTAAGTGCTTTCCATTGTCGACGGGGAAGTTAGAATCCAGTAGGTTTTTCTGTGGGGTCGGGCCAGAGAGCTCTGAAGTTGACAGAGCTCCAGCCCGTTCACCATTGCTCAGTGATGCTGAAATCCGGGTCTTGTAGTAGTTGCGCTGAGACTAGTGGAGGCTTCCTGGACTTCAACCTCCTCAGTGCTAGGTAAGGAATGTCCTTATGCACTGGTATGTCTGGGTCACTTTGGATCCTCTTCAGCTGTCGGACCAAGCAGCCCTTTCTTCGTAGCGGAGGTGGAGCATTGTGACTCAGCACAGGTAACCATTGCACAAGTGTGCTTTTGATGCATCCACTGATGGTACGCATGGTGTCGTGCAGTCTGGCATCTAGTTTGCTTACATGACTACTATTCAACCATGAAGAGGAGCAGTATTCTGCAGCAGAGTACACAAGTGCTAGGGCTCTCAAAGTGGAAGCATGTGCTCCCCATCTGCTGCCACACAGTTTGTGCAAGATATTATTGCGAGTGTTGACATTGGCTGCCGTTGCTTCCAGGTGTTTTCTGAAGGAGAGGGTGCGATCCAATGTGACACCAAGATACTTTGGGAACTGATTATGGGGGAGCACTTTATTGTTGAGAAGTACTTTTGGAGATTTTGTTGCTTCCCTGTTGTTAAGGTGAAAACTAGTTGTTTCCGTTTTGCTTGTGCTGACAGTTAGTCTCCAATCAGCGTAGAACTTCCAAACAATTTCAAGATCTTGAGAAAGGAGTGTGTCAGCACCTTCCATCCTCTTTGCTTGAACGGCTATTGCCAGGTCGTCAGCGTATCCAAATTTGCGTCCTTTTGTTTCTGGTATTTCTGATGTGTACAAGTTGAAAAGTGCAGGTGCCAGCAGCGATCCTTGAGGAAGGCCGTTATTTATTTTTCGGACTCTACTTGTTTTGTCACCCATTATTATCTGAAAAGTTCTGTCACGTAGCATACTATTAAAGAGGCGTAAGAGCTTCTGGCATGGGGCAGTGCAATAAAGTTTATATAGTAAGCCATCTTTCCATACAGTGTCATAAGCCGCAGTGAGATCCACGAAGGCAACCGTCGTCTTGAGTCGTTGCTGGAAGCCTGCTTCGATGTGGCTGGTTAGGCTGAGCACCTGGTCCTCACAGTCTCTGTTGTGGCGAAAGCCAGCTGCTCCACTGGTAGGTGTTCTTCCAGTATTGGTTCTACACGTCCTAAAATAAGCCTCTCCAGCAGCTTGTAGGTAGTGCTCAGGAGGGAAATCGGGCAACTCTCTGGTTTATCTTTCGGTTTACCGGGCTTCAGCAAAGATATTATTTTAGCTTTCTTAAACACGGGTGGTACAACGCCAGTCTGCATGACATGTGAAAAGAACTGTCTCAGCCATTCTCTCGTCCGCCTGCCGCTGTGTATTAAGAATTCAGGAAGGACTCCATCAAATCCTGGGGCCTTCCCTTTCTTTATTTTACTGATGGCTGTATTGACTTCTTCCGCTGTAAATGGCCGAGAGATTTTATTTGGAGCTCCTTCTGACTGACGGAATGATTTCAAGTGTCGCTTAACAAAAGTTGTACGTTTCTTGTCTCTAGGTGCTCTAGACAAGGATACAATTCGTGAGGCAGTCTGGTTGGGAGATACGCCTGGTACTTCTCGTTCAGGTGCACTGGCGTCTCCCAGTTTTCTTAAGAGGTTCCATGCCTTCCTGCTGGATTTGGTAAAGTTTAATGCCTCAGTAATTTCTTCCCATCTTTTCCTTAGAGCTACATCCAGGTTTCGAAGGTGTTCATCCGCAATTTCAGTATCGTTTTCCTGAAGGAACCTGTGCTGCAGTTCTTCTGTCTCTTTATTCCACCCTGGTATATATTCTTTACGATAGCCCCGGGGAATATATCGTTTGGCCGCTGCTATAATTATATTTATAAATCTATCATAGTTATACCATCTGGCAGGGATCCACCGCAGGGTTTGATCAATGTCATTAGAAAATTTTTTCGCAGTTTGCTTTTTGAAGGTTCCAACGGGTCTTGGGAGTGAGCGGATAAGAGGGATGTTGATTCCAATTTCTAGAAGGATGGGGCGGTGTTGGCTGTGTGGGAAACTCTCCTGGATTTTTCTGCGGGTGGTGATAGGATGGGACTGGGAATTATTGGTAGTAAAGCTCAGATCAGGATTCGTTTCTGTGTTGTGGATAGCAGATTTGAAGGTATTTTTATCTTTCGCATCAAAGACCAGGTGCAGATGGTTTTCTTCGGCCCAGTTTGATAGCTTTTCCCCATTTATATCTGTTGTACGATATTTCCAGTCTGTGTGGTGACTGTTGAAATCTCCAGCGTATATTGTGAGGTGGGGTGAGTTTCTATAACGTTCTGTGGCCATTCTGT
Organism: Locusta migratoria; assembly: GCA_026315105.1. NCBI lineage: Eukaryota > Metazoa > Arthropoda > Insecta > Orthoptera > Acrididae > Locusta > Locusta migratoria. Next base: position 368,022,540 of record CM048745.1, on the reverse strand, counting down.
TTGAGGTGGATTGTATATGTTTACCACTGTTAGTTCACCAATCTTCGTAACTATTTGTTGGAAACAGTCAGCTGAAAGTAAGACCAGGGCCGCGTTTTCGATACTGTTCCGCACATAGGTTGCGAGTGCATAATGCCGGTGATATACAGCTCCCAGCAGATCATAACCATGGATCTTCCCTCTGGACCTCTGTTGCTCTGGATTTTCGATGTGTGTTTCCTGAAGAACAACTACATCAACATTGTTTTCCACTAGAAATTTTGAAAGAAATTGGCTCTTGGAGCTGCTAAACCCCTCTACTTTTAGTTGACAAATCCGCTGCCCAGCTCTCTTGTCAGTACAGACTCAGGAGTCTGTTGCTTCTTCTTCATCATCATTGCATAAATTAGCCCAAGTGTTTGATAGCCAGGACAATCCACAAGTGGTCTGGCTGCCGTGACTTCTGGCTCTGACTTCGTGCCTCGAAGTGACTGTTCTTTAGCACCACCCAGGGGACACGTGTAGCTTGAGGATTGCTACGGACGCGAACAGTCGTTGTCCCCCCTCCAGTATCAAACAGAATAGGACAGAACTAAATTGGTAACTGGGTAGCTGACACCGGGCGGCAACTATCTCAGTACGCATGAAATATGTCAATGTGCTACGGAAATCCCTCAGAGAAAAAGAAACACACACACACACACACACACAGAGAGAGAGAGAGAGAGAGAGAGAGAGAGAGAGAGAGAGAGAGAGAGAGAGAGAGAGAGAGAGAGAGAGAATGTTCAAATGTTTGTAGAGCTTATGGGACTTAACTACGAGGTCATCAGTCCCTAAGCTTACAAACTACTTATGAATCAGCTAAGACTATGGACGGCACAAATATCCATGCCCGAGGGGGGATTCGAACCCCCGACCGTAGTGGCCGTGCAGACCGTGACTGTAGCGCAGAGAGAGAGAGAGGATAGAGAGAGAGAGAGAGAGAGAGAGAGAGAGAGAGAGAGAGAGAGAGAGAGAGAGAGAGAGAGAGAGACAGAGAGAGCATGTACCCTACAGCGGTGCTACATACATAATCCACCTGAGATGCATATTCATGATTTATCTGTCCTCTCTCTCTGTCCCACTCCCCAGCAACTAAGTACGTTCCAGTGTACATATACTCTTCTTGTCAAACCTAATCAATAATGCAGCGTCTTGTACAAACCTTCTTTGACTCCTCCCTGTTTGATCTCTACCTGTGGTTCCACAGGGCCATATAGTTATAACCTCAACATTCTTCATAACCATAATCACAGTTGGTGTCATCAGAATTACCATCACAGCATGGTATAACTCTCTCTATTCTCGATGACTTACAGGGTGCTATTAAATATGTGGGAAAGTTTTTAGCCAGCCGCAGTGGTCAAGTGGTCTGCAGCACGCCAGTCACAATCTGCACGGCCGCTACGGTCGGGGTTCGAATCCTCCCTCGGGCATGGATGTTTTTGCTGTCTTTAGTATAAGGTAGTTCATAAGTAGTATGTAAGTTTAGGGACTGATGAACCCGCAGTTAAGTCTCATAAGCTTAACAAAAATTTGAACATTTTGAAATCTTTGACGACGTGACAACAAGCAGGAAACGTCCTGTACACATATGGTTTATTTGCTTTCGGTTCAATGTTACATGCATTTGTTGCAGTGCACGTAACACAGGCCACTTCACTATGCAAGTTGGAAATCTGTATGGATACAGTTTAATTTACTACGTGCAATGCTCTACATTACGTATTTGAAACGGCTACCATGAGCTATAATTCTGGCGACTATGAACTGTATCTTTGCCTGCCTCACTCGTTCCCATATTCCAGGCGTCCGACGAAGGTATCTGCTGACATTCTTTCTCTGAGCGCTAACGCAGCCATTACACGGTATGAATAGGTGTGGAATACACAACGGCTTTCAAAGGACCCCATAAGTCTGATGGACAAGGTCGGGAGAAACAGTAGGCAGTAGGCCATGGTCTCGGTCCCTGAAACAATTTGTATGGCAATCGTTGATGTATAATTTACTTTGCTTGGCAAGACATCAAGTGGCTTTGAATACTAAACAAATGGTTACATGCGTGAATAGCGACGAAATATACATGCCGCTTTTGCGTCCTGCACAAATGATCTACCTGCGTAATAAAGTTGTCTGTGTTGTGTACACTACAACAAATGCCTGTAACAAGACAACGAAAACAAATAAGCCGAAATTTTACGGGACACATTTTGCTGTTTGTCTGATCCTCTATCGAATCACCGGAGCTTTCCCTGTTAATTTTAAAATATTTAGACAGTTACCATTCACTTATTTTTAATTCAATATTTGTGTATTTTTAAGAAATGTTATAAAATTCTCATTGTTTAATCTATTTTTTATGTGAAGATCATAGATATCATTCACAAATTTGTTTCAAAAATCTCAATCATTGTCACTATTCTATACGGTTCAATCATTTCTAAAAATTTATGTATCCTTTGGTTGAAGAGCAATCTTTAACTGCACTCAGCCCGTCGCTTTGTGAGGAATCGAAATAACAGTAAAGGAAAACAGAAATGTATGCCCTGTTTGTGTACACGATAAGACGTCTGCGTGCGTGTCGCAGCTACATATTTCAAGGGAAATTCTCTATCGTATCTCTATCCTACCCCAGTAAAAACTGAGCACAGATCACGCATGAAAACGGAAATAATGTGTGTGGAACTGTAAAAGAAAAAAGAAAGAAAGAAAGAAAGAAAGAAAGATAGTGTACGGACAATACTGAAGACGTGCACCATCTAGCACTCCGGAAGCGACCTGGTTACACGGTGATGGATCCCAAAGAGGTAGAGTCGTGTGCATGTTTCCCTTCCGGACATTGTATGTTCTCGTACTATACATTAGTTGTAGAATAGTGGTATGAAATATTACCGTCTCTAGTAAATGTGATGTTTAGTGAGAGCAGGCAAGTAGACCTCTGACAGAAATAAAAATTACAAACAAAGGGTTTTGCGAAATCTGTTACAACATGTTTGTCATAAAGTGGGTGCAATGTGTCCCGTCAGCCCGTCGTTTTGTCCAGCATCCAGCGATTACACATTCCCATCCCCGTTGCTTTTATTTTTTTATTTATTTTATTTATTTATTTTTATTATTTAGCACCTTAAAGCCGGCCGCAGTGGCCGAGCGGTTTGCGGCGTGCCAGTCATCACGGTCTGCACGGCCGCTGCGGTCGGGGGTTCGAATCCCCCCCCCCCTCGGGCATGGATGTTTGTGCCGTCTTTAGTATAAGCTAGTTCATAAGTAGTTTGTAAGTTTAGGGACTGATGACCCCGTACTTAAGTCCCATAAGCTCTACAAACATTTGAACATTTTTAGCATCTGAAAGTTGCAACGACACTATCTATCCTAGCGGGGGGCAAGTCAGCTTATGAGTAATGTTTGTTTATATATACTTTTCTATGTAATTGACCAAATAGTTTCGGTATTTTTTGCGTAGCAAGCGTTTTTAAAATATCGAAAGACATAAATAAACGTAAAATAAATGTCAAAAACAACCGAATTTCACTGAGTCAGTGATTAAATAAACAACTTATTCATAAGGCAATATTTACTAATATGTCTATAGTTGTAGCTTATTCCGCTGAGAGTAATAGAATAAAAATGTACGAGATAAATTAGTGTTATTGTGCGTCCTTAAATGACAGGCACTTTCTGTGACGTGTAACTATTAGGTAAGGGGTCTAATATCTCTAACAGTTTTACACTTCACTAGCATTTCGTTTGACCACATGTATTTTCGAGTGCAATTATTTTTGCTTTTAAAATGTATGTCTTGAACATTCTTGTCGTTCGTGATTAAGATGAAGCAAAAATTGTGGATTTGTTTCTGCTTTGTCGGGGCCCTGCATTTTGCTTTCGATGTTTTATTGTCACTATTGTGGGACTTTTCCTTTAGTTGGTGGCTTTTCTGGTACATTAAATAATTCGGGTATTGCATGTTATATTCGTTACGTTCAACATTACTGATTTGACTGGAATAATCTGAAGAAACGTTGACGTTTCAGAATAGAAAATCGTCAACTTTCTGCAAAAGGTGTAGTCTTCTCTTCCTTAATATCCTTGTTTTGTACTTAATAGAAAATCAGATGCTTTAATAAAAAATCTTAGATTTCAAAAGAATCTTAATTGAAGTGTCCTGGAAAATATCGTTTCATACTGTCTTAGGAAAAGTAATAAAGAAAATGTGAAGTGATTTTCTAGTTATTGCCGATTTTTGTGCCACTACATACTTTCCATTTTATAAAAATCATTTTACAAACAATATAAAAGATACTGTTCACACTCATATGACATCGTATTCAGAAATGTAGCTTTCTGGCTGCTTGGAGCGCTGCTGTGGTGGTCAATAACAAAGATCAATGGGAATGTCGTGACTCTATATGATAGATATGGGATATTCAGAAATTCGTTCTTCCTCTGCCAAACTCCGAGAATTGCTCAAAATACTGTTTTCTACGAGGCTTACTCAAGATACTCAAGCAATGTAATGCAACCGCTGGAAAGAACAAATCCGGTACGTCCACGCGGCCGTCTGTTCCAGTATTATACATGGCTAAAAGTATCAGGTGAGACATCATACCCAATGTACATATGGCATTTTATTCTTATATTTGTTACAATTGAATTTGAGTGCGATAGAGTGCTAGATTGTGCTATCTCAACTGTTTACTTGAGGTTTACATGGCGTTCACTTAGTACGAAGCACCATGGTGCTATCGTAACAGTGAAAAAGTCATTCACGTTGCCCTCTAATATTGTGACCGAGCTCGGTGGCGCAATGGTAACACACTGGACTCGCATTCGTGGTTCAGATCCACCTCCGGCTATCAAGATTTAGGTTCTCCGTGATTTCCTTAAATCGCTCCAGTCATATGCCGGGATGATTCCTTTCAAAGGGCACGGTCGATTTCCTTCCACATCCTTACCCACACAACCGAGCGTAAGGTCCGCCTCTAAAAACCAAGCTGTCGACGGGGCGTTAAACTCTAATCTTCCTTCCTTCCTTCTCTAATATTTTGTGTGATCACCTCGGACTGCCAGTACAGTTACCTGCGTGGCATAGAGAGTATGAGGTTATCAACCAGCTCTTGAACGATATTTGGCCAGATTGAAATAATAAGCTCTGCAACCGTTGTGGAAGGTACTGGTCTGAATGCAATGCGTCTACAAAGAGCATCCCAGACATGATCAATCGTGTTTAACTCCGGCGAACAAGCTGGCCACTCAATTCGATCAATGCCCTCAGCGTCAACCCTGTTGTCCACCAGAGCAACTCTGTGGGAACGATCGTCCACCAGACGGGACCTATGTCCTGTGGCACCAGCTTATTGCACAACATAAAGCGGTCAAAGCCCCATTCTGAACGCCTATACTGACTCCTACCCACACCATTTTCCGCCACAATGATATGTTGATGTTTCCGGCACATATGTAGGATTGTTCCACGTTCTCTGCACTTGACGGAACGACGATTTTCCGGATGAGCACAAAATCTTCACTCATCTGCGAGCAGAACCCGTCGCCATTCGTTACGACTCCAATCCTGATGTTTCTCCGTCCAGTTTCTGTGACACACACTATACGCCTCCGTGCGAACAGACCACATTCCCGAATGCTATCTCGTACTAGAATGAAACTTTCACTCTGCAGCGGAGTGTACGCTGATATGAAACTTCCTGGCAGATTAAAATTGTGTGCCGGAACCAGGACTCGAACCTGGGACCTTTGCCTTTCGTGGGCAAGCGCTCTACCGACTGAGCTATCCCGACACGACTCATGATGCCGCCCCACAACTTTACTTCCGCCAGTACCTTGCCTCCTACTTTCCAAACTTCACAGAAGCTCTCCTGCGAAACATGCAAGACTAGCACTCCTGGAAGAAAGGGATGTTTCCAGAATGAAACTTTCACTCTGCAGCGGAGTGTGCGCTGATATGAAACTTCCTGGCAGTTTAAAATTGTGTGCCGGAACCGGGACTCGCACCTGGAAACATCCCTTAGGCTGTGGCTAAGCCATATCTCCACCATATCCTTTCTCCCAGGAGTGCTAGTCTTGCAGGTTTCGCAGGAGAACTTCTGTGAAGTTTGGAAAGTAGGAGTCGAGGTATTGGCGGAAGTAAAGTTGTGAGGCGGCATCGTGAGTCATGTCAGGATAGCCGGTAGAGCGCTTGCCCACGAAAGGCAAAGGTCCCAGTTTCGAGTCCCGGTTCCGGCACACAATTTTAATCTGCCAGAAAGTTTCGCTGTCTCGTACTGTTTGTGTTGATATTGTGCTTCCGATACATAACGGTCATCTCTTGTTGATGTTGCCGTCGCCTCTTTCCGACGGTTTCTGTTGTCTCGCGTCCAAGTTCTGGAAATTACACTTTGGAACACTACAGTTGCTGCAGTACCTCCCTCTGTGGCTGACCCAAACTTCCCATTGCTCTCGATGGGCTTCGTAAGTCACGTCATTGTTGCATTGTACTACCTGCTTACTACACCTGAACCCAACTGCTTTGTAATTCGTTTGGTGGAATAAAGCAACCCTATCTGCAGCTATTTTATGTTGTTACCACTATCGAGGTTGCCGTAATGGTTGTCTCCATTCCGTAGAACCGACAGAAAATCGTCGAACCAGTGTAGTTCATTCTGCCGATGACATTACTTGAGAACAACTGCTCCCCTAAGTGTTTTAAGCAGCGTACATCGCTTGCATGAGGCGCTACTGGCATCCAGCGCTGAAGTGCTAACCACGTGCATCTCGTCCCAAGCTAGAGAGCCGCAGTGGAGAGGACGAGCGTTTTAAGCCGCCGAGTTCTGTCTCGGGAGTGTGTGTGTGTGTGTGTGTGAGTGTTGACCTTAGGTTAGTTTAACTAAGTTTAATTACTTTGTGAGTCTAGGGACATAACCAAAGAAGTAAAGTCCCACAGATTTACAAACATTTGAACATTTTTGAAATGAAGATATGCAACACCGAGTAAACAGACAAAGTGACATGGTTATTTGTTATACAAACAAAATAACTTGCAACTGCAGATGGACTGTACACTACACTACATGTCAGTGACCGGACGAACAATCCATAATTTTGTGAATGAAATAATAGTATCAAGGCGACTTTAAGACGAATCTCCCGCTTTACACTATGACACCATGATAGAAACGGCCGCCTCGCCTCTTCTGTTTCGCTCGATGTTTACCTTCTTCAGCTTCGACCGAGATGCAAGTATCAACAAAATGCTGGAGCACATCACGAAGGCCAGTAGCGACACCTGCAAGTGATACGTACAACTGGCCAGACGGTCTTGACCACGTACTGGATTTGTTCTTTCGGACGGTTGTTTTGTGTAAGCAGCTTTAGTACGCCTCGTAGAAAACTGCCTTCCGAGCACTTCTCGAAGTACGGCAAAGAAAGAATAATGTCTTACCCTTCAGAGAAATCGGTGATCGTGGTGGACGCTGGTGGGCATGTGTAATCGCTGGATGCCGGACGGAACGGTAGACCAACAGGGCCGCGGCGGAATAGCCGTGCGCACTGAGGCGCCGTGATGCGGTGCGCGCGGCTGTTCGCCGTCGGAGGTTGGAGTCCTCCCTCGGTAATGAATGTATGTGTTGTCCTTAGGTTAGTTTAACTTAGTTTACGTAGTTTGTAAGCTAGGGACTTATAACCCAGTAGTTAAGTGCCATAGATTTACAAACATTTGAACATGTGACACCGACAGGACTTATTGCACAGACCTTGTTGCACCACCACTCGTGATGATAAGTAAAACGTGTACTCAGTATTGATGGGTGACTCTGCCATAACGATATCACAGCAAGTTCGGTATGCAAGTGGAATGTCTGCAAGGCGCCAATTACTGCATTTACAACTGCCGTTTGCGTTTGCATTGGTGAGATGAAATATGTATGTAGACAATAGAATGGAATGAAATTGTTGTTATCATCACGATCGGCGGATTACAGTCTAGCGACACCTCGCTGCCTGTATGTTGAACTGTTATGCATCACCATACTGGTCTTGCGCCAAGTATTATAGTTTGGGGGTATTGGGTTCCACACACGCACTCTCTTAGTACACATTGCTGGCAAACTAAGCATTCAATGCCTTCATTACACGATAACGATGCTAATGCTAAAGCAGAATTGCTTAACACAGCTTTCCGAAATTCTTTCATCAAAGAAGACGAAGCAAATACTCCAGAATTCGTATCAGCAGCAGCTGCCAGCATGCGTAATTTAGAAGTAAGAGTAATAAAGCAACTTAAATCACTTATCAAAAATAAGTCTCCCGGTCTTGATTGTATACCAGCTAGATTCAAAATGAAATCAAATGTTTGTATATCTAACGAACCTGGCTACGTTGGTCATTAGTCCTTAGGCTTACAAATAACTTACTCTTAGTGCTAAGGACAACAAAAACATCCATTACCGAGGGAGGACTCGAATCCCCGACGGTCGCGCGCCCCGCAGCTGGGTGCCTTTGTGCGCACGGGTATTCTGCCGCGGCCCCATTACATTCCTTTCAGAGTATGCTGACGCAATAGCTCCATACCTATCATATAAACCCGCTCACTCAGCGAAAGATCCGAACCCAAAGATTGAAAATTCCCACAGGTCACTCCAATATTCAAAAAGGCAATAGGATTGTTCCTCAGAATTACAGGCCTATATCATTGATGCCGGTTTGCAGCAGGATTTTAGAAAATAGACTTTCCTCAAATACCATGAACCACCTCGAAGAGAACAACCTATTGACTCATTGTCAACATGGATTCGTGATTTGCTGTCAGGAAGAACACAGTAAAATGTTCAAATGTTTATAGAGTCTATGGGACTTAACTACGGGGTCATCAGTCCCTAAACTTACAAACTACTTATGAACTAGCTAATGCTAAGGACGGCACAAATATCCATGCCCGAGGGGGGATTCGAACCCCCGACCGTAGTGGCCGTGCAGACCGTGACTGGAGCGCCTCAGTCCCCTCGGCCACCGCGGCCGGCTAGAACACACTACGTTGTAATTGACGGCAAGTCATTGAGCAGAATGGAAGTGATATCTGTCGTTCCCTAAAAGTGTTAAAGGGCTCCAAGTTCCTCATTTTTAAACGATTTAGAAGACACTGAGTAGCTCTCGTAGACTATTCGCGGATGATGCTGTAATCAAATGTTCAAATGTTTGTAAGGCTTATAGGACGTAACTGCTGCGTCATGAGTCCCTGAACTTATAAACTACTTATAAACTACCTTATACTAAAGACAGCACAAACATCCATGCCCGACGGGGAATTTGAACCCCCGACGGGAAATCTCCTCGCGCATCGTAGCATAGCTCCTCAATGCGCTCGGCCACGCCGCCGCGGCATGCTGTAATCATCGGTTATTAAGTCACCAGAAGATCAAAAGCAAGTGCAAAATTATTTAGATCAAATATCTGCATGGTACAAAAATTGCTAACTGACCTATAATAATGATGTGTGTGAAGTCATCCATATGACCACTAAAATAAATACGTTGACCTTGATATACACGATAAATCAGTCAAATCTACAGGCCGTCAATTCAACTAAATATCTAACAATAACAATTACGAACAACTTAAATTGGAAAGAACTCAAAGAAGATATTGTAGGAAAGGCGAACCAAAAGCTACGTTTCATTGGCAGAACGCCTACAACATGCAGCACTTCTACTAAACAGACTGCCTACTTTAGTGCGTCCTATTTTGGAATATTCCTGCGTATTGTGGCATCCACGCCAGGTGGGACTGTAGAGAAAGTTCAGACAAGGGCAGCTCGTTTTGTATTATCGCGATATTCTTATTGTATCGTGTAAATTATGGACGAGTTGGGGTGGAAATCAGTAAAAGAAAGGCGTTATTCGTTGCGGCCAGATCTATTTGCGAAACTTCGTTCACCAATTGTCTTCCGAATGCGATTTTTTCTGTTAGCACCTACAAGGGAGAAATGATCATCGTAATAAAATAAGAGAAATCAGATCGAAAACAGAAACGTTTAGGTGTTACAGAATGGAACTGTAGAAAAATATCATAAATTCGCTTCGATGAACTCTCTATCATGCACTTTATGTGATTGCAGAGTATTTATGTAGATTTAGATGTAGAAGCGTTGAAACCTCTTGTCTTCCCGTATCTTCGGAGCTTCCCGACGGCCACATTCTAACTGGATAATTCGCGAACACTTGTGACACGCAATACTTTCTTCGCCTTTCCGTCCTCCATCTTTCTTTTTAAAAAAAATTGGTTAAAATCTCTTCTGTTCCTCGTAAAACAGTACACAAAAGCGGTATCTAGTCAAACGAATAGTTTCAGAGCGCCGTTCGGGAATAACCGCGTGGTCTAAGGCATCATTCTACCAACTGAGCGGCCTGTCCTTCTGGAGGTTCGAGTCCCCTCTCTGGCTGGGTGTGTGTGTCGACCTTAGTATAAGTTAGTTTAAGTAGTTTGTAAGTCTAAGGACTGATGCCCGTAGCAGTTTGGTCCAACTGGTTTACAAACATTCGAACACTGAGTTTCACAGAGAGTATGAATAGTATTCTGTAAATCCACAATTTTTCCAGCTTTTTTTGCTTAGTTAATTCCATAAATGGAAAAAGTAATCATGTATATGGATAAATTTCGTATATTTTCGAGCTCCATTAAATTCTTGTTTGTTTAGTGTTGCTGTTATGATACGATGAAAACGACAAGTTCTCTTTCCCATAAACTTACCGTTCTCCTACAAATGTCTCTGCCGTTATCCGAAAACATATCCAGTTTAGTTGAATTTGTCTTGTGGTTCAGTTCAGTTTGTAGTGTTGCCCAGTATTTTTTGTTACTCTCATTTCTTTTCTGTGGTCTATTAGAAGAATATTGATGAACCTTACCACATTTAAACGGCACTGTTTTTACCGTTTCCTGCTTTTTACAGTTAACAATCAATTTGTTTCATAATATTATTTAATTACAGTTCTGTTTGTAATCATATTTACGCAGTTTGTATATATATACAATCCTTAAATTCATTATGTCAGTTATGTGGAAACTGGAATGCTTATTGCAAGCTGTCCGTTTAAGAACAAGGAAAACAAGGAGCCAAGCTCCACAGAACCCATTTCCCCGTCTTTGTGTGTGTTTGTGTGTGTGTGTGTGTGTGTGTGTGTTGAGAGATTCGTGGAGGTATGAGTGCTTTAATATCGGCTGCTCAGAAATAGTGGCCGGCCGCGGTGGCCGAGGAGACTGAGACGCTTCAGTCACAGTCTGCACGGCCACTACGGTCGGGCGTTCGAATCCCCCCTTGGGCATGGATATTTGTGCCGTCCTAGTTCGTAAGTAGTTCATAAGTAGTTTGTAAGTTTAGGGACTGATGACCCCGTAGTTAAGTCCCATAGACTATACAAACATTTGAACATTTTTGAGAAATAGTGCATGCATCAAACAGTTACATTTTAGAAGTATTATACTAGTAGGCATTAATATAAATAAACAATAGTGGCGGCAGAACTGTCCCATTGGTCATCCAAACTTTAAATTTCCAAATATGAGTGCGTATCATACCCACTTCCAGCACGCAAGTGTCTGATATTTAAGTAGAGGTGAACCAGTCATGAGCTACGCCCATTGTTCTATAATGTCCAATTTATGCAAAGATGTTTCGTGATCAACACAAATTACCGACTTAGTTAATTCAAAGAATACGCCCAGAGTAACATATAGCAGCATTTAAATAACTTTAGTAACTACCGATGAAATATTTACAAATACGATTCAGTACTTGGCTAACAGAGGTAGAACAATATTCAAGTTTTCTGCTAGGCATAGCAGAGACAAAAATGGGGCACCTGATACAAAATACAGAAACGAACATCAAGACAGGACACAGGGCAAAACATGCATACGTATAATAACACAGACGTTTGCAGAAGCTATATCAAGCAGATGACATTCATCTGAAGGGGATTCGCTTACAGAAATAACAAACCACGTAACAACTCAGCACGAGGATGCCTAACAAAAAGGTAATACAATAAAAAGCAAACGAATGATTACGTGGAAATACCGAAAGAACACAAAGAACAGGCAACATAACACAGTTAGGAAAATACACACAAACACTCGCACCCTGAGCAAACAAAAGTCGAACGATTGAAAGACAGAAAAGAACCTTGGGAAAAAGTTACAAAATTAAAATAATACATGCGCCTTTCTAAGGTTGAATGGAGGGAAAGATTCCAAACAACATTGCTACTCGTGACCAGACTGGACAACTTAAAAGGGAGCACATTCTGCTACCCATCGATCGTACAGACACGAGGGTGTATCTGATATAGCAGTCAGTACTTGGCTAACACAGGTAGAACAATATTCGAGTTTTCTGCCAGACATAGCAGAGACGAAAATGGGACACCTGATACAAAATACAGAAACGAACACCAAGACAGGACACAGTCCTGTCTCCCGGATAAATAGGAGATACTAAACGCAGTATCTGAGGCTACTTCACATACAAACACACCCACACGGCAAACCATCGACGTGATATGCACAGGCAGAAGAACCATTGTACAATCACAAGCAAATTTACAGCACTAAACACTGAACAGTGCCCTGTAAGACCTGTAAGAAGACAAGTATATTTACAAAACATTTAGACGATAAGTAAACACCGTTGCATTCCGAGAAACTTACGGGTATGCAGTTGGGTAATGGAATTGCCGTCCTATCCAGTGTCAAGGCTAACTATACACACTTTTACTTTCAAAATGGCTGTGTGCCAAAATAACGGCCGACGTCCGTTCCGTCACCATGTTGCGTAACCAAAAGTTTTTCGAATATACGATATTCCGGGAGAAGTACAGGTTTCACAACCATATAGTTCTAGATATGTCTAAACAACAATAAACTAAGCCTAAGAATTAATACGGTAGACAAGATTATCTTATGGCTCTTATAGCAGATAAGAGGCGTGTAAACTGTACATACAGAAATTTAAAGTAGTCAGTTGGTAGCCAATACAACACGCCATATATAAACAACCACACCTAGACCCCCTCCCCCCCCCCCCCAGAAACACGTACTTAATACTAATTCACAAATATGCTTTCCACATCTTAGAATTAAGTGTATAGTAGCGGTCTTATTGGAATTTTCTGACTAAGTTGCATCTCTGTCTACAGTGGATAAGATTGTCTCATGCAAGAAGTACTTAAGACTCAATAAACTAATCGCGTTACGCCTAGGTATCAAAGCTGGCATGGTCCGATGTGGTAGTATCCAAACTCAATGTCTTGTATATCTCAATGTCAGGATCGCAATGGGTATGCGAATAGCGTCGAACATAATATTGACATAAAAGTTTTTTGGGTGTTGTACCGCGTCATGATGTAAGAAGTCTATTACTTAACCGACGTTTCGGTCAACGTTACAGTGGACTTCATCTGGGTATACTGATGTGAGCTGATTGTTACCACACTTTATATTACTTCCAATTAGACATTACGTCATAAAGTTCCATTCTTCCGCCAAAAATTCACCAATAACATTGCTTATTTTTTTTTAAATTATGACATAATGTCTAATTGGAAGTAATATAAAGTGTAGTAACAACCAGCTCACTTCAGTACACCGAGATGAAGGCCACTGTAACGATGGCCGAAACGTCGGTTATTCAAGTAGCCTTCTTACATCATGACGCGGTACAACACTCAGAAAACTTTTATGTCATCTGACTCTGGCCGCGGAAGCCTACGTAATTACAAGAGATATTGTTCACAACACTCAAAAACTGCATTTAATTGGAGGAAGGAACACGGAATAGGAAGGAAACGCATAACGATGGATAAAATAAGACGTAAATTAATCCACTGGCGTTTAGAGAAAATGTGTGCTAGACTCGATCGCGCATTTCTGCTTAAGACGAGCGGCTGCCTCAATCGCGTCAGCCGCCAGCCCCTCCCCCTTCCCCAAGTCACAAATCACACCAGCCGCACCCCTATCGCTTATGCCTTGTTTGTTCATCATACTGGATTCCCACGCGAGCTCCAACGATATTGCGTCATCTGAGGTGCAGAAATAAAAGCTATTGTCCCGCAGAAAGACGCGAATCGAAGTTGTGGTGTCTGCACTCTCTGACATGTTAGCACTACATTATATGTGTAATTCATTACAACGCATGGCCTTAGTTATTAATGAGGCTTATAATCCTACGTTTACTAGTAAGGTTTGCACATAATTTTTTTAAAAGAAAAGATACTACAGATTTGATACCATGGTTCCACATTTAAGATCTGAGTAGAATATAATTCTGCAGCTCTGAGCTAAGCCTGGTAGATGTGCCCCTGGCGCCGCGCTGGCCATTAAATCTGACTGCAGAATACAGAGAAGCTACTTCTACTAACTAATTCTAACTATATCTAACTTAGCTTACGGTCTTCTCCGGTTGTCGCGCCCGGCTCCCCCTGGTCCATAGGGCGTCGGATTCCGCCGGAATATTGTCGCCAGTGCGGCATGGCCAGGCACTAGTGGTCATTCCGGTGTGGCTGCACCTCTACAGCTTCTCATTCTGGCAACCCTGTCGGAAGTCATCAGAGACTAGCTGAAAATCCGGCGTTGCCCGGGTATTTATTTATTTATTCAATCTTTGAGTCAGTACTCCTTTTATCCCTTCTCTCTCTGTCCAAATTCAAATGTTCAAATGTTTGTAGAGTCTATGGGACTTAACTACGGGGTCATCAGTCCCTAAACTTACAAACTACTTATGAACTACTTACAACTAAAGACGGCACAAATATCCATGCCCGAGGGGGGATTCGAACCCCCGACCGTAGTGGCCGTGCGGATCGTGACTGGAGCGCCTCAATCCCCTCGGCCACCGCGGCCGGCTCTCTCTGTCCATCTCCTTTTTTATGTATATAAAAACTTCTCATATTTATCGGAGAAAATTAAGAAATAAGGCTGTCTTGCATAATACACTAAATTTTAAATACAGCATCCAAACAAAGACAGATAGTAATCAAAATATAAATGATATGTAACATTCATATTTTCATGTAATTCACAACTTTGCTGTATACAATATTTCTTGTCCCCAGTGGGCATCTCTGCTGCTGTCAGCTTTCCAGGGTTTTCCTCAAGCTGACTGTAATGCGTGTTGCATGATCCGACAGGTTTTTACCCATCACAGTACATTTGCCTAAGTGCAATACGTCGGTAAAATCCGTTGCAAACAGAGTTCATTGTAAAGAAGTAACAGATTAAAACCTCATTCGTGATGGGACGGTTTTCCGTGTACGTTACTGCTTATGTGTCGTACCGTGATACAATTTAGAAGGCACACTTAACTAAATGCGTGTGGACTGTCTGTAACATTTCCTGCGGCTACAATTTGTAGTGTAGAAATTATAAATGGTGATGTCATTTACTCCATAAACAGCGGAAAAGTAGTAAGCAAGAAACTTTTTTCCTTTCATCATTTTACTATGGTTGCCAGAGAGAAAATGTTTAATAAAGGTTTGAAATTATGTTTAAAGTTTTTTGCAAGTCGCTAAGTACAATCATTCTCATACAGTGTATATCGAAAGTCTCGCCGCATTATATGGCATTTTTTGCGATTTCTATTGGTTATAACGTAATATATTTTGAACCATGTGCCGTATGTGATTCTTAACCATGCAGCTATTATTATCTCACGGGAAGGCATGTGTGTACGAAATTTGGTTGAAATCGGTCCAACGGTTTAGGAGAAAATAAGCAGCATTGTCGCAAAATGCAGCAGTTTTTCGCGCATCTCATTGTTTATGACGTCATATCTCGTCAACTATGTATCGTACGTGATTCTTTTACTTACGGTGACCGTGCTCATGGACTGAAGCTTACTTGTATAAAATTTTGGAAAGACTGGATCAAAACTGTAGATTTGTATGCAACACGTACAAACATACGGACACTCTGCTTTATACAGGGTGAGTCACCTAACATTACCGCTGGATATATTTCGTAAACCACATCAAATACTGACGAACCGATTCCACAGACCGAACGTGAGGAGAGGGGCTTGTGTAATTGGTTAATACAAAGCATAGAAAAATGGATGGAAGTATGTTTTTTTAATACAAACCTACGTTTTTTTTTTTTAATGGAACCCCGTTAGTTTTGTTAGCACATCTGAACATATAAACAAGTTCGTAACCAGTGCCGTTTGTTGCACTGTAAAATGTTTATTACATCCGGAGATATTGTAACCTAAAGTTGGCGCTTGAAATCTCCGACGTTCATTTGCGTGTCGTTCGGCGAGCAGCATTTGCAGGGACATGTTTACGATGACGGCGGTGTTTACGAGTGTGGCTGTAGTGCACTGTTGTGGTTTGGGCTACCTGTCGCAATGTATGCATATAGTGCTTGCTGCTATTGTTATTCTGCATTCGTCTTTGCACGCAGACTAACTGTAGTACACTGTGTTACCAGACGTCTGTGTAGTGTTGTAAGTGTGACCATGGTGTATTCGAACTCTGAAAAGGCAGAGACGATACTCATCTATGGCGAGTGTCGACAAAATGCACCTGACGCCTGCAGGGTGTATGCAGACAGAGAGCATCCAACGTGCCACACATTTCAAAACATCTACCGCCAACTGTATGCAACAGGTATCGACGTAGCACGCAAACTGGTCCGTAACAGGCCTTCACAGGAGAAGCGGGTGCAGTTGGTGTGTTAGATGTTGTTACTGTGAACCCACACAGGAGTACACGGGACATTGCGAGAGCTGGTGGGCTGAATCAAACTAGTGACATGCGCATACTGCATCGTCACCGCTTTCATCCGTTTCATGTGTCGCTACATCAGCAATTACATGGTGATGACTTTAATCATCGAATGCAATTCTGTCAACGGGCATTAACAGATAAGAGCTTGCCCTATATTCACATGAAGTGTGTTAAGTGCCGTCGACAAGGTATCTCAAATCGATTCCATATATCTGGATTTCCGGAAGGCTTTTGACACTGTACCCCACAAGCGACTTCTAATGAAATTGCGTGCTTATGTAATATCTCCCCAATTGTGAGATTGGATTCACGATTTCCTATCAGGAAGGACACAGTTCGTTGTAATTGACGGTAAGTCATCGAGTAAAACAGAAGTGATATCTGGCCTTCCACAGGGAAGCGTTATAGGTCCCCTACTCTTCTTCGTGTTTATAAACGATTTAGGAGACAATCTGAATAGCTACCTTACACTGTTCGCGGATGATACTGTCGTTTATTGATTAGTGAAGTCAACAGAGGATCAAAACCAACTGTAAAGCGATTTAGACAAAATTTCTGCATGGTGCGAAAATTGGCAATTGACACTAAATAAAGAAAGGTGTGAAGTAATACACATGGCCACTAAAAGAAATCCGCTGAACTCCAATTACGCGATAAATCAGTCAAACCTTAAGGTCGTAAATACCTAGGAGTTACAATTACGAACAACTTTGAATGGAGAGAACTCATAGAAAATAATGTAGGGAAGGCGAACCAAAGGTTACGTTTCATTGGCAAAACGCTTAGAAGATGCACCAGATCCACCAAAGAGACTGCCTACATCACACTTGTGCGTCCTCTCCTGGAGTACTGTTGCCTCTTGTGGGACCCTCACCGGGGGGGGGGGGGACTGACGGAAGACATTGAGGAGGTTCAGAGAATGGCAACTCGTTTAGTTCTATCACGGTACGGGGGGGGAGCGTCACGGAAATGTTTCACGAATTAGGGTGGAAATCATTAAAATAAAGACGGTATTCATTGCTGCGTAATCTGTTTGCGAAGTTTCAATTACCGACTTTTACTTCTGAATGTGAAAATATTTTGCTAGCACCCACCTACTTAGGGAGAAATGACCACCCAATAAAATCAGATTGAAAACGGAACGATTTAGGTGTTCTTTCTCTCCGCGCGCTATTAGAGAATGGAACGGTAGAGAAAAGTTATGAAAGTGGTTAATGAAGTTTCTGCCGGGCACTTAAATGTGATTTGCAGAGTACCTATGTAGATGTAGATATAGATAATGTGTTGTAGTTCTACCTGTTTACCGTTGAAGCGGGTTTCACAAACCACGAGGCAGTGAAACTACGGAACTGGTCCGTGGACAATCCTCGCGGGCACCGACAGGTAGAGCGACAGCGACCGTGGACTGTAAATGTATGGTGCGAAATCATTGGCGACCACCTCATTGGTCCTCACTTCACTGCAGGGTCCCAAACAGCTGCAACACGTACAAACATACGGACACTCTGCTTTATATATTAGATTGCATCTGCAAGATTGTTGAGAATTTGGAAAGTGTCAGCGTGACGTATCACGGTGTATTTGTCGTGGTTCGGTGTTGTTGTTGTTGTTCTTGTTGTTGTTATGATTAAAATGTTTCAATGTTTGTAGAGCTTATGGGACTTAACTAAGGGGTCATCAGTCCCTAAACTTACGAATTACTTATGAACTAGCTTATACTAAGGACGGCACAAATATCCATGCACGAAGGGGGATTCGAACCGTCGACCGTAGTGGCCGTGCAGACTGTGACTGATGCGCCGCAGAACGCTCGGCCACCGCGGCAGGCTGTTGTTATGGACTTCAGTCCGCAGACTGCTTTGATGCAGCTCCCACCCTGATCTATCCTGACCAAGCGTCTTCATGTCCTCATAAGAAAGACGAAGCACATCCATCCGAATCTGTTTACTACATTACTACATCTCTTGGTCTCCCTCTGCGACTTTTTCCCCAAAAACTTCCCTCCATCGCTAAATTCACGATTCCTTGATGTCTAAGACTGTGTCCTACCAACAGATCCCTTCTATTAGTCAACGAATGTCAAAAACTACTTATCTCCATAAATCTGCTCAGTATCTGTTCGTTAGTTACGCGATCTACCCACCTAATCTTCAACATTCTTTTGTAGTACCAAATTTCTCTGTTTCAAAAACGCTTTTCTTTCCATTGCCATTCTTCATTTTATATCCTCTGTACCCTGACCATCATATTTTACTGCCCAAGAAACGAAACTCATCTACTACCTTTATTCTTTCGTTACGTAATCTAATTCCTTCAGCATCGCCTGATTTTTCGAAACTGCATTCCAGTGCCCTATTTTTGCTCTTGTTAATGTTCACCTTATACCCTCATCTCAACACACTATCCATTCTGTTCAATTGCTCTCCCAGGTCCTTTGCTGTCTCTCATAGAATTACTGCAGTGCACGCACTGGAAGGCTTCCAGTCACCTGCCAGCTTCACTACATCGATGGAGTTAAAATTCCTGAAGATGGTCTAATAGAAGATCGAAACTAGTAGAATAAAATAAATTATTGCACTCTAGACCTCTATATATAAATTTAAATAAGAATGCTGTTGTCCAAAAGAGTGAAACAAAAATGTTTCCAAAAATATGTTATAATTTGTACACTACAAATTCTAGCCGCAGGAAATTTTACAGAAAATATACACACCTGTAGCTAATGTGCCAAAAGATTGGAAAGTTGCACAGGTCACACCTATATTCAAGAAAGGAATTAGGAGTAACCCATTAAACTACAGGCCTATTTCATTGACTTCAATTTGCAGCAATTCAAATATTATGAATTATCTCGAACAGAATGATCTATTGGCCCAAGGTCAAATTGGATTTGGAAAATATCGTTCATGCGAAACAGAACTAGCTCTTTACTCACACGAAGTGATGTGTGCAGTCGACAAGGGTTCGCAAATTGATTCCGTATTCCTTGATTTCCAAAAGGCTTTTGACACCGTACCTCACATACGGCTTTTAATCAAACTGCGTGGTTACGGTATATCGCCCCAAATTTGCGACTGGATAGGGGATTTCCTCTCACAGAGGACACAGTTCGTAGTAATCAATGGTAAGGCATTGACTAAAACAGAGGTGATATCGGGCGTTCCACAGAGTAGTGTTATTGGTCCTCTGCTGTTCCTTATTTACATAAACGATTTAGGGGAAAATCTAAGTAGCTCTCTTATGCTGTTTGCAGATGACACCGTCATTTACCGCCTAGTAAAATCATCTGAAGATCAAAACCAACTGCAGAACGATTTGAATAAGATATCAGTATGTAAAAATTGGCAGTTGACTCTAAATAATGAGAAGTGTCAAGTCGTCTACATGAGTACCAAAAGAAATCCGTTAAACTTTGTTTACATGATAAATCAATGAAATGTGAAGGCCGTAAACTCCACAAAATACCTAGGAATTACAATTACTTCTGACTTTAATTGGAAAGAACACGTAGATAATGCCGTGGGAAAGGCGAACCAGAGACTGCGTTTTATTGGCAGAACCCTTAAAAGATGCAACAAAACTACTAAAGAAACTGCATACACTACGCTTGTCCGTCGTTTTATCGAGTATTGTTGCCGAGTGTGGGATCCTTATCAGGTAGGTTTGACGGAGGACATCGAAAGAGTCCAAAGAAGAGCAGCTCATTTCGTATTGTCACGATACAGGGGAGACAGCGTTACGGAAATGATACGGGATCTGGGATGGGAATCATTACAACAACGGCGCTTATCGCTGCGGCTTGGGCTACTTACGAAGCTACAATCGCCAACATTCTCCTCCGTATGCGAGGACTCCCACTTACATAGGTATAAATGACCATCAGAATAAAAAACGGGAAATCAGAGCCATAACGGAGAGATTGAGGTTCAAAAAATGTTCAAATGTTTGTTAAGCTTAAGGGACTTAACTGCGGGGTCATCAGTCCCTAAACTTACAAACTACTTATGAACTACTTACAACTAAGGACGGCACAAATATCCATGCCCGAGGGGGGATTCGAACCTCCGACCGTAGTGGCCGTGCAGACCGTGACTGAAGCGCCTCAGTCCCCTCGGCCGCCGCGGCCGGCGAGAGATTGAGGTGTTCTTTCTTCCCGCGCGCTATTCGAGAATGGAATGGGAGATAAAATAGTATAACGGTGGTTCGATGAACCCTCTGCCAGGCACTTAAATATGATGTGCAGAGTATTCCATGTAGATGTAGATGTAGATGTAGAAACTGAATCACAGTGCGACACGTTGTTCATGAGATATGACCACATAAACAATAACGTTCATGGAAAACCGTTCTATGACGCACCAGGTTTATACCGTATATTATGCTGTGGGTTAAACCCTTTCACATCTATAGAACTACAGGGAAAGGAAGAGAATGAAACAGTGTACATACACTGAATACCCGTTATTTTCCGGCAGATGTAGCTTTTAACTTCAAGAGACTTTAGTTTCCAGTGAGACTTGCATTTTCTATTAAATACTGCAGGTTTTGAAATCTCCATGTTTCTCACACGGACAACAATATGTCGCTTGCTCAAGGGTGGGTTCCTCAAAGAATTTAATCATATTAGATTTTTGACAAATAACCAAAATATTGCTTATAATCAAGTTTTGAATTAAATGAATTATTAAGGTTACATGTCATTTGTGTCCTGATGACTGCGTTTCTTTGGATACTGCAGTTATTTTTCTGTACATTATGCAAGACAGCGTTATTTCTTGAATACTCTCCCATTAAAAATGACATGTTATTAAAAAAGGAGATGGCCAGAGAGAGAAGGGATATTAGAAGTACTAACTCAAAGCTTAAATAAATACCAAAGCAAAGCCGGGTTTTCAGCTTGTTATATATGGGGCATTCACATACCACGTGGTTAGTTGTCTCTTCTTCTGCTCCACAGTCACACTCAGGTGTTTGGAACAGCACACATTGTCAGGAAAGCAACCATGTTTCTGGTTTCCGCAATATAGCTTCGGGCACCAACTATGTTTCTTCCAATGACGGCGCTGGACACAGGAGTGAAAAAAATTGAGATCACATTCTCTTGTAGTTTGGAAGCTGTTGTGTTCAAAAGTGTTCAAATGGACCTAACTGCAGTGATCATCGGTCCCTAAACTTAGAAACTACTTAAAGTAATTTATCCTTAGAACAATACATACACACACCTATGCCCGAAGTAGGACTCGAACCTCCTACCGCGAATGGCCGCTTGCACCGTAGCAAGGTGCCTTAGTACGCACGGTTGTGGTCCGCCGCGGCGAAGTTATGTGTTTCACAGTTGCCCGCTCGTTCTGCTTCAGTTAGTAATCAGCCGCACACATTCTCCTCTTCCAGTATTATAGATTATTCCATTGATTTAACACATCTGTGTTTTCTGTGTTTCTGTGTGTGTGTGTGTGTGTGTGTGTGTGGCTTTCTGCATATTTCTATGTTAGCTCTTATTGTCAATTTTTATCACTTTGTTCAAATTGGAAGAGGTTTTAAAAAATGTTCAAATGTTTGTTATGGTTAAGGGACTTAACTGCGGGGTCATCAGTCCCAAAATTTACAAACTACTTATGAACTAGCTTATACTTAAGACGACACAATCATCCATGCCCGAGGGGGATTGAAACCCCCGACCGCTCGGCCGCAAAAGGTTTTAATATGTGTCCTGAAACAGTATCAGCATAATGTAGCATCAGCGCAGAAATATTTAAACAGAATGCGTCTTGAGAAGATAATGAAAAATATTTATCAACCTACTCGACGAAACTGCTATGGTCATCAGTCTCTAGACTTAAAAACTACTTATACTAATATACAGTAAGGAAATCACAGAAAACACACACACACACACACAGGGAGTACTCGAACCTCCGGCGGGAATGGCCACCCTGTTAGTAGCATGACGCCTCGGATCACGCGCCTACGGCAGGATATAAACGTGGGCCGACAACTGTAGTTCTTTGAATATATCTAGAAAATGCCTGAAGATCGCCTGCCAACGAGGACGTCCGAAAAATACATTGGAGAGTGGAGAAGACAATGTATTATAAAATACTGCGGTGAGAGCAACCGAGATTGCAGACGGAAAGCATTCATATCTTCTTCACAGAGTTATTTATTTTGCTGCCTTCTACAATGAACTGTTATCTAGATGCTGAAGCAGGTCGTATTTTGCACAGGTAATTGATATTTTACACTGAATAATTTCTTCTTATAACTAGTTAAATTTAACAATATACAGCTTAACTAACTTATTAAATAAAACTATAATTATAAATATTAGAAACATTAATTAAATAATACATATCAATTTAAGAAGAAGAGTAAAGACTAGAGCAAGTATAGACGTTTATGTTGAAAAACACAGTGAATGAATAACATTTATTTATATAATAGGAGAAAATGATAGTAGAGAGAAAGATGGAGAGGATGGAGTCCGACACTATGTGATGCTTGAGAGTCGAGGACTTGGCATTCCCATCAAGTCGTCAACCTTCTACCATCGTTAGTATTATCTGTAACAGATTGATAGATTTAAAGTGCTGTTTTGCTGGTGACAAAGAGCGACAATTTCATATTTGTCCTTACTATTATAGTTACGTTAATTATTGTCTACGTCATCCGGATCATCTAAGTTCTTAGAAGGTGCGTAGCGGCATACACACCATAAAATTAATAAAGGATATGTTTTCTAAAAATATCCAACGGCCGTGCTGCAGTAAATGCACCGGTTCCGGTTACATAACCGAAGGTAAGTACTGTGGGGTCTGGCTATCACTTGGGTAGGAGCCATCCGGGTCTGCCAAGTGCTCTTGGTATGCGGGGTGCACTCAGCCCTGGTGAGGTCAATTGAGGAGCTACTTGATGGAGAAGTAGCGGCTCCGGTAGCGAAAAACCGACACAACGGTCAGGAGTGCGGGGCGCTGATCACATCCCACTCCATACCGCATCCGGTGACGCCTCCAGGCGGAGGGTGACACGGCGGCCGGTCGGTACCCAGTTGGTATTTCGAGGCCTGTGTCGGACGAAGTTTAGTTTAATTTATAAAAATCTCTGCGCCGGCACACTAATTTCGATTGAAATCGACATCGTGACAGTCAAATTAGTGGAATGAGATGGCGATAGGTTGTGCACTGGCATACGATTTTCTCTCTCCAAAACAGTTCGAAATGCAGACAAGGACCTAAATCTACATCGATATTCTTCAAATTACAGTTAAGTGCCTGGCAGAGGTCCATCGAACCACGTTAATACCTTTAACCTAACATTCCATTCTGGAGTAGCACGCGGGCAAAGCAATCGGACAAAAAAGAAGCCCTAGACATTCCTGTTTGAACTTCTTCTCTCTTATTTTGTTTTCATGATAATTTCGACCTATGTAGGTGGGCGTCATCAATATATTTTCACATTGGTAGGAGAAAGTCTGTGATCCATATTTCGTAATATCTCGGCGTAACGAAAAATTCCGTTGTTGTATTCATTCAAACAGCTGTATCATTTTTGTGTCATTCTCTCTCCAATATATAGTGATAATACAATTATCTACAATTTTAATGTCCTCCGTCAGTCTCACATACGTCAATACTAGTAGCAGGAATCGAGACGAGGATGCAAAAGTGTAGTGTGTGTTTAGTTGTGCTGTTACCTCTTCTAAATGTTCTGCTAATAAAACGAAGTCATTGGTTCGCCTTCATCACAAATCTTCTATGTGTTCTTTCCATCTTATGCCAGTAGTAATTGCACGAAGGGGAACTGAAAAATAACTTTCCCTTGTCGACTGTCAGCAGAATTTGTGTAAGAAAGGAAAACAATAGAATGAGACATTAAAGATAAGCCATATATTTATTTTTTTACATAATTTAAAAGTACATTGAGACATCTGTCAAACCAATTTATAAGCTTCAAAGAGCAGTGCAGGAAAAAATCAGAGCGTTGCATACGGAAGAAGAATTGAGCAGTTGTGGCGGAAAGACGACCAATGATACCGATACATCATTGGTTAGAGCTCGACTATGAATATGGCACCGACTTTCGGTTTCGGATTGTGACGGGGGATGAAACGTGGCTCCATCATTACACGCCCGAATCGAAGGCCGCATCCATGGAGTGGAAACATCCGTGCCGGCCGCGGTGGCCGAGGGGACTGAGGCGCTCCAGTCACGGTCTGCACGGCCACTGCGGTCGGGGGTTCGAATGCCCCTCGGGCATGGATATTTGTGCCGTCCTTAGTCTTAGCTAATTCATAAGTAGTTTATAAGCTTAGGGACTGATGACCCCGTAGTTAAGTCCCATAAGTTCTACAAACATTTGAACATTATTTTTTGAAACATCCGTCATCACCTGTCCCAAAGAAGTTGAAAACCACTGCGTATGCAGGTAAAATGCTACTCGCCGTTTTCTGGGGACGTCCAAGCTCTTGTTGGACTTTTTGGAGGATACAAAAATCAATGCTGCGCGGTACTGTGCCACTCTGTCTAAATTGAAAGAGGTGATTCGGATATAGCGGTCTAGCCTTCTCAGATCTGGTGTTCTGCTGTTGGATGACAATGCGAGACCACACTCGGCGGCGGCAATGCAAAACCATATTTCTACTCTTGGCTGGGAACTCCTAACCATCCTCCACATAGTCCTGATCTCGCACCAAGTGACTTCCATCTGCATCCAGCTTTGAAGAAGCCTCCCGGCGGAAGGCGCTCTGGAAACAATGCTAACGTCAAATAAGCCGTCCAACGCTTCTTCCGTAGGCAACGCCCATGTTTTTTCCTGGTCGGCTTATTGAAGCTGGGAAAACATTTTCCTACTCCCCCTCGCAATTTCTTGATGTAGGCCTTCAGATTGGACTGAACGAAGTTTGGCGGATTGTCTTTACTACTCATCGGGAGGCCTTCGCACTTTTCATTATTTACGATTCTGTTTCAGAAGCAAATGAGTTTCGATCGTAGATGCTAATGAATTTTCTCCTTTCGGACTAGATGAGGCTCGTAATACATGTCCGGAAACTGGCTGTCCAATTGCAAATCAAATCTAATAGCTCCAGACGCCGTTGCCTGAATGACATTGGTTGTGTACTGGTGAGACATCAGGCTGCTGCTTATCCATACCGATACGCGCTTTCCAATTAATCAACGCGGTGATGACGTCGCAGTAAAACCGCTCCGCCGGCCCCGGCATATTCAGGGGTAGTGGGTCCCCTACGGCCGGAACGGTCGCCCCCCGGGCAATAACTTTTTATTCGCCCTCAGTCGCGCCGCGCACCGGGAACAGTAAAAATACTCATTTAGCGGAGAGCTGGCCAGATGGCCGCCTTTATAGCTCATATTTCAGCCGCGTCCATTATCTTGCGGCGCTCCGATGGCAATTAAAGGAAACGCCGGCGGCGGCGTATGGCCCTCGCTTTAATGATGTCATACGAGCACTGCGCGGATCAAAGTGCCTGTCACTGCCGCGTGTTACACCGGCGGCACTCCGCACTTGGCCTCTCGCGCCCTCCGCGCGGCCGTTCCGTCTTCCGCAAACACGTTATCAGCGACAGGTAGCGATACAAGTGGGTTGAAGTCTCGTCGCCGAGAGGAGGTCATTAGTGCAGCAGCTCATATGGGATAAGGATGGACAAGTAAAACGACAATATGCTGTAAATCTACATCTACATCTACATACATACTCCGCAATTCACCGTAAGGTGCGTGGCGGAGGGTACACTGTATACTTGGCATTTGCTTTCCTATTCCACTCCCAAATTGAACGAGGAAAAAAAGAATGCCTATATGCCTCCGTACGAGCCCTAATTTCTCTTATCTTGCCTTTGTGATCGTTACGCGAAATGTAAGTAGGCGGCAGCAAGATCGTTCTACACTCAGCTTCAAATTCCGGCCCTCTAAATTTTCTTAACAGAAATTCACGAAAAGAACGTCGTCTTTCTTCCAGCGATCCCCAATTGAGTTGCTGGAGCATTTCCGTGACACTTTCGCATTGGTCGAACCTACCGGTAACAAATGTAGCTGCTCGTCTCTGAACCGCCTCTATGTCTTCCTTTAAACTGATCTGCTGCGGGTCCCAAACACTTGAGAAATACTCAAGACGTGGTCGTACAAGCGTTTTATACGCGGTCTCCTTTACAGGTGAAGTACATCTTCCCAAAATTATCCCAATAAACCGAAGTCGGCTGTCCCCCTTACTCACGACTGTCCTTACATGCTCGTTTCATTTCATATCGCTCTGCAATGTTACGCCTAGACAGCATCCAAAAAGCTCACTACTAATTCCGTATTCGAACATTGTAGGATTGTTTTTTCTACTTATGCGCATCACCTTACATTTTTCTACATTGAGAGCTAGTTGCCATTCTTCGCACCAACTAGAAATTTTTTCCAAGTCATCCTGTATGCTATTACAGTCAATTACAGACGACACCCTCCCATACACCACAGCATCATCAGCAAACAGCCGCAAATTACCTTACTCTGTGCATCAGATCATTTATATAGATAGAAAATAATAGCGGTCCTATCACACTCCCTTGGGGCACGCCTGACGATACACTCGTCTCTGATGAATACTCGCCTTCAAGAACAACGTACTGCGTTCTATTACTTAGGAAGTCTTCCAGCCAGTCACAAATCTGTGAACCTATTCCATAAGCTCGTATCTTCGTTAGCAGTCTGCAGTGTGGCACCGCTTCGAACGCCTTTTTGAAGTCGAGAAAAACACAATCCGCCTGTTGCCCTTCATCCATGGCTCGCAAGATGTCATGTGAGAAAAGGGCAAGCTGAGTTTCACATGAACGATGTTTCCTAAACCCGTGCTGATTCATGGAAAGAAGGTTTTCCATTTCAAGGAAATTTACTATATTCGAACTGAGAATATGCTCCAAAATTCTACATGAAACTGAAGTCAATGATATTGGCCTGTAAATGTGTGGGTCAGTTCTCTTTCCTTTCTTATAAACGGGAGTCACCTGCGCTTTTTTCCAATCACTAGGAACTTTGCGCTGAATTAAAGATTCGCGATAAATGCAAGCTAAGTAGGGGGCCAACGCCGCAGAATAGTCTTTGTAAAACCGAACTGGTATTCCATCCGGACCAGCAGACAAAAAGGCTATTTCGATATTCGTTTATCATATCAAGGAAAGGCAGATGTTTAGACAGATTTCAATCTGCTATCAAGCGCCCATACAGTCACTATCCAGAGACTAACCGTTGCTTGATTGTTTTCTTCATCCAAATTCCTCTCTCTCTCTCTCTCTCTCTCTCTCTCTCTCTCTCTCTCTCTCTCTCTCTATTTCATTCCCTTCTTCATCTTGTACCTCAGTCTACTCCCAGGACCCATCCCCCCATGTATCTGTTTATCTCTTCCTTACTACATATTCGATGACTCATGGAACTGTGGCAGAAGTCCGTGCCGATCTCCTGCAGCATCTACCACTTAGGTGGGCCGCGCATACTACCGGGTGATCAAAAAGGCAGTATAAATTTGAAAACCTAACAAATCACGGAATAATGTAGATAGAGAGGTAAAAATTGACACACATACTTGGAATGGTATGGGGTTTTATTAGAACCAAAAAAGCAATAATTAACGTATCAAATTAAGACAAAGCAAAGATGATGCTCAATATGTTCACGATCCTTCTTCAACAATAGCTGTAGTCTAGGAATAATGTTGTGAACAGCACTTGAAAGCTTATCCAGAGTTGTGGTGAGGCATTGGCGTCGGATGTTGTCTTTCAGCATCCATAGAGATGTCGATCGATCAAGATACACTTTCGATTTCAGGTAGCCCCAAAGCCAATAACCGCACGGACTGAGATCTGGGGACCTGGGAGGCCAAGCATGAAGAAAGTGGCGGCTGAGCACACGATCATCACCAAACGACGCGCGCAAGAGACCTTTCACGCGTCTAGCAATATGGGGTGGAGCGCCATCCTGCATAAGAATCGTACGTTCCAGCAGGTGGTTATCAGTCAGGCTGATTCTGTAACATATCGGCGGCAGTTACGAAACCAGAATCACGCAGTTACTCGAAGAAAAAGGCCCGATAACAGTAGACGTTTGGTTCTAATAAACCATCATGTCATTTCAAGCACGTGTGTCAATTTTTACAGTTCTATCTGCATTATTCCATGATTTATTTAGTTTTCAAATTTTTACTGACTTTTTGATCACGCGGTATATGAGCTTGTAACAAAGCGTGCTCCTCTGTTGGATCTGCTCTATTTTTTTTAACCCTATCATGCATGGTTCCACCACGTGGGAAATACCGTACGCCCTTTTACGCCACGTTACGGATCGCGCGGCCGCTCCGATCGGAGGTTCGGCCCTAAATAACTGACTACATCATAAGGGTTACGTTTTTACTGAATCATGATCCGGCCGCATTGAGGCACTATACGCGACGCCGTTCCCCGTCGGAGGCACTATGCGTGAGGCCGTTCCCCGTCGGAGGTTCGAATCCTCCCTCGGGCATTAACGTTTGTGTTGCCTATAGTATAAGTTAGTTAATAGTAGTTTGTAAGATTAGCGACTGATCACCCCACACGTAAGTACCATAAGCTTAACAAACATTTGAACATTTGAGAACCACTAAATCCGTTATACTGCGTCAGATATGATTAGCTCCAGCCCCCAATTATTGCCAACAATACAGCTATATGTATATTTAATCATTTGGATAATGTTCCTAAAATGATTACTGCAAACGTTCGTTATTCTAGCCAAGAAACAAGAAAGAAAGCGATGAAAAATTTTTGAATTCTGACTACTGTTCAAAATCAAATCAAAGCTCCGAAAATATTTCATAGTCCAACACGGCCTATTCTGCGGCTTTTTTGAACACCTATTATCTCAATCGATTTCACTACACTCCCAACACGTCTGCCATTAAACTGAAGTATTTTTCTGGTAGATTTCTCAGTCCTCTTTCCAATACTCTGTTCAGTTTTACTGTGCGCACAAATTAAAACAAATTACGGTCGCTAAACAAAATCATTTACTTTACACAAAGACAACTTATTAAAATAAACAAAAGTCATATATTCTAAACAGGTCATAGTGTGTGTTTACGACACATTCAAGTTATCACTGCCTCGCTGTTTGTGTATCTGTCTTGTATTGATTGTTATTAACAAACTACTATTGTTTCTCATTAAAAGTATATTATTATGCACCATATAAAAGTTGCAGACGATGTGGTTATCCCAAACTTTGCGTCTCGATTAGACCTGTCATTTGAGCCCTCGTTCGTAACTGTAGTTCAATTACTTTAGCCTCTGGATTTTTCCAAGTTAATAAATATTAATTTTCTGAATAACTTTTGATATAAAATTAATATATATGATGTCAACACATCATTTCAATCGCGCTGTTCTGCTCTTTCAATTGCTTATACGTGCTAGTGTGTAACTCTAATAGTGTCAGCGTAGTATCTAAAAATAAAGACAAGCCGTTTTCCAGCGGGATAAATGCCAGTTGAACATGACGTCATGTCCGCAAGCGTGTTCTCCATGTGGTCCCCAACCGCCAATGGAACGCTGCGCGAGTCTTACCTCCTCACAGCAGCTGATTGCCTGTTCAGTCGTCGCAACTTTCGACGCTCTTCGCTCTCAATCTAGCGCTCTTTGCGCACCAAATAGTTGTTGTACGTTGTTGTAACGTCACAATAGATTGAGTACTAGTGTTCAATACTTCCGTTTCTGACGGACTATACTTCCTCAGAATTCTTCCAACAAATCTGAGTCTGAAATCTTACCCACGATAAACTCTGTATGGTCGTTAGATTTAAAATCGTTCCTTACGACTACTCCTAGATATTTTATGGAAGTAACTACTTCTAATGTTTTTCCCGCTATCCCGTAACTATATAAAGGACCTTTCTATGGAAACGCAGCGCTTTCAATTTGTTTATGTTCAGGGTAAATTGCCATTCTCTGCAACATGCTTTGATTCTCTGCAGAGCCTTCTTCATTTTGCTACAACCAGTTGTTGCAACATCTCAATGTATCACTCACAAAGAGCTCACTGAATTTTCGATGTTCTCTGTGAGCTGAACAGGTCTTTTCGAGAGGTCACTGCACGTCGCAGTGGAGTGGCCGAGCGTTCTACTGCACCTTGCTACGGAGCGCGGGGTTGGTCGCCGTCGGGGCTTCGAGTCCTCCCTCGGACATGGGTGTTTCTGTTGTTCACAGCATAAGTAGGTTGTAAGCCCTAGGGAATGATGACCAACGTAGTTGAGTCCCTCGGATTTATCAACATTTGAACATTCATTTCACTGCTTCTCAACGTGGTAAACATTGTTCATCTTTTCACTTCGACGCTCGCGTGTCCGATATCTGGCTCAGTGACTGTCGTACCTTCGATAATATAGCTTGCAAGCATTCTCCCAAATTACAGTTTCGTATTTCATGCGCTATCACACCGTTATCCGACTGCGATATAATTTGAACTGTACCTTCAAACCAACAGGAAAGTCACTACATATTAATGTTTACAATACATGACAGTACTTAAGAACAGATTAAGACACTAATCTAGAGTTTCATTCTGTTTTTGATGAAATTGCACACACCTGCCCTTCCAAAAAAAGGGGAAAGCCACTGCCTACTTATTATTTCCTAGAGAGTATTGAGGAAGACTTTGACACCAATATACGAGGCGCGTCCAGAAAGTAAGTTCCGTTTGGTTATATAAAACGAACGGATACACATACAGAAAAGATATTGATTGTACAAAAATCTACAACTGTTAAACTACTTTTCTACATAGCTTCCGAAATTTTATAGGCAACTGTCATAGCATGGCACAAGGTTTTGTGTGCCTTTTTCATAGAATGTTGTCGCCTTGGTATTCAACCATGTGGTAACATGTTCTTTCAGCTCGTCATCTTCGTTGAAGTGTTGTCCACCAAGGACAGGTTTTAAGTGTAAGAAGAGGATTACTGTCAAAAGATTTTTTTTTTTCACGATAATGCCTGACGTCACACACCGAATGTGACCAAACAATTCTTACGGAAATTTCAATGGGACCTGTTTGATCATCCTCCATACATCTCGGACCTCTCTCCTAGCAACCTTAATCTCTTCTTACACCTAAAATCTGTCCTTGGTGGTCAACACTTCAACGATGATAAAGAGCTGTTACCACATGGTTCGGTGAAGGATGCATGCAAAAACTTGTGGCACGCTATGACAAGTGCCTACAAAATTTCGGTAGTTATGTGGAAAAGTAGTTTAAGAATTGTAGAATTTTGTGCAATAAAAATTTCTTTGGTATCTGTGTACAATTTCATTTTATTACCAAACGGAACTTACTTTCTGGACGCACCTCGTATACTTTTACTCTGATCTTGAAGAAATTTTCCACACTTTAACTTTAAAGCAAGAAAAACATAACTGTCTACATAATATTTTAAATGATTCAATGTGTGTAACGAAGCATGTTGGGATTTATTCCCACCTGCTTGCATTACTGAACCTCCCAATACCACTGTTGCATAATAAGATATATGAAAGTAATTTGTCTATTATCATTTTCTTTTTCAAAACTTTTGTCTAGCTGAAGTAATTTTCTATTATTTGGTGTCGCAGAAGTTTCTTTAATCAGAAAATATTAATTAATTAATGCCAGAGAGGTATTGATATATTTCAGATACTGTGATGATTAGTATTTCTGATAAAACTAAATAAATTATTTTCTCATAATTTTAAAATAGGTATTATTATGTTTCAGAAGTAATGTTAGGAGAGTTTTGACCTCATTCGTTTCTGTATAATTACCGTTAATTACGAAAGTATTGTTGATAAACATATTTCGTTAAATACGTAAATGAAATAATATTAACCTGAGATTTATATAACAATTTAATCAATATTATTTATCTTATATTTTAGTATATCCAGTTGCATGTAATTATTTACTTTTCCATTATAATTAATTTAATGTACATAATTAACAATACGCAATTTAAAGTATCATTGCTTGAAAGATATAAATAGAATGCGTTCGCGCCATAGAATTGAGTATTGTTTCGTCCGTGATCCGAGGCACAAGAATTGCTTAGGCCTCTATCTGAAGCACAATACACGCTCGTTCGGAGTATTGTTTTGACCATGATCTGAGTCACAATCCACGGCAGTTGTGTCTCTTAATTTTGTACAATTATGTTAAATGTTCTTCAATGTTAGACGTTTAGAAAGTGTATCTACGGTGATTAATCCATATCTGTGCCACACTGTACACCTCAGACAAGTGTATTCCACACACGAACTGTATACATTTTTATTAATAATGTGTGGAATGTTTTAATGGGTCGAAATAATTGTCATTAATGAGATTTGTACGCTGGATATAAATGGGGACAATTGGGAACCAATAATAAATTAAAATGACAATGAACTGCAGTCCTACGTGCTGCCAACGCTGTTTGTAGCAGATCAGTTTTGCCACATAAAATTTCAGCCAGCCACTACCGAGAGCAGCGATCTATAAGAACATCAAGACTGGACGATCTACGACCCGGTAAGGAAGTCTGTAGACTTCCACGCCATCGGAGCGATTATCATTATTTTAGCAGATTGTGTAATTTCTCATACAGAGGGCGAGGACGGGAACAAATTGGCGGGTAATAACAGAAGCAGGAGGATGCCTGAATGGATAGAAGAGGCGGGAGAGGTGGATGAGGAGACGTAGGAGGCGGTAGTCAAAGAGGGAGAAGGAGATGGAATAACAAACTGCAGTAAATAAATATCTGAACAACTCCGTGTTTTCAGCTAGCTATTACAAAGAGAAGTGTAAGAGGACAAAATAGAAGGTAAGAAATAGGCGTAGACATGAAGGGGGGGGGATTGGTAGAGGAATTAAAAGAACTATTTCAGAATGTATATCAATTCCCAGGCATATTTAGCATTTTTAATTGCTGATTTGGCAGCAGCGAATAGATACACTAAAGCACATCAGGTACCAACATTATAAAAGCGGACCAAACATACCTGTTTCAAACTGAGTAAACTGTGCACTGCACACTCAGCAGCTTGACATTGAAGCACTTCCAAAACTCTGGTCACACATAAATGCGGAAAAAGAGAGCACACTTCTTACAAATTTTACTACTCTTCTCTAAGCAGAATCAGTAACCAAAACAGTACAAAGGGCGTACCAGTAAATCCAAGTACATTTCCTTCCTCTTACTAAGGCAATTGTTCTCACCCATAGCACAGACGAATATCGGACGGTACGAAGAGAATCCAGCGCCAGTACAGCTAATCATCTCCAAGTCGGAAGTCGCGATCACAAAGCTCCTTGATGCTTCCACAGAGTAACATTAGGGAGAGGTAACCACTGCCTACGCTTTACTCGTAGATCCGTAAGATGCTAGCAGATGTCAGGTGGTTCCCCATCATAGTACCGGTAGACCACACTAGAGGCGCTTCTGAGGGTGTCTCTCTCACGTCAGAGGAGGGAGGCTGAGGGGAGACCTCCTGCCAAATGGTGGTATTCTTACCACCATGTTGTGCCGCGACTGTGTCCGGTGTGCCGGTGTGGTGGGGACAGCCTCTACCTGCCGCCTGCTCTAGCCAGTTTTAGAGGGCTGCTTCTGACCTCAGCGCCATCATGGGACATCTTATGGAACTGCTGAAAACCCCCGCCCCACACCCCTGCACGTGAGCACAGACAAATATATACAGACGGGAAACCTCCTACGCTCAGGGGTGCGGGGAGGGAGGGTTTCCAGCAGTTCCGCAAGATGTCCCATGATGGCACTGCGGTCAGAAGCAGCTCTTTAAACTGGCCAGAGCAGGCGGCAGGTAGCGGCTGCCCCCACCACCACCTCCCCTCAAACGCCAGCACGCCGGACACAGCCGCGGCCTCATGGCAGGCGGCATGAGCTCTCCCCTCAGTATCCCCTCCACGCTACACTCTAATGTGCGAGAGGCAGCGATCCGCCTGACACCTGCTAGCATCTTATGAGGGGAGCGTAGGACAGTGGTTTAGAGGGGGCTGCTCCTCTGTATATGTTACCCTGTGACGTGAGACCTGGCCCTTACGGAGGTTTCAGAGGTTTCCCGTCTGTATATTTTTATCTGTGATGCTACACAATTGCTAAAGATGGAGGGGGTGGGGGCTGGGACGGCACAAAGTTCGTCCTCAGTCGACGTGCTCATTGTTACTGCCATGCGGCTACCGTGCTCAGTTGTTAGGCCTTCTATCGTGAGACGCACTGCCTAGCGTACCTAAACTCATTTCCTATTCGACTTACTTGCTTTGAAACTTTAATATAATGATGCATTGGAAGAAACCAGTTGTTTTGTATCCTTTTTATATCCGTTTTCGAAACGAGTTGCCAATCGGTTTATCTTCAAGAATATGTTGTAGCTTATGTCATAGAATCAGTGATATTCACCATTCCTTACATTTATTTCATAATCATTCTCATCTCTTGAGCATTGTCTGAGGTTTTGAAAGCTAACATTTAATAAGTATTTCTGTAATTAAGTAGAAGTAGTGTTAAAAACGATAATTATTCTTGCTATGGTCTCTCTCTCTCCCCTCCCCCCCCCCCCCCCGCTATGGATGGTCTCTCTCCAAGTAACAGACGTAAATTTTCACAGCAGTGGCTGTCCCGGCCGTGCATATATGTAATATATGTGGATTAAACACGCTGTGGTTTCTATTAGCACTGTAATCATTGTGTCGAATTATATTTCGTAGAACATAGCAAACAATAGAACGATTTTCAAAAATAGATGAAGTTGGAAAGTCAAAGAGTAAATAGCATTCAAGATAGATTAAAAGCAGCCAGCCACCGCTCAAAATTCATAACCCCCACTGCCATAGGAAGGATCATTATAATACAAGAGTAATCACAGATTCAGTACTGCGTATTTCAAAATACACATAAAAAATAAAAGGTTTGTTAAGCTTATGGGACTTAACTACGAGGTCATCAGTCCCTAAACTTACAAACTACTTATCAACTACCTTATACTACAGACGGCACAAATATCCATGCTCGAGGGGGGATTCGAACCCCCGACCGTAGTGGCCGTGCAGACCGTGACTGGAGCGCCTCTGCCACCGCGGCCGGCTCAAAATACACATAAGCTCACCAACATAACCATTATAAAAATGCTTTGCTGAGTGGGACTTTCGAAATTAGGGCACATTTATAGACGAAACAATGTTTTCAGCAATAATTATTACTACTCTATACAAGTTGTTAAAAAAATAGTGGTGTACATCCAATGAATCTAGTTGATTTTAGACGTAAAACGTTTGTCACACAAAGTTTCTTCCCCTTTTCATAACAAAACAAAATAAAGAATGCACCATTGCAAAACTAAGTAGTTATGGATTCCATTAATTCCTTAAATGCAGTCTATACCCTCCCTCCCCTCACCATATGGGACAAACTCCCCACCACAGTAAAACAGATAGAAGTACAAAAACGGAAATATAGAATGAAACGAAACAAAACCCCATCATTAGCTCGGACACAGACACGTAAGATATCGCAGAGACAGTATAAATCAATGGTAACTTTTGTCACCTGTGACTAGTCGCTAATACAAGAGTACTCGGCGTTGTCGTATCGTAGTTACGATCGAATGCTACGACTGCGTTGTTCTCGTAATTCTTTCTTATTTAGAATCTGTTTTGTACATAAATCTTTCACATCATAAAAATGTCTTGAAAGATTCTTTCCTTTAGGTCGGTAAAATATTTTATTGTTGATTTTAAAGACGTCTGACAACCTACTTCAATAAACCCTGCGACCCACCAAGTTTGGGAATCACTGATATAAATCATTCCTGTTAATGTTACTCTCAAAATCTATTTACATTATTTAGTTTATTTATTTTCACTTAACCTTCAATTTTATATATTCATTTGTTTTATTAATTTACCTTACCGCAAAAACACATTTTCTTTAAATAAAAAAAAAATAAAAAATAAAAAAAATAAAAACCTGCATATTGCCAACCATCAGCTGTTTATCATATTCACAACTTTACCGGTTTCGTTTATGAACCGTCATCGCAAACGTAAATTAAATATACTGATTACGTTGGTACATTGTCTGTCACCCTATCCATTTCAAACAATAAAAGACACGTAAAATGTCACTTGACAATAGGTCTTGATGATAAAAAAAGATCTAATGTCAAGCAATATTTTGTTTCACATGGATGTCGTGACAATGTACCAAAGTAATCAGTATGTTTATTTCACTTTTCCGATGATGGTTAATACGCCAAACCGGTAAAGTTATAAATATAAGAAACATCTGATGGTTGGTAATATGCATTTTTAAAGTATATTACAGCTGTTACCACTCATCTCGGTAAAAATCAGCAAACACAAGGAATAAAATGAAATAAAAAATAGTAAAAGGATGTACATGTTCACGATTTACGGAAATTGTTCGGAAGTATATTTTTCTTTCAGGTTGAATACTTATAGATTATTCCTTACGCTCAATTTAAGGAATATAGTTGATATCAGTTTGCTGTAGAATTTTGGAGACTAATATCAGCTAGAATATAGCAAATGTTCAAATGCTTGTAATTCTATGGGACCTAACTACGTTGGTCACCAGTCCCTAGTCTTACAAACTACTTAAACTAAGTTAAAGTAACCTAAGGACGACACACACATCCATGCCCAGGGAGGATTCGAACCTCCGTGGCGGGAGGCCGCGTTATCCGTAACGTGGCGCTCCAGACCGTTCGGCTGCTCTTGCATGGCCGGAATATAGCAAATTTCCTGGAGATGGATAAGTTTCTTTCTATGAATCAGCACGGGTATAGGAAATCGTCGTTCGAGTGAAACTCAACTTGCCCTTTTCTCACATGTCATCTTGCGAGCTATGGGTGAAGGGCAACAGGCGGATTGTGTTTTTATCGACTTCAAAAAGGCGTTTGACGTGGTGCCTTACTGTAGGCTGTTAACGAGAATACGAGGATATGGAATAGGTTCACAGATTTGTGACTGGGTGGAAGACTTATAGAACGCAGTACGTAGTTCTCGACGGCGAGTGTTCATCAGGCGTGCCCCAGGGGAGTGTGATAGGACCGCTGTTATTTTCTATCTATATAAATGATCTGATAGACAGAGTTTGCGGCTGTTTGCTGATGAAGCTGTGGTGTATGGGAGGGTGTCATCTTTAATTAATTGTAATAGCATACAGGATAAGTTAGACAAAATTTCTAGTTGGTGATACAAACGGGAGCTAGTTCTAAATGTAGAATAATGTAAGATGCACATGAGTTCTGATACAGCATTAGTAGTAAGTTTCTTGATACAATCGCCTAATTCAAATATCTAGAGCGATATCAAACGAAACGAACAAAATCAGTTGTGAGTAAGGCGTCTTCGGTATGTTGGGACAATTTTGGCAAGGTGTAATTCATGTGTTCAGGAGACCGCCTATAAAACGCTTGTACGACCACGTCTTGAGTATTGATTAAGTGTTTGGGACCCACAGCAGATCGTTTAAAGGAAGGTGTTGAAGCATTTCAGAGGCGAGCAGCTAGGTTCGTTACTGGTAGAGTCGACCAATGCGCGGGTGTCACGGAAATGCTCTGGGAACTCAAATGGGGATCGCTGGATGAAAGTCGACGTTCTTTTCGAAAAAATTCTGTCAAGCAAATTTAGAGGGCCGGAATTTGAAGCTGACTGCAGAACGATCTTGCTGTGGCGTACTTACATTTCGCGTAATGATCACAAAGAGAAGATAAGAAGAACTAGGGCTCGTATGGAGGCATATAGGCATTCTTTTTTTCCTCGATTTGGGAGTTGAATAGGAAAGGAAATGCCTAGTAACGTACAGTGTACCCTCTGCACGTACCTTACGGTGGACTCCGGACTGTGTACACTACTGGCTATTAAAATTGCTACACCAAGAAGAAATGCAGATGAAAAAACAATTATACTAGACATGATATCTGATTACATTTTCACGTAATTTCAGTGCATAAATCATGAGAAATCAGTACCAAGAAGAACCATTTCAAACAGAGCTTCGATGGCGTGTACAGGTACAGATGCCCATTCAGCTTCGAACCACATTTCATCAAGAGTTGTGACTGGCGTATTGTGACAAGCCAGTTGCTCGGCCACCATTGACCAGAGGTTTTCAATTGGTAAGAGATTTGAATGTTCTGGCGGTCGAATACTTTTCATATCCACAAAGGCCCGTACAGGACCTGCAACATGCGGTCGTGCACTATCCTACTGAAATGTAGGGTTTCACGGGGATCGAAGGAAGGGTAGAGCCACGGGTCGTAACACATCTGAAATGTAACGGCCACTGTTCAAAGCGCCGTCGATGCGAACAACGTGTGACCGAGACGCGTAACCAATGACACCACATACCATCACGCCGGATGATACGCCAGTATGGCGTCGACAAATACATGCTTCCAATGTGCGTTCACCACGATGTCGTCAAACTCGGATGCGACCATCATGGAGCGGTAAACAGAAACTGGATTCATCCGAATTCATGACGTTTTGCCATTCGTGCACCCAGGTTCGTCGTTGCGTACTCCATCGCAGACGCTCCCGTCTGTGATGCAGCGTCGTGATCATGTCCATGGTCTCCGAGGTGATAGTCTATGCTGCTGCAAACGTCCTAGAACTGTTCGTGCAGATGATCGTTGTCTTGCAAACGTCTCCATCTGTTGACTTAGGGATCGAGACGTGGCTGCACGATCCGTTACAGCCAT
Source organism: Locusta migratoria (assembly GCA_026315105.1). Lineage (NCBI taxonomy): Eukaryota > Metazoa > Arthropoda > Insecta > Orthoptera > Acrididae > Locusta > Locusta migratoria. The sequence goes on along the minus strand of CM048745.1, from coordinate 367,982,997 downwards.
GCGGATAAGCTGTCTGTCATCTCGGCTGCTAGTGATACGAGGCCGTTGGGATCCAGCACGGCGTTCCATATTGCCCCCTGAATCCACCGATTGCATATTCTACTAACAGTCATTGGATCGCGACCAACGCGAGCAACAATGTCGCGTTATAATAAACCTAAACTCGATAGGCTACAGTCCGACCTTTATCAAAGTCCGAAACGTGATGGTACGCATTTCTCCTCCTTACACGAGGCATCACAACAACGTTGCACCAGGCAACGCCGGTCAACTGCTGTTTTATTCTGAGAAATCGGTTGGAAACTTCCCTCACGTCAGCAAGTTGTACGTGTCGTCACCTTCGCCAATCTTGTGTGAATGCTCTGAAAAGCTAATCATTTGCATATCACAGTATCTTGTTCCTGTCGGTTAAAATTCGCGTATATAGCACGTCATCTTCGTGGTGTACTTATTTTAATGGCCAGTAGTAGAAGTTTCTCTTTCTTTTAGTGCTTACTAAATGATCAGATTGGAAAAGTTGGCTACAAAAATATTTCTCGTGTCCCGCTGCAGCGCCATACCGTGGCTCCCCCTGAAAGCGGCGTGCGCCTCCCGCTGAGACGCCGTGACGGTGGGTGGCCAGTCGTGTGGGGGTGGCTTTCGGCGTCACTGAGCCGCAGCCCTTATTTGATTTGGGAGAAGTGAAAGTGCGCCGAATACAGGCGACTGCGACCGCGACTGCTGTCGACTTTCATGGGCGCGGTGAGCGCGCCATCCATTATGCATGAGCCAATCACGGCCAACGGGCCGTGACTCGGCCGTGCGCCCCGCTCACCGCACGCCCGACGTCCACCGCCTTCTCGATTTCACTCAGGCCGCCCACCGCCTTCTCGATTTCACTCAGGCCGCCCACCGCCCACCGCCCACCGCCCACCGCCCCCCTGTCTTAACACTTCATCTTACTCTGCCACCGGCCAGGCTCCGAAAGCAGGCTACTTCATGCTTCGCACGCAAGGGGGTTACAATACAGGGAGACGCTCATATACTGAAAAAAGTGAAGCTTGCCCCTGCCACATTGCTGAGTCTTGGGTAAATGTTCGTGTTGTTTTATGTCACTTAAAAAAAATAATACGTCCGATGGTCTTGCCGGGATGTACAACGTGTTAGAAGAGTGAAAATTAGCGTTAAAAATTAATTTTTGCAAAATTCTTAATGATACTATTTAACCGTTTCATTGCTAGTGTTGTTTCTCGACAACAACGTATTAAAAGTTGATTTATACCGTATTTTGTGTGTCAGTCGTTAAAGTCACGTTGTTTTTAATTGTTGTGGCCAAAGGTTGGTGGAAAAACTGCCAACATAAAATTCTATCCAGTCAGAAAAATATGTTCTTTATATACAATTAAAATGGTTTCTTAAATTTAGAGATTAATCCATTTTGAAGAACATGAATATTTACAATCATACATTTGAACATCCGTGGAACACTGTGACTGACAGTAAGTGTCCGTTTCCTTGTCGACTGTATCACTGAATGTCAAGACTCTGGTTGCTCTCTGTGACCACACTGAGGACAAGCTCCGTACTGCGCCTGACTTCAAGTGTCCTGTTGCCTGGGGGCGTGGTCGGCCTGCCATTGGACGTGACGGCGCTGGCTGCTTCGCCGCAAAGCTAACGCCGTTGAGGTCGCAATCGATGGTGGCCTGTGCGTAGCATCGATACGTCACCACATTAATGAACAACATGCTTCTAGTACGACATTCTGCCGCTTGGTACTGCTTTTAGCCACTTCAGAGGCATTAATTTATCCGTCTTGGAGGTTGTGATACGTTGCCGTCTGTACGTGGTAGTGAATATGAGCGTGAGTGTTGTTCATGTTACTTTATTTCAGCGGTGAATTGTCTTGTCTATGGTGCTGCGGTAAAGATTATGCTAGCATTACTAATCTGACAGTGTTAGCTATCAACAAAATAACGTCCCAAGTAATAAAATACCTCGATACAAACGTCTCTGTTGTGCGATATACACATCAGTAAAAAAAAAAAAAAAAAAGCAAAAAAAAAAAAAACCAGTTCTATCAAAAATTTCAAAACACATAATTTTATGTTTAGTGCGCTTTGCCGGCCGCGGTGGCCGAGGGGACTGCGGCGCTCCAGTCACGGTCTGCACGACCACTATGGTCTGGGGTTCGAATCCCCCCCTCGGGCATGGATATTTGTGCCGTCCTTAGTATTAGATAGTTTGTAAGTAGATTGTAAGTTTAGGGACATGACCCATAAGACCCATAAGCTATACAAACATTTGAACTTTTTTTGTAGTGCGCTGTATTAATACTAAGACCATAGAATTTTAATTTCTCCAAAGCTGAGTCCAGATGTGGAAATGAAAAGGTTAAGTTGGGAGAGGACAACATTGTTGACGTTATTCGATGCAACTTTCTGTTACATTAAATTCCAAGTAAGTTCGATGGGGTTCAGATTACAATGGTAGAGTGGGAAGCGTAACACTCCAAGTTCTTTACCGGATTCTTTCAGTGCTCTATCTGCTGTATATTCTGGCTCGGGCTTAAATCGTTTTACAATTTCCAAGAGTTCATGTGTATTAAATCCTCACCGACCGGAAGTTTTATGTTTAGACAGCCATGCTTGTATATCTACATTACGTGAATATGTGTTAGGCGGTTTAATTACGTGAACGGAATGATAGGAAATGTTTGGTATTAGCCGCTCTTGCAACCATTTTATGTAAGTTTCACTGTCACTGTTTGGTGGAAGCTGGATAGCTGAATAGTTTCGTCCATCAGTGCATCTCTGTGCCAATATTCGTCCCTAATAGTTTTCACTTTATCACACGCCTTTTTCAAGTCATCTTTCGTAATGCTCTGTATTGCAACCAAAGTCATTTGCTTAACCCTATCATTCCCAGTGTTGTTCCTTGACAACAACGTATTAAAAGCTGATTTATACCACATTTTGTAAATCAATCCTTAAAGTCATGTTGTTTTTCATGAACAACATGCTTCTAGTACTAATTTTGCCGCTTGGTAGGGCGGGTATGCAATTCCGAGGCATTAATCTGTCCGTCTTGAAGGTTGTGATACGTTGCCGTCTGTACGTGGCAGTGAGTGTGAGTGTGAGTGTGGTTCTTGTTATTTTATTTCAGCATTGAATTTTCTTTGGTGCTGTGGCCAAGATTACGCTAGCATTATTGATCTGACGGTTTTAAGTACCAACAAAATAACGTACTAGTATTAAAATACATCGATACAAACGTCTGTGTTGTGCATGAAACACGTGACATAAAATAACAATATTTCGATCAAAAATTTTAAAACACGCAGTTTGATGTTTAGTGCACCGTATTAATGCAGAAAACACTCAATTTTAATTTTTCGAAAGCTGAATTTATAATGTGTGAGTGAAAGGGTTAAGAATGTGTATTTTTTCAAAGTACATATTTTGCAGTGTCTGTCAATTAATGTATTAACATTAAGAGGAGAAAAAGCTTTCCACTACTCTCCAAGCTGGGGACAGGCTTCAACTGCCGTATGTGCTCGCCATAGATAAAACCATCTCTCTTTACTTTTACCTATTTGCTCGTACGAAATGTGTGTTTCTTCGTAAGATTAGATACAAATCGATATGCTTAAAGAACGTGGCCCACCAGGAAGAAAACGGATATAGTTAACACAATTCTTTTCCGCTAAAGAAAGCACACGTGAAAAAGTACATCTGGAAACATGGTGTCGATGGTATATAGATGATATCAGATGTACTCATAATGGCTTCAACATTGTTTGACAACAACAGCGTAGTGACGACTACCAGAGCGCCATCATTGTGTACCGTTTATGAGGGAATGTTTACAGCCATGTGTTATCAACGTGTGAAGCAAACACCACCAAGCCACAGAAACGTACTCGTGCATCATACGGCCAACTAAAACAATCTGAAATTCGTCAAATTGTCTCCTTCCGAATTTCCACGGAAATTGTACGTACTGCGTCAGTTGTAAAAATATGTAGTTGTGATGGTCACTTGAACATTTTGACAGTCGCAGGCGTCCTTCTGGAAGTCCATGCAGTACAGATGCCCGTCACGATGGTCGTATTGCACGGGTAGGGCAGATCATGCAGCTGCTACGCCACAGATAAGAGATTTTGTGAGCCCAGAAGTTTCAACACAAACTGTTCCGAACCCGTTATTAATGTTATGTCGTGTCTGGTGTCTGGGTAGCCGAAGAGGCGGTACCAAAAGTTCAGAACGATGACCATCAACACAAAATACTCAACTTTATTCCGTTGAAGCAGTCAGACAGTTCACACGTAGTTCTACATGGAGATAAAATTACATTTAAGTGCCTGGCAGTGAAACTACACATATGAGTAATGGGAAATACAATCTGAAGATCAAGTTGGCTGCTCGAAATCCCGCACCAGACTTCATTCGGGCTGTGCGGTCTATGCATGCAACCTACCACTTGAGGGCGCTGCATGGCGGTGGCAGGAGGCGCGGCCCGTTCGCCGACGCGGATTGGAGGCGGCTCAAGTGGCTTGCGTTGCCAACGCCTGCATATATCGTGGTCGGTGGGAGTCCATACTCGAGGACTCCAGAATTAACACTGACCAGAGCAGAATGTTGTGTAACCTGTCATTTTGTCATCTTTCCAACAGGAAGGTGACACGTGGTTCCAGCTCGCCCACATAATGGGCGCAAAACGCAACACGCTCTTCAAGACGTGCAGCTACTTCCCTGCCCACTACTACTTCCGGACTTGAATCGAGCACACGTGGGACATGATGGAATGACATGTATGAGTTATCAACACACGACTCTAGAACTAGGAAGCGCGGTATAATGTATCTAAAGGCAGCACTCGTCGGAATCAGCGTCTGCCCAGTGGTTGCTGCACCACATACAAGTATAGTTTTCAGCTTGGATCGACAACTAGTACCATTGTAATGCTTCAGCTATTTATCGCTAATCATACACTCCATATTCGCTGTCTCAACTATAGCTCTTGAACTATAAAACGTTGTTGTTGTTGTTGTTGTTATGGTCTTCAGTCCGGAGACTGGTTTGATGCAGCTCTCCACCCTACTCTATCCTGAGCAAGCCTTTTCATCTCCTCATAAGAACGGCAACCCACATCTATTTGAATCTGCTTACTATACGCATATCTTGGTCTCCCTCTGCGATTTTTACCCCACACACTTCCCTCCAATGCTAAATTTACGATTCCCCGATGTCTAAGAATGTGTCCTACCAAGCGATCCCTTCTTTTAGTCAGGGTATGCCAAAAATTCCTTTTCTCACCAATTCTGTTCAGTACCTCTTCATTAGTTATGCGATCTACCCACCTAATCTTCAGCATTCTTCTGTAGCACCACATTTCAAAAGCCTCTATTCTCTTCCTGTCCGCACCGCTTATCGTCCATGTTTCACTCCCATACAAGGCAACACTCCACACAAATGCCTTCAGAAGAGACTTCCTTACACTTAAATTAATATTCGATGTTAGCAAATTTCTCTTTTTCAGAAATGCTTTTCTTCCCATTGCCATTCTGCATTTCGTATCCTCTGTACTACGACCATCGCATGTTATTTTACTACCCAAGTAACAAAACTCATCCACCACCTTCATTGTTTCGTTACCTAATCTAATTCCTTCAGCATCGCCTGATTTTCTAAGACCGCATTCCATTATTTTTGTTTTGCTCTTGTTAATAATCATTTTATACGCTCTCTTTAACACACTGTCCATTCCATTCAACTGCTCTTCCAGGTCCTTTGCTGTCTCTGATAGAATTACAATGTCATCAGCAAAACGCAATGTTTTTATTTCTTCGCCCTGAATTTTAATCCCTATTCCAAATTTTTCCTTGCTTTCCTTCACCGCTTGCTCGATGTACAAATTGAATAACATCGGAGAAAGGCTACAACCCTGTCTTACTCCCTTCCCAACTGATGCTTCCCTTTCATGCCCTTCGATTTTAATAACTGCGGTCTGGCTTTTGTACAAGTATAACTCTCCTTTCCCTATATTTTACCCCTGCTGACTTCAGAGTTTGAAAGAGTGTATTCCAGTCAACATTGTCAAAAGCTTTCTCCAAATCTACAAAAGCTAAAAATGTAGGTTTGCCTTTCCTTAATCTATCTTCTAAGATAAGACGTAAAGTGAGTATTGCCTCCCGGGTTCCTACGTTCCTCCTGAATCCAAACTGATCTTCCCCGAGGTCAGTTTCTACCAGCTTTTCCATTCTCCTGTAGATAATTCGTGTTAAAATTTTGCAACCATGACTTATCAAACTGATGGTTCTGTAATTTTCACACCTGTCTGCGCCTGATTTCTTTGGAATGGGGATTATTACATTTTTCTTAAAGTCTGAGGGTATTTCGCCTGTCTCATACATCCTACACACCAGTTCAAATAGTCTTGTCATGGCTGGCTTTCCCAGAGACTTTAATAGCTCTGCGGGTATGTCATCTACTCCTGGGGCCTTGTTCCGACCTAGGTCTTTCAAGGCTCTGTCAAATTCATCTCTCAGTATACTATCTCCTATTTCATCTTCATCTACTTCCTCTTCCCTTCCTACAACATCGTCTCTAAGTTCATTTCCTTTGTAGAGCTGCTCTATGTACTCTTTCCACCTTTCAGCTTTCCCTTCTTTGCTGAGAACTGGTTTCCCATCCGAATTCTTGATATTCGTAGAGCTGCCCTTCCTGTCCCCAAACGTCTCCTTTATTTTTCTGTAGGCGGTATCTACTTTTCCCCTTCTTATACATTCTTCTACGGATTTGCATTTGGCTTCTAGCCACTCCTGCTTAGCCATTTTGCACTTCCTGTCAATCTCATTTTTTAGTCGTCTGTACTCCATTTTGCCTGTTTCATTTACTGCATTTTTATATTTTCTCCTTTCATCTATTAAATTTAGTATTTCCTGTGATATCCAAGGCTTTTTTGTTGGTCTTGCCTTCCTACCTATTTTGTCCTCTGCTGCCTTCACTATTTCGTCTCTCAATGCTACCCATTCCTCTTCTACTGTTTTATTTCCCCCTGTTTCTGTCAATTGTTGCCTAAATCTCCCTCTGAAATTCTCCAGAACTTCACTTTCCTTCAATTTATCTAAGTCCCATCTCCTTATTTTCCTATCTTTCTGCAGTTTTTTCAGTTTCAGCCTACAGTTCATGACTAACAAGTTATGGTCAGAGTCTATATCTGCCCCTGGGTATGTCTTGCAGTTTAGGACCTGGTTCCGGAATCTATGTCTTACCATTATAAAATCTATCTGATACCTTCCTGTGTCTCCTGGTCTCTTCCACGTATACAACCTTCTTTTGTGATTCTTAAACCACGTGTTTGTTACGATTAAATCATGTTCCGTGCAAAATTCTACCAGGCGACTTCCTCTTTCATTCCTTTTGCCCAGACCATATTCACCTACTATCTTCCCTTCCCTTCCTTGTCCTACTACCGAATTCCAGTCCCCCATAACAATTAAGTTTTCCTCTCCCTTAATTGTCTGAATAATTTCCTCTAGCTCCTCATATATTTCTTCGATCTCCTCATCATCGGCAGAGCTAGTTGGCATATAAACCTGTACTACTGTTGTCGGTGTTGGCTTCGTATCTATCTTGACAATAATAATGCGATCACTGTGCTGCTCATAGTAGTTTACCCGCATTCCTATTTTCTTATTCATTATCAGTCCTACTCCTGTGATACCCCCAACTGATTTTGTATTTATAATCCTGTACTCACCTGACCAGAAATCCTGTTCATCCTGCCACCGAACTTCACTAATTCCCACTATATCTAACTTCAACCTACCCATTTCCCTTTTTAAATTTTCTAATTTTCCTACCCGATTAAGGGATCTAACATTCCACGCTCCGATCCGTAGAATGCCAGTATTGTCTTTCCTGATGACAACATCCTCCTGAGTAGTCCCCGCCCGGAGATCCGAATGGGGGACTATTTTACCTCCGGAATATTTTACCCGAGAGGATGCCATCATCATATGTTCATACAGTAGAGCTGCATGTCCTCGGGAAAAGTAAAGGCTGTAGTTTCCCCTTGCTTTCAGCCGTTCGCAGTAGCTGTGTGGCAAAGCCACATTAGCTGATGTTACAAGGCCAGCTCAGTCAATCATCCAGACTGTTGCCCCTGTAACTACTGAAAAGGCTGCTGCCCCTCTTCAGGAACCACACGTTTGTCTGGCCTCTCCACAGATACCCCTCCGCTGTGGTTGCACCTACGGTACGGCTATCTGCATCGTTGAGGCACGCAAGCCACCCCACCTCGGCAATGTCTGTGGTTCATGGTGTTGTAGCAATTTATATTTCTGGCATGGTAGTTGCATCTTGCTGCAGGAAGCTAGTCAGTGCGTTATAGTTTTGATGCGCCAGAGATTTGCTCCGTCTCATTGTGCTCATTTTCCGGTGTAAATGGATAAGATGTTTCAGAATTGGCGCGTCAACGTTGTCGTATTCTAATTGCTTCATTGTAAAATTTCAACCCGTTTCGTATTTTCTACAAATATGTTGTGTCGAAACGCATGAAAACGGCTGCGATGGAAACCTAAAACATACTGTAGCATATGTGACAACTGTATACAGTGACAACCACGGCAATGTCAGCGATTCTCTGTTCCAAAACTGGCGAGTCTGCTGAGCGGCCACCATGGCCAACGAGAAAGACAGGTCGCAGTGAAACGTCATCAAGGTAGGAACGTGGCGGATGAGAAGACACGCCACGGCTCACACGTCGTCACCTGACTGAGGTAGGCCTGAGCCTGCGTGATAGGTAGCTGAATGGCTGACCGCTAAGAGACAGTAGACAGTGACCCAGAGACCAGCCAGTCAGCTACCGATCACGCTCGCTCAGGCCTACCTCAATCACGTGTCGCGACGTGAGCGTCGCGGCCATTCTCTTAGGTCTCGGGCAGGAATGAGCCAACGGGATCCCTATCTGGCTGGCAACTAGGGCACAGACAACTGCATCATAGCGACCAGAAAAATACAACTATGGAAATAAATCATTGTTAGAATGTTTGTAAATCTATCGGACCAAACTGCGTGGTCATCAGTTCGTAGCTTACAAACTATTTAAACCTAGGTATACTAACCTACGGACAACACACACACACACCCATGCCCCAGGGAGGACTCGAACCTCCACGGCGAACAACCGCGCGCTCCGCAGCGAGACGCTTTAGGCCGCTCGGCTACTCCACCGCGGCTGGAAATAAATAAAGTATATCTGACGCATAACTGACACATTGAGAACTCAAAAGCAATTTACATTGAGTAGGGTACAACAGACGTGAAGGAATGACAAATTTACGAGATCCGCCGTGAAAGTTGAAAAATATGTGCAGAATCGAATGGAAAGCGAATACCACCTCTTGAAACAAAATTCACAGTGGTTGAAAAATGATAGGATTAGACACGAAATTGATAAACTTATGAGAGCAACTTCCAAACCAGCTGTTTCGTAAGCATATATATCCCCTTCAGCTAGAACTATAATGGATGTACGAATGATTGTTATGTATGAACTCCGGAATTTTTAGAAAATCTTCAGACCAGCTTAACGGATACTAGTGTGAGGTTTGGTAGCGATCATAAACTAAACTAAACTCTGCCCTCTACAAGCCGCGAAGGTCCAAAGGGTACCGACCGGCCGCCGTGTCATCCTCTGCCCGCAGGCGTCACCGGATGCAGTACGGAGGTTGGCGGGGTCAGCGTCCCGTACTCCCGGCCATTTTGCGTCGGATTTCCAGACTGGGCCGCTACTTCTCCATCAAATAGCTCCTCAGTTTTGCCTCACAATGGATGAGTGCACCCCGCTTGTCAACATCACTCGGCAGACCCGCACGGTAACCCATCCAAGTGCTAGCCAAGCCCGACAGCGCAACGACCGTTAGCTGCTATGGATCATACAAGGCATTTATTTATCTGAACAATGTACACGCGAAATGCGGAACAATAATTATTGTTTGAAAATGCTATTTGTTCTTTGACTTTTCAACTTTACCATATTTTTGAAAATGTTTCTGTTAGTTGCTATTTTGTATGATTCAACGCATAGATATAGCCATGACAGACACTGCTATATTTGGAGGGGCAGTATCACCACTAGCGGAGAGAGGGAAAATAATAATAATGATTTGAAATTTCTAACTTATAAAGAAATACTTATTAAATTTTTCCATTCCAAACCTAAGAAAATAATCAAATTTATCATTATGATTATGAGATAAATGTCAAAAATAAATATCACGCATTTTATGCTGTAACCTACAACATATTAATGAAATAATTCCATTCGCAACCCTTTTCGTAAACGGATATAAAAAGGATATAAAACCAGTGGTTCGTTCCAATAAAAGTTTCAAAGCAAGGAAGTCGTACAATGTAAGTCGTGTAGGAAATGAGTTTTCATGTTATCACTGTAATAGTCTTTGAAAGCTCTACTGAATCCAGAAACGTTATCCCTCAAAGAAAAAGCTCCCACTCAGTAAAGTATCAATTGCCGAAATCCCCGTTTGGATATACTAAAGTGTTCAGGAAGTAAAAAGACATGTTAAGTTTGAGGTGATTTGCTGAATGTTTATCAACAAATGTTCAAATGTTTCTAAATCTATGCGAGTCAACCACTCCGGTCATCAGCCCTAGGCTTACATACTACTTTAACGTACGCTAAGAGTAACAAGGACACCCATGCCCAAGGGAGGACTCGAACCTCCGAAGGCGAAACAGCGGCGCCTTTGAACGCTTGGCCACTCCACCGCGGCGAATGTTTATCCTGTACGTATACTTCAATTACATTCACAATGGATCACGTTTTCTAGGACTGTATCTATCAGTTAAACAAAGTCTATATTTTTCGCCTGTCGTGACTGGCTTGGTAAATTTTAGACTTTAATATTCATTTACCTAAATATCTCGGAAATAGGAAATACAGAATTACGCAGAGTTATTTGATTATTACATCAAAGTTACGGACCCCCAGCGGTCGTTTCTCAGAGCAGATCAGCAGCTGCTAAAGGTGTCCGTGTAACGAGGATTCACGCTCAGAAAGCTCGGGTAACAAAGCACCTGGGTAGGGAGCCTGCTACATTAAGTCTTCTCGGCTATGTGGCGCTAATAAGGAAGCTGCAAGTTCGTCCAAGTTTTAAATTCCGTGACGCGTAGCCTTCTGGAGGAGTTGGGAAGTTCCCTGGCGACTCATTAGCACACTAAATACATTCACAGCCGCCGTAACGAAGTGGGATGCGCTGTTTGTTCTGCAACTTTCTTGTTACAGCTGTTTGCTTTCAGTCTATCTGCCGGCGTCTGCCGCTGAAGGCGCACCTTCCGCTCAAAATATAAGACACCGAGGCAAAAACTATCCGTTCTGCGGGAGAGAGGAAGCGCATCGAGGTGATTATCTAAGTAATTTGATCAACTGCATAGGCAAGTGACGTGAGTGTGTTAATAAGCACTCGCAATTTGTTAATATTCTTACTTGTAAGAAATACACTGCCAGAAAAAAGGTACAGTTGAAAAAAAATGGTGTCGATTTTTTTACTTTTTGTCTTTATTTATTTTTAATTAATTAACCTTTTTATTTATTTAATTATTTATATATATATATATATATATATATATATAATTTTTTGTTGTTTTTTTTTTTTTTGTTTTTTGCGGTTACGGCAGATTACACCTGGAGGATAAATGTTCAAATATATGTATAGCTTATGGGACGTAACTACGGGGTCATCAGTCCCTAAACTTACAAACTACTTATGAACTAGCTAATCCTAAGGACGGCACAAATATCCATGCCCGAGGGGGCATTCGAACCCCCGACCGTAGTGGCCGTGCAGACCGTGACTGGAGCGCCTCAGTCCCCTCGGCCACCGCGGCCGGCACCTGGAGGATAATAGATGTCCACCAAAAGATAATGACATATCTTACTAGGGAATATATGGAACTCATTGTTCAGTGGGGGCGATCTATAATTGCAGCCAAGATCGCATTTTTCATTTATTATGTTACCGGTTTCGACGTGCTCGACGCCATCTTCAGACCTGTCGTATTTTACATAACTTTACATTTTTTACGTACTAAAAGAGTACATCCACGTTGAGGCGTCACCAAACATAAAATTTCTATAGTCACAAATAAAATATATCCATCCATCTTCCAATGGTGCTGAAGCGAGGTACTTCAAAGTCTAAGTTCAACTAGAGTTAGTGTTATACTATACTTCAATTGATATTGAAGTTAGACTTTAAAGTACCTCGCTTCAGAACCATTGGAAGATGGCTGTCTGTATTTTATTTGTGACTAGAAATTTTATGTTTGGTGACGCCTCAACCTGGATGTACTCTTTTAGTATGTAAAAAATGTTGTGAAGTTATGTAAAATACGACAGGTCTGAAGATGGCGTCGAGCACGCCAAAACCGGTAACATAATAAAGACAAATGCGATCTTGGCTGCAAAATCATTATTACTAGGGAATGTTTACAGTCATTAAGCCGTCGACAATAGAGTGAGTTTGCTATTGTCACGCACTGTGATAATTATGTTTTATTATAATGACATAGTGCACCTATGCACTATAAATTATGTTATATAGCAACTGATTGACATTACAAGATTATGGCCTTGTAAAATGATTTTATTGGACCAGATGATGCTGAAATAGTTCAGCGAAACCGGTCGTCTTAAATAAAAATTGATGACCAGCGATCTTGGCTTTTTTATATCTTTCTACAACATCATAATTGGATCGCCTCCTATAACATAAACCAACTTAAAAGTAACTGAGTAAACTGAGAATCTCTCGAAAACCGGTGATTAGAGGTACTATTTGTTGGAATGGAAAGGTCTTATATGTGGTTAACAAAATTCCGTATTACAGTAATCTGTCGTTAGAAGGTAAAGCAGACTGAAGATCTATCAACACGAATTGTTATTTACATCATTTGTTGCAATTACATGTTAGCAACCGACATATCTACTAGTCATGTATACAATACGCCCAATACCTTAGTGGATGATAGGCATTTATGTTAAAGGCCGTAGCGTAAGCAGCAAAGATGGGAACTGTGACATTTAAGTCCCACAGCGCTGGTTAAGTCTCCTTGGACGTAAGTATGTTTTTTTTTCTTTTATTTGAATTTTCTGATCAACTCAAAGACTTACCTATAAATTTCATAGAAATATACTGAATAATATTCGATGCTATGTAAACATAAGTGGCATCCTCTGAGGAGTGAGTTTCTTGGATTCATATTAAGAACAGGTCTGTTTGTACCTTATTTAGATTAAAATACGCATTTTATTGTTTCATGTATTGCATTTTACACGTTCTGAACATTTTTCTACTGAATAGTAACATTGACTGTGGGAGAATGCGCTTTAAGTTTTACTAAAAAGCGAGACTGTTGCAATAATGTTTGCCTCGTGTGAAGGCCTTTCCTAATTTTATATCGCACAGTTTGTTATGAAACTGTTATAATTCGCTGCTCTTCTTGACATAACAAGCAGGTTTTCGAACAGTCTTATATTCATAGATATTTTGTTCTTACTTATGTAGACCTTCACCACATAACGTTACGAACATAAGCACAAGCGCGGAAATAAGCGATTTAAAGAGGTAAAGCAGTAATTCCACTTTTTTTTATTTCGTAAACAGTTCGATTCCAGAACCTCATGCCGCCGACAACTGTCGCTGGAGCGCGCTGCAGTCGCGTGCAGCCCGTTGAGGCACACGTCTCGTATGCTCAAGCCGCACCGTCTACGAGCGTTCAGCCGCACGGTGGACTCGGCACGTTGACCACACACGTTCAGACAGACGCTCCGTGTGCCCACGGCTTAAGGCTCAGTGTGATATCAACGAGTGCAGCAAATAGGCACCATGCCAAGGGGACTCACTAGTGCTTCCTCCAGCGAACTGATTGAAAGGGTTCAATTGTGGCTTTCCCAGTGACACAGTGGTGCTTTCGGAGGACCACCACATACATTGGACGTACTGAGTCAGTTGTGCGACGATGCTGTTTTCAATAGTCGCATGAAAATTCTCAAAGCCGTAGTCGATTTTTTGGAAGTCCACGCATGTCTGCCAAGATAGTTGATCGTAAGGACATCAAATTCAAATGTTTGTTAAGCTTATGGAACTTAACTGCGGGTTCATCAGTCCCTAAACTTACATAGCGCCTCAAAGCCCTCGGCAACTCCGCCGCGGCGTAAGGGCGTCATGGCAGATCTTACACAGCACTGATAATGGTGTTTGTTTGTGAACCCAGAAGCAAGCATGCACAGCTGGAGTGCATCCTCCACCCGGGCCACGGCATCGACACGTATGGCACGACTTCTGCCGTCAGATTGGCGTTTCTTGGTCTACAGAGATAAAAGCAGATTCTGCCTCCACGCAAGTGAGTCATTTGCCCTTACGATGCAGACCCAGCGAGTGCTGTTAAAAGTGGTGTCTGTGGAATGAAAGAATATGAGCACAGTAAAACACTTCTGTACAGCGCAACACCCTTCAAAGATGCCGCGCGATGTATTAGAAGAAGGTTTATCATCTGTAGTTTACAAGCAATGCCACATGCATACAGGAGAGAACTGCTTCGTTTGGACCTAGGGTTAAAATACACGACAAAATATACAAATGTTATTACCACTTCCTCAAATCCCGCTAAATTGATAAGAGACCTGTACAAAAAATATTTAACTGAGGTGATGAAACCCAACGTTCAAGCGAATGTATGTCTTCTCTTGATTGACTCGTGGGAGAGACAAACCAATCCACAAATATAAGATGAACTGTTTCAAGATGAAGACGGAATACCAACGTGCAGTATCAGAGTAATTACCCCCCAAATTTTCGCCACTAGTGTAACCTGTGATATATATTTTTTCTGTTAGGTAAACAATGTAATAAAAAAATAAAAAATAAAGCCGGCCGCGGTAGCCGAGGACACTAAGGCGTTCCAGTCACGGTCTGCACGGCCACTACGGTAGGGGGTTCGAATCCCCCCTCGGGAATGGATATTTGTGCCGTCCTAGTTTGTAAGTAGTTCATGAGTAGTTTGTAAGTTTAGGGACTGATAATCCCGTAGTTAAGTCCCATAGACTATACAAACAACAAACAACCTATAAAAAATAAATTCAAAACTGTACGTACTTCATCGAGAAAGAAGAAGAATCACTTTCCGAGAAGCTTGCATCAACTACATTTTACTATATATCACCGACTATCCTCGCAAGTATTAATTTATGCTGCGAAAGTGAGGTTCGCTGCTGGTGTGTGCGGTGAAACAAGCTGCCTGACAATAAGCAACACACGTACCGTTATGGTCGTATTGTCAACGATTGCCGAAACCACCTGGAAGATAGTGTCCACATTTTTCAGGTCCTCATGCAGGATTGTGTGCACAGATCCGACGTAAAAGCGATGTGATGGAAGCGATGCGTTCCATAGCCCTTCGGCAAACCTCCAAAACAATTTACCCCACTCGATCGATCATGTCAACAGACCGGCTGGAGCGAGGCAGAGATTGTCTTGTGTGTGTGTGCTCACATTATTTCCTTCCTTCTCTGAACTGTTCAACAAACGAACGCACGTAGGATATATATATATATATATATATATATATATCAACTGGCGACGGCGTTCAATCGGTAGCACGCCACGCAAATGGAGAAAAGGATTACACGCCGTTCTTGTATTGAGAAAGTAGCCATTTTAATTACCAGCAGCAGTCATATCTCTCTCCGCTGCCGCTAGAGTACTATGTGTCGTCAGTACTGACATCTCTATCACGCAATCGAGATGAGTGCGCGCGTATTTTAAGACAAATCACAAGTATCTGACACTAACCAGTCCCGAGAAAAAATCACTTTCACAAGGGAATGATTTCAGAATGTTGTTTCTGGTGGATGAAGGGATTGCAAGTATCTATATTTTTTCGAAATTTAATATTCATGTTTTTACTCAATCTTAATGCGTCTAAGTCGGTCACGGAACCGGGTTTGGTTGGATGTGCGACGGAAGCCACTGGTCAACACCGCTCATCCACGTGCCTGCCTACCAAAAATTCGGCTGACCAACCAATCAGAGAACGAGGAGCAGACATTTGATGACCGCAAAGTGGTTGCGAGTTGCGCATCGCCATCTTTCTGGCCAGCCTTTGACTGAAGTAGGTCGGCCGTAGTGGCCGAGTGGCAGTCAAAATGTTCAAATATTTGTATAGCTTATGGGACTTAACTACGGGGTCATCACTCCCTAAACTTACAAACTACACTATTGTAAGGCACATTACAAGTGGCGGCCTCTAACTGAACCACGAGGTATCATCTAAACGACGTGAACAGTGTAACTTAATGCTTGTAACCCTCTTTTTGTGGGCATATGGTTTGAAAAGTCCGAAACTAGTTACCAGCTTCCAAATAGTGCAACTATGACGGAAAAAGAAAAATAAATGGTTTTGCAATTTGCGATGTTATGGCTTCACTGTATGAGGTTTAGATGGAGTACCAACCTGTGGCGAAAATTTGTGCCCGGCCGGGATTCGAAGCCGGGATATCCTTACTAGGAAGACGCGTTGACCACTCCGCCACCGAGGACACAGTGACCAGTCCCACTGCAAAGGACTCTTCCCTACACGTCTCCCGCCAGACACAAATCTCCGTTCACCACGCTGTCTCTTTCCTATACCACAGCCTATTTATTCTATAATGCTCGCAGCCACAATACTGTATTCCCGCATCAGGGAGAACAGACCATGAGGTATCGAGACACAATTAATTGTCGTCAGGAGCCCAGCGTCGGCTTGCATACAATTATATATATATTTCTGACGAATTACAGCGTTCAAATGAATGAAATAAATCGCAATTTGCGATATTATGGCTTCACTGTATGAGGTTTAGATGGAATACCAAACTGTGGCGAATGAAAATTTGTACCCGGCCGGAATTCGAACCCGGGATCTCCAGTATTATGGCTGCGAGCATTATAGAATAAATAGGCTGTGATATAGGAAAGTGACAGCGTGGTGAATGGAAATTTGTGTGTGGCGGGAGACGTGCAGGGAAGAGTCCTCTGCAGTCGGGCTGGTCACTGTTTTTGTATCCCATCCTCGTCGCCAGTTTTGTATCCCGCCTCGTCGGTTGGCTTGATATATATATCATAGAAACGTTCTAATACTTAACTTTTACAAAGTTCATTACTGCAGAATGCTGATACATAGTTGAAGCAGATAGAGGCCTGCCTACTGATGATTCCTAGTGCCTATCCGATAGCCAAGTCTTAACTGGTGCCTATCTGATTCCCAAGAGGCCGATGCAGCAGTCGCAGCAGTCGTGGCCACAAGCGGAGATGCAGCAGAGGGCGCTCGTGGCCGACGTTGTAAGAACGCCGCGCCGTGCATGCATAGCGGCGCGCGGCGAAAGTACGTGGCGCGCACTTCATACTTGTGCGACACCACAACTGTGTCCTCGGTGGCGGAGTGGTCAACGCGTCTGCTTAGTAAGCAGGAGATCCTGCGTTCGAATCCCGGCTGGGCACAAATTTTCATTCGCCACAGTTTGGTATTCCATCTAAACCTCATACAGTGAAGTCATAACATCGCAAATTGCGATTTATTTCATTCATTTGAACGCTGTAATTCGTCAAAAATATATATAATTAAATGGTTTTCATTACAAACGGTATTGTCATTAATATCTTATAACGAAAAGGGTTTTATCATCACGTGAAAATTACTCAGAAAAGTCCTATCCAGTTTCAATAAAGTGCTTTAGTCTACAGCAGGGGTGGACAACGTACGGTCTGCAGGCCTTGCCTCTTTCGGTGCGGCCTGTGGGGGGATCTGTCATTAGTGACCAGTTCTATATTTTTCTTATAATTCTATCATATTTAGATGAATCTATTAAGATAATAAATCTAGATAACTTTATCAAGTTCGTTATATTTTTTAGGATTTTTGTATACGCAATATTGGATTTTATAGGAATATTAACGTATTTATAAGCTCGGGTGTTTATATTTGGAAAATTATTAGTAGATATCGTAGTGGGAAATTAGTTTTGCGCTCATAAATAATACGAGGCGCGTCCAGAAAGTAAGTTCCGTTTGGTAATAAAATGAAATTGTACACAGATACAGAAGAAATTTTATTGCACAAAATTCAACAACTCTTAAACTACTTTACCACATAACAAACGAAATTTTGCAGGCATTTGTCATAGCGCGGCACCATGTTTAGTACACCTTCTTCATAGAAATCTGCCGCCTGTGTCTTCAACCAGTTGGAAACAGTGAAATTTGGGGGAAGTCCATAGCGAGAGCACTAATTGTAAACCTACGGTTTTCCTGGATGTTGTCATCAATCGCGTGAACCAGTTTTTCTGTAACCGAAGATGGACGGCCATTTCGTTCTTCATCTTCTCACCATCGATTACTCATCACATTTGGTCCGTAAACATTGCAAATTTGCCGATAAATTTCACTTGGTTTCACTTTCCTCGCATTCAGAAACCGAATCACCGACCTGATTTCACAGGTTTAAAAGAAGCACAACAAATCGTACGTAACTGATAGCGATCTCCAAATGGCGCACGTTCTTCTCGGCTACAGCGCAAGTGCGGAACTGCAATCGCAGCGCTGCAGCGGAGATACATTGAAACGGAACTTACTTTCTGGATGCGCCTCGTATTTAAATGTAAAGTAAAGAAGGAAGTAACAGCATGGAGGTTCTCCATGATAGGGCATATAAGCAAAATTCTGGAATTGTTACAAAAAATCTGCTATGATTTTCGATTCGTTTCGGAAGCGCGTATTTGAGAAGCTTAAAGTTTTATTACAGTTAATTCGTGGCTGGTGAATGATAGATCGCGTCTAAGGTCGATACGGAATAGCGTGAGCAATGTAGTGAACATTATAAAACGCACGGCCAGATTTAAATCAATTTATTTATGGAACTGAGTGAATTCGATAGCGTTGAGAACTTTAATTTAGATTTAAAAGGATGATTAGGCATTATTTCAGCATCAATCATTTCATCTAAAGAGACAACAAGAGGGCATAATATTCACGAAACGGAGAATTTTGACAGACTTTAATTCACTGAAGAATTATCTTGCCTTATGCATCTAGTGTTATGTACCAAATTTTCGTGTGCATATGACTACTTAAAAATCTTCTATTACCATTCTTGTGTAAAAATTCATGTATTGACTTTTCCGTGACCATGGAGTCTCACTCTTCAATTGGGTCCTATGGAAAAGAAAACCATATTATTATTATTATTATTATTATTATTATTATGATATTGAAACTATAACTACAAAGCTGGGCATAAGTGCACTGGACAGGAAGGAATGGGGGTCATAAATAATTCATTGACTTCTTAAGAATAGCAGTTCCTATGTCTTCTTTATATATAAAGCAGAGTGTCATATGTTTGTGAATGTATTGCATGAAAATCTAAGTTTTGGTCCAATCTTTATGAAATTTTGCAGACGTAAGCTTCAATCCA
Source organism: Locusta migratoria (assembly GCA_026315105.1). Classification (NCBI taxonomy): domain Eukaryota; kingdom Metazoa; phylum Arthropoda; class Insecta; order Orthoptera; family Acrididae; genus Locusta; species Locusta migratoria. The sequence goes on along the minus strand of CM048745.1, from coordinate 367,963,480 downwards.
TGAGGACGGTCGCCGTAAGGGTAACGATCACTTACAACACATAGTTCACGATATATGACGTCATAAATAATGATATGCGAGAAAAACTACTGCATTACGCGACAGTGTTGCACATTTCCTCCTAAACCACTAGACCGATTTCAACCAATGTTGGTACACATATTCGTTACCGTGAGGTGCCAATTCTGTAAAGATAAGAAACATATGCGGTACATTGTTAAGGAGATATAAAGTCATAAACAATAGGAGTTGTAAGAAATTGCTACATAATGTGACGAGACTTTATGAATATGAGACCGAGATTACTTAGTAACTTGCAAAAAAGTTTAAACAAAATTTCAAACCTTTATTGAACTATTTCCCGCTGAAAACCATAGGAAAATTATGAAAGGAGAAAAGTTTCTCGCTTACTACTTTTCAGCTATTCATGGACTAAAACTACGGTATTCGGTATGACGTTACAATTTGTAATTTATACACTACAATTTTTAGCCGCGGGGAATTTTACAGACAGTATACACACACATATAGTTGAATGTACCTTCAAAATTGTCACCGTACGACACGTAGTTCATGAGATATAAGTACATGAACAGTAACGATCGCGGAAGATCGCCCCCTACTCATTCTATTCCCAAGAGATTTTACAGAGATGCAACACTCACACAAATGAATATGTAACTGAAAAACTATACAATTGTAGAACATATAATTCAATAAATATGAGATCGTACGAATTTTATGTCATTTATATTTTGACTACTATCTTCCTTTGTTTGGATACTGCACTTATAATTTTGTACATTATGCAATAGAGCGTCATTTCTTACATATTCTCCAATATATATAACATGATTTTAGAAAAAGTTGTTGAACAGATAGAGAAGGAAAAGGGGAAGTACTAACTCAAGGCAGGAATAAATAAGTAAATACACGAGCAACGCCGGGTCTTCAGCTAGTATTATATTGTCACGCTGAAAGGGAAGCTGTTTTGACTTCGAAGGCAGGGTTGTGAACACAGCACTTATACTGAAAGCAGGTTTATTATGAACTGAAACATACACACAGCAATGACTGCCTCTCGGCCACAGTGCTCTGCTATTTATACACAGACAGAATGTACCAGAAATTAGAAGAAAACATAAGAAACACGTAGAAATTACAAGTGAACATAAGAAACATGTAATACATTCTGGAAATGTTAATTACAAAAAATAAATGTCTGCCGTGGTGCGGGATTGAACTAGCGACTTTCAACACGACACTCGATGATGCTAGCCATTGAATCACGCCAGCAGTCGGATAACTTGGGATCTTGCGGCCTTGCTCCCTCTCCTGAAAAAACAGGAACGCACGGTTAGGTTCCCTTTCGAGCCAGATGCAATGTCCTGGATCTTTATCTTGTCATGAGTCCTCTCTATGGCAGTTCTGGAGAATCTTTCCCTTCTCTACGATTACCGACGACAGACGTTCCTGTAGTGGCTTCGTCAGTATCATTACCGTCCTTAGAGTCCTTGAACAAGAAGCCTGCTCTTCAGGATCGTAGTAAGGCTTCATGCAGAGGACGTGAATAATGTCCTTTTTTGTCGTTTCGACGACGGCTCATAATCCTTGACTTCGTATGTGACGTCTGACAGGCGGTGTATGACACGATACGGACGAAGGAATCGCTTCAATAACTTTTCTAATAGCCCAACTTTCTTTACAGGGATAAAAATCCATACCAGATCTCTTGGGCTGTACACAACAGGTCGGTGCTTGTCGTTATACCGCTGACGGTCCTTCTCCTGGGCGTCCAGTGTCCGTATGCGAGCCAGCTGTCTTGCTTCTTCGACCCTGGTGATGAGCTGTTTAACATAGTCATCCTGATTGTCGTCCGGTTGGAAAGGGAACAGCGTATCCATTGTCGTCTCAGCTTCACGGCCATGGAGCAGGAAAAACGGCGTGACGCTTGTGGTGTCTTGTCTTGCGGTATTGTAAGCAAATGTCACGACTGGCAGAATTGTATCCCCATCCTTCTGCTCAACATCGACGTACATCTACAGCATATCGGCTAACGTCTTGTTAAAACGTTCCGTAAGACCATTTGTCTGAGGATGATATGCAGTTGTCATTCTGTGGACAATGTTGCACCGTGACATTACCTCTGATACTAGTTTTTACTGGAATACTTTTCCACGATCAGATATCATGACACGTGGTGCTCCATGCTTCAAAATAATGTCTTGTACAAGGAATTTTGCGATCTCTGGAGCTTCTGCAGTCGGCACAGGTTTGGTGACAGCGTAGCGTGTGAGGTAGTCAGTCCAGACTATTATCCAACGGTTACCGGTTGTCGACTTGGGGAACCTCCCTAAAAGATCGATCCCAACTCGGTGGAATGGAGCTGCTGCCGGCGGAATCGGTACCAAATGTCCTGGAGGTAATTGCGGCACATGCTTCCGTCGCTGGCACTCACATAGTGTTTGACAGATCGGTAGAGACTTTTCCAGCAATACCTGCGTCTTATTATGTCTAGGGTCTTCACGAATCCCAGATGACCGGATATTGGAGCATCGTGGATATACTTGAAAATAGCTGGCTGGAGATGAGCTGGAACGACCAGTTTCCAGTGGTCCGTAGTTGCTCTTATACAGTGTCCCGTATATATGTTGGAACTCTTCATTGCTCGGTTCTCCTTTCTCCAAGGCCTCTATGGGTTTTAATAGTGCTGGATCTCCCCTCTATTCAGCTGTGTCACCTATGTGAGGGCTGAAATTTCATTCATGTTGTTGTGTTCCAGTAATGAATGCCTCGAAAGGTAGTCGTCATCCTTTTGTTTGCACCCGTGTTGAATACCACTGTGACATTGTACTCTTGGAGTCTTAGTTCTCATCTTGCTAGACGACCTGATGGATCCTTCAAGCTAGTCAGCCAACACAAAGAATGGTTGTCTGTCACGACGGTGAATAGTTTGCCGAATAAATACGGCCGGAATATGTTGGTAGCCCAGATAACTGCGAGATTTTCTTTCTCAGTTGTAGAGTAGATCATCTCGAACTTTGAGAGTACTCTTGATGCATAGGCTATCGTCTTTTTAGCACCTTCCTGAATTTGCACAGGCCGAGGGGGAGTAGCCAAGCGGTCTAAGGCACCTCACTGCGGAGCCCGCAGTTGCTCGCCGTCGGAGGTTCGAGTCCTCCATGGGCATGGGTGTGTATGTGTGTGTTGTCCTTAGGTTAGTTTACCTAGGTTTAAGTAGTTTGTAAGCTACGAACTGATGACCACGCAGTTTGGTCCGATAGAATTACAAACATTTGAACATTTGAATCATGGAATAGAAACACACAGCAACAGAACGTACCAGCGTGACTTCAAACATTTTGGTACACGATATGTTCAATATGTCCTCCGTTAGCGAGGATACATGCATCCACCCTCCGTAACATGGAATCCCTGGTGCGCTGATGGAACCCTGGAGAATGGCGTATTGTATCACAGCCGTCCACAATACGAGCACGAAGAGTCTTTACATTTGGTACCAGGGTTGCGTAGACAAGAGCTTTCAAATACCCCTACAAATCAAAGTCAAGAGGGTTGAGGTCAGGAGAGCGTGGAGGCCATGGAATTGGTTCGCCTCTACCAATCCATCGGTCACCGAATCTGTTGTTGAGAAGCGTACGAACACGTCGACTGAAATATGCAGGAGCTCCATCGTGCATGAACCACATGTTGTGTCGTAAAGGCACATGTTCTAGCAGCACAGGTAGAGTATCCCGTATGAAATCATGACAACGTGCTCCAGTGAGCGTAGGTGGAAGAACACGAGGCCCAATCAAGACACCACCAACAATTCCTGCCCAAACGTTCACAGAAAATTTGTGTTGATGACGTGATTGCACAATTGCGTGCGGATACTCGTCAGCCCACACATGTTTGTGAAAAATTACAATTTGATCACGTTGGAATGAAATTTTCATTTAAAGAGAGATACTAAAATGAGCTGTAACGACCTATTACACAGCTTGCCCTTTATTCACATGAAGTGTTGAGTGCCATCGAAAAGGGATCTCAAATGGATTCAATATTTCTGGATTTCCGGAAGGCTTTTGACACTGTACCCCACAAGCGGCTTCTAATGAAATTGCGTGCTTATGGAATATCTCCCCAATTGTGCGATTGGATTCACGATTTCCTATCAGAAAGGACACAGTTCGTTGCAATTGACGGTAAGTCATCGAGTAAAACAGAAGTGATATCTGGCGTTCCACAGGGAAGCGTTATAGGTCCCCTCCTCGTGTCTATTAACGATTGAGAAGATAATCTGAATAGCTCCCTTAGACTGTTCGCGGATGATGCTGTCTGCTGTCGTTTATCGGTTAGTGAAGTCAACAGAGGATCAAAAGCAACTGCAAAGCGATTTAGACAATATTTCTACATGGTGCGAAAATTGGAAATTGACACTAAATAAAGAAAAGTGTGAAGTAATACACATGACCAGTAAAAGAAGTCCGCTGAACTTCAATTACGCGATAAATCAGTCAAACCTTAAGGTCGTAAATTCTACCAAATACCTATGAGTTACAATTACGAACAACTTTGACTGGAGATAACACATAGAAAATATTGTGTGGAAGGCGAACCAAAGGTTAAGTTTCATTGGCAGAACGCTTCGAAGATGCACCAGCTCCACCAAAGAGGCTGCTTACATCACACTCTCCTGGAGTACTGTTGCCCCTTGTGGGACACTCACCAGGTGAGACTGACGGAAGAAATTGAGAAGGTTCAGAGAAGGGCAGCTCGTTTTGTTTTATCACGTTACGGGGGGAAAGCGTCACGGAAATGTTGCACGAATTAGGGTGGAAATCATTAAAAGAAAGACGTTATTCATTGCGGCGTGATCTGTTTGCGAAGTTTCAATCACCGACTTTTACTTCTGAATGTGAAAATATTTTGCTAGCACCCACCTACTTAGGGAGACATGACCATCCCAAAAAAATAAATCAGATCGAAAAAGGAACGATTTAGGTGTTCTTTCTTCCCGCGCGCTATTAGAGAATGGAACGGTAGAGAAAAGTTATGAAAGTGGTTAATGAACCCTCTGCCAGGCACTTAAATGTGATTTGCAGAGTATCTATGTAGATGTAGAACGTGGAAATTAAGCGTTTCCGGACACATGTCCACGGTACATATTTTCTTTCTTTGTGTGTGAGGAATGTTTCCTGAAAGTTTAGCCGTACCTTTTTGTAACCCCCTTTATATCTGAAGGATTGCCAGCAATGGAAAAAGAAAGGATTCGGCAGTATATTGAATCGGATCCGAAGAGCAAACGCCAGCGCCGCTCCTTATTTGATCGTCACGGCGCGGCGCGTGTGTGCTTCACGTGAAGCTGAAAACGCGAGAAGTGCCCCCTTGCTGGGTGTGCAGTGCAGCCCTCGGTGATGGATGGCACCGCCCCGCCTCGCGCTGACCGGCCAGACTGCAGCGTAAGGAAGTCGACAAATGTCTCGCATCCGGCGCCCAGTCCGCGCCGGAACACGAGTTTAAATTGCAAACAGCCAAGCAGAAAATTGGATTTCTCGCGACATGTCTTATTTGATTACGTTGGCGGGTAAACCCAGCCCTGGAGGCGGGAAGGCGAGGCGCACTCCAGTCCTCACGACGGGATTACGGCCAGACCTCCCCCCACGCCAGCTCCCGATAGCCGCCAAGCGCCCTACGCCTTCCTCTGGGCTCCTGAGAGCTATCTAAACACTTTGCAACTGCCTCTTTTCTCAGAAAATATTATTATTCCATTTACACTGTCGGTCAAAAGTCTTCGAATACCTGAAAGTAAGATAAGAAGGCTACAGTATTACTAAAAATTTCCGGGCTGTTATGCCGTGGTCTACTGGATTTATTGTTAAAACCCAACTTTTCGTTCCCGACTGCGGAGGACATTCTCGAGGGGGATCGTGGCACATTTGGATGTCGGGATTCACACCCTGGCTCGCTACTGACTGAAGCCAAATTCAGTTTACGAGGGCTCGCGCGCAGTGGTGTGACGTCAGATGTTTTTTACATTCGCGCGCAATTCGTCGTTGCCGATTGCCTCCGACCGGTAATATCGTCCCATGGTGGAAAACTGTTACATTTCTTCTTCAAAACCGAAATCCAGATATCATTTAGTTTCACGTCCTCCTCCATTCAATTGAAATTATTGGGGTGTTTTACAATTTCTATAGCCTCTCTATACAGTCTACTATGGTTCCAGTCAATGAGGTGCTGCAACAGCTAAATCTCCTCTTTCCACCAGACATTGCAGATCTGTTCAAATATTGCCTCACGATCACTTATTTCAAATGGAACGATGATTTTTATGAACAGACAGATGGTTTAGCTATGGGGAGCTCTTTAAGCCCGGTTACAGCAAATTTCTACATCGAAAAATTCCAGGAACAGGCATTGAAAGCAGCAAACAGAAAACCTACTATTTCGTTTTGCTATGTAGACGATGCGTTTGTTGTGTGGAGGCATGGTAGAGAGGAACTAGATCGTTTTCTCCAACACCTCAATGGGATTAATTCCAGAATCCACTTTACCATGGAGAAGGAGGTAGACGGAAAACTGAATTTTTTGACGAGTCTGATTTCAAAAAGGGAAATGGCAGATTGGGCCATACAGTTTATCGGAAGCCCACACACACAGACCGTTATCTGCACCGAGATTCAAACCACCACCCACAGTAAAAGCGGGGCATTATAATGACGTTGGCGAACCGGAATGACTCGACGCGAAATTGAAACAAAATGTTCAAATATTTGTTAAGCTTATAGGACTTAACTACGGGGTCATCAGTCCCTAAACTTACAAACTACTTATGAACTAACTAATTCTAAGGACGGCACAAATACCCATGCCCGAGGGGGGGGGGATTCGAACCCCCGACCGAAATTGAAACACCTGAGTAATGCTTTACTTAAGAATGGCTATTCGTCCACAGAGATAAGGAGAGCGTTGAGACCGACACGTAAAATTGAAAACTATGAAAAGGTTCCTGTGAAATCCAAAGTCTTCCTGCCTCTTATTAAAGAAGTCACCGACCGCATCGGTAAAATTTTGACGAAACGGAATGTTGCCGTTATTTACAAACTTACTCGAAAGATACAGGATCACCTGAAATCGGTGAAGGATGCTCGCAAACCGCTGGAAAAAGCAGGAATTTATAGGATTCCTTATAGCTGTGGAGACGTATACGTGGGTACCACAAAAATAACAGTCAGAAAACGACTAGATAAGCACAAGGGGAACTATAGAAGAGGAGACGTTGACAGATCAGCTGTTGGCTGAACATGTTTTTCAACCAAGGGACCACCTTATTCAATTTAATAAGACTGTGGTTTTAGGAGCCACAAATGGATACCACGAGAGACTGTACAGAGAGGCTATAGAAATTGTAAAACATCCCAATAATTTCAATAGGATGGAGGAGGGCGTGAAACTAAATGATATCTGGATTCCGGTTTTGAAGAATAAATGTAACGGTCTTCCACCATGGGACGATATTAATGGTCGGAGGCTATCGATAACGACGTATTCGGCGCGAATGTCAAAAACATCTGACGTCACACCACTGCGCGCGAGCCCTCGTAAAAGGAATTTGGCTTCAGTCAATAGCGATCCAGGGTGTGAATCGGACATCCAAAAGTGCCACGATCCCCCTTGAGAATGTCATCCGCAGTCGGGGACGAAGCGTTGGGTTTTAATAATAAATCCACTAGACCACGGCATAACAGCCCGGAAATTTTTAGTAATTTTCACCATTCCGGCCGTGAAAGTTTACATTTTACAATAATGCTACAGTAGTTATCAGATTCAAATACCAAATAGCTATATTATTTTCCCAATGTCACGCTCAATATAATGTTTTAAATGTCCCACTATAAAAAAAAATATCGTTCAAAACATAACTTTCCGTTGTTATGCCTTTCAGGTTCCAAGTATTGCATGCCACTAAATAGTCTATTGTGGTGGCTTAATATAATATTTCCTCACTAGGTGATATTTTTAATATGTCAACAAACCTGTAAGGACGGTTACAGGTAAGAAAAGACCACGCGTTATGTACGATATAGCGAAGAGTGAACTTCATTGTAAACATCGTCAATAGGACGAAGAAAAAGAAATTGCACTGTCGTGTTTTCCGGCCCATTACAGAAATGTAATGTAGTTTTTTATTTTAAACAAACATTTCGTACAAAAATTAAAAAAAACATATCATCATCATCATTAGAGACTGATTACGACTTTCAGCGTTCAGTCTGGAGCATAGTACCTCTAATAAAATTCCTCCATGATCCTCTATCCAATGCTAACATTGATGCCTCGTCTGATGTTATGCCTTTTACTTCAAAATCATTCTGCGCCAAATCTAATTACTTTCTTCTTGGTCTACCTCGTCTCCTCTTACCCTTCCCTGCCGAGCTCATGAGTCTTTTAGGTAACCTTGCTTCTCCCATTCGTGTGACATGACCCCACCATCTCAGCCTGTTCGCTCTGCTTCATCTATGGTTTTCATTCCAAGTTTTTCTTTGATTTCCTCATTATGGACACCCTCCTGCCATTGTTCCCATCTATTCTTGCTTCTTTCACATCTGTAACCTCTACCTTGTGAATAAGGTAACCTGTATCCACCCTACTTTCACTCCCATACAACAAAGTTGGTCGAAAGATAGAGCGGTTTACTGCTAACTTAGTCTTGATACTTACTTCCTTCTTGCAGAAGAGAGTAGATCTTAGCTGAGCACTCACTTCATTAGCTTTGTTGCACCTTGATTCCAGTTATTTCACTATGTTGCCATCCTGTGAGAAAATACATCGTAGATACTTGAAATTGTCTACCTGTTCTAAGTTTGTTCCTCCTATTTGGCACTCAATCTGTTTAAATCTCTTTCCCACTGACATTACTTTCGTTTTGGAGGTGCTGATCTTCATATCATAATCCTTGCACCTCTGATCGAGCTCTGAGTTTGCAACCTTTCAATTGAATCGTCCATTACAACTGTCATCCGCATATGCGAGACTGCTTATTTTGTTTTCACCTATTTTAATCCCGCCCTGCCAGTCTACTGTTTTCAGCATATGATCCATGAATAGTATGAACAACAGCGGTGACACCTGAAACTACCCTGAACGATGAGCTTAATTTGCCATCTACTCTAACTGCTGCCTGACAGTCTACGTAAAGCCCTTTAATTGCCTGCAGAGGTTTGCCTCCTATACCATAATCTTGTACAACTGACAGTAGCTTCCTCCTAGGAACACGGTATAAGCCTTTTCTAGATCTATGAAACATAGATAGAATTCCCTGTTCCACTCAAAGCACTTTTTCATTACACACCGTAAGCTAAAGATCTGGTTCTGACAGCCTCTAAGAGGCCTAAATCCACACTGATTTTCATTTAATTTCTCCTCAATTAATCCTCGAGCTCTCCTTTTCACAATACCTCAGAATATTTTGCCTACAACGCTCATTAAAGAGATACCTCGATAGTTGTTACAATCTTTTCTGTTTCCATGTTTGAAAATTGGCGTGATTGATAAAAATATAAATAATGAAAAATGATGGATGATGTATGATACGATTACTACTATACTATTGTGATAATATATATGCATCCAACACGTAATATTCTTTCAGGCCGTATTTTAACGAACAGCCAAAATTATTTGATATTTGAATTTAGCTTTGACAGACCTACTCTTTTTTTCGTCTTTTCATTCTTTTAAACTATTTTAATATCTCCCCATATTTTCATTATCTTTTCCCGTTAAAATATTATCATCTGTCTAGTCTTAGTAGTTTGATCCCTTTTTCAATTTTTTTTCCTATACTGCTTTCCAATAACTACAACCACTAGCCAGTTAGCTACGCTGTCGTTGCCTCAGCCCCCGAAACTTTGAATGGTTGTAACTGCCAAACTAAACGTGATAAAAGTCAGTGAAAACTTCGAGTGCATGATAGAAACAACCATTGTTCCATTTGAAAAATCACATGTTTGCTTAAAAATACACTTTCTAGGTATTTTGACACTCTAACAGTACGAGTCCTTGACTACATAAATCGCACCTTCCGTTTCCGCAATTTTTGCGGTGCAAGTGTTAGGTGATTCAGCCTGTATATGTAGATATGCAGGCAGATAGCGTGGAAGGAACGCAGCGTAGATTTGGCGTTCATAAATCAGTCACGTCACATCCCTCGCCCGAAACCTTGTCCGAATGTCTTTCTTGCATACACCATCTTACTTACTGTATTACTTAATGATTTTCTTATTATAACACAACCATTGTCATTTCAATGCAATGGCGCATTTAAAATGATCAGAAACACGTCATTCTTAGTATGATGAATTGTAATGTCATGTCTAAACGTCATATTAGCATTTAACACCTGCCATCAATGGTACGAGAAATACTGATTACGCTCGCAGCTATTTCTAGAAGCATAATGGGAAGAGCATTAGTTTGTTACGTAGGAACACATTACACGGTGGTTCGAAACCCACCACTGGCATTTTTTGTTTTTTTGTTTATATTTCTTGCTGCCTAAAGGGCTTTCGCACGCTTTTGTTAATTGAACACAACTATGTTCTGCAATATTCCGAGTTGTTAAAGATAACAGCGCTTTCTCTGAAAAGTGCAGTTGTTCTATTTTTGTTAACAAGTCATGAAAAACATAGCAAAGAATTACAAACACAGACTTATTTATCACTAGTATATAAACTGGGGAGACACTGTTATAACGAAAGTTTGTAAATGATGTAATATTAGTAATAACATTGTATATAGACTAAGTACTGGAGTTCTATTGTTATAGGGAATTCTGTATTACCACACGTATTCCGTTTGCTATTTTATCTGTAAAAGAAAATGTAGCCACGGTTTCAAACAGAATAATTGCTTTTTATTTTAACACAAAACAAAGTAACATAAACAATGTCATATCTGAACTACAGAAAAGGTAATTGAATCAAAAAGTCGCCACAACAACCACGCCAAAGACAAACATTTCAGTACTCACACTGATTCTAATTGTTGACTTTCAACATATTTCATAAATAGTGAATAATTGCTTAGAAAAATAAAGAAACGAGGTAATTTCTTGCAATGTATACACTTCCCTCCCGTTTCATGAGGGAACGACAGTTGCCACAGATATCCAGGACTTCATTTATATATTAAACTACCAGAATGAGCACATTGTTTAGGGTATTCATTATTACAGTATCTCCCCAGTTTTTTTCAGAAGAGTATTGTTTCATTCGTGGGTACGTATATCAAGGCATGTTTACAAAATAGAACAAACGCACATTTTAGAGGAAGCACTCTTACATGTGGAAAACTCTAAATATTGCAGAAAATAGTGGTATTTAATTAATAAGAGTGCCAGAAACCCTTTTAGGAGGCCAGGGAAAAATTGCTAGGCGTGGGCCATGTCGACCATGTGCATTACAGACTAATGCACGGTCCAGTACACTGCCTGCGAGCAGCTACGAGCTACGAAAGTATTCCTAATTCTCATATCATTTATAGTAGGACAAATACCTACCATAAATGTCTTTGACATCTTCGAGACGAAAAACAGTCTCAGGGTTTATTAAATTCTGTTCACAATGATATTTATAGTAGGTGTTGACAGCTAACATGGTATTTGTAGACACTAGATTAAAATCTATCGTACTAAAAACGAAGTGTTTTTGTTAATTATCAGCAGCCCATTGCTTTGAAATGGCAACGAGTGAGTAATGAGAAGAAGGCCTATGCCAGGTAGAGGGCGAGGAATGTCACGTGACATTTCAGAACGCCTGGTTTACGTAAAATCAAGTGACGGTGTTAAATCGCCGTTACTTTTGCAAATATCTTTGAAACGGTACGAGATAGCCAAATAACACAGCAGAGCAAAGTTGTTTAGAATTTTCTCTTCTACAAATACGTTTAGTCGATTTCAGATGAACGGTGAAGGCGTTATTTGTAATTAAATTTGCTGCTGTCAGGCCATCACAAACGGCCTATATTTAGTACTACTAACCTATTTTATTGTTTGCAATTTTTAAAAAAGGAAGGTCTAGTCGCTGGTGGCCAAGACATTTGGTGCCGATTTTTTTTTTTTTTTTTTTTTTTTTTTTTTTTTTTTTCGAATATATCTCAAACGATGCAGGATATGGAGAAAAAACCATAAATTTGTTGTTCAATTTTCGTCATATGTGCGTTTAAATCATTATTTTCACTTAAATTTAGAGCTGTCAAAAGGTAATCGCAAAGGCCCATTTTTAGTGTTACTACCGTAACCTAAAGTGACCAAAAAATCTCAAATGTTTGTAAACCTATTGGACTAACCTGCTACGTTCGACCCTAGAGTTATAAACTGCTTAGACTAATACAGAAAGGACGACACACACACACACACACACACACACACACACACACACACACACACACACACACATGCCGGAGGGAAGACTCGAACCTCCGGCGGCAACGGCCATTCAGACACCTTAGACGACGCACTCACTCCACGTAGCGATACTAAGAAAGTCGCTTTCAACAGAAAAACATTATGTAATTGTCACGTCACGATTTCCTTGGGTGAGTCGATATACCTTGCAGAATCATGCCAGATACTGGCCAGAATGTACAGCGCGTAGATCAATCCTCACTTCAGAAATTGATGACATGCAAACGTTGTCGCTTTAAAACAGCCCCAATCTTATTAGCATATGAGGGAAAGGTGGTGCGTGTGCGTACGTCTTCAGGCAGTGAACTTCAATGGCCACGTAGCGGCTAAGAAGCCATTACTGACAGCTATTAGGAGGAGAAAGAACCTACACTGACCATGAAAATACGAAAGGTGGGCAGTGATTAATCACTTCCATCATTTCTATATGCGGATGATCTCACATTGGCCACCCACGAAAAGGATTTCCATGACGTTGGAGCATTGGAAGAACTAGGACAGTACTACAAAAATAATAATGTAAGACCTAACTCTAACAAAATGCAAGTCTGTGCTTTCCATTTGAAAGGCAGCCAGGCTAACCAACAACTAAATATTCTATCTAACTGGGGAACTACCCAGCCACTATCTGGTCTTCACTTTGGCGTTGTGAGGGTGAATATACAGCGCCAGTCTGACATAATTTCTGCCTCGCTAGGCAATTGGAAATCCTTTTCAATGAGACGTGTCCAATGACTACTGGTTGCCTTAGAGCAACCAAAGTGGAGCAGCTGTATCAGCTAGCAGGTATAGCTCCACTTAACATCAGGCGTGAAGCAAGTGCGCAAGCAGAAGGACTTCCCATACTCACCCACTGTTTGGCCTATAGCAGCACCATCACTCTTGAAGTCCAGAAATAGCTTTTTAAGAGTATGTCAGCAACAACAACACAAACCAAGCGATAGACATGTGGAAAAAGAGAACAGAAATTGCTCCTGTAGGCTGGAGAAAACTTAAAGAAGAGCTACCTCCCGGTCATAATCAGAGCTGGTGAACCTGGAAGTCCCCCAACAGGTTACGTACTGGTGTTGGGCGGTGTAAAGTAAGCCTCGAAAATTGGGGATACGTTAGTGGACCCTCAACCTGAGAGTGAGTCGAGGAGCAGACAATGTCTCACCTGCGCAACTGTCTTTTGTGTCCGTCATTCTGCACCGTAGAGGATTTAAGGGTGGCCAAGTCTAATGCCTTGGACGTAGCCCATTTCTGGGCTAAAATTGTTTAATTTAGTGACTGTTACTCTGTTGTTGTTGTTGTTGTTTAGAGGGGACTAGACTGTACGGTCATCAGTCACTGTTACTCTGTCTAAATATAAATGTATTAGTAATTGTTTGTATGTGTAAAATACAATTGTATGCTAACTTTAATGCTGTGAACTTAGCCCACTTCTAGGTGAAAACAATTTACGAATCATTTATAAAGTAGGGGAAGGAAGCCGGCCGCGGTGACCGAGGGGACTGCGGCGCGTCAGTCACGATCTGCACGGCCACTACGGTCGGGGGTTCGAATCCCCCCTCGGGCATGGATATTTGAGTCGTCCTTAGTGTTAAGTAGTTCATAAGTAGTTTGTAAGTTTAGGGACTGATGACCCCGTAGTTAAGTCCCATAAGCTATAGAAATATTTTTTGAGGGGAAGGAAGAAGAATTAAGAAGGAAAGGAATGACAGTGGCTACATTAGCGCATTGAAATGAAGCATTGGCGACAAGTGAAAATCTGAGCCTGGCCGGGAATCGAACCTTGGTCTCCCGCTTCGGGCCAGCGTTCGTCTTAACCACTTGATTACCCGTGCTCGCCTTCCGTCCGTCTCAAATTCCAATAAGTCGCACGCTATGGCTGTAGCGCCCATATTGTCCATGCCCTCTTATACTCGCCATTACGGATTCCATTGGGAGGTCGAACGTATGATCGCATGACTGAGCTTAATAGGTCTTCCCAAGATCCATAATGATGGTGCTCCACTGAAGTTAATAGTGAGTAACAATGGTGCTCCGACCTATTCTAATGCCAAACACCTGGCCTCTCTACTCAAGCCGTGTGTGGGTAAGTGTAGTCACCATATACGCAATTCTGAAGATTTTGTCAATCGCTTGAAGTCTATTAAGCTTAGTAGCTCAGACTTATTTGTAAGTTTTGATGTGGTCTCACTCTTTACCAAAGTGCCTTTATTCGATTGGTTGCAACTTATTGGCAACTTATTTAATGCAGAGCTGACAGCCTTGTTTGAACACATACTCTACTCGACGTACTTTTTATTTAATAACTAATTTTGGGCAAACGGACGGCGTCGCCATGGGGAGCCCTTTGTCCCCTGTGCCGGCTAACTTTTCTATGGAGGATTTTGAGGAGGAGGCATTTGAGTCTGATGTTTTAAAGCCTATAGTGTTCTGGCGCTACGTATATGACACCTTTGTTATACGGCCTCATGATAGAGAAGAATCTTGAGAAATCCCACTGTCATTTAAATTCACTGCATGGCAACATCAAGTTTACGATGGAGATTGAAAAATACGGGATTTTACCCTTTTTAGATGTGCTAGTACAAATAAAGAATGATGTATCACTGGGTCATTCTGAGTACAGAAATCCTACGCACACAGATCTATATTTACAGGCGTCGAGCTGCCATCACCCCGCACAAACTGCCGGTGTTCTCAGCACTTTAATACATCGAGCGCATATAATATCCGACGAAGATAAGCTCCACACAGAATTCAAACAGCTGGAGAATGTTTTTAAAGATAATGGGTATACTTCTCGCCAAATAAAAAAGACCATGTACAAATGTAATAACAAGAAACAACGCACAGAAGACACCGACGATGATTACAAATCATTTCCTCTCCTCCATTTTGTCAGAAATGTGTCCTCCAAAATAGAATGGTTGCTTAGAAAATATAAAATCAAGATTATCTTCCGTCCAACTGTGAAGTGATTGGCCTTAGTAGGATCTTCAAGGATGATCTGTAACTGACAAAATCTGGTGTTTACAAGATTCCCTGTCAGTGTAGTTCTGCATATATAAGCCAGACAATACGAACTGTATAGGAACGATGTGTAGAACACAACATCACAACCCAAACATCAAAGTCAGCAGTAGCAGAACACTGCATTTCCACGGGACGCACAATGGAGTTTAGTAAAACAAAAATTTTAACTCCACTCTCTACTTTCTGGGATTCTGTTATTAAAGAATCGGTGGAAATTCGTCTTTCCGACAATCTTATAAATCGTGACAACGGCTTCCAGCTCGACAAAAATTGGAATCTTGTGATTAATTTTATCCAGTCACGGCGTAATCGACGCGATCAATCGATTATCAATGGTTAGAAGACTGTAGCTCCTCTACCACCCAGGGCAGCACATACAACTCGGCTGTAGCGCGCATGACGGCACCTAACGCATGCGCAAAGCGACAACAGCACTTATGGCATACGCAAGAACCACTATAAATACCACGACTGCACCTGGGCTCTTCAGTAATCGCTACTCACCTAAAGATGGCCGGACGTTTTCAGGCCGAAATACCGTGTCAGAACGACGACAGAATCCGGCTGCACACCCGCAAGTTACTGGGTGTAGATTATTATTATTTTTTTTTTTTTACATTTTTTTTAAATTTTTTATTTTTTCCTACTTCTTTCTTTTGTGTAGCAGCTTCATTGTTTCCAGTTTGACCAGTAACGGTAATGATTTCTGAGGCGGGAAACCGACATTTCAGACCATATCGAAGAAATTTCTTGAGAACGGTCTACAGATAGAATGTCTTTTATCGACATTTCTGAGCAGCTGCTCCAGAGAAAGGCAAAACAAAATGAAATGCCTTATTATAGTAATCCGTAGCAACTTTTTCTTCCAGGGAAGTCATATTTTGATCCTACTGGTTGAAAGCAAAGAAGATGGTAATGAAGGGGGTCCATATGAGGAATCGGCCGTATGAAGGACAATACTGAAGCTGACGGTATGACAAATAAATAATTGAACTTAATTTGCATTATTGATCGACTTTGGACATACTTCTAGCTTAACTACATTTACTAAAACAGAACTTAGTATTTAAACACTACTTCCTTTCTCGTTAAAACATTATGAGATTAAAAAGAAAAACTATCATTCTGTCGTGTTGATACTAGTGGATCTACAAACAGGGAGCTTCACGTAAATTCGTAAATAAAAAGTCTAGTACCTATGCTAAGCATCTGGGTAGAACACCGTTACGTAAATAGTTATTGGTATTCTTCATACGTTCTCTTTCAAAATATTAAGATCTTATGTGTAAACAAACTCACGAACTGAAGTTGATAAAATGGGGCAAGACAAAGGGACAATCACCTATCGTATTTGGGATCATTATAAAAATTGACGCAATAGCCTAGATAACCAATACTAGACATACGAACATGTACACCTAAATACATGTAAAAACAGGTTGATTTATGAAAAAAATACCACAACTCTGAACGTCGTTAATAAAAAATCATGATGGAACTTCGGGTAATTAATTGATTCAAGAAGTACTTAAAGATTTCCCTTCCCAGTAAAAAACGAGTTCATAGATATACAATATAACTGCCTCCAGACATTCGGGTAACATCAAACGAACACTCTAACACGTTTATAGCATCTCAGGAGAAATACTTTGGGTAGCTGCAGAGATTCAATCTGTCAGTTTCTCGATGTTAGCTGGTAGAGGTGCTCAAAACACCATATTGCTAAAAAAAAAAAAAAAGTCACAGGGGCTGACGTCTGTTCATCTTGAAAGCCAATGGTGAAGTGCTCAGTCATGAGGTGTCTAGTGGCCGATCCTCTGCTTTGGACACCTGACAAGTAAGGTGCTCCAGTATCTTGGAATGTGAACTGAGTTTAGGGAACAATCAACTATGCTTCGTATTGACTTAAATGTGGCACAGAAAACGTTCATCTTATATATTAAAAGAATCTACGAAAACCAAAATCACTCGGCCAGACCAAACTACCCGGGCAATTTCCTTCTTTTTTGTCTTAAAAGAAAGGTATTCATCCACAAATTTGTCATAAAGAATCAGAACTTACGTAACTCTCGCCTTCCTTTTCTCTATACTCAAACGCTATTTCGTTCTGTATATTTCTTATGGGGGTGTCGTTGCTGTAAACTGAAGTCAGTCGGTCAGGCCGTACTCTCCGTCCGATTTCCTTCATTTTTGTTTAAAAGAAAGATATTCATTCGTAGATCAGAATTAACTTAAGTCTCTCCAACCTTTATTTTTATTTCTTTATTTTGTTTTCAAACGCGGTATCCTTCTGTCCTTACACATAATATTTTAATCGGTTTGTTTTACGATATCTTCGGTTCTAATTAAGGTAAGCAGTTCTTTTTGACCTAAGAACACTCAGTTGATCAAGCTCTTTCATTTGCACTTTTAAACACTTGCATTGATTGATTCTGAAGAAAGCTATGCATGAACATTCAACTTTACTTCCATTTTTCCCCAACTTTTTTGTCATTTCCCTAACGGTGCGAAGTATTCGCAAGGGTCCTCTGGTTTACGCTGAATTATTTCTGGCGGAGTGTCATTGTAACATATACGGACAATGGGCCGACTGAAGTTCCAGTTTTTGTGAAATGTAGCTTCATTGCTAAACACAAGTTTCGTAATAAGCAATTTCATCTGTTTCCATAAACTCAAGCATAAACTCAAAGAACTCGAGTCATTTCACCTTATCAGCTTCGGAAAACGCACGAACCAATTTCACACGGTACCTTTTCATCGCCAACCTTTTCTTTAAGACCAAGTAGTCGGTTGCGGGTCGAGTTTGTTGCACTACCAGCAAATGCGTTCACAATGCGGTTAACTTGTGCTTCACTCGTACATGGCTATCCGTACCTTTTCCCTTCATACACACGCACACTCACTCTGTCAATTTTTTATATCAACGTTTGCTACACTACTTATTGGGACGCAGAACACCGTACTTGTTCCGAAGTACCAGCAGAACAACCGTCGTTGGTCCAGTTCTGCCGTACTCGTTAACAGAAAAAGCCATCTTTTTACATTAAAAACCTAAATTAATCAAACCCACTCCTAGCGACGAAATCATCAACACAACGAAACCTTGGTGCTTCTTAAAGTGATGACAAAAAAGGGTGTAGTACTTTTTTTTCTTTACAGAATTCTCGATTTGCAAAGCTGAGTTATTCCACTTAAGCCGCCCTGTATATAACTCAGTGCACATAATACCTTTGTAAAAACATCTATAAGTACTGAATTTTATGAAAATAATATTTAAAAAATTGCAAGAAAAAACAGCTAACGTACTACTTATAGAACAACTAGCGTAAACCCGCAGCTCCGCTCGCGTGTTGGTTGATTATGATAGATAAGCTATCTTTCAGTAGTGTGTTATGAGACTGGTTTTGAAGGATGGATTGAAATACAATACCTTCTTTAGAAACAAACATTTTTAATCAACATTCAAATAAAAAAATAAAATTAGGTGAAGTTCTTATACACATATATTATTCCTTATAGCCTGTGTTGCAATATCTCAACACGTATGGTGAGAGTAATGTCCAAATTCATTTTAATTTCATTTTAGGGCATTCTGGTAAACTACGTTATTTGTATTACAAGAAATTTCATTTTTACTGCTTTATTCATTTATTCTCATATTTCCTTATTCGAATGCTTAACATTACAGAGAAAGAGCTGAAGACATCGTAGCACGCATATGGTCTGTGGCATCACGTTTCGCTGTATGTAACCTCCTTGCTATAGAGTCGCAAACGTCATCGCTGGCCTTCAGTCCGATTCTTCCACCCCCTTCTAGCTATCGGCATGGAACTGCTATGGTGTACAACAGGAGACTTCGGACAACAATTACACACAGACCATTCGTTTGCGTTCTGTAGTTTTCGCTGCAGAGCGATATATTAACATACACACAAGTAGAATTTTATATACACCGATAACTTTCCATCCCAGTATACTCCACCCTTTTATCATTATCAACCCTCAAGCAACAATGCAACCAATAAAACCATTTTCGAAGAGTAAATATAATTTTCAAAGAGTAATAATTGTTCCGCATTTCGCGTTATGTTCTTCAAATTACTAAATATCTATCAGATCGCTATAAAACCGTGCCTAAAACCTTCCTCAGGTATAAAGTAGTAACTGTACAAATATTTAAGTCTCTGCGTCTTGTCGTTCGGACGTGATAAGCGTACACCGAACAGACATTCACATTAATATATATATATATATTGATAAATAGCTATCCGAGCGCCATAAACCGTGCCTAAATCTTTCTTCGGGTAGACATTAGTAACTGCACAAAATTTTAGCTCTTTATGTCTTTTGGCTCAGTCGTGATAAACGTACACTGAACAGACATTCACATTTATAGATACAGATTATGTAAGAGTGCTTGACGAGGCATTTGACTACTCCAACTTAAGCTTTCCTGACGACATATTTACACGAAAATTCCATAACCCAGAGTAAGTGTACTTCGAAGGTCTACGATTCCGTTTCCAAGGAAAAAGATTCGAAAATGTGGATAGTAACGTGGGAAAAACTAGAAGATAAGCAAACAACCTTGACAGATTCATAGCGGGTAGTGTCACGCTCATCTCAAACATTAAAAGTATAAAGTAGCTTATAGATGAGTTAAAAGTAAAAGCGAGTGCTTTAAATGCTTAACGCATCACAAATAATTTTGTCCAGGATTTCGGTAGAAACCAATTCAAGACGTTTCTTGTCAACACTAAACGTCGCAGAAAGATGGTGGCAGGCAGCATTTATTTAGGCTGACTCCGGCTACACACAGAAAAGCAAACATCCGCTCAAACGAAACTAACGCCTTTTAGAAGAGTCGTCCTGTACATGATTGGGAAGCAATCGACAGTTTCAGAGTAGATACACAAATAACTCTCGAGTGATTGCGGAAATACAGAAATAATCCGCAAGAAAAGACACTACCACGTTATCAAATGTTCAAATGTTTGTATAGCTTATGGGAATGAACTACGGGGTCATCAGTCCCAAAACTTACAAACTACTTACGAACTAACTAAGACTAAGGACGGAACAAATATCCATGCCCGAGGGGGGATTCAAACCCCCGACCGTAGTGGCCGTGCAGACCGTGACTGGAGCGCCTCAGTCCCCTCGGCCACCGCGGCCTGCACCACGTTATCAATTGTCTGGTAAAATGTTCAAATGCTTGTAAAGCTTAAGGGACTTAACTGCGGGGTAATCAGTCCCTAAACGTACAAACTACTTATGAACTAACTTATACTAAAAGTGGCACAAACATCCATGAACGAGAGAGGCCGCGCGATCCGCAACGTGGCGCTCTAGACCGCTCGGCTACTCCCGCACGGCAGTTGTCTGGTAGCCTATATGCTATAGCCATTACGTGCTTTTTTTGTTTAAAACTTCTAGGAATGAAAATATTTATATCTAATATCACTGGTTCTATTAAGTATTTCTTTCAATTATTTGCAAGAACATTTCAGTCGCGCTAGTATGTTTGCATGCGTTTTTCGAAAGGTATTCGATCCGTATACGTGAATAGCTGTTCCCCTGACGCTACATATTTTGACTGACTATAGAGACTAGACTAATAAGACTAACGTTAAAATGCTGGTTTTTATACTATCGTATACTGCATTGTATCTCCACGTGAGTACAGCTCAATGAACGTTCATAAAGCCACAAGAAACTGCCAAAAATGGTCTTCTTTTGGAATACATTCGCGCCAAACTCGCACCTTATTTTGTCTTTGCCTTTTTACGGCAGCTTTGTAATAACAACACAGACTTATCAATCCCAACGATCTTTTACCGGAAAAGAATTTTTCCTGTTTTTCGTTTCAATCAAAGCGCAGCATGCGTCATTGATGTTTATTCCAGACAATATTTTCACCTTCTATTTATCAAGAATTCGATTATAATGCTAAGATTCTGTCAGAGACTTGAGTTACATACGCTTCATACTCCGTTTGAATGAGCAGGCCGATGTAAATTACACTTCGGTGTTGCATTTACACCTGTGGCTGACAGTGGGGGGTTCAGCTAGTGTATATATATATATATATATATATATATATATATATATATATATATATATATACACTAGCTGAACCCCCCACTGCTTCGCATGCGTAGGCTGGTTGGTCTGCACCAGTTGTTTCTTTTTAATCCTGACGAAGAATCCATGTCTTAAGTTTCGTAGTTATAGCTTGAAATTTGAGTTAACAGCACCAAATTTCTTAAAACAATTTTTGCATCTCGTATTTCACCCCCTTATTGGTCTAATTCCCAAAAATACCGAAACACGTGTCTTTTAAATTCGAACCCCGAATCCAAATCAGAAAATTTGTAGTTAAAACTTCAAACTTGCCTAAATAGCAACAGATTTTCGAAAAACATCCCCTCTCCAATTTAACCCCCTCGATGGTTGAATTTCCAAAAATACCGAAACACGTATTTTTTAACGTCTAACCAACTATACAAATATCAATTTTTGCAGCTATAGCTTCAAAATTGAATCAATAGCAACGTGTTTTCAAAAAGAATTTTTCATCCCCTCTTTTACCCCCTTAGTTTTTGAATTTCCAAAAAATACCGAAGCTCGTGTCTTTTTAATCCTGATCAAGAGTCCATATCCTAAGTTTCGTAATTATAGCTTGAAATTTGAGTTAACAGCGACATATTTTTAAAAATTAATTTCTTGCGTCACCTGTTTTACCCCTTATTTGTCGAATTTCAAAAAATACCGAAACACGTATCTTTTAAATTCGAATCCTGAATTAAAATCCGAAATTTTGTAGTTCTAGCTTCAAAATTGCCTAAATAGCTACGTATTTTCAAAAAAACGTTTCATCCCCTATTTCACCCCCTTACGGACGGAATATCGAAAAATCGCTTCTTAAATGACGCCTACAGAGTAAGATCAATACCCTCCACAAATTTCAAATGATGAGTCAGTCAATCAGTCAGTCAGTCAATCGGGACACTTCCTTTTTATATATATATATATATATATATATATATATATATATATATATATATATATATATATATATATAATCTCAAGAAATGGCAAAGTCCGTCATGATTTCTGTAAGGAACAAAAATGTTATACGGAAATGCATCATTTCGGACAGCCGTTCTGGACACCTGTTAAACACCGACGAACTGTGGAGATTATATGGGACTCGTAGTTGCTTTTAGTCTGGAGGTGGAGGGACGAATGACAAGCTTCACTTAGGAGACTCGGAGATAAGTGAACTTCTGGAACTTAACCAACTTCTGGCCGTTGACGTCGAAAGTTCAGGCGACCTAATATTCCGCGATTGCCTTACTCGTGACTTCTTCTCAGAGAACCAAAGTTTTCCTGCGTAATGGAACTTCTGCTTTGAGTGACCTCGTAGTTTCGTTATCTAACTTACTAGTACACGGATACACGAATATATTTTCATGATTTAGGAATTTTATGGTCACCCATTTCTACGGCAAGAGTGGTATCTATACAACACTCTATAAGAGGCGCATCCAGAAAGTAGATCGGAGGACAAGAAATTTTGAGGTGCAATAAAAGATGGGAATCACTGGGAGCCAGATGAGGACTAGATGATGAAACAGCTCCAATCCGAAATTCTGTTTATCAGTCGCTGTGCGGGGAGCTGTATCAGGACTAACATTATTATGAAGCAGCACAACATCTGCGGTAAACATTCCCTCTTACCTTCCACCTAAAGAAATGTACACTCGTTGTCTAGCGTTATGAGAACGATTAAGACGACTGTCACAAGGGTGATTGCAGAACGACATGTTGACCATAGCTGTTTATTTTTTCTCAGTGCTACCGGTTTCGGTCATTTACCATTGTCAAGCGTTAGCAGAGATTAGCTAATAGCTTAACATGTCGTTATACAAGAATTCAAAATTATAACATAAGAATTTGCTGTCATTGTTCTAGTCATTGACAGTATCACAGTGGCTGACTGTTACAGACTCTGTAGAACAATGACAGCAAATTCTTATGTTATAATTTTGAATTCTTGTATAACGACATGTTAAGCTATTAGCTAATCTCTGCTATCGCTTCACAATGGTAAATGACCGAAACCGATAGCACTGAGAAAAAATAAACAGCTATGGTCAACATGTCGTTCTGCAATTATCTAAAAGCTGTTATGCCCCCATCTGTTCAACATTGTCACATGGTGGTTCATTTCGTAGGTGAGGGACTTCTATCAATCTGGAATACAAAATTTGGTCCCAAGGTATGAGAAGTGTCAAAGGTTTTCTTTTTCTTCTTCTTCTTCTTCTCTTCTTCTTCTTCTACTGCGCCGAAAAATAGCGTAAACACTGTTGCTCCTGTTTCCGATAAAGTTTTTCGTAGAACTATGATGTATTGTTTTTCTTTTAAATAAAAATTAGGGAAACTTTTCGATGCTTCTCGTAGGTTACATGAAGTAAACAGTGATGTAATAGTCTTGCGAACTGCAGACGCTCTTGGCGATGGTCATAGGGTAGGATTTTGTATTCGAAAAGTAAACAGAGACCTTCATACAGCTTCTATACGCCGTTGTGAGGTGTTACATTAGTACTTCGTTCCCGACAGGCACGTCCTAACACACGTATAAAGTACCTGAGAATAACATTAGTGGCTTAATGTCAGAGAGGAAATGAGTAAAATTTCTGTTAAAGCAATCCGCACTCAGTAGAATCCAATGGGGGATACCAAATGATGTAAAACGTTGTTGCTTCCTACACTTGGAAGAATAGTGACTTTTTTTCTATTTAGTAGAACCTGTTGCTAACAAGTATGGATTTTGTTAGCTTAGAAATCAGTAACATCCGCATCCAAGGAGTATCAAAAGGCGACAGAACTAAAACGTGGTTTACTAGAGGCTTCGGACAGATGCCAAACCACATGTTTTATTGCCAGAAACATTACGGTGGATAATTGACACGCTTGGCACCGGAATTGCAGAGAAATAGTGAGCCCACAAGAGTCTTTATAAATACCATATGTGTATCAAGAGGTGTTCTTAGTCAACATAGATACGAACCATATCCATGTCATTTGCTCTCAGCCTCGGGCCAGCTCCACACGAGTGTACTCACCTGAATTGCCGTCGCTAACAGCGATTGGTACTTTAGTAATGTCACCCTAAAGGACTTCCATTCTGGCTAGGGTTATGGTAACCGTATTAACGCTTTCTAAACAAGGTTGTACGTAGTCGGAATTAAAATAGTATTTTCAAAGCTATTATTTCGCTATACCTTTAGAAAGTTGCAGACTGACCTGCAACCCCTCCTGCCCTCTCTCTCACATGCCAGGACATTACAACTCGGCGACCATACAAGGTATGTAGTGCTTACATTCCTGTAAAGTACCTCTCGAAGCGTTATTATAAACCACTCGAAATAATGTTATACTAAGCTTTGAATTCAGGCATGTTTTGCTCACAACTTAGGTCGCATGAATGTGGATAATTTTCTCAGCCTCTACAGTGCCATTTGGTAACTCACAATTACTAGAACCATTTCATCTTAATGTTTTCAAAAAGCACCACTTGGAAAAAAAGTTCATGATTTCACACCAAAGAATATCCGATGTGCTTTTCGCAGAGAAGAAATCATGTCATTCATTATAAGCAGCTCAAGAAACGACCAACGTACTAAATATGAATACATGCACGAAGATTCGAACACCATTCTGATAGAACATGAGTTACGAGATTTAATCAAAAGACGAACCTTACGTCGCGATTTGATATGGTTAATCCCAGTGGGTAACAAACTTCATGATGCGGAGGAAAGAGAATAAGTAAGTGCTTAAATTGTATCGATTACTTTCATTTTAAAGCAGGTCATTCGCCTTTCTTCATTAAGGAAAGTAACTGAAGTATTGCATGCAACACGACTCTGATACACTTCTTGTCAACATAGTCTCAAGATTTTGTCGGAATGCTCAACCAGCAGTTCAGTATCTCGTTGATAGATATCAACTCCTGATCAGAGTCGTGCCAGAATGTCTTAATAGTTATAAAATCTTCAGCCCTTTTCGCACAACTACCCACATGTTAATTCAACTTGTTCAAAAGAACCAAACGTCTGTTGCAGCGGCTGGAGTTTGCGAACAGCAGAACAAATGTCATTGTGGCTTTTTATAAACTTCATGGCACAATTGAACAATAGCTGCGTGCGAGTAATAGTTGGTGCATTTATCGCGAGGAATTCAGCGAGAGTCTTCGTCCTAGTTACATGTTTTACTCATTAGTTCTTACTTTATCTGTATTGGTACGGTTGGTTCCTGTTATTATCCCCCCCCCTTTGGGCCTATGGCCTTAAGTGGTGTGAAAGTTTTGTTGCCCGCCGGTCCATATCATTGATTGCGACTACCACTGGTGGCACTCCGGGCCAGTGTTGCCAGATGGCAGAGAGAGAAAATACCTACAGTCTCACAAAAATTTACCTACGTTTTCCCTACTTTCTCCCTACCACCTCATTCATGCCCCTACATCAGGGTCGTAGCCAGGATTTGGGTCTGGGAGGGGCTGAATCCAGGAGTCCAGCCAACAAAGGTTAACCAGTTGATTAATGTGACATGTTACAATTTTGAAGAATTTTAAAATAAATATTTGTCGTCATGCTTCACTTGCTAGATATGTTTTTCCAGTGACTGATCGTTACTGATTCATGGAATCAAGTGTAGATTATGCCGCGAATTCCAAGTGCTCTGTTACAAGAGGATTACTGATTTATCGATTGGAGAAGGGTACATCAAGAACCTGTCAAACATAGAGAGGAACAGCATTAATTAGTTTCCCCAAATAGGCCGCTGTTACACGAGGATAACTGATTTGTTGACCAGATAAGGATACATCGAGACACTATCAACCACAGAGTAGGAACAGCAGTAATTATTTAGTTCATGGTCAGCACAAAAAGAAAGTCCCTCACTCTACATGATTCGATTTTCAAAAAGTGATGCTATGTAGACAACGAATATCTAGCGCCTTGTTCATTATAACGTTGGCTGCCGCAAATGTTTTAGCGTTTTCTTGTCAGCATCTTCTCTTTTACAAGTACTATCTAGTATATCGTCTTGACGTAATAAATAAGTCTAGTCAAGGTAATAAAACGTCTTTCGTTCATTGAAACAATGAATTTTTCTTGTTCTGACATTTTCTAACATTATTTCCAAACCGACTCTTCATTCCACTGATATACATTGAGATCATATTTCGCATCAGTTTTAAAGTGTCTGAAACAAAGTTTTCGAATTAATATTGTTTACTATGAACTGAAAACAATTATCCCGTCTAAAATATTATTGTCTACTTGAAACTTTGCCACAATTGGTCGGCTTCATACCCGCCTGTGTCGGCGATTGTAAAATTTTACCGAAGTACCTACGCTTTGGGGACTTTTGGATGAAAATTCCCTACACGATTTTAATGCTTAAAAGTATCTACGTGTAGGGAAAATTTCCTATGTCTGGCAACACTGCTCCGGGGTGTTGACTACAGTAGCGTAGAGACATGCGGAAAATAGTAGAGACAAGTGGAAAGTGGGTGGGTAAAGGCGGGTGGACGGTCGTCCGGGTGAAAACAGTAAGTTTTTCTAGTGTCGCTTGTCGTTGTTTTCTCCTCCACAAACGTGATACCAAAACTGCCTGCGAAATGTGTTACAAAAAGAATTTACAGTGTAGTAAAGACGAAACAAATTAAAATGATGCATTTTGGAACGGGTTTTTTGTGACTTTTATTGCCTGTGACGCCATATCTCCTGCAATATATGTTCTACAATTATTTAATTCAGATGATACATTCCATAGTAAAGTCTAACGAAAATAATAATGTACAAATACTTAAGTGTACCGTCTTACAAAATGCCGTGATCTTACTGCATGAACAGGAGGAAAGCAGTACTGGGATTGCCACTAAGGAAATGGTTCATAAACGTTTGAAATCGTGTATAAAGTTTGATACTTTTTATGTGCTCTCGTTCTGATGGAAAATTCATAATGCGGTAGTGTTTTGCAATGTTTATTGTATAGGACGACATATTTCTTCAATTGGGAGGTATCGGTCCTTATTTACACATCACTTCTTGCCTGACGGTAAGGAATGTATGTACCGAGATTGACTGAAATCAGCAGAGTGCGTTAGGTGGAAATACCCTCACATACATCTACTTTTAAATATGTACAAGTTTTTGCGTCTGAGAACTTGGCATCCAGCTTTTTATTCGTTTTACAAATACTGACACCCAGTACCGTGACATCCGTTCTGTGCACTTCAGAATCTCTTGTAAACGTAACCTGATACATTCATGGGACATAAATTTCAAGTAAATATCTGTTGTGACAAATAGACTTGTTTAACGGGACTGACCTCGTTTTTCCTTCTTCACTGCGCAGTTGCCGTTTAAAAGAACGGTAAAACTAAACATTTAAATCTTTGATCTCCGATCGCTATCCACAACCCATAAGATAAAAAGAGCGTGACAAAGAGAGGACACGCCGTAAAAGTACAAATTAATATATCGTATATCATCGCCATTACCGCTGTGACAATGTGAATTGTTTTTCTTTCCTTTCTATACGAAAAGCTGATCCATTTTCATTCGTGTTGCGTACTGATTGCGCTAATACCGGTCCAGTTCGTTATCTTTATTCGTCACTGCTGTTAGTTTTTTGTGTCGATACTTTGTTTTAATATCGATACATTTGCATTCAATAAAATGGTGTTTCACATCATTTCTCTGAAATTACTGTCTATTTATATTTACATAGCGTAGTTATTGCGCATGTTACATTACACAAGTTTAGTCGTAGGAATAAATGATACTGATATAATTCTCTGCATTAACGTTTAACGAGTGATCGACAACAAAGTAATTAAGAACGTAACACAAGCACAAATTTAGGAAAGGCAATTGGCATTTTTCTCTAGGTAGTAATCTGTCATTTGCCTTAAGCTATATAAGAAAACTACAGTAACGTACATATTGATTGCCGAACCGAGCTTTTAACATACGCTCTCTGAACCCGGAATTCAGTACTTTAAGACTGCGCCACTACAACTCGTTTCACTACTTCAGCTTGTGTAACTGCCACAATGTGATATAACTGTATACAACAAGAGAAATCTTGCTGGTTCAGACGGTGAACTAAGCTGTCAGGAAAAGAAAGATAAGTAGCCAATATATATATATATATATATATATATATATATATATATATATATATATATATATATGTGTGTGTGTGTGTGTGGGGGGGGGGGGGGGGGGGGAAGAGAGAGAGTGAGAGAAAGAGAGGTAATTGTGCCTCCTATATTTCATTCTGCAGCCAAAACTACACATCTCAAACGAATAGTGTCCGTATGTGGTAGTAGGTATGTCTCCCATTGTGCACTATGGTGATAGAGGGTTGATAACGAGAAGGAGGTGGAAGATATGGAAATTGAAAGATACCGACTTATATAAAATTGGACGGGTGGGTGTCAATATTTTGCTCTTCAGCTAAAGCTACACAATAGAGACCAACATCTGTGTTGTAGTACAAAGTCTTACGTTGTACACCATAGCAGTTCCTTGTTGAGAGCTATAAGAAGATGGAAGATATAGTAGTTGAAATTCGTCAGCTTATATAGAATTCGGACCGAAGATCAGCGATGACTTTTGGCATTATAATAGCAGAGAGGTTATATACTGCGAAACGTCATTCACATTCTTCAGTTGTTTTTCTGCATCAAGCGTACGGATAATGAAAAATAAGTGCATATAGCAGTTTGAAAAATGAACTACTAAGAAAGATGCCAAAGCGTAAGAAAGAAACTTCGCGTTCTCCATCTGTTTCTAAAAGACAGAAAACGGCGCTGAAAAGTGAATCTACAGACGATATAAACCTGAAACTTGTAGACACTTATCTTACCAAATAGCGTAAAAAGATAATAGTGGAAACTCGTCCCAAAAGAGCGCGATAGCGATTGCAGCATGCCCTGGTGGCGTTAAATGCACACCGTTTCGCGTATGTAAACAGACAGACTATAGCAGTTTCTTTTTGTGCTGAAATGGCTGATAGAGGCGTTCTTTGTGGATGCAGTAGTTGCCGACAACAAACGGATCGAAAGTTTTTTACAGATTACCGAAGAATAAATAAATGTATGTATGAATCTAAATTAGAGGCCAGTGTCTGTCAGTGACTTAATTTTATTTCGTTAATAGGAGAATGTCGTTACCTGTAGCTTGGTTTTGTAATTTTTATATGTAAACCGTGGGTCATTCGAAGCAGAAAAGCACATCTGGATGGAATATTTTTAAATAAATGGACCGGAGCAATTAAATAAAACTCTTGTAATATGCTCAGATCATTTTATAGAGAAGGACATTAGAAACAAAACTTTACCAAGTCTGCGGTAAGTATTGTTTGTAAAGCAGGAAGATAGCTCAATGTTAAAGCTTTATCACGTTATTGCTGTTGCAGATAACTTTTTTCTTCTCATTTCAGTAGGCTATATGACCAGGCTCTGTTTCTTCAGTGCTGCCTAATGGAAAAGAAAGTAGTTTCAGAGCAAGCTAAAATAAAAGAAAGAGAGATGAGGAAGTGGAGCCACAGGAATCCATCAACAGTCTGGCGGAAGTGGACGATAGTGCCAGCTCTAAAGTTAGAAAAAACTGTGAAAGCGTTTTCAATTAGTTGCTAGGTGTCGAGCACTGCAGAAAACAGTGTAGAGTCAGAGAGGAGTCATTCGTACTTTAAGAACTGAGTTGTGTAATTTAAAACGAAGTGCAACGGTGATAAAAGTAGGCCTAATCCTTTTAGTTAGAAATAAATTTCTCCATAAGCTGATACGTCTGTGTGCTGCTGTAGAGGGTGTCTGCGAAAATTGTTTCCTATTACTGGCCAGCATATATTTTGCATGTAAATAAACAATTTATCTACAACACGATCTTCAAAAAAACAATGTGAAGTTGCGAAAAATTAGGCATATGAAGGGTCCACAGGAAAAAGGGGGTAAGTCAGTTATTCTCAATTTTTCAGGGGAGAAGATTTTAACACCAAACCATCTGTACCAAATGCAATTTTTAGCCAATTCTCTTGAAACTTATGTTTAGTGTAGCCTTACATATAGTCGTTAGATACCTCTACAAGGATTCCCTTAAATGTACTGTAACAACCTAAAGAAAATATTACATTGAATGATGGCAATATTTTGTAGGGAAAAAGAGGGTAAGTCATTATGAAACGGGGAATGTCAGTAAATCTCGCTAATTCGTTAACTTTGTTAAACCTAGTACAATTTGAACTAACTACCAGTATTATTTAAGAAGTAATTAAAAATGTAACAAATGAATGTGCAAAAATTTATTAGTTACAAAAAAAACAGAAAATTCATAAATTATAGGCTAGAATTAATTCTTTATAAATAGAACAAAACTTTGTAGGTCGAAACAATATCTTTGTAAACTATGTACATTCATTGCTTATTCATTTTCACTCTGTGTCGTCTTCTTAGTTCTTGCACTTATTGGATTTGGGAAAACAGTGTCATCATGATGACACAGTTTCTTGTTGCGCTTTTGTCCTTTTTCCAGTTTTGGCAGCTGGGAAAAAATTGCCTAGCCTCTTCTCCGCAAAACCCCTCTTCAAATGTCGTAGGTCTGCATATTTGTCATAAGTGATAGATTGTGCACCTAAAACAATAACTCTTTTTTTTTCTTTTTGGAAAGCATGTGTAGTTCATAAAATGAGAATAAAATCTGTTTTAAGTATATAATACGATAAAAATGCTGATAAAAATAAGGCTGAAACAATAAAACACTCACCCTTATATGCATAGTCAGGTAGAAAGAACTCTCCTTCAGGCTGAGGTTGTTCTGTTGGAACTGTAACTGGCTTCTTGATAACATGGCGATCCCAATGGCCATGGAATGCCATTGTAGTACAAGTCGTTAGTTGTGATGTTAGGGATAGGTAAGTTCTTCTGGAAATCCATAGTAATGCTTTCACATTCTTTCGATGCCCTGCTGTCTGCTTTAGAACGTCTTTTACGAATATAAAACATATCAGATTGTAATGTTACCTTTTTTATTATTATTATCACTGGTGTTGTCAAAAGATCAAGGTTGAAAACCGGAATTGAAATTTAAATAACCGTAAGATCAGCAATGAATATTAATTTTTGAAATGGTTATCAGTTCTCAGTAGCAATGTAAGTTAAAAATTACGACAACACCAGAAAGCACCATTACATAAGAAAATAGTGGAATAAGTTACCTGGTATGCATTCATTGGTGGAAGCTGTGACACTGCAGTTGAACCTGTATGAATTGATTAATATCTTCGTTCTCGTAAACTGATGCTTGGTTTCATGACTATTAATTATTAAAGTTTTAAGACCGTGTGTAATTTTGATCACTATTGTTATCGAAAGTTAAAGAAATTATCGGACTTCGCTTTTAACAGAATGAAGATTTCCTGCAGGCATTGAATTCACTGTTTAACACAAAATGAGAGTAAATAAATTTTGCATTCTTTTGTCATCATGAGGCAATAGGCGACAATAACTAAGCATCAATTTACTAATATTGCTGAAAATAGGAATTAGTTTAATAAAAGATGGGAAGAAATAGTAATTATTTAAATGAAATAGGAATTCCAAATGAAAGTTAAAGTTTATTAAGTAAAAGGGTGCTAATCAGAGCTCACACTTACAGGATTATGGAGGTCGAGTAAAATACGTCCGCTCAGTACAAAGGTAGAAGAACGAAAGACGAAAAGCGATTCCGTTTTCTCTCCAGATCGTTTGAAATAGTTGAAGGTATAACTTGAAACAGTGATAATCAGAGATTTATTGGCAGAGAGAACGGATGCTAGCGACAAGCGTCGCAGATATAATTTTCAATAAAAATAAATATTAATGTATCGCTACATTTGCCCCCTCTGGCTTTGAGTTGGCAAATGCGCATTTCCTACTCAAAGACATCATAAATTTCTTGTTATACAATTTTTTTAACAGATTATTTAAGACTGTGTGAGCCCACTAGATATGAGATTAGAAGTTACAGTTGTGTATTTTTCCTATATATATAGTTTTTAAATTTTTTTTAACAATTTTCATTAATTTTTTTTTTAATCTCATATTCAAATTGTACAATGTGAAGAGTCGATGGTCGGACCAACGGTGCAGCGAGCGGTCCCCAGCGCGCCCGGATTGTTGACCCGTGGGCGTGGCGGTGCGGCGGCGACGCGGTGCAAGGCGGCAGGCCGATTGATGTCGGTGGAATGCGCCGCAGACTCGGCCCCAGCGTTGTGATGGGGTGAGATGCCAGATGAGGTGCCCCTTGATAGAGCACGGACTGCTTTTCCCGCATCGCCTCTGTGTGGTTTTACATGAAATGAAAGTTGTACATATGCCATTAAAATTTATCCCTTAACTAAAAATTACAGGTTTGATTACTGAATTAGTTTATTTCTGTTTTATTCAGTTGAGTGTTTCAGTACTATTATAGTTTTTTAGCGAACGGATGTAAGTGTGAGCTTTGATTTTAATAGCAAATATCGCAACCAACTGACATGAACATATGCCCATTCTTGACATAAATTCATTAATGGAAACTAAATTATATACAAGGCATATGTTCAGTTTATGTCTTTACCTAGACTTATAACTAACATATTACGTAAATAAAAAATTTTCTTTGGCTCTCTGTGGGAGCTTTAATCGTTCATGAAATTATTTACTAAGACTTACATACTACTTCATATATATACATATAGACATTTAAAAAAATATGTACAGGCATTGGTAATTGGAGTTTACATTTTAGCGAATTTAAGTTGTTTATTTTTCTGACATAGGTTATTCTTTGTACGTATCATAGCACAGTTCTTTGATTGGGAAATGCCATAGAGGCGGTTTTCGCTGTGTTCATTATACAAATGTTAGATACATTTGTTTATTTTGAAACCATTCACAGTGCTAGTTTGAATTTTCACACGGCGGGATCGCCATTGGGTGCGTGACGTAACAGTCAAGCGTCAACAATGAATAAATTTCTACCGCTGGCCAGCGTCAGCAGTGTTCGTTTAAACGTGGCAGCGGCAACCTCGCGAGCATTGCGTACAGCACATAACTCGCCGACTTTGTGTTTTCGCGTGTGTTTTTCATCTTTCTTCCAGAGTAGAAGATTCATCCATAACAGTTCATAGTGAAGATCGTCGCAGCGCGGTGAGTACCTAATTATTTATATTAAGGTGGTTAGGTCCGCTTACTTGCTGTGCTTTCTTCATTTATTTTTAGGCTGTCATCTCAGCTGCCTTAAAGTCCATTAGCTGAGATAAGACCTACGACTTCGTATGCAAATATATACAAATAGCCATCACTTCGTATATGCACTTCGAAAGTCACTTCACTGCACGATTTTTTATCATGACTGTTTATGTCGGTATGCCGCACGTAACAAGTTTTTGCGGTTTATTTCAGACCACACTATTTAAGTGTCCACAACCATAATGCAGATATACATATAGTCAAGTACTTATCAGTCTACACGTTCACTTATCACTTTAATTTATTATGCGAGTGCTACCTTTTGTAGTCCGAGCTCACTATTGTCAATGACAAAATCACTTCACTAATTAATTAATATGTTCATGAAGGCATAGACTTCTGTCGCGCACTTTGACTATAAATGCGTCCTAGTTTTGTGAATACAAACACTGTTTGTGTGGATAGTTTTATCACTTGAAGTTTTCTGTCACTAATTTCTCACAGTAGTATCACTGTCCTTTCAGTTCGTTTTATCACGTTCTACACATACCTTCTGGATTTTATACAGTTCATATTAACCTATCGTTACTTTACTATTTACAAAGGTTATATACAGTGACAAATTATTCTGAAATACTAGTCATTAACAGAGTTCATAAATTTTCAAATGACAAAGAAGCCACATTTTATCGTTTTTGGTTATTATTTAGTCATCATTATAGTTTTTTTAGACAATATAGTGCATTGTACAATAAGTCGCGGCCTATGTTCATGTCAGAGGTCGGTAGTGGGGTCCTTGTTTTCAGCAATATTATTCATCATAATCTTTTTATTTTTGAGCTTAAAGGTTCGTCATTAAGCATTCGTATCACCACATTGGATATGTCAGATTTATTTATTTATTTATTTATTTTATTTTTTATATAGATTGAGAAATGGATCTTTGGAATTTTTAATATCGGATTTTGTCAGTATTAAAATGGGAGGTGAAGTCCGTCATACAACATTAGCAGTTAGCGTATAAATTGGGATGATTCTTTTCTTTTAAACAGGTAATGCAAATAAATTTTGCTGACACAGGCAAGGTCAGACTCATCAGCTAATTTGGTGCATAGATTCGGGCTAAATAGCATTCAGAATAAAGATCGAGTGAGAGAGAGAGAAAAACAGCATTATAGTTAGTCTCTCTAAAATAGTACACAACATAAATTCAGCACATCAATCCATCATTTGCAAAAATTACCATTTATATTATTATTATAATAAATATTATGTCAAACTAAAATATT
The DNA here is from genome assembly GCA_026315105.1 of Locusta migratoria. Classification (NCBI taxonomy): domain Eukaryota; kingdom Metazoa; phylum Arthropoda; class Insecta; order Orthoptera; family Acrididae; genus Locusta; species Locusta migratoria. The sequence continues at coordinate 367,928,400 of CM048745.1, read as the reverse complement.
CTAACGTCTCTCATAGCAAAGCACTCCATGCTTCTCTCTCACATTGCTTTAAGTTTTGCATGCGTTCTGACCTGCTAGTGCCTGTTCTTTCCTTTTCAGAAATGAAATGTGTAGTTTAGATTTTCTGTTTTAAATACAACGTGCCTGTAGTCTAGAAACATCATGCTACGTGTCTAATATTTTCAATCGTCGTGTTGTACGTGTGTGTTTAAAGTGTCTGAAAACAAAATAATAGTCATATAATACATATACGTGTGTCTCCTCCGTCATTTTGATGTTGAGTTGTCGATCTTCTTACCGTTGGCAGGAACACAATTCTCGTGCACGTCGTCAGCTGAAAAAGAAGTCTTAAACTACTGCTTATACTAAAGGTTGTTTAGTCTAAAGATTGATTTTTCAATTAGTGAACGCTTCTGACACATCAGCTTGTAATGTTGTTCAAAATATTTCATATCTGTTGCAAATGTTTTGATACGTACCGTAAATAGTAGTATTGACGCAACATCGTAATGACACTGTCATCTTAATTACTGCCAAGCTCATAAGCATCAGCATAAAGTCGTGTGTAATTTTTAAGAAATTTTTGTCCCACAATACGTAACTAGAATTGTTCAATAAACTTAGATGTCTTTAAAGGTCATATGTTCCCTCTTAAATAAATTGCACAGTTATTGACATTTGTGTTACCTGTCAGCTGATCAGCATTAATCTACAGGTTCCTAGTGGCTTATAAAACTTCATATCATTTTTACTGTCTTTGAAAATATAGCTGACTGCAAATACGTTACGTTATCATGTCTCATTTAGCAACATTGTTTGGATTTGAGTGTGTGTGTGTGTGTGTGTGTGTGTGTGTGTGTGTGGCTCGTATTAGGAGCCGTTGGGCAAACAAAACATTAATATATCCTTATCACTACATTTCTTTCCAAAAAAAAAAAAAAATCCTCCTACTTCAGATACATCGTACTAAAATAAATCATTTGCCCCATATATTCATTTTCTTCATCATAAATATTCTCTTATACTTATACTAATAATTATAATAATTAATGCCCATAGTAAGTGTTTTATGTTGTATTAAACATAATTAATCTGTGTTATTTGCTAAGTGTTTGACATGAGAACAGTTAAACCGTCAGTTAATATTTGTTGTCCATTACGCAACATTGTAAGAGAAAAAAAATATTTTGTTCAGCTTATTCTCCCTGGGATCTGTGAATGTTTTACTTATTTACTAGGAACTAGGTGTCATATTTATCATTTTTGTGATCAGCTTAAAAACTAAGCATAGAACTTTTTCAAATGCTTGTGTGGATATAAACCTCTCACTCTTCCCGAGTGTACTGTAGATAATAAATAACTTCCCTCGTGCGTAATTTGAACAATTCTAAAGGGTCCAGAAAATAGATGTTGCCACTTTTTATTACGTTTTAAGATAGCTGATGGTTTAGGATGATTTCGCAGAAGTACTAGGTCTCCGATATTAAATGTTTGTGTTCCTCTCAGCTGCTTATCATAGTAGGCTTTTCTTTTTATAGCTGCATCAGTTAGGGCTACTAATATTTGTCTTACCTTTTCGTCCAGTGTTACGTCACCTCGGGGAAATTTTGGTATCGGTTTTACCCATTCGTTTGTCTCTTTGGTTTGTAAAACTAAATCGGTGGGTGTATAAGGTGTAGAATACAAAGGTAGGTTGTTAACCACTTGCTCAAATAGTCCAATATATTCAACCCATGATGTTTGTTTGTTGGAAGCATATGTTCTGATGAAGCGATTTAATTCACGGAACATGCGTTCCATTGGATTGGCAGAAGGATTGTAACGTGAAATGAGAATGTGATTCAGGTAATTTTTATGAATGAAATCTTTCCATGCGTTACATGTGAAAGTTTTTGCATTGTCGGACAGAATTGTCGTCGGCTTCCCGACAAAAGGAAAATAGTCGCGCTCCAGGCGCCGAATCACTGCTTTTGCGGTAGTAGTTTTTAATGCGTATAACTTCACAAATTTTGAAAACACATCATAGATGTCAAGAATGTGTTTGACGCCTCCCCGTCCAATCGGAAGAGGTCCTGCAGTATCAATTGAAACTAATTGAATAGGTTTATATGGCAAGATAGAATGAAGCGGCATCTTGTTTGACTGATTGTTAGGCTTGCATTTCTGACAGATTAAACAGGATTTCAATGTGTAATGGATTTTTCGTGACATATTCGGAAAATAACAGTATTGCTTAAGCTTACGGAGACACTTTAGTGCGCCAAAGTGTCCCCAAACTCTATGAGTGTGCCAAATTAGAGATTTTTCATATGTAGCAGGTATGCAAACACACCAGAGTTGCGATTGTACATGTCTACGAAAGAAAAGTACTCCTTTGTAGACTTTGTAGTGTTGATTTAAATGTGCATCTGACTTGTCTGTAATTTGTGTAATAATTTTCCTCCACCTGTCATCTGCTTGCTGTAATACCTGCATGTTTTTGCACATATCTAAATAATATGTTCTAAATTCCATGTCCTTCATGAGCATTATCTTAAACTCAGTGTTTGACTCAAGGTAGTCTTCAAATTCTGGTAAACCCTGGGGAAGTCTGGAAAGTGCATCAGCTATGACATTATCTGATCCTTTAATGTGTTCAATTTCAAAATCGTATTCTTGTAGTATCATGGCCCATCTGGCTAATCTATTGTGTAATAGTCTGCATGACATCAAAAAGCTAAGTGCCTGATGATCACAGAAGACTCTTGTATGTTTACCAAAGATATAATGATGAAACTTTTTGAATGCCCAAACAATTGCAAGAAGTTCTAACTCTGTGGTTGAATATCGACGTTCGCACTCAGTGAGTGTGCGACTAGCAAAACTGATGACTTTTAGGGACTGTGGATCCAGATTATTTGAAATTTGGAACAGACACGCCCCAACCCCAAAATTTGACGAGTCCGTAACAATACAGAAATCCTGTGACATGTCAGGGTGGTTTAATATGTCTGAGTTAACAAGGGCTTGTTTAATTTTGTCAAAGTCTTGCTGACACTGTTCTGTCCAATTCCAAGGGTTGTTTTTTCGAAGAAGTGAAAGAAGAGCAGTACTATTGAGTAGTTGTTGTGGCACAAAGCGCCGAAAAAATGAACATAAACCGTAGAAGGCTTTTAATTGCTTCCTATTGTGAGGTGCAGGAAAATTTTGAATTGCTTTAATTTTTTCAGGGTCAGGAACAATGCCCGTGGGTGAGATAATGTGCCCAAGAAATTTGATTTCAGTTTTAACAAACTTAGATTTTTTTCAAATTGACAGTTACTCCAGATGACAGAAATTTATCTAACACTCTTTCAAGTAGGATGACATGTTCTTCCCATGTAGAAGTAGCAACAAGTATGTCATCAACGTAAACTGTAATATTATCTAGTAATTCCGGACCAAGTACTGTATCAAGTGCTGTGATAAAGAAACCAGAACTCACATTTAGACCAAAAGGCAGTACCTTAAATTGGTACGATCGTCCTGAGAAAATGAAGGCAGTATATTTACGAGACTCTTCTGTTATAGGAACCTGCTAATATGATGCTCTAAGATCAAAACTTGATAGATATTTGACTCCATAGAACTTCTGAAGCTGTTCTTCTAGGTTTTCTGGCCTAGTTCTAACTGGAATGATAATCTTATTGATTTGACGTGCATCAAGCACAAGACGAACAGACCCATCTGATTTAAAAATTGCAAGAAGAGGACTGGAATACTGTGACATTGAAGGTTCTATTATGTTCCATCTAAGCATACGGTTAATTTCTGCTTTGACAGCTGGTTGTTTTGCCCAAGGTATAGAATATGTTTGCCTACAGAATGCTTCATGAGGCTTATCTTGCATGTTATACTGATATGTCCTAATTACACCTGGCCTTTTGTCAAATACTCGTATGTACTTGTGTAGCAAGTGGAGAAGTTGTTGTCTCTGACTATCTGTGGCATTAGTGGATTCGTTAACCTTTTGAACTATAGATTCAAGAGATTCATTTTCAGATTCCTGAATTCCAGTATAATTTTCAAATTGCATTTGATTAACGGTGACTTGCTTCAACCTAACAGTGTTACAAGATTTTCTTGGTGTCACTTCCTTCTTAGTCAGATTCAAAATACAGACACAGTGGTTTACTGTCAAACAACATTTACCTTCCTTAAAATCTAATTTTGCTTCTCGACTTTGAAGATATTCTAAACCAAGTATACAGTCTTCTATGACAGCATCTACTACAAGGAATGAGCAAGTATCAATTTCATCACAGATTTGTAGTTGAGCAAGTGTAGATTTTGCACCTACTGCACCAATGATTTTGCAGTTCTGTACAGGAAAGGTAGGTAACCTCTGAATGTTGCTTATGCGTTTAAATAGACTGTAAGACAATACATTAACAGCTGCTCCAGTGTCAAGTAAAATCGATGTAGGTATGTCTCCTACTGCTATTAAGATGTGTGCTTGATAGGCAACTATTGGTACTTTTTTTTTTTTGTTGTGCTTGTTCCTGGAGTAGCTCTTCCCTGATAACGATTCCTTTATTGTAACGCAGCATATTTACTGTGAGAATTGTGCCCTCACTGCCTCGGTCGCTCAATGTCGGAGGGCCAGACACGAGCCGATTTAGTTTGACGTCTGCGTCCCGTTAGAATGTCTTTGAGGTCGATTTAAAGTTTCTGTCACGTCAGTTATAGTCACGGTCGATTCATTTTGTGTCCAGTTTGTTTGATCTGTACTGTCAGTCGTCATCGTTGCTACTGGTATTTGATTGACATTTGGTTGTTGTGCAGGAGTAGTAGAAAAGTTCGGAATTTGTTGATTACCGTTATTGTTTGGAAAAAAAATTCTGTTTCTGTTATTATTATTGTAGTAGTTTCCATTACGCCAGAGCGGTTGTGTGTTACCATTATATTGGTTAGGGAAAGTAGCTGCATTGTTATTGAAATTATTATTATTGTGATTGAGGTAGCCCGGATTAAATCTGTTGTCACGACGGCGTCGGTAATACTGACTGCCGTTAGGTACGTTTCGTACTGCGTTTCCACTGTTTACTCCACTAGTCACTTGTTGCATTTGCGGCTGTCCGGTATTGCTAATAAATGACTGTTGCGGTAACATCTGTGGAGGGCGTGACATGTTTTGATTATTAGGCTGCGGCTGGCTGACATGAATCAACTGATTACTAGGATAGTTGAAGTAATTATTTGCGTTACCGTACCTGTAACTATTATTTCTTGCTCGGTCATCTTCAAAGATTGAATCTAGTGTGTCCACCTCAGTGAGAAAAGTTTCTAAGTTTTGTGTTGAAACGTGTGCTAGTTGCAACCGCAACCGTGTAGGCAATTTGTTTATTAATACGCGTAGTACTTCCCTGTGCGGGAGGGGGTCATCAAAGAATTTAGCTTTGTTTACGTACTTCTCGAAATATCTCCGCAGACTCCCGTTTCGTTCATTGAAAGGTTGCGGATTATAAACTTCATTTCGAAACCTTTCTTGCACAGCAGGCGACCAAAAGGTGGCTAAAAATGCCCGTTCGAACTCACCATAAGTTTCACAACTCTGTAGGGCTTCTGCAGCCCAGATTCCCGCTTCACCTTGAATGTATCCGACAACAAATCTTATCTTTCTTTTTTCGGACCACGATTCAGGTAATAAACCTCTAAAAGATTGTAGGAAAATGACTGGGTGCACAGTACGGTTCTCATTAATAAAGATTTGAAATTGGTGGTGCTTTATCATACTTTCGTCAAGTTCTTCGGCAGTAGCATGATTTCGTGGTGAATAAGAGGGGGGTATGTTTGATTTCATTTCCCTACCTAGTCGATCAAGGTCATTAGAGGTCGTCAAGCAAAAGTCAGTCTGCGTCCTGTCTGACGTCAAATTGTTAGATGTACCCGGATTATATGGAGAGCGTGGAATATTTGTTGCAATCCTGGGAGATTTCCAATCATGGAACACATTTGTCACGGGTTCATTTGGCCTAGATTGTGTCATCTGCGTATTTAAAATTGATTTCACGTCTGTAAGATCTTTTTGTAAAGCTTTAACAGTATTTCCATGTTTTTCATACACTTGAGTAGCAACTTTTTCAATTACAGTGGTTAATTCTGCGTCTATCGTTTCATTCAACTTTGCTTCTGTATTAGATAAGAATTGTTGTACCCTATCATGATTTTCTTTGACTATGTTTTCTGCTTGACTCGTAATTCTCGTAACAGTTGTTTCCAAGTTTTCTTGTTGAATTTTAAGCTGTGTAAGATTCTGTGTGAGACTGTCTATAGCTGTTGGTAATGTTTTAACGGTTTCTTTACAATTAGTTACATCATCGACTACAGAAGAGATTTTTGCATCTACTGTGTCCATGATTTGATCCACTACTTTGTTTTGTACTTCAGAAAACTTACCATTGATAACCTGTTCGACTTTGAGTATCTGTGCGTCTATCTGTTTGTTTACTTCCTCAGAAATAATTGAGGGTAAATTTTGTTGTACTGATTCTAGATTTTTAAATGTCGACTCAAATTCATCCCGAGTAATCATTTGAGCTGCGATTTGATTTTGCTGTTCCTCTAGTCTGTCTAATTGCTGCTTGGTGGAATTTTGTTTCGTGTTGGCCTGCAAATGATTAATTTGATCGGTCAAGCCTGAAATCTGATTGTTTGTAGCATGTGTAGATGTTTGTAAATTGTTAATTTGTTGCGACATGTTCGCATGTATAGCATTCGTAGATGCTTGCAAATTGTTTAGTTCGTCTTTAGTAGATGTTTGTAAATTGTTAATTTGTTGCGACATGTTCGCATGTATAGCATTCGTAGATGCTTGCAAATTGTTTAGTTCGTCTTTAGTAGATGTTTGTAAATTGTTAATTTGTTGCGACATGTTCGCATGTATAGCATTCGTAGATGCTTACAAATTGTTCATCTGTTGCGACATGTTAGCAAATAATATCTCAAATCGTTTTAACCAATCTTCTTGCGGATTTTCAGATTGGTGTACTGTCTGTGTGGGAAAATCTGTTACGTATGATGTGGTTGCAAGATTTTCCTCCACTATGTGTGGAATCATTTCAATTGATCTCGCAGCCACATTATTTTCAACATTTTGCGCGGGCTGTGAAACATTAGTGTTTTGTTCTGACTCCATTGTAGTAATTTGTCTACGGGTTTTAACCATACTAATAAATTATCAAAAATTTGGAATAGTGTGGGGAACCTACACACTTCACACGCAAAAAAAATGTCTTTTATCAGCACTGTTGAGAAACAATTAAATCACTATTAATATTCGTCACACGCATGCGAGACGCTTCGAGTGAGAGACAAGCGAGGATCGCTTTGTTATATCGATTTAGCAGCCATGTTGGCCATTTTTCTAACTTGTGATTTAAAATAAATATCTGACTACAAAAGAAATTTTGAAAATAGATTTTTGCTAATAGAATGAGGTACTGAATGTGAAATTGCGTACTTGCAAAGACTAAGAGGAAGTAGAAAGCACCAAATAAGCGAAATAATCAGTCTGTCCTTACCTGTGTTACAATTTTCATTGTTGGCTGCTGTTGAATTTCTCGTGATCGGGTGTGGCTCCAAATTTTTATTTTATTATTCTCCGGGTAGTAATTATGATTTTCACGTCACAATCGGTCAGCAGTTGTTCATGAAAAATAAACACATTATGCAGATTAGATGTCATACATTGGTGAATGATTACAAATATAAAAAAATTTCAAACAATGGTATAATTAATTCACATAAAATTACAATTCTTTTTTTACAACGAATCGAAGTCCTGTCACAGTCGCCAATTCTTATGTAATGTTACCTTTTTTTATTATTATTATCACTGGTGTTGTCAAAAGATCAAGGTTGAAAACCGGAATTGAAATTTAAATAACCGTAAGATCAGCAATGAATATTAATTTTTGAAATGGTTATCAGTTCTCAGTAGCAATGTAAGTTAAAAATTACGACAACACCAGAAAGCACCATTACATAAGAAAATAGTGGAATAAGTTACCTGGTATGCATTCATTGGTGGAAGCTGTGACACTGCAGTTGAACCTGTATGAATTGATTAATATCTTCGTTCTCGTAAACTGATGCTTGGTTTCATGACTATTAATTATTAAAGTTTTAAGACCGTGTGTAATTTTGATCACTATTGTTATCGAAAGTTAAAGAAATTATCGGACTTCGCTTTTAACAGAATGAAGATTTCCTGCAGGCATTGAATTCACTGTTTAACACAAAATGAGAGTAAATAAATTTTGCATTCTTTTGTCATCATGAGGCAATAGGCGACAATAACTAAGCATCAATTTACTAATATTGCTGAAAATAGGAATTAGTTTAATAAAAGATGGGAAGAAATAGTAATTATTTAAATGAAATAGGAATTCCAAATGAAAGTTAAAGTTTATTAAGTAAAAGGGTGCTAATCAGAGCTCACACTTACAGGATTATGGAGGTCGAGTAAAATACGTCCGCTCAGTACAAAGGTAGAAGAACGAAAGACGAAAAGCGATTCCGTTTTCTCTCCAGATCGTTTGAAATAGTTGAAGGTATAACTTGAAACAGTGATAATCAGAGATTTATTGGCAGAGAGAACGGATGCTAGCGACAAGCGTCGCAGATATAATTTTCAATAAAAATAAATATTAATGTATCGCTACAAGATTTTAATAAGTGAAATTTTTTCTCTGATGACAGTTGCTTGATATTTTTTTCTGCACTCGCCCTTTCTGAACTATTTTCCAGGTACGATTTCAAAGCATGTTCAACAGCTCGAATTCCGGCAGCATGCTTATCACAGTAACTACGAGTGGCCATTCTAGGAAATCCGAAACCGACGTTAAATTCTGTGTTGAAAACAACTGTCTTTTTCATACGACACAGATTGTGTAGGGTATTTTTTAAATAACTCATACATCTTCGTGATGTTCAGATCTGGTGGTAGACACACTTTTCTTAGAGGTTTTTAAGCCATAATGGCTTCATTCACTTTTAAATGAACTAATGTGTTGGCCAACTGCCTCAAGTGCCTCTGATGTCGCACAATGTTTCCGATTAGAGTGTTGGCCTCGACCATCCTTAGGATTCACACCTTTTTTCAGGTAACGTTGTATTACTTCTAATTTTTATATATTCCATGAAATGCAAATGCTTTAGAACAAACATTTACTTCAGTGACAGAATTCGCCCTATTCACTCGTACACGATATTAATAACTGTTGTCACAAAATTTAGCTTCATTTTCCGGTCGCCTAGGTCTCCTTTGCGATATAATATTTACATTAATTAGGCCTACCAAGTAAGCATTCTGCTCATTCACAGTCATTTTGTTATAATTAGATATAATGTACCCACGTTCTGCGTCTGTCTGGAGACATTTCAATCTGGAACATTTACAATCTGGCCCTAATTCATGGGTGGATGATAAAAGTTTCTCACGTCGGATAATCGACCTGTTCTTTCTTTTCTTCGTTGAGTGTGACAGTTGACTGAAGGTGATACTCTCCTCATCTTCATTTTTCATGTTCACTTCCACAGTTCAGTTAAAACGTAAAATAAACTAAAGAAATTCACACAACACACATAGCACTATCTTAACCTCGCCAAAATCAGATGCTCAACACCTGGACTACGGAACGTAAACGACAGGTGCGATCAGTGCTGCCAACTGACTAACCCTCTGTTTTCCTAGTTTCACATTGACTTACCTCCTTTTTCCTGTGGACGCAATATTTTTAAACCGCTGTAACACTGAGACTATCCCCCTTCTTTCCATGAAACAAAAACCGATAAAAGGAGCTTGTTGAAAGCTTTCTGAAGCTGTAATAATCTAAAATTTCATTTTTTTTACTTACCCCCTTTTTCCCGTGGACCCTTCATATGTAAACAATTTTTATAATATGTATTGTGTAATTGTATGTGTCTTACAGTTCGATGACAAATGATTTTTTTTTATTAAACAGCTAAAACATTTCCTTTGTCTTCTATACTAATAATAAATCTGTAAATGTAGGCCTGTCGCTGATCCCTTCAATCTTCAAAACTACTAAACGATTCTTCATGCGGTTATCACAGGAAACGTGAGAAACTTTTGGGTCAACATATAGGCATAATTTTATCAAATTCGGATCACGAAAAAAAAAAGCCTGTTTTATTTGTCGTGTAGATCAAACAGTTGTACAGTAGAGGACACAATGATATAGGATTTGTCACTGAGAATAAAAACTTTTGTACTTTGTACAATAAATGCAAATGGTGATATAAAAATTAAATTAAGAGTAAGGACATGGAGTTACAGACTTCACGTGGCAGAAAGATATATGCAAAATAATTATAAGCAGAAAAATATATGCAAAAATAATTATAAGCAAAAGAGTACAGTACTTGTTTAAGTTAATGAAAATATCTATAAGGAGAAAATATTAGTTCTTAAAATTATCATGGATACTTTAGAAAGCAAATTCTTTTAGCTACAACACATTACATTAGTACAAAGACATTGAGTTATAGACTTCACATGGCAGAAAAATATATATAAAATAATTGTAAGCAGAAAAAGTATGGTACTTGTTTAAATTAATGAAAATTTCTATAAGGATAAAATATTAGTTCTTTAAATTATCATGGATAATTTAGTATGCAAATTCTTTCAGCTATAACATATTACATTAGTACAAGGACATTGTGTTACAAACTTCACATGGCAGAAAAATAAATGCAATATAATTATAAGGAGAAACAGTACGGTACTAGTTTAAATTAATCCAATTGTCTATAAGGAGAAAATAGTTTCTTAAATTATCGTGGATAATTTAGTATGCAAATTCTTTTAGCTAAAACGTTTTACATTAATACAAGTGTAATCCACAGGATTTGAAAAGTTACCATAATAGATTAATGTTTCAATTTAGCACAGGAAATTTTTGTTGCAGAGTACAGTACATGGAAATAAGACGTTACATGTAAATCTTATAGCTATAACATATCAGTTCACAGATATAACTTAGAATTTTGTCTCCAGAAATTCCTGAATAGAATAGAGGCAGTGATTCAGTAATAGTTTCTTTAATTTAATTCTCATTATTTTTTTATTTTTTATTAAGTCTGGAGGGACGTAGTTAGGAATTTTGATGCCCGTACACTTAGCCCCATTAGCATATAGTTTAGTATTGTGAGGTACAATCTGATTGTACAACAAGCCACTTCCAGTATATAGAGACATGGGATAGCTTTCTGAACAGCTATTATTTTCAGAGCTATTATTCTAACCACTTGTTATTGAATTTTGAAAATTACAAGGGATTCAGAACTACTTCCCCATAAGATCAAACCATAGCTCAAAACGGACTCAAAAATGGCACGGTATATTATCTTCAAAGTATCTATACAGACTGTACTCTCATTGATCGTAGTAAGTGGCATGTGTTGTTGAGTTTCTGAGACAAGGCCACAATTTGTTGTTTCCAATTAACAGTATTACTTATGGTAAGTCCAAGAAAATTTGTGTCCTGTCTGTTAGCAATGGAGTATACTGCTGCGTTACAAGGGGCAATATATTTACTTGTGTGAAAATTCATGCTTACAGTTTTCTGTTTATTTATTTAATTGACCAGTTGTTTCACTGATTGCATCTTGTAATATGTAAACATTACCAGTAATCAAGATATTTGTATCACTGGCATACAGAAAGGTGCTAGCATCAGGGATGTGTTCTGGGACGTTATTGATGAACAAAAGGAAAGGACAGGGCCAAGAATAGACCCCTGAGGCACGTCATTCCTTGTATATAATATATATGATCTGCAAACCATGTATGTCTTTGGATCTTTTATTTCGATTTATTGCTTCCTTTCACTGAGGTAGCTACCAAACCAGCTGTGGGCTATACACCTAATCCCATACTTTTGGAGTTTCATAAAGAGCAGCTTGTGGTCAACCATGTCAAATGCCTTTGATTGATCTAGGAATATGTCAATAGCTGGTTGTTTATGGTCAACAAGTTCTGAACATTTTCCCAGAAATGCATACATAGCATGTGTGGTATACATATTTTTCCTCAATCGATATTGGGAACAAGAGATTATATTGCTGCAGTTTAAAAATGCTTCTAATGTTGTGGACATACAATATTCAAAGATTTTTGAAAAAGCAGATAGTATAGAAATTGGTCTATAATTGCATACATCAGATATTTCTTAATAGAGGTATAATTTTAGCAAGTTTTAGCTGGCATGGAAATGTCCCATCCAGAAAGGAGATATTTATGATGTTTGAAAGGGGCTCACTGATGTAGTTGCACACTTGTGAAGTACGTATCAAGTCATGTCCAGCAGAATGGGTGTTTTTAATTTTTTTCTTAATAGTATCTTCAACTTCACATTGTGTTGTAGGAGTTAGGAAAAATGACTTCAGATGAGTATAGTTATTAGGAGGGGAGTATACAGAATTAGGAAAGGTGACCAGGAGATCTGAGGAAATTTCTGAAAAATAACTGTTACATTTGTTTACAATTTTCTGTAGTTTTCAGCCTTATGCTTTTCTATATTGATTGTAACCTTAGCCTCTACCCTCATCTTACTACCAGACTGTTCATTTACTATGCACCAAACAGTCTTGCATTTATTAGAAGAACCTCTAATTGTTTTAGCAGTATGGGACTTTTTAGTAAATTTGATAACTCTCCTATATATGGTTTTGTAGCAGCTATAGTACCCCTTCAACTCCTCAGAATTACTACTATGTAATTTGCTTATTTTTTGTAACAGTATCTTAGATGAAGTTTTAATACCTTTAGAGATCCAAGCATTCTTTTTATTTTTGTTGATTGTTTTTGTTTTCTCTGGAAAATGGCAGTTAAAATAATATTGAAATCTCAGTAGAAAAATTTCAAACTTTTCATTAGTAGTTGATGAAGTAAATATACTTTGCCATTCTTCTATTTTTAATCTCAATAGAAAGTTATTTATGTTATTCTTGTTATAGTTTCTGAACTTAGTAGTAATTTTTTTCTAATGAGAGTGCATTAGATGGGGATTTAACATGAATTGTAAGTGCACTGTTATCTGAAAAACCAATCCCTTTAGTCCTTACTCATTAAATTTAGTAATTGAGACCTACAAGCAGAATCTTCAAGGAAATCAATTTGAAGTCACCACATATTATTACAGTTTTTGAGTTCTAACAGTAATGCAAAGTTTTTAAGGAAGACAGAAAATTTACCATTAGTGGATCTATATTGCCACGAGATTAAGTTAACCAACTGCCGCCAATACGTAATGGATAGCATCACCGACTGCAGTGCTGAAGGTCGTCGGTTGAATCCTGCCCACCAGCAAAAATTTATTTCTTTGTAATTATCATTTCCAGCACATTCTACATGTTTCTTATGTTCACTTGTAATTTCAACATGTTTCTTATGTTAAGCATTCTTTTAATTTCTGGTACATTCCATTATTTTGAAAACATATATAAGGTAGTTCTAACTATTTTAGTGAGTGTTTGCTAATACACAATATATGCTTGTTAGACAGACCGCAGTTATTAGACTCAAAGGGCATGAAAGAGAAGCATTATTTAGGAAGAAAGTAAGGCAGGGTTGTGGCTTTCTCCGGTGTTATTCAATTTGTACATCGAGCAGGTGGTGAAGGAAAATTTAGGAATAGGGAATAAAGTTCAGGATGAAGAAATAACAACATCGCATTTTGCTGATGACATTGTAATTCTGTCAGAGACACCAAAGGACCTGGAAGAGCAGTTGAATGGAATGGACAGTGTGTTGAAGAGAGCATATAAAATGAACATTAACAAGAGCAAAACAAATATAAGGAATGGAATCTTAGAAAATCAGGCGATGCTGAAAGAATTAGATTAAGTAACGAAACATTGCAGATGGTAGATGAGTTTTGTTACTTGGGTAGTAAAATAACATATACGGTAGCAGTACAGATGATATAAAATGCAGAATGGCAAAGGGAAGAAAAGCATTTTTGAAAAAGAGAAATATACTAACATGGAATATTAATTTCAGTGTAAGGAAGTCTTTTCTGAAGGCATTTGTGTTGAGTGTTGCCTTGTACAGGAGTGAAACATGGACGATAAGCAGTACAGACAGGAAGAGAATAGAGACTTTTGAGATGTGGTGCTACAGACGAATGCTGAAGATTAGTGGATAGTACGTGTAACTAATGAATAGGTACTGAACAGAATTGGAGAAGAAACGAAATTTTGGCATACCTTGACTAAAGGAAGGGATCGCTTGGTAGGACACATTCTTAGACATCGAAGAAACGTAAATTTAGCATTGGAGGGAAGTGTGTGGGGTAAAAATCGCAGAGGGAGACCAAGAAACGCATTTAGTAATCAGATTCAAATGGATTTGTGTTGCTGCTCTTATAATGAGATGAAAAGGCTTGCTCAGGATAGACTAGTGTGGAGGGCTGCATCAAACCAGTCTCCGGACTGAAGATCATAACAACAACAGACAGAATATTAGAATCTGACAAGATAATTTCAAGTTCACTCACTTTATTTCGAAGTTCTTGAACATTGTGACAATATATGTTGATGTTGCCAAATTGTTCAGTTTGGGTGCTATTGGTGACTGCTGTGACGTCTTGTGAGAGAGGAATTTTGGTCACAAAAAATTGTCATAGTTACATGAAACTACTTATTTCTCTTAGTGGATCTTCTCAGGGGTACTGTTTGCGGAGCTGCAATTTGAGGCACTTCAACTTCACTGTAGTCTCTTGATGCTGTTCCTGTGGTATGAGGTAACGTTTGTGGAGCTGCAACTTGAGGCATTGCAATGTGAGGCACTGCAACAGCACTGTTGTCTCTTGATGCCGTAGTTTCTTTTAATTTCCTGTGCTCTGGTTTTTCCTTTCCTGTTTCTTGAATTGAAGGTAGTGAGAGGCGCTTTGTGTGTATCGATATTTGACAGCAATCGCGAAAGCCTTCAGAATCCAAAACGCTATGCTGCAATTGACTTGGAAATATTGTTTGCAATCATCAGCCACAACTTCCTATGAGGTACTAAGGCAGCGATGAATATACCTATGCATTGCATCGAACGCTGTTAGAGGCCTTTGGATTACGTGAAACAAGAGTATCTCCTAAAAGTCAGCTACACAATGCTCTCACTGAGGGGTAGGCTAGGACTTACCACTGTGTGTATCAAGGTTTTGACATTGTTTGTGCAGCTGACATGATGGCAATGGAAATGCAATTTGATATGATTGCATTTCTGTTCACGGAAAATTTGTCACCTAAATGCACTTAGATCTCCATCATATCCCCATGGCAATGTCTCACTGACGTACATTTCTGCTAGAATAAAGGTACCTCAGAAAGATGCTACACATGAACTACCTGCAGTCCGAAAGGTGTACGGAACAATCACAATGAGATAACGAGACAGCGACAGAACATTATAGAAAGCAAATACACAATGGTCAACTGGAATGCAGACTAGTGTAATGTACACCACTACCAACAGCACAGACAATTGGTACATTACATTAATAAATATTTAATTAAATTATATTAAATAAAATGGATTTAATTAAATAATAATTTAATGCAATTGCTATAATTCATTAACTTACTGTTATAATAATATTAAATATAGTAATTGTATTGATTATCATATTATAATAATGTAAATTATTTAATTACATTTCATTAAATATTTTGTTATAAAATCATTTCCTTTGCCTTAAAAATAGTTAGCTACATCTTATGATACATAAATTCAAATAATCATTAATATTAATTAAATAAAACTTATAATGATATATTCAATTAGATATTATGTATTAAAATAGATTATTTACATCAATAAATAAAACAAAGGGATAAACCGAATTTTAAATAACATTTATTTATATTAAAAGAAAAAAATACACATTTACTACCAAAAAAAGAATTTTAAATTTATATTTGAAAATAACAAAAATGAAAATGAGATGCCTGATACAGTTACCTTGATAGGGTAAATAAAATAAAAATATTAGTCTCATTATATATAACAGAAATAAACTTTTAGTATCAAAAACTAATGTGCATCTTACACATTAATGTGTTACTAGGAAGGTAAGCTCAATCAAACCTAATGGGTTCATACCCCATTTACAGAGGCATTAATCCTTCCCTTTTCGATGTTCAACTATAATATTTCTGTTCTTATCATCAATAATGATAACAATGATCCTGTCCATCTCATCAAATTTCTCATTAGGAATTTGAATAGGACTAGAGATCAACTTACATTCCATTATTCCAATATTAACAGTTAAAAAAATTATGAATCAGCAATTAAGTATTTTATTATTCAACCAATAGCACCAACAATACTTATAATTTCAGTTTCGATTATACAAATACAATGCACAATATGAAGAGAAAAGGTATATATTCCATCAATGATAATTATATCAAGAAAAATAATAAATATAGGAGCAGCTTCATTCCAATTATTATTACCAGAAGTAATATCATCAATGAGATGAATAAATTGTTTAATTCTTATGAACTGACAAAAAATATCCCCAGTATCAACATTACTATGTGAATGAAAATTCACATCTACCTTGTGGGCACAACATTGTGCCACACATGCAAGACACACACTGACTAGTCTGCAGAATGGCAGACGAAGAGTGGCCACTGCTCTAATACTTTTCAGCCTTCGTCCAACACACTCCACCTGTTCCTTTGAGTCCTCAATCCTGACGACATTCCAATCCCGAAAAGGAAGGGAAATGCAGTAAACTGTCTGGAGGGTCTTGCAGTACATATTAGGCACAAGGGAACATAACATCGGTCATCACAGAATATATCTAGAGAGTGGACAATCGTTACTTAAGAGAATCTCAATGTACTGGAAATATTATGCAAACATTTTTTTTAGTTCTGGAAGGAAATCAAAATAACTAACCACACAATAGCTAGGAGATGCCTTTATTATTTCTTCCCTTTTTCTTTTATTGTAAATATTTCAGACAAAGAGAAAGATATGAATAAAGATTGTAAAATTATAACCAAATTTTTGGTTTCAATTATTTATTAACTTTCTATGTCCATTAGCAAAGAGTAGTAATTGCAATACGAAAAAATTCCTCAAAAAAGTGAATATAGCATAAAAACCAAAAAAGTTAAATAAAATAAACAGAAAACCTCGAAAGAGGTGCCAGGTTCTAACCCCAGTACAGCACCCAGTTTTAATCAGCCAGGAGGTTCCATATAAGCGCACACTCCGCTGCAGACTGAATATATCATTCGGAATACATTATATTATTGGTAAACGTTTTCGTATTTTACATTCAACATCAGACCAGTGCCTTAAAAGCATGTGTCGCATACATGATTAGCCAGCCACAAATAAAACATCTTGGCCACATCCAACTGTTATTAGTTTCACGGAATAACTGCGGGACCAAAAGTGGCGTCTGTTCTTTCGAATATGCTCGAAAGACCGGCACCACAGGCATATTGTTATTAGATTTGTCGCTGCGTCGCTATCGTAGTAACTTTGTAGTTACTTGTTTCTCGATAGTGAACCACGACACCTGGTCCGTCTGCCAATACAAATCATGGTAGATAAGGTCTTAAGAGGTCTTTACAGACCGGTAATAATGAAATAAAATTACGGTAGCGACTGTTACATTCAATTACTTCTTTCTGTCTTCTTCTTTTGTTCTATATCTATAAAAATGTCATGATAACTATAGACTAAGACTTTGTTTCCTCTCTTCACAATGGCATATCTTACGGACTTTTCAGACAACACAGTGCCCTTAATTTTTCATTAATTCTGTCTTACAGCTCATGTATTAAACCCCTTGTCTTTGAGAAACAGAATAATTGCGAAGCCAGACTGATATACGTCAAATTTCCTCATTGTTTCAGTTATTTGCACACACAGCCACTTAAAAACAGAACAGCTACACTACGAGGAATACTGGCTACTCACACATTCATACACACACCACATACACATACACGTATGATATATTCCTGCGTCTGCTCAAAGACAACTTGGGCTTTTCAAAAATATTCATATGTTTGTAAATCTATAGAGGACGTAACTACTCTGGTCCTGAGTCCCTAGGCTTAGAAATTGCTTAAACTAACTTATGATAAGGACAACAAACACATCCATTACCGAGGGAGGAATGGAACCTCCGACGGCGAGCAGCGGCGCGCTCTGCAATTAGGCGCTTTGTAACGCTCGGCCACTCCACCGCGGCTGGGCTTCTCACTATAGACAATATTACGTTCTACCACTGGGCTGTTCTTTACAAATAAAGAGTGAGACACTTCGTTTATCGAAATATTTGCAAAACGGCAAGTCGTATATAAAAAAAGTGCAATAAAAATTTACAATAATTGTAAAAACAGCTAAACAAGTTGCACTATTTAGATACTTGATCTAGACTTCGGCACCAATCTTCTGATGAAGGCACTCTTAGTTGGTGTCGAAATCTAGATCAAGTATTTAATAAGTGCAACTGGTTGGGCTGTTCTAACAATTATTGTAAATTTAGTATGGTAGCTGCAATTTTTGGCAAGGCATGTTTAAAATCGGAAATAAAAATTGTTCACCTCCAATAGCGACATCCATTAACATGAAGCTCGACCTGATGTATCCCCGAGGTGGGACAGGGGGTGACTTTGAAATCTTAAATAGGAAATCCTATATTTATTATTTCGATTCTCCAGGAAAAAATGTAACATTTGTGTGATTATTATTATTAGTAGTAATAGTAGTATAAGTATCATTTTTAATTGATGGATAGCGCTTTAATCAGCAAAAACGAAAGTGAGTTGAAAATGGTTGAAAATCGAGGACAGTTATTGATGTTTTAGATAATGCTGACACCTCCCACAATCGAATAACCCACAGGTTGTGATCATGCTCTGTCCTCGAACAGACTGTTTATTATAGAAACGTACCATCATTTGATGAACGAACTAACTCCCAAATGGAGGACTTAATAATATATATTTCCGGTGTAGAGAAGCAGCTGAGAGAGCTAAATACGAAAATGTCTCCTGATCCGGCTGGAATACCAGTTCGGTTTTACAAAGAGTATTCTGCGGTATTGGCCCCCTTACTTAGCTTGCATTTACGGAAACTCTAATTCAGCGCAAAGTTCCTATTGATTGGAAAAAAGCGCAGGTGACTCCCGTTTATGAGAAACGTAAGAAAACTGACCCACATGATTACAGGCCAGTATTGTTCACATCTTACCAGTATAATTTTGGAGCATATATTCGAATATAGTGAATTTCCTTGAGACGGAAAAGTTTCTTTCTACAAGTCAGCACTGGTTTAAGAAACATTGTTGGTGTGAAACTCAGCTTGCCCTTTTATCACATGATAGCTTGCGAGCCATGGATGAAGGGCAACAATAGGCCTCGATTTCAAAAAGGCATTTGACGCGGTGCCACACTGCAGACTGCTATCGAAGAGATGAGTATATGGAATAGGTTCACAGATTGTTGACTGGCTGGAAGGCTTCAATAAGTTACAGAAAGCAGTACGATGTTCTCTACGGCGAGTGTTCATCAGAGACGAGTGTCAAGTGTGCCCCAGGGGAGTGTGATAGGACCGCTATTATCATATATCTGTATAAATGATCTGATGGACAGAGTAACTTGTAATTTGCGGCTGTTTGCTGATGATGCTGTGGTGTATGGGAGGACGTCCTCTTTAATTGACTGTAATAGTATACAGGGTGAGTTAGACAAAATTTCTATTTGGTGTGAAGTTGGCAGCTAGCTCTAAATGTAGAAAAATGGAACGTGATGCCCATGAGCAGGTAAAACAATCGCACAATGTACTAATACAGCATTAGTAATGAGCGTCTTGATGCAGTCAAATCGTTTATCTAGGCGTAACATTGCAGAGCGATATGAAATGGAACGAATATGTAACGATAGTAGTGAGTAAGGCAGACAGCCAGCTTCGGTTTATTGGGAGAATTTTGGGAAGATGTACTTTATCTGTAACGGAGACTGTGTATAAAACGCTTGTACGACCACGTCTAGAGTATTGCTCGAGTGGTTGGGACCCTCAGCAGATGAGTTTAAAGGAAGACATAGAAGCAGTTCAGAGGCGAGCACCGTGCGTGAGTAGCCGAGCGGTCTGGAGAGCCTATCGCGGAGAACCTAGACAGTGGATCGCGTCGAAGGTTCGAATCCTCCCTCTGTTATGGATTTTTGTGCTGTCTTTAGAATAAGTTAGTTTATAAGTATTTTGTAAGTTTAGGGACTGATGACCCCGGTGAAGTCCCATAAGCTTTACAAACATTTGAACAATTTTTGAACAGAGGCGAGGAGCTAGGTTCGTTACTGGTAGGTTCGACAAATGCGCGTCTCTCAGAAATGCTCCATGAACTCAAATGGGAATCGCTGAAGTCGACGTTGTTTTAGCGGAAACGCTGATGAGGAAATATACAGGACCGTCTTTTGAAGCTGAATGTAGCACAATCTTCCTGCCGCCTACTTACATTTCGCGTAAAGATCAAAGAATATTAGAGAAATTAGGGCTGGTACAGAGGCGTATAAACATTCTTTTTTTCCTTATTCTATTTGGGAGTGGAAATAGGAAAGGAAATGCCTAGTAGTAGTACAGTGTACCCTCCGCCACGCACTTTACGGTGGATTGCAGAGTACAATCAGTACGCAATGGTTCCTCGATGCTAACGGTTCCAGAGAGGATAGATATAATTTCTTCATACTTCCACTCATAGCAATGTTGAACAAATTTTCCAACAGTATGTTAATTTGTTCCCTGTTATGAATTATTCTTCTGCGACTTTTCAGTATTTTCCTACTGTTTGCTGGAACTGTTAAACCGAGAGAAAAAGTCCGATGTGTATTTGTTCGCGATATTGCCGATTTTCAAGTCTCATCTCATTTTCATTCTTTACGATTACAGTACCATCTGTTATGAAACGATATCATCTTCTTTGACGTCATGCTTGACAAAGCAACTAAACGTACGTATTCCATCGTCTGTAGTTCCTAGCTGGAGAATTGTCGTGAAACATTTACGCACTATGTTTGCATTATTCCTGAGAGGCACAGTTACGTAATTTGCCGTGTGCACTATAACTTTTCTTTTTCATTAAGTCTGCACGGGACGAGTTCTGGGTTAATGTGACGCCTGCAAATTCTGTGGCTAATGTTTCATGCAGGTGTGCACAGAAGTGAGAAATGCATTTCTCCACTGGGCTGTGAGAATGACCTCTGCTCTTATTTAACGCACGGGAGGGCTGTAATAAGAAAATGCTCCATGTAAACGTTGGTTAACTTAAGATGAATATAAACTTTACACAGGTGAGAAAAAATGGAATTTTCTTTCTCCATCGCGAGCAGCTTAGAAGAGTGAAGTAACTTCTTACCTGATAAAGACAAGGAATATGAGAACATTCCTGTCATATTTAAATCCCCTTTGACTTAAATTGGAGAAATATTTCCGAAAAATAGTACTTTCTCATTGATTCTAATAAAATTTGTTCACATTTGACAAAACGTTAAAATGTTTCCTACATGCTAGCCGCAAGTAACCAAGTAAGAAGAACGTGTCTGACAACTCGCTAAAAAGGCATATCTTTGACCTCGGACGTTCGGAACTACACGAAACCATGTTCAGAATATTTGCGGGTCAATGATAAAATAATAATAATAATAACCGGTTGTCTCTGTCGTTTCTAAGTAAGACGTTGCATTCTACCACAATTGCCATTTCCAGAGAAAGAATTACCCAAAATACAAATGATACGTAATTGAGTATTGTCATTACATTCTCAAACAACACAGTCAAAAACCTCTCCTTGAAGTACAAAAGCCCAAACCAAAAATTTCCTCTATACCTGCTTTCGATGTAAATCAATCAGTTTTCTGCACCAAAGTATGTGTTACTGCATGTTTTGGAATGGAATGTTATGATACAGAAGAACTACACGAAAATGTAATTAGTGTGGTGTTTGTATTGGGCTGCTCATAGACGAAAGTGATTTTGAATACAAAAACGTTAGTTCAGTGATGTGTTCATATTGTAGTCTTTGTTTCTACAACTCTATCGAAATCCTGCAGATGCATTTCAAGGACTAATATCACCACCATCAGATGAACAGCATAATTGTGTTTTATTATTCGAAGCAGAATATTTTGGTATACCCGTGCGAGGGGGGGGGATTCGAACCCCCGACCGTAGTGGCCGTGCAGACCGTGACTGGCGCGCCGCAGACCGCTCGGCCAACGCGGCCGCAGTATACGTTGTTTTTGAGCGTTAATCAAAGCTTGATTTCGAGATATAGAGATATAGAGATCAAAGATGTCCCTTGCAATCTGCGGAACAAGACTTCGAATTAAACGTACATTACCGCATTTAGGCTGTGCTTGGCTTTTGGCTTAGAAGTATTGTAACGGTCTTTACATTCGTCTATAAATTGATAAAATTTGAAATAGTCTCACCCTGCACTGTGTATCCGACATGCAAGTTGTAGTGCCATTCTTGAACGCCTCCCCATATTGTCACCAAGTTGGTGAAATGGAAATTTATAAGTTCAAAAATGTTCAAATGTTTGTAGAACTTATGGGACTTAACTACGGGGTCATCAGTCCCTAAGCTTACAAACTACCTAAGACTAAGGACGGCACAAATATCCATGCCCGAGGGGGGATTCGAACCCCCAACCGTAGTGGCCGTGCAGACCGTGACTGGAGCACCTCAGTCCCCTCGGCCACCGCGGCCGGCAAATTTATAAGTCACTAATTGTGTGGTTTAGAATACTAATCGTTCAGAGAGAAAGCTTCTATTGGTCAAAACAGTCATCTAACGATTACTTAAGGTGTTCACCCTCCAACATGATGTCCATATCTGTTTTAGGGTTTGAGAATTTTGACTTCATCACAATTCTGCTACTGTTGCATGAGACGTCTGTGACATTATGAGGAGAAGTACTGCAGTAGTCTCTGGTAGTCGGGGGAGCGTATGGCGTTGTGATTTCGGTTAGAGAAAGCTGATTATTAAGTTATTGTGAAACGGGCTAGGCTCGTATGTGGGTGACATTATTTGAATGGTATACCAGCCAAATGATAAACTAAGTGAACCACACTCAAATAAACAAAGGACTCGCAAAATAAAATTCACAATTGAAAAATAAATTTGTAACAAACAATCATCAAAATTTCCATTACACAACAATAATAAAAGGAAATTGCAAGTCCAATCGACTCCATAGAAAGAAGGTAGCAGCAATTAGGATCCCTTTTAACAGGATCCCAAATAATTAAAGAAATTCCGAAAGAGAAATGATCAAAATCTTACAAATAGCTAAGAACAATAATTAGTACGCACAAATGTTCAAATGTTTGTTAAGCTTATGGGACTTAACTACGGGGTCATCAGTCCCTAAACTTACAAACTACTTATGAACTACTTACAAACTAAGACGGCACAAATATCCATGCCCGAGGGGGGATTCGAACCCCCGACCGTAGTGGCCGTGCTGACCGTGACTGGAGCGCCTCAGTCACCTCGGCCACCGCGGCCGGCTAGTACGCACATTGTGATATATTTGGTTTGCAGCCATCATATTCACTTTCCTCGGAGCACGTCATAATAGAGCTGAATGCAGCTAACGAAGGGAGGTTTGAGGTACCAATAACAGGCGGTGCTGTCGGACTATTCCCGTGGAAAAGGCCGCCCAAGATTATACTACTGTGCTGTGATTCGCCAGTGCATTTGGAGGCTATGTTCCAGAACTAATTTCTTCTTTAGTCGAAATCTGACTTTTTCTTTATTAAATTCGTAAGACGTCACTAGCAAGATAGCACTCTTTTGTTTCAAATCATTTAAAGACAGACGAAACGCTGCGGTCATGTTTTGTCTCGAGCTAGCGCGCCAGCAGCCCTAGGTGGATCACGCTGGCTGCGCACTCCGGTTTTGGCAGTCATCACGAGCAGAGCCGCTGTCCTGTGCGGTCTGTCACAGAATAACAGCTGCTTATATAAAAGCACATTATAACCTTATAAAGGCGACATGAATTTCGACAGAGCTGAAATAAAGAGACAGGTCGTTAATTGCACAGATTCTATTTTTCTGCCTAAATAAACCAAGTGTCAGACTTCTGCACTGGAGACACAACTTGTCAACGGGCTGGTGAACACTTTTATTAGACTTTGCATCTGCCGCGGTGGAGTAGCCGAGCGGTCTAAAGCGTCTCGCTGGGGAGCGCGCGGTTGCTCGCCGTGGAGGTTCGAGCCCTCCCTGGGGCATGGGTGTGTGTTGTGCTTAGTTTACCTAGGTTTAAGTAGTTGGTAAGCTAAACTGATGACCACGCAGTTTGGTCCGATAGATTCACAGACATTTGAACATTTAGACTGTGCATCTCACTCACGGTGGTGGAACCAACTAGGCACATCGGGAGTACTTCACTTTCGTTACAACCGAATTGAATTTCTTTAAATCAATGGAGGAGGTCATGGAAAGTAGAAAAAGTGTACATCTTTCCCCTACCATACATGGCAGCCCTTATGTGGGAATACATAACTCAGGTAGCGAGGAATTATTATTGGTTTAATTTTTTTCTCAGAGGCTATTAATTATCATCATATGACTGCACGAAATCGTTAAAAATTATTATTATTATTATTATTATTATTATTATTATTATTATTATTATTATTATCACACTCGCGCCATTAGTTTTCCAATACTGACCATCTTTCTGTAATGACGTTAAAATGAATGTTTCATAATTTTAATCTGATGAATCATTATTATTAAAATAACATTTAAGATATAGATATAAATGTCTCAGAAATTGAAGAAAGTTCAAGAAGTATAAACCCAACTACGAGAAGTCTTCGGTCTATTATCTATTAACCTTAACTTCGCAGCTTTATCCAACCAATTTGCAATCGACAATACAAGCCAAAATAGATCTGCACTGCGAGCAGGCTATTCAAAGAATGACAATATGACACTGTGCACGAATTCTTACAGACAAGAATAAAAACATAAGTTCTCGATCTCGTCCTCCTGGAAGGACGACAGCGTTATCTGGGCTAAAGAGAAGTGCTTTGTTGATATGAGACTAGAAGTTATTAACGAGAACTGTGAACTGTGAAACATCAAGATAAATTGTTTTGCAGAGAAATTGTTGTGCATCCAAAGTGACCGCAAAGGAATTAAAGAATAACGTGTGTCTGAACTCTTTCTGAATGGTTTTAAATTATGTTCAACGCTAAATTGAGATGTGTGTTGGGAAAATTATTTTTGTGAAACATGGAGCGCGTGTAGTTACAGTGAAAATGTAAGTTATGTCAAGAATCAGTAGAATACGCTGCGGTGGAGTAGCCGAGCGGTCTAAAGCACCTCGCTGCGGAGCGCGCGGTTCGAGTCGTGGAGGTTCGAGTCCTCCCTGGTGCATGGGTGTGTGTTTGTTTACCTAGGTTAGTTTACCTAGGTTTAAGTAGTTTGTAAGCTACGGACTGATGACCAGTAGAATACTAATCGGTACAAGTTAGAGAATGCAGCAAGGTGCGGCGGTGGGTTAGAGCCGCTACCAGACACAATGACCACACATAAACACACACACACACCAGACAAAGTGTTGTTCTTAGAATAGTAATACAAATTACTAACATGTTTTGTTCTGGTTTTATTGTTAGTAAAATGGCTAGGTGAACGGGAAAGAAGGTATTCTCTTCTAAGTAGGGAAAGAAATAATTGTCTTGACAATGGCAACGGTCCTATGGATCGGACACTATAAATTCCAATACATACTATTAGTTCTGGTTCATCGAATCAATTACAAAATACAGTTTATGATGTTGAAAATAGTGATAATTAAACTGTGGGTTCTGCTTCAAACGTCTGCACTGAGAATGTAGATAGTGTCGCTCTTAATCACAATGACATGGTAGATTTGGGTGGAGACGTAAGACACGCTCGATCTGACGTCGACATTTGAAATGAGCAGACAATGGAATCATGTTGGGCGAGGTGCAGGACAGCTTCAGGGGATATTTTGCCAACAGAAGATAATAGAGGAAAGAGATTTGGTAAGAAACTAAAAAAAAAAAAAAAAAAACCAGAGTTAGAATTAATTTTAAAGGAACAAAACAGGGTAGCAGGAAAAAACCACAGAAACTGTAGAAAGATTATAAAACAGATAAGAAGAATCCACAGAAAGGCTAGATGCCATGTTATACGAAGTAAACGTGGAAATAGCTAAAATGAATCGTACGTTTGACACTATGGGATACACGCCGAATACCAATAAACTTATCGCAGTCATCAGGGAGTCGTAAATATTTTGTTTATTCGCCAGATCCATATTTTAGTCACTGTATGATAATTATGAATGTTTAAAACTAGCAAATAAAACATATAAAACTCTTTGACCTCCATGTTGGAGGTTTCGTTCACGTAGTTTTATATGTTTCAATTGTTTGTTTTAACCATTGATAATGGCCATACAATGACCGGAATCTAGAACTAGTGAATTAACAAAATATTTACGACTGATTCCTGACAATTTTCTACAAATAAAAAAAGAGTCGTTGAGCACAAGAGCCATCATGGAGTCAAAACTGATAAAGTTATGTCAGCAGACTTTCTGCGGAAACATAAGAATACGATGAAAAATTAGAAATGCGTAAATCTAAAGTTAATCATGAAGTTAATGTTCAAGATATTGTAATTAATCAAAACTTGCAGGATACACAAAACACTGCGTTATTAATTAGAACTAATGATCAAAAAGTTTTACCTATCAGATACACTTGTAAAGGAAATTCAAGAACGATTCAAGGTGAAACGAGAGAAACGGAGCGAATCTTGGATTAATTCCCAGACATACAAGAAGTAAATGATATCACTGATGAAACTGAGCAAACAATTTAAACAATAAATGAGCCAGAGAAAATGAAGTAATTTTTCAGGTACGTAAACCTGTAGCGCAACAACACAGTGAAAACAATGCCACTGTCTGCGTGTGTAAACCCGATCAGTATACATGACATCGGATAGTATGAGAAATATGTATAGCCTATATGTATA
This sequence comes from Locusta migratoria, assembly GCA_026315105.1. NCBI lineage: Eukaryota > Metazoa > Arthropoda > Insecta > Orthoptera > Acrididae > Locusta > Locusta migratoria. The sequence continues at coordinate 367,901,297 of CM048745.1, read as the reverse complement.
CATATCGCATACAAATTGGTTAATTCTCTTGTGTAAATAAATTATTTAAATTACGAATGTTTAAATGATGTCATATTGTAAAGAGAAACAAATGTAAAGCATTGTAGTACACTCGTTGGCTTAGCGAGGACAATGTTCGTAGGATCTTTGCGTGGAGCAGTTGTTATCGCTGAATGCAGTCTAGGGCGAGGCGCGAGAGTGTAAAGTTGTTTGAGCTCTCGAGGTGAAACAGCAGCATACTGTAGTAGTTTGGTTTTACGATGTGTTGGTACAAGCAGTTTTGGCAATTGGGCATCGGCAAATGATTAACATAGGCACAGTGTTAAAACTACAACAGGAATAATGTCAAGAGGAATGTTGTGAGTCCAATGTTTAAACAATATTTCGTCACCAAGAAAATTCCATTTTTGCCAGTCGTTATAAAGTGACAGCAACAATCACCAGCTACACCACACCACCGCTGCAAAGTAAGATCTAAGCAATTTATCGTCTTTAGATCTGTAATGCTAAGCCATCGTTTAGTTTTGCAATGAGTCAATAGCGAACTTGGGTGAAATTAATTGGTGTCGATAAAATTGTTCAGCCGCGGCGGTATCCAAACATTTTCCTATTCCGGTTTTAATATTCCGAGGCTCAACATGAACAATAAAAAACGTTACGTAAATCTAACTAAAATCAGTTGTATTTCAAAAGATTTCAGTGCTCGAAGCGTAATTAGTACTGTTACAAAAAGTCAAAGTACAGTTAATAACCCCCCCCCTCAGGGGGCCCACAACTCTTTTGTGGGTACGTGTGTGGCGCGCACGGGTCCCCGAGCCATTGCGGCCTTCCTTCCTGTTTCCCAGGCCGCTTTTCCTCACCCTGGTTCCCTCCCTACCTAATCCTTTTTCCCACCGTACCCTTCTCCAACCCCGTCTCTAGGTGTTCTCGCGTAGACGGCCCGGCTATTCCCATGGTACTGCTGGTTTTGCAATTGTGTCTTTGTTTGCCGTGTTCACAGTTTTCGACCCAGTTAGGTCCCCATTGTGGTTTGACCTCCACCAAAATTTCTGAGTAAGTGTGAGCCATTTGGGGAAGAACTCCCAACCTAGCCCCTACGGCGCGGATTCCCGCCCTTTCCTTCCACATTCCTTTCCTCGCCGTAGCTCCCTCCCCCGCTAGGTCACTAGCACGGTAGCCAGTCCGTGTGGTGGGGCTATTATGTACCCTCATGGATGAGCCCCCTGACTCGCACAGGGATCACACTGCCGATGCCTGAGCTGTGACCTCCTCATGAATGCCAAGGAGTCGATGCTTGTCTTTGCGGGGCATCAGGACTCCCGGCAACGGTCATCCTGCCAGGTGACGTTGCTGTGGCTGGGTGGCGCCCTTGAGGAGAGCCCCTGTTTCGGAGTGGGTGGCATCGGGGCGGACACTCCGCAATGAAGAGGAAACAATCCTCTGAAAATCCTGGCTCTAAGTCAGGTGTCTCCAAGTGTGGTAAGTTTAATTTCAATGCTGCAAGATACGACCCCAAATCGTTCCCTTCATGGGGGGAACGTGGGCCCACTAAACAGACTGAGCCATATACACCACGATATTTGGTATGTACCAGACAGGATGGGGAATCTTTCCAGGCAACTAAGCCTTCTTTCTTCGTCGAACACCTGGAAGAAAAGTTTGGCGAAGTTGCCGGAATGTCAAAACTGCGAGACGGTTCGGTCCTGATACAGGCGGAGACCCCGGCTCAATCACGAAACCTCCTCACGTGTGACCATTTAGGTGACATCGCTGTGTCAATAACGCCTCACAAGTCCTTAAATAAGGTACAGGGAGTCATATACCACAGAGACTTATTGTTGCAGACAGATGAGGAATTACGTGACCATTTACAACGACGCGGAGTACACTTTGTCCGCCGCGTCTTTCGGGGACCAAAAGATAAGAGGGTGGCCACTGGCGCATTTGTTTTGGCCTTTGAGGGTGACAATCTGCCTGAAAAGGTCAAAGTCATGATGTATCGCTGTGACGTCCAGCCATACATCCCTCCTCCAATGCGATGCTATAAATGTTGGCGCTTCGGCCACATGTCCTCTCGCTGCAACGCTGCTGCAACCTGTAGGGACTGTGGCCGTGCCTTACATCCTGACACTGCCTGTGTCCCTCCACCTTATTGTGTCAATTGTGGCGGTCACCACTCTCCCTGTTCGCAGGACTGTCCCGCTCTACATAAAGAGAAGAAGATAGTTGAGTATAAAATGTTGGACCGACTAACATATTCAGAGGCACGAAAGAAATATGAAAACCTGCATCCTGTTTCATTAGTCAGTTCATACGCTGCTGCTACATCGATGGCGCCACCACCGGTGGTCACATCTCGCCCTGCTCTACCTCCGTCTGTGGGCCCAATGGGCCGCCCCTCTACCTCTGCCTCCCAGACATCTGGAGGCACACAATCTTCTGTGGGGCAGGTACTGCCCCCCACGTCGGGAGTGGCTACCCCCACTCCCCAGCCAGAAAAGGGTTCCCCTTCTCTGGCTTCTGTTTCTGGGAAGGGAACCTCTTCTGCCCTTCCAACCATGTCCCCCCAGATATCTGACACTAGCCAGCGGCTGAAGGACCCTCGGCCAGAAAGCCGCCTGGCCGCCTGTCTTCCCACACTCCTCAAGCCCCTCCTCCTCCGGTAGGCCCAAGGAACGACGGGAAGACAAGAAGGAAAGAAAAGAGGAAACGGTGAAGCGCAAGGAGACACTGGCGGTCTCGGTGCCCCCAGCCCTTGCACCTGACGCGCCTGATGATGATGTGATCCTTCTAGCGACGCCAGAAGATTTGGCCTTTGCCGATCTCAGGGATACCATGGACACGGAGGATCAGGCTTCACAGCCAGCGACGAGTGCTGCTTCATGCACCGTCAACCAGGAGACAGTCTGACCCTCCAATGGAATTGTGGAGGATTTTTCTGCCATTTGGCTGAATTGCGTCAGCTGTTGAGCGCATTTCCACCTCTTTGTGTTGCTCTCCAGGAAACCTGGTTTCCTGGTGATTGGACCCCCACCCTTCGGGGCTACAGGGAGTTTTGTGTCCCAGCCTCGCCGCCGCTTTTGTGTCTGGTTTCCGTCGTAGGTGTCGGTGGCCAAGTGGAATGAGACCGACACAGGAATAAAGATAGCACGCTGGTGCAGGTACGGAGAGGAGCAGCCAGAAACTAGAGACACTAGAGTAAATTAGAACGAGATATATATTGCACAGAATTTATACAATACTTAACTTTTACATAGTACTGCAGAATGTTGATACATAGTTGAGCTAGAGTCCTGCCTAGTGCCTAACTGATAGCCAAGTCTTCACTGGTGCCTATCGGATTCCGAAGTCTTTACTGGTTGCTATCTCAGTCCCAAGTGAACGATGTCGTTCACTGGTGGCCACGAGCGGAGTTGCCGCAGAGGGCGCTTGTGGCTGTCGTCGTAAGAACGCCGTGCATGCATGGCGGCGCGCGGCGAAAGTAGGTGGCACGCACTTTGGACTTGTGCGACACCACACCCCTCCCCCCCAAACCTCCGCGCCGTCGTGGCGTAGGGCTGAGGGCCACGGCGACGGCACTGGGAGGAGGGCCTGGGCGGGGGCGTTACTGGTGGGACGGGCGACATAGCTGAGGCTGGGATCGAGACGCCGTCAGCGCCCCGGCATCCGCCTTGCGATCCTCCAGGAAACCCGGCGAAACCTGAAGAAGGGCGCACACCCCCGCCCAGAGGGAGCAGGTCATCTTCTGAGGTGCGTGGCCCAAGCTGGGGGGGCCCGCACGGTCCCGGAGTCCCTCTCGGTGACGCTGTCATCTGCGGCGGCGACGGAGGCGGAGGGGCCGACGGCGTAGGAGGCGCGTCGACATCCATCGGGAGCTCGTAGCCCGGGGTAGCTGGGCCTGGCGGCGAGCGATGTGGCTGTGCTCCCTGGCGGTGAACTGGGTCTGGAATCAAGAAACCGGAGACAGGATCGCGCGGCCTGTGCAAGCGCAATTGGTTTGCGTGGCGCCGCAGCTCCGACCCTGTGGAAGAACGTACAACATACATATTGCGACCGAGCACGAATGGTGCCTGGCAACCATGTCTTCTTCATACCAGCAAACACCATGTACAGCACCGGCGTAGAAACCTGAAAACGCGTAGCGCCATACGAACCGACTCGGTGCGCAGGAGGCTGCAGCAGGTGAAGGAGAGTGCGGTGACGGCGGCCGTGTAGCAGCTCGGCAGGAGACGGGCCGTCACGTGGCATGCATCGATACGTAGACAGGAAAATTTGAAGAGCTTGCTGCCTGGAGTGCTGACCTTTCATCTTCTCCATGTGAGACTTGAATGTTCGAACGAAACGTTCTGCTTCACCATTGGACTGAGGGTGAAAAGGTGCAGTGGTAATATGCTGAATGCCATTCACACGACAAAACTGTTGAAATTCCGCACTAACAAACTGAGGTCCATTGTCACTGACGATAGTTTCAGGCAAGCCTTCGATGCAAAACATTGATGTTAAGGCACTGATTGTACTAGAAGCTGTCGTTGAGTTCATGGCAATCACAAAAGGAAACTTGCTGAAAGCATCTACAACAATTAACCAGCGCGTATTCCAGAAAGGTCCGGCAAAGTCAATATGTAAACGTTGCCATGGTCCCTTGGGGCGTGGCCAGTCTGAGAAACGCTGTGGAGGAGCCGCCTGATGCTCCGCACAAACTGTACACTGTGATGTCATGCTCTCTATCTGAGCGTCCATACCAACCCAGGTACAATGACGTCTGGCCAGTTGCTTTGTCCTAACAATGCCCCAATGTCCTTGATGCAGGAGGCGTAACACTTCTCGTTGCAGGGAACGAGGAACAATCACTCTTGCTTGGTCGTTGTCGGTATGCAACAACAGTACACCCTGACTTAAAGATAATGCATGACGTGCAAAATAACGTCGAACCAGAGGCCGATCAATGTCTTTGGCTCTGGCAGGCCACGCTGAGCGAACAAAACGTGTTACCACACTTAGGTCTGCATCCGCAGCTGTTTCCTGTGCAACCCGACGAGAGTTCAAAGGAAAGTCTGCGACAGCGGAAGCATCTCTGGAGTCTATCTGACAACATGCCATTTCTGAAGAATCAAATGATACATCCTGGCCAACCGGAAGTCGGGAAAGTGTGTCCGCGTTGGCATGTTTAGTGGTAGGTCGGTCCAAATCTCATACTGATAATTTGACAATATCAAGGACCATCTCTGAAGCTTTTGTGCCGTTCGTGGCGGAATTGGCTTTGTGGGTGAGAACAACGACGTGAGAGGCTTGTGGTCTGTCAACAAATAGAATTTTCTGCCATAGAGATAATGATGAAACTTTGTGACGCCGTAAATGATTGCTAAGGCCTCCTTTTCTATCTGACTGTAATTCTGTTGCGTCGGCGTCAGTAGCTTGGATGCAAAGGCAAGACGACGATCGTGACATCCAATACGATGTGATAAAACTGCACGCACACCGTACGACGAGGCATCAACTGCTAACACTACAGGCTTCTGTGGGTCAAAGGGAATCAAACATGCATCACTGAGTAGTGCAGACTTTAGTTTGTCAAATGCAACTTCACAATCTTTAGACCATACAAAAGGAACATTCTTCCTACGTAAGTGATGCAGTGAAGCTGCAATCTGAGAGGCATTGGGAATAAATCTGAAATAATAATTAAGCTTTCCCATTACTGCTTGCAATTCGTGTACATTCTTAGGAGGAGGCAAGTCTTTGATTTCTCGAAGACTGTGACTGTAAGGGATGAATTCCCTGATTTCTCGAAGACTGTGACTGTAAGGGATGAATTCCTTGGACATTAGTCACATGGCCTAGGTACTCTATTTCAGTTTGAAAAAACGAACACTTTGCTTTATTGCAACGTAGACCTGCTGCAGTCAAATCTTTGAACAGGCACTCCAGGTTTGCTAAATGTTCTTCAACTGTACGTCCGGATACCACAATATCATCTAAATATAAAACTCTTCTGGGTGTTGGACCGCATCGTCAAAATATCAAACACTTCACCGACGTTTCGGCCACTATTGCAAGTGGCCATCTTCTGGGTGTTACATTTACACCCAGAAGATGGCCACTTGCAATAGTGGCCGAAACGTCGGTGAAGTGTTTGATATTTTGACGATGCGGTCCAACACCCAGAAGAGTTTTATATACAATGACAACGGCCGCGGAAGCCTTCGTTTACAATCATCTAAATAGTTCGAACAACACGGTACGCGTCAGCTGTTCCAAAAAACGCTGAAAAATAGCGGGGGCGGAAGAACTGCCAAAGGGTAGGCGTTGAAATTGAAAAAGGCCCATGTGAGTATTAATGACGAAAAACTTTTTTGACTGTCATCAAGTGGAATCTGTAAGTATGCCTCTGCTAAATCAATCTAGGAAAAGAAACGAGACTGTCCTAATTTGTCCATTAGTTCGTCAGGTCTGGGCAGGGGATAAGTGTCTACAATTGTTTGACTGTTCACTGTTGATTTGAAGTCCGCACAGAGACGAAGTTTTCCTGACGGCTTGGGTATAATTACTATAGGCGAAGCCCACTGACTCGCAGAAACAGGAGAAATCACCCCACTATCTTGGCAATGTTTAAGTTCTTCCGCAAGTGTTTCACGTACTGCGATAGGCACTGGTCTAGCTTTACGAAATTTTGGAACTGCAGATTCTTTTAAAGTTACATGTGCCTCAAAGTCTTTAGCACAACCTAGTTTCGGCGAAAACAAGTCACTGTATTTTTCACACAATGCATTTAATTTGTCCTGAGGCACTATTGACGAAATTTGAAGTACATCTCTTTGAATTGGTAATCCAAACAAGTCGAATGCATCTATTCCAAAAATATTCTGCGTCGATTTGGCCTGTAGAACTACAAAAGCAACTGTTTTTGTTACACCTTGAAACGAGGCGGGCAGGTTACACGTTCCTAGCACGGGAATATTTTCACCTGTATAAGCTGTTAACACTTGCTGTGACGGCGACAATTTCGGTGAACCCAGAAGTTCGTAAGTGTCTTTATTTATTAATGTGACAGCGGAGCCAGTATCAAGCTGAAATTGCACCGTCTTATTTTCTATGAAGAGAGTCACAAACAGTTTTTGCATGCGGCGCTCGACAGGTGCGCGAATGTGGGCAACGTCTGCTACGGTTTGTTTACTGCGCTTGCGGGGGCCGCGTAGTGAAGTAAGCGGCGCAGACTCGGCACGCAGCGGATTAACAACACTGTCACTAGATGACACTACCGCCGGATCGGCGTCCGCGCAAGCATGCGAAGCTACTCCAGATGTACTAACTACTGCACTACACTTTTGAGTAGCTACTTGATGTCTACTGTCACTAGCTACACAGTACTGGGCACTATTACAAGGAACAGTTGCAGAAGGCACTATTTTCACTACAGGATTGCACTGTTCATAGTCATTTTGCTTGTCCCGAACCCTTTTCCGTTGCACTGTTTTACGCGCTCGTCGGCGCTTGCTACGTGGTGCACTATATAGTTTTGCAGTAGGCGCAAAAGCACTTTCTTGCAATTGAGAACCAAAAGAAGCATTGTCCAAATCCACGGCGTTTATGACATTGACAGAATGAATTGTTCGTGCACTCGGCAAAGCACTGTTTCTAACGGTACCGTTCTTTGAGTTTTTAATTTGCATACACACAGACTGTACATGTCCTGATTTGCCACATTGATAACAGGTTGCGTTGCGACTAGGGCAATGAGCACGCTTGTGGCGAGACACACACTGGGGCAAGATTTACGTACATTTTTCTGAAATGAGCGTTGGCGCCCGTTATTCAAATCACTGTTTCTAACACGACTGGGCGACCTTTGTGTCGCACTTTTACACTCGCTACTGTTCACTGTCTGTTCAGCACGGTCTGTACTATTGTAAGAATCACTAGTGCTACACTGAGAACTACGGCTAGGAAAGCGTCCGTTATGGCGCACTGAATTAACACTGTGGCTTTGCATTTCTACATCTGCTAAGTCAAAAGTATCATGCGCATCTATAAGCTGCAGTACACTGTCTAATGAGGGGTCAGACTGTTTCAGAATTGCTGCTCTAATTCTGGGGTCCTGAATATTCTGCGTAATCGCATCCCTCAACATCACGTCACTATACGAAAGTCCACAAGAGCAAGTAAATTTACATTTGCGGGTTAAGCCCTTCAATTCCGTAATCCACTCTTGGTGTGACTGCTGCGGTAATTTTTTAAGTCTGAAAAATCGGTACCGTGCCGCAGCTACGAGAACTTTTCTCTCATAATGAGCATTTAGTGCCTCTACTATTTGTTCAAAGTCTACATCACGAGGAGATACGTCAGGGGAAAAGTTTTTTCAGTAACACGAAGGTGTTGGTGCCAACCACAGATAATAGCAGATGCTTCACTTTCTGACCTGTAATTTGATGAGCCGCGACGAGTTCTTGAAACTGTGCGAAGTAGTCGCTCCATTCTTCCTCACGTTCGTTGTACTGGCGAAACGTAGGAAGCGTTGCGGCGGCAGGTGTGGGCTGCTGAAGCGGCGGCTGTTGTTGTTTAGCTGCTTGCGCTGTGAGCTGGGCCACAGCCTGCAGGAGTTGTGTTATTTGCGCCGTCTGTAACTGAATAATTTCCATTAAGTTTGGGTTCGCGGTAGTGGCCATGCTGACCGATTAGGCGCCGCGCATACAAGTAAATTATAACAAAACACAAATGCAATATGAAAGAGGACGCTCTGCAACAAAAAAGTCCACAAAACACGTAACTGAATATATTCCCCCAAAAATCTTATAATAAGGGTGGGTGGGCGGGAGCAATTTCTGTGTGCTCCGACTGCTGCTGTCTGGCTGCTTGTCCAAGGTTCGTCTATCACTCCTCGTCGCCACTTTTGTGTCCCAGCCTCGTCGCCGCTTTTGTGTCTGGTTTCCGTCGTAGGTGTCGGTGGCCGAGTGGAATGAGACCGACACAGGAATAAAGATAGCACGCTGGTGCAGGTACGGAGAGGAGCAGCCAGAAACTAGAAATACTAGAGTAAATTAGAACGAGATATATATTGCACAGAATTTATACAATACTTAACTTTTACATAGTACTGCAGAATGTTGATACATAGTTGAGCTAGAGTCCTGCCTAGTGCCCAACTGATAGCCAAGTCTTCACTGGTGCCTATCGGATTCTGAAGTCTTTACTGGTTGCTATCTCAGTCCCAAGTGAACGATGTCGTTCACTGGTGGCCACGAGCGGAGCTGCCGCAGAGGGCGTTTGTGGGTGTCGTCGTAAGAACGCTGCGCCGTGCGTGCATGGCGGCGCGCGGCGAAAGTAGGTGGCGCGCACTTTGGACTTGTGCGACACCACAGGGGGTACTTCAATAATCGCACCATTTACAATAGGGTGTCGGGCGGGGTATGTCTATATGTACATACCTCTGCCTACAGTTCCCCAGTGCCACTTCACACAGCCCTGGAGGCTGACGCTGTCAGGGTTCGAGCATCATGGGACATTACCATCTGTTCCCTTTATCTCCCTCCTGATGCAGCAGTAACACCAGCTGATCTGGCAGCCTTGATCGCTCAACTTCCTTCACCATTTCTTATTTTAGGAGATTTTAATGCACATCACCCCATATGGGGGAGCAACGTGACTACAGGACGTGGTCGAGAATTTGAACTACTTTTTAACCAACTTGACCTTTGTATTCTTAATACAGGAGCTCCTACCCATTTTAGTGTGGTCCATGGCACCTTTTCCGCCATAGACCTTTCGTGTGTAGTCCGGGCTTACGTCCACTCCTTAACTGGTTGGTCCATGATGACCTTTGTGGAAGCGATCACTTTCCCATCTTCCTTTCGCTTCCCCACCACCAACACCATGCACGTCCACCCCACTGGTCCTTCCATAGGGCCGACTGGGCAGCATACACTTCAGGTGCTACGCTGGATACCCCTCTCCCTGCTGATGCAACAATGGCAGCCGACCAGATCATTTCCGTTGTTGTTTATGCCGCTGAGTCCGCGATACCATGTTCTTCTGCCGTATCCCGGCAAAGACCAGTACCCTGGTGGTCACCGGAGATAGCAGCAGCAGTTCGCAATCGCCGTAGAGCTTTGCAGCAGTACCGGCGCCACCCCACCGTTGACCACCTGGTTGCCTTTAAACGTCTTCGGGCCCAGACACGCCGGCTTATCCGAGAGCGCAAGCAGGTATGCTGGGAGAGATATGTATCCACAATTGGACTCCGTGTCTCCTCCAGCCAGATTTGGACGAAGATTCGCCGTATATCAGGCTACCGTCCACCGGCAGGGATCGCGGGTCTCTCTATCCATGGAACTATTCATACCGACCCGACCATCATTGCCGAGGCTTTTGCAACGCACTTTGCTCTTAATTCGGCGTCCACTACCTACAGCCAAGGTTTTTGTACCTTAAAAGAGCGGGCTGAGCGAAAGCAGTTGGTATTTCGCACCAACCGCCAGGAGCCGTACAATGCGCCATTTACCGAGTGGGAATTTCAAAGTATTCTTGCCAGTTGCCCCAATACATCTCCAGGACCGGACCGAATCCACTGTCGAATGTTAAAACATCTCTCTGTAACCTCGCTACACCATCTTTTGGATTTCTTCAGTCGTCTCTGGATCGAGGGAGCATACCCGTCCCAATGGCAGGAGAGTACCGTTATTCCTCTGCTGAAACCAGGTGCGGATCCATTGAACGTTGACAGTTACCGTCCCATAAGTCTCACAAACGTTCTTTGTAAGCTTTTTGAACGTTTGGTGAGCCGGCGACTTCTGTGGGTTCTCGAGTATCGGGGTCTGCTCGCCCCACAACAAGGTGCTTTCCGGCAGGGTCGCTCTGCCATTGATAACCTCCTCTCTTTGGAGTCGGCGATCCGTACTGCTTTCGCCCGACGTCACCACCTCGTCGCCATCTTTTTCGACCTCCGGAAAGCATATGACACGGCATGGCGTCATCACATCCTTGCCACACTACATGGGTGGGGTCTCCGTGGATCTCTCCCTCTTTTTATTCAGAATTTTTTACTTTCGCACCGCTTTCGAGTCCGCGTTGGCACCTCCTTCAGTTCCTCCCATATCCAAGAGAATGGGGTACCACAAGGGTCCGTCCTAAGTGTACCCCTCTTCTTAGTGGCCATTAATGGCCTAGTGGCTGCAGTGGGGCCATCAGTTTCTTGCTCTCTCTATGCGGATGACTTTTGCCTGTACTACTCTACCGCTACTACAACTGTAGCTGAACGACGACTGCAGGCAGCCATTCATCGGGCACAGAATTGGGCTTCTGCCCATGGTTTTACATTTTCCCCGGCGAAAACCAGGGTGATGCACTTTTGTCGCCAACGCACGGTACATCCGCATCCGGAGCTCTACCTTGATGGTGAGCTCCTACAGGTTGTGGATACACACCGTTTCCTGGGTCTCCTTTTTGAGTCGCGTTTGACATGGTTCCCTCATCTGCGCCAGCTTAAGCAACGGTGTTCACGACATTTGGACATCCTTCGTTGCCTCAGCCATACTGTCTGGGGAGCAGCACGCCCTGTCCTCCTGCGGCTGTACAACGCTCTGGTGCACTTCTAGACTACGGAAGCCAGGTCTACGGCTCAGCCTCTCCATCTGCACTGCGAGTTCTCGACCCAGTGCATCATACCGGCATCCGTCTGGCCACTGGAGCCTTTCGTACAAGCCCTGTCACAAGTCTCTTGGCAGAGGCTGGAGTCGCCCCATTGCGATACCGGCGCCAACAACTACTCGCCCAGTATGCTGCCAGAGTTCACTGTACCCCTCGGCATCCGAATAACAGACTCCTCTTTCCGGGAGAGGTCACTCGTTTGCCGCACAGGCGACCTCGGTCGGGACTCCCGATAGCAGCGCGTGTCCAATCGCTACTATCGATCCTGGACTCCTTTCCTCTTCACCGTCCCTTCTGCTCGACTTTCCAGGCTCCTCCCTGGACCGTTCCTCGGCCGCGGATTCGGTTGGATCTTTCCCGTGAGCCGAAGACCTCTATTTCTCCTCTGGTCCTACGGCATCAGTTTTCTGCCCTACTCCATGAGTTCTGTAACTCCGAGGTCATTTATACAGACGGTTCTTCAGATGGCGACCACACTGGATATGCCTACATGCATGGCGCCTATGTTGAGCAACGCTCTTTGCCACCCGGCAGCAGCATCTTCACCGCAGAACTGGTGGCTATATACCGCGCCCTTACACACATCCGCACATGCCCTGGGACCTCCTTCCTGATCTGCAGCGACTCGCTGAGCGGTTTACAGGCCCTTGATCAGTGTTATGCTCGTCATACATTGGTCAGGGCCATTCAGGAGTCGATAATGGCTGTTGTTACATTCTTTTGGACCCCAGGCCATGTAGGCATTCCGGGCAACGAGAGCGTCGACCAGCTAGCCAAACAGGCTACCACTTGCTGCCCTCTGGCGATTGGCCTCCCAGAAGCAGACTTCCGCCCGTTGCTTCGCAACAAAATACGCGAACTGTGGAACGCTGAATGGTCCGCTCTGGACGTGCCCAATAAGCTGCGGACGATAAAGGACACAACATCTGTCTGGAAGTCCTCGCAGCTGGGATCCCGTAGGGACTCCGTGGTTCTCTGCCGTCTCCGAATTGGTCACTCACATCTGACGCGTGGTCACCTCCTCCGTCGAGAGGACCCGCCCGTGTGCCAATGTGGTGCTCCATTGACGGTGGTCCATCTCCTACTCGACTGTCCCATTTTAGCCCCACTGCGGATTTCTTTTAACCTCCCAAACACTCTCTCTTTGGTGCTCGGCGACGATGCCTCTGTGGCTAATTTGGTTTTATGATTTCTCCGTGCCGGGGGGATTTACCAGTTGCTATAACTCCTCTGGGAGGTCTTTTAGATTCTTATCTCTGTTATCCTTGACGGGTCTTTAGACTACAGCTTTTCACGTGTATGTTATGTGGCTGGCTTTTCCCATTTTATACCCACGGTCGGCCAACCACATTCATCGGTTTTATCATAATTTTATCTTTTATTTGTTACTGTGTGTCTGGCGTCTTAGTATCGTCCATTGTTGACTCTGTCAATATTTCATTGGCAGTATGTTCTTTTCTTTTGCCCTACTTTAAATATAGCTCAGGAGCTTTTGTAGACGACTATGTTTTTCTGTGTGTCGCCTAGCTATGAAGCGGGGGACTGATGGCCGTAGTAGTCTAGTCCCCCTAAAACCCCCATACCAACCAACCAACAGTTAATAACAATTGCAGATCATCGACTATGAACATGTTGTGGAATCATACAATATTACCAAGCAGTGAATATTAATTTAGTGTTAAATATTCAAGTCACGCCTACTAAAAGACGCACTGCAACACTTGGTTAATGAATTAAACTGAACAGTTCAGTTATACTGCTAAACATTTATAATGACAGATTAAGTTGTTGATATTATATGGAACAAATTAACATTTGATCCAATTTGTTAAACAAAGTTAACTGCATAAGTCTCACTAAATGACTCACTTGATCAATCAGCTAGTCATTGTAGGCACAAGTCAATTACAACAATTAACAGTCCTATTGCTAATCAAGATATAGTAAAGTGGCTGGCTAGCATTATGATGATGGTTTGATTTTACGTACAATTGTTGCATGCATGCTTTACCATTAAAAAACTTTATGTTCATTGGAGGTATTTGTGCTAATTATTTCCACTGCCTAAGTAACTTAAATTTACCGATTTTATGTTGCTCTGTGTTTCCTGCTGCTATGGCATGTACGCTTAATCTGCGGTCTGTGACCGCGTTCTTCCCATTTAACCAATCGGTGATTATTGCTATTAGACAGTACATTTTATTAATTAATTTGATTTGATTTAGAAGATGAAGGAACCATTTCTGGAATTCGCTTGAGAACTGTTCCAAAGATTCGACAGGCTGTAGACCGCTGCATTCGTTCCACCAACAGAACAGGTAGTAGACCGCTGCATTCGTTCCATCAACAGAACAGGCTCTGCTATCGGCCTTCTAAATCGTTGCCAACAAAACGACTTTGAAGAAAGTAATAAGTGCATACATGTAACACTTTTGTATCGGTGTGAATAAATAGTTAAACCTATTTAAGTTCCAACCATTGTCTTTAATGATCGTGACAATGTGAAGTCGTTTTACAACGTTGACACAAATCAGTCCTTCCACATCTCCTGGCCTAAACCACGAAACAAAGCACTGGTCGACAACCTCCATACGATCCTACAGGAACGGACAAGCTGCCTGCTGGGACGCGGGTCGCCTGTCGCCGCTGGGAGCCCGTAGTGTGACGGAGAACTGGGTGCTGGCTGCGGTTTGTGTGCCTCGTCGTCAGGCACCTGTTACGCCGCCTGTGCTGCGGTCAGGAGGCACGCCCCGTGGCGAGCGCGCGTGACGCTGCAGCCGCACCACACAGCAGCGCTCGTCTCCACACTAATTACTGCACTCTCCTCTGCTGCCAAGAGACACTCTGTGACAACGATTCAACACCCTGCGATATTTCGTTGTCGTGAACACTGCTCCCATAACCATTTCCTGACACGTATTAACAAGGACTTTTTCTTTTAAACAGTGAAGTCAACAGCAATCTGTTTGAAATGCAGTCGTCTAATACCGAAACAGGCATTGAATTAAAATTTGAGCCATGGCCGGGATTCGAACCCGGGATCTCCTGCTTACTTTTTTTGTTGTATGGGTACTTCTGTTCCTTGAGGTCGCTGATCGTGTATATTCGTTGTTGTTCGACTTGTTCTTGGCTCAACCTTTTTTTGTTACACAGGGCGTTCGACCCTTTGTTCGAGCGCGCTGAGCCAAAGCGACCGGCTCTAGAAAGGCAGAAAGGCACTATACCACTAAGCCACCGTGATTTAATGGGTCGCCCTTCACAACACAAACTTTCATTCTGCCTCATGTTCCCCTATGTAAATACACACCAATGTTTCCAAGGCTCTCCAGTACCGGAATAGCTACGCAGCAATCAACGTTGACGGGAATGATCCTGCCTTGTATCTCAGACACAGATGATACAAATATCAAAGAATGAATCAATATATATCAAAGATATAAATATCATATAAAGGCAAATATCTCTGGAAATTGGTTAATTGTTTCATCTTTATACGGAAACACCATATTTCGGCTGGTAACTAGCTATTTCATTGCATTAGTTTCAGAGTGACGTTTGTAAATATTCCAACTATACTAAAATGTACATCTATATAAACACTCTGCAACTCACACTGAAGTGCATGGCAAAGGATTCACTGACCCGCTTTTATAATATTTCTCTACAGTTCCATTATCTAATAGCGCGCGGGAAAAAGTAACACCTAAATCTTTCCGTTTTCAATCTAATTTCTTTTACTGTATTGCGATGATCATGTATCTCTATGTAGGTGGGAGGTAACAAAATATGCACTCATTCGGAAGAGAGAGCCGGTGAAAGAAATTGAGGGGTTCGGCGCAAGAAGAAGGCAGCTCCACTTTTTGGCTCTATTGAGTTGAACATTTTATCACATACAAAAAAGATCCCTTCATTTGATGGAAGAAAGAGGCAGCTCCACCCACTAGTTTCAAACAAATTGTTCATCGATTCCCAGAACCGGGCCACAGCTTTATACCATGCGACAGAGCGTTCGGTAATATAGGCAAGGATTTTTTTTTTTATTTATTTATTTATTTATTTATTTTTTTTTTCCCCAGTGGGATATGATCGCGTTATCAGAAGAACCAGCCCCACGTTTCATGTGACTGAAGTAAACCAGAGATCTATTTTCAACTTTGTTGACACGTTGAAGAAATTCTTTTGTAAAGAACCCGTATGTATCATTATCACTAGGTACAAAATATTCCTCTATGAACAGCTATACATCGGTAAAGGGATTATTCAATGCAGTGTTACCTTAGGTATTGTCTTCTATAATGCGCAAATTTGCAACCAAGGACCTGCGATCTCATAACAATGGACCACCTTCATCAAGCTTATGATTGTCTCCTTCCGCTTAAAGGCAAAAAGTTTAAAGTTGTCAAAGAGCTGGCCAGAAAGTATGTTGGGAAAACGAAATGTGGTTTTACGACCAGCTGACGTCAGATACTTCAAACGATCCTGAGGAGACTGAAGGGGAGCTAAAAGACTGAAGAAGAACTGTAGGATTAATGTGTTATGTCAATAATGTTAATAAATGTTTTTAAAACTGAAACATGGTTAATTATGAAGAAAATGATCCTACAAACAGTTTTTCATTCACTTTGGAGCGACCGGAGGCAACTCCAAAATTCAAAACTCTATTGCATATACCTGAGTGCATCCATTTGAGTGTATTCTCGTCAGTGGTATTAGATGCCCCATAGCCTAAAACAAGGCTGACAATTTTTTCGTTTTGATGAAAACAATATTTTAAAACTTTTCTTTCAATTTGACACAAACTGGAAATAGTGGAGCTGCCTCCTTCTGAAATAAATCTCGGCGCAAGGAATAACGCTTTTCTTTTAATGATTTCCATTCCAACTCGTGCATCATATCCGTGCAACTTTCACCCATTATTTAATAATAAGGAGTTGCGTTGTAGCGGCTGTGGTATGAAGAACAGCACCTCCAAAACGGAACTAATGCTTCTGTGAAAATGACATTTAAACACGTCGAGTGCGAAATACGGAGTACAATAAACAGGTGAACAGGTACAAGTACTTATGATGTAAGTCTACACAGAATGGCAACATTGTGAATCAAGGTGTAGCAAAACTCGTGCAGTGAGTCGTCAGTTATACGATCTACTGTCTTCTGTAAGAAGGAATTCAGTACCAAGACTGAGTTACCAGTGCACCGTTGAACCTTTCGACAACTCTGGATACAGGTTACCTTATTGATAACTCTGAGGTACATATATGAAATTACCAAGGATGAAGATAATAATGGCACGAGGAAAACAAAGCTGGGAATTGGGACTGAAAACCATAGACGAAGCAACTACAGCAAGGAAAATAAAAAGTGAAATGTTTGTAAACCTATTGGACCAAACTGCTATAGTCACCAGTCCCTAGACTTACAAACTACATAAACTGTCTTACACCAAGTACAGCGCACACACACCCATGCCCAGGGAAGACTCGAACCTCTGGCAGGAACGTCCGCCCTGTCCACAGAATGACACCTCAGAACACGCGGCGCAGCAAGAGAAAATAGGCTTACACGATGGGGTCATGTTACACGCTTATGAGAAGCAAGGTTATTTAAGAGATACATAGTTTCGCCAGTAGAACATATGTGTCCAGACCAAGGAGAAACTATTTGGATTCGATGAAGAATGATCTTGAAGTAACAAGCTTAACCTCAGACGGATCATCGGTGTTAGCGCTGAAAAGGGGATCATGGAGGAATTTCATAAGAGGAACCAAGTTCCAGATTGAAAGCTGAAAGACATAATCAGTCTTAAATAAGGAGTTTGTCCACCATTGGCTCTGATATCAGTTGTAAAATTTCGAGGAAGATATTCGTAAAGTATCTTTACAAAGACAATGCTATCGTCATAAATAATCGGATCCGCAACTGTTGTTAATTTTACACTATTTTATTTTATCCATTACCTGATTTTCGAGACTTATATCTCATTATCAGGCGCATCTTCAAATTAAACTCAAATAAAATATTAACGTCTATCATGTAATAAATTGGCTACCCCACATCTGTACTAAAATTATTCAGTACAAAAAGAGGCACTAGTATCATGAAAATGCACAAATGCAGACGAGTTAACATTCAGGTGCATTGCGCGGTAGTTACTAAGCTCCTTTTCGTGCAGTTAGGACTTCAACAATTGAGAGTATGACAGCTGGACGGTACCACTAGAGCATTGTTGACGACACCACTGCTTACCTGCCTGCCGGCAGTTCAACTGCTACGGTGGCAGTTGAAGGGATGATGCGGTGCTCGGCCGGTTCGGTAAGTTGCATTTCTACGTGGGACTCACATTTTGGTTCGGTTAGGTTACGCTCGCGGAATACACAAACACTTCCTGTTCTTAACACTGCCGATTTTCTATCTTTTCGATCTTCCGCTTCTTAATTATTGGATAATGTTTTACATGCGGACCCTGCCTTGTGAGTGGCTATGTCGCGCCCTTCTTGCCTACAGTGCCTCCCGGCTTTTTGAGTGTACCAGAGTCTCACTATTTTAATCTGATCCTACATATAACAGTTTTGCGGACTCACTAAGTACGTATACTCAATTTGTACTGAATAATTTTACTAAAGAAGTAGTGTAGTCATTTTATTACATGATAGACGTCACTATTTTATTTGATTGTAAATTGCAGATGCACCTGATCATGAGATAGACATCTCAAAACTCGGGTAGTGCATAAAATAAAATAAAAGATTAAATAACAACTGTAGCGGTTCCTATTATTATAGGTCAAGATGAACGGTTGTGGATGTACTAAGAAAATTGTAACAATTACAACATGCCTGGTAAAAATCTATTTTAAATGTCTCTACTAATGAAATAAAAGAGTTCATCAAGAGGGGAGAAAATAGTCACTGGCCGAGAGCAAGTCTTTATAAATGATGTTAACACTGTCTAGTTAGATAGTTCCTAACAGTCTCTCAGCAGAATCTTCCACCCTTTTATAAATTTTCCCTGCTTTACCCTCACTCCTGTTACTAGGGTTTCATGCACTTATGGTCCTATTTGCACTAGGTAACACATATTGCATGAGGGGCCGTAAGTTTAACCAACTCACACAGTTCTTTTATTAATGACCTTAGATCTCTAAGTAGATAACGTCCCACACAGTTTCAGCACACTGGTCGCAGATTCTTGATGTCTGAAGCTAAAATGCTGTGGAAATGATTTAAGGGCTCTAACAACGATTTTCTTCATAAAGCACGGGAAGCCACTGGATTTTAAATTTATTCTTCCACCGCCGCGGTGAAGTAGCCGAGCGTTCTAAAGCGTCTCGCTGCTGAGCGCGCGGTTGCTCGCCGTGGAGGTTCGAGTCCTCCCTGGGGCATGGGTGTGTGTGTGTGTGTGTGTGTTTGTCCTTAGGTTAGTTTACCTAGGTTTAAATAGTTTGTAAGCTACGGACTGATGACCACGCAGTTTGGTCCGATAGATTTACAAACATTTGAAGATTTATTCTTCCACCGTTCACACACGCTCAGCGAAATCCACAAATCTAAGCTGTTCATTGAATGATAAAAATGTTTATTAAGCTTAAGGGACTTAACTGCGGGGTCATCAGTTTGTAAAAACTACTTATGAACTACCTTATACAACACAAACATCTCTGCCCGAGGGGCGATTCGTACCTCCGACCGTAGCGGTCGTGCAGACTGACTGGCGCGCCGCAGACTGCTCGGCCACTGCGACCGGCGCATTGATGATAGTCAGTTTTATAATAAATGCTAGTGCCATGATGATAAAATACATGTTCGTAATGAGACAAGGTGCTACGCGTTAACAGTTTGGAGGTCGGCACTGGACTGTGCTTGGTCAGGCATGGCTGCTTGTTGCTCCCTCTGCCTTTTTGGCGCCAAACGAACCTTCTAGATACGTTGCTAGTATTTTGTTTATATAAGTTACAATGAACAAAGTACCAAATGTGTTCAAATGAAAGCTTGTTGACAGAATAGTGTTACACTGAAATTACGTTATTATCTAATGTTTACTTTCTTAAATATTAATAAATGAAATGTAGGAATGGTAGCATCGGGAGAGGAATTGGCAGCCAATCAGATCACGTCTATGCTACACTGCCGTGCTTTCTGACGGTCCATACATGATCTGTGCCATCTGTTATGATTTTCCCACTCCTTCCATCGATTGCATCATGCTACTTTGCCTACTGCCAGCCAGCTACTTGGCTTCTATAAAATTTACACGTCCACACTAAGACATGAAAACTCTGAATACTATTATTAAAGTAATAAAGATATAAAATCAGATTTGTCACACAATGTTATCAATTCCTACACCAAATATCCTCCTCACTCTCTGCTCTAAAGGTTTGCCTTTCGGTTCAGTTATGCTTTGATAGGATGGTTTTCATGGAAATGCTTAGCACACCGAAACCGCTTTTGCTGTGTGTGCGGCCGTACTAACATTTTGGAATATGGTAGTGCTTGTTATCAGTATGTTAGTCACAGCAAGCAGTTTGCAGTCGAGGACGGTGAGATATTAATTCACAGTTATCCGAAGAGTGAGGATAATCATAGAAACAACTGAATACCACGATACAAATGCCAGTGATAAACTGTAGGTAGTAGGCATGCAGTATAGTAAGTTTCTTTTAAGATTGTCTGTTGGAAAATATCTAAATGATGATCCATCGGTCCATACCAGACATTTACAGTCATTAAGTATCCCGGTTTTATGATCATCCCACTGTTTGCTTCACAGCTTTGCACTGACTTCCGTTATTAAGCGTTTAGCAACAGCAGCCCTTACACGAATGTTGATCTTCACTCGTACTGTTCTTGTCGAAATAGTAGTACTCAAGTGAGTGTCGGGTCTTACAGTAGCATCAGTTGTCTGCCACACAGGTCCTTAATGCTCGTCAGTCGTTACTTTGAATTTCGCCAACTATTCCTCTTCGCCAATAAAGTTTTGTTTTGTGTATGTCGTCATTACCGACGACGCAGTCAAACACACTTTTCGTCACTTATGTTCCCAGTAACTTCCCATCACTTAGTTGCCCTCTTCAGATAACGCATTTCGCCTATCTTTTGGGTTGATCGTCCTAGAAGAAAGCATGTAATACACTGCAAGGTAACGTCCATGATTTCGAACACCAGTTGTGTACTGCGATAGTGTCTCAGTGTTAATTCCTGCGCAGTGATGCCAAATTGCAACAATATGTTGGTGTTCATATTATATTGTCCACCCTTTGTACATTCTGGAATCGGAAAGCGATTGTAGGGAATTATATTACACAACACTGAATTGTTACTTTACTTTAATTACAGCCATAATTTCCAAATGCTTTAAAACATTTGTCTGGTCTATTGAGATGCTTGGAAATTCCTTCTCCTCAAAACTGGCGCCTCTGAGTGCTGCCACTCACTGAGGCCCTCCGATTTCTCAAAATTGTTCCGAATGTTGGTTTAACGGGGACTGCCTGACTGCCCACTTTTGCAACGAGTTTGAGAGATCTCAGCACCTTGCTTTCCAACGGTAAAAGGACAACGAACCTTTGTTAATTTATTTGATTATTTAGTAGGTTATAGATTTTTCTTTATTAACCTTTCGCTAAAGGGAAATATTCTGTTACTCGGTTGAGGCTCGTAGCAGGGGGAGAGATAGAGATAAGCGTTCAGAGCTAATGGCACAAACCGGTGGGCGCACGACGAGGGCGGCGGCTCATTTTTATTCTGAGTTCCCGAGGTTCCCGGAAGACAGCTAACGGCCGAGCGCCTCCCGAGCAGGTAGAGCTGAGGCAAGGGCCTTCCAAGTATTTTCTCAAACGTTACCGTCCCGTCATCCGGCTGGCGCCACCAACACTAGCGTCGTCTTGGCGAGAGCGTCTGGACAAATACAATGCGCCTCCAAGGGCATTTTACGGTATGGTGCCGAGTTGGTGAACGCTGGAATGGCACCCACCAGGTGCCAAGTTGGTGGCCACCGCAGTTGTACAAAAGCGAGTGAGTTTGGCCGTTTACTGGCAATAATTTCCTGGCCGCGTTTTCGGCGGTGTCTGAAGGCCATCCGCCTCTACTTTGAGAAGGCTCGACGTGAGGGTGAAGCCCAGCCGGTGGAAATGCAAGAAAGCTGGGCATTGGCTGCGGTTTTATAGTAAGGGGGTTCGGTTGTCCGACTCCCGAACACCAGCAGAGATTGGCCGGACTTTGGCGCCTCACTGTGGATTGGCGTTTCAGTATAGGAGGAGCCCGGAGGCTTTGGATGTGAGTAAAGACTGGTATTTGTGCAGCTGAAGAGAGGAGACGCTTCTGCTCTCAGTTTATACTTGTCTTCGAGCAGCTGTACTTAGAGTTTGTGGTACAACTTTTCCAGATGCCCCAAAACTTATAGCGCTGAGTATTGGAAGGCGAGAACAAGGTCAGCCTGCCTGACATTAGACACACCAACACCCTAATTACGATTGTCGCAGTTCTGGTGTCACCTCTCCCTGCAGTAAATTCGTGTATTACACGAAAATTGTCTTTAGTGGCATGACATAGCCGAACGAGTGAGATCGTAGGCATTGAGATCCGCCGGGATCGACACAAGTTAAGTATCACTTCTGGAATACACAACTGACAAGGGAACTCCACGTACCCGAGGCGGCAACACTTTTTGAAAAGTTGGGTTTAGGAAGTCCTTACCATTATAAAATTTATGGTGCATTGAAAATTGCGGAATTTTATTTTAACCCTGCGGAATTAAGCGTTAAAAATTGAACAAAATAGAACTATCTAAAAACTATCAAAGATAAAAATTTCGAACCACTTGTTTTCCTATGCAACCGGTAAAAGTAGAGCCTTTGGCGAAAATTTCGAGCATTTTGCGATATCTCCAGCCGTTTGTGAAAAAACTTGAAATTTGTACATTTTTGAATGTCTTTTTGCTTGTAAAAATTATAATTAGGCAGTAATAAGCAGTGAAACGCATAACAACGTCTGAAGTGATCATTTTAAATATATACCTTCCGGTTGGTATGGTAACTGCGCCGATTGAAACCAGAATTTACGCTTTGAAACAGTTTGCGCTTGGCCCCCCGGAGTAGGCAATAGGCGATGCACGATAATTTTATTCGTGGTTTTAACTAAAATTTTCTATACGTGCTGATAAAACCCAGGTTACTTTTCAGTGGCCGTTCAAACACAAGCCAGTCATTTATTGGCACTTTTGACCTGTTTACTCTTTTATAATCAGTATATTTTTCTGTTTAAAACAGTTATTAACTAAAAAGTGGCAGCAAAATGACTGCCTGGTTTTTGAATGACCTCTCAAAACCGACTGTCTTTTTTTTTTTTTTGGGCAGGTATAGTTGTAATTACTATATTCATTTTTTAAACTGCATTTATTCTTTTAATTGGCCCAATTCACGTTAAAATAATCCTTCAATGTTGTATATCCTGTATCTGGTATGCAACGTGTATAATTGAGAATTAAGAGCTAGGTATTACGCTACTATGATAAGATATGGCTATCACATTTCCGAGATAACCTTTTTAAATGTCGCTCCAAATGAGCTATAAGAATTGCATGTTAGAGGGGCCCGGGAAACGCGGAACAGTGCACGTGTGCTCAAGCTGGCTCACAGAGTAGAGTACGGCTACGAGCGAGGCTCGACTGCATTCCCCTCCCCTCCCCTCCCCTCCCCTTCCCTAACAGTTCCGTTCGTCGCCTGGCGAACGGGCATCGCCTATTGCCTACTCCGGGGGCCAAGCGCAATTTGTTTCAAAGTGTAAATTCTGGTTTCAGTCGGCGCAGTTACCATACCAACCGGAAGGTATATATTTAAAATGATCACTTCAGACGTCGTTATGCGTTTCACTGCTTATTACTGCCTAATTATAATTTTTACAAGCAAAAGGAGGTTCAAAAAGTACAAATTTCAAGTATTTTTTCACAAACGGCTCGAGATATCGCAAAATGCTCGAAATTTTCGCCACAGGCTCTACTTTTACCGGTTTCATAGGGAAAAAAGTGGTTAGAAATTTTTATCTTTGATAGTTTTTGAGATATCCGATTTTGTTCAGTTTTTAACGCTTAATTCCGCAGGGTTAAAATAAAATTCCGCAGATTTTCAATGCGCCATAAATTTTATCATGGTAAGAACTTCCTAAACCCAACTTTCAAAACGTTTTGCCGCCTCGGGTTCGTGGAGTTCCCTTGTGAGTTGTTTTCGGGTCCTTGACTTGCAGCTATGGAGCTATCGACGCACACAGCCGCCGGTCAGCTGTGGACTTGCTGACATCACCAGCCAGCACAGTGTTGGTACAGTGTCACGTGCATTTGCCAGTGCTTCAAGGGATGCTCACTTGTTCGGATGTATTGAGAATGTTAGGTAAACTCGCAGATATCAGGTATCTGAATATTCCTCTCTATTACGCCACGGCTTCCAGTTAAATGTGCGTTGGTACAAGTGTTCAGAATTAGTTACAATTATCCTCGACTTATCAGTCATTTGCTGTAGTAGTGTAGATTCTGTTTGTATTTTATGTTCGTTAAATTTGATCTTTGCCTTAATTGTATGTGGGTTTTGCTTCCAACTCTGACGTTCATTTGACTTCAGAGAATAAAACGAGTCAAAACTTATTTTTCTACCGCCTTCATTCAAATTATTTAGTCCCCTTTACACAATTTTGGATGGTTTTGATTAATTGGAAATTATAGTGTAAATTCATTAACTGATCAATGGTGGGTCAGCCACGCTTATCCTTTGATATCAAGTGAACAAACAATTTACATACTCCATTTGCATACCATCCTTATTCCCCCTTTCTTTACCATTGTTTGCACTACACCCTTCATTTGCATACTGACAGGATCCACTTCCTCCTTCACATTTATTTTTCCCAACATACAAAAATCTTTCAAATTCATCAATCACAGTATACGGTCGGCCACCCCGTTATTCACCATCGACGTTAGCAAGTTCGTCACTAAATGCATGAGTCAAACAACGAGAATTGCTAATAATCCACATTTACATCAATTCAAATCACACTGAAGTGAATTGCAGAGGGTTCATCGATTTTATGATATTTCTCTACAGTTCCATTCTGTAATAGCTCGTTCGAAAAAAGAACACCTAAATCTTGCAGTTTTTGATTAGATTTCTTTTATTTTATTCTGATGACAATGTCTCCCTATGTAGGTGGGTGCTAAAAAAATATGTTCGCATTCGGAAGAGAAAGATGCTGATCTTGTCGCAACGAGTAACGCCTTTTATTTAATGATTTCCACTCCAACTCGTGCATCATTTCTGTGACACTCTCTCCCGTATATCCCGATAATACAAAACAATCTGCCCTTCTCTAAACTTTCTAAATCATCCGTCAGTCCCACTTATTGGGGACCCCACAATGCTCAGAAATACTCCAAAATAGGACGCACAAGTGTAGTGTAGGCAGTTTCCTTAGTAGAACTGTACCATCTAATTGTTCTGCCTTTGAATCGTAGCCTCTGATTCGCCTGTCCTGCAATATTTTTTATCTGTTCTTTACAATTTGTGTAGTTTGTAATTGTTGTTCCCAGGCATTTAGTTGAATTGACGGCCTGTAGATTTGACTGATTCCTCGTGTAAATAAAGTTTAACGGATTTCTTTTAGTGATCATATGAATTACTTCACACTTCTCATTATAAAGGGTCAATTGCAATTTTTTGCACCAGACAGATTTCGAAATTATTTTGCTGTTGCTTTTTATCTTCCGTTGACTTTAGTGACCGATAAATGACAGTATCATCCACGAACATTCTAAGAGAGGTACTCAGGGTCTCTTAAATCTTACATCTTATAAAATAGGCTGTATATATATATATATATATATATATATATATATATATATATATATATATATATATATATATGTGTGTGTGTGTGTGTGTGTGTGTGTGTGTGTGTGTTCAACATCTCCTCCAAAACTACTGGAAGGATTTCAACTAAACTTGGTACACATGTTCCTTAATATCAGTTAACATCGCTGTTGGGGTAAGAATCACCTACGACACATACGTAAGGAGATTCGACGTCATAAAGAATAAGATGCGCGAAAAACTGCTGCGTCAAATGACTATGCGGCACATTTCCTCCTAAACCACTTGATCGATTTCAACCAGACTTGGTACATATATTTCTTACCGTGAGGTAACAATTGCTGTAAGAGGTAAGAACCACATACGACACATGGTTCAGGAGATAAAACGTCATGAACAATACGAATCGCAAAAAACTGCCACATAATGCGATGAGATTTTATAAATACACTATACGAGAATGACAGTACTTGGCGACTTGCAACAAACTTTAAACATACTTCAAACATCTATTAAAATTTTTCTCGCAGACAACCACATCAAAATAATGAAAGGAGAAAAGTTTCTCGCTTACTACTTTTCCGCTGTTGATGTAGCAGAACTATGGCATTCGGTATAACGTTACAATTTATAATTTCTACACTACAAATTGAATTCGCAGGAAATTTTACAGTTTACACATATACAGATGAATGTACCTTAGAAATTGTATCACAATACGACACGTAGTTAGTGACATATGAGGACGTAAAGAATAACGTTCATGGAAAACCGCTCCATCAAGCATCACGTTTTAATCTATTACTTCTTTACGACTAACCCTATTCACAATAGATTTTACCGACATACGGCACTTATACAAAGCAAGATATTCCTGCAAAATTCTACAATTGTACAATATATATACTAATAATAAATCTGTAAATGTAGGCCTGTCGCTGTTCGCTTCAATCTACTGGGCGAATTTTTATGCGGTTTTCACAGGAAACATCAGCGAAGATTGGTTCAGGATCTAGGCATAATTTCATCAAAACAGAATCACGAAGTGTTTTGATAGACCGTCGTGTCTGTCTGTTCATCTAGTAGAAACCACTTATCCGAAACTACTTCACGAATTCGCATGGGGTTTTCACAGGTAACTCCAGCGTGCCGTGGGACAACAAACAGACATAGTTTCATAAAAATCGGATCACGAAAAGAATAACATCACAATTTAACGTTTTTCATCTCCAAAACTAATAGACGAATTTTCAGGGGGTTTTCACAGGAAACGTGAAAGTATCTTGCGGTTACAGAAACGATCCATTTCACAAAATCGGAACAGAAAAAGTAAGATATCACAATTTAAACATTTCTCTGAAAGCTATCGCATGCGTCTATTTGTAGAGAGTAATCTCCAAAAGTATCAAATGAACAGTCATGGGGGTATCACAGATAAATAGAGAATATCCTGAAGCAACATATAGGCTTCATTTCATCAAAATCAGATATGGAAAGTAAAAGATAACGTAATTTGAAGCTTTAGGTGTATTTCATGCTTCTAAAGAACGGCGTAATCCATCAAAGAACTAACAGATATCGCTGCGGGTGTTCGGGTGAAGTTCAGGGCAGCGACCGGATTAATACCCTTTGAAAATTCTACTTACTCTTTGACTTACCATATTTCTCAAAATCGTTTTCTTGGTTGCTATGTTCTATGAAATATAATTCAACGCGATGAATATAAAACTGATACAATCCTCGCCGTGCTTAATCCATTTATTTACCTACTGATATCACAGTCTAACGTATATGTAACACTGCTATGGAAGTTTAAGTCTCACGCTTGGGGCGACAATCGCGCATCTGACGGAAAGAGAGCCAACCATAAGAATAATTATTGTTTTCAGTGATATTTCTACTTTATTAAGCAAATATTAATAATTATATTTCAGCTTTCCATGCCACAGCCCATTGTCCAGAGATATCAATGATCATGAAATAAATGTTTTAAATGGCAAATATAACTGATGTATGAAGTAAGGTACATCATATTCATGAAAATATGCCTATTTCTAACACGTTTCGCAAACATATTAAAAAAAACTACTGACACATATTCATGCGGTTTTCACAGGAAATTTGAGCTAAAATTGGGGCAACATATAGGCATAATTTCATCAAAATCAGATCACGGAAAAAAAGATACATCACAATCTTAAATGTTTTCAAGAACTTTCTGTTCATCTATTAGAAATACCTAAGCTTCTAAACTACTTCACGGATTTGCATGGAGCAACGTCGTTTCATAAAAGTGGAATCAGGAAAATTGTTTTAGATGTAGCTTATGCTTGAAGTATGGATTACCTAGTACAGCAAACAGCGATAGAGGCGCTGTAGTGCACCGAAGAACTAATGAACACTGCTGCTGCATAATAAATATGGAGTTGTACAACAAGGAAGGCAACGTCAGTTACATAGTTAAGCAATCGTATGTCTCGCCTCAGTTGCAGAGTGGTAAAGTGGGAGACTACGAATCCGAAGATCGTGGGTTCGATCCCCGCCAAGTAGTAGAATTTTTATCTCACTTTCCACTTCTTTCCCCTCTGGCAGTATTGCCCATGTGGAAAATACCGAGTAGCACCGTGGTTCGGAACCCACGTTAAACTGTAGGTCCCCTTATAACTGGCTGAATAAGACAGTTCGAAGGTCGGAGGAAGGCAACGGCATACCACCTCCAAACAGGACACTGCCCAGAAAAGCCCTGTGGTGTTCAAACCAATCTCCGGTATGTTGACTGCTTTACCTTTATGTCTACGAACACCAACAAACATTGAACATAGTGTAACTAATTTCGCTTTGTATATTAAATACTTAACGACATTTCTTTGCTTATTTTAGCGCGTTTCACCTTTTGTATCAAAAAATTTATGAAGATACTTCGTTCGAACAATGACTTTTACTTACATTTAACATCTTTATGAAGATACATTGTTTTGGACAATGACTTTTACTTACATTTGAGGACAACTGAGTTTATTGACGGATCCAACAAGGATTCTGTTTTTACTGACAGGTCCGGAACCCTATAAAGCCATGATACACACAGGCCCTCCTTCATCAAGCGTTGCGAAGCTCGGGCATATAAGCTAGTCGTTTATAAAAGTAAGGAAGTGTAGGGCCCTTATAACACTTCCATGGTGTAGGTTTCTTTTTCTTTGAGGGTACTAAACAGCTCCCATAGTGATCACCAGCTTTAACTTCTGCTCTATGTTAGTTGTTTAGTTTAAAGATATATTTTCCCACATACTTCACACTTCCTGGGATCCTGTATTGATGTTTTAAAGACTTTTTTAATGAGAAAAAATGTGGAATACAACTTCAAAGTTATACTGCTGGGAGCGCACTGGACCAAGGTACTCAAAGGTACAACGACAGTAATTCTAGTGCCACTCACGCACGTGGCTTAAGAGACCGGGACAACTTAATTTACGAATCGCTCTCGTGTAATTGAAAAAACTACATAAAGGAATAACGGCACGCGTGGAATTCCTATATTATAATGTCGAAGCCTGTCTTGTTCGATGCCATATTATTATTATTTTCTCTTCAGTCCTTACCAAGCCCTTAGTCGACCATTGACTATTGTAGGTGTGTGTATTATCAAGTAAGTAGTTACTATGCTGTTACATCAAATGTAAAATAATGTTTCTGTTTCACAATAAGCCTCGCATATAAAGCAATCTCAGTTATCTAAATTATCATGTTAGTGTATTATTTCATACTTAATTGATTAGTTTACACATTTCTGGGTTGTATAGAGACGAATCCTGTGGCATTAAATTTGTATAATAGGACATTACAGACAATTTGTCTGTAAACCTTCCATACATCAACCCCAATATTCCAGCGGTGTCAAGGTAAGCAGACGACTGCAAATTACAGGTGCTCAACACTGTGATGCCTTTGATATTGCCAACAAATTCAGTGTGACTGGGTTCTAACGTGTGGTGGTGCTGCTTACAAAAAAGTGGAAAACAAACAACAAACTTTTCCCCATCAGAATCCTGGATATTCCAAAATGTGAAAAATTAATTACCAGTCTTTATAGAAACAATACGCCCCTGTGACATCTTCTCATGTTTAAAGAATCTTTCCTAGGAACAAAACAAACCTCAGGGACAACCGTAGGCGTCTGAAAGTTGGGAACCTGAAAATACACCTTCTGAAACAATGCAACTATTCAGAAACAGATCGACAGGACATAATAACGAATTTGGAGTACCTTCTATAAGTTCTATGCAGTTGTAAAAACTTTATTTGACTATATTTATTGATGTTATTATTCTTTGATATAGACGCAAATATTTAGATACAAGTCCCATTTAGTTTCATACAAATGCATGGTCCGCAATCCACCCAAAGGTGCATGGCAGAGGTTAGTAGCATTACGAGATACTTGATTTCCTTTTCCACTCCCATATAGAACGATGGAAAAGCGTATGCATCCGTAAGAGCCCTAATCTCCATGATCTTTGTGGTTCTTACGCAAATTGTAGGTTGGCGACAGTAGAATCGTTCTGCAGTCCGCTTCAAATTCCGGCCCTCTAGCTTTCAACAGTGCTTCTCCTCGAAAAGAACGTCGCCTTCCCTCCCATTTGAGTTCTTGAAGCTTTGTGTAACACTCGGACAATGATCAAATCTACAATTTACAAATATATCCGCCCTCTGCTTAATTGCCTCTCTGTCCTCCTTTAAACCGATCTGGTGGGAATCCCGAACACTTGATAAATATTCATGACGGGGTCGTACAAGCGTTTTATATGCTGTCTCCATTACAGACGGCCGCGAGGGAGTAGTCGAGCGTTCTGGAGCGCTACGTTAAAGATTGCGCGGCCTCCCGCGTCGGAGATTCTAATCCTCCCTCGGGCATGGAGGCGTGTGTTGTCCTTTAACTTAGCGTAAGTAGTTTGTAAGACAAGGGACTGATGACCAACTTAGTTTGGTTCAAAAATGTTCAAATGTTTGTTAAGCTTATGGGACTCAACTACGGGGTCATCAGTCCCTAAACTTACAAACTACTTATGAACTACTTACGAACTAGAACGGCACAAATATCCATGCCCGAGGGGGGAGTCGAAACCCCGTCCGTAGTGGCCGTGCAGACCGTGACTGGAGCGCCTCAGTCCCCTCGGCCGCCGCGGCCGGCCGTAGTTTGGTCCCATAGGATTACAAATATTTGAACATTACAGACGAATCACACCTTCCCAGAATTCTTCCAATAAAGCGAATACGAATGTTCGTCTTCCCAACGATTGTCCTTATATGCTCGTTCCATTTCATATCGCTGTGAAACGTTACGCCTAGGTATTTAACTAATGCGAGTCTATCAAGCAGCACACTACTAATTGTTTTTCCTACTCATGTGCATAACTTTACATTTTTCTACATTTAGCGCCAGTTGACATTCCTCAAACCACCTAGAAATCTGGTCTAAGTTATCCTGCATCCTACTACAGTCATTCAATAATGACACACTCTTATACATCACAGTATCGTCAGCAAACAGCCGCTAATTGCAATCACACTTTCCGTCAGATCATCTATACAGAAATTAATAGCGTTCCTATCATACTTCCCTGGGACACCCCTGACGATACCCTAGTTTCTGATGAACACTTTCCATCGAGGATTCCATCTGGGTTCTATTAAGTAGTGTTAGAGCCACTCACATATTTGGGTGCCTATTCCATACGCTCGTACCTTCGATAGCAGTTCGTAGCGCCATACCGTGTCAAACGCCTTTCTAAAATCGAGAAATATGCAGTCTGCGAGTTGCCCTTCATCCATAGAACTCAAGATGTCATGACAGAGAAGGGCAAGCTGGGTCGATGCTTCCTAAAGCCGTCATCATACATGGACAGCAGCTTTTCCGTCTCATAAGAACTGAGCATACTTTCAAGAATTCTACAGCAAACTGATGTTAATGATATAGGTCTGTAATTTGGCGGGTCCGTTCTTTTGCCTTCCTTATACACGGAAGTTACCTGTGTATTTTTCCAGTCGCTTGGTACTTTGCGCTGTATCAAAGATTCGCGATAAATTCAAGGGGCCAATTCCGCCGAATACTCTTTGTAAAACGGGATTCGTACCCCATCTGGACCTGGACCCCTGCTTCTATACACCAGCTATGATTATTACCATGTCCACCATGTTAGTGCGACGATGAAATGTAGGTACGTTTGTTCCTCCTGCGTGAATAATTTAGTGAATGTTAAATTTAAAACTTCGACCTTCATTTTCTAACACCACCCCAAAATGATCAACGAGTGACTGGATAGAGACCTTTGATCTTCTTATCGATTTTACATAGGATCAGAATTTTTCGGGTTCTCGGCAAGATCTTTTGCTAAGGTATGACGGTGGTAGTTAATGTATTCTTCCTGCATTGCTCTTTTTATAGACGCGCGAATCTCTACGAACTTTTGTCTGATTTGTTTTGCTTGTAATTTTTTGAACCGAGAATGCAAGTGCCTTTGCTTTCCCAGAGCTTTTCGAATATTAATATTACGCCACGGTGGGTGCAAATGATCAAATATTTGTTAAGCTTAAGGGACTTAACTGCGGGGTCATGAGTCCCTAAACTTACAAACTACTTATGAACAACCTTACACACTAAAGACGACACAAACATCCATGCCCGAGGGGGGATTCGAAACCCCGACTGCGGCGCTCCAGTACGCGCGGCTAATCCGCCGCGGCGCAACGGTGGGTCTCTGCATCCTTAATCCATTTTGTCGGCGCAAATTTCTCCGTGCGTTATTTACAATGGATTTAAATTATGCTCATAATTTCTCTACGTCTACCTACCGGAACTAAACGATGCCCATTCATTCCTTAAGTGTAACTCTAACAATTGCTTATCTGTTCTTCCTAGCTGAAACACTCTCCGTGATTTATTAACTTTGGTGGCCATTGTCGCCATGACTACATCATGATCACTAACCTCTGTGTCCACACTGACATAATTGACAAGGTCTGGCCTATTTGTACTATAATGTCCAAAATATTTCCATTGCGTATGGGTTGACGATTTAACTGCTTAAAACAGTGTTCGTAAAAAGTACTCAACAGCAGTTCACAAGACTGCTTGTCTGAGCCCCCTATAGTGAAATCAAAGTGTCCCAGTCTATACTCAGCAGGTTGAAGTCACCCCCAAGTAATAAAGTATAATCCGGCTACCTTCGCGCTACTGATCGTAAACTTTCTTTGAATGACTCTACTACTGTGACGGTGGAACTGAATGGTCGGTAAAAACACCCAATTATTAAACTTATTTCGCCTATTCCTGTTCCGCATTACCTCACAGACACTTTCGCATTCAAACTCAGCAGAAGGAATACTTTTGTGGACTACAATTAACACACACCCTCCGAACGTACCTGATCTATCTTTGTGATATACATCCCATTCTTCGCTAAGTATTTCCGAACTTCCAACGTCGGGATTCAACCAGCTCTCAGTCCGGAGGATTATTCGAGCGCGGAAACTTACGTACGATGCAATACATTCAGAAACTTCAATACTTTGAAAACTGACTGTTAATATTTTGGCAGTTGAAGGGAGTTTCTGAATGCGACCTAAGTTCACCGTCTGTATATAGAGAGACAAGTTTTCATCAGAACTATCGCCTAGCCTAAAAAACCCATGTTTATTCCACACGTACTCTGCTACCAGACTACCTGCTTGCTTTATGTAATGCAGCCCGATCTATCAACGGGATCCTTAAAATTCCCCACCCGATAATGCAGGTCCAAAAATCTGCAGCCATGACTGTCACATAGTCAGAAAGCCTTTGGTTGAGAACATCCACTCGGCTCCCAACCAAAGGACACCGATCCACGATGGGAACAACGCAGCAGAGTGAAAGCTCTGCTTGGACCCCGCGCGCGAGGCAAGCAGTCTTCACCAATTCTTGCAGCTGCCCGTACTATCTGAGAATCTCTTGAAAACCCAAGGGACAAGAGGCATTGGTGCCGACAGGAGCAACAACTTGCAGACGACTGTATCCCTTACGCTCAATAGCCGGAGACAAGGCCGCCTCCACATCTCGGATGAAGCCCCCGCCAGATTTCACATAGGAATTCTTTCCGCCTTGGACGCTCTCTGCCTAAGAGGCTCCATAACGCGCCTAACATTGGAGCTCCCAATCGCAAACAGGCCCCATCCCCCGCATGCCTGCCCGGCCACCCGATCACTCGCAGTATGGATGGGCGATGCCACACGGCCAGCCTCCACATGGGCCCTCCACCTCGAGGGACGGGAACGCGCTACCCGCCACTCACCTTGCGGGGCGGATCAGCTGCGTCTGGTACACCTGTAGGTGCCGCGGCAGCACAGACCGTGGCGACCCAAGCCACACCTGAGGTGCCCCATGCGTCAGTCCAGACCCTCCACAGCCGCCACACCCCGCGGCAGCAGGCTGGAGACGGCTGGCCAAGGCCTAAAGCACGTTAAGATATTCGCGAACAGCGGCCACCTCCTCCTGCGTCCGCACACAGCACGCACACGCCCTACCCATCCTAGCAATGCTACTGAAATACCTAAACAGTGAAAACAAATAAAGCTGCCAAATAGTTCACTGCTACACCAGTGCTTTACTAATGGCAGCTGGTAGCTAAGTTATGATAAACGGTCTCCCGCTGTTCTAAATTCTTTAAACAGAAACTTTAACGAAAGTAGCGGGGAAAAAGTCCTTAGAAACAGAAGCGCCAACGGAATTTAAGAAATTAGCCGATAATGAAAATGCGCACAGACTAAATTATGCTGCTTAGCGCTCTGGACGACGTGAAACTGGTGTCAGACAGCGATAGGCTGAAAAAGAAAGTATTATTCCCACATTTTCTGAGAAATGCATTTTGTATTACATGACTTATAATATTAAAACGGTTATTTATTTCCCCCTATCTTATGTTAGTCTGTCTGCACCACCCAGCTGTATTTATCGACATCCGTTTCCCACTCCATCTGTCCGTCGCTCCCTCTCTCAGACCCAACTCCTCCTCCTTCCCTACCTTCTCCTTCAGCTCTTCCGCCCATGCCCCCCCCCCCCCCTCTGTCCATATCCTCCTTCTGATGTTAACAATGGTTCGTGTAATTCACAGTAACATTTCCGGCATTATGTAGGTGGGGGAGTTGGAAAATAAGTTTCCCTTGTCGACTGTGGTCAGAGTTGCGTATGAAAGGAAAAAAGATAGAATAAGACATTAAAGATAAGACATATCTTTATTTTTATACATAATTTCAAACTACATTGAGACATTTGTCACAGTGTTGTATAAGCTCCAAAAGCCAACCAGGAAAAAATCGGTGTATTGCATACGGAAGAAGCGGTGAATGGATTGTTTGACGCATTGCTTACAAAGTGCCTTCCGCCGAAGAGAATCTTCTTCAAAGCTGGAAACAGATGGAAGTCACTTGGTGCGAGACCAGGACTGTATGGCGGATGGTGTAGGCGCTCCCAACCAAGAGTTGCAGTATGGCTTTGCGTTGCCGTCGCTGAGACGGCTAAGCCGCTTTTTCGAGTCACGCCGGACGCGGTGGCCGAGGCGACTGCAGCGCGCCAGTCACGGTCTGCACGGCCACTACGGTAGGGGGTTCGAATCCCCCCCTCGGACATGGATACTTGTGCCGTCCTTGGTATTAGCTAGTTCATAAGTAATTTGTAAGTTTAAGGACTGATGACCCCTTAGTTAAGTCCCATAAGCTCTACAAACATTTGAACATTTTCCGAATCACCTCTTTCAATTTCGACAGAATGGCACAGTACCGCGCAGCATTTATGGTGGCAACGAAACTCCTTGGGTGTCCCAGAAACGGTGAGAACCACTTTACCCGCATACGGATTGCTTTTGAACTTCTTTCTGACAGGTGATGACGGATATTTCCACTCCACAGACGTTCAACGCTTCTTCTAGCGTATGCAACGCTTCCATTTTTTCCTGTACGGCTTTTTGAAGCTTATAAAGCGGTTTGACAAATGTCTCAATGTGCTTAGAAATTATAAACTATCTGTAAACCCGGCGTTGCCTGGGTATTTATTTATTCTACACTCTCGTAGTCCCCCTCCCCTTCCCTCCTCTATCAACACTCATCTTTTTCTTTCCCATGTCTCTATTCGTTTCCAACCTTTCCTTTCTCGGCAATGTTTTTTGCAAGGCGCCCTCTGTCATATACCATACGAACATGTATGTATTTTGTGACCTTCCTCTTGGTGTAAGTGTCGTGTGTGCAAAAATTCATCAAGATATGAGAAAAAGTTCGTATGTTAAGTACCCTCCACCGAGCACCGAACGAAATTTTATGCAGACAGTGACATTCCTCTTGTTTTTATGGTGAAGTGTACAAAATTTCATAAATATCGGAACAAAACTATACATTCTATTGCATACAAATGTCACATTGAAGACGCACTTTGTTGTTCTCAAATTTTCCAGTTTTATTTCATACAACCTGTGTTCTGAGAATAACGAAAACAAAACAAAACAAAACCAAACAAAAAAACAGAAAAAAAGGACCCGTGAAATCGGTCGAGCCGTTCTCAAGTCATGGCGCGGCCAATATACTTAGGGATCCGTGTTTATCTTGCAAGATACTCACTCCCATGCACCGTATGAAACTTTAGGTCGACGGTGACCTCCTTCTGAAGGTCAAGCGTGCAAAGTTTCGTGAAGGTCGGAATGAAACTGTAGATTCCGTCAGTCTGTAGAAAAAGTATCCTCCCCCATTCACCTTCATTCCGACTTATCGTAAGTACTTTTTTAGCTAACATCTTCTACCTTTAAACTACATACCGGCAAAATTTCAGCTTCATAGGTGCAGTAGTTTTATAGATTTCGTGTTTCGTCAGTGAGTGAGTGACCTGTAGAGAGAGAGAGATATATATATCTCCTGAATTATGGGTCCTACAATGACATTATTTACCAGCTTCGTAGAGGGGAATATTATAAAACTGCCTGCGAAATGTGTTGTAAATTGATTTGGTAGTAAAGACGTAGTAAATTACAAACTCATGCTTTTAGGTCGAAGTTTCATGTATTTCAATGTGTTTGACGTTATAGCACCTGAACTGTATGTTGTAATACGATATCATTTCGAAGGTACATTCAATGGTGCATATGTGAAACGTTTGCAAAATTCGTCGCGAATAGAGTTAGCAGAAAAGACGTAACAAATCAAAACGTCATGCGTGATGTGGTGGTTTTTCATTAACGTAATTGTTTCTTACTACTTATCTCATGAACTGTGTGTCGTACTATGATAAAATTTCGAACGTACGCTCAGTGGTATGTGTATATACTGACTGTAACATTTATCGCGAATACAATTAATAGTTTACGAGTAATAAATTCTAACGTCATGCCAAATGCCGTAATTTTAATTCATGAACGCCGAAAAAGAAGTAAGCGACAAACTTTTTTCCTATCATCATTTTGCTGGGGTTGTCAGCGAGAAAAAGTTTCCTAAAGGTTTGAAATTATGTTTGAAGTTTGTTGCAAGTCGCGAAGTCCTCTCCTTCTCAAATAGTTGACTGATAAAGTCACACCATCACGTGCCGCAATACGGGGAAGTTTTCATTGTTTATGACGTCATATCTCCTGAACTAATGGCCCTATCGCAAAATCCTTTCTTAGCGGCCATCTTCTACCGATGAACTACATTCCTGCCAAACTAGTTTTAGGGATATCGTGTTTAGTCAGTGAGTGGGTGTGTGTCCTTTCGCTTTTATATAGATAGAGATATGTCCTATCTTTACTGTCTCATTCCATTCTTTGCCTTTTATACATAATTCTGCCCACGGTCGACATGGGAAACTTATTTTCCAACTCCCTCTCGTACTTATTCCAGTCTGCCATTAACCTATCTCCTCTGTTCGCTCCTATCACAATCATTCCTCGCCTACCCCCCCCCCAGCCCCCGTCTCGCCCTGGTATTACGCAATCTCCTCGTCCAGTCTAGATCATCCCCTCCTCCCTCCCCCTTCATCACAACTCCACCTCTCTCTGCCCGAACTCACCTCCAACTCCGTCCACCTATAACCTCCCCTCGCTATAAAAAATTACATACATCTCTCTCACAGTTCAAGGTGATGAATAGTGGCAGATTTTCTTACTTGCCGATTGCAGGCTATTCAGATTTGCAACCCGTATCGACCTCAACAATTCGATACTATATTTCACAATCATACTATTTTTTTTTTTTTTTGTCAAATTGTAGGTTAATTTTTTGTGCACTGTTATCCTAATTTTAATACATTTCTCAGTAATTAGTATGACTGTGAACTAGGGGTTCGAAGTGTCACTTTCTAGGTAATATTTAGAACCCATCTATTTGCTTATAATTGCACAAGAAACAGTTTTTCTGTATATTTCTGAATTAATAAAAGCACATACTACTAATAATGTGTGGGTTGTTGTTGTGGTCTTCAGTCCGGAGACTGGTTTGATGCAGCTCTCAACAATACCCTATCCTGCGCAAGCCTCTTCAAGAACGGCAACCTACATCTGTCTGAATCTGCTTATTGTATCCATCTCTTGGTCTTCCTCTGCGATTTTTACCCCACACATTTCCCTCCAACACTAAATTCACAATTCCTTGATGTCTAAGAATGTGTCCTACCAATCGATCCCTTCTTTTAGTCAAGGTACGCCAAAAATTCCTTTTCTCCCCAATTCTGTTCAGTACCTCTTAATTAGTTACGCGATCCACCCATCTAATCTTCAGCATTCGTCTGTAGCACCACATTTCAAAAGCCTCTATCCTCTTCCTGTCCACACTGTTTATCGTCCATGTTTCACTCTCATACAAGGCAACACTCCACACAAATGCCTTCAGAAACGACTTCCTTAGGCTTAAATCAATATTCGAGTTCACACATTTCTCTTTTCAAAGAACGCGTTTCTACCCATTGCCATTCTGCATTTTATATCCTCTGTACTGCGACCATCATTTGTTATTTTACTGCCCAAGTAACAAAACCCATCTACCTCCTTTATTGTTTCGTTAAGTAATCTAATTCCTTCAGCATCACCTGATTTTCTTAGACTGCACTCCATTACCCTAGTTTTGCTATTGTTAATCTTCATCTTATATGCACCTTTCAGCACACTGTCCACTCCGTTCAACTGCTCTTCCAGGCCCTTTGCTGTCTCTGACAGAATTACTATGTCGTCGGCAAAACGCGATGTTTTTTAATTTTTCGGCCTGAACTTTAATTCCTTCCCCAAATTTCTCATTGCTTTCCTTTATAGCTTGCTCAGTGTACAAATTGAATAACATTGGAGAAAGGCTACAACCCTGCTCACTCCCTTCCCAACCACAGCTTCCCTTTCATGCCCATCAACTCTGACAACTGCTGTCTGGTTTTTGTACAAGTTGTAAATAACCTTACGCTCCCTATATTTTACTCCTACTTGCTTCAGAATTTGAAAGAATTTATTCCAATCAACATTGTCAAAAGCCTTTTCCAAATCTACAAAAGCTACATATGTAGGTTTGCCTTTTCTTAACCTATCTTCTAGGATAAGCCGTAAAGTGAGTATTGCCTCCCGTGTTCCTACATTTCTCCTGAACCCAAACTGATCTTCCCCGAGGTCGGCTTTTACCAGCTTTTCCATCCTTCTGTAAATAATTCGTGTCAATAACCATGACTTATTAAACTGATGGTTCTGTAGTTTTCACACCTGTCTGCACCTGCTTTCTTTGGAATGGGGATTATAACATTTTTCTTAAAGTCTGAGGGTACTTCGCCTGTCTCATACATCTTACACACCAGGTGAAACAGTTTTGTCATGGGTGGTTCCCCCAGAGAATTCAGTAGCTCTGAGGGAATGTCATCTACTCAAGGGGCCTTGCTTCGACTTAGGTCTTTCAGTGCTCTGTCAAATTCATCTCTCAGTATAGTATCTCCTATTTCATCCTCATCTACTTCTTCTCCACTTTCTACAATATTGCCTCTAAGTTCATTTCCTTCGTAGAAAGGTTAAGGTGTGGGCTAAGTATACGTTAATACGTCTTACAAAATAATGTACATTCGCTAAACGTAATCAAATTTTTGCCCCGAATATGCCGCCCATGAAATCTGCCGCACTAGGCACCAGCCGACTCAGCCTACTGGTAAATCCGCCACTGGTGATGCAGCAAACGATATCGAGCATTTATCAAGTTACTCTCCGCCGTATGGTGGTTATCGAAGTATAAAAATGTTGTGCATAATAACATACATCGATGGGCCAAGTCTCATGGTGACCGGCCAAACGACAGGGAAATCTATTGTCATGTTCCCTTCGCCATATATATATATATCTGTGAAAGACAGTTGCAATCTCGGTTCTAAAAGAACAAGCAGTCAGATACGGCGTCTGTGATGAGTTATATGCGCAAAGTATAAAACAACTATCACCGTTTCTTTATTATCATTTTTTTCGATTACGTAAAAAATGTGCGTTTTACGTTCGAAGCGCATCTTTCGATTACACGTTAATGATTTTATTTTATTTATTTATTTATTTTTAGCAAAGTGACTTAAGCGATCACCCCCTTTCGTGCCATTTTAGATTATTTTAATCCTGACCAATTCAGCTTCCCCAGTTAATGAAATGCACCACCAGTTTGAAACGCGGAATTGTTTCATAAATTTAAAAACAATTGCATCAAAAACCATATGTCCTTAAATTGAAAATAACTTGCTATACGATGCCACGAAGTGGAAGAACGTGAATTATCTGCGTCATAAGTAGCAAA
This sequence comes from Locusta migratoria, assembly GCA_026315105.1. Taxonomy (NCBI): domain Eukaryota; kingdom Metazoa; phylum Arthropoda; class Insecta; order Orthoptera; family Acrididae; genus Locusta; species Locusta migratoria. The sequence goes on along the minus strand of CM048745.1, from coordinate 367,861,024 downwards.
ATATATTGGCGCGTAGCTTAGAAGCTTAAAAAACATTTTTGTTTCTCTCAAACTACTTGTAAACAACAGAAGCGTAAAGTCAACAGCAGATTAAACTTATTTCCAAGGTTATCACACGATTGATTCAGTTCGATTTATCGGAGCTCGATCTTTACGTAGTTCAGAGATTTACTAGTCCTTTGAAGCATGTCCTTAATTAAGTCCATCTGTCTCCATGTCGTCTTTAATGACTACGATGTCAGCGGTACGTTAATGTTCCCCTCTTCCTTCTTCCCAGGCAGTGAAACATTGTTAGGAAGTACGTACTGCGCTGCGTATTCAACTACTACCTACAGTCGATGAAATATTTAGTAATAAAAAAAAGCGTCCTTCCGCGATTATGCTAAGTCCCGGGAGTTAATGCCATCCGTTGCGCAGTCCCGGGAAACAAAAGGGAGCCGACTTAATGTTTCCGTCCACCGCGCGTTCTATCAAGTTAATGCCCGCTCCCGTTGTCTTAACGCCTGACTTATGTCCGGCGGGGAGAAAGTTTGTGAAAGTCTTTTCATTAACTCAGCAGCAGCAGCAGTGGCCGGCCGAGCCTCTAATTAGATACATTGGCTAGCGGCACAAAAATGGCGACCGCTGGCGGTTAATGGAGCTGCTCGTTACTTGTGGAGGCACCGCCGACCGCGGCCGACGAACCGGAGCCGTACGTCACTGCCGTGCCGAAAAAGATAAGGCGCGCTGAGCGGGAACAACACTGGCAGGCCGATGCAGCGGCAGTCACTCTCTGCTACCGCGGTGCGATGTGCGGAGCAGCCATACAAGTCTACCACAATTTCAACTGAAAGAAATCAGAACTGAAAATAAAAAAAATAAAAAAAAAGAGTACGATTATTTTTGGGGGCTCCAAATGATCTCGAAAGCTGTTCTATGTTTGACTGTCCAGTGCCTCTAGTCCTAGGGGTCCTCAAAATCTCAAAAGTTATTTTTTTATAATAATACATGTGTTTCCAAGTGGACGGAGGGCCTCATTTTGTTTTGCTCCCGCCCTGGGCCTCCGACAGCCTTAGTCCGCCACTGGCCTGAACGCCCTGGACACATGCATCGAGTGTAGCGAATTGTGGTTCCAGACCGTCTACTGTAGCGTTAGTAAGACCACCGTACCACAGGTCGTCGTAGAAGGCAATCACTTGATTATACGGTATGAGGATCTCATCCTCCGACGTATAGTGCAAGCAAGTCGGCAGCATTTCCGTGGCGGATTTATCTTAATGGACGACAATTCTCGTCTTCATCGCGCACTTCATGAAAACAAAATCGCAAGATCAGAATGGCCAGGCTGTTCTCCAGACACAAAACCGGTCGAATATGTCTGGGATACACAGAAACGGGACGTTTTTGGGTGATGCCACCCATCAACCAGTCAGAAAGAAATACGTCGAATGGGCGTTAACAAGCGGGACAAACAGGACCTACAGTTCCTTCATGATGCAGTAGGCAGTACGCATGCATCACTGCAAGAGGACGGGTTACCAGTTACTGGAGGTACAAACAAAAACTGCGCATGTCTAGGTTATTGTAGTACAACTTGCTGATTTCTGTTTTCATGAGCAACAAAGGCAACAGAAATGTTGTTTTTGTATATGTTGCAACTGTATGTGAAGGCTAAAATCGTGGTGATGCAGCACTGTTTTTGATGTTTGTACAAACACATTACGCATCAACCGTAATTGAATGACTGAGGATATCTTCTTCCTCAACTAGTGATTTCCATTTCTGTTCCAATAGAGCGAGCGCCCCCCCACCCCTACCCTGCATGTGGACTGAGGACCCTCCTCTGAGTTGCTTTTATATTTTCCTATAAACTAATCTACTAGGACTCTCCTAACACTTGAGCGGTACTCAAAAAGGGGTGACATAGGCGCCGGATATGTGACGGCTATACGCGGGCTTCTTTATAGATGAATCCCGAATTCCAAATACTCCCAATAAACCCAAATCTGACACCAGCTTTTATCCAGGACTATCGTTACATGCTCATCCCATTTCATATTGCTGCAAAATGCTACGTCTAGCTTCCCCAGGGAAGCGTTATAGGTTTCCTACTCTTGTGTTTATAAACGATTTACGAGAGAATCTGAATATTATAATTAACTGACATCGTATTCAGGATTTTTTCTGGAAGGCGATCTTTTAACGTAATAGTTCTGAATCCTTTTATAAGATCTTTATTGCCATAGATCGCTTATTGATTTTATATGACTAGTTTCGACGAGTCATTATCAAATCTTACTTGTCCAGGCATGGTAAGAAATATACTTCAGATGAACCATCATCATAGTGGCAAGTTATGTTGGTTCATCTGAAGTATATTGCTTAACATGCCTGGACATTTATAACTTATCACTATGATGTTGGTTCATCAGAAGTATAGTTCATAACATGCCTGGACAAGTAAGATTTGATAATAATTTTAACGAGTTGAAACTAGTCATATAAAAGCAATAAGCGATCTATGGCAAAAAAAGATCTTATAAAAGGATTTAGAACTATTACAATCTGAATAGCTCCCTTAGACTGTTCGCGGATGATGCTGTCGTTTATCGGTTAGTGAAGTCAATTGAGGATCAAAAGCAACTGCAAAGCGATTTAGACAAAATTCCTGCATGGTGCGAAAATTGGCAATTGACACTAAATAAAGAAAAGTGTGAAGTAATACACATGGCCACTAAAAGAAATCCGCTGAACTGCAATTACGCGATAAATCAGTCAAACCTTAAGGTCGTAGATACTACCAAATACCTAGGAGTTACAATTACGAACAACTTTGACTGGAGAGAACACATAGAAAATATTGTGGGGAAGGCAAACCAGAGGTTACGTTTCATTGGCAGAACGCTTCGAAGATGCACCAGCTCCACCAAAGAGACTGCCTACATCATACTTGTGCGTCCTCTCCTGGAGTACTGTTGCCCCTTGTGGGACCCTCACCAGGTGGGACTGACGGAAGACGTTGAGAAGGTTCAGAGAAGGGCAGCTCGTTTTGTTTTATCGCGTTGCACGGGGAAAACGTCACGGAAATGTTGCACGAATTGGGGTGGAAATCATTAAAAGAAAGACGTTATTCATTGCGGCGTGATCTGTTTGCGAAGTTTCAATCACCGACTTTTAGTTCTGCATGTGAAAATATTTTGCTAGCACCCACCCACCTACCTAGGGAGACATTACCATCCCAATAATATAAGAGAAATCAGATTGAAAACGGAACGATTTAGGTGTTCTTTCTTTCCGCGTGCTATTAGAGACTGGAACGGTAGAGAAAACTTATGAAAGTGGTTAATGAACCCTCTTCCAGGCACTTTAATGTGATTTGCAGAGTATCTATGTAGATGTAGAATGGCAAAAGCGTTTTGATCTCTGTGTAGAGCAGGTCTCTCCAACCAACACCACCTAGAAGACAAGGCCTAGCAACTGGCCGTTCCTACGTCACACACGCCAGCGACACTCCGTCGCCAATTTGCGGCACTTATGGACTCGTTCCGTGGTGCGGAAACGATCTACACTGACGGTTCTGTATTGGACGGCCGATCTGGATTGGCTTACGTCCACGGGGACCACATCGAACTCCATTCCCTGCCTAGTGGTACCGGTATTTTCGCTGCAGAGCTGGTCGCCATATATCGTGCTCTTGCGCACCTCCACTCCAAGGTTATTCTATAAATAGGTCGGCCCGAAGCGAAACGACCTGCTATTGGCCGTTGAAATGACGTCAGTGGCGAAGCACCACTGCTAGCGAGGGGCGCGAAGCGGAGCTGTGCCATCACATACAACACCACTAAACACACAAAAGTTAACTGTTTACGCATTGCTTGTTGCAGTTACATACCTCGTTAAATCCTTCCGACAGCCGAAGAATGCCACTGACGTCATTTTCGCCTCTGTGATGGCGCTGCTTTCTCTCTCTTCAGTTTCATGTTGACGTAGCGCACTCGGATAAAAATTCAGTCCGTAAGAATATTTTAACGACCTCCGGCGCCACATGAAGATATTTATGCGAAATTACGTCGGCTAATCTCTTAGAAATAATTTCTTAAGTGTGTCACTCGTTGAACAGCACCTCAAACTCTGAGATCTGCACTACACCTCCCCGTGATAGAAATTCTGTCCACCCGTATTCTGCGAGGTGTTTTGGAGGAGGACAAAGTAGTTCATTAGACGACACCCCCAGTGAGATCTCATATTTCGCAGCACGGCGAGCAATGTAGCCTGCCAGATATTTGAATCCTTCAATTGGGCATTCAAGGTCACAGCAGACGGTGCAACAGCCTCACAACTAAAACTTATGTCCTGGCTCTCTGCTTAACCATCTGGCATGGTCATTGCTTCTGATATATCCGGCAAAATTCCGCACAGTGAACTAGATGACAGAATTTGTTGTGAATCTTCTTCCTTTCTCACAGACGAAGTACTAGACAGTGGAATGTCTTGGGCATTCTTTCCCAGAAGCAATAAACGCAGCCGATGTTTTACTTCCTTTGGGCGAGGATGCTGATATAAATGGCCAATACCTCTAATCTGTGAAAACAAATTTTCAAGACAGTCCTGGTTCAGCCGTGCTGTTAACCCGCGAAACCTTTGCTCACAGTAATTTTAAAACAATCGGCATTTTACCAGATTTAAATAGTCAAAAGTTTGTGTTTTCTTATAAACGCAACTAGAAGCACTTATTTAGACATATTAAATACATTACAAACTGTTTGACTGTCAGAAAAATACTATATACGTGATCGATCGCGTAACTTTTAAAGGTGCATGTTCTCGCGGGTTAACATACACTTAATGCCTAGTGACAAAAAGTCAGACTGAAGGCCAAATAAAGAATTAATTGCCATTAAGAGTCCTTTCTGAAATGGTAACAGCTTCCTTCGGTTTCCAATCTGTATTGTTTCACAGCTCAAATACCTTATGCTGAGAATTGTTTTCTTGGAGCTGCTCGTTTGTTCCATAGACACTTGCTTTTTGTCAATGATTCTGGGAGAATTTAAAATGTCAAACGAATAATTAACATATTAATCGAATTTTCTGTCGTGAAACACACGAATAAAAGAAACAAAACATACACAGTAAACAACAATTACTGCAGGGCTACCACTATAACTGCCGCCGCGTGCTTCGGCGGTGACGTCATGCGCAGTACGACATTTCATTCGAGCTCCCTCTGCCTCCAATCATGCCCTGGGGAGTCCTTTGTCATCTGCAGTGACTCCCTGAGTGGCTTGCGACCACTCGACCAGTGTTTCAGCAAACTAACTTTGGTGCAGACTCTGTTGCCGCTCTCAATAGGTCTGGTCGCTCGGTGGTCTTTGTTTGGACCCCAGGGCGCATCGGCATTCCTGGCAATGAACGTGTAGATCAGTTGGCCAAACAGGCCACCTCCTCACGCCCTCTTGAAATTGGTCTCGTGGAAACGGACCTTAGGTGGACGCTAGACCGGAATGTGCGTGACGCCTGGAGTTCGGAATGGTCTGTACCGAGTACGCAAAACAAGCTTCGCACGATCAAACCATCCACAGCCACATGGAAAACTTCACTGAGGCCCAATCGTCGAGATTGCGTTGTGCTATGCCGCCTCCGGATTGCGCACACTTGGTTGACTCATGGCTATTTACTTCGCTGTGAGCCACCGCCCATGTGTCGCTGTGGTGTTGCTTTGACAGTCGTTCATGTCCTGATGGACTGTAATATTTTAGTTCCCTTTCGGCAGTCTTTAAATTTTCCACCTACCCTATTCTTACTGTAGGGGACGATGCCTCCACAGTTGAGTCTGTGCTATGTTTTATGCGTGCAGCCGGTTTTTACTATTCCATTTAATGGAGGGTGATTTCTCCTTACTTTAATCCGTATTTTAGCGTTTTATGTCTTCTGACTAGCAGACATTCGTGTTTGCTACGTGACTGGCTCGTCCATTATTATCCCAGTGACCAGCCAGCCAGGGATTTCCGTTGCCAAACTTTAGTATGATTGACCGCTCTGTTTCATTTTCTCTATTTGTGCTGTTGGTGAAAGTTCATCGTTGACATGTACTCTTGCGTATCCACTCTCTGTCTCCAGGTCCATACTGCCATTGTTTCCAATCCACTGCACGTTATTTGTTAGGAACAGGGGACTGATGACCAAGTAGTTCAGTCCCCTCTAAACAACAACAACGTCACACACAAGTCGCGGCCGCCATCTGACTGGCCGGCCGCTATGCGGCGTTGGACGTGCCCCAGCCAACAGCCAGTGAGCTACCGGCCGCGGCTGTAGGTGTGACGTAGGCACGGCCATTTGTGAGGCCTTGTCTTCCAGGTGGTGTTGCTCCAACTCGGATGCTTGTCGAGTACCTATAGACTTACTAAATAAAAACTAGACCGCTCGCTGGCGCTAGTGTCGCGTCCCCATATTGAACGTGACAGAAGCCGCCATTAGCAGGTAAACAGTGCGTAAACATGGTTCGTTCGTGTGCTGCTTTTAACTGTGGGAACGGAAGCAAAGACGAAGACGGAGATAATATTACATTTCACACGTCAGTTATTACTTGTATACCGAGTAGTATTTTCATGGAAAAATAAGAAATCAGGAGCATTTGTTTTTCTTTAGGTTTCCTCTTAGAAATGATTATCTAAAACTGAGAAACGTACTTTGGTGCATGTCAAGTACTTATATTTTATTTGCATATAAATTACTAAAAATACTAATTTGAGCTGAATAAATAATTAGACGTATAAGAGGTATTTATCACATATAAGTATGATGCAGATGTAGGTCGAATAATTGTTTTTAGACACTTAACAGGTGGTGATTGTACTTCGGAAATGGTCATTACTTGATCGAATGTTGCATACTCAACCACTTTCAGAAGTACTATCTCTGTTAGAAAGTAATGTACGAATGAAATGCGTATTTAAAATTTTATGAGTTATTGTAATTATTCATAGCCAAATTCGAGGAAGATGAAAGAAAAACTCTATGTAATATGGAAAGGAATGTAGACAAAATTATGATGTACGAAAATATGCGTGCAAAACGTACAGAGTAGTCGGCGAAAAGTAAACAGAACCTGACAGAAAATTACGTGAATTAAAAAATTGCACTCTCTGCTACTTTACAAGTTTCATGGAATCATCTTATGCAAATATCTCGATGAAAAGTCGCTCCACCTTATCAGAAAAGAGCCTTACATTCTTAACTTTCGTGTCTGTATGCAGACGTTATTTCGAAAATTAGGAAACTTCATTCATTTAAGAATACTTTTGAAACAGACAGCAATAAACAGTAATTTTTTTTAAACAAACATGCGTTTATTTTGTGCTTTATTTTGTTCTTGTTGCATCTCATACACTTCAAAACACAACCCCAATGTTAGGACTCTTCCCTGCAAATGGAGGCGATCAGCCGCTTCAATTCGGGGACAGTTGCCTCGCTCCTCCGCTACGGCGTGGTAGGGGCTTGGGAGCACCTGCCGGCACCAGGAAAACACCGGGCCGGCAGCGGTGGCAGAGGGGACTGAGGCGCTCCAGTCACGGTCTGCACGGCCACTACGGTCGAGGGCTCGAATCCCCCCTCGGGCATGGATATTTGTGCCGTCCTAGTTCGTAAGTAGTTGATAAGTAGTTTGTAAGTTTAGGGACTGATGACCCCGTAGTTAAGTCCCATAAGTTCTACAAACATTTGAACATTTTTAAGAGCACCGGTGCTCTGCCACAGCAGTCGGTGGTGTGGGGCGCGGGATGTGAGCGAGGCGGACACAGCGCTGTCACGGCAGTGTTAGCAGGGGGGCGCGCTGTCGCAGCGCTAAGCGAGCCGGGAGTCGTGTGCGTGTTTGTGAATTATTGTTTTCAAATCAAATGTTCAAATGTTTGTATAGTCAATGGGACTTAACTACGGGGTCATCAGTCCCTAAACTTACAAACTACTTATCAACTACCTTATACTAAGGACGGCACAAATATCCATGCCCGAGGGGGGGATTCGAACCCCCGACCGTAGTGCCCGTGCAGACCGTGACTGAAGCGCCTCAGTCCCCGCGGCCACCGCGGCCGGCAACATTTTTGTTCTGCTCCTTATTTTTCACGAATTTTCAACGCTGTTGATATTTGGTATCGCTTTGAAGCCACTAATTTTCTCACATTAGACACAATCGTTTTGGCAGTCGCAACTCGAAATACAGCTTGCAACGAGGTATTAAACTTGAACTTGTTTTTGTTTTGTTAATATTCGTAACTGAAAACATTTGTTCGCAAATGAATGTTCTTCAGAAAATTGCAACGCATTTTAGGACAAGGGCATGAATCCTCGAGAATTCTTCTTGATCAATGCCTTTATAAAAAGGAATTGACATCTCTATTGTAATTGTGGTAGCGGTCTGTCAAAATTGAATCGTATTGTAGTTTGGAGACATGATGGCCGCAGTGGAGTAGCTGAGCGGTCTAAGCCGCCTCGCTGCGGAGCGCGCGGTTGCTCGCCGTTGGAGGTTCGAGTCCGCCCTGGGGCATGGGTGTGTGTGTTTGTCCTTATGTTAGTTTACCTTAGTTTAAGTAGTGATGATCACGCAGTTTGCTCCGATAGATTTACGAACACTTGAACATTTTGGAGACATGATGAGACATCATCTGGGTGCACCAAAAAAGGCATCATAAAAACTTTTGAATGTAGGTTTAGTTATTTTATTTCTTAAATCTTCAAACTTTTTATGCAATGAATATAACGCTTCGGTGTACTCCCTAATGTGAACATAAGTACTTAATTTAAAGCATTCTAGGAGGGAAAATTTCCCAAAATGTTTACTCGAAACTGACTTTTAGAGAGCAAAACCAGCAATTTGTAACTTCATATACGATCACACATAGCACCGATTAATTTATTTTCACTCGGCAAAGATTTATGTAAGTCATGTAAATAACCTGTTTGTAATCCTGCGGGACAAAACTTCTGTTGTCAACGGTTCCTATACTTACAAAGACCCTAAGCTAACTTATACTAAGGACAATACACACGCACGCGCGCATGTCCGGTGGAAGACTGGAGGGGCCACACGATCCCTAATAAGTACAGTAAAAAAATACATTTTTGTTTTTTTCTTTTAGAATAACCATGACTTCCTCTTAAAGTAGTAATCTGTCCCCTTCTATCTGGTTCGACAATCCTCTCGTGTGTAACTGAATGTTTATTTTCGTAGCGACGGCGCTTTGATGTTTATAGTAGCGTATTAAGCATTGCTGTTTCCCATCAGGCGTAAAGAATCGCCGGCCGCAGTGGCCGAGGGGGCTGAGGCGCTCCAGTCACGGTCTGCACGGCCACTACGGTCGGGGGTTCTAATCCCCCTCGGGCATGGATATTTGTGCCGTCCTTAGGATTAGCTAGTTCATGAGTAGTTTGTAAGTTTAGGGACTGATGATCCCGTAGTTAAGTCCCATAAGCTATACAAACGTTTGAACATTTGCTTAAAGAATCTTCCCATTGAGCATTAAAAATGTTACACATATATCCGAACATCTGTGTTCACGCTAAAGGTTCGCAAGATAGATTATCAGTGTCCTATTTGATGAAATTCAGAACGGATATTCAGCGCATCCAGAAGACGCGAGAGCGAGCGCTGTCTCTGTCACACACGTGCTGCTACAAGGTGGGTCAATTGTGATGGGGGGCGCAAGCACCGAGTGTTCGAGTTTGAGGGGCCTGATGTAAAGGGTTTACTTTACCATCACAAATCTAAAACTCTGAAATGGCTTGACCGATTTGAATAATTTTTTATGTAAAACAACAGCTAAGATCGCTAGTTATTTTCTTATTTTGATAACCGCTGTCGACGGATGATACTGCCATCATCGGATCTGTCAGTTACGTACACCGCGTCACATAGTAAGCTTACAATACACGTAGTTTTTTGCCTACACTATCTTTGGCATGTCGTTGTAAAATAAAATATGTGATGCACTTTTGGACAAGTTTTGTTTATTTAATCTAAGATTCCCCCGGCATGTGTGTTGCCTCCAATTTTTACCGGTGTCCAAAGGGAACCGATCGTCGTATCTTCATGACAGTCCGGCGAATAACCGTTCCGCCATCATGAGGGAGTACTGATAGAATCAGTACCACCAGACGGAATCAGTACTATCTGATGATGGCGGAACGGTTATTCGATGAAATATTGTGGAGCTACCACGATGGGATCCGCCAGGACACCAGAGAACCTTGGAGACTTGTTCGTTTTGTCGTAACGTGACTAAAATCTCATCACATTGTGGCAAGATGTGGGAAACATTTCATGGTAGAAAGAAATGTCAGTGACAACGTTGGCGAATAACTATATGCTCGCTAAGTTTTCTGTATGATATAGCTTATGTGAATGACAGAATTGTTGATGTCAGATTAATTTGTAAAAATAGTTTATCTAAGTAAAAAATACGAGGGTTGGAACTTAAGTAATGGCAACTATTTATTCACAACCGATACAAAACCGTTACATGTTTTCACCTGTGGTAAGACTAGTTCGATGTTCAGACATCGCTGCACTTAGTCATAATATTTTGCCAGATATTTATGGTATCATCGTTTATATGTTAACGTGCATTTTTTTAAGCATTACTGTAAAATAATCGTAAAGACGGCTTTGATTTCAATTTTCGCGAATTAATTTTGAAGACCTACTAATTCACTATGCCTTTCGATTACAACAGATAATCAGCTATAGTCGAATAAAAGTCGAGAATCAGAATGAGAATTGGACCTATCACAGCACAAGAAAAGGAGAATTTGTCGTGGCCAGTCACACTGTTGCAACTTCTGAGACAATTTTCGTTAGCTCTCATTATTGGACCTGAATTAATACCCGTCCTACCGTCGTACATTTAGCTGTACGCCACAGGCATCCCAGAACTGGAGGCGTCTTGTAGCTTGAAAAAAAGCTTACGTAAGTAGGCAGTCATCTACTCGGGTGCGTGTCAGATTTACTTCAATCTGCCTGAGTGATCGGCAGATGGCTCACCATGGTCGGACAGTTGGTTTAGCTGCAACAAAGAGATGACTTCCTGCAGAGTGCGACTTTACGCTTCATCCTTTCAACATCACATTTAACACTTTTGTGTCTCGTTTCCTCCGGTTGTCTTAGGTGTCGGTAGCCGAGTGGATAGAGACCGACACAGGAGGTAGGATGCACGCGTGTGCAGGTACGGAGGTGACCAGCCAGTGGGACAGCAGAAACTAGAAACTCTAGACTAAATTAGAAGAAGTTGTATATTTCGTAGAAATAAGATACTTATCTTTTACAAAGTTCAAGACTGCAGAATGCTGATACATAGTTTAGATAGAGGCCTGCCTACTGATGATTCCTAGTGCCTATCCGCTAGCCAAGTCTTAACTGGTGCCTATCTGATTCCCAAGTGGCTGATGCCGCCGTCGTGGCCACGAGCAGAGTTGCAACAGAGGGGGCTCGTGGCTGACGTCGTAAGAACGCCGCGCCGTGCGTGCATGGCGGCGCGCGGCGTAAGTACGTGGCGCGCACTTCATACTAATATTAGTGTGGCTATACACTTTAGGAACCTGCGTAGGCCGCACGGGAGTAGCCGAGCGGTCCCGAGCGCCACGTTAAGGATCGCGCGGCCTCCTGCGTCTGTGGTTCGAATCCTCCCTCGGACTTGGATGTGTGTATGGTCCTTAGGTTAACTTAACTTAGTTTAAGTAGTTGTAAGACAAGGGACTGATGACCAACGTAGTTATTATGTCCCATAGAATTACAAACATTTGAACCTGCGATTTGGGCTATGTGAGACTCTGATTTAGTGTAGAACCGTACATGTCTACTTTCATGCCCCAGCAACTACCTTGGTTACATATATTTTTTATCTATGATCCTGTAATTAAAAACACTCTATACATAGGCTGTAATTAGTGAAATAAATTAAAAATATTACATAAACTAACTGGTCCATTAATAAAGATTTAAAATGATATATTCAAAATCAGAGATTTAGTTGAGTATAGTATGTTTAATCAAACTGGTCCCTTATTGTAAGTGATCAGATTTAGTATTAATCATAAATAGATTAAAATGGTTTCAAGAGCTTCATTGTGATAAGAAATAGGTAGCACTTTCCCCAATTAATTAATCGTAACTTTATGAAACACGGAAACTCTACTTTCAACAGTTCAAAATAATTTACGTTTTCCGAACACCATTTCTACACCTGTAAGTTCTTGTGTAAAAACATAAACACATATCAACTGCAATGGCGTACACCTCGCCAAATTTAGAGTCCCGAGAAGCAACCGTTCGCTGCTCAAATCTTCAGTCCTGTTATCCGGGAGAATCCTTCTTCTGCCAAGACATGAAGTTCCCTTCCGCGAACCCTTCGCTCACTCAATGTTGATTGGTTGCAAATTGGTTTAATTGATAACTTTATTACCGGTTTCGGGCGTTGCCTATCATCAGCATTGAGTTAAGAAATAATTATATATATTTAAGTAAAAACTGACTATATGAAAACACGTCCTTACTAATATATTGAAATGAAGACTCCATTAGGAGCAGTCTGCACCAAGACCATAAAATGTTAAATATCCAAAGAAAATTCAGCATTGGTCGTAAATTTGTTTATTTACTATTACTTATCGATTTCGGCTACTAAATAGCCATCTTCAGTGCAACTAAAAAAGTACAAGCGTAATAGAAATACAAGAAATAGAAAAATGATTTCAGATGTATTACATCTGTTTTACATACCTGCACAATCGACTAGAAACATTACTGATCTTACTAATCCAGCCACAAGGCATAGCTACAAGCAGATACAAAATGATGTTATCAGATTGAAAATCACTGCTGTAGGCAGCCTACATAGCTTACTTCCACGTAGGTGGCGCGCTGTGTTATAGATGTAACTTAAACAGTTATGTGCCATGTTAAAATGTAGTCTCATACAGAGAAAAACATGCAAAGTGGAAAACAAAAACCCATCAAGTAAAAAATTAAAAATATATACATAATCATCTTAATGCTGGTTCACATACAAGATGAAGTCGTTTGTTTATTACACAGTGCCCTCTATAATTTTTGTTATAAACCAAAAACCATTTCAACGGTACATTTCGTCCTGACAAAGACACTATTAATTTATGCATCACATAATGCAAGCTTATCTTGGGCACTCGATGGGATGTTATTAACTAATTTGTCAACATAAAATTAAATGTAATAAATCACTTGTAAATGTAGACACTGAAGGCCTGAATTGTATATAAACGGGTCTTGAACATACATGCATCTGTCTGATCCTTCATATACCATTTATGTTATTCACCTTTATTACATTATTTGAAAGCATAAGGATGTTACATTTATTTGCTATTTACTTGTGGGGACACCTTGTATAAGACGCTTGTGTCGTAATTACTTGACCCATAAATTAATAGTATATTTGACAGGACGAAATGAACCCTTGAAATATTATTTTGTTTTATAACACAAAATAAACAAACGACTTCATCTTGTACGCCAACTAGCATTAAGATTATTATGTATATATTTTATATTTTGTACTTGATGGGTTTTTGTTTTCCATATATATGACTACATAATACATAATAACATGACACATAACCGTTTACGTTACGTCTATAACAAAGCACGCCACCTACGTAGAAGTCAGTTATATATGCTGCCTACAGGTCGCTTAATAGTGATTTTGAATCTTATAACATCATTTTGTATCTGCTTGTAGCTATGCCTTGTGGCTGGATTAGTAAGATCAGTGATGTTTCTAGTCGATTTTGCAAGGCATGTAAAAGCTGATGTAATACATCTGTAATCAAAGTTCTATTTCTTGCATTTCTATTACGCTTGTACTTTTTCAATTGCACTGAAGATGGCTATTCAGTAGCCGAAATCAATATGTAATAATAAATAAACAAATTTACGACCAATTGTGAATTTTCTTTGGATATTTAATATAATATTATTTAAATACAAAAAGGACTGTTACTTAGTATTACTTAAAGTCTGAAAGCAATACATAAACAAACCAGCTTTCATGAACTTGACCGCTCATTCCACATAATTCTTACGTAAATTTATGTCTAATTGTACAATAAATAGACACACTACATATACGAGAGGTAAACCATGCTACTTGCATTTTCTGTGTTATTGTGGGGAATATGATGATATGTTTATATTTCCATTAAAATTTTATATCCGTTGAAATCAGGCATGAAAAAAATTTGTGTAAGATTGGCGCTCTCAAGATAACAGCTAGAGACAATAAGCTCTCATCTAAACCGGGGTCGTTAGTAAACGAGAAGATGCCTTTAACGTCCAATTAAATATGCTCGTTAAGTGCATTGCGTTTGTCATTGCCAGATACACCTGTCGTTTGCTAACCCGGAGAAAACGAGAAGGTACGATATATTTCGACTAGGTTGGCAATAGAAACAAATGAAAGTGCCGTCTGAATAAACAGATGTTTCCCTTATTTAACTATCAGCGAAGAGGGTAGCAGATAGTTGTTAATTGGCGTTATGGAAAACAAACGTGAAAGAAGCTCGAATTTTATAAGAAGTTAGTGCGAGTGTGTTGTGTCGTCAATAGAGAAATATTAGGGTGCATTGAAATGTAAAAAAACGGACGCTACAACATGGTAGGAGAAGAAAAAAGCGACATGATCGCGTGCGGCGAATGAATTCAGTGGTTTCCACGGAAAATGTAGGACAGTAATAATGCTTAGAGCTTAGTACTATAACATGCCAAGTGTGTAGTATCTTAGTGCAAGCTTGCACATAGGCAAAAGTATACTGTTACTGTAGATCAGAGGAAGGAATCACATTTTAGGCCTCACACTAGGCGCAACAAGCATAAGTAAATATTGGGTAAAATTTTACGACGCTTCTCGCCGGGCTCCAGTGCTTATGTTGGCAACAGATAAACAATGAAGTGTAGAATTGTGTTAATATTTTTCACGAGCTACAGAGTAAATGTTATTGCTGCGAGTGAAACGAGCAGCAAAATTAATACTCTACCTGCAGTGTGGTTGACAGGCTCTTGTATGTACCCTTGTCCGTTCAGAAGAAAATAAGTTTCTTTTTAATTGAAGTTGTCACGGAAAAACATTTATTGGTCGTCCGAGTTGCCGTCATTACCATTGGTGCCAATAAAACCACTGCAGCCCGGCGAGAAGCGTGGTACAATTTAACAAAATACTGAATTAATAAGCTTGCAGGCATAAATAATGTATTCTGTTTTTTATTATGACAGATAACTTACAAAATAAGTAACTATCTGTTGGACTCTTCAGATGGTCGTGGAGTTTTTCATGTAGTGTTTCCAAGACGGGATAGCGTAACAAATTCTGCATCATCTCAGCATTCAAAATGATTTGGGCGACCATAAATACGTCTAGGTCGCGTTATAGAAGCAATGACGTCTAGATCGTCTAAAATATTGACATCGTCTTCATTGTCAACCAAATCTCGTATTCCAACCATTTTCATCATATCGATTCTCACTGAACTAGTCTTTACCCATAAGTTTGTATTTTGATATCGCAACAATAATTTTAAGGTTATGTTGCGTATCTGCAATATATCAAACTCATCGGCTAGCTACTGACATGGATGGGGCGAGAAATATGACGATAAAATTTTTCAATGAAGCTCTTTTCCACACTAGTTTTTCATACATGTAGTGTTTCTGTCATTTTGTTTAATAAATCGGTCTTTTCACGTGAATATATTGCGGTATTTTAGCGCTTTGGAATCTTTCTATTTTCATACAGATTCTCACTTAACAGTTAGCCTTGTAACGAGCAGAATTCTACTCTTTAACTTAACGGCCAGTTTGAGGTCATTTAACTTCAGGTTAATTCATAACGAAACATTGACAAACGCAATTCTCCGCTAACAAGTTAAAATCATAACTGGAACTTAACGAGACATTGACAAACCGGCCCTAAGACTGATTTCTCTATATTTCGATTTAATAGTCATGAAAGTTTGTAATTTCTGAGATTTTGAAATTATTTTTAGAATCATGAGATGTACGTAATTGTTCTGACATTGTAGATATATTAAATATAGATCATGTTATTTTATTCTGAATTACCAGATGTTGGAACTCACAAATGTCCTCCGGATACCCTTCAGAAACACTCGGCTAACAGCCCTCATTAGTTTTAAGTACAAAGTGTGGGCCTTTGCCAGATTTCCGCCGATTTGGCTAAACTCCTGACTGGATACTTATTTTAATCCGATACCTGGTATATCTGGCATATGCCCCAACCACTTCCCGCGTCCACTGTCGTTCCTTTATCTTGCCAAACAATACTGCGCGACTCTACGGACATAACTTCCATAAAGTCAAGAGAGGAATATCTTCTTTTGCTTCATAATGTTCTTCACAGGCCTCCTTGACAAACCAAACGTCTTGTTCATTATTCCTAATCCCTAAAAGCCCTGACACCCATCAGAACGGCTCCAGCTACCCCGGCGACGGAGGAAGTTCGCTTTGTCATGTACCTACTCTGCTAATTTCTCAGCTGGGTACAGGTTATGCAACGATAGCAGTGCACTTAGGGAATCGGAGCAGAACACGCCATATCTGTTCCAGTGCTTTCAGGATCGTATAAGAGTCTGCTGAAAAAACTGATTGACAGGGCAGAGACGAATCCTGCTTACACAGTCGGCGAGCACTATGGAACAGTCGAGGAAGCCCCCCTGTTTTGAACTATTAGTGTACTAACTTCGTGATGCCTATCGAAAATGTAAAAAAAGACAGGGATGCAATATCTCTTTTCCTCCAAAAAAACGTCTAGGCCTGTGGAGGGGCCGCAGTGGAAATTTGCTCGAAACTTTATTACAAAACATTAAAATCACTCACAACTATATTTAAAAGGCACGTCTCGCTGCTCGTTCCTGAGTTGACATAACCTTTCCATAAAAGAGCGAGTTGTTTTATGGCATGTTTGGGTGTACAGTGTGGGTAGCGTTTTATGTGTATAGCGCACGGAAGCTCAGAAACGTCAGCAGATAGACTGGAGCTGCGATTAGTACACTATCCTCTAGAAAGAAGGTACGCAAACAGCTAACAGGAGCGATTACTCCCAAATTACGGGAATGGTCTGCACCTTTAACAGCCCGAGAATTCTCAGCAGATATTATACTCATGTTTTAATCAACGAATGATCGTTTTTGACTACGCGCTTGCGTGTTCAATAGGTAGAGAGGTAGGGTAAAAGTCACTTCTGAAAGTTAACACCTCCAAGTTTAAAAAATAGTTAAAGATTGGTGTAGGTTGATGGACCTGAAACATTTAATGACTACAGAAGCTTAGTTAAAACAAATTGTATTGAGGAACTGGATGTTAAGGTTTCAAGAAAAACCACATTTACGCAAGACTTCCTTATGAGATAATTCAGAGGAAAAATATAGATAAAAGCACAAAATATATATGTGAATCCATCAAAGATAATTTACGATCATTTAAAAGTAAAAGATATACAACAAATAATAGTTGTCGCCAGGTTCGCAAATCTATTTGCAAAGTTAGCTGAAAAATTCTGGTGAATTTTCCGACGAGTGTTGAAGCTTCGCCGGCCGCGGTGACCGAGGGGACTGAGGCGCTTCAGTCACGGTCTGCACGGCCACTAGGTCGGGGATTCGAATACCCCCTCGGGCATGGATATTTGTGCCGTCCTAGTTTGTAAGTAGTTCACAAGTAGTTTGTAAGTTTAGGGACTGATGACCCCGTAGTTAAGTCCCATAAGCTTTACAAATATTTGAACATTTTGTTGAAGCTTCAAGTTTTAAAATCCTTTGAATGTAACATGCTGTGACTATAAAATTGTAAATGTTCTTAATTGTTGCGAAATACAGGACAGTTACTACATTGGTCTCATAGCCTCCACTGCGTCTTAGAGAATCTAATTGAAATTGTGGCTTCATAGCGCACCATCATATACACCACCCTTGCCGGACACTCCGTCATAGTCTTGGTAAGAGGCTAAATGTCTAAAGTAGACATTTCTTGCTAGAACATAATGCCGGGAAAAAGTTGTAATATTTTATTAATCTCAAATCATTAAAATGCTTACTCATGACAATGTATGTTGATGGAACATAATCAGCTGTTTACAATGCTCCGGCCACTTAATTTACAATATATTCTAATATCTTTTCTTTATTGAAAGACAATAAAACTTGAGTGAATCAACTTTTTTTGGAATAGTTACCAGTATTCGCTGTATCCCAATCTCTTGTGTTGGATGATTCAGATCCCCAACGGTTATATAGAGTATATATTTATCTCTCTTCTTTTCAGTTTCGCTATATCCTCTCTCTTTTGCTACCACTGTTACATTTATCGTTTTTACTGCCATTGCCTCTCTCCCACAACGACTATCTCTTCTCTTTCTTTCCTACTCTGACTTTCCTCCACTGCCCCTCGTCTAATGTCTTTCAGCACAAAAAAGTGAGAATATGTTCGCATGCCAAAATTTTTGGTGAGGAAAGCTGAATGAGGATTGAAGCAGTTGTCTCCCCACTTTTCTGCTAGTGCTGTTTGAACAGGAAAACATTTGGCTTTATACTGCTCCGACAGAAGAATTTTTTCACCTGGTTCCTGTTTTCTTTTCCTTGGAACAACAAGGTGAGCTGCTTATATAAAACAAATTCTGCATAAAGTTGTAACAATTTCTTTCTATGCCTCAATGTATTTATATTCAGTGTATGACAAATAACAAAACGAAATGCAGTAGCTTATCGAAAGGAGATGTCAGCCCGTACGTCATCTCAATAAAATTTTTCATAGAATAGTGTTCTTGAAATGGATCGATGAGTGTTAGACAGCGTCAGAAAGTGGTCAGACAGTCGTCAGTCGTCCGTTGTGGGGAAAAAATCTCGAGAATGTGATGAAATGTTATTGTACTCTCAGTTTTAAAAGAAATTACTATATCTCCTGTAATTTTCATACGCTGCTATGTATAAGCTAAACTCAAGCACATATAAAGTCTAAGGATTGTGTCTTTACCTCTGCAAACTGATATATTACTGATATGGTGTCTGTTCTTTTCGGACATGTCCCAAAGGACAGACATCCTATCAATAATTGTAAAGTATGCCACCAACAGACAATTGACATTTTCAATGCGGACGCATTCAAACACTCGATCCCTTGTGGGAATCCAGTATAGGATGCGAACAAGGGGAATCAACGGGCAGAGGGCTACAAGTTGAGAATTTAGGATGGAAGGGAGACGTGCCTGGATAGCCTTATTGTTTAAGGCGACCGCTGGCCCAGTCCAGCGCAAATTTTCAAGTTTGTCGTTGAATTTATTTCAACCCCCGAAACGCTAGAAATGTTTCAGTACTTAGATTTCATGTTTAAAATATGTTGCCATACTATACTATTACTTCCTGAACATCAAATCCTGCATCTTGGATTTTTTTAGCCTAACTTCGAGTAGCAAAGTGATTTCCAAACTAAATTCGAATATGGTTGTCTTCTTATGATGGTAGAACATAATAATTGTCGAAGTAAATTCCATATTATTTGTACATCTAAATTCAGATTAGTGGGTGCTGTGTCACTCATAGTGACGTACGACTGTGTCAGAAGGGTATTCATCACGTACACCCTGCAGAGCCTCCATCAAAGACGGCGGCTGTAACAAAGAAAATTAAAATATTACTTAGAGTCTCCAATGCTAAGTGGCATATCGGGTAACAAGTTTCGTCGGTTTAATTCACTCAGCTGCCATATTTTCAGCTTCCTCCCTGTTCATGGCCATGTATAACATAAACTTCCCCCGTCTGCTGATCCCGTTACTCACTTTACACAAAAAGGGCGTTTGTTGCAGCCGACGTATTACTTTCAGTTGTTCATAGATGATAATGGCCTGAATTTAGTCACTTATTTACGAAAGGATACAGTATGAACATTTGAACACAGTTTATTAATGAAATATTACTTAGATAAACACAAATTCTATGAAATTACTTTAAATTGTGAGTCAGTAATTAAAAGTTACATAAAATCGGGTTTATAGATCGCAAGCAATAAGTTCATCACATACTTTAAAACTCTCGACACACTCGCCCACTGCTGACATTTAGCCTTCACGATAGACAGTATTATGTTTCTAACAAAGATATCTCTATATATAAAAGGAAGTGTCCCGATTGACTGACTGACTGACTCATCATCGCCCAGCCCAAACTACTGAAGATAGAAACTTGAAATTTGTGGAGGGTGTTGACCTTACTCTGTAGGCGTCATTTAAGAAGCGATTTTTCTATATTCCGTCTGTGAGGGGGTGAAATAGGGGATGAAATGTTTTTTGAAAATACGTAGCTATTTAGGCAATACTGAAGCTAGAACTACAAAATTTCGGATTTTAATTCAGGGTTCGAATTTAAAAGACACGAGTTTCGGTATTTTTGGAAATTTAAAAACTAAGGGAGTAAAAGAGGGGATCAAAAATTCTTTTCGAAAATACTTTGTTGTCAAGACAATTTTGAAGCTATATCTGCAAAAATTGGTATTTGTATTGTTCGTTATGTTTTAAAAAAATACGTGTTTCGGTATTTTTGGAAATTCAACCATCAAGGGGGTTAAATTGGATAGGAGATGTTTTTCGAAAATCTGTTGCTATTTAGGCAATTTTGAAGTTAGAACTACAATTTTTCGGATTTGGATTCGGGGTTCAAATTTAAAAGATACGTGTTTCGGTATTTTTGGAAATTCGACCCATAAGGGGGTGAAATACGAGATGCAAAAATTGATTTTCAAAAATGTGGTGCTGTTAACTCAAAATTCAAGCTGTAACTACGAAACGTAAGATATGGATTCTTCATCAGGATTAAAAAGAAACAACTGGTGCAGACCAACCAGCGTACGCATGCGAAGCAGCGGCGGTTCAGCTAGTCGATAATAAAGGATGGTGTACTCTGACAAATACATTGTATATAGGTTCCATGTGGTCGTCCTTTATTTTAGTATCCATCCGTTAGTTTCCGCATACGATAATTTGAAGATGACTCGACCTATGATGCCTATAAAACGCTTCATTCAGAGCCTATTTTGTGCTGGTTGCGTACACCTGTTCTTCTCAGCACTTTATCATTTGAAACGTGGCCGCAATGTCTAATTACAATCTCCTTAAAGCATCGTTGGTGAAAAATATTGAGCTCAATATACGCATGTATATTTCCATAGGTATCACGATATATAGTATATCCGGGCTTTGTGGATATACTTATAAAACCTTATTGCCATGTAGATTTTTCATACGAAAACTCCAAGCGTTTTTCCAATTCTAATGCTGACGTTACCATGTACCTCACAGTTAGCAAAGACATTGCTGCCGAGACATAGATATCGGTCAACAGCTTGCACTGCCATCTCTTGCACTACAATTTCCACTTTTTAAGCATATGTGTTTGTCTTTCCACTATACGTTTTTTAGCTAACAACGACACAAACGATGTTGTCACACAAATCACTGAAATACCCCCGTACTATTTACACTGAAAGCTACCTCTTGTGCCTTCCTCGTTTCCTTGGCTCGCAGTAAACGTCCAGATTTATGTCCTCGTAAACCACGACGCTGATAATATCTAAACTCCAACGATAAAATTTAAGTTATATGATCCGTAACAGCTATTGCGAATAGCAGATATCTTGAATGAAGGTCAGAGAGATAGCTACACGTTAGTTTTATTTGTACGTTACTCGTGTTGCAAATGATGGAAATTACACTTTAGGGCTATACTCTTCAAAGAGGAGAACAGGGCAAACTTGGAAAAGTTAGAAAATAACACCTCCATACAAGATGATCACGAAGAAAGACATGAGCATTTTTGCAGAATGAATCGATTTAGTTTTGTAGATTGACACGAAACGCTGTTCTACTACGTATTTACACGTACAAAAATATTTATTTAATAATAAATCTGACTGCAATGAAGGACAATTTCTACACCAGATACTTTTCGATTTTTGAAAGTGAAGGTGAGGCAATGAATAAAAATTTGTGATGCGGCCACATCACAAATTTTAATTCATTGCTTCACCTTCATCTTCAATGTCATGGACATATTTGAGACGAAAAACCGTCTCAGGGTTTCTTAATTTATATTTAAATTGATATTATCGATTTTTGTTTATACAGCACCTTTTGTGATCCTGTAAGATACAGTACAAACTTTTCATGCGCATTCTGTATTTATGACTCTAGTATATAATTTACATTACGTGTCAATGCCTCTTCTTTACATGCTACTGATTTCTCCTGTCTTGTTGGCTGAGGTTGATGATTTATTATTATGTAGGTCTATATTTGCACTTCGCAGTTTCTTTTATCATATTATTTTCTTTTGTTTTCATTGGTGTACAGTTCGCTTCACTTTACTAGTAGAATACAATTTCTCGTGTGTTCCACTGATCGCAGTATTACAGAACTGATGTCAGCACAATTGTTTTTCGTGTAAGTAGTGAGAGAGCCAACATGTTCTCTCTCTCTCTCTCTCTCTCTCTCTCTCTCTCTCTCTCTCTATATATATATATATATATATATATATATATATATATCTGTGTGTGTGTGTGTGTGTGTGTGTGTGTGTGTGTGTGTGTGTGTGTCAGTGAATATAATTTAGAGAATATGATGTCCAACATTTTATTTAATATATAAGTGAGAGTGTGGTGGAGTGAGCAGTTGAAATGGGAGTGTAAATATTGGTCAGGGTTTATGAAAGGGTAATTGTGCCTATAATAGTACGTGTGTAGTCATGTGTTCATTTTGTTATATTAGATAGTTAAATAGCTTGAAAAGTTTACGATTTGCCAAGTTAGGTAAGCCATTTATGAGATTTTTTTTTCTGTTATAAGTTTTTGAATGTTGTGGTTTCTTGTAGTCTGAGAAGGTGTTCCTTGTTGTTTTTTAACATTTTGATTTACGTCTATGTATCCCTGATATGATTTAATGTTTGACTTGCTGTAAGAAAGATCGAAGGTGAATGATCTGTTTCATACTTCCATGTCATTAAATGCCCTTTATGTTCAGTGTAGATAGCTTTGTTTGATCTATGTATCTTCCATAACATTATTGCATTTTTGTTAGCGTCTGAGGTGGTCCAATGGTAACACACTGGACTCGCATTCGTCAGAATGGCGAACCAAAGGCTACATTTCACTGACAGAACACTTAGAAGATGCAACAGTTCTACTAAAGAAACTGCCTACACTACACTCGTTCCTCGTATTTCGGAGTATTGCTACCCTTTGAGGAATCTCCACCAAGTGGGTTTGACGGATGATGTGCAGTAAGTTCAGAGAAGGGCAATCCGTTTTCTATTACCGCGATATAGGGGGAGGGTGTCACAGAAATGATGCACGAGGGGGTGAAAAACATTAAAAGTAAGCAGTTATTCGTCACCACGAAATTTATTTGTGTAATTTATTTCACCAACTTTCCCCTCCGAATGCGGACATATTTGTTAGCACCCACCTAAATAGTGTGGCATATGATCATCGTAATAAAATAAGAAAATTATATCGAAAAAGAAAAGATTCAGGTGTCCCTTTTTCCTGCGCGCTAATGGAGAATGGAATGGAAGAGAAACATCTTAAAAGCGTTCGACGGACCATTTGCTATGCACTTAAATGTGATTAGCGGAGTAGATGTCTTATGGGGTAGTTTTCAAGTTGTGGAGCATGTATCCATGTCCTGTGTGTTTCTGCGAGTTCATATGATTAGTTGCCTGTTGTATAACGTCTGTTGTGTTGGTTTTCACTATATGTCAAATGTATCAGTGAGGTTCATCAGACTCAGAAGTGATGTTTCTTATTGTATTTGGTGTTACGAGCTGTTTGGACTTTTAAATTTGCAATCTTTTTAAAAATTTTCTGTTACTTTATTCGAACGATTTCCAAAGTTTTATTCAGAACTTTCGTAAGATATAGATGTCCTTGTATAGCCCCCCATTTAGGATCCATTTTTCTTTTATTTGTTTATTTATTTTAATTTCTTTGCCAAATTTTTGAGATATTTCTTTCTTTTCTGGTGCCACTGAGCAACTAGCACGACACACACAAAACGTGACCAGACCCCTACCCTTCATAGTTACTATACCCACTCCAAAAACTACACTCTTCAAGCCTCTGTCCCATCATACCTGTACTACATGTTGGCAACACTCAGAACTTATACGAATAACAAATGAAATGTCATGAACACTGAATAGTGTGGTTTGTGGAAGAAAATATGAAATCTTGTTCCACTAGTAATGTGACGCGGTGTGCACACCAATGAAGCGAAAGAAAAATATTGCATAAAAATGGGCGAAAAATTGTCGATTGTTAATGTAGGCCTACTTTGCAAATCGATATCAACCTCAGCCTCAACCGAAAAAAAGGAAAAAGTAGTATAATGTAAAGACTACGTTATTTTGCGGTTGAATTCTTGGCCATATAAATGTGACGACACTGTGAAATTAAAAACGTACACTTCCTGTAAGTTTCAGTACATTGTGAATATTTTCAAGTAAGTGGCTTTTAGTTCATTTTTTCTGTTTCATTTGCTTCATCTTTTTCTTCGTTTGTCCACGCATTACGGAATTATTCAGTAATTGCGAAAATTAATATTCTTTATTTCAGTTTGAAGAGTTTTTGGTCATTCTAAACTAAGGTCCTTTTGGGTGATTGTTCAGGCAGCGGAATATATGTTTGTATATATGCCTCTGTATAATCTGTAATTTGACTCAGAAAAGAAATCTTTAAGAAACTCAGCAGAGTGAAATTTACAACTTTTTTAAGGTCATGTCCGCTTGCAACAAAACAATGACCGCAATTTCAAATATAGAAATAAACCTATTAGTTACGTCATACCTATTACAAGTATACTCAGTGGAAAAGCCAAAAGATTCTTCAAGAAAGGGGAGTGGTTGTCTTCAGTCGAACGGATAAACAGTCTCTAACAAAAAATCTAACGATAGACTGAAAACATTTTATTTTCAATATATGAAGGCAGCAGAACTGTAATATTTGAATATACAAGCTATCGTAAATCATGGACTAGAAAAATCTGTACTGATTACGATAACAAAATACGGAAAATAATCCTCCGTGGATTAATTGTACCATTTGAAGAACTTTGTGGAGTAGTGGTTGCAACACTGTCACTATATAAGAGAATACGAAAACTAATTCAAAATTTTTAATGTCATTGCGTTCATTTGTAATAAGGCCAGACGTAAAAATAACGTTTCACAGTCAGCTCTAGTCGATCGGAAATCGTGAGAAGTTTGCAAAGGCGATGAACGGATCCGAACATTCCAACCATTCTCTCGTGATCAGTCTGAAAGTGAAACTAGACACTACACAATTAAGACAAATACTAAATTTCTCATTAGAAAAATTATTGACTCATAAAGATACCAACACGTTAACCTTTGAGCAGTGACAGACATTTACACCTGAGGTACGTTTACATAAGTACGCCCAATACTGACGAATAACTATTCAAACGGAAAAACCAGTAAGGCCGTAATAGGATTGCTGTTAATTTCTAAATTTGGTAAATGAATAGGATGATTTTCTACTTCACATTTATGAAGACTCGTCCGAATTAACTGGCAAAACTGGAGGTCACTCCAGTTTATATAAGTTGTTACTAAGTGGATCCACAAGTTACAGAACAATGACGCGTAGTTGCAGGATCGAAGAAAGTATTTCAAGCTTGAATACTTTAACGTTCCTCGAATAAAGGAATCTTCTTTCAAACAATCAGAACCGGTTAAAAGAAAAATACCGCAGCGAAACACAGTATGCACGTGAAACAGACTCTGTCGTCCTAGATCTCGAAACGTTGTTCAACTCTGTAGCAGTACACTGTCGGCTAATATCCGATTTTTTATCATATTTTGTACCTTTATCGACGTACGAGTGGCTGAAAGAACTTTTTAAAGTTAAACCCAGTACATCATAAAATTTCCTGAATACCCAACAAAAAAGTAACACTTGGTATGCCCCCCCCCCCCAAAAAAAAAAAAAAAAAAATCATAAGACAACCTACACGTAAAATATTAACAATACACATCTATGATTTACGAGATAAGTGTCTCTCTTTCCATAAAAGATAGTGTTGTCCTCATCAGAGTGTCGTCACTGACTATCTTAATGAAATATAAAAAGTTACGGGCAAAGTCTCGCATTGCTGCAGTGAAATACAGATGTGGCAAAATGAACGTAAGATATATAAATGATCCGATGCTAGACAGTTATTTCATTAGTGGTGATTTTTCATTCATTCAAAACTTTCTGTGGCCCTTTCATTGTACAGATAATTTGGAATCATATAAAAGCAGTATCAGAGAATTGTAGTAATGAACGAGCCATTTAGTTAAGATTTGTAGTGTCGGCATGAATGATGCAGTCAGCGCAAGAAAATAAGGAGAGAATCGCGTAGTAGCAAACGTTTGCTCGGTGGTAGGAGGGAGTGTTCTGGACAACGTAGTGAATAAACCTCCAGACCGCATTAAAATTATATAAATTGCAGACATGAGATACTAAAAACACTAATCCAAGAAACGCATATGGGAAAATTAAACTGAAATCTCTGCACACAGTTCTTCAGTGGTAGGGTGAAAAATATTCATCGTGTACGACAGCTGTAGTGTTTTCCAGGAAAAGGTGTGTTCTCCATAATTAGTACTACTCAGTTTTAAGTTTACATCAACAGCATTTCCTGACCAGTTCTCTTAGGTAACTAAGTAACTAATCTCGAGTTTAGATGATGGATATATTTTCACTTTATTAATTTTTCAAAGTGAGCTTCTATGTACCGGGTGATTTTTACCTCTCATTCTACACTATTCCGTGATTTATTAAGTTTTCAAATTTATACTCACTTTTTGATCACCTGCTATAATATGTTACTGTAAACAGTGAATGAATGGAGTTTAATTTTCTCGTTGTTGTTAGTAACCTATACAGTGTTTATGAAAAGGCTTTGGACTGCTAAATGATATACTTGTCGGCTATCTATCGGTGACAACATGTTGTAAAGCCATGTGTTGCTGCCACTTGGTGGTGAATTAATCAATGTCCAGCAAGGTACTGTAATTTTCCTGCTATTACTTGTGTTTCTGATCGTCTGTGTACATTTAAAAACTGCTGGCACTTGCAGAACAGGGTGGTCTGAATGGAACTTATTGTTCTCCTCTCGTTCAAAACAAAATACTAGGCCCTACGTGTCACTATAAAGAGGTTGAGAGTTTTACAGTTTGGTTACGTATTCAGTTGAATTATTTTATTCCTTGTACTACTACAACAACGAGGAAAGATTGTATTTGGCGAGTATTAGTGATGAAATTAGGAATGTGTCCTGAGTTGAAGATTTGTCTTAACTATGCCCGTAAATAAATTACGTGTATACTTGCAGTAATCCTGGCATAATTTCATTAGTTTTAGGTAGTTATGTTCAGACGTTCCTGATGAACTCAGAATAATTTAAAAACTTGAAGTTCTTACGCGGTAGGAAATATACACACTCAAGTTCAAATGTTTGTATAACTTATGGGACTTAACTATGGGGGTTATCAGTCCCTAAACTTACAAACTACTTATGAACCAGCTAACACTAAGGACGGCACAAATATCCTTGCCCGAGGGGGATTCGAACCCCCGACCGTGACTGACGCGCTGCAGTCCCCTCGGCCACCACGGCCGGCACACATTCAAGTAACAAAACGGATTTGATTAAAAGTAAAAGATGCCGGCACTAAATTACTTTTATAAACGAGCCATTCATAGAAAATAAGGTAATAGTTGCATGTAGTACAATGGCTAGTCCGACTAACTTCATATGATTAACATTACGCAGGTCCGGGTATTTTATCTGTATTCCGAAATAACGTAACTTCTGACTGGTAATATGAAAGGAGCGATGAAATGAAATCAAAAGATAACATTTATCACTATATAATTTATCGCGAATCTTTAATTCAGCGCATAGTTCCTAATGAAGGTAAAAGAGTGCAGGTGACTCCCATTTATAAGAAAGGTAAAAGAACAGACCCACATAATTACAGGCCAATATCGTTGACATCAGTTTGCTGTAGAATTTTGGAGCATATTCTCAGCTCAAATACGGTAAATTTACTTGAGACCAATAAGCTTCATTCTGTGAATTTGATTTAGGAAGCATCGTTCGTGTGAAACTCAACTTGCCCTTTTCTCACATGACATTTGGGAGCCATGGCAACAGGAAGATTGTGATATTTCTCGATTTCAAAAAGGCGTTTGACGCGATGCCGCACTGCAGACTGCTAACGGAGATGAAATGCTCCGGGAACTCAAATGGGAATAGCTGAAGGCAAGACGACGTACTTTGCGAGAAATTCTGTTGAGGAAATTTAGAGGGCCGGAATTTGAAGCTGACTGCAGAATTATCTTGCTGCCGCTTACTTACTTTTCGCTTAACTATCACGAAGACAAGAGAAATTAGGGCTCTTACAGAGGGATATGGACATACTTTTTCCCCTCGTTCTCTTTGGGAGTGGAATAGGAAAGGAAATGCCTAGTAGTGGTGCATCTTGCGGTGGATTGCGGAGTATATATGTAGATGTAGAAGATAAAGACAACCACTTATAGAATGGTCGCTACTTCATGTATTTAGGAGACAGGAAAAAAAGAAAAGTGACAATGTAACACCTTGGATACAAAAAAGTGTCAATAAAAAATTAAAATTTACTTTCCTTTCTAGTCATTTGTTTGAAGGGAATGTCAATAATAATGATCCGTTACAACTTTGTAACATAAATTCTGTTAATATTTCAAACGTAGGAAGATGATTTATTTTATTTATTATTTTTATTGTTTATTGTTTTTTACAGAGTTTCTTGAAGATTTTCTGGTCATACATTTCTTCTGTTGAAGTAACTAAAGTTCTATAACACCTAGGTGATCTTCTTCCATTGCAGAGGCATGCAAATTAAACCATCAGATCTTTCATATGTTTCAAGCAGTGCTAATTGTTCCTCACAGTTAAGGCAATGAAACATTCTGAAACAAATATTTACAGCATGTGACACTTGGGAGAGTAGTTGTAGACTGTTGCTCCAAACGCTCCAGAAGTGGATCTTTTCTTTAGAAAATAATCTGCTGCAAAAAGTACTCAATAAACTGAAAACAACTCAAGTATATAAACTCAGCCTCAATCAATTTATTTTGTACATTCTTATAAGAGAACCAGGAAAGTTCAATCTCCCTATAGAAAGAAAATCGAGCAGCGCTCTTATTCGGAGGGGGGTGGGGGGTGAGTTGCCGTAAAGGGTGACTAAGTATCAATTTCCCCCTACCAGATATGTACGTAGATTCTGCCGGAAGGTATTTTTTCGCTAGAGTCATTAGTATCTCACATCTGCGTTGTACTGTTAACGCATTTAGAGAAAAATAAACTTACTTGGATATGCCTACAGACTGCGCTGCAAGTTCTTCATTCGCAGCACTGTTGAAGCTCGGTGCAAATTTGTGAAACATACTGTAGTTGTTTGTGACGTTAGGAATACATAACTGGGAAATCACGTGTTAGATTTCTAATTAGCGAGACATGTGAACGAGAAAAGTGCCTCAACTCGATCTGGCACCTATGATCCTTCGTGCTACAATCTTATATCAACTACACAGCTCATTATCGGCAGAAGAAAATTTGAATCTCTCTTACAGCCAGCGGTCGCTTACTAACACTTTGTTAATCATTATCGACCTCCTGCTAATGGCTATTTTACAGAACAGTAGAATATTTGTTTCCAGCGAGATTAGAACCCAAAATTAATACAGACTTCCTCGTGAAGGGCTAACATTTTATTTCTATTTTTCATTTTGTTTTGCTCGTTAGTAGATGGAATAAGCAAAACGAAAAAAAACGACAAACAGGAGCGTTCGCCGAGCGGATCTGAACAAACAGCTAACAAAGCCAGCAACTCAGCGGTCCAGAGCGTTACCACTTTTTTTTAAATTCTTTTTTTCTCCCCTTCGGTTGCCAGCCAAATTCTCTACCATTTTTTATCTACCAGTTTCCAGTCCGACGCCCTAGCGCTTTTAATATATCCAGTTAACATTGGAAACTCAATAAAAGTTCACGCAAATCCACGTGCCATTTTTTTCCCATTACATTACGTTTCAAAGGCAACAACTACGAAATAATATGACCAGTGCTGCAAAAATATAAATCGGAAAAAAGATAAAAATGACCAAGACCCGAGCCAGCAGTTTACCGGCCAAGGAGAATTTTAACAATAAAAATCTATAATCATTAGCTGTGTTGGTTTTTTTTAATCTGCAGGTCTACTAAAGAAATACGAATATCATGTGATATTGGGGGCCATCTAATTAACATAACCTTCATTCTAAATAACTACATCATCTCCATTATTTAAACCTTTCATTCCCACATTATGAATTCAGCTTTCAAAAAAAATTAAAATTTAGTGTTTTCTGTGTTAATACACTAAACATAAAAATATATTTTAAAATTTTTAATCGAACTATTGCTTTTTTATGTCGTGTATTTCATGCACAACACACACGTTTGTATCGAGGTGTTTTATTACTTGAGACGTTATTTTGTTGCCAACTGTTGGATCAGTAATGTTAGCAAATAACATGAACCACACTCACGCTCACACTCAAAGCCAGGTATAGACGACAGCTTCACACAACCTTCAATACGGATAGATTAATGCCTCAAAAGCGGCTACACGCCGTACCAAACGGCAAAATATCGTACTATAAGCATTGTTTGCTCGTTATCAGCAATGTGACTTTGAGGACTGATACACAAAATACGGTATAAATCAGCTTTTAATACGTTGTTGTCAAGGAACAACAGTGGAAATGAAAGGGTTAAGACTGAGTATGTCTTTCAGCTTTAAGTCTGGAGCACAGTACCCCTTACAAAATTTCTCCATTATCCCTTATTAAGTGCTGACATTGATGCCTTGACCGATGTTAAGCCTGTTACCTAAAAATCTTTCTCAACCGAATGCAAGTACTTTGGTCTAGCTCGATTCCCTCTACCTTCTAGTGCCAAACCCACTAGCTTCTTAGCTAACCATAATTCTCCCTTGCGTATAACATGACCCCCACCATGTAATCCCATTTGCTCTAACTGCTTCCTTCCCAGTTTTTCTTTGACTTCTTCATTATGGACACCGTCCTGCCGTTGTTCCCATTTATTAATACTATCAAACATCCTTGCTACTTTCATATCTATAACCTCAACGTTATTAATAAAGTATTCTGTATCCACTCAGCTTTCACTTCCATACAACAAAGTTGGTCGAAAGAGTGAACGGTGCACTGCTATGTTAGTCTTGGTACTAACTTCTTTCTTGCAAAAGAGATTAGATCAAAGCCGAGCGCTTACTGATTCCAGTTCTTTCAATATCGTGTGAGAAAATACCCCCTAACACTTGAAAATATCCACCTATTCTATCTTTGTTCCTCCTATTTCACATTCTACCTCTTTAAATTTCTTTACCAAAAATATTACTTTTGTTTTGGAGAAGCTGATCTTTATATCTTTGATATAGTTCTTAGATTGCAACCTTTTAGTCGAATCTGAAATCACTACTAAGTCGCCAGCACATGCGAAGCGCCTTATTTTATTTTCATCTACTTTAATCTCACTCTGACATCTATCGTTTTCAGTGGCGACAGGTTGCAGCCTTGTCTCAACCCTGAAACTATCCTGAACAATGAACTCTACTTACCTTACACTATAACTGCTGCCTGACAGTCTACATAAAGACCTTTAACCGTCTGCCGAAGTTTGCCTACCATGTAGAACTGACAATAGCTTCCTGCTAGGAACACGAAGCCTTTTCCAGAGCTATGAAGCATAGATACAATAACCTGTTCCACTCATAGCATTTCTCGATTATCAGTCCTGACAGCCACTAGAAGGCCTAAATCTTCACTGATTTTCATTCAACTTGTTGTCAACTAATACTCGTACTGCCCTTTCAACGATAACTGAGAATATTTTGCCCACAACGCTAATTTCGTACTTCTATAGTTGTTACAATCTTTGAAATTCGTACGATTTGTGATTTCGGCCTGTCACATGCAACCGACTCCCATCCGGTATAACCATTGAGACTTGACATTCTACTGTATTTGGTGGGTTCTACCTTAATTTCTTCTACTCTAGCCATTTTATTGAACTGCAATGTACTGACCATTCTCTCAACTTCCTCAAAAGTAATATTTCCATCATCATTCTATTGCACCTCAAAATCTGACTCATCATTGAACTTTCCACCTACATTGAGCAACTCTTCAAAATATTCCCTCCATCTGCCCAAGTCATCCACTTTATTCACTCGCAGCTTTCCTAACTCTATCGAACAGTGGTAATTACACTCCAGAAAGGTTTTCCAGGGACTTGACCCACAAACTATTTCCGAAGTCTTCACATCATTTCTGATTCGATGCTGCAATCATCTGCTTGGCATCGTTTCTTTTTTCAACGTTAGTTTCTCTGTTTTCCTGGGTTCTAGTATGAAGCCAGTTTTGAAATACCTTATTTCTCCTTTTACATACTGCCTTGACTGTGTCATTCCACCAAGCAATATGATTTATCCTGCCTTTACACACTACTATTGGAAGACATCCTCTAGCCACTTCTACTAGAGTGTCCATGTACATTGCCCATTCTTTTTCCCATGACTAAATAACTACATTCATCAAGCTGGTACCTTTATGAGATCATTGTTGTCTATTTGTGCCTTATTTCCTTGTCCTGAAGTTTCCCCACTTTATTCCTCTTCCATATTGCTCCCACGTAGTGCACTTTTGGCCTTAAAAAACCACCTCCACTGCAGATTAAATAATGATCAATATCATGTAACAGTCTCTTAATACATTTCTGTCCCTGACTGCCTTCCTGAATTCCTGATCTGTTATTATATACTCAACGACTTGCCTGGTTGCCCTGCGTTCCAAAGAATACTTGTGAATTTTCTTGTGCTTAAAAAAGGAGT
This sequence comes from Locusta migratoria, assembly GCA_026315105.1. Taxonomy (NCBI): domain Eukaryota; kingdom Metazoa; phylum Arthropoda; class Insecta; order Orthoptera; family Acrididae; genus Locusta; species Locusta migratoria. Next base: position 367,827,970 of record CM048745.1, on the reverse strand, counting down.
TTGTGATAATTACGTCCATACTGGCACAGAAATTCAACAACTGTTTTCCATTCCTATTGTCGTCCATATCCTTTAAAATTTTTTTCATACTCTTCTGTTCTATTACCTATCCTGGCGTTGAAATCGCTCATGAGCAAGACACTGTCCTTTTCCTTTACTGTAACAACTACATCACTGAGTGCACTGTAAAATCTGTCCATCTCATCTTGATCTGTCCCTTCACTAGGATATAAACTGACACAAATCTGATTTTCTTGCTGGAGATCGCCAAAAATCTGATTTTCTTGCTGGAGATCGCCAAATCTATACACATCAGTCGTTCGTTTACACACTTGGTTTAATTGCTTTCCTACTGTAAAGCCCTACACCCCACTGTGCAATTTCTGCTTTGAATCCTGATAAGTAGACCATGTATTCTCTTACTTCGTCTTCTTTCTCTCCCTTTACCCGAATGACTCTAACTGCTAAAACGTCCAATCCCCGTCCTGATTGCAGATTCTGCCAGCTTTAGCTTCTTCCTAGTGTAGCCCCCATTGATGTTAATTGCTTCCAATCTCATTCCAGATCGTTTGCCTATTTGTATCTGAGGAGTTTCTTGTCTTCCAATTAGATTAAGACTACATCAGGTCCGAGGCATTATCTCTGATTGTTGCCAGCATCAGTTCGTCCCTACTTTCCCAGGATACCATTGGGTCTTACCCCTAACGGTTGAGGGACTGACAGGTGGATTTGCCATCTGAGCACGAAGGTGGCCCAACCTTAATCCAAAGTAACTGGTCTGCAAACTGCCAAGACCACTTAGTTGGCCACTCACACGTTGCCCATGGTTCATCAGCTATGACATGGCTACCGAACCCACGTCATAAACCACAGAAAAGCGAGTCAAATCAGTCCCGGAGAACAGAGTTCCAGGATACGAACAAAGACAGCAGATGAAAGAATATACGGTGCTGTTTAATGTGACTACCATTCACTTCTTGTTACTTTTTGGCCGTGTTTAGCAGGTTACTGAAGACTTATCGAAGCTGGTCTGCTAGAATTGCAGCCATCTCATCAGAAATGTTCTGCTACAGTTATTGTAGTTTCTGAGCGTTGTTTCGGTACACGTTAGAGTTGAGGGCTTCCCGCACATTTACAGATCACGTGACCTCAGATTGTCCGGCTATGGCCTGGGCCTGCCCTCTGATAACAACTTTGTCACGTGTGAAGCAGAAGTTTGATAAGCTTCGTAGCAGCAGGGTCAGATTGCAATGTGCATTGTCGTTTTTGTTGAACTGTCGTGATAATAGTGGTGTTCCAACTTTTGCCAAAGTTACATCATATTAGTTCTCCTGCCGCGGGTCGCATTAAACTAAGTGCTGGCTTCTCTCTTCTCCGCGTGAAGATTCATTACACACGCAGAGAATTAGATTTTGTTTCCAAGGAATTATTTCGGTTTCATTCGTACATTGCCTCTGAGATTTAGGAATTTTCTTGGGACTGGTTAGACGGTGCTTCCTGGTCACAATCCGATTGGGAATTTTATATTGTAACGGCCCGGCATACGGCGAAGTTTGAACGGTTCCGTAGCTCATGTTCTGATTTTACACCTCGGCGTTCTGTGATTAATCTTACTGAGAAAACCTTTGACGACGCAGCTTTATACGTTCTGGACATAATTTTGATTTTTCCACCGACGCCTAAACGTTTACCTGTTGTTGATTTTATTAGTTCTATCGAACAGGCTGTTTTTAACTACCTTCTGACACTAAAGAGGAAGTTAGGAGGGAAGCTTGTCGGGTGTTGACTAGGGCACGTCTGCCTGTGAGTAATATAATAGCAGCTAAGGCAGCTGTTTATGTTCACTTAGGATGGATCCTGATATTATTTTACCTGCTGACAAGGGAAATCCTGCTGTTGTTTTAAACAAGCAGAATTATCTTCAAAAATGCAGTGTCTACTTTCTGATTCAGCATATCGCAATATTTCTGCTCACCCTACAAAAAGTGTTGAAGACCAATAATCTCCTTAATGAAAGTTCTTTGTCACAGGAAACTATCAAGAGTTTTATTTCTTATTGTGCTGTACCTCCTACATTATATGACCAAGTTCATAAAGATGGGTGCCCTCTTAGACCTATTGTGTCAAACATTGGTGCTCCCACTGATAGTGTAGCAAAACATCTTGCTGGTTTGTTGAGCCCACTGGTAAGCCGTTGTCAACATTACATTAAGAACTCGGCGGATTTCCTACGTCGATTGTAGGAATTGCACTCGGATAACTTGGATATTTTAGTTAGTTTCACTCGCTTTCCTCTGTCTGATTCGTTGCTGCTAATTGAGGCAAAGTTTGTTACTGATTTAATTTATTACATGTTTTCACTTCCACCTACCTTTTATTCAATGACGAATACCATGAGCAAACAGGTACAGTTGCGATGGAAAGCCCTTGTCACCTATCACTGCTAATTATAGAGGACTTTGAAGATCATGCAAGGAGTAAACGGCGTTGAAACCTGCTTATTTTTTCAAGTATGCAGACGACACTTTTCTTGTTTCTCTTCATAGTAGTGAGAAATTGAATTATTTTTTGGAACATCTAAATTCAATCCACCCCACATCCGTTACGCGTTGGAAGTGGAAAACAATAGTAGCCTTCCCTTCCTTGATGTGTTGGTTAGGAGGAAGGCAGATGGTACGTTGGGACATGGGTTTATAGGAAGCCAACTCATACTGATTTGTATCTGCAAGCTGATAGTTGTCACCACCCAGCTCAACGTGAAAGAGTTCTTCGACCCTTAGTGCATAGGTCTCACGTCATTTCTGGCCCGAAAAGTTTGCCCACTGAGCTGTCCCATCTGGAGGTCACTTTTCATCAGAATGGCTTTAATGAAGGGCAAATTAAAACAGTGCTGCGCTATCGACCACATGTGCAACGGGCTAATGCTGATAGCACCCACTTCAGTGGCCTTTCTGCCATATGGTGGCAACACTTCCAACAAGATTGGCCGCATGTGAAATTTGTGTTTCGTCCACCATTTAAAATTAAGGCACTGCTGGGATAAGATTGGCCGCATGTGAAATTTGTGTTTCGTCCACCATTTAAAATTAAGGCACTGCGAGGATCCGTTAAGGATGATCTCGGTTTGCGCAAGGAGGGTGTCTCTTGTGTACCATGCAGCTGTGGCATGTCATTTGTTGGTCGAACTATTAACTGTTGAGGGCCCTTTTATTGAGCATAAACGTCACACACGTTTACAACAGCCTAACAAATCTACTTTGTTCGAACTGTCTTGACACAGGTAACCCTACGGAATACATCAAAATGGAAATTTCTGCATGCACTTCTAGTTATTGGGACTGAGTTATCAACGAAGCAATTGAAATAAAAGTAGCACACAACATTACGAATAGGAATGGAGGATTTTGCATAAATTCCTCATGGAATCCTGCTCTCTCACTTGTCAAAAAACAGAGGGACAAAACTAATGGGACCTCATTCGTTGAGAACTGATTTTTATTAAGGATATCCTGACCGTTCTCACCTGTGGTCGTGTCGACGCTGTGTGCTTTCTTGCGCGGTGTGTGTTGACTTTAGTGTTTACTCATTGAAAACTGAGGTTTTAAAAACGTTGCACATTGCTTACTCGCTGCAGTTTCGCCTTAAAAATGGCAGTGTGGTGTCCTACCGAAATATCGGCCGACATCGAATTTGATACGTGGCAGCAGACCCGTAAGTCTTTCGAAGTTGTTATTCGCCAGGAGAATGTCGTCCGCGGATAACATCATCAAGAGAGGACCGTTATCTCCGGATAACATCCCTTCAAGACACGAAGCTGAATGCAACTCAGCCTACGGTGTGTGACCCATTAAAACCATGATACCCTTTCGCCCGCAAAAATTGGGCAGACAATATTGGAGTCGTAACGAATGGCTGGATGCAAGTTAACTGTAAAGTACCCTTCAGGCAGCAAAAGAACGAGCAATGCGAAAACGACTCCGGAAATGTGGCCTATACTTACCGAAGCCTATGGTGTGTGTCCCATTAAAGCAACAACACTATTTAGCCTGCAGAAACTGGGCGGAGGAACAAATTGATTGGAGTCGTAATGAATGGCGCCGGGTTCGACAATCGTCTTTACCTCATCTGGAGAGAACTCGGAATAATCCAGCTTATATGCAGGAAACATCGCGGTATCATGGTGGTGGACGAATGGTGTGGACAGGAGTCAGTATTGGCGGACGTAAGGACCTCCATGTCGTTGAGAATGGCGCTTTCACGATTGCTCAGAGGTATAGAGATGAGATTCTTCGACCTTTTGTTGTGCCCTACCCTCATTCCATAGGAGATGGGTTCCTTCTGGTGGACGATAACGCCCGTTTTCACAGAGCTGCACTGCTGGACAAAATGCTTGAGGCTGAGGAAATTGGACGAATGGAGTGGCCAACTTGATCGCCATACCCGTGTGAGCAAGTCTGGAATGCACTTGGCAGACGCATTGCAGTCACACCGGCACCTCTCAAAACGGTTGCAAAGTTGTACATTCCGTTCATGGAAAAATGATGTAATATCCCTGAAGAGTTAAATGATAACCTCATGCTGTCAATATCACGCAGGTGTGCAACTGTACTAGCCGTCCGACGTGATCGCACATCTTAGTAGAGTACAACGTGAATGACTTTTTCAATATTATGATGGTCCCATGGTGATTCAATTTAAGAATAACTCATGCAAAACCTCAAGTGAGCTAAGAAGGCAGATATCGGTATTGGATGGTGGAACTGTTGACGCTGTTATACTAGTCTGAGATTTAAACTAAGTGCTCCGCCGTGAGGGCTGGACGATTGACTATGAAGAGTTACCAACATTGGTGAATGAATTAGATCAGAGACACCTTCATCTGCTAAAAACCACGTTAGCACTATTTAGGTACATACCACAACAATCCTTTCGCTGCCACAGGATATAGCAACTAAGCATTATTGCTTATTGGTGAAAGTGTGTTACTGGTTCTGAAAGGTGCCTGTTACTAATTTTATATCCTTTTGAAACGGAAATATATGAAGCTCTCGTAGGAAGAATAATGACAAAGCTGTTATTAAGGTAGGTCTACACGACAACACTAGGTTGCGACACTCGTTTCATGAAATGAGCCGCGCGCAACTGGTTTCGTGTACGTCTGTAGACACGGCGCCAATACTATACACTTCAGTTTCGTTGTTTTGTAATTGCCGTAGTCGCCATAGAATGAAATTTTTGATAGCTGTAAAAGTTGTGGCGGAGCTATTGCTTCTCTGTGCGAAGTCGCTGCATAAGACTAAAAAAAAGGAATAAGGAACATGTTTGGGTTTGTGACTCGATTAAAAACAGACGTCACCTCGGTTGCTTAGCGACCTTGCTGAAAGAAATTGTGATCGAAGACCCTAGAAGTTATTTTAATCAACTCACTTTTCTTGTCAAATAGATATTCGTTTCTACAGTACCTGTACCGTGTTCCCAAATCCACAATTCTCATAGTTCATTTGTATAGGTATTTGGAATTGAATGTACTTTAGTCTTCAATTCACTAATCGTCAACCCATTAATATTTAATTCACGAATAATTGCTTCAAGAGCACTAACACGCCGCTGCTTATTCCTTAAATTTTCATCGTTAAACACCTATGCATCGCATATATGTTCTTCCTTTCCCCCCTTTATGTTGTGTTTTCTTCTGTATTGGTTATCACCTAACCTAAAAACACGCACAATCAGTTTCGCCAAAGTTGGAAGGGGCCGAAACTGTTTAGTTTCGTCAACGAGTTGCGCGAACGCCTTCCGCGCATGCGCACTGGCCAGTAGCGCAGTTTCATGAAACGTAGTGTCGTCGTGTAAACTAGCCTTATGATTTGGCGAAATTCCGTTTCTTAAATGAAGTCATCTGACTTTAAACATGTGTGTAATTGCACGTATCTGTTCCGAAAAGCAAAATATGTATCAGTCGCCATAAAAATCAAACTGGCTACCTCGGCATGGTAGATGTATTGGTAATGAAAAGACTCTGTAATTTAGTCCGTAAAGAATGTTACTAATCTCGTGTGTTTTTCACGTACTCTGAAAGATATGTCAAAATAACAATGCATGCAATATAATGCTGACGAGCTGGTACCTAAAACATTTGGCAGAGTCACAAGAAAGATAAAATAATAGCTGTATTTCAAATATTCTGTCAGCTTGCATAAAAATACTGTTCTACTTTAAGAACTTAGGTATGGTATTAAGAAGTGGTCTTGAAAGTTTAACTATTAACTGCGTCGAAATCACTATAACATCTGACTTCATAGCTCCATAATAAATGAAAGCAATTAAATTTAATGTATCTGATTAGTGTTTTAAAGATGAAAAAAATGCATATAATTATCTTACTGAATGAAATGCTTTATCCTACAATTACGTATGTTACTGATTAGGCCAACAAAACTAAACATTAATGTAACAAAACTCATTAAACTCATTCATATGGCTAGCTTACCCATTTATTTTCTTTTAACATTAGCTGTGTAAACAGACGACATGTAGGTCAGTGCTTCTAACGTAACCCTTTAATGATACCGCGCGCGGTAGAGCACGGCATTAATATTTTCGTAAACGCCGCATGCGAATTACCGATTTTTCAGGACCCATATCTCCTGTTCTATTCATCACAGAGTTAAGGACTAAAGTGTTCTGGATAAACCTTGGCCTAGTTATCATTTGTACATGTATTAGAAGAATGAAAACACTGTAGCTCTCCTACAGTGCATCGTCAAAATTTTAACTCACTTTCTGGAGCCTTTACAAACTGAGAAAATCGGCTGGCTTTTAAAACTTACGTGCTGTGAGTGGTGGACTTTATACGGTTTACAAAAGCACCAATTATCCAGTTTGAGTTTTTGGTACTAAAATCATATAAGGAGAGGCATTTAATTAAAAAGTGTGCTGTGATCGGAATTCGAATACGGGACTTCCTGCTTACTAGGTAGGCGCTTTAGACCGCTCAGTTACCAGCAAAGTGACTACACGGACTGACTTCCAGCACGTCTCCCTCCGCACAAAAAATTCAAATGTTTGTAGAGCTTATGAGTCTTAACTACAAACTATTTATGAACCACTTACGAACTAGGACGGCACAAATATCCATGCCCGAGAGGGATTCGAACCCCCGACCGTAGTGGCCGTGCAGACCGTGACTGGAGCGCCTCAGTCCCCTTGGCCACCGCGGCCGGCTCCCTCCGCACCATACATATAATTCTCCATTAATGTTCCCTGTCAAATTACGTATCAAATTGCCAAGGCTCTCCTATATTGGAATGGCACCCCAGCAAAGAGGAATAGGAACAATCCCGTCTTGTTCATCAGGCAGATGATACAAATATCATCAATTACTCAGTTCTTTGAGACAAATGTTTTCCGTTACTCCATAGATATACGTGCTTCAAGACAGTCCATGTAGTCGCTTTGTACGTAACGCTATGTGAGCTGCTTAGAAAGTAGGAGGTTCCGTGACAAAATCCCGACCACAGCACAAACTTCAATGCATTTGTAGGGAGCTGAATTATTGTTGATACTAAAATCACGAATTGTGACGATGGACACTTATTTATTTTCTACTCATTACAAATTTACATTGTTTTACCGTATGTTCTTATGATGATATTCTCAAAATAATTTTTAAATGTTTTCTTTATTTTTGTCCGTTACTGAGATGTAGAGGCTAAACTTATCGTACCTTTGCACAAAATCACAAAACCCGATTTTTGCCGTTTTTTCACTGTGTGATGAACATCTAAATAACTACCCTAGGAAATTTTTGAAATATTTACAAAAAGTGTTGTAGACATTTATCTAGGAACTGCATTTTTCCGTTTTCGAAAATCTTTTTTTTTTTTATCAAGAAACAACCGAAAACCGTGATGATTCGCTGCAAAAAGTGCGTATTGTGATGAAAATCGGCATTCAGGCCACTCTCAAACGTACCATTCGATTAAAAAAAAGGGTACCAAGCCAAAGAATTTTATTTTTATGCAGCTTACAGATCGGTATCTTTGTTCAATGAAGGAGTGACTATTCATCACAGCTAATGTGCGGCATCCAATTTAGTGAAGTATTGCGACATGTTGTAGGATGAAACTTCCTGGCAGATTAAAATTGTGTGCCGGAACCGGGACTCGAATCTGGGATCTTTGCTTTTCGCGAAAGGCAAAGGTACCAGGTTCGAGTCCCGGTTCCGGCACACAATTTTAATCTGCCAGGAAGTTTCATATCAGCGCACACTCCGCTGCAGAGTGAAGTTTCATTATGTTGTAGGATTTTTACAGAGGTAAAAACACATTGTGCAGACTTTTCTATTGGATGATTTTAGGTCATATATAGCTATGTATGAAATGCAGATAAAATATCAAAATTGTATTTATAAAAATACACCTTCTTTGAGATTATTGATTGCAAATATTATTTAGTTGCCATTATCGGTTTCGATTATATATATCACTGTCTTCAGAGGGTTGGATGGCTTTACAAAATATTGACTTTGGAGACTTTGTTAAGTCATACAACCTGCTGAAGATATATATAATCGAAACCGGTTATGACAAATAAATGAAATAATACTTGCTATCTTGGCTCACTAACATCAAAGAAGGTGTATTTTTACAAATATTCAGAACGCTCTCCATAAGCATAACATGCGAGTAACTGTAAAAGTTTCTTGAATGTTGAGAGCAAAATAATAGCTTAATTGGTTTACGAGATGTCCGTTTGTGCACTATTGCACTATAGCACGGGATGACAATATGTTCCAAAATGTGGTTTTTAAACAGTAGTATCTTGGGGTAAGAGCAAATGATTCAAAAGTAAAAAATCCGTTTCCTCTTTTCGGAAATCTGTTTTGTTATCACTAAACGCTAGAAAAATTATAATTCCTTGTGTCAAAGGTAGCAGTTGTGTGCATTGGTACACCTACACTATCTATTCATGTTAAATCGTCGCGATTTTTACGCTATATACTGCAAATGATGATCCCAGAAAGCCTTGAAAGTTTTCCTCCATAATACAATCCGTTACCGTGATCCGTAGGTTCCAAATTATCGTACAAATGCACGCAAAATATGCACAATAATGTCCGAAGTATAATTCTTGTTTTAAATTACGAACAATGAAAGTTCATGATGCGGCGGTCACGAAACTACGTTTATAGTCACCATTTATAAAAGTCACAGACCACCGTAAATTTTGTCTTCGATAGATTATTATTATTTTTTTTTTATTTATTTATTTATTTATTTATTTATTTGTATTCGTAACAGATCGGCGTACCTTGTGCTGTAAGAAGATTTCTACTTTTCACAGATAGACCTGGAAATCACGTCTTAGAGGAAAAATTGTGCAGTTAAGACGGGAAACATGTTGCATACTGACATATATCGAGGCTCGATGATTCGTATGCCCATAACGTATCACCGTAAATTGTGTCTAACATGCAACGTTTTAGCATGTGTGACCCATCCCCTTCCACAGTTCACCTTGTTACATGTTGGTATCCATCGTAGTTTGTTTTTTTTCAGAAAAAAGGTGAACGTTGGTACTTCCATTGCATTCTATGAGTACTGCAATAATCCGATGCTATGAGGAAAACTGATAAACAATGTGTCTACCAATCGCAGGTAATTTGTAATATCTCCTCTGAAGCTGCTGAACTTTGCTATCCTCCCCCCCCCCTTTCCGACGGCAAATATATTTTTATATACTTATCATGGTTCAAGATAATATAGACTGCGCATTACGTTATTATATGAAACCAACATTTAAGTATCTACAACACTGCAAACGAAGTCTTTAGAGAACTTTACGAGATCTTTTTAAACCTTTCACCCCAGATTTTTTGTAATTCACACAAAAAAATGTACCTTGTGTTCGCTATGATAATGCCACGGTGGATTGGCCAAGTGTTCTAATTCGCCTTGCTCTGGAGCGCGCGGTTGCTTCCCGTCTGAGTTTAGAGTCCTTCATCAGGCACGGGTTTGAATGTTGTCTTTAGTTTAAATGGTTTGTAACCCTAATAATTGATAACTACAGTGGTTAAGACCCATAGATTTATATATGTTCGAAAATGTGAAAAACAAAAACAAAAAGTTTCACTCTTGGTTCGAAATTTATGATATATCCTATTAACAACAAATTAGGTCTCGAGTCGAATAAATAGTTACATGTAAGGTATTTTGGAATAATGTCAATTTTATATCATTCTTTCAACTGTATTAATGAATAAAAAGTCACAAAGAATACATACATCAGTAAACAATAATAACAAAATGCTTAGCAGAAGGGCATACATCTCTATCGACCATCTTGATTTCTACTTTTCAGGAAGCCATATTAGTCAAAATAAAGTTCTAACAAAATGTCAGTTTGGTTTTCAAAAAAGCTTCTCAACTGAAAATGCTATATATACCTTCACTGATAAAATATTAAATGCTTTGAATAACCGGACATCACCAGTTGGGATTTTTTGTGATCTCTCAAGATCCCAGTAAATTGCGTAAAACATGAGATTCTTCTAGATAAGCTTAAGTATTGTGGTATGAGTGGGTCAGTTCACAAATGGTTTAAATCATAATTAACTGGAAGAGCGCAGAAAATTGAAATAAGCAGTTCACATGATATAGATAAAGCAATTAATTCGTCTAACTGGGGAGTTATCAAAAATGGGGTCCCACAAGGTTCGGTCTTGGGACCTTTACTGTTCTTAATATATATAATGACTTGCCATTCTACATTCACAAAGATGCTGATGATACAAGTATAGCTATCACACCTGACAAACGGGAATTAACTGATGAAACTGTAAATTATATCTTTCAGAAAGTTATAAAGTGGTTCTCTACAAATGGACGCTCATTAAACTTCGATAAAACCCAGTATATACAGTTTCATACAGTAAATCTCAGGACAGCATTAATAAATGTAGACTTTAAACATAAATCTATAGCTAAGGTAGAATATTCAAAAATTTTAGGTGTTTGCATTGGCTAGGGACTGAATTGAAAGAAACATATTGAAGATCTTCTGAAACCTTTGAGTCAATGCCAATTTTGGTGATATACATCTCAGTAAATTACGACGCCTATTTTCATTCACTTCTTTCATATGGGATCATATTCTGGGGCAGTTCATTAGCCGGCCGCGGTGGGGACTGAGGCGCTTCAGTCACGGTCTGCACGGCCACTACGGTCGGGGGTTCGAATCCCCCCTCGGGCTTGGATATTTGTGCCGTCCGTAGTTGTAGGCAGTTCATAAATTTAGGGACTGATGACCCCGTAGTTAAGTCTCTTAAGTTTAACAAACATTTGAACATTTGAGCAGTTCAACATTGTGTAAAAAGGTGTTCATTGCACAAAAGCGTGTAATCAGAATGATTGCTGGAGCCTACCCAAGAACATCCTGTAGACATTTATTTAGGGGTCTAGGGATCTTCACTGTAGCTTCACAATATATGTATTCACTCATGAAATTTGTTATTAACAATCCAATTCAAAAGTAACAGCAGTGTGCAAAGCTACAACACTAGGAGAAAGTTTGATATTCACTATTCAAGGTTAAATCTAACTTTGGCTCAGAAAGGGGTGAATTATGCTGCCACAAAAGTCTTTGGTCACTTACCAAGTAACATCAAAGTCTGACACATAGCCACCTAGTATTTAAAAAGAAATTAAAGTAATTTCTGAATGGCAACTCCTACAATGTAGACGAATTTTTAGATAAAACATACAAAATGTAAAAAAAAAAAAAAAAAATATTTACAACAAATGCAATTAAAAAAATCCTTAAGATATTGATTGTCATATGTAGACAACATTTACTAAAGTGACACGTTCCACATCATTACGAAATGTATATATGATCTATGGAACCAGTATTTATCTAATCTAATCTAACAGCATTGAGACTGCCAAGTAGAAAAGCTTTTATATTCAGAACACTAGCGCTCAAGTGTTTCACACTATTTCATAAAGATATAAGGAGGTGTAAAAGGGATGTATTTTATTTTGTACGCCTGGGCAGAAAGGGTTAAGTAATCGATGTTTTAGAGACAGCATTAGGAGATACAAGGTATGTCTGAAACGTTCGGTGAATGGTGTGAGGAAATATAAGGAACAAGAGCTACAAACAACATACTTTTACTTGCCTTCATAGTATTCGCCATTGGCTACAATACACTTCTGACATCGGCTGTACAGCTGTTGGAAACTGTCAACAAAGGCTTCTTGTGGAATCGCTGGAAGCACTAAGGTCCCGTGTTGTTGGAGCTCCGCAAGCACTCAGGTACATCATTTTTACTCACTGCTTCAACACCATAGTCTTGCATTAACATACCATGGGTCTCCATCGCAGTTTTGCCTAGGACAAGGAATTGTCCTTTCCTCGGTGTGGAGGCACTCGTAGGCTCTTACTCTTCTGGGAATCAGTTTACGCCAGCCGCGGTGGCCGAGGGGACTAAGGCGCTCCAGTCACGGTCTGAGCGGCCACTACGGTCGGGGGTTCGAATCTCCCCTCGGGCATGGATATTTGTGCCGTCCTAGTTCGTAAGTAGTTCATAAGTAGTTTGTAAGTTTAGGGACTGATGACCCCTTGGTTAAGTCCCATAGACTACACAACCAAACTCAATCAGTTTACAAAAACTACGACTCTGAGTACTAGTGGGCAGGGTAAAGTTCAGGATTTGTATCTGACGGAGGGGGGGGGGGAGGGGAGGGCATACTTGAGTAATTCCAGGAAGGTGCGGTGATCACTGTGTCCTCAGAGGTGTAGTGGTCAGCGCAACTCCTAAAAGGGCTCCATGGCTCAGCGTGCCCAGTCAGTGGGCTTATCGCTCTCTGTAATAAAGAAAGCTGATCCGAAAACACCAAGTGATCAGCGACCGCAAGGAACAGAACTACCCATAGAGCGAAGAAAAAAACTGCCTAGAAAGCAGGAGACCCGGGTTCGAATCCCTGCCGGGCACTCATTTTCAACGTTACCCATTCGCAATTAATGTCATACATTTCGTGCCTATGAACAAAACTTAATGTTAACGCGTTGCTCCATTGCTCCAGTTTGTGCTCCATGTTGCAATGAGACGAGTTCTCACACGGACACTGTTAGCTGAGTCAGTGTGTTCCACCGCTTCACAGCAGTGCTTTGCACGATAGAGGGAGGTTGTTGACATTGTCCCTCAATGTGTCTCTGCGGGCACCCCATCCTCACCAGCACAGTTTGTAAGACATTGTACCATACAACGAAGTTTTCAGATGCACCATGTACACTCATTATCATCATTATCTATTATAAAAGAGAAAAAGTAATGTTAAAAGGGAATCTGCACTATTTCTGAACACTGAAAGTCATGAATGATTTCAGTTTGGTTCATCCTCTCTGCGTATTGATTGAAGGTATTTATAGGTAATATTAGTTTGAATATACCCATCATCCTTACCGCCTGGTTACAGATATTGTCTAAAATTTATGCTTATACAGTTTCTGCTTGCAGGTAACCAGTCAACTCTGCTGGGTCCTGACCGGACCGTTTCGTCAAGTGGACGCCGCCACCGCCCCTGCTACTACACCGCCGTTTCGCCGCAGACCCTGCTGGACACCACCCTGCTACAGCCCCTGCCAGGCGACACTCCCCCCATCCCCTCTGGACCTCGCTGAATCCCGTCGCCGCTCCGGGCTAGCCACCACTGCTGCTGAGCGCTGCCCAGCCCTGCCTGCCGCCGCCGGCGACGCCGCAGCTCGCCGTCCCCTGTCTGTCCGCCTGCCGACGTCGACCAGCCCTAGACCCCTGGGTCAAGGTCGCCGACCACCAGCAGAGGGTCGGAGACATCCGATTTGCACCACACCCTGGCCATTGACGACGTCCTCTAGATCTTTGAGACCTTCCGCCAACCATCTTCTTTGGACTCTTCGCCCTTTTCTTTAATTCCAGAAGTCGCTCACAATAGCCACCAGCCGGTCAGTCACCTCCACAGCAACCGCCCTCTTGTGTACAACCCCCTCACATACCCCAACCACCACGACCTGGAATCCCTCCCTCCCCAAATCACCTAGCCCCATCCTTCTGTCAGCCACTGCCCCCATTGCGCCACGGCTGGCCATCAACTTACTCCCCATCTACTCCCTGCCCTCCTTCCGCCGCCAGTCACATACTCTCAGGACTGCACCCAACTCCCTGCAGCAAAGTTCCAACAGTGCAGTGCCATGGTGGCTGAGTCTCCATCGTCTCCCAGCACAGAACTCCAAGCACAGGCCGCTCCACTCCTTGCCACATCCCTATCACCCCCATCCCACTGCCACTCCACGCTCCTTCCATGTCCGCACATCCACCAAAAACTTCGCCCCCAAGAGAACCAGCTCAGAGCCCACCAGTGGCACTTCCAAAAGGTTCCCATCCACCACAGCCTCCACCTCTACCGCCACCTCCTCCCTTGCCATGGATAGCATCTCGCCTCCCTTGCTGCCAGCCCTCAAGTCTTCACCTACATCCTTTCCCACCCTGACCCCAGTTTCTTAGATAATCACGCCCTCTCCCTTGAGATCCGCCCCCATTCTACAGCTCATCCCCACAAGGCGTCTGTCCTTATTACTTCCTCCTCCACCACCTTCCACTCTCACCTCCTCCACAGTATCCCCTCAGTCCTCTTTGGTCCCCACGCCTCCCTAACCCCACACATCACCTCCTCAGCTCTTCTGTAACATCAAGCTTCCCACCTCCCACCCACCCTCACTGCCATAATTACCATGCTTAGCCCAGTGATCACAGAGGCTGAGGGTGTTGGATCAACTGAACTCCCGCCCTGACATTTCCTTCAGATCTGCCTAGCGGATCCTTAATGCCTTCGGCCCCACCTTTTAGATGCATATCTTCATAGAGTTCTTATTCTCCATTGAGCACCTCCTCATTGAGAGGGCATACATATTCAATTCCTCACACTCACCTCCCCAATCCTATCTTTGTGAGTGATGTCTCGCCTACAACGATCACCTCACAGAAAAGTGCCGCAACACCCCCATCTGTCCTCACTGCAAGTCAAACCCCTTACTCAAGCAATGTCCCAACCTCGCCTCCACCCCTACCTGCAACACCTGTGGTGGCCTTAAGTGTCAGGCTTGTCCCAACCCCATCAGCTCTTAGCTGACAGACCCTGCCCATCCTATCCATCCCCCCAATTCCCTCTGTTCCCCCCTACTGTGGAGGGCGTCATCAGCTTTGTCACCATGGTCCTCCAGAAAATCCATTCTTTGTAGCGCATTGGTCCTTACACCATCCCTGACATATATGGCCCCTCTTCCATAGCCACAACCCCTCCTCAAAAATCCCATTGAACATCCCACCCTCAGCCTCTTTCTTTTATTTCTCATTGTCACCCTCCACACCATTTACACCCTCAGCACAGCGCCCCTATCCCTATCTGATTAGACTGATTCTACATGACCTATGTGGTTGCCGCCGATATGAACATTTCTTTCTGTTCAGCCACCAAACTTCGGTGGTGGTATCAGTTTCTCTCCCACCTCCGCGGCGATTCTCCCACAACCCATTCTCCTCCAGAGACCTACTGGGCCACCTGCAGGCGGAAGTCTTCCACCTCATTGGCAGTATCCATGCCCCATACTCCTCAC
This sequence comes from Locusta migratoria, assembly GCA_026315105.1. NCBI lineage: Eukaryota > Metazoa > Arthropoda > Insecta > Orthoptera > Acrididae > Locusta > Locusta migratoria. The sequence goes on along the minus strand of CM048745.1, from coordinate 367,812,316 downwards.
CCTAGACCCCCACAGCCATCAGGCTCGCACTCCCCATTCTGAGCCCCCTCCTAAGATAGTCCTTGATTACTCCCACACCAACTGGGATACCTACAGTTACTCCATAGACACCTTGGTTGCCAGCCATCGCCTGCTCCTCAGCACCCCCGCCGATATTGACCACGCATCCTTCCTACACCACATCGTTGCTGACACCATCCACTCCAACCCATACCATCCTACCTTACCTCCACAGGCCATACTCCTTCTCTGAGAATCTCCAATCCTACTTGCAGACCAGTGACTGGGTCACACTCCATCACCACTGGCAAATCCAACATCATATCCGAAACCTCTTAAATTGGTAAAGACGTCAGGACAGGAGCTACAAATGCACTTGTCTTAACGTCCCTCTCCCACACAACTCCCCCAATTACTGGCAAGCCTTCCACCGCCTTACTGGCAGTCACTCTGCCCCCCACTATCTGCTCTTCCATAATGACATTCCTGAGCTGACAGTCCCTGACCATCCTAACGATCCCCCCAATTCCCTCTGTTCCCTTCCTATTGTAGAGGACGTCATCCGCTTTGTCATCATGGTCCTCCATAACATCCACTCTTTGTAGCGTCCCCACACTCTCCAACAAACAGCCCTTTACCAGACAATGCCAGCAAGGCAAACCACTTCGCCACCCCCTTCTCCATCCATGAAAATCTCAGGTTTGATTATTCCCTCTTCCTGGACGTCCATGAGCGAACCATAGCTGTACCCGGCTTTCGTCCCTGGCTTTCAGTACTTGGACAGCATATCCCCCTCGCCACACAGGACTATCACCGCCTTCAACATTGAAGCCACACTTCGCACAATACTCAACACAGTTCCCGGCCATGACTGCCTGATCTACAGGCAACTTCAGGCCTGCCCCCATACTTTCCATACAGCACTTGCTTTGGTCTGTAGCGTCATCCTGGAAACTGGCTTCTTCCCCAACCTGTCTAAAACCTCCCATATCCTCATGTTTCTTAAACCCTGCAAACCACCCTTAGATGCCACACCCTATCGTCCCATCAGCCTCACCTTGGTGTTCAGCAAGGTCCTGGAAACCATTATAACCCGCCGCATCCACCAGCATCTCCGTCAACACCAGCTCCTTCCCCTCTCCCAAAGTGGCTTCCGACCTTCCTTGTTCTCTGTTAATGACCAACTCTTGCGCCTTACCCACCTTATTTTCATCCAGATGAACTCCTGTAGTGCGACTGTCCTCATTTCAACATCGAGAAGGCCTATGAGCGTGTATGGCAATCTGATCTCCATTTCAAACTCGAACTCTACATCCTTCCTGTTAAATATGTCCGATTAATTACATCCTTTGTAGCCCCCTGCCCATTCTATGTCACTGTCAATAATTCCGAATCCCGTTTCTTTTCCCAATACACAGGGCTCAATCCTCTCCCTCCTCCTCATATATTTGGCAGACATGCTGAAACTCCAGCCTCCTATCCACCTCCTGCAATATGCTGATGACACCGCCTTCCTTGCCCTTGCCCCTTCCCTTGCCCACTCCCAACACCTCCTTCAATCCCATCAAATTCTGCTCCTAACCGTTAACTCCACCAAATCCCAGGCAATCGTCACAGGTCACACCACCACGTCCTTCCGCCACAGCGACCTCTACCTTACGCTCCATGACCGCTCCAACCCAAAATCCTGAAATACCTAGGCCTTACCCTCGACTGCTCCTAGAAACATCAGCAACCAACGAATAGACAGAATATTCGAGTTTCCATGTGATTTTGAGTGTGTATGTGCTATCGTTTTCGTTGAGTGTCCTCCCATGAGACTCCATGGGTTTTTTAACCACCTTGTCCATTTTCAATTCAGACCGCGTGTTTTATTGCTCTCTATTCTCCAATTTCATCTCCTTGAAATGTTTTAAAATCTGCATTATTTTCTCCTTTTGTATATCTTTAATCCATCATGTCCAAGCTGAAGCTGTTGCCAGCCAGCCACCATCGGGTGGCTGTAAAGTAAAACAAAGAAAACAAAATTGTATGTGCCGTTGCTGCCATACACCCACGCCAAAGAGAATAAAAGGAGGCAAAATTAAATTGTCTCGTAATCAGTATTAAAGAATAATTAGATTACGTGTATCACCGCAAGCAGAGCTTTACAGTAAGTACCATCGTGGAACGCGTCTGACGTTATTTAGTGAAACGACGGGAAATCTGAATCTGTAGACTGGGAAGCACTCACCCAAATAGAAAGCCACACAGCTGTCGCAACTGTTGGCTGATAATATCACAATAAATCGTTTCCAATATTGGTGTAGTTGTTGACTCTTGCGAATTCATTATGTCGACTGTAGTTAGGTAGAACTACTTTTTATTTCCGGAAGCGGAACTATTACACCTTCATACCTATATAAGAAATCGAAATTGCCGGGGCGGAGTGGCCGAGCGCATTGAGACCTATGCTCCGATGCGCGAGGCCTTTTCCCGTCAAGGGTTCGAATCCTCCCTCGGGCGTGGATGTTTGTGTTGTCTTTAGTATAATTTTTAAACATGGCTGCAGTCCAGCAACGGTGGAACACAATCCAAAAGTCAACACAGTTTCAGCCGACCAGTTGCATGCAACTGGTTGGCTGAAACTGTGTTGACTTTTGGATTAGCTTATAAGTAATTTGTAAGTTTAGGGACTGAGAATCGATTAGTGAAGTCCTGTAAGCTTAACAAACAATTCAATTTTTGAAATCGAAATTTTACGGGCAATATTGAAAATTTGTGTCGGACCGGGATTCGAACCGGTATTTTCCGCTTCGGTGCAGCGGTCGCCTTAACCAGTTGGATCTAGGCACGCTTCCCTTCCAACCCAAATTCTCAACTTACAGTCGTCCGCCTGCGTAGTTCAGCGGTAGCGTCGCTGACTACCACGCAGGAGGCCCGAGTTCGATTCCCGGCAGGAGACTGGGTGTTGTGTGTTGTCCTAATCATCATCTTCTCATCATCATTGGCACGTAAGTCGCCCACGCGGCGTCAAATAGAAAGACTTACACTCAGTCGGCCGAACAATCCCGCAAGGGATCTCCCGACCCAGAAAGCCATACGCTCATTTCCATTTCTCAACTTGCATCACGCTACGATCGCAACGGTAGTTCCCCTTGCTCGCAGTCTGTCCTGGAATCACGCAAGGGATCGAGCGTGGCCAACACCACCTAGAAGACAAGGCTACACAACTGGCCGTGCCTACGTCACACCTAAAGCCCGCGAACGCTGACAGGCCGGCCGCTACGCTGCCCCAGTAGCCAGTCAGTGAACTGGTGGCCGCGGCTTCTCGGTGTGTACGGCCTCGTCTTCTAGGTGCTGTTGGTATAGCTGTGCATCCGCAAAGAAATAGTCATATTTACAATTATTATTCATTGTACTTTAAGAAAGAACAGACACCATACCACTAATAGCTCTATAAGTGTGTGTTTTTTCTTTCTGTTTTAAGTCATAATGCCGTAACATCGCCTTTACTCTATGTACATATACATAGATACTCTGCAAGTCACATTTAAGTGACTGGCAGAGGGTTCATTAACCACTTTCATAACTGTTCTCTACCGTTCCATTCTCTAATAGCGCGGGAAGAAAGAACACCTAAATCTTTCCGTTTTCGATCTTATTTCTCTTATTTTATTGGGTTCTATCAAAATATTTTCACATTCAGAAGTAAAATTCGGTGATTTAAACTTCGCAAACAGATCACGTTGCAATGAATAACGTCTTTCTTTTAACGATTTCCACCCCAATTCGTGCAACATTCCCGTGACGCTTTCCCCGCGGTAACGTGATAAAACAAAACGAGATGCCCTTCTCTGAACCTTCTCTGTATCTTCCGTCAATCCCACCTGGAGAGGGTCCCACAATGGGCAGCAGTACTCCAGGAGAGGACGCGCAATTGTGATGTAGGCAGTCTCTTTGGTGGAGCTGGTACCAATGAAACGTAATCTTTGGTTCGCTCTTCACAATATTTTCTATGTGTTCTCTCCAGTCAAAGTTGTTCGTAATTGTAACTCCTAGGTATTTGGTAGAATTTACGACCTTAAGGTTTGACTGATTTATCGCGTAATTGAAGTTCAGCGGATTTCTTTTAGTGGTAATGTGTATTACTTCACACTTTTCTTTATTTAGTGTCAATTGCCAATTTTCGCACCAAGTAGAAATTTTGTCTAAATCGCTTTGCAGTTGCTTTTGATCCTCTGTTGACTTCACTAACCGATAAACGACAGCATCATCCGCGAACAGTCTAAGGGAGCTATTCAGATTGTCTCCTAAATCGTTTATAAACACGAGGAAGAGTAGGGGACCTATAACGCTTCCCTGGGGAACGCCAGATATCACTTCTGTTTTACTCGATGACTTACCGTCAATTGCAACTAACTGTGTCATTTCTGATAGCAAATAGTGAATCCAATCGCACATTCCCATCCTTGTCTTTCTTTAGTAGCTTTTGCCTGTAGTGCCGCGTATGGGTCTATGGAGGCTATTCACTAACGTATTAACACACATTGTACCCTTCTTCTTGTCAATGGTTGACACTTTTCTTTCTGCGCTTATTCTGCGGTTAACTTCCATACTACTTAACCTAAAGGTACACCTAATTTTCAACAGTGTTTTATAGTATCATGTCTCCTAAGAATCGGTTCTCTTCTGTCCTGGTTTTTCCACTTTCCACGACTATGAATATACATATCTTTGTTCCAAATGAACGTTCTTATGAAATATATCCTGAAATTTAATCTAATTTTTGAGAAGAGTATACTTTCCTTTGCATTGCTATCAAGGTACCATAATTACGTAAATTCGACTACTTTTTTATCACCAGATGCGACATTGTTTCTCTCGACTATCATATCAGTCTAAGGGAGCTATTCAGATAGTCTCCTAAATCGTTTATAAACACGAGGAAGAGTAGGGGACCTATAACGCTTCCCTGGGGAACGCCAGATATCACTTCTGTTTTACTCGATGACTTACCGTCAATCACAACGAACAGTGTTCTTACTGTCTTATTAAGTGCTTAATTGAGTCTTCCGTCTGAGGTTACTGTGGAAATGCAACCCAGAGCGAGGGGAAATGTCCGGTAGGTCCTCTGAAGGTAGTACAGCAGCCAGCAGGGAGGGGGCGGTGTCTGCCCAGTGTGTCGCAGGTCTGCCTAGGTTACGGCCCCATTTGGCCGCGCTGCCCTGTCTCACCCCGTCCACAACGCTTTTAATTAAGGCCCGCGCACCAGATGTCTCTGATTACTCCTTCTGTCCGACTGCCGGCCCCTTTTTTTTCCAAGTTTCAAAATTAAAACTTCCCTAATGATATTTCATCAAACTTTAATTACATTTCGCTTTTAAATTTCCGCTGTGCCTTTAGGTGACCGGCCGCGGCACCTCGCGGCCGCAGAACACGGCGAGTGCCCGCGCAGAGTTAATGGTCGCCGCTGCGCAAACAGCAATTTAGATAATAGGCGGCTGAGCCTCGCCCCTCTGCGGCTGACCTGGCTGCCGAGGAAGACGCTACCCCCGGCCGTCAGCGCCGCTATCTTTACGACGCGCATAACTCTCGCGTCGGTCTGGTCGCCGTGCGCTGCGATAGCATCGCGACTGAACGTAAAACCTGCTGACATCTGTGTATTTCTTCCTGAACAGACGTTCCTCTTAAACGCGGTGGCTTTCTATTTGGGTGAGTGCTTCCCAGTCTACAGATTCAGATTCCCCGTGGTTTCACTAAATAACGTCAGACGCGTTCCACGATGGCACTTACTGTAAAGCTCTGCCTGCGGTGATACACGTAATCTAATTATCCTTTAATTCTGATTGTTGTTGTTGTGGTCTTCAGTCCGGAGACTGGTTTGATGCAGCGCTCCACAATACCCTATCCTGAGCAAACCTCTTCAACTCCACATAAGAACGGCAACCTACATCTGTTTAAAACTACTTTCTGTATCCATCTCTTGGTCTTCCTCTGCGGTTTTTACCCCACACACTTCCTTCCAACGCTGAATTCACAATTGCTTGATGTCTAAGAATGTGTCCTACCAATCGATCCCTTCTTTTAGTCAAGGTATGCCAAAAATTCCTTTTCTCCCCAATTCTGTTCAGTGCCTCATTAGTTACGCGATCCATCCACCTAATCTTCAGCATTCTTCTGTAACAGCACATTTCAAAAGCCTCTATCCTCTTCCTGTCCTCACTGTTTATCGTCCATGTTTCACTCCCATACAAGTCAACACTCCACACTAATGCCTTCAGAAAGGACTTCCTTAGGCTTAAATCAATATTCGATGTTAACAAATTTCTCTTTTTCTAGAATACTTTTCTACACATTGCCATTCTGCATTTTATATCCTCTGTACTGCGACCATCATTTGTTATTTTACTGCCCAAGTAACAAAACTCATATATCTCCTTTATTGTTTCGTTACCTAATCTAATTCCTTCAGCATCATCTGATTTTCTTAGACTGCACTCCATTACCCTAGTTTTGCTCTTGTCAATGTTCATCTTATGTACACCTTTCAGCACACTGTCAATTCCGTTCAACTGCTCTTCCAGGTCTTTTGCCGTCTCTGAGAAAATTACTATGTCGTCGGCAAAACGCAATGTTTTTAATTCTTCGCCCTGAGCTTTAATTCCTACTCCAAATTTCCCCTTGCTTTCCTTTATAGCTTGCTCAATGTACAAATTGAATAACATTGGAGAAACGCTACAACCCTGTCTTACTCCCTTCCCAACCACTGCATCCCTTTCATGCCCATCAACTCTGACAATCGCTGTCTGGGTTTTGTACAAGTTGTAAATAACTTTATGCTCCCTATATTTTACTCCTGATTCCTTACGATTACGAGACAATTTAATTATTTTTGCCTCCTGGTATCTCTTCGGCGTGGGTGTATGGCAGCAACGGCACATACTATTTTGTTTTCTTTGTTTTACTTTAAAGCCACCCGATGGTGGCTGGCTGGCAGCAGCTTCAGCCTGGACATGATAGATTAAAAGATATACAAAAGGAGAAAATAATGAAGATTTTAAAACATTTCAAGGAGATAAAATTGGAGAATAGAGAGCAATAAAAATTGAAAATGGACACGGTGGTTAAAAAACCCATGGAGTCTCATGGGAGGACACTCAACGAAAACGATAGCACACACACACACACACACACACACACACACACACACACACACACACACAAAATCACATGGAAACTCGAATATTCTGCCTGTTCGCTAGTTGCTGATGTCTTAAAACTGGAACACTGAGCACAAACACTGGCACTGGCACTTGAACACGGAAGAAGTACTGATGGCACATGTTCCCCGCTCAGGAGAAGGATAGAAGGGAAAGGGACGGGAGGTGAGACGAGGGCGTGGAGGAGGGAGGGATGGCGCAAGGAATCTCGGGCATTGGAGGGAGGGGAAAGCCAAGCGTGGGGGCTGGGGAGAGAACAGGAGTGGGGAGGGAGAGGGGGATTGAGTGTGTGTGTGTGTGTGTGTGTGTGTGTGTGTGTGTGTTTATGTTTGTTTGTTTCAGTTCTTCTGGATCATCTTCAGAACCTTGTAGTTGCGTCCGCAACCAGTCTCGTCTATGCTGTGAGAAGAACAGAATTCTGACACTGGCGTCACAATACTTGTTCTCTATAATCTCGTTTGTTGTTAATAATATCAGCTTGTTCCCACGAGTTAGCAACTTTCAGTCAGTGAATACAAGACAGAAATCAAATCTACATTTTCAATACACCACCTTCACACTTGTGCAAAAAAGGGGGCAGTATTCTGCATCATCCATTTTTAATAAGCTGCCACAAGAGCTCTAAAATCTTAGTACTAATCCACGCGCTTTAGGCGCTAATCCCCTTTCTTGGGCGAGCTCACGAATCGTCTGGCATCGTTGTCCTCTGAAGCGGCAAAAGTAAGCACCTCTTCTTCAGAAACACTAGCTGCCCGATGCATGTCTGCCTCAGTTTGCCGACCTTCGTTGAAGGCTTTTACCCAACGTGCCACTGTTCTGTACGGCAATGCCGATTTCCCGTACTCCTCTTTAAGACCTTGATGACACTGTCGTGCTGTACGACCTCTGACACATTCATCTTGATCCAACTCCGTTGTCCCTGTTTCTAAAACATAATGACACCGTTACATTAGACCGCTCGCGCAGAAGTAACTGTGTTTGCCTCAACTGCATGCACGCCATTGACGTGGGACGGGCGAGTCCATTTGGTCGGAGGTAAGGTATGTATGTCAATAACGTGTGCTATCAGCGACAACAGTAGATACCAAAAATCAAATGTTTCTATAGCTTATGGGACTTAACTACGGGGTCATCAGTCCCTAAACTTACAAACTACTTGTGAACTAGCTAATCCTAAGGACGGCACAAATGTCCATGCCCGAGGGGGGATTCGAACCGCTGACCGTAGTGGCCGTGCAGACCGTGACTGGAGAGCCTCAGTCCCCTCGGCCACCGCGGCCGACAGGTGCCAGTAAATACCATTACATAATGTTTCCACAGCAATGTTGCCACTATTTCAGTTGTAACCAGCGATCTCTATACTACCAGGATGTGGAACTATAGATTTCTGAGCGTTTCAGGCCAAAGATATTCATATTCTGTTTCTTGACTAATTACAACATGGCTACTACGAAGCACTACAAGAAAACGAAAAGGAAATATCTTTCGATTCCGTACTCACGCAAGTCTTTTACTTAACAAATTGACATAATTTCAAATCCTCGGGTAATCAAGTACTAAAAGATGGAAATTCGTTTTACTAATTACAGAGTGTCGGACAATACAAAATCATGTGCAGACCATGAATGAGCAGGCACGCTTTAATTAAAATTTAAAAACAATGTCACGTACGCAGTGCTCATTCGACCTGTGTGTGGACGTGCTCCAAAATTTTATAATGTGACATTGTTTTCAAATTTTAATTTTTAATCTATTGACATGGAGTCAGCCACATTTTAACAACTTTTTTAATGTGAGCTTTATTGTATACTTCTGAAGAAGGCAAAATTAATTTTGCCGAAACCTAGGTAAAGGTAAACCATTTTATGCAACTGGTCGGCTGAAACTGTGTTGACTTTTGGATTTAAGTGAGTAATTACTTCCGTCAGATTATTACTCGAAACCTGTGGGTAACTTACTACTGTTATCATCAGATTACTTGATAATGACAATAGCAATCGTAAATGAAGATCTTCCGAACTTAACTGCAGATGATGTGAACTGCTGATTTTGAGAATGTCGTACAATGTTCAAATGTTTGTGAAGCTTATGGGACTTGACTGCGGGGTCATTAGTCCCTAAACTTACAAACTACTTATGAACTAATTTATACTGAAGACAACACAAATATCCATTCCCGAGAGAGGATTCGAACCTCCAACGCGGGAGGCCGCGTGATCCGTAAACGTGACACTCCAGACCGCTCGGCTACTCCGGCGTGGCCTGTCATACAATGGCATACACTGCGCCATAGGCTCGATCATAAGGAAAATAAACCACAATCGGTTCGCCATGTAGCCTAAATATTCCAGACTGTAACGAAATTACTACGGTCTCTCTCTGAATACAAGAATATAGTGAAACGTGTCGCTGGAAAAAGCTTTTCGAGTATTGGAAATTACCTTTCTGTAAGTATTGTGCGGTTGTGAAGCGGACTGTAAGGAAACAATCGTGATTTCGTTTATTGTTCTCTACATGCGACTATGAAACGCTGAAAATGTGAAGGCGGGAATATAGTTCTCTTCGACGCGGCCCTTACCTCGAACTGTAGGGGCGTAAAACCGGCAGACAATACGCGGCTTATTCTGGTGGAAATAAAAAGGTTACGAGCAGAGCGCTGTCGCCTTCTAAGCTTGCTCCCTCGGAGCCTATCCGTTTTTAAAGGCCTCGTGGCCGTATTGCACTCTATAGCCCAATGTAGTGAGGTACAGCCTTTAAGATTTTCTGTTGCTACGTCTCCGATTATCCCTTATTGTTTGTGTGTATATGTGGGAGAGGGTGCGGAGGTGAGTGTTTGCGCGAATGGAAATGTGCGAAATTCTACTAATACGACACTCCTAAGACAAACTGCAGCATTTATTGACCGTCTTTTGGAAACGAATCCTATTTTATGAGAAGCCAGAGGAATGAACATTTATGACAGTACTTTCAGAACTCATAAATACAGATCTCATGTGGTTTCCAAAGAATTTGACGTCATTATATCCGAAAATTGTTAAAATTTCAATTAATGATGAGGACGCATAGCGATCGTACACCCGAAAATAATTCTGGTCCTTTGTAAACTCGATAAGCGGGTCAAAGCCCACTATCCAGTCGCTCGTTGATCATTCAGGGGCAGTAATATAAGAAAATAAACGGAAAGCTGAAGTTCTAAATATAATCTTTAAGAAATCTTTCACGCAGGAGGATCGCACAAATGTTCCATCATTTGATCGACGTACTAACTCCGAAATGGAGGACACAGTGTTAGGTATTTCCGGGGTAGAGAAGTGGCTGAGAGGGCTAAATACGAAAAAGTCTCCTGGTCCAGATGAAACACCAATTCGGTTTTACAAAGACTATTCTGCGGCATTGGCCTCTTACTTAGCTTGCATTTATCGCGAATCTTTAACTCAGCACAAAGTTCCTAGTGACTGGAAAAAGCGCAGGTGACTCCCGCTTATAAGAAAAGAAAGAGAACTGACCCAAATAATTACTGGCCAATATCGTTGACATCACTTTGCTGTAGAATTTTGAAGCCTTTTCTCAGTTCGAATATATAGTAAATTTCCTTGAGACGGAAAAGCTTCTTTCTACGAATCAGCACGGGTTTAGGAAACATCGTTCATATGTAAGCTTGCCCTTTTCTCACATGACATCTTGCGAACCATGGATGAAGGGCAACAAGCGGATTGTGTTTTCCTTGACTTCAAAAAGGCATTTGATGCGGTGCCACACTGCAGACTGTTAACGAAGATACCAGCTTATGGAATAGGTTCACAGATTTGTGACTGGCTGGAAGACTTCTTAAGTATATAGAACGCAGTACGTTGTTCTCGAGGGCGAGTGTTCATCAGAGACGAGAGTATCGTCAGGCGTGTCCGAGGGGAGTGTGATAGGACCGCTATTATTTTCTATCTATATAAATGATGCGATGGACAGACTAACTTGTAATTTGCGGCTGGTTGCTGAAGATGCTGTGATGAACGGGAGCGTGTCACCTTTAATTGACTGTAGTAGCTTACAGGATGACTTAGACAAAATTTCTAGTTGGTGCGAAGAATGGCAGCTAGCTTTCAATTTATAAAAATGTAAGGTGATGAGCATGAGTAGGAAAAGCAATCCCATAATGTTCGAATACAGCATTATCAGTGAGCTTCTTGATGTAGTCGCGTCGTTCAAATATCTAGGCGTAACACTGCAGGGTTACAAACATGTAACGACAGTTGTGAGTAAGGCGGACAGTCGACTTCGGTTTATTGAGAGAATTTTGGGAAGATGTACTTCATCTGTGAAGGAGACCGCGTATAAAACGCTTGTACGACCACGTCTTGAGTATTGCTCAAGTGTTTGGGACCCGCAGCAGATCAGTTTAAAGGAAGACATGGAAGCAGTTCAGAGGCGAGCAGCAACGTGTTTTTAGTGGTAGGTTCGACCAAAGCACGAGTGTAACGGAAATGCTCCAGCAACTCAATTGGGGATCGCTCGAGGAAAGACATGAATTTCTGTTGAAGAAATTTATAGGGCCGGAATTTGAAGCTGAGTGTAGTACGATCTTGCTGCCGCCTAGTTACATTTCACGTAAAGATCACAAAGAAAAGATGAGAGAAATTAGGGTTCGTACGGAGGCATACAGGCATTCTGTTTTTCCTCTTTCTATTTGGGAATGGAATAGGAAAGGAAATGCCTAGTAGTGGCACAGTGTACCCTCCGCCACGCACCTTACGGTGGATTGCGGAGTATGTATGTAGATATAGAGGTACTCTGTAACGCAGACTCGCTAATAGTGACACTTCGTACGTCCATATGAGGGTCGTCGGAGGTACTGTTAATGTAAAAGAATGGAGCCCCTTCTGCCGTTAAATTGTGGAATTATATTGCTTCCAGTTTCGATGATTCATCGTGTCATCTTCTCATTACAGGCCTCACTATCAACATGCCAATGAATTTATTATGTTGCATAGTCAGAAAGGGGGCCAGTACCGGCGTCAATAAACTGCAGTTAAATTACGTAAAATCTCTGAAAGCTGCCCAACGGTACAGCAAGAAACTGTCAGACGACATTCCAACTGACGTTTTAACAGCAGATAACATCGTGGGAAGTGTTACTTCAGTAGATACCGAATCAGCTTGGGGCTTGCGGAGTATAATCTACGGCGGAAGAAAGTAACTCAGCATCTCAGAGCCCTCAAGACAATTTGAGAAATATTACCTAGCTCATCGAAGATTCTAATGCACTTATTAACGGGAGAATTTACTTGGAGACAGATTAATCACTGTAGCCGCACTGTTCCTAAATTCCGCCCCATTACCTTACTTAATATATTTCCGATCTCGATGCCATTTAATACCTCCTGGAATAATACCGCTGCTGCAGCACCGGTTGCTTCGCCTGTTATGGCGGTGGGCTATCCTTCTGAGCGGTCCAGAAAGACGCAGAGGGGAGGTTTGCTTATCATCGGGAGCTTCAGTTAGGCGAGTTATTAAGACATGGGTGCATGAAGATCATATTTTCTCGGATATTAAAGATTTATGTGTTTTCATTCCAATAAGAATGTTAAAAAAATGTTCAAATGTTTGTAAATCTATCGGACCAAATTGCGTGGTCATCAGTCCGTAGCTTACAAACTACTTAAACCTAGGTAAACGAACCTAAGGACAAACACACACACCCATGCCCCAGGGTGGACTCGAACCTCCACGGCGAGCAACCGCGCGCTCCGCAGCGAGGTGCTTTAGGCCGCTCGACTACTCCACCGCGGCGAATGTTAAAAATAAAGTTCCTAAAAAAAGGATATGAGATACATTCCTTGAAAAACAGAGGAATCTTGCGCCGCTCTGATATTCCTTCTCTTGTCTTGTTAACAAATATTTTGCCATTGCTGCAATTATTTACGTATCACCGCCGATACATTTTGTAAATGTGTGGAGACATTGAGATATTTGTTAATTTAAGCAATAAACAAAGAAGTTAGCCGCGGCGGATTAGCCGCGCTGATGGAGCGCCGTATTACGGTGTGCGCGACATTCCGCCTTCGGGTGTTCGAATCCCCCTCGGGCATTGATGTTTGTGTCGTCTTTAGTGTAAGGTGGTTCATAAGTAGTTTGTAAGTTTAGGGACTGATGACCCCAGAGTTAAGCTTTACAAACATTTGAACATTTTCAAAGAAGTTGTATTGTGGTTTTCGCGAGTACATTACCTAGCGGCAGAAAACGACAGAGGCAGAAGGTGTCGTAACAAATCTGCTGATTACTGTATGGTGACGATTTACAGTGTTGATATATTTATCAATATTTTTCGCAATAGCGAATTTCACTTTGCATCACTGTATAAGGTATAGATGTTCTACCAAATGGTGACATATGAAAATTTGTGCCGGGCTGGGACTCGAACCCGGGTTTCACGCTTTTCGCGAGCGGTCGCCTTAACCACTAGGCTACCCGAACACGACTCCAGGACCGTCCCAAACTTCCATATGCCACACTGACTGTAGTTAAGAAGACCGCTCGCGAAAAGCACTATATTAATTGAATAACATTACTGATTCAGATAATTTATTGGGAATCTGCCGCTCTTGTCCATAAATCCATGTTCTACCTACACCTTACATTTTTCGTTACCTGCCAGGATTCCTCTTTAAAAAAAAAAAAAATACACACCACCACCACCTTTCATTTTGCCGATCACTGCCAGGATACGCTTTTCACTACCCCACCTTTCAAATAGAACCGATGGTTTGTATTTCGCCATGACAGAATTAACAAATACAGGAGCAAATGGAAATTTCAAGGAAGGTAGGAAGATTTTTCTGTTCAGCAAAAGCGGAAAGGGGCAAGTTTCAGATTATTTAAATGCTCAACACTATAGTTTCGTTTCTAGATTTGACAGTGCTGAGCGCCTGTGAACGAAGTTCAACACAGTACAACACGATTTATGTACGTATGTGCTGAGTACAATAATGGCAGCTGAACATTGCACTGTAGTTCCTCCTATAAACCATCGAACTTCAGAAAAATTGTCACATATTGAAATAAATTTTAAATGGATAGAAAAGAAAATGAATTCCCTCGCAGATACAGCTTCCTAGTTGGATGCCGTTTCTTTCTTTTTTTAGTCGTAATTCCTTCCGCAATGGTTTCGATACGGTTCCTCATCGCCGCCTGATGAACAGAGTACGATCATATGAAATATCAGATCAACTGCAGCATGTCGTTCTCAACGGAGAGAAGTCTTCAGACGTGAAAGTGTTTACTGGCGCGCCACTTGGAATTTTGCTTTTCACACTATATATAAACGACCTCGTATATCTGTCATCGGAAGCTCAGTGGACCTTTATGCGGATGATGATCTAGTTCATCGAGAAACCCAAACACTGGAAAATGGTACAGAGATGCAGCAGAATCTGCAGAGTGTCGACGAATGGTGCAAGGAGTGGCAATGGACTCCCATCAGATGTAAGGTGCTGCATTTACATAAAAATAAACATCCTATATTATACAACTGGGCAATTGCAGGAAAAACACTGGAAGTAAAATATCTGGTAGTAGGAATAAGGAGTGATTTTAAATGGAGCAACTATCATGAGTAGGACAGATTCAGACTGAGATTGGAAGTATCCTCAGAAACTGCATATACGAAGGAAGTACGTTTCAAAACACTCATTCGGCCGACACATGATTATATGATTATTGCTCATCAGTGTGACGTAGAGAAGATCCAACGGAGAGGAGCATACTTCATTACAGGCTCATTTAGTAAGCAAAAAATTAACACAGATCAAAAAAATGTTCAAATGTTTGTTAAGCTTATGGGACTTAACTACAGGGTCATCAGTCCCTAAACTTACAAACTACTTATACTAAGGACGGCACAAATATCCATTCCCGAGGAGGGATTCGAACCCCCGACCGTAGTGGCCGTGCAGACCGTGACTGGAGCGCCTCAGTCCCCTCGGCCACCGCGGTCGGCTAACACAGATCATTAGGAAATTCCAATTATAAACGTTACAAGTGAGACATTCAGTATCGCGCTTCGGGCTTCTCTCAAAATTCCGAGAACATATATTTCTCGAATATTCAACGAATATATTGCTTCCTCCTACATATATCTCGTGAAAAGACCATAAGGATAAAATTAGAGAAACTAGAGCCCACACGAAGGCAAAACTTAATCTTTTTTCGGCGAATCAAATGTTCAAATGTTTATAAATCTATCGAACCAAACTGCGTGGTCATCAGTCTGTAGCGTACAAACTATTTAAACTAACGTAAACTAACCTAAGGACAACACACACACACACACACACACACACACACACACACACACACATGCCCCATGGAGGACTCGAACCTCCGACGCTGATCAAGCGCACGTTCCGCAACGAGGCACCTTAGACCACTCGGCTACTCCACAGCGGCTCGGCGGATCATACATGACTGGAATGGGAGGAGAGTGTGACAATGGTAAACAAACTATCCTCCGCCAGACACCGTGTGTGGCTTGTGGATTATGGCTATAGATGTAGAAATAGAATAGAATATGAGCGGCCATAATCAGACTTGGTTTTCCTACCACCACCATGACACAAAAGACGCTGACAGCCAAGTTATTGATTACAGCAATTTCTTGGTATGGAACCATGTAGTTTACGGCTACGCTTATTTTGTGAACAGGACGTTTTACTGTACATGCTTACATTTTGTTTTTAAAATGGCATTGCCACATCGATGGCGCACATCGATGTACGCTGTGCATGATTCGTGTTACCAACAACTACACCTGATACACTCAATCCATTCACATGTAGTCCACGGTCTGGAGCGCCACAGTGCGGATCGCGCGGCCCCCGCGTCGGAGATTCGATTCCTCCCTCGGGCATGGATGTTTGTATTGTCTTTAGTATAAGGTAGTTCATAATTATTTTGTAAGTTTAGGGACTGATGACCTCGCAGTTAAGTCCTATAAGCCTTACAAACATTTGAAAACATTTATAAGTAGTTTTAAATATTCAAACCTTGGTAAAGCTATAGGACCAACCTGCAGTGGTAATCAGTCCCTAAACTTACAAACACACACACACACACACACACACACACACACACATGCCCAAGGGAGGACTCGAACCTCTGACGGGAGTAGCCGCGCACTCCACAGTAAGGCGCCTTAAGCTACTGTTTCCTAGGTGTGGAACTGATCGCAGCTTGGGGCAGCACACGCCTGTGTTCTCGGCTGCCTGCTGCGGGCCGCAGGTCGCTGCGAGAAACGTTTTCCTAGCTACGGGACGGGGCGCGTCACAACGTAAAAAATGAGTCACGTTTCTTATCATTTGGCAACTGAATATGATATGGTGATCCTAGAACTGCCTTCCGACACCTCTGTTTTGATTAAATGGATTTTTTTCCCCAATGAAAAAAAGAAACATTTAAGATTTTGAGGAAACTTGTTTTTTAGCGATACTCTATATATATCATGTCATATCTCCTAAACTATGCTTCGCACACCAAAATAATTTTTTAATTGTCTTCAGTACTGTATGTTTATGACGCCTGCAAATTTTGTGGCCAATGAAGACAGTAAAAGTGAAGTAATAAATTGAAATCTCACGTCTACCGCAGAACTTGTACCAAGTCATCGTCCGAAATGTAGTAAGTGACGAACTTTTTCCCTATACATGTTTTTGTGGGGATGTAAAGGAGAAAAAGTTTTGGACAGGTTTGAATTTAATTTTGCAATTTGCTGGAAGGCGTTGGGTGCTACCGTTTGTCCTAGACGAGAGACGCATTGTGCGGTTTCCTGGCGCCGCTCGAGTTCAGCTCTCTGCGAGATACAGAGGCGGCGTCAGTGTGGCGTGGCAGTAGTAGCGAGTGTAAAAAGCTTTTCGTTTCGGCACTACGAAAGTACATGGAAGCTACGGAAGAGCAAGAAGACTGCTTATTATTCAAGAGAGTTCTCAGGAAGCGCAAAGCGGTGACACAAATGTTTTTACATCGTGAAGAGGAAGGAGCGTACAACATCTTAATTGGAAAAAAAAAAAAAAAAAAAAAAAAAAAAAAAAAAAAAAAAGGGTTGTTTGACGATGTGAACAACTTTAAAGAATACTAGCTGAAAACCCGGCGTTGCCTGGGTATTTATTTATTCCTGCCTTGAGTTAGTACTTCTCCTATCCCTTCTGTCTTTGTCCACCTCCCTTTTTTTAATATCATTATCGGAGAATATATAAAAAATAATGACGTTTTCTTTTTCTGAGGCATGTTGTCTGAATGTGATCTATTAAAAGTAGGTGTACTGTTGTAATATGTGTAAAGTAACGCAATAAACATTTATCTACGAATTTTAAATAACAATTAAATTAATGTAATTAATTTCACTCATTTTTGAGGAAATGTCGCTGATAAAGAGGAACTGAAAAATATTCCTATCAGATTGCAGAAGTCTATGCACTTACCGTTTATCAGAAAAGTAAGTAGTGTAGATCAAATAACAAGTAAAAATGCACTCGTTTCGAGAATCCAATCACGAAATACAACAATAATATCACATATCGATCACTTGATGTAATGCGCGAAACGTCAAATAGATTTTTTTTAAAGGATTTATTAAAAGAAATTTCGTTCTTACTGCTTTATTTATTTATTCTTATATTTCCTCATTCGTATGGTTACAGAGAAAGAGCTGAAGACATTGTAGCAAGAGTAGACCAAAGATATTGTCTGTGGCATCACGTTTCGGTGTATGTAACCTCCTTGTTATAGAGTCGCAAACGTCATCGCTGGCCTTCAGCCCGATTTTTTTTTTTTTTTTAATATTTTGACGACTTTCAACCGCCATATCTTCCACCCCTTTATAGCTATCGGCATGGAACTGCTATGGCCTACAACGGGAGACTTCGGACAACAATTGCACACAGACCATTCGTTTGCGTTCTGTAATTTTCGCTGCAGAGTGAAATATTAACACACACACACGTAGAATTTTATATACACCGATAACTTTCCATCACAATATACTCCACCCTTTTATCATTATCAAACTCGCAAGCAACAATGCAACCAATAAAACCATTTTCAAAGAGTAAATATAATTTTCAAAGCGTAATTATTGTTCCGCATTACGCGTTATATTCTTCAAATTGCTAAATATCTATCAGATCGCTATAAAACAGTGCCTAAAACCTTCCTCAAGTATAAATTAGTAACTGTACAAATATTTAAGTCTCTGCGTCTTTTCATTCGGACGTGATAAGCGTACACCGAACAGACATTCACATTCATATATGTAGATAAATGGCTATCCGATCGCCATAAAACCGTGCCTAAAACCTTCCCCGGGTAGACATTAGTAACTGTACAAATTTTTAGCTCTTTATGTCTTGTGGTTCAGGCGTGATAAACGTACACCGAACAGACATTCACATTTATAGATATAGATTTTAGGTGCACCCCTAATCAGTTTCAGTCATTATTTGAAGACAAACTGAAAAGCGATTTCTGCAACCGAATGGCGAGAGCAGTCACACCAGCGGAAAAACTCGCAGGTTAGTTTCTCATTAATAATTAGCGTGAATGTAAATTGGTAGACAACGTGACACTATCTATTGTCACATTATGTACTACTTTACCAGTATTCCAGTACACCATTTGATGAATTTCTTTTATGCATACTGAAAGTGATGACCTTATTGGAACGATTGTTATGTCTACCGCTGTGCCATTGTTCCAATGAAAATAAATGCTGATTTGACGAACGTGTGTTCATATCATGAAAGCATTGGCCTTACTGGATCGTAATGGATTGTTTTCTATCCGCACTAAATAAAACGCATACACATGTAAATTTTACTATTTCTTAAGATGGGGAATGGGCCTGAGAACAGCATAGAAATATTGATTATGTAGTTTGAATGAAATATAATTTATTGCAGCTGCAAAGAAAAATAATAGTTGTACGAAGCATAAAACACGGTAAGCTTCACTTATTCTAGTTATCGATGTCTGCATTGGTGATATTGTCACAGATTGTAGTAGGGTGTTGCTCAATGACACAGAAGCGGGAGGGCAAGGTGACGATGTTGCGCTGCAGTTTTCGTAGTGATATGTCGAGCTGTTGTCGTATCCTTGATCTCTTTGGTTCATGAAATCCATTACGATATTGCAAATTTGCGTTTTGGTTCTGCATATAAGATCGGATCTAAAAAATTTTACTGTTGCTGCTATGGATTTGAAGATATGTCATTTTCGTCCTAAATTTCAGGTTCCACTAGCTTGTCAAAAAATTTCGAAAAGGTCTGTCGGCACTCACTTCTTTCTTTAACAAGTTCCTGTAGTAATGTGTTACTCAAGCGTTCTGTTTTCTTTGCTGCGAGCTGAGAAGAGCTCCTCCAGCCAAGCACGCAAGCGTTTCCCGCAGGTAGAGCCCGCAGCGGCGTGCGGTGTCCCGCAGCCTAGGGAAACGGCCTCGTATGTTTCCATTGGGCGAGTGGGGGCGGGGCTCCTCATGCGTTTCGCGCATCTCGTTGCGAGTTACTCCCGCAGCTAGGAAAATGGCCCATTATACTGCACGGCCTTTCCCGCGCGGCTTTCGAATAGTCTTCCCCGCATCCATGGCACTCTTCCTCTTCTTGACGAAGACCGTAACTTGAGTCGTCTTTCTACAGGTCTTCATCTGACGAGTCTGAATGTTTTCCACTTGTTTGTTTCCTCAATATGCCTAGTTCGTTTCCTTTTCCTTTTTTTAAATTTTTTAATGACGTATCAACTTTTTTATATTTTCTTTTGATGTTAAGTTTATAGGTTTAATTTTTCTATGTTTCTTTGTTGAGTTTCGGGTCTAACTGGCAAGGCTTTATATCATTCAAAATGTAAGAAGGAGCGACTTGGTGTGTTTCATTTGAAATCACAGGCCTATTGTTGTCTGGTCTTGTAGAAAGCCCTGGTAGAGGCGAACTTTCTCGTCTTTATGGGGATTTTTCATTACATTTGTCAACTGAAGGAGACTCAATCAATTTAGTAACGGATTGTGGCTTTCAGGATGATCATTTATACCGATCAGCCGAGAGGGATAGCCATACTTAGATGTAAATGTAACAGATTGTGTCATACTACATAATTTTAAGGTATACTGAAAACTGAAATCATGAAAATTTGTTACTTTTAATTAATATAGAGACATGTGGAAGGGCAACAATCTCTGATATTGCGTACTCACTACCAACTGACCGGTAGCTATGTGGAAGAATTGCAGGCGTTGGCCATCTCCCCCTTATGGCCGTCTATTTAGGAAATACCATACCCCTGAACGTGTCCAGTCACGGTCAGCACGGCCACTACGGTCGGGGGTTCGAATCCCCCCTCGGGCATGGATATTTGTGCCGTCCTAGTTCGTAAGTAGTTCATAAGTAGTTTGTAAGTTTAGGGACTGATGACCCCGTAGTTAAGTCCCATAAGCTTAACAAACATTTGAACATTTGAACCTGAACGTGTCACAAGCGTAGCGCAACGTAAGGACATACGTGGAATTGCGATGTTTAACCTTCTGTCCCAGATGATTTTACGTCAGGTTTGACGTCCCAGACTGATTGCCTTCTCTACGGCATAGATACTTGTTTCAGAATGAAATTAAGTCACGTTCGCGAAATGTTTGTCCAATTTATTTGATAATAGGGTGACCAGTTTCGACCTGCTCTGAGACCATCATCAGACCGATTCGTCGCTGATGTCGAGGCGATGAGCCTGCGGCGACTGCTGATCTCAGAGTAGATCGAACCGGTCATCCTGTTATCAAATAAATTGTAAAAACGTTTTGCGATCTTGACTGTTATTTTCATTCTGAAACATATGCCTGTTCGCTGTCTTTTAAATAGGAAACTATGTTTTCCAAACTCGCAGATACTGGTCCTGCCGGTGTGTTAGTATTTTTTGCTCTCATCTGTCTGTACTATACCGCTCTTCTGTTATTGGTATCTGCTGTTGAAAACAGAACAGCACTGCGCTACAAACTAGCTTGCCAGCACAGCGCATCAGATCCGTGTTTGGTTCACTGTGCTACCCTTAGAACAAGCGTACATGTATTACAGTGCGCCAGAATCTTGCTTCGCGTTTTACAGAACCTAAATACTTTTGTTTCGAAAAACTAATTTCCAGATCCAACGTTTGGCAGAACGATGCTCTGGGAAAGTAAGCGGCTGGCGCAATAGCTACTGAAATACTACAGAAAAGAGTTACATGATTAGAGAAAGAGATAGAGGAGGGGTAGTGCCAAATGGAAGAGAATTATTTTGTGTATTAATTCCAGAGGAAATAGAAAATAAATACAATGCCAATCACTAAAGAGTATAGGACCAGCACAACTAAACAGTGAAATGGAAACACGAAGCGACACGTGTTCAAACTTTTTTTTTATTTTTTAATCAGGTGGCGGATATTGGTTTGAAATGCCTGTCGCGTACGCCAATGAGGACACATCCCGGTAAACAACGAGCGTTCCGGTGGTTTAGTATAACGGTCGTCCCACCCGCAGGACAGTAAATTTCAATGGCAGACGTGATGTTTATTCTGCTGCTTTACAACACTCGTGAAACTGGATACGCAGAAGAACGGGAAACGTATTTAAGGTAACGAGATGTGGCCTGGCAACTGGCCATATCTTCGTGTAGCAGCTTCGATCTAACGATACACAACATACTTCTTCGCAGTAAGAACTGAGTACAATGCTAACAAATGCAGTAACAACGCATAAAATGGAAATTATTGTATTGCAGCCCAACTGAACAATGAACGTGTCACATATCGGGAAATTGTCAAATTATGACTACCGCGTTGCAAAGGATTCTAAAAAAGCTGATTGGTTGCAGTAATGAAGGAGTTGTAGATGTTGTAAAATCCTTTATTTTTCTCTTTACGCTGACGCGTTTCGGGCCCAGCCCATCATCGGAGCGCCTGGTGACAAACTAGAGGATACAGTATATATAGGTAAAAATAGTAACAAAAACCAAAATTTAAAAAAGAAATCTCCGGCATTTACAGTTATAAGGTACATACCTCTCCTGAATGGAGAACAGAAAAATATGCATGTAAAAACTCATAATACATTAACGGTTAACATCAGCTGAACTTGTAACAAGTTGCTAGCTCGATGGATCACATTCAAATACCAATGAATGGAAAGTATACTATTGAGCGTAGCATAGGCGCCCTCTATGTATGGTCGCAGAAGTTACCATAATTTACAATGATGAAAAGAACTCAACGGCGAGTTAGTTAAAAACGTTTTCAATAATGGAAAATAGTTCTCCAACAATAAAAGTAAGGATATTCTCGCATACCAGCAACGTCATGAATATCGTGCATATAAAATTTATCCATAAGAGGGGAAGAAGTAAACCCACCACCAATATCTAATCAAAGGACAAATAACAGAATAAACTTAGGGAAACCTCCGCACAGGAAGAGCACACGAAAATCGGTCATTCAAGAAAACCTAGGTTGTGAAATAGATCTAGATACCACTGCCTGGAACCAAAAATTTGGTCATTTATTAACCATTTTTTATTATGATGATAACTAGTCCAAATTTCTAGCTCTTCAAGGATATCTAGGGTAATACCCTTCGTACCCACGTGCAAAATAGACAAATCTGCCTCTATATTTCGTAGCTTATGGTTTCTTTCCCTTTGGTGATCTCTTAAAGCACTGTTGTTAGTAGCATAACCGTGTTCCCGGTATCTAGTATAAAACTTCCTTCCCGTTTGGTCTTTGTAACTATTTTTACCTACATATACTGTATCCTGTACTTCGTCACCAGGCGCTCCGATGAAGGGCTGGGCCCGAAACGAATCAGCGTAAAGAGAAAAATAAAGGATTTTACAACATCTACAACTCCTTCATTACTGCAGCCAATCAGCTTTCCTAGAATCCTTTGTGTTGTCATATTAATAATGACTGCCTACCTCTACCAGGACTTTAAGTCCGATTTGCAATAATAGTTACCACCTAGCAATATTTAGGCTCTGTCGTCAACGGAAATTTCCTGCATTTCCAGTAAACAGATTTTAATGCACTTACCGATGCGGACTCGGGATAACTCTTCGTAATTTCAGCAGAGCGTAAATCACAAGATAGTGTTTTGTTCGCAGTAGCGGTGAAAGTGAAATGACAGAATATTATGAGGATATCAAACAAATTTATGACAGACCATAACGGCAATACATTTCTTCTCTGGAAACAAAACACACTAGCATGGCAGCATTTCATTAACAATGAATCACTCTTACAATGCACTACGAAGCCTTCAAAATAAGCTCTGGATATATGATTCCAAAACTACATTTACATCCACACACACGAAAAACATTGCATCATCTTGGATCAGCAGTGACAGCGCTCCGCTGCGCACCATCTCTGGAGCCACATGTCCTGAAGATTATCCTGCCAATAACCGAAACTAGTAGAAAATAAACAAAAACTTTGCTCTCTAGATTAATTTTTGTAGAAATAAAAAAAAAGGTGCGCTGTTTCCCCAAAGGAAACAAGAAAGGAAAGGGAAAGGGAAATGAATACTATACGGTATTACAACAACAGTCTTTATGTTTTTAAACCCAAATTCTATACAAATAATGTAAAATAATAATTTAGAATTAGGATTCATTGTGACAAGTATTCGTGTTGCACATCATTGGATATAATACATATCGATTCATAGCCCAACCAGCTGCCACCTGGTGGCAGATAGATCACGTATAAGTATCTATGGCTTATTGCACTAGTCCACCTCCAGTTTTTGCTTTTGCCTGGACATGTGGGACAGGAAACCACAGGGTACTGAACAACATGACGTTGAGGCATATGTGCATACCATTTATAGCTTGCCACTATGGTGTCAGGTCATCTGAAACATATGTATTACCAGGCCTGGACAAAAAGTGTATGAACTTGACAAACATTTCTTGTTTAAACAAGTTATCTTCAACCTGTCTGTTTTCTATATATATGGGTAACATCTAGATTGAATAATGTACCACATTTATTGTACAGTTAGGCACAGTGTATTCACTGTAGTTTTGGTTTTATTCGTTACAGATTTGATAATGAGTCTATGGCAAATAAAGATCTCATAAGAGGTTCATAAGGATTACATTCAAGATAAAATACCTGAATAAGATGTCAAAATCTAGTTATGGAAAGTCCAGGTTGGAATTAATAATATACTAATAAGGATAGTTTACAACTCACTGCAAAGGCTTGCCGACGAACTGCGACAGGCACATACAAAAGACACAAACATACAACACTTTCAGCTATGGGCCACGGCCTTCTTCAGAAAATAGAACTCTCACGCAATCGCACAGGCACACAACACATACAACCATCACCTCCGACTGCCGCACTTCGAATCACGCTCTGCGGTGTGTAAATCGGGGAGGGGAGGGGAGAGGGGGTACGAAGGTTACGTCACGGTGGTGGGGATGGGCCCAGCACGGCCTCGATGAGAGTAACGAGATGCAGCTCAGGAATGGAGTGGAGAGGCGGGTGAAGCGAGAAAAATAAACTAATGAAATAAAATGAAGAAAATATAGATACAAAACATATATGCGTGCACACTGCACGTACACACAACAAAGTACACACACACACACACACACACACACACGCACATTCACGCACCAATCAAGATAGGAGAGGTTTAGGATAGAGGTAGGAACTGTAAGGTATGGAAAAAAGGAAAGTTATCGTAGGTTGAGGCCTGCAAGATTTCGGGATCGGAGAATGTACTGTGGGGATAACTCCCACCTGTGCAGTTCATAAAAGCTGGTGGTGGATGGGAGGATCCGGATGGCACGGGTTTGAACCCGCCATTGAAATCAAGCATGTGGTCTCGAAATCTTCCAGGCCTCAACCTACGACAATTTCCTTTTTTCCATACCTTACAGTTCCTACCTCTATCCTAAACCTCTCCTATCTTGATTGGTGCGTGAATGTGCGTGTGTGTGTGTGTGTGTGTGTGTGTGTGTGTGTGTGTGTGTGTGTACGCTATCGTTTGTACGTTCAGTGTGCACGTATTTTATTTTATTTTTTATATTTTATTTATTTTTATTTTGTTTATTTTATTTATTTTCCTCCCCTCATCCGCCTCCCCAATCCATTTCAAAGCTGCATCTCTCATCTAGGCCGTGCTGTACCCATCCCCACCACCATGACGTAACCTTCCTATCCCCTCTCCTCTCCCCTGTCCTCCTCTCCCTGATTTACACGCTGAAGAGCGTGATTCGAAGTGCGGCAGCCTGAGGTGATGGTTGTATGGCTGTGTTGTGTGCGTGTGTGATTGCGTAAATGCTCTATTTTCTGAAGAATGCCATGGCCGATAGCTGAAAGTGTGTGTGTGTGTGTGTGTGTGTGTGTGTGTGTGTGTGTGTGTGTGTGTGTGTTTTGTATATGTCTGTCCCAGCTCGTCGCCACGTCTTTGCATTGACTTGTAAAATGTCCTTATTAGTATATTACGAATGAGATGTCACGTATTTATAAGGAAACACGAATGTTTACAAAAATATGTGACCAGGAAGGATGTACACTGCTTGACTAGCTGTGCCAAGCCTAGAAGGTCAATTCCGAAGTTTGATGAGCATTGTTACTTTGTGTCGGCAGGTACTCCTACCAAGAGAAGTTTCCCGACGTCTGGTAGAAAACAAAGCGATGTTCGGATGTGGAGGAGGTACAGAAACTGTTATTTGACTCGTTCTGGCTAACCAAAGGCCAACACAGCCGCTGCTGACCATTACTAACGGATTTCAGCTCAGCCATGCTGCATAATGATTTTCGTGCAGCCACAGGACTTCGAGTTTTGACTTAAACTGTACGTAATAGACTGCATTACATGCAACTTCACTCGAGACGTTAATTGCGAGGTCTATCTTGGATAACCAGACACCATGCTGTACGGTACGGATGGGTCCAACAACATGCTGAATGGATTCGACAGAATAGGCATCAAGTGCTGTTCACAGATGCGAGTCATATCTGCCTTCAACCTGACGATCGTCAGAGAAATTGTTGGAGGTAGCCTGGTCAACCAGAACGCCTTAGACACATGCAGCGATCTTGTCGTTCCCAGACTTTCAGGGGTAGCATTAGTGAGGCCACCGTACCACTGGTCGTCTAAGAAGGCAGTCAATCGATTATACGGTACAAAGATCTTATCCTCCGACGTATAGTGCAACCATGTGCAACACTCCTGTTGGTTAGTGAAGCTTGGCAACTGCTTACACTACAGTTAGCAATATACAATAATCATTACGTATACTGTAATATTACTAACTGCACCAACTCGCTACTACAAGCCTACGCCTACAGAATTGTGCCCCTCTGAGAGGGTTTAAATTTGACCGCGTGTTATCCTAATAGATGAAAGCATCAGAAGTAAACTTCATTTCACAAAGATATATAGTATCAATAGAATAGATAATGTTGAAACCACAAGGAATCACAAAAAAGGTTTTTTACTTTAAGAACAAAACAGTCTTATTTGTTCCAATCACGGTCGCCAGTCCCTATGGACAATAATTAACTATTTGATTTTTAGTCTTAATGTAATTATGCACAAAAATGTCTCTTTAGTAATCTGATCAAAAATACAGGTAAAACAGGCTTTAAATGCAACACTACTTAAAACTATCACTTTTGTGGATGTCACACAGCATCACAGCAATCTACACTTAGTTACTAGGCACAACTGAAACTTCATTAATCTGTTTACTATTGGGTCTTATACTACAGCAACTTACTAAAGTTGTGAAAAATAAGCTTACTCTTTGGTACCAAAATATTAAAATGATAGATATTTCATTTAGGACTATTCTAAAATACAGCAAATTAACTTAAGAGCACCCACTACTTTGTCTCAATTTTGTAAAATTATTGGAATAGAAAATCTTTTAAAAAACCTAGTCCAAACATATGTCAAGCACTAGTATTTTTATATTTCTTTGATATCTTTATAAAGATTCGACTTTATACTGACTTACTTGCATAATAATAATCTTTGAGTAGTGCAAGGTTTTATTTTAAGAACAAACATACTTTGAAAAATCAGGTACCTGAATATAATATGCTATCTTTCAATTTACTCAAACAACCATATACTTTACTATTGCAATCAGGAAACTTTATGACTCTGTTAGTGCAGTATTCTTTGATTAAAATTAAGTAAACACTTTAAAATTTCCACACTGACTGCAATTTAGTGGAGATTAAATTGAACATTAGACAACACTTTACATTAATCTCCACTATATGATTATGCAACAAAAATCACTATAACTTCTTGCACTTTATACAAAATTAAAATATTATTTTTAATTGTTATTTCACTGGCTCACTCGGAATATTTCACTTTAAATAAGGATAATGGCATAGGATAATAACAGGTTAACAACTCTGTTTACAGTTTATCAAGTTAATTATTCACAACATTTACAAATGTGAGGTTCAGGCTGTTATTAAAATACTAAAAAATTGTCTACTTTGTGGTGGAAGATTGGTGCTGCAGTGCAGTTAGATGTGGCGTAATACATTCCATCACTGGCTCTTGAAGCATGTGGCCAAATTTAGTCTTCTTAGCGTCGAAATAATTTCAATAATAAGCCAGAAATATTATGCCAGTAAACATTTTCAAAAATATTCTCCATCCGAGCCCGTTTTAGTGCTCTTCTTGAAAGGTATAGCCTCAAGCCAAATAGCCACAAGCACACGCACTGTTCACTAATCAGCGTCCAGCCTACGAGTCTCTCTCAACCGACTTTCTCGCCGCGCACTCCGGCCACTTGGCGCACTTTTTCCACCTTTTACTTCCACGTCTTCACTCTGCTTTGAAGCGGAGATGCCCCCACATAGATTAGATATGCCCTAAGGCAGAACGTCTACAATATTATCAATTTACACGATATTTCACATAGTAAATATTACAAGAAGAACAATGTTTATGCATACTTTACATTAGTAGCTTTCAAATTTTCAATAGCCTAACTCTCATATCCAAAGATAATAAATTTACATATACATACACTTCAAACCAAATCGATCAATCATGTTGTTGTTGTTGTGGTCTTCAGTCCGGAGACTGGTTTGATGCAGCTCTCCACAATACCCTATCCTGAGCAAGCCTCTTCATCTCCACATAAGAACGACAACCTACATCTGTCTGAATCTGCTTACTGTATCCATCTCTTGGTCTTCCCCTGCGATTTTTCCCCACACACTTCCCTCCAACGCTAAATTAACAATTCCTTGATGTCTAAGAATGTGTCCTACCAATCTATCCCTTCTTTTAGTCAAGGTATGCCAGAAATTCCTTTTCTCCCCAATTCTGTTCAGTACCTCCTCATTAGTTACGCGATCCACCCACCTAATCTTTAGCATTCTTCTGTAGCACCATATTTCAAAAGCCTCAATCCTCTTCCTGTCCGCACTGTTTATCGTCCATGTCTCACTCCCATACAAGGCAACACTCCATACAAATGCCCTCAGAAAGGACTTCCTTAGGCCTAAATCAATATTCGATGTTAACAAATTTCTCTTTTTCAAAAACGCTTTTCTACCCATTGCCATTCTGCATTTTATATCCTCTGTACTGCGCCCATCATTTGTTATTTTACTGCCCAAGTAACAAAACTCATCTACTTCCTTTATTGCTTCGTTTCCCAATCTAATTCCTTCAGCATCACCTGATTTTCTTACACTGCACTCCATAGCATATAAATATTACAAAAAATTATAGATAATAAAATAGGCACAAAAATTTAATTAGCTGTCGGCAGCATTTCCGTGGCGGATTTGTCTTAATGGACGACATTTCTCGCCTTCATCGCGCACATCTCGTGAATGCGTTTCTTCATGAAAACGACATCACAAGATCAGAATGGCCAGGCTGTTCTCCAGACACAAAACCGGTCGAATATGCCTGGGATACATAGAAAAGGGCTGATTTCTGTCGATACCACTCATCAACCAGTCGGAAAGAAATACGTCGAATCGGCGTTGACCAGCAGGGAAAACAGGACCAACAGCTCCTTGATGATCCAGTAGGCAGTACGCACGCATCAGTGCAAAAGGACGGGTTACCGGTTACTAGAGGTACTGATGTATGCTGCAAACACATACAGAAACTGCGCGTGTATAGGTTATTGTCGTACAACTTGCTGATTCCTGTTTTTATGTTGCAACTGTATGTGAAGTTTATGAACCCCTAAAATCGTAATGCTGCAACACTGTTTTTGATGTTTGCACAAAAACATTACGCATCCACCGTAAGATTCTTTATAGATGAATCCCAAATTCTCTCAATGAACCGAAATCTGCCAACAGCTTTTCTCCAGTACTGTCGTTACATGCTCAACCCATTTCATATTGCGCTAAAACGCTACGTCTAGCTTCCCTAGGGGAGCGTTATAGGTTCCTTTTTATAAACGATTTACGAGACAATCTGAATATCTCCCTTAACCTGTTCGCGATGATGCTGTCGTTTATCGGTTAGTGAGGATCAAAAGCAACTGCAAAGTGGTTTAGACAAAATTTCTACGTGGTGCGAAAATTGTCAATTAACACTAAATAAAGAAAAGTGTGAAGTAATACACATGACCACTAAAAGAAATCCGCTGAACTTCAATTATACGATAAATCAGTCAAACCTTAAGGTCCTAAATTCTAACAAATACCTAGGAGTTACACTTACGGACAACTTAGACTGGAGACAACACGTAGAAAATATCGTAGGGAAGGCGAACCAAAGGTTACGATTCATTGGCAGAACGCTTCGAGGATGCAACAGCTCCACTAAAAAGACTGTCTACATCACACTTGTGCGTCCTCTCCTGGAAAAGGTTCAGTGAAGGGCACCTCGTTTTGTTTTATCACGTTATAAGGAGGAAAGCGTCACTGAAATGTTGCACGATTTGAAATGGAAATCAATAAAAGAACGACGTTATTCGTCGCGGCGAGATTTGCGAAATTTCAATCACCGACTTTTACTTCTGAATTTGAAAATATTCTGCTAACACCCAGCTACATAGGGAGACATGATCATCCCAATAAAATAAGAGAAATCAGATTGAAAACGGAACGATTTAGGTGTTCTTTCTTCCCGCGCGCTATTAGAGAATGGAACGGTAGAAAAAGGTTATGAAAGTGGTTAATGAACCCTCTACCAGCCATTTATATGTGATGTGCAGAGTATCTATGTAGATGAACATGAATCGACGCTGCTGTACCAAGCAGCCCACTACTTGTGCTGTATTTGAAATTTGGTGACTGATGAACTCTGTAGGTTGGTTCCATAGCCTTACAAACATTTGATTTGAAAATAATAGCTGTCCTTTCACACTTACCCGCGGTACCCGTGACGTTAGCCGTGTCTCTGAAGAATACTCGCCATCGAGAACAACGTACTCGGTTCCGTTACTTAAGAATGCTTCGGGTCACTCACGTATCCGAAAACCGATTCCATATGCTCGTAGCGTACTGTCATTAACAGTCTGCAGTGTGCTGTCGTGTCAAACACATTTCGGCATTCAGAACTCTGCTGCCTGCCAGTTGCCCTTAATTCATAGCTCCAAAGAAGTCATGAGATGAAATGGCAAGCTGAGTTTGGCACGAGCGCGGCTTTCTAAAGCCTAGCTGATGCTTGAACATAAACTTTTCTGTCTCGTGAAAATTTATTATATTCGAACAAAGAAGATGTTCAAAAATTCTAGATAAATTTGTTGTTAATGACATTCGTCTGTAATTATACAGGTCCTTTCCTTTAACCTTCTTGTAAACAGGAGTCAACTTCGTGTTTTTCCAGTCATTTGGAACTTAATGCTGGGCCAAAGATTAGCGATAAAAGCAGTTAGGGGGCTAATTCTGCGGAGAACTCTTTCCTGAAATTAATTGCGGCTATATCCGGACATGGCGACATATTTGTTTTCAGCTCTCTCAGCTGCTTCTCTGCACCAGGGATGCCTATTGCTATATCCTCCGTACAGAAATATGTTGGGTATTAAAGGAATGTATGTTTAAACGATCCTCCTGCACGAACGCCTTCTTAAACGAGAAATTTAAAGCTTCAGCTTTCCGTATAGTCATCTACCGCCACTCAAGATTAACGAGGAATTGTACACAATCCTCCCTCCCACTGATCGATTTGGCATAAGGTTAGAATTATTTCTGGTTCTTGATAAGAGTCTCTGCTAAGGTGTCTCCACATTATAATCTGTTAACAGTACAACCTATGGCTATACTGTCGATATTGTTATATCATTGGACGAACGATTGGCAGACAAACTCTAAAAACGCTTGTAACTTTTCCATGCATAATATTAAATCTGAAAATTAGGGTGCGGGTGGCTCTGTTGTCATGGCTGACTTGATAAAGTCAAAGGGCCGAGTCGATCACGTCTGCTTCAGTTAAGCTCGCCACACATAATAACATACCTACGAAAACTGAAGGCAAATTGTCTTTTCAGTGGCTAGAACTTCGAATTAATAAAAATAATCAGAAATATTAAGCAAAATATAAACGAATAATTAAAGAAACGTATTTATTCTAAGATCTGCAATTTATGTAGATGATACCATAGAATCATATTTACAGGATGTTTATAAATGAATTCGGGGTTTTATGATATTTATTGTATTAACCCTTTCAGTCCTGATTTTTTGTTTTTCATACAAAAAATCTGAAACCTAGTATTCTTCATTATAATGAATTTATGTACAGTGAATTGTACAAAAAAATTGTTCACATTTAGTTAGAAATTATAGTGCGTCTTATAAATAGCAAGCCAGGTGTTAAATGGAGTAAACAGTTACACATAAGCACTTTTTCTGTATTGTCATAGCTTTATATCACAATTTAATTTGTATTTACGAACAAAAATACTGCCAATGAAAAGTATACGATAGAAACAATCTTACCAGGGCCGCTACATGTCTCACCACTACTAGAGTAGTGTGTAGCTAATACACATTTTTTTAATTGTGGTTTTAGGGCGCACAACAACTGAGGTCATTAGCGCCCAACACTGCTCATAGTAAAATCGAGCCGGGGTCAGAACTTTCGTCATATTTGCTCGATGTATAAAAAGTAAAACTCTGTCAGCAGAATGCGGATCATCAGCTAAAATATCAGACATTTCAAATGGTTAACATAGATCATGACGGAGACGATTAGAAAACGAACATTGCACTAAAAGATGATACACAGTAAACGGTTCATCACAGTGCTCACACAAGGGAGCAGGATCACCACGAAGTAAATACTGGTGGCTATAACGGCAGTGGCCAATACGAAGCCGGGTCAGGACCATCTCCTCTCGGCGAGAGGGTCGAGATGACGTTGACCAAAGATCAGGCACACGTTTAATGGCCCGCAATTTGTTTCCTGGCAGGGATAACCAATGTAAAAACCAACAGGAGATGGTACGCCGGGAGACGCCAGCGCGAAGGTCATCAGAGCTAGTAGAAAAGGTAGACAGCCGAGGGAGGAGAATTTGGCAGCCGTATCCGCAGACTCATTCCCAAACACTCCCACGTGGCCAGGGACCCACAGAAACGTCACAGTAGTTCCGCTCGCTAAAAGAGAGGTAAGGCAATTGCGGATGCTTTGTACCAGGGGATGGACAGGATATTGTATGCGAAGGCTCAAAAGAGCACTAAGAGAGTCCCAGCAAATGACTCTCTTATTGTGCGAGTTTCGCCGAACGTATTGGGTGGCTTGATATAATGCATACAGCTCAGCTGTAAAAATGGAACTCCGCTCAGGGAGACGATATTTAAACGAGGCGTTGCCAAGTACAAAGGCACACCCAACTACACAGTATATGGCATCGGCTGTTACTCTCAGAATGCAGTGGCGTAGCGTGGGGGGTGCCGTAGGGGCCATGACCTCGGGCGACACATATTTATATTTGGGATGGCAGGGAGCGGCAGGGCTGCGTCTTACTCGGCCACATCAAGTATACTCTCTATAAATGAGACTTCAGAGACAGTTACAGAGGCCGGCCGCGGTGGCCGAGGGGACTGAGGCGCTCCAGTCACGGTCTGCACGGCCACTACGGTCGGGGGTTCGAATCCCCCCACGGGCATGGATATTTGTGCCGTCCTTAGTAGTAGCTAGTTTATAAGTAGTTTGTAAGTATAGGGACTGATGACCCCGTAGTTAAGTCGCATAAGCTTAACAAACATTTGAACAGTTACAGATTTGTCAGGAAATTACAACGTGAGTTAATAATGTTGCATTCAAACATTGTTACGTACCCCGAACACTTTAATTGTGCTATGAAAAATACTTACTACTTCTAAATTAGTCAATCCAGCTGAAATCAGTTCGCTATAATATTAATTCCTAGGCGAAAATAATCTGTAAAAAGGAATATATTTTCCTAGAGTCTTCACCAACGTCATATCAGTTATTTACTCACAAGGAAAGTACTTGGGCTCGAACAAACACATATACACCAAAATCGTATTAGAGATAATGCAAGGATATCTTATTGCACTAGTGATACTCACGCATCTGAAAAAGTCTGCAGTTGTCCGTTAAAGGCCTCTGCGTGTGCCTTGCCGCATTGCACTTTGACCTGTCGGTTCGCCAATAGGGACGGTGCAGTGTGCCTCGGAAGTTGCGTTTTGTGATGTTATTTGTGTAGTGAAGCGTCAGATGAGGCGGCGATTGCTAATCAATCCTGCTAATGTATTGCGATTAGTTGAGATGAAGTTACGAAGAACCCTTCTTCGTGAAGATGGTATTAGTGTAGAAGATGAATCACTTGCATGCTTTCTCGTATCTGTTATGGCACAGAAATATGAGCGGAAGTTAGATACTGTTGTTACAAACTCATAATAATGATGATGATAATGACGAACAACTAATTGTAAGCGGTATTGCTACGGTAAGTGCGGGAAGAGGCGATGGAAGCAGTGGCAGTGAATACCAACAGTCTTCCTGGAAGAAGGTCAAAATTGCAACTATCACAACGGCTTTTCATGACAATTTGCTAGAGAACATGTATGATGATTATTATATAAGTTATAGTTAAGATATCTGCATTACGTATGGCGTCTACAATTATATTTACAGTGCTATCTAGAGCATGGCTGCAGAGCTTTGCAGAAAAACGACACCCACCAGCACATTGAGGTGTACGTAGAGATCCTGTAACCAAACGTTCATACTTAAATGTTTGTTCGAGCAAATGTACTTTCCTTGTCAGTTTGATTAAAAAACAAGTAAGAGGTTTCCAGAATTTTATTTCCCAAATACAGATTGGGAAAATGGTCATGACACATTTGATGTCAATTTTAAATGTAATATATTTTGTAATGTAGCTTAGTTTCTGAATAAAATCATTCAAAAACAAAATAATTTCATTTTGCACGTATTAGTCAACATATGAAAATTAGTGCGATCGCTCCTAAAGGCAGCAGTTTGTCAGACATTGCTGACACAGAGATGTTCGGAATAATAGTTACAATTGCTTTCTAAATCGCCCATGTGTGATGTGAACAAAGCGTAACCGATTGCAGGCATAAGGCAATACCAGTGACTTGTCTGGACGGCCGTAACAAATTGTATCTATACAGCAAATGGATATTGATTATTTTAATGTTACTACATACTTATAGACCAAGTATTCTTTAATTTTATATCAATAGCGCAAGTTAATTTGATTTCGTTGCTTTCTATTTGACACGATACCTACGACATTAGAGACGAACGAATCCAGAACGTAGTGACTGTCGTATATCTGGTCATTGTGGTACACACATATTTCGGTCGGTCCTGGAAACGTAGTCGAATAGCCGAAAGTTAGAAGACGACCGACCACGAAAAGCAGGTAATACCAGTTCGAGTCGTAGCTAGGCATAAATTTTCATGTGTGTCTAATAGCTATACCTAATACAGGAGCTGGAAATTCGATTGCGAGTAAACTTTCGAATTAAATTATTTCAACCTCTGTAATTCGTCAACGTCCAGGATTATGATGTAGTGAAGTTGTGAAGCTGCTTCCCACGTTTTCGTCATATCCTCAAGACCCTCCGTTGTCCTAATCACTGCGTTCGAAGTGAAGTTAGACGCAATCTACTTCGTTACGTAATCATCGCTACATCACTGTCGCTAAAGAAAGTTAATTCAGTTTTCAGAATACTTAAAGGTTTGCCCTAATTATGTAGAGAAGGATATTTCGTCAGAACTAATCGCCTCTTTGTACTAGCTACAAACAAATCTGTTTCTCTCAATGAAAAGCTAACAAAACTATTGGCTCTACAAAGTAACACATGGATACCTGCGAAAGATCTATTATCAAACCAGAAAAATGATGTGGCCAACGGGTGTGTTGTACAACTTAATTTAATCTACCGTTTGGGGACATAGTATGGGAAAGGGATCAAGAAGAAGTGTGTGTGTGTGTGTGTGTGTGTGTGTGTGTGTGTGTGTGTGTGTGTGTGTGTGTTGAGAGATAGATATACAAGTAGGTAGATTTGTTATCAAATTTCAAATAGTTGCAACTAGCCGTATTTCAGACAGCCATAACTACAGACACCATTCATCATCTAACGTTGAAAGTTCCATGATACTTTTCGCGTATGACGATGTAGTGTACGGGAAAATCACAACGTTGGAAAAGTTTGGTGAAGTGGAGGAAGGTCTTTACGTATCGATGCTTGGTACTTGGAGTGGCTATTGCCCGTCAATACAAACAAACGTAACATATTGCGAATACATATGAAAAAAGTTTTTTCCATAGGTTTCACATTTCATAATTCCTAAGTATTCAAACAAAATTCATCCTGTAATACCTTTCATTCAATTTTTTTTTTCTTATATTATCGCTTATTTGTCATTTAATGAGGTTGTCATTTGGAATACCGAATGAAATTTCTAGCTCGTTCAACATTCCCTTCTTAATCTTTAGTGCCAATAATTGTTGCACTCAACGAACGGTTTGAGGGCACTGCAAAGCCAATGTGATAAATCAGTAATGCTTCAGTCAGTCCCGGAATCGTATTAAGCACGTTAAAACATTGTCTTTGAACTCCGAGAAGAGCAAACTCTCTGGTTGTCAGATATCATGACGTGAGATATTAGTCGATGGGACCCCTGTGACCAATCCATTCTCCTTCATTGCCCTCCGATTGCGTCAGCGTAAATTTTCACTTTCTCTTATACCCTATTCAGATAACCTTTGAGTTTTAAAATGTGAAATGAAGGTGTGGTTATGGAAAATTATGGAATGCATTCAGTATAATGGCTCTTCTGCACAAATTAATTAATTAATAAGGAAAAGTACTAGATACTCGTTAAGTTAAATAGTAATCATAGTACCGAGGTGAGAGATGCGTTACGAAATCAGAGTACACTTCCTTCTGATTTAACTTCACATGAATATACACCAAGGCCGTTGCACATTCATGCCATCACTCAGACAAATATATACACACACAACTATCATGTCCAGCCACTCCAGCAAAACAAGCTAGACTGTGAGTGAAGTGGGGAGTGGAGGGGGAAGGATGCTGGGTAAATGTGGGGATGGAAAGTTCCGCGTTGCATGATGGATTTTTGAAGGCTCTGATAGGCGGTAATTTGAATTGTGGCAATGAATACAGTGAAGGGAAAGGATAATGACGTCCGCCACGATCGATTTATATTGCATATGCTAGGCGGTAGTTCCTCTTATTTTCGCCCAGATGAGTGTGAAGAATTCGTTTCATGTGCCGATATAAACATGTCCACAACCACCAAGGATTTTGAAAATATCTGGTTTACCAGGTGCTGTCAGTTATCTCTAATTTACGGTCCACAGCATCGCAGTGCGGACGTTTCAAATTGATGACAATACCTGCCGTCATTGTGATGATGATCGTGTGCAACATTTGGTCGCTGACTCCAACAGGAGAAGTCTTCGGCCAGCCTGATGTAAGTCCTTTTGGGTGACGCCGCTTCGAAAAGTTGAGTGTCGATGTTGAAGATGTAAGGCAACAAAACTACTAAGGAATCCTTGTCCTGTGGTAACCAAGCAGGCAGGAAGCAGGTGGTAGCGTGCAGCTGAAGCGTGGGAGGGGATGGGTGTCCGTCTGGTTCTTCACGGCTACCTGAACATAAAGAAGCCAACGCTTAGCGACGATGATGGACAACGGGCAGTGCCAGTTCCAGCGTATGCGAAGATGGCGGTCAATATAAGGAATGGAACTGACAGGGCATTTCCACATTTCGCGTCTGACATAAACCCTCTATGTAGGTCATCGATTCCGATCGAATTTTGCATGGACGTTCGATATTGAATATAAAGAGAAACGTGTTTCGGCTTTTTGCTAGGCAGTAAATTTTGAAAAGAAAAAAAAAGAGGGTTGAAGATGATGCTGGAAAATAACGTTTTCAGTGCTATACAACGAAAGTTCGTCTAAAAAAATCAAATGTTTTATAGCTTATGGGACTTAACTACGGGGTCATCAGTCCCTAAACTTACAAACTACTTATGAACTAACTAATCCTAAGGACGGCACAGATATCCATGCACCCGACCGTAGTGGCCGTGCAGACCGTGACTGGAGCGTCTCAGTCTAAAGATGAGCATTTTTACTAATGTATAATGACTATTGAGTAATTAATGCTTTTGTGTTTTCATGCTGTAGCTGGGGTACCCGTAAACTTGAACGACTTTCCAAGCACCATCGCCGAGCGGTCCAGGACTTAAGACTGTCAAACCGTGGCAATTTTTTGTTAGATCTTTTCGATTAATTTGATAACATTTTTATGTTGTAATACCTTTTCTTGCCTGTATTTTGAAATAGAGCATCGGGAAGTGTGATTAATATTCAGTTAAAGTTATTATCTGTTTAGAGCCGTTTCATTTCTGGCGCACAGAGTAAAAGTAATAAAAATAAGAAATAAATAAAATAAACTTCTAAATTATATTATTACATAATTCAAATTAGTAGCCGTCTATTCGTCAGCGTTCTCGCATCCAGTAGGGTGAAACTAATAATAAAAATAACCACAACACAAATAGTTCTCTCACGTGGCTCAACTCGTGAATAACATAAAGCCACATTCACATGTTTTTGAAGACATCGTTTGTGGCTAAATACCTGATTTTAAACACCTGATTTATATTACCGAAGTCAGAAATTAAATACTATGCGTACTGAGAGTGTAAATATGCATTTTGAAATACTGAAGTGGAGAACTGATTATGGACCATGGCATGAATTGTAATTGCATCTGCTTTATCATGAATTTCTTTGCTTTCGTTTACTGTATCATGACTTCGAAGTCTTACCCCCCCCCCCAGGGGGCCCACAGTTCTTTTGTGGGTACGTGTGTGGCGCGCACGGTGCCCCGAGCCGGAGCAGCCTTTCTTCTGCCCCAGGCTGCTTCAGTTTCCCTCCCGGTTTATGCCTTCGCCCGGAGACGGGCATATTTCGTGAGCTACGGTGGTTCTTGTTGTCGTTTTCCTTCCTTCGTTCCTTCCTTTCTTACCCTTTGTTTCTGTCTTTCTCTCCTTGTACTCTCCTAGCCTTCTTCTCCTCATTAGTCTCCGCCTCGGCGTTTGAGACACTTCTTTACTTCTTCCTCTTCACTTCCTCTATCCTTCTTCTTTCCTCCCTGTGCGTGTCTGAAGGCCGACCCACGCATTGTCATGCGTAGCAGGTGACGGGGTAACTCGTAATTCCCCGCCCCGGGTAGACAAGTAGGGCACGTACGTACCCCCTGGTAAAGGCGAGGCCCAGGGAGGGGTGATTACCCGAGCTGGTACCTTCCGAACATGCCAATTGGTCCCTCCGTCAGTTCTCGGGAGGTGTGACCTGAGGTGTGAACAATCACCTAAGGCGGGTAAGCCCTCGGAGAGGGCCCCGACTAGGAAGGAGCGCGCCATCGGAGACGCCTGTAATCACGGGGGACACTTCCGCGATGACTTCCTTCTCTTCTTCACTGACGTTGACCCAGAAACGTAAGATAGATTCGCCTCAGCAAAAGAAGACTCTGCCTAATTTGCCGAAATTTCTTGTTGTGTCTCGCACCAACGGAAAAGATTTCAATTCTGTCAATCCTTTCTTTCTCTCCTTGTACTCTCCTAGCCTTCTTCTCCTCATTAGTCTCCGCCTCGGCGTTTGAGACACTTCTTTCCTTCTTCCTCTTCACTTCCCCTATCCTTCTTCTTTCCTCCCTGTGCGTGTCTGAAGGCCGACCCACGCATTATCATGCATAGCAGGTGACGGGGTAACGCGTAATTCCCCGTCCCGGGTAGACAAGTAGGGCACGTACGTACCCCCTGGTAAAGGCGAGGCCCAGGGAGGGGTGATTACCCGAGCTGGTACCTTCCGAACATGCCAATTGGTCCCTCCGTCAGTTCTCGGGAGGTGTGACCTGAGGTGTGAACAATCACCTAAGGCGGGTAAGCCCTCGGAGAGGGCCCCGACTAGGAAGGAGCGCGCCATCGGAGACGCCTGTAATCACGGGGGACACTTCCGCGATGACTTCCTTCTCTTCTTCACTGACGTTGACCCAGAAACGTAAGATAGATTCGCCTCAGCAAAAGAAGACTCTGCCTAATTTGCCGAAATTTCTTGTTGTGTCTCGCACCAACGGAAAAGATTTCAATTCTGTCAATCCTTTCTTTCTCTCCTTGTACTCTCCTAGCCTTCTTCTCCTCATTAGTCTCCGCCTCGGCGTTTGAGACACTTCTTTACTTCTTCCTCTTCACTTCCTCTATCCTTCTTCTTTCCTCCCTGTGCGTGTCTGAAGGCCGACCCACGCATTGTCATGCGTAGCAGGTGACGGGGTAACGCGTAATTCCCCGCCCCGGGTAGACAAGTAGGGCACGTACGTACCCCCTGGTAAAGGCGAGGCCCAGGGAGGGGTGATTACCCGAGCTGGTACCTTCCGAACATGCCAATTGGTCCCTCCGTCAGTTCTCGGGAGGTGTGACCTGAGGTGTGAACAATCACCTAAGGCGGGTAAGCCCTCGGAGAGGGCCCCGACTAGG
Organism: Locusta migratoria; assembly: GCA_026315105.1. Classification (NCBI taxonomy): domain Eukaryota; kingdom Metazoa; phylum Arthropoda; class Insecta; order Orthoptera; family Acrididae; genus Locusta; species Locusta migratoria. Next base: position 367,772,079 of record CM048745.1, on the reverse strand, counting down.
AAGGAGCGCGCCATCGGAGACGCCTGTAATCACGGGGGACACTTCCGCGATGACTTCCTTCTCTTCTTCACTGACGTTGACCCAGAAACGTAAGATAGATTCGCCTCAGCAAAAGAAGACTCTGCCTAATTTGCCGAAATTTCTTGTTGTGTCTCGCACCAACGGAAAAGATTTCAATTCTGTCAATCCTTTCTTTCTCTCCTTGTACTCTCCTAGCCTTCTTCTCCTCATTAGTCTCCGCCTCGGCGTTTGAGACACTTCTTTCCTTCTTCCTCTTCACTTCCTCTATCCTTCTTCTTTCCTCCCTGTGCGTGTCTGAAGGCCGACCCACGCATTATCATGCATAGCAGGTGACGGGGTAACGCGTAATTCCCCGTCCCGGGTAGACAAGTAGGGCACGTACGTACCCCCTGGTAAAGGCGAGGCCCAGGGAGGGGTGATTACCCGAGCTGGTACCTTCCGAACATGCCAATTGGTCCCTCCGTCAGTTCTCGGGAGGTGTGACCTGAGGTGTGAACAATCACCTAAGGCGGGTAAGCCCTCGGAGAGGGCCCCCACTAGGAAGAAGCGCGCCATCGGAGACGCCTGTAATCACGGGGGACACTTCCGCGATGACTTCCTTCTCTTCTTCATTGATGTTGACCCAGAAACGTAAGATAGATTCGCCTCAGCAAAAAAAGACTCTGCCTAATTTACCGAAATTTCCTGTTTGTCTCTCGCACTGACAGAAAAGATTTCACGTCTGTAAATCCTTTCGTTATACAGAAGGGTGTAGATGCAATTGCTGGCCCTGTTAAAACCTGTTCGCGTCAGCGCAATGGCACATTGTTGCTGGAAGCGGACAGTGCTTCCCAAGCCCAGAAACTAATCCGGACTACGTTATTACACACGTTTCCAGTCAAGGTAGAAGCGCACCGCACACTCAACTCATCACGGGGGGTAGTTTTTACGAGATCCCTTGACGAGTTGTCTGATGACGACATCCAATCCTATATGTCCGATCAGGGTGTGACAGCTGTCCACAGGGTGATGAAAAAGGTAGATAACCAGTTGACACTGACTCGTACTGTGTTTTTGACATTCGACCAGTTGAACTCCCGTCTAAGGTCAAAGCAGGGTACGAAGTTATCTCAGTCCGCCCTTATATTCCAAACCCAACGCGCTGCTACCAATGCCACAGGTACAACCATACCTGTGAATCTTGCCCAAATGCAGCAAAATGTGTCACTTGTGGTAGGGACGCCCATGAGGGGGATTGCCCACCTCCGTCCCCTCACTGCCTTAACTGCAACGGCGACCATGCGGCTTTCTCTCGCGACTGCCCTGTATATAAGGATGAAAAAATCATTCAGCAAATTCGGGTTACGGAGAAGGTATCAACATCTGCCGCTCGAAAGTTGTTGGCGAGTCGAAAGCCCACTGTCCTCCCAGCGGGTACATACAGTAAGGTCCTCACCTCAACTCGACCTACTAAGGATTCCAGTACCCAGACTTGTGATTTCACTTTCGCTGACACAGTTGTGCGATCCGCCAGCCCGAAGATTGCCCGTTCCACGTCCCCGCTTCTTCCTGCTGCTTCTAAGGTACAGTCTTCGTCAACCTCTAGTAAACCGCGGGCACCTAAACAAGATGCACGGACCTTGAAAAAGGAACATGTCCGTGAGGATTTTCTGCGTTCTCAGGCTTCACAACCGTCAACTGCCTCTTCCCGCCGTCACTCTTCCAGAAGAGCTGACAAGAAAAAGAGTTCCTCTCCTTCCCCGCCGAGGCGGGACCCATCTGTCACGCCGTCCAATAGTTGCCGGCCTAGGCCGTCTTCTGTTTCACCGGGACGCTCAGTTAGCCGGGCGCCCGGCCCTTTACCGGCGGTGGAAACTGACCCTCCTGATCAACTCCGGGAGGTGGCAGCCAAGTCGGTCGAACCAATGGAACTTGTCCCTTTGCCCCCAGACAGTGATAGCAGTGCTCCCTCGAAATCCGGTCCTCAGCGGCCGTCGAGGTGACCCCGCTTGCTAGTTGGCTTTTATCTTTATTTCTTATCTAATTTCTTATCATGGCGCTCATTCAATGGAATATTCGCGGCATGCGTTCCAATCGGGAGGAGTTAAAACTACTCCTTCGGTTGCACTGCCCGCTTATCGTCTGTCTTCAAGAAACTAAGTTGCGTCCAAGTGATCGTGCAGACTTTCCACACTACACCTCTGTGCGGTTCGACCTGCCACCCGTGGAAGGTATCCCAGCCCATGGAGGGGTTCTGATGCTCCTTCGAGACGACGTCTATTTCCATCCCATTTCATTGCATACTCACCTACAGGCAGTTGCCGTCCGCATCACCTTATCCACATTTACCTTCTCCCTCTGTAATATATAATAAGGGCAGATGTGCTACACCTTGTTGACCAGCTCCCTTCACCTTTCGTGTTGGTAGGCGACTTTAAAGCCCACCACCCCCTATGGGGCTCTCCGGCACCTTGTCAGAGAGGCTCCCTTTTGGTGGACCTTCTCCACCACCTCGATCTTGTCTGCCTCAACACCGGTGCACCGACCTTCCTTTCTGACACAACACACACTTATTCCCATATAGACCTCGCAATATGCACTCCTCAGCTTGCCGGTCGGTTTGAGTGGTATGCACTTTCTGACACATACTCAAGTGACCATTTCCCTTGCATCATCCACTTCCTGCATCATTCCCCATCTCCTCGTCCCACAAGTTGGAACATTTCTAAAGCCGACTGGGGGCTTTATTCTACCATGGCTGTTTTTCACGATCGGGATTTTCCCACCTGTGATAGTCAGGTCGACTACCTCACAGAGGTTATTCTCACAGGTGCCGAACGTTCCATACCTCGTACATCCTCTTCTCCACGTCGTGTCCAGGTCCCTTGGTGGACTGCAGCCTGCCGCGACGCGCTTAGAGCCCGGCGCCGTGTTTTACGCACCTTCCGCCGCCACCCAACTTTGGAGAATTGCATACATTATAAACGTATGAGAGCGCAATGTCGTCGTATCATAAACGACAGCAAGAAAGCTTGCTGGACTGCTTTTACTAGTTCTTTTAACCGTTTTACTCCCTCCACGGTGGTTTGGGGTGGCCTACGCCGTTTATACGACATCAAGGTCCATCCCCGATTCCTGGCCTGACCGTGGGGAACGCAGTCCTCGTGGACCCCGTTGCTGTTTCCAACGCATTGGGCCGTTTCTTTGCGGAGGTTTCGAGCTCTGCCCATTATCACCCTGCCTTTCTCCCTCGCAAACAGGTAGAGGAGGCACGTCCGCCTTCTTTCCGCTCTTTTAATCGTGAAAATTATAACGTCGCCTTCACCATGAAGGAGCTAGATCGTGCTCTCGCTCTGCCTCGATCTTCTGCTCCCGGGCCCGATTCCATTCATATTGAGATGCTGAAGAACCTCTCTCCTGCGGGCAAGTGCTTTCTTCTTAGTACCTACAATCGCATATTGACTGAAGGTCAGGTTCCCACAAGTTGGCGTGAAGCCATTGTTGTCCCCATCCCCAAACCAGGGAAGGACAAACACCTTCCTTCCAGTTATCGCCCCATTTCCCTGATGAGCTGCGTCTGTAAGGTGATGGAACGCATGGTTAACTCTCGGTTGGTCTGGCTCCTCGAATCTCGCCGCCTCCTGACTAATATCCAATGCGGTTTTCGTCGACACCGCTCTGCTGCTGATCACCTCGTTACGTTGTCGACCTTCATTATGAACAACTTCCTAAAGAAGCGTCAAACAGTAGCAGTGTTCGACTTGGAGAAGGCATACGATACCTGTTGGAGAGCGGGCATTCTCCGCACATTGCACACATGGGGCCTTCGGGGCCGCCTTCCTCTTTTCATTCAAGCGATTTTGGCGGATCGCAAGTTCCGGGTACGGGTGGGCTCTGTTCTGTCAGATACCTTTTGCCAGGAGAATGGGGTACCACAGGGCTCCGTCTTGAGTGTGGCGCTCTTTGCCATTGCAATCAATCCGATCGTAGATTGCCTTTCAGCTGACGTCTCCGGATCTCTTTTTGTTGACGATTTCGCAATTTATTGTAGCGCCCAGCGGATGTGTCTCTTGGAGCGTTCTCTTCAACGCTGTCTTGACCGTCTATATTCCTGGAGCATCGCAAACGGCTTCCGATTCTCCACTGAGAAAACTGTGTGTATCAATTTCTGGAGATACAAGGAATTTCTTCCACCTTCTCTACGTCTCGGCCCTGTTGCTCTCCCTTTCGTGGAGACTACAAAATTCTTGGGACTCATGTTGGATCGGAAACTTTGCTGGTCCACACATGTGTCCTACCTGGCTGCCCGTTGTGCCCGATCCCTTAACGTTCTTCGTGTCCTCAGTGGCACGTCATGGGGAGCGGATCGTACCGTCCAGCTTCACCTTTACCAGGCCATTGTTCAGTCGAAGCTCGACTATGGAAGCCTTGTATACTCTTCAGCACGGCCGTCGATTCTCCGCCGTCTCAACTCTATCCACCATCGTGGATTACGTCTGGCGACCGGTGCATTTTATACCAGCCCTGTTGAAAGTCTGTATGCCGAGGCTGCTGTATTACCCTTGACCAATCGACGTGACATACTCTTGTGTCGGTACGCATGCCGCCTACGGTCGATGCCCAACCATCCATCTTACAGATTATTTTTTGACGACTCACTCGATCGCCAATATCAGTTGTCTGCGATTGCCTTGCTTCCACCGGGAGTTCGGTTTCGCCGCCTGCTACAGCGGCTCGATTTTACCCTTCCTTCCACCCTTCGGTTGAGCGAAAGCCCATTGCCACCGTGGCATCAGGCCCAGGTTCACACACACCTCGAACTTAGTTCGCTCCCCAAGGAGAGCACTCCGGATTTGGTATTCCGCTCGAGGCTTGTCGAACTCCGTTCGCGGTTCAATAATGCCGTATTTATTTACACTGATGGTTCCAAGAGCACTGCCGGTGTCGGATCTGCCTTCGTCGTCGGGGACAACCGTTTCCAATACAAGCTCCCTGACCGGTGCTCAAACTTCACGGCTGAACTTTTCGCCCTCCACCAGGCCGTTTTGTATACCTGCCGCCACCGCCACCCTTTCTATGCCATATGTTCTGACTCCCTTAGTGCCCTGCAGAGTCTTACGGACCCTTTCTCGAACCATCCTCTCGTGTATCGGATCCAACGCTCCCTCCAGTTGCTGGCGGATGACAGCTGTCACGTTTCTTTCCTGTGGGTCCCTGGCCATGTGGGTGTGCCCGGGAATGAGGCCGCCGACACAGCAGCCAAGGCAGCAGCTCTTTTGCCTCGCATGGCTACCTTTTGCGTCCCATCGGACGATGTCCAACGGGCTCTCCGCCGGAGTATCGTGTCGCAATGGCACAGTGTGTGGCTTTCACTGTACAATAATAAATTGCGAACTGTCAAACCGATCCCGACCGCTTGGAGGACATCCTCACGCCCCTCTCGGCGGGAGGAGGTCATCCTGGCTCGGTTGCGGATCGGTCATTGCCGTTTCAGCCACCGTCACTTGCTATCCGCCGAACCTGCACCGCTATGCTCCTGCGGTGAACTGCTGACAGTGCGACATGTTTTACTGACTTGTGTTAATTTTAATCATCTGCGTGTAGCCCTTCACTTTCCGTCTACTCTGGAGGAAATTTTAGCTGATGACACACGAGCAGCTGCTCGAGTTTTGCGTTTTATCAACTTGGCCAACTTATCCAAGGATATTAACTGTCTTTTATCTTTCGCTTTTAGCCTCTTGTTGATGTTCTGACAGTCACCATTTTTTGTTTGTTTGAGATCATAGCGAATCTATGATCTTGGCTGCGCGCTAATGACCATAGAAGTTGTGCGCCCTAAAACCACAAAAAAAAAAAAAAAAAAAAAAAAAAAAATCGAAGTCTTACGATAAAACTCTTCACCCGTCGAAACGTCATAAGGTTGACAAAGAAAGTTGCATATCTCTGGTATCACTTTAACAGAGTAGGTTGGTTGGTCAGATATCGCGGCTGTGAGAGCGCTGACGAACAGACGGACATTAAAAAAAATTAACGTAATATTATACTTTAGAATCTTTTTATTTCTTTTATTTCATATTGTTAATGTTTTTGCACTGTGTGTAGCAAATAGAGAAAGGTTTCAAAGCAGATAAGACACTTAACCACGCTTCGCGATGTTCGAGTCCTCCCTGGGGCATGTGTGTGTGTGTGTGTGTGTGTGTGTGTGTGTGTGTGTGTGTGTGTCCTTAGGTTAGTTTACCAAGGTTTAAGTAGTTTATAAGCTACGGACTGATTACCACGCAGTTTGGTCCGATAGATTTACAAACAATGGAACATTTTGCTTCGCCATGCTCTACTTGAAAATCAGGCATGAAAAGGTATTACAAGTATGAGAATGTTATAAAATACGTCAAAAAAGATGTAACAAAAAATATCCACGGTTTGGACCGCTCGAGCGGTGACGGTGCTCGGAATTACGGTCATGTTTACGAGTACCCAAGCTACAGCACGAAAACACAAGAAACCTTAATTGCTAAGCTTTTCCACAATATCGCCGCAAGAAACAATGTATAAGCTCACTGGTTCACCCTGAGGAGCCTCTGCTGGCTGTTTACGCCTATCTACCACCAGCCTTGTCTTCTCGGCTGCTGACTACTGTGGACCATTCTGGTTGGAAAGGGCACATGTGAAGGAGTGAGACTCGAAACTGAATGATGCAATGCGATGCTTTACCGGTTTTATCAAATCAACTCCATCTCACTGGTTATCGATGCTGCGTAATCACCTCACCTCACCTAAGGAGGGAGCAAGCTCTACTAAGGGAAGCTAAGAAAATCTCTGCATCACCTTCTCTGCCATTTCACCAAGAATTCTGCCATCCATCACAGCAGCGACTACAATCAAGACCAGTAATTGTCACTGAGGGGCATCTCATTGCTGACGGTTTTGACGTAAACGAAAGCAGGAGGCATGCTTGGTGAACGAAAACATTGGGAACAAGTGCCCGCCATCTTGATCCCACAAAAAAGCCAAACGGTTTTCATCTACCGAGGAAATTCTGGTGTCGCATCAACATGATGAGGACTGGACATGGTTGCTGCAATTACTTCAGGCACAAGTGGGGCTGGATCAGTTCACCGGTGTGAGAATGTAACCTGGAAGAACAGACGATCCAACATCTGGTCCAACGCTGTCCTCTTCATTCGTGCCGTGGCATTCCTGACGATTTGTTCGCCCTGACATCCCGTTTAACTGAATGGTTGACAAGAATCTTATCTTGTTTTGTATAATTGTATACTGTATAAAATTACCATACGACTAAATAAATAATTAACTGTTGACCCATACATACTAGTAAAATTGCTCATTCCTAGACGATCTTTCGATGGTTAGCATTGAAAACGTGATTTTCCATCATCAACTTTGACCTTGATTTAAATAAATAAATAAAAAAAATTAAAAAAAAGAGTGTCTAGCAACAGCCTAAACACGTGTCTCTTCATATTCGATATAAAAAATCTACAGAAAATTGGATAGAAATCTGTGACCCATATGTCAGACCGTCTCCTTGTAAGTTGAAAGATTTTTAAGTTTACAAATACAAAATTAATTAATAATTCACACCCATTGACCTACAGCAATTCCAAATATAATAATGAACTTTACAGCTCACATGAGTAATATAATCGTATGAAAACACACTTTTCAAACAATCACATCACAATGTTTTCAAAATGTTCACCATTGGCACTACAAAGGTGGCGCAAACAAAGAATGAAATTCGCCATCACATTTCGTAGTGTCTCAACCGAAATGGATTCACATGCCACAGAGATCGCCGATTCAAGCTCGTCCAGCGTGGCGGTATGCTTCGGGCAGACCATGTCTTTCACTGAGCCCCACAAAAAAAATTTCACAGGGAGTCAAATCTGGCGAATATGGAGGCCAATCACTGCCTGCACCAGTAAATTTTGGATATTCCAAAGCAATGACTCAATTTCCGAAGTATTCCCCAATAAAGCGAAACACTTGTTTGGTCCGATGTGGTCGGGCTCCATCTTGCATATACCATTCAGTACCTGGTCGATCCTCTAACGCTTGCTGTGTGGCGACAAATTGTTCCAAAATTGCAATGTAACGTGCACCAGTGACCGTTTCCCGAATGAAAAAAGGGCCAATAATGCCTCCGCTGCTTACTGCAGCCCACACAGTAACTTTAGGGGAATACAGGGGTTTCGCTTTACACCAATATGACTTTTCGGAACCCCAAAATCGCCAGTTCTGCTTATTCACGAATCCATTCAGGTGGAAGTGTGCTTCATCTGTAGACAAGATGCAGCCAACATCAAATCCTTCACTATCAATCATTGTAAGCATCTGATTAGCAAAGGCAACCCTTTGTTGCACAACTCGTACAGGTATGGCCTGGTGCGTTTGAATTTTGAATGGAAACATGAGTAGGCTCTTTCTCATTTTCTACGTGCTGGAACGCTTCAAACCAGTCTCAGATGCAATTCTACGGACGGATGACATTGGATTTCGCTGAATAATTCCAGAAACTGTGGCGATATTTTTAGGCGTAACTGCGGTTTGCTTGCGGCCAACATGCCCCACTAGATCATCAGTTACGCTGCCTGTTCGTTGAAATTTTGCGAAGAGCGTACGAATGGTTTTCGCATCGGGTCCTTTTGGAACATTAAATCGTGCTTGAAAACTTCGCCTTGTTGCCGTAGGACTCTCTTCTAACCTGTGGTACTCTAGCACCAAAAAACGCGTTGTTCAATGGAGTACATGGTTTTAATCTCTTCCTTCGCTACGCTAACCTCCTTTCACGTTTCAATAGTGGAACTGGCCGCTCTGGGCTTCGGATCACTATTTATACTAGGCATTACGTATGTCGATTACAGCGCCATCTGTTAGCAGCTTTTGTAACTATTGTTTCAAACTGCTGTATAAACTTCTTACATCTTTCACAATAAAGATATCGTTTACTGCATTTCTCTATCGATCTTTTTTGATTTCGAGATATTTAATTTTGAAATCAGGGAGCCCTTTTCTGGACACCCTGTATCTATTTAATGAATATTTGTCTATTTTGCAATGATCTTTAAGTAAATATTGTGTAGTGTCAGCTCATGAAGGCTGGTTTATTTCATACATTACCTTTACTGCTGATAAAGAGTACCGAAGTGACTGAATGTTTACAACTTTTCTATTAAATATTGTAAAATGTTAAGTTAGTCAAGTTAAGTCGAAATAAATATTTTCTGTTAAGGACTCTTCTACTTTTGGAGGTGATAGCGATATGCCGTTGACAGAGTAGATTGGGCAGATTGCTTTGGACAAGTTAATCACTTGGACGGTGCGTGTGGAGAGCTCCTCGTGGTCTGGAAAGACGCTTTATGTTTCATCTTGGGAGATGTACGACCTGCCTGGTTAGTTGAAACACTTCGTTTGAATCACCATGCTCGCTACTGCACTACCGAGACGGGCATTAATCAACCGTGAAAGCCTTCATCGTGTTCTGCTATGTTGTCTGGTGCTGCGTTACGCAACGTGTTCTAACGTCAATATCGCGGCCCTCGCCGCAATTTATTTTCTTATGGGACTTAACTACGGGGCCATCAGTCCCTGAACTTACACACTACTTATGAACTAGCTAACACTAAGGACGGCACAAATATCCATGCCCGAGGGGGGATTCGAACCCCCGAACGTAGTGGCCAGGCAGACCGTGACTGGAGCGCGTCAGTCTCCTCGGCCACCGCGGCCGGCCTCGCCGCAATAACATTGTTACGTGTGACCTTGTGTATTCAGCAGACTCGGCCGTGGCTGAGCAGCGTCAGGGCTGACGTGGCAGCTGGCTCCACCCACTAATTGCAGGGCTGTTGATTTCCACCTGGCCTCAGTAACTGAGGACTGTAGACGTCCTGGTCCACTCCCCTGATTGGCGGCCGGAGGGCAGTGGCTAACGGCAGAAGATCTCAAGCTTAAGGGACTTAACTACGGGGTCATCATTCCCTAAACTTACAAACTACTTATCAACTAGCTAATACTAAAGACGGCCCAAATATACATGCCCGAGGGGGGGGGGGGATTCGAACCCCCGACCGTAGTGGCCGTGCAGACCGTGACTGAAGCGCCTCAGTCCCCTCGGCCACCACGGCCGGCCAGAAGATCTCCAGCGGCTCGGTGTTTGCCTGGGCCCACTTGCAGGCAGTCCTCAAAGGATACAGGCTGTGCGATGGCATGACAACTGTCGACAGCTCACAATTAATAACTTATAATTTGAATAATCTGACATCACCAGTCGGGATTTTTTGTGATCTCTCAAAGGCTTTTGATTGTGTAAATCATGGGATTCTTCTAGAGCCGGCCGCGGAGGCCGAGGAGACTGAGGCGCTTCAGTCACGGTCTGCACGGCCGCTACGGTCGGGGGTTCGAATCCCCCCTCGGGCATGGATATTTGTGCCGTCTTTAGTAAAAGGTAGTTCGTAAGTAGTTTGTAAGTTTAGGGACTGATGACCCCGTAGTTAAGTCCCATAAGCTTAACAAACATTTGATTCTTCTAGATAAGCTATTGTGGTATGAGTGGGACAGTGTACAAATGGTTTAAATCATACTTAACTGGAAGACTGCAAAAAGTTAAAATAAGCAGTTCACATAATATAGAACTGAGGAATTATCAAAATTGGGGTTCCACAAGGTTCTTAATATATATTATTGACTTGCCATTCTACATTCGTGAAGATGCTAAGCTAGTTCTTTTTGCTGATGATAAAAGTATAGCTATCATGCCTGACAAACAGGAATTAACTGATGATAATGTAAATGATATCTTTCAGAAAATTGGACTTTCATTAAACTTTAATAAAACCCAGTATATACAGTTTCATACAGTAAATAGCATGACACCATTAATAAATTTGGACTTTGAACATAAATATGTAGATAAGGTACAATATTCAAAATTTTTAGGTGTTTGCATTGACGAGGGATTGAATTTGAAGAAACATATTGAAGTTGAAGATTTGCTGAAACGTTTGAGTTCAGCTATCATGGTCATTGCAAAATTTGGTGATATACATCTCAGTAAATTAGCTTACTATGCCTATTTTCATTCACTGCTTTCATATGGGATCATATTCTGGGGCAATTCAACAGTGAGTAAAAAAGTATCCATTGCACAAAAGCGTGTAATCAGAATAATTGCTGGAGCCCACCCAAGATCATCCTGCAAACATTTATTCAGGGATCTAGGGATCTTCATTGTAGCTTCCCAATATGCATAGTCACTCATGAAAGTTGTTATTAACAATCCGCCCCAATTCAAAAGTAATAGCAGTGTGCATAGCTCCAACACTAGGAGAAAGGGAGATATTCACTATTCAAGGTTAAATCTAACTTTGGCACAGAAAGGGTTGAATTATGCAGTCACAAAAGTCTTCGGTCACTTACCAAGTAGCATCAAAAGTCTGACAGCCAATTTGTATTTAAAAAGAAATTAAAAGAATTTATGAATGGCAACTCCTTCTAAACTTTAGATGAATTTTTAGAGAAAACTTCATAAAAAATAAAAACAAAAAACAACAACAAATGAACATAAAAAATCCTTAAAATATTGTCATATATAGACAACATTTACTAAACTGACACGTTCCACACCATTACGAAATGCCGTATATATGATCTATGGAACAAGTATTAATCTAATCTAATCCAATTAACCTCTCAAGCGTGACGCTGCTATTGTGCATGTTCCACCAGTGCTTTAAATGCTATATCTAATAGGGTAGTAGAAAAAAACATTCTAAAAAATTGCTTTAAAACTTAAAAGTATGAAGATTTAATAGCCTGAATTACTTTTGGCACGAAGAGTTTTAATCAAGCTATAAAAATTAACTGCTTACGATTTTTTTTGATTTTTTTTTTATTTTATTTTTTTTTTTTTTTTATTTTTTTTATTTTTTTTTTTTTTTTTTTTTTTTTTTTTTTTTTTTTTTACACAGAGACAACTAAAAGGATGGCAGAATACCCATTGCATCAGAAGACAATAAAAACTGGTCTTCCTTATTATAATCATCTATCAAAATTCACAGAACTTCTTCAATCAGCCCAGTTATTGCCCGCATCTTTCGAAAATCGGCGGCATACAAATACGAAAACGTTCGTTTAATTATAGTCCTTGCAAGTTATTTAATGTAAACTCTGTCAACTTGAAATTAAGGAGTTTGACACTGACTTCTCGCTGCCGAACTTCAAATTGCATCGGCAGAACTGAAAAATATTAAAAAAGTGTGGACGGCATACGACGTCACACCGGCTTGAAGAGTTAATTTGACGGATCGACGTCCCAATTAACTGCCCAGCTCGACGGATAGCATTTGTATGCGCCAGGAAAGGTCAGTTGTTTTCTCTCGCCTGTTTAAACCCATGTACGCTACATTCCGAACAGCATCCTGGTTTTAGTAATTTTTGCACACGCAATAGAAGACAGGTGCGTGTGAAGGGCATGCTAGAACACTGTTAAGGACCGGTTAAATTTCGTGTCTATAGCACGTCATCTTTGTGGTGTAGCAATTTTAATGGCCAGGAGTGTAGTTGCTTCTGTTAATGTGGTAGTCATGCCCGTCGTCTTTTCTAACCTACGCCGATCCATGCACCGTCGCTGTGTATCGCTGTTGTTGATCGTTGTTTCGAGCATGTCTTCTAAACTGTGAATAAATAAATCTTTTGCCTTTACTTTTCTTTTCAGTTTCTTTCACACTGCTGAACACGCTGGTGCTCTAATTACCACGCATTCCTCTACTAAATGTATCTATTTCGGTCTCCTCTACCTGCTGTTTCATATTTTACATGTATTTTACCACCTTCGTGCATATATATGCATATATTCAAAACACGAAACATACATGAATATTCAGAAGCTTCTAGCGATCTTTTAGTGCATCTACTATTTTGTTGTATTGCAAAGACAGAACAACAATGCCTAATGTGTTAGACCCTTACTGGGCTGTCTATTAAATTTGATTTATCGAAAATTGTGTCCTTCCTCATAACATGTAACTGAAATTTCATAGTGGTTGAAAGGTAACGTCATTGCCTCTCAGCATCAGGCTACCTACAAGAGACTCGAATTTTTCTTTGGCTTGTTTCTGACTATACAGTATTTCTGCTATTTCCACCAATAGAAGGAGAGCGAGGAGTCAGGGGCGAACGTCCAGTTCTGTTGCCCTTGACAGGTTCAGTTAGTGGAAAAACGACATGAACATTACACAGTACCCTACACCTTGTTGCTAGTTTGTACCACTGCGAACGTGTTAACACTGAGACACCACGGCAGTGCACAGTTGATGTACAAAGTCGTACATGTTAACTTGCAGCATATCAGACGTTTTGTTCTGCGACAGTCAACAGAAATTATCGGTGAAAAATGCGTGGCCTCTCAGACTTCCAAAAGGGCGAAACTAGGAGGTGCGCAGTAACGACTATCTGCGATGAAAACTGGTTCACTGTTTAACCTTTCACTAGCAGCATTACTCAAGGTAATAACAGAGAACACAGAAGAAAGTGAAACATCATTAGTGAAGATACAGACTTTTCGAAGCCCGAAATTAACTGACAACGACCGATGAGCATTGTGGCCTGATAGCATAATAGCACCACAGCAAAAGCAAATGCCAAAGTCAACACTTTCTTGAGTTATACTGCTCCGATAAAACAGTACGGCTAGAGTTTAACAGATGCTAAACCCTTAATAACAGAAGCCGACGCAAAGCTGCGAAGAAAGCTGTGGCACGATAATAAAACCTGGACCATCCACAACTACATATATACTCTGCAAATCACATTTAAGTGCCTGGCAGAGGATTCATTAACAACTTTCATAACCTTTCTATACCGTTCCATTCGCTAATGGTTCGCGGGAAGAAAGAACACCTAAATGGTTCCGTTTTTGATCTGATAGCTCTTATTTTATTGGGATGGTCATGTCTCCCTGTGTAGGTGAGTGCTAGCAAAATATTTTCACATTCAGAAGTAAAAGTCGGTGACTGAAATTTCGCAAATAGATCTCGCTGAAACGAATAACGTCGTGCTTTTAATTATTTCCACCTCAAATCGTGCAACGTTTCCGTGACACTTTCCCCTCTGTAACGTGATAAAACAAAACGAGCTCCCCTTCTTTAAACCTTCTCAATGTCCTCCGTCAGTCTCACCTGGTGATGGTCCCACAAGGGGCAACAGTACTCCAGGAGAGGACGCACAATTGTAGTGTAGGCAGTCTGTTTGGTGGAGCTGTTGCATCTTCGAAGCGTTCTGTCAATGAAACGTAATCTTTGGTTCGCCTTCCCCACAATATTTCCTATGTGCTCTCTCCAGTATAAATTGTTCGTAATTGTAAGTCCTAGGTATTTGGTAGAATTTACGACCTTTGACTGACTTATCGTCTAATTGAAGTTCAGCGGATTTCTTTTAGTGGTCATGTGTATTACTTCACACTTTTCATTATTTAGTGTTAATGGCCAATTTTCGGACCATGTAGAAATTTTGTCTAGAGTCTAACATACGAGTCACGAAACTCAGAGTTTCTGCAACTTGGCGACTGCAGCGCCGCCAAGCGCCTGGGTCATATAAGCATACCTCGAAACAATATATGAGTAAAGCAAAAATGTTCAAATGTTTGTAAATCTATCGGACCAAACTGCGTGGTCATCAGTCCGTAGCTTACAAAGTTCTTAAACCTAGGTAAACTAACCTAAGGACAAACACTCACACCCATGACCTAGGGAAGACGTCAACCTCCACGGTGAGCAACCGTGCGCTCCGCAGCGAGACGCTTTAGACAGCTCGGCTACTCCACCGCGGCTCTTGGTAAAGCAGCACATTCAAAATACCCCCGTATTTAGGAACTTTAATAGTGTTATTAATACAGAAATCTCTCATTTGCAAAGGATGCTGAGATGTAAGAGAATAACATTATTGAAAGTAAGTGTTTATTTACGGTGGACGCTTATGCTTTTAGGAACGAAAGAAAATCTTTAAAAATTCAATCAGTTTGGAACTTCGGCTCTTAATGAAAATCGCAAAAAAATTACGACTACTTATAATATTACTGTTACATAAAAGTAATGTCTGAACGCTTCCGATTGCAGTTAGTCAACGTTTCAGTGCAGCCTACTTAGTTTCATAGCTCAGTTTCACTGAAATTATAGGCCAATATAACGACATATTCTGGCGGTTACCTACTAGTTTGAAAAAGTGGCCACGTAACTATAAATAAGTAATAAGCCGTATATAATCTTTTAATATTAGCATGTCACATTCTTGAAGACATCCAGTTTCAAACTTCCAAGTAGCTAAAAACAACATGATAGGCACAGAAGCAAGGACAACGTGAAAAGAGCGCTTATAACAAGATGTAGAACCTAGTCTCCAAGAGTCTAAAAATCCTGTCTAGTTTTGAAAATATTACAATGTCCGAAATCAGCTGAAACAAAACTCAAGCAACTTGAAAATCCGCATATAGTCGGTTCCATTTGCAAATGAGCACCTCACGTTGCAGTTCATTTCTAGTTATAAAACGATTTGGACGATATGATTACGACTCTGCTGTTCTGAGCCGTTTGGCTTACACTGCACTGACATTTTCTTATTATAAACTGTCATTAACATTACTTTAGTGACATTTTCATATTTGCAATCCATTCTCGAGCGGGAACTCGAACCACCGACGGTGAACTGCTGCGCGTACCGCAGCATAGCGGCCCAGTGTGCACAGCTAATCCACCTCGGAATGGAACAGGGAAGCAAGTAACTAGTAGTGGTACTGAGTAACCTCCACCACGAACCTCTGGGTGGGTAGATGTAGATGAAAGAGGAGATGTGGAACAAAAAACACACACACACACTAGGGCGAGTCATAAATAAGGAAAAATATTTCGTTCAAATTGTCACACACTGGGCTACAAACATAAATTCGTATTCCGCATGTTCCTATGTCAATAAATGCCAATGCAATTGAATAGTGAAAATCTGTAAATATGAAGTGGACGGTTGGGTGTTACTGTGCGCCAACATTGGCAAAGGGGACAGATCGGCAATAGGGAAACAGGGCACAAGTTCCTTTTCCTATGCAAACTAGCCACGATACAGAATATTGACCAGCGTAAACGCTTTGAAATAGATGTGAGTGCTGTCATTGTTCGCAGTGTCACGCAGACTGTTCGTTGACACATTCTCATGAGCAACTAGACCACCTACAACACTCGCATGGTGTGACCTGTTGCCGCTCTGTCCCCTTGGCTAATGTCGGCGCAAAGAAATAGCCAAAAGTCCATATTTCCAGATATTTACCATTTAACTGCATTGTCATTTATTGACATAGGTACATATTTGTTGCCCAGTGTGTTATAATCTGCACGAAATATTTTTCCTCATTTATGACTCGCCCTATAGACAATAGTTATTCCTCTATGTGAACTAAGACATGTCTTAATTGTGTAAGGATCTGAAGTAAATCAGTCAAGAATTTAACGAGCTTTTTAATAATAATCCTTCCCCTATATATATCCGTCCGAATGTTTCAAAAAATGTTCAAATGTTTGTAAAGCTTATGGGACTTAACTATGGGGTCATCAGTCCCTAAACTTACAAACTACTTACGAACTAACTAAGACTAAGGACGGCACAAATATCCATGCCCGAGGGGGGATTCGAATCCCCGACCGTAGTGGCCGTGCAGACCGTGACTGGAGCGCCGCAGTCCCCTCGGTCATCGCGGCCGGCAGTAATGGAAATTTTAACCCTGTGTCGAAAGCGAGACCTGCAACTGCATTTAAGATTGAATTCAGCACGAATTAAGGACAGTAAATTTTAAGGCGTATTTGGGTAACAGCTCTCGTATTCTGTTCATCACAAGAAGTTTGTGAATTCTAGTCCAGTAGGAATAAATGAGACGCCACAGAGAAGGAAGGTGTGTTTTGACAGGACGATACTGCATTAGACCATCACGGGACTGAAAAGTGTGCAGCTGCTAATGAATGTAGATTGGGGAGATTTCTGCTGTCTCCGTTAGGAGCGGTGAGAAGTTGGCGCGGAGTTGAGCGCGGTCCTGCTGTCTGCGGGGGCGTGTAGCGCGGGGCTGCATAACGCGCCGCTTGCCGGTAGTTTGCCGGCGGCTGCAGCGGCCAACCGGATTACGCCATTAGGCGCGCCGCGGCCACGGCGACGTAATTGCGTTGCCGTCGACGGCGACGGCGCCGTAGCCGGCCGGCCAGCCGTAGCTCGTCGCTCGTCGGCCGCCAGCCGCCGCCTAACCTCGTTATTGCCTCCTGGGCGGCGCTTACTGCCCACAATCCCTCTCACTTCTCCGCTCCTCCCGCTAGGCAAACTAACCTGCTGGCGGCCGGGACGGCCTCCGCAGGCCAATGAGGGGTCACCTCCACCTGTCGCTCGGTCATTATTCTCACATTAACTTCGGCACTGCCGTTATGAAGTTCTGTTACTGGGCAACGAATTAGGAAGGGACGGATTCCGAGTGATTTGCCGAAGGTTATGACCTCCCATTACTCGAAAGCTGAAGTAAGCATCCAACATTTATTTTACAACTAACCTTACTACCGGCTTTGCCCTCGTACTTATTTATTCGAATCTTCTGTTACCCCAATTCACCCACCGTTCTTTCTATTTCCTCACTGCCTTACTCCCCCGCCTCCTCCCAATCATGGATCCAGGGGCTTGACCAGATGAGGAAGGAGGGTAAATAACATTTGGGTGAAGGAGGTGGAGGCTTGACATGAGGATCGGGTTTATCCAGGGAAACACAAATCTAGTTAGTTCCTTTGTGTGTTGAGGTAGGGGTAGGGCGTTACTAAAGCCCTGAATTGAGAAAGTAGTGTCAATTCTGTCGCAGTCGCCATAGTTGGCCATTCAGCTACTGGGCTCCCATAGCTGCATCAAACCTACTTTATAATCATTTTACGACGCAAGTGAAAGTACAATTCATATTGCCGGCCGCGGTGGCCGAGGAGACTGAGGCGCTCCAGTCACGGTCTGCACGGCCACTACGGTCGGGGGTTAGAATCCCCCCTCGGGCTTGGATATTTGTGCCGTCCTTAGTGTTAGCTAGTTCATAAGTAGTTTGTAAGTTTAGGGACTGATGACCCTGTAGTTAAGTCCCATAGACTATACAAACATTTTTGAACAATTCATATTAGTCATATTGTAATGGTGAAATTATATACCGAAGTACAGTATTGTGTAAATGAATGCTGAAAATACAGATACAAGCAGTCTACATGATGGAATTTGTAATCCATGTGCTAAAGCAAGTTCGTACACACAGGCCTCCATTTGCTTGCTCGTAGGAATTAAATCATAATAAATTTATGTTCAAATGAATATTCAGTAGTTTCCCTAAATACTGTCAATCATTTTTAACAAGTATTTATTGTTACTTGAAATATCGTGCGTTAGAATAACCCTTAAGAACACTGCACACTCTCCGTTGTAATCTACTCCTCTAAATTCTCGCTGATCATATACTGTTCTCCTCTCTCAGAGCTTTTACTCCCCCCTCCCTCCATTACCCCCTTCCACCACTTCCCGTTTCACCTCTCGCTGTTCATCTCCTCCTCAGCATGTTTCAGTCCGTCTCAATGTTCTGTAACTGAAAAATTGTATATACAGCCAACTTTCAAATGTTGAAATGTTTGTACAGCTTATGGAACTTATCTAAGGGGACATCAGTCCCTAAACTTACAAACTACTTATGAACTAGCTAATACTGAAGACGGCACAAACATCCATGCCCGAGGGGGGATTCGAACATCCAACCGCAGCGGCCGTTCAGACCGTGACTGGATCGCTGCAGACCGCTCAGCCTCTGCGGCCTGCCTGCCAAATTCATTGTCATCAGTGAAACGGCGAGGGAGTTTATTGCAATTTACCTTTTTTAAGGCACCACACTGTGATTCTCAGAGTAAAAAAATGTCTGAGGCCAACTTAAACGATGATTTTCATGGTGATGGGTCAAAAGGTGTAGATGAATGTTGCAATGCATCCAAGACTTTACATATGGCTGTGGTAGCAGAAACTGTACCAAAGTAGGAAAACTATAAAATGTACAGCCAACCGAATTCAAAAGAAATATTGTAACTTTTTATTACTCGTTCACTTTGCAATTTCAGACGGCAGAACGCGGAACTAAGCTTTGTTTTCGCTCATATGGGGCCTAAGGCGGCCGACAATACTATATAGTATACGATCAACGCACGTATCGCGCGCATTGTACAGTCATGTTATTGTTGTAGTGCGACATTATTCTTAGCGTCTTGTGAAATGGACTCGCATCGCAAAAATACACGCTATCAAAGAGTACGTTCCGATAGAAAAGTGCTACTAAAATATATGTTGTTCATTGCTATAAAGAAGAAAAACGATAAGGCTAGCTCATACCGTTGGAAAGAGCAATAGAGAGATAGACATCAGTGGTAGGAAAAGTTTAAGAGCTGGCCGCGGGGACTGAGGCGCTTCAGTCACGGTCTGCTCGGCCTCTACGGTCGGGGGTTCGAATCCCCCCTCGGGCATGGATATTTGTGCCGTCCTTAGTATAAGGTAGTTCGTAAGTAGTTTGTAAGTTTAGGGACTGATGGCCCCGTAGTTAAGTCCCATAAGCTTAACAAACATTTGAACATTTGAAAAATGTAAGAACAGTGCCTAATATTGTGAACGATGTTAAGAAGGCCAGGCAGAGTGGTCAGAAAATTTTAACACCGAGGAACAAGTGACTGAGGAAGAAAACCAAGTTTCTTGACGAATTTGATAGCTGCTGACTCAAAAGAAAGTTTTTTGAATATTACGACGTTAAAAGAGATCTACCCACCCTTCGAAAACCTTGTAATTCGGTGTAGGATGAACCACTTATTAATTTCACGGGATTTTGAAGGATATGCGGTTTCGTTTTGAAAAATATAAAAACAGACTAACGTTTCAGGTTGAGAGAGAGGACATTATACCATGTCGTGCATGTTTTCTTAGAACACTGAGGGAAAACTAAAAAAGTGCGAAAAAACCGTCGTTTATACTGACGAAACACGTGTGCACACATACTATGCTGTCAGTAAATGTTGGCAACATAGTAATGTTCCAGTTGTGAGAAAAAATGAAAGTTCTGGACAAAGAGCGGTAGTGGTTCAGTCGGGAGGAGAAATTGAGCTCATTGAAGGTGCAGAGTTCATCTGATTCCACATCAAAGTCGGAAGATTTTTATAACGAAATGATCAGTGAAACTTACATAAATGGTTGCAAGAGCTCCTAATACCAAGTGGAGGTATTGTGGTAGTTGGCAATGCTCCCTATCATTGTGTTTACGAAAATAAACCGCCTAACACGTCTTCACGTAATGTATATATACAATCATGGCTGACTAAACATAAAATTTCATTAGGTGCGGATTTAACACACATGAGCTCTTGAAAATTGTAAAACGCTTCAAGCCAGAGATATAATATACAGTAGATAGAGTACTGAAATAATCCGGTAAAAATTTACAGTGTTACGCCTTCCACGCTACCATTGTGATCCCAACCCCATCGAAAGTATCTGGAATTTAATGAAACAGAAAGTTTCATTTAACAACGTCAGCAGTGTTATCCACTCCCAACTTAACCTTTTCATTCCCACATATTTGGGAAAATTAATATTCAGTGTTTTCTGTATTATGACAGTGCTTTAAACAAAAATATGTGTTTAACACTTTTGATAGAACTGTTTGTTTTTAATTATTTATTTATTTATTATTATTATTATTTGCATGTATTACATGTACAACAAAGACGTTTGTATCCCGGTATTTTATTACTTGGGACGTTTTTTTCTTGATAGCTAACATTGTCAGATCAATAATGCTAGCATAATCTTCGCCACAGCGGGAGAGACAAGACAATTCACAGCTGAAATAAAATAACGAGACCACACTCAAGCCCACACTCACGGCCACGTACAGACGGCAACGCAACACAACCTCCTAGACGGATAGATTAATGCCTCAGAAGTGGCTACACACCGTACCAAGCGGCAAAATGTCCTACTAGAAGCATGTTTTTCATCAACAACAATGCAACTTTAAGAGCTGATACATAATATACGGTATAAATCAGCTTTTAATACGTTGTTGTCGAAGAACAACACTAGGAATGAAAGGGTTAAGCAAATGACTTTGGCTGCAATACAGAGCGTTACGAAAGATGAGTTGAGAAAGGCGTGTGATGAAGCGAAAACTATTAGGGAGGAATAGTGGCACAGAGATGCACTGATGGACGAAGCTATTGAGTAGGTAATTATCCAGCTTCATCCACACAGTGACAGTAAAATTTCGTGTTATGGTTCTGAGGACGTATGTGACGAGGCAGATTCAGAGTCAACATAGACAGCTCCTTCGGACATCTGCAACAGCAGATGAGACAGAATTGTGTGCTGAAGAGCCAGGTGTTCAGTCCTTACATATGGATTAAAGTTTTGTTCCTGTTGTTATGCTACTTTTCGCCACATAAAGCTTTAGGTATTAACTATGGGATTATAAGATACATTTCATTTCACCACATAAGCTTGTATAATGGTGTGTTAATAGCAAATGCAGTTGTTTGGTCATATTACAGTCTACTTTTTTAAACCACACATTCGGAGGTTGACCATTCTCTTGAGTAGGACTTCGTTCTCGAGTAATCGGTGAAAAAAGTTAGTTATGGGTAAGATTTTGAATCTTTACAACAGAACGTCTGTTCTAATAGCTAGCAGAACGCAGTGGACATCTAGTCTGACTAATGTTCAAGAGGTGCAGGTCTTATGTGCTTCAATGTTTATTTCATATCTTTATTGAAATGACTTTGATCACAATTTTTATTGCTTGTTTGTAAGAAATCATATTTAAAGCTTATTCCTTTTTTTTTTTTTTTTTTTTTGTCATTGCTGTAAAACCTTATTGTGGTAAAATTTTATAATTGCCCATACATTTCGAAATGAAAAAGATTCTGAGGTAGGTGGAGGGATTTGAATCCGCTCGCTTTAGATCAAGAAGCAGACACACTATCCACTACGCCACAGCGGCTACCGTGACACATTTCTATAAAGCACACTAGCTATCTGAATCTGAATGTCCATTATGTTTTAAAGTTCTCGAGATTTTTGCTTAATTTCGAATTGTTTTTCGACGCTTACTCATAAAGGAGGCTCACCAGGGTGAAAGACCATCTTTCACTAGCGAATAATAATGGTTTCAAAACGTCGACCCTTCCAGTAGGGGCTCTTTCTTCCTAGTTTTTAGACCATGTACTGAAATTTATATTTGATTTCAATTTACTACGCTTTACTGTAGAATAATGTATTAACAGCAAATGTATTTGATCAGCTACGTGACCGACTCTTTGTATTACTCTTCGCTTTAGTTGTTCAATAGTAACAATGCAGTTCCTTTTTATTTCATGCGCTTTCCTGCAGAACACCACATTAAAAGCGGATGTAACGTCGTTCTCTAAAAGCACTGCTGTTTCGTCTGGCCGTAAAAAAAGCACAGTTTTATAGTCTTATTGTTCATTTGGATTGTTTATCTGAACAAGGTGCGCCTCGGTTGCACTGTGGTAGAGTGCCAGACTACAAATCCAAAAGACGCGGGTTCGATACCCGCCAGGTCTTAGGATTTTTATCTGTCACTTTCCACTTCTTTCACCTCTGGCAGTATTGCTCATGTGAAAAATACCGAGTAGCACTGTGGTTCGGAACTCATGTTAAACTGTAGGTCCCCCCTATAACTGGCAGGTCATTTCAAAGGTCGGAGGAAGGCAACGGCATACCATCTCCAAACAGGACCAAGCCTAGTGAAGCACTGTTGTGTTCAAACCAATCTCCGGATTGTTGACTGCTTTACCTTTTTTTATCTGAACAAGAATGTGTTAACAAAATGTGCTTTTGTTTTATATGCTTCAGCTGAGAAACCATGTTACCGGTACATTGTAATTGAGCGCAGCTACACCGCTTGAGCTTCGTTAGAACAACCAATAGCAGAACTCGTCAACAGTTCGCAGCGCCCTCAGCTAAAGTCAGCAGCTGTAAAGTGAACGGGCAATGCCCGGTTTCAACACCGACGAAAGCCCTTTTTAAGCGTTGAACGAAAGTGGACAACATAGATAATAATCTACTGAAGCTCTCCTAGCGTACTAGTCCCGAACTATAAACTCATGCAAGATCTTGCGGCAGCATCCAGATGTTCAAATGTTTGTAGAGCTTATGGGACTTAACTGCGGGGTCATCAGTCAGTGTAATTGTCAACCTCCAGACAGATAGTGAGCCTCGCTCTCACTGGGTTATGTTGTTTACTATTTTGATAGTTTCGGCAAGTTACCGCCTCCTCTAGAAATTGTCAGATATTTCACAAATTGTACTATTAAGTATAGCTACAATACGTTTCAGTCACCTAAGAGCTATAGGTGTGGTCATCTTTGTTTAAAGGTCCTAAACTCTGAATTCTAATAAGAAATTGGTGAAAGAGTAATGTTTAGCCTGTTGGGTAAAAACTCGATTATCACCTCTACATTTAATCCCACAAATAATTTGTCTCATCATCATTCCTATGAAATTGCATTGCTCAACTTATTTACACACAATTCCGTACCAAATATTACGTCCAGAAACAATATTTTTTACTTCTGTAACTACATTGATAATAATGAAATTCTAGACAAAGTTACTATAAAACCTGGAACGTACGAACTCGAAGATACATTTTCATCTTTACAAATGGAGACTGAGATGTACAATAACAAGTTTGTCAATGGTGATGATAAATGGAAATTCAAAGTCGAACTGAGTACATCTTACCATAAACCATACCAACGATGTAAAATGTGGTGTAATGTACCTGTTGATTTTACACTGGATAATAATATTGGCTCAGTTCTAAGATTTGAGAATATGTACATTGAGAAGGAAACTTCAATGCTAGCTGAGCACGGTGTAAATATTTAGAATGTTAAAGTGCTATGAATTGATTGCAACATTTTGGCTGGGTCCTTCCAAAATGGCGCTCCTACACACACATTACATTAGTTCTGGCCTGCAGTCACACCTGGATATAAGATTGTGGAATCACCAAATTCGCCCATTTACATACCAGCTGTTGTACAATACATTAAAGAGTTACGTAAATCTATTAGAGATCAGGACGGGAATTTAGTAGATTTCGACAGGAAGGAATAACCGTGAGATCACATTTAAGAAGGGCTAGATGGTAAACCTCTACAGTCAACAACTTGCGAATGAACAGATGAAAGTTTCTACAAATAGAAAATATAAAAAGAAAAAAGAGACAAGTGAAACAGATTAAATAGAAGAAGAGTACTGATGTAAAAAAGTGTTGACTCCATACAATCGAGAATTACTAACGAGAATGGGCTATAGGCTGCTATAAATACCAACGTCTCTCTTTCAAAATTGCTAGCAAACTGCTTGTGTCCTTGATCCCTAGACTTTGGCATGTATAATTTTATTTTATTTTATTGTCACGGAGCACTTTTCTCTCTCTGGCATTCATTTTCTTCGGACAAGAGAGAGAGAACAATGGCTTTTCCTTTCTGTAATGTTATATATAAAAGAGGAAAACCATGTCTTACTTGCTGAGAGTGGGAGAGAAGGTTTACTCCGATGACTCCGTTACCCGTTTTCAATATCGTAGATACAAACCGTATGGTCAACCAGCTTATATTTGCACTGATAAAATACCCATAACGATAAACAATAAAAACCTGTACCTGTTGCCTTGTGAGATCCATCTTTATATTCACGGTCGACTATTAAATGCGGATGGATTGGAAGTAGCTACTGATATTCATTTAAACAAAAATTGTACACTTCACTTATTTTCTGAAATTCAATATTATTTGAATAACAAGCAAATAGGAAATGTACGCCATTCTGGAATTGTAACGCTGATGAAGGGTATGCCTCATTCACACCGAGCGAAGTTAATGTACTGTAAAATGCAGGGTGGGGAGAGATAGGAGAAATGAAAGAATGTTAGCTCCGATGGACGTTTCAACATCTGCATTCCACTGAGCATGGTATTCAGCTTTGCTGAGGTTTACAAAAAGATTATTGTAAACGCTAAACATGAACTTGTGTTGGTTCGTAACAGTCATGATGCAAATAGTATTACCGCAGATACTGCCAATACTAAATCGAAAATTGTGATTGAATATATTTCCTAGGATATAACTGAAATTGAGGTGATTGAGAAAGAGAAAATATCATTAATGAAAATCATAAAAAATTATCTAAGTCTGAATTTGGCATTTCGCCACTGGGAACTAATTGAACGCATCGCGCCGCAAGTTGATCAATGGACGTGGCAAGTAAACTGCAAGCCAGGTCTCGAAACCACTCGATATGTAATTATCGCATTTCATACAGACAGGAATGCCATCAACACTGATTTAGTACATTGGACGTTATACATTTGATAAAATTAGAGATAAAACTGAACTCATCAAAATTTCCCTTCGAGGACTACTCGGTTAACTTTACCCAGATGGATACGGCGCTAGCTTATGCAGTGTATAGTAAATTTCAGTCTCTGTATTATGAGACAAGGGAAAAACTTAAATCCTCTCTTGAGGCGTAAACAGTTTCAGAAATGTCCAATTCATGTCTTTGATTGCTCACGACAAGAAGAAAAACTGTCATCTTCTAACTCTGATATGAAAATTCAAATGAAACTAGAAAAACCATTTCTAAAGAATACAATGGCATACCGTCTCGTTATTCACGACGTTGTCATTGAAATGATACCATCAACATCCCACGTTACACGGATGGAATAGCATGAGGAAAAAAAATACAATGGGTTATTCACGATGCTGAAATAGCGTATATCCTAATAATAATAACGTATCTTTTCTTTTATATCAATACTTTTTTAATATTTCCACCTTCCTGTAATATATTCATTCATGAAGGCTGCAATAGCAGAGGAACTACACCATCCTGCTCGCAAAATGTATCCCAGGAGAAGCATCATCGTGAAAGGAATAGATGATTTACATGAAGCCGATTTAATTGATTGCATATCGCAAATACAATTCAGGGTATAAATATTTACTACCAGTGATTGATGTCTATTCTAAATTCGTTTGGGTCGCTCCTCTGAAGACCAAATCACCTGACGAGGTCACTAATGCGCTCAGAAATATATATATGAGAAATGGAAGGATACCAAAAAATTTGCAAACTGTATTGGATAAAGAGTTTTATAATAGCAATTTCACGAAGTTGATGCAGAAATATAAAATTAACAATTACTCAACGTAGTCTGTAATGAAAGCTTTTGTGGTCGAACGATTCAATAAAACTCTTAAAGGCATGATGTTCAAACGTTTCACGGCAAAGTCTTCCTACAAATGGATTGCTGGAGTACAAGATCTCGTAAGTCAATACAACAATACCAAACATAGAAACATAAAAATGAAAGCAGTTAATGTAAAGGACAATAGTCTTTTATCTACAGCATACAGCAAAATCAAGATGGTAGATCTGCGAAAACCCAAGCTGAAAATCGGAGATTATGTTCTAATTAGTAAACGCAAGTCTGTTTTCGAAAAAAGTTTCACACCAAATTGGTCTACGTAAATATTTAAAATTATAGATGTGGGGGGGGGGGCCAATCCACGAACATACTTTCTCGAGGATTACCTGTCACATCATGTTGCAGGGGGTTTCTACTACGAAGAACTACAAAAGACAAAATATCCTACATCATACATAGTCGAAAAAATCATTAGAAAAAAGAAAAATAAAGATTTAGTGAAATGACTTGGATTTGACAGCAATCATAGTTCATGAAATGCAACTCATGACGATGTAGGTAAAAATGCATGAATATTTTGTGCCACAACAGAGTTGCAGGCTGCTGCGAGATGACATAGCATGACAGTCAAGCATGCCGAACTTGATACGGCGTTATCTGGTGTCACCGAGGCAGCTGATCGGCCGAGACCAGCAATTGCACATCACGCCGGCTGAGAACACATTAACCCACAATTACTACGATTTAAAACTGGTTTAAAAACACAGAGGAGAAAAAATTGAGAAATGGAAGTGCAAAGATTTTACAAAAAGATAAAAAAATACGACTTTTTCGACCTTATTTTGTGAAAAGCTATGTTCTATAAAACTTTCCAAAGTGGACTTATTAGAAAGGCCTGTGTTTTAGCTGCAAAATAAAATGTCAATTTTATCATCCAACACGAACTAACAATGGTAGATAACTTGAATCAAAGCTGAACGTGTAAATCACGGTACGAAAAATGTGTAAACTTTGGATTCGTATATCTCCTAAAGTAAATGCATGCTGACCATGAAACTTAATACTGAATTGATCGGCAGCACAGGGATGTGCCAAAACAAATTTCGGCCCCTTACTATTTTCCAGTAGTCTACAAAATTGCCATAAACATGACATTTTTTGTTAGAAGGTGAAAATATGGTATATTCGACACTTTTTTTTTACAAATACTGGTTTCTAGTAAAGCTTCAAAACCAGTCTCATACGAAAGAACATGTTTTAAGCAAACTACAGATACATGGGCTTAATCCCAACACCGACGAACAATACTACATAAATTGAAGCATGTATGAAAATGACGACCACACCTTCCTTGGTTACAGTTTACAAAACAGACAGCCCTGTATTTCAGCAGAAAAGCAGTAATGAAGAGCTTGCTAAACAGTATAAGTGCAAATTGTTTATTTCAAGACTATTAACACATTTCCAAAGATAAAACTTCAGCCAATGACTATAATGGGTAATGGTACGATCTAACGTACTATACGTTAACAAATAACAGAAATGGAGGAGAAACGAGAATGGAGAAAGCAAGATACCAAACATTGAATGAAGCTGTGGAGAACTTCCCACATAGGGAAGTACTCAGTACAGAACACAGATTATAGACAGTATAAAGAAAACAAGCGTACAGGTTTAGTGAATTTAATACATTGCAACAAATCTCACAACAAAGTTAACGGAATGTCTTGTAAATTTGATTTAGTGGTGAAGGGAGTTTTTTAGGAAATGATGTAATATAAAGACGCAATCTTCGTACAAACCGAGGAAACACTGATAAAAATATAAAAAGTGTGTTTTCGAAATATAAGATGACAAAGTTAAAGTTCAGTGGCTGAAATAACTGTGTTATATGCATCCTACTTCAATATGACGTATCCAATTGATGTTAATAAACAATCCAAATCATTTATAGACATTCTAGAAAAGTTTTCAAAACTAACCATGTTCCCAAAGTCCAGTTCTAGCAACACATATTGTGGTCTTCTGAGCATCCTCTCAGACCGAAATATTTATCCTTTTCGTGTTCTTAGTAATAATTAAAGAGCTATAGCATAAATGCGACAGTTTATGTTAAAAATAAAATTATCCCACACAGGTCCGAGAAAAACGGGGGTCGTCTTATACTAGGATAAATACGGTAATTTATTAAAAAGAGGTACAGAGCTAGTTTTAGTGCTGTTTCAAAGGAAAAAACATCAAGCTCTTACCTTACCTGTGACATTGATTTCGTAGGGTTGTCAACAAAACTCTGTCTCAGTTGCTCAACGACTTCGTCAGATGTGCTTGGACGACCTGGTAGTTTCTTATGTCTTACTGAGCACCCCATTTCTAGAAAACATTTATGCCACTCATAAATTGTAGGTCTGCTATCTTGATATCTTCAGTTGATGATACCAAAGTGTGAAATTTATCGAATTTAAAATTCGATAAACCAGTTAAATTAAAGTAGCTTCACCATGGTCGATGTATACTTGATGGGGTCTTCATACACTAAAATGTGCCAGAATAATAAACTTCGGTTTTATCACTTCACCACTGTGCATTTTGATTGCTATCGGCCTAATCACGTACGCACATTTCATTTAGAAGTATTTTGTCGCTCGGTTGAACGTAACATAACTACTGCACTGTATGTAGACATCACGCAGGAAGTATTGATAACGATGGCTGTGTGTTATCAAGGCTCCTACCACCTCCTAACTCCCCTCCCTGTTAGCCCCACCTCCCATTATCTGTCCAACAGTAGCTCTACCTCTTTCAGTTCTTTCTTTGCAGTTGCCATCAGATGTCTCCATTGGCATAAAAACGATCTTCTGCTAAATTGTTAACTATCGTAAATGTTTGTTGATCAATATGTAACTACATGCTGCCTGAAACTAAACTAGCATTATCATCAAACACTATAAAATAAATACTTTAGTGTGGGGGGACACTAGCAACTGAATTTGAAGAGTGACAAAGAAAATTCCAATTCTTGCTCTTTACTGAGTGCTTTTATGCATTGTGCAAAGTTCTATTGAACCTAGGGGTACTTTAATCATTCATAGAAAATATTTGAACGAACTCGGGGTGGAATCTTAATTGTAGAACAATCATTTTAGAATCGGAAAATGTTTATTTTGGCTCTCCAGTAGCAATAACTTTGACTCTAGAAGACATAAGGTGGAACACTTTTTCATTTTATTCTCAGCAGTATATATAAACAAATTTTTCGGATTTTCTACTCCAGTTCAAGCGACATATAGTTGATCGTGAGGGAAGCAAGAGTTTTTAAGATTGTTGCCGGAAAATTTTAAAGTTCTTCCTTGCGGTTTATTAAAACTGCAAGCTAATTTTATTGGAAATTTCAATCTTTTAAATTGGATTGTTAGTTCAGTACAGATCTGTGGTGTCTAGGGTTAAATACTGTGTGTCCTTCCTTTCCAGTCATAGGCTCATGATGTGATGTGACACCTGTTTAACGATCATCGTTGATACATTACGTGATTTTGGAAATTTAAGTTTTCGAAGTATCCAATGTTATGTCTAACTTACTTACTTTCCGTGTCCGGAACTAGACTTCTAACTTCCAAAAATTAGCAGCCGATATGGCTTTGTCGTTAGCCTCCCAGGGCTTTTCTAAATAAGGACAGATAAGCAGGTGTTGAGGATCCTGTATAGCACCACAAAGACGCAGATTGTTCTCATTATCTTTTAGGAAGCCCCATCGCTGCATGTTTGTCTTGCACTTTGGCACTTCTACCCTCATACGGTTCAGGGTTTTCCAGACTGTGTATGGCAGGTCTCCACCAGGTGCCAGTTCTTCTTTTGCTGCTTTATGGGGGCTTTTCAAATCCATCTCCCACCTTGCAATACGGTTTTCTGCGGCCGACCTTTCTAGTGCTCGGGTACATGACAGGAAGCTCTTCCTCGAACGAAGCCGTCGGTCAGCAGGCTGGTGTCCATATAGAGGGTGACGCATGTCCTTTTCTTGCTTCGTTTTTTCAGCTTCGGCAGCAATGTCACGTCGTATGTTGGGCGGTGCGATCCCCATAATTAAGTACATCTTGTGTACTGGTGTTGGTTTCAGGCACCCAGTCACAATCCGTGCCATTTCATTCACTGCGATATCAACTTTTCTCGCGTATGTTGACGAACTCCATACTGGAGCGGCGTATTCCGCAGCTGACACACTAAGCGCAAGGGCTGAGGCTCTCAGGACTTTTAGGTTTGCACCCCAGGATCCGTTAGTTAATTTTCTGATGATGTTGTTTCTCGTTGAGACTTTCTCCCTTGTGGCATTGCAATGATGTTTATAGGTCAGTGCGCGGTCCAGTATGACACCGAGATATTTGGGCGTCGGACAATGCGCGAGTCGTTCACCTCTCCATGTAACATTCAATTCCCTATTTGCCTCCGCGTTCTTTAAATGGAAAGCACAGACCTGAGTCTTGGAAGGGTTCGGCCGTAGGTAGTTTGCCTCATAATACTGGGAGAGGGATTCCAAGGTACTGGATAATTTCTCCTCTACATCCAGAAAATTCGTACCTTGTGCTGCAACTGCAGTGTCATCGGCATACATAAATTGGCGCGTGGTGTTTGGCACTGGTTGGTCATTTGTGTATATATTATACATTGCTGGAGCGAGGACGCTTCTCTGAGGCAGGCCGTTCCTCTTATTTCTCCACTTGCTCTTCGTACCCTGGAGACAGACAAAAAATGTCCTATTTTGCAAGAAAGTAGCAATCAGTGATGTTAAATGATAGTCTTTTGTTACATCATATACTTTCCTGAGGAGCCTCCGATGGTTTACAGTATCGTATGCAGCTGTAAGGTCTATGAATGCCACTCCCGTGATCTCTTTTCTCTCAAAACCATCTTCGATATGGTGGGTCAGGTTCAGGACTTGACCGCAGCACGATTTGCCTTGTCGGAAACCTCCCTGCTGTGGGATGATCTGTTGTTCTAAGGCGTTTTCTATGCGACTTAACGTCAGGCGTTCCAAGATCTTAAAACAGTGTCATAAAAGAGACACAGGTCGGAAGTTTTTTGGATCATTAGGGTTCTTTCCCGGTTTCAGAAGAGCAACCACGCGGGCTTTCCTCCACATCTTTGGGATGTGAAGCCTTTCTACTCATGCATTCATCAGATCTAACAGCCACTGTAGGGTATTACTGCCGAGGTTTTTAATTTGCTCGACTCTCAGTTCATCGATACCAGGAGCTCTGTTAGTCTTCAGGCTGGAAATAGCTGCTGTAAGTTCTGACATTGTGAATGGTGCCTTGGGGTGATGGTTTTCCTCTGCCAGAGCACGCGTTAACGGTTCGTGGTATTTTCTGCCATGGGTTTTGCCATTCAGGAGGAGTGTGGTGGCGACTTGGTCTGCAGTGACGTTAGTAAATTTATCATTTGACTTTATGGCGTCACCGTTGAGGTTCTTTAGCAGTTTCCAACCCCTCCAGGTTCTCGACAAGGACACGCCATTTGGCTTTGCGGTTCTCTGCAATGACTTACATGAGTTCATTGTCTGCTAAAAGAGTCTCATCATCAAATGGCTCATTATCGAAGAGCTTGTGGTATCTTTCCAGTAATGGTTTTGCATCATCAGAGAGTCCAGCGATATACTGTGTTCTGCATCCTCGCGGTATTGTCTTCCTAGTCACATTGTGAACTAGACTGACAAAAGAGTCATACATCTCAGGGTGTGGAGGGATTTTTGTTACTTCTAAATCAATAATCTCTCTGAACTTTTTAACCTTTTTAAAGTTAAATCTTCTTTTGAAAGGAACTTGTTCAGGCTTAACAACTGCACTGACCGTGCAAATTATGGGCCGATGTTGTGTATGGGGAATTGGCTCCCCAATCAATTTTTCAGACTGAGCTGCGAGTTTCTTGCTGACAAAGATGTCATCAGGATTGTATCCTTTCTTCCATCTGCCACTGTTACAGCAGCTTGGCAGTTTCGGGTCGTGTATGAGTAGTAGGTCGTGTACCTCAGCCCATTTCTCTAGTTCCGCTCCACTGCTGTTGGTTTCTTTATATCCCCATGCAGTGCTCTGGCAGTTGAAATCGCCCATTATAAAATTAATGTCCTGGTAACTGAAGTTAGCAGGCTCAGTGAAGATAAAAGTAGAGTCTGGAGGCTTGTACACAGAGGTAACGCTATACTGCTGAGTTCGAACAGTTAATATTTCGACGTCATCCCTTTCAGTCAGTGATGCAGATGTGACATTAATTCCTGGCCTCGCGAAAATGGCACTACCGTACTGTTCATGTGGTCTCTCCAGGATCTTTTTCAATCCGTCTATTTTGGGTGAAGGTTTTGTAATGTATCAACGTTGCCCGGGGTGCGCCCGATTGCGGTTTTTGTTTTTATCTTGCTGTCGCAATCTTCGAGGAGGCTCCTTCATTGCGCCCCATGTCTAACTTAATGTAACAGCATTCGTGGTACTTGTAGTGACTTAAGAAATTCTGTAGGGCAATTTATACTTTCTTCAACGAATGCCACCTTATTGATTGCTGTATATATTATCTCTTCACCAAGAATTATCTTTTGAATGTTGAAGTTGATATCGTAAATGACATTATTTTTAGTTGTAAAAATCGCATTTGGAAATAGTCACTCCGAATTGGTATGGTTATGAAAAACTATCCTTAAATTTAGTCTGTAAGCTCATTTTGAGTAGTGACTTGATATCAGAAATGATTGTTGAGATCGATGAGGCCAGTAGGATACGTACCTTCCTCTATCTGTAAAAGCATTTACTTCTGCTTCGTCTTTCAATAGTTCAGCTCACATAGTCTTTGTTAGTTGCATTGTTTTTATACAGGGCCAGAGATATGACTTGTAGTTGGAATAATAGGGTAAACGTTATTGACAACATATTTAACTATTTATTGCAGTAATTCTCTATAAACAATATTTTGCATTTTATTATCCACACTACATTTATATAGAAATTGGATTGGTAGTTAAGCAGAGATCAGTAGTATATTAATGGCATGTATTGTTTATCATTCTTTCTTTCCAGTCATAAGCTCGTAAAAATATATCAGAGAAACTTTAGCTCTCACATTCTTTGTTAGCTGAAGTATGTGTGGCCAAAGGTATATGTGTGGCCTAGCATATATGTGTGGCCATTGGTATGATTTTTTAAGCATGCAATGCTCTTGCCTTCTAGTGTTAACATTAAATTTATATTTCCGAATATACGCCCTATACGCCCTTTATATAAAAACAAAAGTAATCTTGATCGAAAGCTGAAAAAGTGCTATCGCACCATGTAAGTTCCTTAATCGTAACTTAATTTGCTTTTGCGTTTTTGCGGCACGAACTTTGTACACTTACTTTTATCATATATAATGATTACAACTTCGTTCATCGTTTAAAAAAGCCATAAGGTGTCTTCATTATAAAGCGTTTTGATTATAGGCAGCAGTAACAAACAAAAATAATCAGTGGCAAATCTCTCGTTAATAATACCTCCATTGATGAAGACACGCGTAATCGTTGCTGAAATCGGGTAAAATGGTACGCCAACGCCGTGGCCGTGCGTTCTAAGACGTCTTAATGAGGAGTACGCGGCTGGTCCCCATCTTAGGTTCGAGTCGTCTCTCAGGCATGGGTGTGTACGTTGTTCTTAAGTCAATTTTAGTAGTTTTTAAGTATAGGGACTGATGATCGCAGTAGTTTTGTCCCACAATGTTATAAACATTTTAACTATTTTTCTTCTCTCTCTCTCTCTCTCTCTCTTTTTAACGGTACAAGGTTTTTGTTACAAATTGTTTACTGTGGAGTCATTAGGTTGTTTTCCATGGTTTGTGCTCCACGGCTGTGATATGTTTCCAATACTCTGGGATTTGCAGCTATCAGTCGATCTTTTTTAAAAAATCTTTATTAGCAAATCATGATTTCGGACAATAAGTGGCAATTATCAATGCATATGTTTAACTGAAGACATTATTAATATAGATAACTCACACCATGCCAAGTATGACAACTGGCGTGGTGTGAGTTTATCGGTCGTAAATGATGGACTACCACCATAACTAGTAGATTTTTTAGGAGTTAATAAACTTCTGATAGTTTTCAGATGCATTTCATAACATCTGTACAGATTCTGAACTACAATGCCAAAGATCAACGTTGCCTGAAATACAGCAAGACAATTACGTCAGACACTGTGAGTGGTGAGGCACTGGTATTTGAAATTAAGTTACTAATTAGCGCCTTTGTGACGCTCACTGGTGCGGACTGTTGGAACAGTTAATATAAAGGAGACGGGAGAAACGTATGCATAACTAACCTCCTGCAATTTAATAAGGAATGTCCGTAAAAGTACAGTGACGTAGCAATTGCTGTGGCGTAACAGGGTGCAGATGGTGCAGTTAGATTAAATTAGCTCTTTGTTCCATTCGTATAGACGAGATCCTCGTAGATGTGAAGCACATATTTGAATCTGAAATAATAATACTAATAGTATCGTTACATAAATACATTATTTGGTTCTATTCAAAAATTCGTCAATGGAGTAGAAAAAGTTGACCGCTGTTAAGTCTTTCAGGCTCTTCTTAAATTGATCTTTATTTTTAGATAAAAATTTATGGTTGCTGGAAAATTATTGAAAATGTTTGTTTCTGAGTAGTCGCTCCCGTTTGAAGAAAGTGCTTCTAAGTCCTTGTGTAGATCGTTTTTGTTCCTAGTATTCTGTGTATGAACTATTCTGTTTGTTGGAAATGGGGTATATTATTTAAGAGAAATTTGATTGAGGTTCGCATCTTCATGGCTCTCTGGCTAGTTCAACGGAGCCGAAAAACTAGCGATGCACTGGCCACTACTGTTGGACTGTCCCAGTGCGACTGAATCCCACGACATCCTCAGAGAAGGGCTCAATCGTCTGGATCGTATCATCTGTGTTTAACGTTGTTAACAACATCATGCTGTTGCCCAACACAGTGCGGAATTATAGTGACGGGATAGTTTCATTAATGTCCTTTTTATCACCTCTTAATCCTTCTATGGCCATTCTGAGCAGTGCTGCGTCTGAATGTTTTCTCTAATAGTACTCAAGGACATATAGCAGCAGTAATAATGATAATAATAATAATATAGTCTTCTTTTCCGCAGGACACAATTGAGAAGTATGACTTCAGGGGCATGGAACAAGTCAATACACGAAGTTTAACACAATAAAAGTCGACCACTGTACGTAACAAGAGCCTTGTTTTACCACTAAAATTAGCAAATAAGGTCCGTTTGAACCACCGGTTACTCCCTGCTATAAAGCCTTGTTCCCTGGCCAAAACTGAGAACCGGCTCGCTTCAAATTACTTCAATAACAGGAAGTTAATACTACAGTGGTCAATATACATAGCAGTTCACACGTTATTACACACATGCATTATAAGTAAGCCACCATAATTAAAGTTATCTTAGAAAGGTGGCAAAGAAAACATTTATGGCGCAATGGACTTTAGATCTCAATTAAAATTGCACCTGAACTTGTTGTCAGCACTTGTGGAGAACAATATTAAATAAAAGAGGGAAGGTGCTCTAAAACTACAATTTATAAGCAACTTATGGATTATGCTGATGTTAGACTTGTTTATTCAGACACAAAACAAGCAAAATTAGGAACCAATTTTGTTAATACAATAAAATGCATCTCTTACATGGATTAATGCAGACGGTGCCCAGCCTAAATAATGCATGATGCAACGCTACTGGGGGGAAGGATTCACAAACAACACTCATTCGCTCACACACACGCAATGCCACAGCGAAACTCATCAAAAACAGCCTGCTGAGACGAGGCGGAAGCAGGCGCCGCTATCGTAGGCGAAATTCAGCAAGTCAGAGGTAGCACAAAACACAAGTACTAAAACACTTTGAAGCTGAGTCTGGTCTGTCGTGCCAATTTTGAGATGGTGTGTGTGTATAGCCAAATTGGACCGCGAGCAAACATGCTAATGGTGACATTGCTACGTTACTCCACTGAAGGTGAAGTGGCTGAAAGTCGGATTCATTATACAAAATCACCGTGGATTCTTAAGTTGCAGTCTGTTAGAAATCGAGATAGGTACTGCTTTTATAAGAGAAGTGGCGTGAACTCAGGCGACTAGCTGCATATCCCGGGAGTCGGAACTAGGACACATGTCGTTCCGAACACCGATAAATTGAATAAATTCAGATTTCGAAAAATAAAGAAAATTAACTACAGCATGCAACCCATAAAAATGCTTAGAATAATATAAGGAAGCGAATGAAATACAGATACACGCGATAGGGGGCGATTACAGAAACGGATGAAGTCCCGTCTCAGAAAAACCACAAAAATAAAATAATTACAAAGTCGGAAAAATAAAATTAAGAATTACAGCATGCAACCTATATAAATGTTTAGAATTACATAAGGAAGCTATTCAAGGAGGTTGTACAAGGCTCAGAGAGAATTACTGACAAATCAGAGTGGGAACTACAAGTTGGAGAAGAAACAGCGAAATTAAAACAGGCGGGGAGAGAAGATCGTGAAATATTAGTGGAAATCAGAAAGATACCCAAATAATTACTTGCCTGATGGGCATGAAACAAACAAGAGTGAAAGCTGAAGGCTTTGTTCTATAAACGAACCACATGGAACACACATCACTCACGAAAGGAAACGATGAGAAGAATTTTACATGCACTGTATAAAATGAACATCTCACCTATTAGATATTGGGCCCACAAAGCTAGAAAGTATTTAAACAGATTCCATACACCGTCACATGATCACAAAAGGTTTTAACACACCACGCCGTTATCAAACTGCAACTAGAATCACACACACCGCGTTTATCTATGGGAAGTCACTGAATTGAAAAACGATAACATATTTTCACACACGATCGGAGAAAATATTCCAAAAAATGATTCTAAGTTCATGAATCTAAGTTAACCATGCTAGTCAATGAAACGCTACCATCTCCAGAAACAAAAGCAGAACCAACCTTACCTCACCAGACCCCCAGTACCGAATGATCAGCCGCGTGGCCACCGGGGCCCGGGAAGACGCGGGAAGCCACCAGAAGCTGGAAAATTCACGACAACAGCGGTGGTGGGGGACCGAGAGACTCGCCAACCAGCTCGCAACCAAAGGGTGTGGAAACCTCTTTGGTAGTATCAGCAGCTATCGATACTGAGCCAGAGAGAACGATGCAAAGTGAGCTGTCAGTCCCCACATTCAAACAGCCATAGATTCACGCACACACTTAAAAGCAAAACAACTGCACATTCTCACAGTGACAGTGGCGTAGCGGAGAAGCTGTACTTATGCCACATTAATTAATATGATAATAATTTATTAACATAACAAAATAAGAAAAACCTAGCAATATTAACTAATATTTTATCACATGAAATAAAAATGCTATTCCTCCAGCCTTGAAGAGAGTGCGGTTCAAGTTTTAACAAAATGATAATCTAACGACATTAAATAAATTATAACTTTACATAAACTGTACAAAAATATATGGAAGATGACAGACGGTCGTCTTTCAACAAGAATGGTCATAGAAAAACTTTAAATAGTTCTACGCACATGACAATCTTAAGCCAACATGAAAAGAATCAATAACAACAAAAAAGGAAATTAGCTTAATTTTTTAACATTTCCAGGAGTTCCTCGACAGAATAAAAGGTGAACAACAAGGTAACTCTTCAGTTTAGATTTGAAAGTGCATGGAGTTCTTGTGGCAGCTTATTGAAAATGGATGCTAGTAGGTATGCTATGGGAGTTCTGGATAGAAATTTGGGGCTTCTGGATAAGCCTGAGGGGTTCAGACGAGAATGTGAAACTTTGACCGTCTGGTTGCCTACCTCGCAGGGATCATACAACGATATGGCGGATATAAACAACGAGATGGCGGACAAAAGCAGTGTGGCGGACACAAACAACAGTATGGCGGTGTTGGCGGAGGACATAGCAATTATTTCATTATCGTGAGCTGTATTCCCAGCCCCCTTGAACACCAAGTGATTAAGGACTATAAAAGTCTCAGCTGGCGTAATTTAGAATGTGTGGGTACATGCAATGCACAGACAGTAGTCAGGCGCATGTGTCAAGACCAGTACTATCGAGTACAACCTCTGGTTTCAAACAACAACTGAAGCCTCTAAAGTTCTTCTTCAATAGCAATTATTTCATTATCGTAAGCTGTATTTTCAGCTACCCCGGACTCTAGTAACATGAGCAATCGCTCCAGCAGTTCATTTGGATCATCCCAATGTTCAGTATTAGTTTTCCAATTATTTTCGTTCTCACCATATCCGTCCAGCCTTTTTAGCCAAAACACCTTTTTTATCTAACAAGAGGTGAATTATCTTAGTATACTTGTAACCCTCATTGACATTTATTGAT
Source organism: Locusta migratoria (assembly GCA_026315105.1). NCBI lineage: Eukaryota > Metazoa > Arthropoda > Insecta > Orthoptera > Acrididae > Locusta > Locusta migratoria. Next base: position 367,733,331 of record CM048745.1, on the reverse strand, counting down.
CTGTGGAAATTATAACTTTGTCTATATGCATTGGTGGCAAATAGTATTTTAGCATAATTGCAAAGATCCATAGCTGTATAACTGTTTTTACCGCGTCTGTTTTTAAACAAGAGATTATACAAACCTTTCATTCCAGAATATTCTGCTTTATTAATTATTAAATTATCTCCATCAGTTTGTACTGGGGAATTTCCAATATCCCACATCTTTAATTCATCATCAAACCTAATGCCATATATATAGGATCCACTGTTTTTCTGTCTTGGGGTTTAGGAAAAATAAATTTCGCCAGTCTTCCTTCGTTCTCGTCACCGCTATCATCATCATTGTTATCATCATTATCCCCTCCTCCTTCTTCCTCTAAATCATCTTCAACTAGAGCTGTGTCATCTGGTTTTATGTCTTCAAGTCTATTCTTTTTATCCACAACTCCAGGTTTGAGCTGGTGGGTCTCTTGAATCAGTCTCTATAGTGATTGAGTTACTGATTTCATTACTTTGCTCAGTACACTCTCAGCTTCTGCTTCATGCCTTTGTAGTAAAACAAATTTCTTGTGTACAGCGTGTCGAGCTTCCAGTACTTGCTTGTTAAGTTTCATCTTATTACAGTGAATGTGCAGTGGCGTCTTTTGGTACTAGATTTTTTTATGATTTACCTTTTCATCAATGCAGTTGTGCTGCGACATGATATATATATATATATATATATATATATATATATATATATATATATATATATATATGTGTGTGTGTGTGTGTGTGTGTGTGTGTGTGTGTGTGTGTGTGTGTGTGTGTGTTACTACACACATACACACGCACTGTAATGATACACTAATTTTTTTTTATCTTTGATCAGCGATGCTTATCACCTCTGGTTCCCTCTGACTTGCAATACAACTAATTTAATTTCGTTCGTCATTTTTTTACTTCCGAACAAGCGAGAAGACGGAACTGTGATAGTAGTTTTACTCCCTCTCTTTTCTGTATCCGATCTGTGAAGATGTCTTTCCTACCTGTATCCACTCATGTAAGTAAGAATAATGCAAGCTGTTGCTGAAAATATATGACTTAAATTTAAAAGCATTCCCTCTCCTTGGTTTTCATTTATATCAAACTCCTCCATGTGAAATATTTAATTTCTTAATTTTTTTCAACTCATCGATATCCGTAATAGTTTAATGTTCATACGCCATTACAATCGCTTCGCATTGTCTGCAAAATTTCAATCAGAATCAATCATCTTTAAACAATACTTTGCTTGATTTTAGAACCTGCAGTCATTTCTTTTGTAATTTCACGAAGTCCAATCATTTTTTTTTATTATTCTATCATTACCAGTAACTTCATGTTCCACCCACAGTCACACAACAATGAAAAGCGAAGTGAACAGTCTGAACATTGATCTCCTATGGAAAGTATCTCGAAAGTTCACATATCAAATAAGTAAAAGTTATCATTTCCAGCTTCTACAATACGAAGTGCAGGATCCAGCTAGATGCTTTCCATAAGTATTATAACGTGCTGTTGCTGTTGCTTGTTAATGTGCAACCTGCGGTTTATTTGGTTTAATGTTCATTTTGTGTTGTACTTTAACTAAATTATTTCAAATTCAGAAATTCGGTATCATCAATTTCTTGTCCAAAATATAATCGTGGAATCTACTTTAACAATTATGTCATCATACAAAGCAAGGGCAACGTTATAACACACACACTCACACACACACACACACACACACTGCACAATGCAGCTCCTATGCATTAATACAAATATACTTATCAAAATTACAGGGATAATGTCAATTATATAAATCATCATCTTCACTTATAACTAAGAAATTATGCACTTTAGCACTCCATGTCTCTTTACATATCTCATTGAATGCATTACATGTCATATCAGCATTAATGTGATCACTGACAATGTGTCGCATATTACGTTTGTCTTGCTTGTAGACAACAATAACATTAGCATTATCTCTATTTAACTGTTTTGGAATTTTGCTGTAAGTCTGACATCAGTAAAAACCGTCTATGCCATAATGCCGACCCATTGAAAAGTATGCTCTCATATTATTTTTTATCGCAAACCATGTCATCGAAAATGAAGTGAGGAAGTGCTTTATCCGGCAGTATTACTTCATCATTACTCATGAATGGAAAATATCAGATATCTCCAATGTCTTCAATTACTTGAACTAAAAATTTGTATTTATATTGCTGCAAAGATTTGGAGAACACATAAATGTTCTTAAATGACAGACCATTCTCATGCAAAAGAAGATTAATTATCACATTCGTTTTTCCACAGTTTGAAGAGTCTGATATAATACATCTAAATGTATCTGAAAATAGATTTCCATGTTTGTGATTCTGAGCAGCTGACGTCACATCATTCTTTTCGGCAATAGGAGCAATGGGAAGTTGGTATCTTGATGTTAACTAGTGAGTCTTATATAAAAAGAGTAAAGGTATTCATATGTTCGAAGTTCACGAAGAAAGCGTGGTGGATCACTTCTTAATAGCGCAATCAGTCGTCTACTTGTCAACTACATATACATGATTACTCTTATTGCAGACCAGTCACAAAGTACAACGACTGCAAAGAAGTGATGTTCGAATCAATAAACGAGACTCAGCTTGCATAGAACACGTACTGTGTACGCAAAACACCCAAACAAAAAAAATGTTCAAATGTTTGTAAATCAATGGGACTCAACAGCTTGGTTATTAGTCCCTAGCTTACAAACTACTTAACATAAAGTAAACTAAACTAAGGACAACACAAACACCCATGCCCAAGGGAGGAATCAAATCCACAATGGTGGACAGTTGTGCGCATCACAACCATGGCTAATCTGCCACGGCACATCCAAATAGTTTTTCTGACGGGCATAGAGCAGACTTGGTTCTAGCAGATAGAGCAGTACAAAGAATAAAGGCCTCAGATGCTAAGTTCAGTGAAAAAATAGGCGCCCTAACAGTGGCTGGTGCAATGAAGGCCAAGTTCAAACTCGGTATGGTGGTGTTAATAAAAAGAATATTAATAATAATAATAAGAAGAAGAAGAATTTGAAGAGGAATAAAGTTATTGGAGATAATGAGATGAAAGGATTAATTTAATAAAATCGCTCTGGTCTTAAGTCAATGAAACCTGGCACTAATTTCTGTGAAGCAGTGAAAGTGGCTCATAAAACTGCTTTGGATGCAGGAGGTGCAGCAGGCATAGCCAATGCAATTGTAGATGCAAAAGATGCTCGCAAAGAGCTGTCCGAGTTGCAATGACATAACCAAACAATGGAGGCCATAGCGCTTCACAAATGCAAGTGGCTGTTTTTAGGGCATTATAGGAAGAATGGTTTTGGGCTATATGTGAGGAAGGAAAAAGAATCTCATTAAACAGACTTCCCAAGAGAGTGCTTGCAAACATCGACTTAGAACACTATGCTAGAAAACTTGAATTACCACACTTTCGAGGTGTCTCCATGACAGACATTTCACCTAATAAACCTAAGAGATATGAGAGTGCAATTGTCAACCTTCAGACAGATAGTGATCCTGGCTCCCAATGGGTTTCTTTTAAGAAGAGGGGAAATGATGTCTACTACTTTGTTTTGGCAATTTATCGCCTCCTCTAGAAATAGTCAGGTATTTCAAAAATTGAACTATTAAGTATAACTAAAATATAATACTAAGAGCCATAGGTGTGGTCATCTTTGATTAAAGTTTCTAAATACCAGATAAATTACTGTGAATTCCAATACATAATGAATGTTGGTGAGGACGGCAGGACAGCCTCAATTAATTTGTCTCATCATCATTCCTACGAAATTGCATTACTCAACTTACATTTATACAATTCTATACTGAACATTACGTCTAAAAAACAATAATTTTTACTTCTATGACTACATTGGTAATAATGAAATTCTAGACAAAGTTCCTATAAAACCTGAAATGTACAAACTGAAAGATATATTTTCATCTTTAATAATGGATAGTGAGTTGAGTTGTACAATGCCTAGCTTGTCAATGATGATGCGCCGGAGGATGATAAACGAAAGAACTGAGAATCTCTTACAATGAACATTACAAACGATGTAAAATCTGGTGTAATGTAGTTGTTGATTTTAAACTGGATAATAATATTGGTTCAGTCATAGGTTTTGAGAATATGTATATTGACAAGAAAACTTCACCTTTAGCTGTGAATGATGTAAATATTCAGAATGTTAATGTGCTATGCATAGATTGCAACATTTCGGCTGGATTCTTCCGCAATAGTGCTCATACACACACATTACCTCAGTTCTGGCCCACATCCCACCTGGATATAAGATTGTGGAACCACCAAATTCACCCATTTACATGCCACTTGTTTTACAACACATTAAAGAGTAAAGTATAGCTGTTACAGATCAGGACAGGAATCTAGTTGATTTCGAAATGGAGGAAATAACTGTGAGATGACATTTAAGGAAAAAAAGAGATGGTAAACCTCTACAGTCAACAACTTACGCATGATGAGATGAATGTATCTACAAAAAGAAATTATAAAAAGAAAAAGATTCAAATGAAGAAGAAAGGGGCTATATATAAAAAGAGGAAGAAGATTTATATAAAAAAAGTGTTGTTTCCATACAATTGAAAACTACTATCAAGAGTGGGCTATAGTGTGCTATGAATACATGTCACTGTGTGAATTCTCATTCAGAACTGCTACTAGATAAGGAAGACAATGTCTTATTTACTGAGTGTGAGCGAGAAGATTAACACCAGTAACTCCGGTACCCGATTCATTATCGTAGATAGCAACCGTTCAGTCGACCAAATTTCGCTTACAATGATAAAATATCAATAGAGATACACATTAAAGACTTGCACCTGTTGCCTTGAGAGAGCCATCCTTATATTCACGGTCGTCTACTAACGGCGGATGGATTGGAAATGTCTACTGATATTCATTTAAACAAAAATTGTATGCTTCACTTGTTTTCTGAAATTCAATATCATTTGAATAACAAGCAAATACAAAAGGTGCACAATCCTGGAATTGTAAAGCTGATAAATGCCTCATTCACACTGAATGAAGCTAAAGTATCGCAAAATACAGGATAGGAGGAGGAAGAGGAACTAAAAGAATTTGCCGATGGGAGTTTCAGCTTCTGCATTCCACTGAACATGACACTCAGCTTTGCTGATGATTTTATAGGAAGATTATTTAATCACATCCAGGGTCTTGTAATTTTTTTTTCTTTTAGAATTTCCTGCTTCAATCGTACTGTTTGTAACCTTCCTATCGGTACTCACCAATACGAATTGGGTAATACATAACTCAGGGTAGTAAAATGTTTATGGCACATTGTATCTGTTCGTAAGGGTGAGTTATGTATGTTAAAGTCTATGCCATAAACAGCTACCCAATCTGTTTAAACAAGATCAATAATTAATCTGTAGTTTAGCCGGTCTATTAATCTACATATCATGATGTGAAGATATATCTGAACAAACATAAATTAAACCTCTGAATAATCAACGAAGTGGATTCTAAGATAAAGAAGTGATTCACTCACGAAGTAATTCTTTATTAATACAGCTTATTTCTCTTTCTGGTCATGAAAATGCGGAGGTGGTTCTACTTTATACATCAGTAAATAATTGAATATTTACCAAATTATTGTTCATGAGAGGCACCAGAAGAATCACATGCACTCGAGAGTAAAAGTTCCAAATTATTACTCGTAAATTAGGAAAGTCTATCAAACACTGCAGTTACAAATTAATCTGCGATTCCAGTATTTGTTATAAAACACATGTGAACACGACTGCTGATTAATCACAGTTACACAGCCCTACTACCGTGCATAGTTTACCACTTTTCACCAGCGATTAAGTTCTGCACTCACAGTCCCGTAAATTTTCTAAGTCCACACATGCCTATCTCTTCAAATCACAAGTTCATAACGCCACTTCAGATCGTCCAGCGTCACAACCTTTCACCACCACATCCAAGTTATGAGTTCCTTTCCAAGCATTCGAAAGCATCCTCTCCCTGCTCCCAAAATTGTATCCTTTCGCGCATCCTAACAAATCATCTTTAAAATACAATTTCCCTCCCAAAATATTATACATTTGAATATCACAGAATTAAATGCTTTGACTACCTCCCTACAAATGTTGTTTACATTTAACAAACAAATATATATTTAAAAATACTAAAAAACAGTTGAGAGTTGAAGCTCTTTGCTCAGATATCCATTAAGCGAGGTGTCTCACTGTTCAAATATACTGCTGCCGTCGAAATATAGTTACACAATAAATATTTGATTAATCATGGTTTTTTAAACAAATATATTCAGTTCTTGTCCACAAATAATTATTGTAAAGTTGGTCGATTGTTCTATGGGTGGAGTTGTCATGTGTGAACTATGTCCTTGGTTAGGAATTATTATATATAATGTTTAGGACAGCAATTAATTATCTTGGGTCGCCACCATATTTATCCAAAATATGGAAAATTAAAATGTTACTGATCAGCTATGATGTGATCATAGATTCAAACATATAATAAATATTCCTACTCTATTGCAGTGTATCAAACTAAACAAAATGTACTTGAAAAATTATTGGTAAACTGTGGAATTTAACTATTCTGTTTTTCCCTCCGAAATAGTGACAAAGGAACGCTCTTAAATGAAAGACGATCTGCTCAAAATCAATTTATTATAACTTACATTCAGATGACATTTCCTATCATGTAAAACAGATAATGGTATTCACACAATCTTTTACAAATGTTAAAACATTGAGACACAAAAAATGACTGGCTGAGTCAAAGGTCGGAGGTTTTGCAAAACAGAATGCTATTAGATTGGTTATACAGGGGCTTGAAATTATCGTTAACCCTAAGCTCCCCAGAGTAAATAGGCAGATCTCAAAGGAATAAAATAAGGGACAGAATCCAACAAGTCTGATTCATATAACGTTGTGCTATATATACAGCCGCTGGAGCCAAACCCCTGGGGCGCCAGACGGGCAGAAAGCTTTCCTCTCTTGCAAAACGGCCGAATGACTAAAAAGGCAGTTCCTGCTATCGCCCACCGTAAGCCGCGGGCCAGCATTGTAAAGCATTCCACATACTCCGCCGCCTGTAGCGTCGGCGTCAAACAGGTCAAGCCAGCCCCTCTCGTCCGTCCCCGAAGGCGAGCGAAAGTTGGTGGGAGGGGGAGACCCCCCCCCAAGAGCGTCTCTCTCTGCGCGGCCTGGACGTGCCCAACACGTAAAACACTTTTTAGCTGCCAAGCTGCGCCAGTAAACATTAAAAATCCTGAAGTTTTCATATAAACATAGAATGTACTACAATCCCAGGAGCCCATCACCCCTGATGTGTCCCCAAAGGCACAGAAATCAAAATAAATAAAGATCTACAAAGAAAAATGTTACATATTTCAATAATTAGCGTAAAGAGAAAGGTACAGTAACACAAGGTTAGTATGAAAAATAGACTACTTCAGCCCCCGTCTCACATTATAACTATTTATATATAAATTATCTGCTGCATGTCTACTATTTTTAGTCGGCCATGAAATATTTAAGTGGCAGTCTACAACATAGAAAACGAAAGTAACTAAGAATAATATTAAATATAATAAAATACATATATAAATGCAATGCGCTTTGCTGGTTTCATGTTTTATGTTTCTGTGGTGGAATCTATGTTCTGACACAAGAATATTACTACCTCAACGAAAAGCAGAACAAGAGAGTAAAACAAAGTTTATTGAGAGAATACGAAAATAATGTGGTACGTCTTTTAAGATAGGTACCATGGTGTAATGCTGTCCATTTGCGTCTTAGTCTGTCACTGATAAACACTATGTATCAATAATTGTAAATATGTCTTATAATATTTTCATAGTACTGAAATTTGTCGGCTTTTTATCTGTAAGGTATATTGAAATTCTAAGTACAGCTTTTGATTCTCTCAAGTCTCCTGAATCTATTCATATAACTATATTTGACGTATAAACATACCCTGATTTTATATGGATGTTTAGAATAATTTGTGTGGCTATATTGTATTTCAGTTGCAATCTGTGTTAGCCGCCCTCACTCATGCAAGACAGTCACTTCCTGTTTCCGAGCACATGACGTAAACCCTGACTACCTGGTACCACATTCACTAGGTCCAAACTGTTAGCTTGCCGGCTGGGGAACCTAACAGCCTGGCAAAATACGCCTTTCACATGGAAACTATCAGCTTCTCCCTGTATCTGTAATGTCACACTGTTTACCATGCCTCACGAACTTTGTACTCTCACGTTATCTGTGTGGATCGTGCTAGTCATTATGTCATGCGACGTGGGTGCTGACGCGATGCCAACTACCATAATTTGGCCTTCAAGCAATGTACATTGCATGTACCCACACACTCTATTCATGGATAGGTTGTATTTTATAAGTTTACCAAGACTATCTGGAAAATATACATTATCTACACTCAGATCTACCTTTAAGTCCTGAGAAATAATGCCACCTCCATACCTAAAAAACTGATAATCACGTTATATAATAAAAAGAATTATGTCATTCACTATCTAAATTTAAAATATTGTTTAAACAACAACCTCATTCTAAGAAAAATTCTTAGAGTATTGTCATTCTGTCAGGCTCCATGGATTATGTTTATATAGACATTAATGCTGAGAAACGTATGGCTGCCACCAATGACATTAAGAAATAAAAATCCAAACTAATGAATAACAGAGTTTTTGGAAAAACGATTCAAAATGTTCGAAAAATTGTTGATGTAAATCTCGTGACGAAATGGGATGGGCGCTATGGCGCTGCAGCTTTAATTGTGAAGCCAAATCATAAAAGTAGTGTTATATTTAAAGAAAATTTAGTAGCCATAGAGTTAGGCCGACTCAATTTAGCATTCAATAAACCAATAGCTGTGGGTGTGGCCATTTTAGACCATGTTAAAAAGTGCTATAGTGACACAGATAGCCTAATTTGCCACATAAAACCGCTAATAGTTATGATGTGATTAGAAACGATGCATATGAGTGGTTTGATACATCGAGTTATCCTGTAGACAACAAATATAACATTCCACTTCTGAATAAAAAGGTGGTAGGTTTAATGAAAGTTGGAAATGTTAGAATTTATAGGTCTGAGGGCAAAAACGTACCCACAAGAAACAGAAAAACAATGGATTATGCTAAGAACTAATGGCCTAAAATGCTCTTCTGCTAAATCTTTAAGTATTAACGACTATCGACAACTGTGTTAAATGATATAGAGACAACTTTGAACAATACATAATCCGATCAAAACTACACACCGTCTCAACAATAAAAGAATCTAAATTAGCTTTATCATCAAACGATGATAAATGCTACATCCTCAATGATAAAGTCAGTACTTTAGCTTGGGGACACTTTCAAGAAAACAGCTGACTGCACAACAGAATGAGTAACTGTTATATATATTATCGAGGAAAAAATTCCTAACAGGAAAATTATATGTAAAAAAATAGATGAAGTCTACTTACCAGGCGAAGAAGAAAGCAGTATGCCTAGGTGTACTTGCGTCTGTGTAAATGTGTAGGTGTGTGTGTATTTGTTTACCCTCCTTTTTTCCCCCATGGTAAGTCTTTCCTGTCCCGGGATTAGAATGACTCCTTACCCCCTCCCTCTCCAGCGAGAGTCTCGCTTTCCGTCCCCTTCCACCGCTGTTTTTTGGGTTTTCCAGCTTCTGGTAGCTTTCCGCGCCCTCGTGGCCGCTCGGCTGTCCATTCTGTGCTGGTCTTTTGGTGAGGTAAGGTTGGTTCTGCTCTTGTGTTTGTAGATGGTAGCGTTTCGTCGGCTAGCATATTTAACTTAGACTCGTGAACTTAGAATCATTTTTTGGAATATTTTCTCCGATAGTGTGCGGAAATGTGTTCTCGTTTTTCAATTCAGTGATTTCCAATAGATAAACTCGGTGTGTGTGATTCTAGTTGCAGTTTGATAACGGCTTGGTATGTTAAAACCTTGTGTGATCATGTGGCGGTGTATGAACTCTGTGTAAATACTTTCTAGCTTTGTGGGGCCCGATTTCTAATAGGTGATATGTTCATTTTTGTACAGTGCATGTAAAAATCTTCTCATCCTTTCCTTCCGTGAGAGATGTGTGTTCCACGTGGTTGGTTCATAGAACAAAGCCTTCAGTTTCCACTTTTGTTTGTTCCATGCCCATCAGGCAAGTAACAATGCGGGTATCCTTCTGATTTCCACTAATATTTCGCGATATTCTCTCCCCACCTATTTTAATTTTGCTGTTTCTTCTCCAACTTGTAGTTCCCACTCTGATTTGTCAGTAATTCTCTCTGAGCCTTGTACAACGTCCTTCAATATCTTTCTAATGTAATTCTAAACATTTATATGGGTTGCATGCTGTAATTCTTAAGTTTATTTTTCCGAATTTGTAATTATTTCATTTTTGTGGTTTTTCTGAGACAGGATCTCATCCGTCTCTGTAATCGCCACTTATCGCGTGTAGCTGTATTTAATTCGCTTCCTTATTTAATTCTAAGCATTTCTATGGGTTGCATGCTGTAGTTAATTTTCTTTATTTTTCGGAAACTGAATTCATTCAATTTTATCGGTTTTCGGAACCACGTAGGTCAGAGTTCCGACTTCCGGGGTTTGCAGCTAGTCGCCTGAATTCAAGCCAATTCTCATATAAAACCAGTACCTAGATCGATTTCTAACATACTACAACTTAACAATCCACTGTGATTTTGTATAATGAATCCGATTTTCAACCACTTCAGCCAGTGCAGTGTGTGCATGCAACGTAGCCGTGTGTCGCCGTTAGCGTGTTTGCTCGTGGTCCAATTCAGATGTGAGTTAACTTGGCTATACACACGCACCATCTGAAAACAGGCACGACAGACCAGAACCAGCTTCAAAGTTTTTTTTTTATATTGTGTTTTGTGCTACCTCCGACTTGCTGAATTTCGCCTACGATAGCGGTGCCTGCTTCCGCCTCGTCTCAGCACGCTGATTTTGGTGAGTTTCGCTGTGGCATTGCGTCTGTGTGTGTGAGCGAATGAGTGTTGTTTGTCATTCCTTCCCCGCAGTAGCGTTAAATCATGTGTAATTTAGCCTGGACAGCGTCTGCATTAATCCATGTAAGAGATGCATTTTGATTGTATTAACAAAATTGGTTCCCCATTTTGCTTGTTTTCTATCTGAATAAAGCAGCATAAGTTCAGTTGCCTATAAATTGTAGTTATAGAGCACCTTCCTTCTTTTATTTAATATTGTTCGTCACAAGTACTGAGAACAAGCTCGGATGCAATTTTTCTAATGTTACATTCCGTCGCGCCAAAAATTATTTTTAGCCACGTTTCTAAGATAACTGTAATTGTGGTGGCTTATTTATTAATGAAATAAATCGTAATTTGCGTTGTTATGGCATCACTGTATTAGGTTTAGATGGAATACCAAACTGTGGCGAATGAAAATTTGTGCCCGGCCGGGATTCAAACCCGGGATCTCCTGCTTACTAGGCAGACGCGTTGACTACTCCGCCACCGAGGACGCAGTGACCAGCCCCACTGCAGAGGACTCTTCCCTGAAAGTCTCCCGTCACACACAAATCTCCGTTCGCCACGCTGTCTCTTTCCTATACCACAGCCCAAGGCTTTGTAGCAGGGAGTAACCAGTAGTTCACACGGACCTCATTTGCTAATTTTAGTGATAAAACAAAGCTCTTGTTTCGCACAGTGGTCGACTTTTAAGTTTGACACCGCAATGGGCCGCAGAGGTGCTCTTCAATTTGCCCGCTGTTCGCAGTCGGCCGCTTACAGGACATTGGGGGTTGGGACACAGTAATCTCCGAGGCGACGCGGGTTACCGGTACACGTCTGCCGTCGGACGCAAGTTCTCACCTTATCCTAGCGACGCAGTGGCCCTTCCTATTAGCACTCAGCACTCGCAGCGTGGAGTCGATTTCCGTAAAGTCGCGTATCCACTTTGCGCGGCAGCGTTCGAAGCTGTGCCGCGCGCAACGGATACGATGCTGCCTACCGCGGTGGAGCGCCCCGCGCAGCGACCTGAAGCGGAGCCGTCTGTCGACCGTGTCACAGGAACAAGAGCTCAGCGTGCTGTGCTCGCGCAGGCCAGGCGGTACCCTGCTGTTCGGGTGCGGCAAAGATGGACAACTACACTCGGCTTGCCTTGGCAGAGCTGTAAAAGACAAAAGACCTGTGGCATACAATGAACAAGGGTTATTATCACAAAAAAAAAAAAAACACGCTTGAAGAGGCAGGCAAAGACATAGAATAAATAGGGTCATAAATATACAAAACTAGATGACCCGGTGAAGTTCGTATCACTTATCTCTCAGTATAAACCATATTAACCGTTAACGTCCCAGGTGCGGTCTCACAGACCGCAAACGCTTATTGTTAGTGAATTGTTAATGGACAGGGGGGAGGGGGGGGGAAGGATAACACAGCGCTGTGTAATCAAAAATGTTCAAATGTTTGTTAAGCTTATGGGACTTAACTACGGGGTCATCAGTCCCTAAACTTACAAACTACTTATGAACTACTTACGAACTAGGACCGCACAAATATCCATGCCCGAGGGGGGATTCGAACCCCCGACCGTAGTGGCCGTGCTGACCGTGACTGGAGCGCCTCAGTCACCTCGGCCACCGCGGCCGGCGTAGTGTAATCGTTGCTTCCAACACCTGCACTTTTTTATATTGTCAGTAGCCACGTTAACGCGAGACGGAACAATATTATCACATCTTCTTTTGTGCTAGCGGTCTTTTGTGCACCGGGGTCTCTGTGTTATGGATTTCGCACCGAGCTATTGCTCTAACGTACGTGCTACAGTTCCCCGTTTTGAGTATACTGTTTTCAAATGATTTGAAGTCCGCCTCCGTAGTCCAGTGGACAGCGTGGTTGGTTGCCACGCAGGGGGCCCCGGTTCGATTCCCGGTCGGGTTGGAAATTTTCTCCACTCGGGGACTGGGTGTTGTGTCGTCCTCATCATCATTGACCCGCAAGTCGCCGAAGTGGCGTCAGCAAAAACTTGTACCAGGCAGGCCGAACACGATCCCATTTGGGGTCTAACGGTCATAAATGCCACACGATCATCATCAAATGGTTTGAAGACCATTCAGGAACTGAAGTGGAATCAGACAGTGACTATGACATTCAAAGTGAACATAATTCAGACTCATAATAGTGTGAAAGTGAAGAAGAAATTGTATTGGCACCTGTGAAACGTAGAACATGCTCCACCTGTGACCCAAAACGGAATAGAAAAACATGTTCTGTTTGCCACTGTTGCAAAAAGCCCACCTACTTGAGTGTTCTATCAAAATTTAGAGTGCAGAGAAAACATTTGAAAAGACAAAAGTTACCAACAAAGCAGTAGTGAAATTCTTTAATGTGAATTTTTTTCGGAGAGTTTCTTATGTTTTTACCATTAAATGCACAGTAAACAATAAAAATAGGGCACAAAGTAAAATTTAAAGACCAGAGTATTTGACTTTTTACAGTGATAATAAAATAATGTAATGTTAAATCCATTTTCTGCATTTTTATGTTTGAATATATATATATATATATATATATATATATATATATATATATATATATATATATATATTTCATACAATTAGTTTTAAAATACATTCATTTTGGAGAATTTATGTAGACAAAAGTAGCCTTTTGCGTAATAAATTGAATTAGTTCACTTAGATAACAATCAGGACTATTTATGATTATTTAACAATTGCGGTCTGTCAGACCGCACTTGAGACAGAGTGTTACAGAAAAATGACCTGGGAAGCTAAGGGTTAATTTAATTCATATGTATTTTAGACCCAGTAGCTTTATTAAGGCTTTGAACGTCAAATGTGCAAAATTTTATCGAAATCGTACGAATGATATTGATATCCCAAAGATAAGAGCTCTTTCAGTTTTTCTCAAATTTTCCTGTTTTGTGGCCAACTATCCAAACTTTTACTTCACTCAATCCTTCCTCTCGCTTTGAACGACGAAACTGCAAAATTTTATCGCAATCAGATGAATGGTGTTGATATTTCATAGAAAAATCTCTTTCTATTTTTTCTGTATTTTCCAATTTTCTGAGAAACTTTTCCTAATATTTATGTCATAAGAACGTTTATCGCAATCGGATGAACAGTTCTCAACTTATAGTGTGCTGAGTACATTTAGAAACACATTGAAAAAGAAACTAGTTTCGAATTTTGCAACTTTCCTTTTTAAATGTCCCTATTTTTTTTTTTTTTTTTTTACTGATAACTTTTCCAAGGGCATAATGAACAAAACGACAAAAGAATTTCCCCTCTCCGTCGTGTGAATAGTCAGTTCAATCAGAAATACACTGAAAAACGCAATTTCAGTTTTTCTCAAATTTTCCAATTTTCCGGTAGATTTTCCAAAAAATTTATTTCATGCAAACCTCGTCCTGTCAAGCCGTACTCAAGTGATGCTCTTACAACCATGTGGCAATTGATTTCTTTCATAGAAAAAAAACGCTTTCGGTTTTTCCTAAATTTTCCTACTTTCCGGAGACAACTTTCTAGACAACTTTTTCATATTTTATTACCATTTAAACCTTCCCTGGACTTACACGAATATGTCAAGACTAAAATTAGCCAAATCGGTTCAGCCGTTCTCGAGTCTTAGCGAGTCTAACAAACAGCAATTCCTTTTTTTATATATAGATAGATAACGATTTCAGCATCGAAATCATTAAGACACCATAAAACCCCGATCTGTTTGTTTCTGTTACATTCAAGCATCTCACTACTTTAATGGCCCTTCAAATACATTTGGCGGTACGACGCGCGCGCCACCTACCGTTAGTTAACTGTACTATGTCCATAACTTTCGCGTAAGAGCAAGAAGTAAGTTGACGAAATTTTATCGCAATCAGACAAACGTTGTGGTAGCGCATAAAATACGAACAAATGATACAATTACTTGAGACAACATTGTCTCGTTATACCAAAGGTATTAAATATAAGGAGAGGCATTGAGTCAAAATTTATGCTGTGGCCGGGATTCGAATCCGGGACCTCTCACTTACTAGGTAGACGCTTTAGACCACGCAGTTAACACAGCATTGTAGCGAAACCAACTACACGGACTGTCTTAAAGCACGTCTCTCCACACGACATACTTTAATTCTGCCTCATGTTCCCTCTGAAATGCGTATCAAATTGCCAAGGCTCTCCTACATGGAATAGCATCCCAGCAAAGAACGCGAATAGGAACTATCCCGCCTTGTTCCTCAGGCTGGGGTGATATAAATATCAACAAATAATACAATTCCTTGAGAGAACATTGTTTCGTTACATCGAAGGTATTAAACATAAGGAGAGGCATTGAATTAAAATTTATGCTGTGGCCAAGATTCGAACCCGGGACCTCCTACTTACTAGGTAGGTGCGGTGCTGGGGTGCTATTCCAATGTATGAGAGCCCTGTCGATTTGATACGCATTTTACAGGGAACATGAGGCAAAATTAAAGTATGTTGTGTGGAGGGAGACGTGCTTTAACAACCCGTGTAGTTGCTTTGGCTACAACGCGGTGTTAGCTGAGTGGTCTAAAGCAACTACCTAGTAGGTCCCATGTTCGAATCACAGCCACAACACAAATTTTAATTCAATGCCTCTACTCATGTTTAATGCCTTTGAATATATATGTTTCCAGCATTCCTTTCGCTTCTCTGTTCACCCGCTCCTTCCCCCGTCTCCTCCTGTCCCTCTCTGTCAATTCCCTCCCCCCCCCCCTCCATCTGTTCATCTCCTTTGACTTGTGTGACCCTCTCCTTTCTCTCATTCTCCTCTTCTCCCCTCTTTCTATCCTCCTCTACCCTCTCCTTGTCCATCTCCTCCTCCCCCCTTTTATGACCATCTGCTCCTTTACCTACTCCACTCCCTCCTGTATATGAAACCATACATACATACGCCAAGTTTCATGCTGACTGGTCAAACGGTCTCAGAGTCATAAGGTACCCTCCGCCATGCTAAATTCGCTGGCTTGCAGATTATAAAAATCTCCTTCATGAAGACATCCATTTATGTGCTGACTTCCATGGTGACCAGTGAAACAATTTGTTGTAACGAACGCTCCATCATGCACTTACAGAGACTTACGAAAAGAACCTCATGTATTAATGCAGAGTATAGGTTATCTCCATTTCAAAATTCATTCAAATATGTCCATTCCTTTCCGCATGAATGAGTAGCAAACATATTAACCCATAGTAAGATTTCCTCTGCCACGCACCATACGGTGGCTTACGAAACGTAGCCCACGTTTAAGCTACCTCTGTTCCAAATATCATTCATATCCGTTCAGCGTGAAGGCTTAAGAAACGAATTAACTAATTGTAAAGCACCCTCCACAATGCACCATATGAAGTTCATTGTAGTATGCCTTTATCCTTCGCGCGAGTGCAAGCAATGGGTTGGCAAAGTTTTATTGCAATCGGATGTACAGTTTGGTCATACAAAAAAAAAAAAAAAAAAAAAAAAAAAAAAAAAAAAAAAAAAAAAAAAAAAAAAAAAAACTTGTTCTTTTCATTCTTCACTCCGAGGAGTGGAGCGGGCTGTTTGAGATCCGGCCCATAAAGAGTCGCGGTTCTATTCAGCCAATTATCAGACAAGCTGATAGTGGGGCAAAGGGGGATCCCAACTGGGAAGAAGTGGGAGGGGCTTACCAGTTCAGGCATACACCTTACAACCAAGGAAAACATCCAGAAAACCAGGGGATTGGGACCAATTTAATTTATCTCTGGGACGTTGCCCCGGACTACAAACGGATTATCGGGAGAGCACAAGTGCACTCACGACAATCAAGCATCGGACGCCCGAGTTACTCTCGTAAACGTGTAGAGATCAGCTCGACCAACAGTGGACAAGCATCCCTCTAAATGGACCGCACCCGTGTGCACGGTATCCTCTGCATGTACAGCTTGCTTCATTTGTAATTCTTAATTAAATAACTGTGAGATACAGTGATAAATAGAAAAACTGGTAATGTAGTAGTTTGAAGAATTGTAAAGTAGTTACAGATAGCATAGCTGACGGAAGTGGTTGTTTCCAAGTGATTTCCTTTCCATGAGTAAGAGTTTGTGGCATCCAAAAATAATACCAATGGAATCATGGTTAAACTGCAAGATGTTCATATTTGTACTAAAAACTGGAATTAAATTATTTCTGTAGTTATAATGCTTACTTTCATTTATACTGTCTTTTAAATCCTCGACAATCCTGTCACACACTATTCCTGATATTCTATGTTTGGAGACAAAGCAAAGGGTATTGAAAGTCTGCACATGAGACTCCTGTGGCTAAAAATCTCATAAATAAGTGCACACCTTTCCCCGGATGTAATGGTTTCACGATACTGGGTGTTTAGTTTTCTTATTGTTGTCTCTATCAACACTTTTCGTTATTCGAAATCATGAAACGAGTAATTTTTTACTGTATCTCCCACCGCTACGAATGCCATATCTTGTAACAGTGTATTTCCATACCATATTATTTCAGTAGTGCATTATTTCGCGATTCCATTTCGTGTTCCTGTTGTTTTCCACGTTACACATCAGTATAAAGAAAGCCGCCGATCACGCGGCCTCCCGCGTCGGGGATTCGAATCCCCCCTAGGGCATGGATATGTGTGTTGTCCTTAGGTTAGTTTAACTTAGTTTAAGTAGTTTGTAAGTCTAGGGACTGATGACCAACGTTGTTTGGTCCCATAAGAATTACAAACATTTGAAATTTGAAGGCTGCCGCACGAATAAAGATATAATCTCATACTCACTAACAAGGACACTACATAATTACACTACTGGCCATTAAAATTGCTACACCAAGAATAAATGCAGATGATAAACGGGTATTCATTGGAGAAATATATTACATTTTCAAGCAATTTGGGTGCATAGATCCTGAGAAATCAGTACCCAAAACAACCACCTCTGGCCGCAATAACGGCCCTGATAAGCCTGGACATTGTGTCAGAGCTTGGATGGCGTTTACAGGTACAGATGACCATGCAGCTTCAACACGATACCACAGTTCAGCAAGAGTAGTGACTGGCGTATTGTGACGAGCTAGTTGCTCGGCCACCATTGACAAGACTTTTCAATTGCTTTGCAATCTGGAGAATGTGCTGTCCAGGACAGCAGTCTAACGTTTTCCTTATGCGGAAAGGCCCGTACAGGACCTGCAACATGCGGTCGTGCATCATCCTGCTGAAATGTGTTTCGCAGGGATCGAATGAAGGGTAGAGCCATGGGTCGTAACACATCTGAAATGTAACGGCCACTGTTCAAAGTGCCGGCGATGCGAACAAGAGGTGACCGAGACGTATAACCAATGGCACCCCTGCCGGCCGCGGTGGCCGAGGGGACTGAGGCGCTCCAGTCATGGTCTGCACGCCCACTACTGTCGGGGGTTCGAATCCCCCCTCGGGTATGGATATTTGTGCCGTCCTTAGCATAAGGTAGTAGATAAGTAGTTTGTAAGTTTAGGGACTGATGACCCCGTAGTTAAGTCCCATAAGCTTAACAAACATTTGAACATTTTTGAATGGCACCCCATAAAATCAAGCCGAATGATACGCCAGTATGGCGATGACGACTACACGCTTCCAATGTGCGTTCACAGCGATTTTGCGAAACACGGATGCAACCATCATGATGCTGTAAACATAACCTGGATTCATTCGAAAAAATGACGTTTCGCCATTCGTTGCGTACACCATCACAGGCGCTCCTCTCTGTGATGCAGCGTCAAGGGTAACCGCAGCCATGGTCTCCGTGCTGATCATGCTGCTGCAAACGTCGTCTAACTATTCGTGCAGATGGTTGTTGTCTTGCAAACGTCCCCCTCTGTTGACTACGGGATCGAGACGTGGCTGCACGATCCGTTACAGCCATGCGGATAAGATACCTGTCATCTCGCCTGCTAGAGATACGAGGCCGTTGGGATTCTGCATGGCGTTCCGTATTGCCCTCTCTCTTGAACCCACCGATTCCATATTCTGTTAACAGTCAATGTCGTGATACGATAAACAGCAATCGCGATAGGTTACAATCCGACCTTTATCAAAGTCGCAAACGCGATTGTACGTATTTCTCCTCCTTACACGAGGCATCACAACAACGTTATCACCAAGCAACGCCGGTCAACTGCTGGTTGTGTAAGAGAAATCGGTTGGAAACTTTCCTCATGTCAGGTCGTTGTAGGTATCGCTCTGAAAAGCTAATCATTTGCATATCAGAACATTTCTTCCTGTCGGTTAAATTTCGGGTCTGTAGCATATCATCTTCGTGGTGTACCAATTTTAATGGCCAGGAGTGTATCTGAATTTGTTATTTATTTTACAATACGTGAATTTCAGAGGTGAAACACCAATGGGTCGTTCTAAAGAACTCTCAGTCTTCTCGAGAAAATCTACTTTGAAGTTTTTCGAGGACATTTAATTACCTCTAACTGAAAGTAATATTTCCGATTGTTGGCTACAACGAATCGCGTGATTGGTAGCTTCAATCCCACCATACGTGTATTTTTATCATCGAGTAAAAGAATTCGTTAAGTGCCAGGAAAACTGTGCCTACCTCATCGAGAAACGGTGCGAAATCAATGATAGAAAAGTTTCATAAAACCACTCAGTTGTTCATCAGTAGTTTTCTTCTCCAATTTTAGGTAAATTATCAGATATGCACGGTTTGCTTCTATATTTTACGATGAATGAGAAATCTCAATGCTTTCGTGTTGACGCAAAAATGTCGTACTTTATTATGTTCTGAAACTTATTGTTTTCCACATATTTTTTCTCCTCATCAGTAATAGCTGCGAACACCTACCACAAAGTGATGATTCACGTCCAGCGATAAGAAATTAACAGCTACCGCAAGGACAAATAGTGTATCCACTAAGCGCAGCCTTTGTGTGCATGCCTTTGCCACGCGCAAACTTTCACGCGTGGCAGCCGCGTAAAGTCAATACGTGGCTTAAGAGTTACGGCGTGGTGTGCATCTGCACTTCAGAAAGGTTCTTAGACCGTCAATGCCTGATAACTTTTATAACTTAATCAATGTTGGCTAATAGTCGAGAACCAGCGCCAGCTGTAGCCTCGGCGGTGTTTATCGCTCAAGAGTTGACATTTTTCGTAGACAGTGGAATGTTATTTTCAATTAACCAATGTGAGGCCGGAAAAGATTGAATAAATAAAACAATTGTATATTATGTGAAACTAACAGTCAATGTGATTTTTTGCATTTTATATTGCCATCATTGGAACTGTAATTCACATACAGACATCAGATGAGATTAGTCTGGCAAAACGAGTTATCTAAATGAAAATAGTAATTGCCAATCTTCATATTCTTTTCACATAATAATTAAATTGATCATATTGCCGCCAAAAATTACAAACTTCTATTAAAGCAATTGTCTGACTTGGTGCTTTTGCTATTGCATACTGATTGTATCTTAGTTTCGTGAGATTATGGCAACAGTAGAAACTGATCCACATATGTCCAACAACAACCTAGACCAATGATTTTTAATCATTTGAAACACTGATCATTTTAAATAGAGACTTCTTAGCGGGGCGCTTTGCCAAAGAGAAGAATTTCCGTGAGCAGTCAAAACTTCACATTTAATAGCATTTCTGTGTACTGCTGTCTGATTCCATGCATACAAGAAGCAGCTGACAAGAGAAGTCGTTACCATTTTCTCTCATGGCAAGCACAACTATTCCAACGAGTGAGGTGGCGCAGTGGTAGCACAATGGACATACATTCGGGAGAATGGTAGTTCGAATTCGCCTCCATCCATCCAGCTTTATGTCTTCCATTATTTCCCTAAATCGGGCAAATGCCAGGATGTTCCATTCAAAGGGCGTGGCCGATTTTCTCCCCCAGCGCCTCGAATGGCCACTCTGTCGATGAGGCGTTAAACCCTATTCTTCATTCCTGTTTTCCGTATCCTTACCCAAACAATTCGAGTGAGAGTTACTCTTCTAATGATCATGAAGTCGACGGAGCGTTAAACATTATTTTTGCCTTGTTCTTCCTTTCTCTGAGAGCATTCCTGCACCAAACATGTACGGATGCCAGTAGCCCAAATTCTAGAATCGACTTTTCTGGGTATGTGATATCAGTTTGGACATCTGACAGGCTCTGATATCGAGAAAGGTATGTACACCTACAGTGATGATGTACTTCTTTCATTGGATAATTAATTGGAATAAGCCGGTATTTTCCGTGATTTGTTAAAGGTATTTGATTGTGTGTACCACAAAATCCCATTAAGTAAATTAGAACTCTATGATGTCTGCAAAATTTTTCAAATCGTATCTAAATGTTCAAATGTTTGTTAAGCTTATGGGACTTAACTACGGGGTCATCAGTCCCTAAACTTACAAACTACTTATGAACTACTTACGAACTAGAACGGCACAAATATCCATGCCCGAGGGGGGATTCGCGCCCCGACCGTAGTGGCCGTGCTGACCGTGACTGGAGCGCCACAGTGACCTCGGCCACCGCGGCCGGCAAATCGTATCTCGCGAACAGGAAACAAAGTTTATAAGTGCTAGGGACTAGTGAATTAAGCCATCAGTTATCAGATTGGGAAGAAATTACATGTGTCCCTAATGATCTATCTTAGGGGCATTGCATTTTCTCATAAGACTCAACCGTGAGTCTCGTTAGAGTCACGAACACGCGCTAGCACCGCGCCTCATGTATTTCAAACGTCAACTTTGCTTCGCGGATGTAATTGACGCATCACATTGCAAACAACGCCATTCTTTTTTTGTGATTTTTCATGCTATTGATTCCTTAAGATATAATAAGGAGTATCCATTAAAAAAGCATGAGTTTGTGAACCATGTTACATGCTTCGAGTGTTCCTTTGCCATGGACTGACTGCGGCCATTTGATCGAAGCTCTTTGGTGCAATCGATAAGAGGCGTGTAAGGCGTTGATTGATTTTCTTGTGGTAAACAGTTAACATAAATATTGCATGAGAATAGAAGCAGTTAATTT
The DNA here is from genome assembly GCA_026315105.1 of Locusta migratoria. Lineage (NCBI taxonomy): Eukaryota > Metazoa > Arthropoda > Insecta > Orthoptera > Acrididae > Locusta > Locusta migratoria. The sequence goes on along the minus strand of CM048745.1, from coordinate 367,711,223 downwards.
TCTGGATGAGCGTTTAAAATATTTATCTGATGTTCTCGTGAAGTTTTGGTTGAACTGAGTTAAATTGTTAAAGTTTAACGGTAAGCGTTGATGAACTGGCTGTGTAAATTGTTGCAAAGAACTTAATTTTCCTAAGTGGCCGAAGCACTGCACCCTTGGGCAATAACTGAAAGCTCTATAACTTGATTATAAACAGTAAAAGCATTATGTGCATTGACTACACTGCACCGTGTTCCAGATATTAAAAATCTGTTAATATTGTTGTTTAAAAATTACCGTTTACAATTTTCTTGTAATGTCTATTCTAAAGGACACGATAAAATGAAATGGTAGGCACGGTGTTGATTATTCAGCCAATGTAAGAACATGGTTTTCTTTTTTGAGGTATTGAAGATTATTAAACCTTGTAATAAAGAGTTTGACTTTCAATATACGAGGCGCGTCCAGAAAGTAAGTTCTGTTTGGTAATAACATGAAATTGTACACAAATACAGAAGAAATGTTTATTGCACAAAATTCTACAACTCTTAAACTAGTTTTCCACATAACTGCCGAAATTTTGCAGGCATTTGTCATAGCGTGGCACCAGATTTTGTATACCTTCTTCATAGAAATCTGCCGCCTGTGTCTTCAACCAGTTGGAAACAGTGAAATTTGGGGGAAGTCTATAAAGGTGGACGCCCACTTCTTTCTTCATCGTGCACATCACTACGCCCGCCATTGAACTGTCGGACCCATCTTCTCACCGTCGAATCACTCATCGCATTTGGTCCGTAAACATCGCAAATTTGCCGACAAATTTCACTTGGTTTCACTTTCCTCGCATTCAGAAACCGAATCACCGACCTGATTTCACAGGCGGCGGGATTTTCAATCCACACCGACATTTCAAACAAACACAACAAAGCGTACGTAACTGACAGCGATCTCCAAATGGCGCACGTTCTTCTCCTTGATACACATCGTCTACAGCGCATGTGCGGAACTGCAATCGCAGCGCTGCAGCGGAGATAAATTGAAACGGAACTTACTTTCTGGACGCGCCTCGTAAAACCAGTTCGCTCCAATTCCCACAGAATCCCGTGCCTCTGCCTATCAGTTTTTGTTGAAAATAACATTTCTTTAATTTTTAGAGTGTCTCATAGTACCTAATTTCATAAGGCCCTGCCGTACGTTCATCACCGTGAAAGTCGCTTTTCAATATCTCTTGTAGGTCCAGAGGTATCGGGGGTGAAAAAGTTGAGTGGGACACCCTGTATATATAGGGTGTTTCACTAAGTGTGTTTGCCTCTGTAACTTATAAAATAATACGTGACGGGAAATTTTAATGCGGTAGGTCAACAAAAGAAATGTTACACTTTCTGCGGAGCTATGAACATAGTTTATTGTATCATTTTCCAAAGAGTTACACCACAAAGATATTTTTTTTAATGGAAGAATAGTTTATTCTATCGTGCATTGGATTCGTGGAAACCAGCTGCGTCCAAATCAATTTAAAGTACATTCCTATGACTGTTAGTTTGGGAGCTACAACCCTTCAAAGTTTAGGGGACGGAGGGTACGACAGCGCAGCTGACTGGCTGGTGGTCATGAGACAGTGGGCCGTGCCCCAGGGGATAGCCACTCGGCCAGTCAGATACGCTATCGCAGCCTCCGCCCCCGGAACTTTGAAGGGTTGTAGTTCCCAAACTAACAGTGATAGGAATGTAGTTTAAATTGATTTGGACGCAGCTGGTTTAAACGAATCCAATACACGATAGAAAAAACTATTGTTCCATTTAAAAATTATATTGTAAAAAGATATAAAATAGCCAAGATCGCTTATCATCAATTTTTATTAACGACGACCGGTTTCGCTGAACTATGTCAGCATCATCAGGTCAAATAAAATATTTTACAAGGCCATACTCTTGTAATGTCAAATAGTTGTTATATAACAATTTACAGTGCATAGGTGCACTATGTCATTAGGTGCACCTATGCACTGTAAATTGTTATATAACAACTATTTGACATTACAAGAGTATGGCCTTGTAAAATATTTTATTTGACCTGATGATGCTGACATAGTTCAGCGAAACCGGTCGTCGTTAATAAAAATTGATGATAAGCGATCTTGGCTAATTTATATCTTTTTACAATATTATAAGTGGATCGCCTCCTAAAACGTAAACCAACTCAAAAAAATTATATCTTTGTGGTGTAAATCTTTGGAAAATGATACAATAAACTATGTTAATAGCTCCGCACATTTCTTGTGTTGACCTAAAGTTTCCCGTCACCTATTATTTTATAAGTTACAGAGTGTTTCACTAAGTCTGTCTGCCTCTGTGTTCCACATCCACGAGGATCTCCTCAACATGGATGTGTGGTACGAACAACTAATCTAATGTAAATCAGTGAATTTTATTTTATTTGCGGTCGTCTGTATGGAAGCACAGCGATGCGCAGACGTAGCAGAAGGAAACGCGGTCTTAATGGCCTGACTCCGGCTCCTGCAGAAGACGAGATGTGCCTCTGCCGTCGTCTCTTTTTGCGTACAGCGAGTGCACCGGCGTGCGGCTGTTATAACGAGCCGGCCGCAGCAGACAGCAGGCAGCGCGGCTTAAACGCCGGATCGCCGTAATGAGCAGCGGCGACGGCCACGGCTACAGCAGCGCCCGTCCAGCGCTGTGGCCGCCTCAGCAGTTGGTGGGGCGTCTCTGCACTGCTGCCGACCTCCCTAAATACGGCGCTGCACAAGTGGCCGTTGTACCGGCTAACAAGCCGCACCCTCAAAGCCTGCAACACAGCAATGCGAGACCGCGCCTCTGCGGTCTCCCTTCACTGCGTTCTTTCCCACAGAGACGGCTTTTGCAGAAATCGCGTAAGGCACGTCTGTCTACCTGCCGTTACCGGAGATGTTGCTTACTACTGTCAGAGGTCGCATTTATGTGAATACTAGCTTAAACCCGCGGCTCCGCTCGCGTGTTGGTTGATTATGATAGAAGCTGAAGGAATTAGATTAGGTAACGAAACAATAAAGGAGGTAGATGAGTTTTGTTACTTGGGCAGTAAAATAACAAATGATGGTCGCCGTACAGAGGATATAAAATGCAGAATGGCAATGGGTAGAAAAGCATTCTTGAAAAAGAGAAATTTGTTAACATCGAATATTAATTTAAGCCTAGGGAAGTCCTTTCTGAAGGCATTTGTGTGGAGTGTTGCCTTGTATGGGAGTGAAACATGGACAATAAACAGTGTTGACAGGAAGAGGATAGAGGCTTTTGAAATGTGGTGCTATAGACGAATGCTGAAGATTAGATTGGTGGATCGCGTAACTAATGAAGAGGTACTGAACAGAATTGGGGAGAAAAGAAATTTCTGGCATACCTTGATTAAAAGAAGGGACAGATTGGTAGGACACATTCTTAGACATCAAGGAATTGTGAATTTAGCATTGGAGGGAAGTGTGTGGGGAAAAATTCGCAGGGGAAGACCAAGAGATGGATACAGTAAGCAGATTCAGACAGATATAGGTTGCCGTTCTTATGTGGAATTGAAGAGGCTTGCGCAGGATAGAGTATTGTGGAGAGCTGCATCAAACCAGTCTCCGGACCACAACAACAACAAGCTATCTTTCAGTAGTGTGCTATGAGACTGGTTTTGAAGGATGAAATGAAATATAATTTATTTTCTTATTTATTTATTTTTTCTAGAAACAAACATTTTTAATCAACATTCGAATAAAAAATAAAATTATGTGAAGTGCTTAATTATTTACAATAAATAATACAAACATTATTCCTTATAGCCTGCGTTGCAATACACGTAAAAGGTAAAGCAGTCAACAATCCGAAGATTGGTTTGAGCACAACAGTGCTTTACTAGGCATGGTCCTGTTTAGAGGTGGTATGCTGTTGCCTTCCTCCGACCTGACTTACCCAGCCAGTTATAGGGGGACCTACAGTTTAACGTGGGTTCCGAACCACGGTGCTACTCGGTATTTTTCACATGAGCAATACTGCCAGAGGTGAAAGAAGTAGAAAGTGACAGATAAAAATCCTAGGGGCTGGCGGGGTTCGAACCCGCGACCTTCGCATTTGTAGTCTGGCACTCTACCACTTTTTTATTTATTTATTTTTTTTTCCCCCTGGTATTTCTCGTTGTTGCGGACGCTGATCGTTTTTGTACGTTCTTGTTCGTTGCGTTGTTGGCTCGGCTTTTTTATTACAGAGAGCGTTGAGCCCTCTGACCGGGCGCTCTGAGCCACGGCGCCTACCACTGTGCTACCGAGCCGCACATCGTATGGTGAAAATAATGTCCAAATTCATTTTAATTTCATTTTAGGGCATCCCAGTAAACTACGTTACTTGTAGTATTGTTTGGAGCGTAAATGTAGAGACTTTTTGGGTTGCCCACCCTTGAGCAAGCGACGTAGATTGACCATGTGAAAAACATGAGGGCTGTAAATGTATTCCTGCGACGTTTAATGATTGTCCTTGAGCTTTGTTAATTGTCATGGCAAAAGCTAGAAGAACTGGAAACTGAAGTCTTTTGAACTGAAATGGCATATCTGAAAGGATTAAAGGGAATTCAACAATAGAGATTGTAATAATATCACAGATCGATCACTTGATGTAATGCGCGAAATGTCAAATCGATTTTTTTTAAAGAGAGGTATTAAAAGAAATTTCTTTTTTACTGCTTTATTTATTTATTCTTATATTTCCTTACAGAGAAAGAGCTGAAGACATTGTAGCACGCATAGACCAAAGATATGGTTTGTGGCATCACGTTTCACTGTATGTAACCTCCTTGCTATAGAGTCGCAAACGTCGTCGCTGGCCTTCAGTCCGAATTATTTAATAATTTGACGACTTTCAACCACTATATCTTCCACCCCCTTGTAGCTATCGGCATGGAACTGCTATGATGTACAACGGAAGACTTCGGACAACAATTACACACAGACCATTCGTTTGCGTTCTGTAGTTTTCGCTGCAGAGCGAAATATTAACACACACACACACACACACACACACGTAGAATTTTATATACACCGATAACTTTACATCCCAATATACTCCACCCTTTTATCATTATCAACCCTCAAGCAACAATGCAACCAATAAAACCATTTTCAAAGAGTAAATATAATTTTCAAAGAGTAATTATTGTTCCGCATTATATTTTTCAAAGTACTAGATATCTATCAAATCGCTATAAAACCATGCGTAAAATCTTCCTCAGATATAAATTAGTAACTGCACAAATATTTAAGTCTGTGCGTCTTGTCGTTCGGACGTGATAAACGTACACCGAACAGACATTCACATTTATAGACCTAGATTGAAAGTATTTTACCCCATGAGAAACGTTTTACGTCGCGTATGCAACACATATGCGAGTCGTAGCGCGTGCGCTTAATACAGGTGGCTGTGGCCGCAATTTTGCAATGCGCATGCACGGCTGAAGTTAAAATTCTCTTCTGTACCCTCTGTCGGCAGCATATGGGCGCTCCCGCGGCAGGGAGGGGCGAGGGGAAACGCCGCTTTTAACATTCGCCTTGGAGCTAATAGAGACACCAGCTCCTGGCTACTCGAACTCTGGTGGTTACGCACGAATGGTCCCGAAGCAAAGGCATAGAGCTACTGCGCATCTCGCCTTGCGCATCGGCAAATCCTCCATTAAAGCAATATCCGACCTTCATATTTGTTTCTGGCGCATTAAAGCTTCATCAAAAACACTTCATATTTCGTAAAATATAAAGACATATGAAATGTAAAAGCCTTCAGAATATAATAATGTACTCTGCACCGACTAAGAATAGTCATGTGGTTAGCGGGATTGCGCTGCGCCGTCGAAGGTAGTGGGTTCGAGGCCGACTGCAAGCAATTTTCTCTAAACCCAATCTTCTTTTTAACAGATACTGAAACAACAATTACTTTTGTACTGTTACTTGTCACACATCTTTGGACATTTTAGCAAATGTGTCGCGATTTTTAGGGTGAATGACATTTATACTCTTCGCCGTAACAAATATTTAACTGTTTGAAAAGATGTGGGGGAGAGCAGCGTTTTCGCATGCGTAACTTTAGGAGTTGGAGCTGCTTACAGTGTCACGTGACCTGAGGGTAGCTGGTCTCTTCATCGTAACAGATTCATTTTGTTACAGTCACTTAACAGTGTAATCAATTATTTACTTACTTTTAGTGTTCATATTCATATGTTCTTGACGTTTATTATCAAATAAAAATGAACATCGTTCAGTATCTTTTAGAAACATTTTACTGAACTTTAAGCTATGAACAAAAGTGTGAAATAAAGAAACTTGGTAGGCAGTCGCCTCCGATCGAGTTGAAGCAAGCAAACAAGCCAAGGTAAGACATTCTGCAGATCTTTCAACGAAAATATATCTAAAGACACGAGGGGGAGGGGGGAAGGCACCGAACCGGGAACTTTTGCCCGGCGCCACTCACAGAGGTGCGCCAAACTGTCTCTTTGGATGCCGGCGCACTATCAAGATCCGGCACTCAAAGAAGTGAACCCCCAGTCATCTGCAACACCTATGCGGCTTTCTTACATGTAGAAAAAGCTCCTTGGAGGACGACATTCCCTCTGAACTGATGAAACAGTTAAGAAAGCCAGTCAAGAAGAAAATTTTCCACCTTGTGGGGAAGAGACATACTTATTTCCAATTATCATCCACATGAATAGCTTTGTTGTTTGCTGCAATAAGGTCAGTTACTGTGCAAGTGTTGACTATTTTTGAGCACATCATAAGATGCTGACAATCTGCAAAATGTTTTAGATAAGACATCTCCATGATGCGAAAATTTGTAATTGACCCTTAATAATAAGTGTAGAGGTCATTCATGTGACCACTAAAAGAAGTCTGTTAAACTTCGCTTATACACGATCAATCAGTCAAACCTACAGGCCGTCAATTCTTCTAAATACCTAGGAGCAACAATTACAAACAAATTAAATAGGAAAGGAGACATAGAAAATATTGTAGTGACGGCAAACCATGGACTACGTTTCAACACTTAGAAGATGCAACAGTTCTACTGAAGAAACTGCGTCCTGTTTTGGAGTATTGCTGCGCATTGTGGGATCCACACCAGGCGGGACGATTTAGGGAAAATTCAAAGATGGGCAGTTCGTTTTGTATTATCGCGATATACGAGAGAGAGAGTCATGGAAATGATGCACGAGTTGGAGTGGAAATCATTAAAAGAAAGGCGTTATTTCTTGCTGAGGGATCTATTTGAGAAATTCCTTTCACCAACTTTCTCTTCAGAATGCGCACATATATTTTTAGCATCCACCATCATAGAGAGACATGATCATCATAACAAAATAAGAGAAATCAGGTCGAAAACAGAAATATTTAGATGTTCCTTTTTTCCGCTAGCTATTACAGTATGGAATTGTAGAAAAACATCATAAAACTGGTTATATGAACCCTCTGCCATGCACTTGCAGAGTATCCATGTAGACGTTGATGCACCGCGCCCACAGGGGTCGCTCTCCTTGTAGCACCATTTCTTCGTGTTCCTGTTGCACCGTGTAACTCCAGTTCTGGGGTGATTAAGCGCCCTCCATGTCGTGAGAGGTACATCATTCCCAGCAGTTCTCTAGGTTTTATTACCAACTGATGTACCCTGTTTCGCCATAAATATCGTCGTTTTGCAGGCGGCTCCTTTAAAGATTTGGTCACTTGCATAAAACTACGCCGGGACTTCAGTCGCCAGTACTTTCATTGGTAGGCGGGTGCCTATTATCATCACACTGTTTACTGTAAGTTTGCTGAACTGGGGTTGATTTTCGGCAGCCAAACGCTATGCGAACTGTCTCATTAATTGCTACATCAACGTGTGCAGAGTTGTGCCACACAAGTGCTGCTCAAAAACATAGTGCGAGAGCCAATGGTATTAAAACTTGAGGTTGAGCTCAAGTTTTCGAATGATATTATTTCTCACACATACTTTTCCCTTAACATTTTGACAGTGCTTCCGGGAAGTCAGAGTTCTCTCAAGATGGGTACCCAAATATTTCGGCGAATCATCATGCTTCAACTCATGTTCTAAGGTGGAAGGGACATACCTGAGTTTTACAGGAAATTTTCTCTGCAGTAGACAGTTAAATCTTCGAGCGCTCGCATCAGTTTCCTTGTCCAGCCACGGCAGTTATCGGCATATATAAACGTTTTTGTCTCACTATTAATAGGCTGGTCGTTCCTGTAAATATATAAAATTGGCGATAGGAAACTGCCTTGGGGTAGGCCTTTCTTTTGCCTTCTCCGGCGACTATTTCTCCCCTTTAGCGTCACATAAAAATGTGTTTTGAAAAAGACACTGCATTCATTATCTCATACGGAATTCCATACATGTATTAGACAACTTAACTAGCTGTCGTTGGTGGTTGACAGTATCATAGGCAGCCAAGAGCTCTATAAAAGCGACTCGAGTTACTTGTTTCCATTCGAAACCGTCCTCTATGTGTTGGGTGAGGCTGTGTACTCTGCCACAACATGACTTACCAGGCTTAAATCCTGGTTGTTCGGGTATGATTTTAGTCTCTATTACATGAAAAGTTCTATCGAGAATGATTATTTCAAGTGCCGTGTAAAAATGACACAGTTGTGTGCTATTTAAAGCGAATGAGGAAATTGCGACCTGTTGGTGCGATGTAGTGTTTGTTACAGTCATTGCTTGAACCTTATAGACAGCAGATTGCAGAAATTTGCCATCATTATTACGAACAGTATCTTTATTCTGATGGAGATTGCATTTGGTGAATGTCAAAGTGACAACACTAGTTTGAATAATGTATTAATTTTGTCAGATAAGTTACCCATGTAAGTAATTTTGATAAACTTCGTATCAACTTCAAGGTTGAGAAGATTTCTATTTTAGCTTATGGAATGAAACAATGTCCCATGCTTGTAGTCTTCAACTATTTGTTTTATTATCAGGTAAAGGGTATTTTAATAGTCTACGGATCATAGCAGACCATTTTAATATGAGGGTTGTAACTTAAATACAGGCAACTATATATTCACAAAAGTGTTACATGTTTGCACCTGTTACTGTTGTTCAAAGTAGTCACCAGGGTTGTATAGAACCCGTTGCCAATGATGTGAAAGCTGTAGTATTCCGTTAGCAGAGTCTGTTCTGTTGATGGTGCGAAAGCAGCGGCCTACTGCCTGTCGAATCTCTAGAACAGTTTCTTCATCTTCGCACAGAAAGTTGTCGCTTCTTTCGCAAAGCTGGTCGCTGGTGATGCTTCAAAAACGAACAGTAATAATGTGCACTGATGGTCTATCGTGGAGGAAAGTATTGCGTCAGGATAACACCATCACAGTCGAACACGAGAATCACCTTAACTTTCACATTACTGGGGCTCTGACGCACTTTCGACTGTCGTGTTGTATGCCCTTGATCCAACTCCGTTGTTCCTGTTTCGAAAACATAGTGACGCCGTGACGTTAGACCGCTCGCTCAGAAGTGACTTCAAACGTTCAAACGTTTGTAGACCTTATGGGACTTAACTACGGGGTCATGAGTCCCTAAACTTACAAACTACTTATGAACTACTTACGAACTAGGACGGCACAAATATCCATGCCCGAGGGGGGATTCGAACCCCCGACCGTAGTGGCCGTGCAGACCGTGACTGGAGCGCCTCAGTCACCTCGGCCACCGCGGCCGGCCAGAAGTGACTGTTTCCTTCGATGTGCGCACGCCGACGACGTTGGACGGGCGAGGCCATTTGTTCGGAGTTATGTCAACAACGTGTGCTATCAGCGACAATAGTAGATTCCATCGCATGTTGTCTCCACAGCAGTGTTGCCACTATTTAAGTTGCAACCCTCGAGTAATCAAAATTAATTTATTGCGAACTAGAGTGAGTTTAATTTTAAAAATACTTTACTAGCTCACCGCCTCCAAAAGGAAAGAACGTTTTACAAACTGATCAGAATGGTATGTCATTTTAGGCCGATTCTCCTAGTGTCATCGACACAGTTTTTGGCCCACTTTAATTTTACGTTAGTAACACTAAAAGTGTGCAATCGTCTTTTGACAGCTCGAAATTTAAATGAAAACAACGGCTTAACCATTCATTTGACACGAAAATGGAATAACCGAATTTGTAGAGAAGAAAATTTTCTACAATTTTGCTCTGGTTTTTTTTTTTCATATCTCGTATCGTTTCAGAGATATTTGCAAAAATAACGGCAATTTTGGGATGTCTGTCTGTCTGTGTGTCCGTCTGACTGTCGGTAACGTGTTCCCTGTTTTTAAGACGAACCGTCCATCCGATCAGCACCAAATTCCACAGACATGATTTTAGGCTGCCAGAGACCAGAACGTCCATTTTTCAAATTTTTCGGAAAAAAATGAGGTAGTAATACCAAAAACAGCCGTTTCATTTTGACGATGTCTGTCTGGCTGTAGAGTGTTCCCACTTTTTAGGTTGAACCGTTCAACCGATCGGCACCAACTTTTACAGCCATAATTGATGGCTACCAAGACCAGAACCTCGCTTTTTCAAATATTTCGGACAAGAAATACGTTAGTAATACCAAAAAAGCCGTTTGTAATGTAATTTTAATTGCAAATAAACCGTTCATCTGACGCAAAAACTGAATAACCGAATTTGTAGAGGAGAAAATTCTCTACAATTATGCTCTCTTATTTTTTTATTTCTCGTAACGTTTGAGAGATATTTGCAAAAATAACGGATTTTTGACACACTCCATTGAATTAACGGAAACCAGCTGTTCGCATATGTCACGTGACATTCCTCGCCCAGAACCCTCTCTGGCATAAGCCATCTTGCGTTGCGAATTTGATGATTTTCTTATTGTAACTTACACGTTGTCATTACAAAGCAATGGCGCACTGAAGAATTAACAAAAACACTTCGTTCTTCGTACAATAAATGACAATCTAGTGTCTACAAATGCCATATTAGCATCACTTAACAACAGTCATCAATAGTATAAAATTAATGAACACAACTTGTAATTGTTAGCTGTAGCGTAATGGGCAATGCATTGGACTGTGACGCTGAAGGTCAGTAGTTCAGAAACCACCATTACGAATTTTTTTTCCTGAAAGGGTTTCAGACACTCTTATTGACGGCTGCGGTGGCCGAGGGGACTGAGGCGCTCCAGTCACGGTCCGCACGGCCACTACGGTCGGGGTTCGAATCCCCCCTCGGGCATGGATATTTGTGCAGTCCTTAGTATGAGGTAGTAGATAAGTAGTTTGTAAGTTTAGGGACTGATGACCCCACAGTTAAGTCCCATAAGCTTAAAAACATTAGAATACTCTTATTAATTGATTTATTATTATTTAGATTATTAGTTTGGTCCAAAATGTTTGCAAAACTTAAAAAACTACAAATCTAAACCTCAGTGCGATTATTTTGTAACGAAGAGAAATGAGAGCCTGTGAGGTGGGACTTGGTCATTCTCGAGAGGGGCAGAGAGGTGGTGCGTCCCTGCCGCCCCTGGCCTCGTCAGTTGGGGGCAGCAGTTGCAGCCGCGAGGCACGTGCAGCGCGTCTGGGCCGCCCCAGCCCCAGGGAGAGCAGCCGGCAGCCGGTAGTAGCGGCAGAGCAGGCGGGGCTTTTATCGACTGGCCGCACCGCCGCCTGCGATACGGCTGGGCTGCCAGCGCGGGCTCCCGAGAGCGCATCAAGGGCCCTCGCCGTTCCACGCTGAGCACCTTCCACCCCCCAACCACCCCCTCCATTCTCTTCTCCTCTTTCCTTCACTTCCTACTGCGACTGTGCGAGTGGCGAGGTAAAAGGCTACAATTTTCTAGCCCGACCCACAACAAAACAATCATCAGAGATATGAGTCATGATCAATAAAATTCTTCCGGATATGAGACCGCGTCGTCATTTTATAAACTCTACCGACGTTTCGGCCACTGTTGCAGGCGGCCTTCATCAGGGTCTGTCTTATTGATAGTGACAACAAATGTTCAAATGTTTGTTAAGCTTAAGGAACTTAACTGCGGGGTCATCAGTCCCTAAACTTACAAACTACTTATGAACTACTTACGAACTAGGACGGCAAAAATATCCATGCCCGAGGGGGGATTCGAACCCCCGACCGTGATAGTGACAACAGCCGCGGAAGCTTTCGTTTGCAAGAGTCATGATGTATGATGCATTCGCCACGAATTCCTCTACACACCCACCATATCTATACCTACATCTATCCGAGACACCACAGCCACAGATCGCTACCTACCCATCCGTCAGATCGATCATGTAGTTCTTCTTCTTTATATACAAAGCAGAGTGTCCATGTGTTTGTGTGTACGTCTTGTATACGAATCTACAGTTTTGTTTCAATTTTTCTGAAATGTTGCACAACTATGTTTCAGTCCATGAGGACGGTCGCCGTGAGTGTAAGAATCACATACGATAAATAGTTCACGAGATATGACGTCATAAACAATGAGATGCGAGAAAAACTGCCGCATTTTTCGACAATGCTGCTCATTTCCTCCTAAACTATTGGACCGATTTCAACCAAATTTGGTACACACATTCCTTACCGTGAGGTAATAATTGCTGCCTGTTTAAGAATCACATACGGCGCATGGTTCAAAAGATATTACGTCATAACCAATAGAAATCGCAAAAAATTCCATACAATGCGACGAGACTTTCGAAATACACTGTATGAGAATGACAGTACTTAGCGACTTGCAACAACCTTTAAACATAATTTCAAACATTTATTAAACTTTTTCTCGCTGGCAACCATAGTAAAATGATGAAAGGAAAAAAACTTTCTCTCTTACTACTTTTCCGCTGTTTATGGAGTAAAACTACGCCATTCGGTATGACGTTACAATTTATAATTTGTACACTACAAATTGTAGCCGCAGGAAATTTACAAACAGTACACACACATATAGTTGAGTGTACCTTCTAAATTGTATCACAGTATGACATGTAGTTCATGAGATATGAACACATAAACAGTAACATTAATGGAAAACTGCCCCAACATGCACCAAGTTTTAATCTATAACTTCTTTACTACTAATTGTATTCCCAAGAGATTATAAAGACATACAACCTTTATACTAATGAATATATACCTGAAAAATGGCAGGAATAAATGAATACCCGGGCAACGCCGGGTTTTCAGCTAGTTATGAATAAAGCAGTGTGTCCATGTGTACGCATTGGATACGAATCTATAGTTTTGTTTCAATTTTTATGAAATGTTGCACACGTACGTTTCAGTCCATGACGACGCTTGCCCTTAAGTGTAAAGATGCTGAAAGGCGTCGAGACTTGTCCGCTAACCTTATTTTCATATTTACGACTTAATACTTGCTACTCAGTGAATTTCACGGGGAGACCAAGGCAGCGAGTTACACTGGTTGTTAAAGCGAGGCTCCGTGGGTTGAGAGAGAGGAGCGCCCGGTCCGTATGAGACAGTATGACTCCCTAGAAGGCGTCCATTCCCAAAGGCCGAGGCCGCTGGCTGGCAGCACAGAGTGACTATACAGAGAGTAACCCCCCACCCCCTTAACCGCTGTCCTACGCTCTCCTCGTAGTTCCATAAGATGCTAGCAGATGTCACGCGATTGCCTGGCTTGACCGCACTATAGGCACTTCTGAGGGTGCCTCTCGCACATCAGAGGGTAGCAGGAAGGGGGACGTTCTACCGCCTGCCACGAAGCCACGGATGTCTCGTGTGCCCTCGTTTGAGGGGAAGTGGTGGTGGGGCAGCCGCAACCTACCGCCTGCTCTGGCCACCGGCTGGCAGTTTTAAAGGCCTTTTTTTGACCTCGGCGCCATCATGGGACATCTTACGGAATTGCTTAACCCCCCCCCCCCCACCACCACCACCACTCACCAATGCGTTTGTGGCTCAGCACTTACGGTTTCCCGTCTGTATATTTTTGTCTGTGCTGGCGGTCACCGATCCCCGTGGTGTCACTACCTGCCGAGGACCGTCTCAGGGGAACGGCGGAGTCGCGCAAACACCTCCCGTTAGACAGTGGTCAGTGACTAGTGACTAGTGACTGAGTGGAGCCGTGTAGGCTTCTTGCGCAGGAATATCATTCAGTTTTTCAAAACTGGCCTGGCGCCCTGACCGCGCACTGTAGGAGGATTGGCGCCTAAAGAGGGATTGGCTCGCGTTCTTTGGTGAGCGGGGAGTATGTGCAGCAGCGCTCCAGACGGGAGTTCGTGTTGAGAAGGCGAACTGTACCGTTGTCTTGACTTAGAGGCTTGCTTGTTTTGAAGCCGACTAGGGTGGTCGATTTAACTTTGGTGTTCCAGTGTGTCCCCACACCGCGATTATATTTGTCACCTATTGCGCTCAGTGAACTTAGAGTTCAGGATTCATTTTTCAAACATTGTCTGAAACTTGTGTCAGTCGACCTAAGCGTCATAGACCTGCCAATTTAAAACAGCTGCACCGACGCGCTGATAACGTAATCAAGAGCTCTGGTGTCACTTGCGCACTCGACAACGTGTGTCTAGTACACATAGTCTGAGTTGGCGAGAAATAGCCGAGCCTGCGGTTTCGTTGGACACTGTATGCACACACGGGCTGAGAACAGGGCACACCCTGAGAAATGTGTTTCTTTCCGATCGTGCCGCGTTTTTATAGCACTGCAACGCTTTAATCGTCGCCAGCGTCATCTTGTTGAGTATCGTTTGCAAATGCTTACCTGGGCGAGAGGTAGAATTCTTCCTTTTTAATTGGTCTCTTGAATATCAATTTAGATGGAAAACGCTCGCAATTATACCACGCTTCCTTGGTCTCCAGTAATTTGTTACTGTCCGAAGTTACCGTTATCGTAGGAACTGGCCAGTCATTTATGAGTGTAATTTTTGTATTGATTCCTATAATTTGATATGGTTGATATTTTTTTTAATCATAAGCTTAGTGTCCATCTTTCTATATATGTCAATCAATGGATCTCCTCCTATCAATTGTTCTTTGTGAAATAAATTCGGTGCATTTTAATGCAACCCTGCATCTTATTTCTAGTTAGGTTCCCCTATAGGCCTTTAGACTTTTCGTGGGTGTTTGACAAAAGAGGCCAGAATCACTTAGGGCACATTTTTAGCGTAAATGAGAAGGGTTGTGCCAATCTTCGTCCTTGAGCTTCCCATCTCCCACACATCTGTACCTCTCAGAGTACCCAACCTGACCTCCCTGCAGGTTTACAATGCGTCCACACTACTCGTGTACTTGTTCTCAGCAAATATAGAGTCCCTAGAAGCGACCGTTCAGCGCAAATCTTAACACCCTCCGATCGAATCACTCCTATCATCCAGAAAGGTCCTTCTTCTGCCAAGTAGTTCAGCCCTTCGCTCACCTCCCTCTCAAAAACATACCCATCAGCAGTTCTGTCCCTAGACCGCTTCCTTAATGGCCGATCTCCGTCCCTTCCAAATTCGTATACATCTTAACATGAAACTCAGTGTTAGTGTGGATAATATGATCTGTTTGTATTTCCATTATAAATTTATATCAGTTGAAATCAGTAATTGAATAAATATATACAAGTGTGGCTTCAAGATGACAGCTAGAGACAATAAGCTATCATCTAAACCAGAGTTTGTTGAAACTGCATGACGCATTCAAAAGTTCGTTATTTTCAGCTTGATTTTTCTGTATTTTGATTTAGTAGTCATAAATATTTGAAATTTTTGACACATTGAAATTATTTTTAAAATCATGAAATTTTTTAAATTATTCCGAAATCGTAGAGATTTTAAATGTAGATGGTAAACAATTTTATAGATTATTTTATTTTATTCTGAATTACTGGAGTGTGGAACTCTTAATGTCCTCCACAAACCCTTCAGAACCGCTCGGCTAACAGCCCTCATTAGCTTTGAGTACAAAGCATGGGCCCTTCCCAGATTTCCGCCGATATGGAGTAACCACAGACCGGCTGTTTGGATTTACCCGTACCTGGCGTGTCTGGCAGCTGCCCCAATCGCTTGCCTCGTCCACCGTTGGTCCTTTCTCTTTCCAAAGAATACCACTACTTATACTAATTGTGTGACTCTGAGGACATTACTTTTGTAAACTCAAATGATACTGTAGTGCACGAGCAAGTTTCGACGGTAAGGGACTGCAGAAGGATACAAGGTGATTTAGATACAATTTCTAGATGCTGTAATAAATAGCAGTTAGCTCTAAATATACAAAAATATAAAGTGATGCAGATGACAGGGATAAACAATTTCACAATGATCGAGAACAGCCGCAGTAATGTTTTACTTGACACAGTTGTGAACATTAAATATAAGGGCAGAGCAAAATGAAATGGATCAAGCATGTAAGGGAAGTTATATAGAAATCGTATGGTATACTTTCGTCTGTTAGGAGAATTTTTGGAAGATGCAGTTCAGCTGTAAAGGAGAACGCGTGCAGTAGTGCTGCTGAAGTGTTTGGGATTCTCGCCTAATCAGTTTTTTATTAATGCAACATAGAAGCAATAGTGAAAGGTAGGCTGGTAAGTTTGTTAGTGATCAACAGAGAAATGATGATTATTAGGAAAGTTTGGAAATTCAAATAGAGTCTGTGGTGGGACGACGATGTCATTTCCGAGAAAATTTATTGAGAAAATGCAGAGGACAGGCATTTGAAGATTAATGAAGGACGATTCTACTGCCCCGAATTTCGCATACAGACTTCTTGAATCAAGTTCAGAGTTCTACTGAAGGGAATTCGTGCCCAGGAGTTTTCGGGAGGTATTTGCGTCTTCTGTGTGGGGCGGGAATTTCAGATGCGCCTTACACCTTGTCTGCTCGTCGACCGGAAATGCAGAGCGCCCAGACCCAGCAGAAGTACTCTCCACTGCAATGTATTCAGTTATGTACGCACCACAGCTCAGCAAACAGAGACACTTGATATGTGTTGAGCTGAGTGTTCTTGTTCACCGAGCTCTTTACTGTCACTGTCAGTTTGAGTATAATTTTTCTTTTTTCAATTTTGTAAAATAGTATCTACTATTTAGAGTTATCGTCTAATTAATTTCGTGTAAGGAGTTATATGTTTTACAAAACTGTTGTTAGGTCAGCAATAGAAACGTTGTACATCTGATTTATGATTTCAACTGTTGTTTCAATTTTTTTTAATTAAATTTCCTATAAGTATCCAGGTGTTCTACTTAGGACAGAAATTCCAAACTCCCATCCTAGCAAATATAGGATAACAACTTTCTTTTAAAGATATAAATCTGAAGGAGAAGCATTGAATTAAAATTTGTGCCACGGCCGGGATTCGACCTCAGGACCTCCTGCTTACTAGGCAGGCACTATACCACTATGTCTTCCTTCTTTCGATGTCCGAAGGTGGATCTGAAACACCGTCCTCCCAAATAAGAGTCCAGGGTGTTATCACTGCGTTACTCGCTCGGTACAAGTTACGCTTCGCTAGGAGCGAACAACACAGATGTTTATAGAAAACACGATACAGTGGCTTTAGAAATATATAACGTACCCGTCGTCATTTTATAACCTCGTGTCTGGACTGTGTATTTACCATTCTATCTGCCTATTTGTTCGGTAACTTGTGCACTAAAGGTGCCTACCGCAAACTATTGCAATTTAATTGACTCCCACGCGTTTGTATGTGGAATGACTTGTCTACGCAGGCTTTATCCAGTGCGAGTACACATGTGTTCCCGCCACGAGCGAAATAAGCACACCCGACAAAACCAATGAAATTTAAGAGTCATAAGATTGATCCGCGCAACGGATAACATCCGAACTAATTAATCGGATCCAATATATGTACTCAAGTGGAACGGATACGTTACTTTGACAAAAAATGTTCAAATGTTTGTAAAGCTTATGGGACTTTACTACGGGGTCATCAGTCCCTAAACTTACACACTACTTATGAACTACTTACGAACTAGGACGGCACAAATATCCAAGCCCGAGGGGGGATTCGAACCCCCGACCGTAGTAGCCGTGCTGACCGTGACTGGAGCGCCTCAGTCACCTCGGCCACCGCGGCCGGCTTACTTTGACATTTATGCTCCAGTTCACCATTGCAAGCCACAGCAAGGACTTTAAGAATGGGATTACTAGTGCTGAATAAAGTCATATGAACATTTAGGAATTGCTTCGACACGCGTGTGGGATAAAATCATTATTTATTAACAAATCCTTTAAAATAAATGCTTTCTCGCGTGACTTTCAATGCAAATTCAATGAGAATTTAAATGCAACTAAACTTTCCATCATCTCATACTACATCCGAATGGGCCTCCAAGCAAGTGTACCAAAAAAACTTAATCTTGTCATTCGCAAGAATATGGAAGCAAGGAGTATTCTCAATTAGCTTGCTATGATTTATCACATTCACACAAGTCATGCAAAGGAAAAATTACTACGCGGGCCAACTAATTGAACCCGCGCGACCCGGGGCAGCAAAGTGGTGTGAAAGAATGTTCAAATGTTTGTAAATCTTATGGGACTTAACTACGGGGTCATCAGTCCCTGAGCTTACAAACTACTTATGAACTACTTACGAACTAGGACGGCACAAATATCCATGCCCAAGGGGGGATTCGAACCCCCGACCGTAGTGGCCGTGCAGACCGTGACTGAAGCGCCTCAGTCCCCTCGGCCACCGCAGCCGGCTGGTGTGAACGGACACATTGGTTAAATACAAAAAATATTACTCGAGAATGGAATTTGCATTACCGACCTACTGTTTACTACGAGAACATGCCAGGGGATCACAAAATATTGCAATGCCCGTCGAAGTGGTGAACATACGTGACCAACGTGGCCCCAAACAAACGCTAAGTTACTGACATTTTAAATAATTACCACCACGCTGAATCTACTTTTACTTCTACGGAATTTGGGTATGATTATTTGAATACATCACGTCTGTAAACATTATTACTAACCCGTGGGCCTATTATCATAGCACACAATCATTACAAAGAAAACCCAACAAAATTTATGAAAATCTTCCAGTTAACACTAAACTGTACGTAATTACTGTAACACTAATGCGTAAGCAGAGTAAGCAATGGCAACAGGCCCTTTGTTGTCGACCACGTGGCACAACGTACACCCTGATCACACTGCACAAAGAAAACCGTCATAATTCCGAGATTAATCATCCACATTTATCCATTAAACAAATCTAAAACAAATGATGACTAATAAAAGGCTACAACTGCACCAACTGGACTCAAACCACAATTTACCCATTTCGCGCGCAAAGTCCTAGTCACAAAGAAAATAACTATAAATTTGAATAAAATACCTTAAAATGAATATGTACCAGAAACAACTACAAAAATCCGTTCAACAAACTAATACTCCCCATGGTAATTCAATAAATAGCCGACGTAGCAGCAACTTTAACCCACGACAAAGCATTTAGAACTGATTCTATCACATAAAATCCCAAAAAATGTGTTAAAACTGATACCTATTGATTACGTCTTCTAACAACCGGTGGTGAAACCGTCACCATGAGCAACATTGAAGATTCTCGCCAAATAGTTACCAAAATCTCAGCGACACCATCGAGCAGCTCGCCTTACATCCACAACATATCAGGCCAGGAACCTATCTTTCCCTCAAAAAATGTTCAAATGTTTGTTGTAGAGCTTATAGAACTTAACTAGGTGGTAATCAGTCCATAAACGTACTAACTACTTATGAACT
Organism: Locusta migratoria; assembly: GCA_026315105.1. Taxonomy (NCBI): domain Eukaryota; kingdom Metazoa; phylum Arthropoda; class Insecta; order Orthoptera; family Acrididae; genus Locusta; species Locusta migratoria. The sequence goes on along the minus strand of CM048745.1, from coordinate 367,691,526 downwards.
AGCTAATCCTAAGGACGGCACAAATATTCATGCCCGAGGGGGATTCGAACCCCCGACCGTAGTGGCCGAGCAGACCGTGACTGGGGCGCCTCAGTCCCCTCGGCCACCGCGGCCGGCTATCTTTCTCTCGCTAGCCGCCACCAAGGCCAACCGTCCCCTCTTCAAATTCGCGGGGGCGGAGTGCCATGTTTGGCTGTTCGTTATTCTACCACCTTCGCAAACCCCTGGCTCTACTTCAAAGCTCAAACAAAACCTTTGCTACTAGGCTGTCCTTGCCGCCACTAACTACAGTGCCACAACCAAATATTACAATATTGCCCAAAATAAATATTATTGATTTCACTCGCACTCCATAACACACAAGGGTGGGGGAAATAAGAAACAATAATAACAAGAAACCTACAAAATAAAGTGTACACCTTTGCCATCTCTGTTTCTAAATTTGCCTTTACAGTCTGTATTCTCATGTGAATCAATTCAAATCTCATTCGTTAACTTGAAATAATGAAACAGCAGAGCAATGAAACCAAATGACAGTCTAGTTTCAAATATAAAAACATTCTCCATGAAAACACATAATTTTATTATACTGTTGTGACGTGTGTTTATTCGGACATAAGTATTACACGCAAAAACAGTGTTAGATTCATTTACTTCACCGCAGATGCGGTCATACATTCGACCTCGCGCGGGAATCCGTAATGGCGAGTGTAAGAGGGCGTGGACGACAGGATGCGCTACAGCCATAGCGTGCAACGTGTGGCAGTTTGAGACGGAATGGCGGCGAGCACTGATAGCTAAGTGGATAAGGTGACAGCTGGTCCGAAGCGGGAGACCCATGTTTGATTCCCGGTAAGGTTCACATTTTTACTTGTCACAATTGTTTAATTTCAATGCCCTAATGCAGTATGCAACCACTGCCAATCCTTTCCTTTCCAATCCTACTCCCTTCCCATCCTTCACCAATAATTTCCAAATACATATAATCGGTTGTACGGTGTCGATGTCTGCTGTAGAGTACCCCTGTTTGGCACTGTACGAAATCGTAGGTACATTCCTTCCTCTTGTTTTCAAGGTGAAACGTGCAGAATTTCATCAAAATTGGAATAAATTTGCAGGTTTGTGAGAAATACAAACGGCCACTATTTTGTATTATACTTCACATTAGGTGCATCTGCAGCAAAATAGTTGCTTACGAAGCAAACAGGTAACTTTTCTACTCACCGTGTGCTGAACGGACCTCCAGTAGATGAAATGCTTGGTGTGACTAAGTTTGACCTACATCCTCACGGTTGAGTCCGATCGATATTTTCTCTTTACAGCGGAGTGTGCGCTATCATGAAGCATCCTGAATGGCAAAACTGTGACCTGGAACGGGATTGCACCCTGGGAGCCGCACGGAATGACCAGGTGATCAAAGGCTTGTAGCTACACCTGGGCGGCAGGTGTCGTCGGAGTCTCGAGTTCTCTCACGGACATGGGTTTGTGTGTGTGTGTGTGTGTGTGTGTGTGTGTGTGTGTGTGTGTGTGTTTCCTTAGTATAAGTTACTTTAAATAGTTTGTAAGTCTACGGTCTGATGTAAAACTGTAAACTCCTTCCGACAGGCCTCAGGGGGCCCACTGGGTACTGACTGACCGCCGTGTCATCCTCTGCCCGAAGGCGTCACCGGATGAGGTATGGAGGGGGACGTGGTCAGCGACCCGCACTCTCCGCCGTTATGTCAGTCTTCGTGACAGTAGCCGCTACTTCTAAGTCAAGTAGCTCCTCAGTTGGCCTCACGACGGCTGAGTGCACCCCGCTTGCCAACAGCACTCGGCAGACCCGGACGGTTACCCATCCAAGTGCTAGCCAAGCCCAACAGTGCACACCACCCACGACCTAACGGGAACCCGTGCATCCACTGTAGCACGGCCGTTGGCCTACGGTCTGATGACCACAGCTTTTGTTTTCCTTACATTTTTTTTTTACCTAGAACCTTTTCCTTTAGCGGAAAAGTGCTCTACCATTTTGAAGGTAATAGGTAAGGAACTGTCGAAAGTAGAGCTATAACGACGGGCAGTGAGGCAAGTCTGGGTAGCTTTGATTTGATTTGATTTTCTCGGGGAAGCCAAAACAATCTTGGTCCAGCCCGCCACTTCCCGCACCGAAACTAAGTTTATTGTGCGGTATCGGTCCCTGTATATCTAGTAAAGCCAACCAATGCCCATGAACAGTGCAACAGTGCAACAGTCCCTTTACCACTTCTTTATTAGACACAATTTCTTCGGGTCTGATTGTCCCAAATGTTCTGTGCTTTTTACTCTCCAATGCAATGCATTCGAAGATTAGATGTGATGCAGTTTCATCACCGTCATCACAGAGCCTACATTTAGGGTCCTCTTCTGTTATTCCCATTGTATATAAGTGCTGGGTAGCTTAGTTGGTAGAGCGCTTGCCCCGCGAAAGGGACAGGTCCTGAGTTCGAATCCCAGTCCAGCACGCAGTTCAAATCTGCCAGGATGTATCAGTGTTCAGACACACTCCTTTATTCAGGCCATGGAAGCTTGGTCGAGTGATGTGCTTCCAATACCATGCTACCGCCTACACACCGTCCCTGTTGTTAGCAGAAAGGGTGGGGCAGGTACCACGTAACACCACAACCCCGATATAAGTAAACGTCTGCATATCGTGCCTCACTTGTGTAACAATGTTCCATGTAATATTTCGTGTCAGTTGAGGCGCAGGCAGATAAATAAACCCAACCCCAGGCCGGACGCGTTCCGCTGACGGTCCGTGGCGAACGCCCCGGAGGCAGCGCTTGAGTTTTGGGAAGGGCGGTGTGCAGCTGGCGCTGCTGTTGATTTACATACCGCGGGCACAGCGCGGCGAGATACCGGCGCGGAAATGAGGGGCGCCTCGCACTTTCGGCCGTTATGTCAGTCTTCGTGACCAGAGCCGCTCCTCAGTTGGCCTCACAAGGGTTGAGTGCACCCCGCTTTCCAACAGCACTTGGCTGCTTGGCTGACCCAGACCGTAACCCACCCAAGTGCTAGCCAAGCCCATCTGTGCTTAATTTCGGTGATGTAAAGGGAACCGGTGCATCCACTGTGGCACGGCCGTTGGCCTACGGCCTGATGACCACAGCAGGGTTTTTTTTTTTTTTTTTTTTTTAGTTGGAGTTTTTCCTTTAGCGGCATAGTGCTTTACCATTTTGAAGTTTGAAGGTAAAGTGAGGTACTGTCGAAAGTAAAGTTATTACGACGGGCAGTGAGACCAGTGAGGGTAGCTCAGTTAGTAGAGCGCTTGCCCGCGAAGGGGTCAGGTTCTGAGTTCGAATCCCAGTCCAGCACGCAGTTCAAATCTGCCAGGATGTATCAGTGTTCAGACACATAGCTTTCAAAAATCAAATGTTCAAATGTTTGTTAAGCTTATGGGACTTAACTACAGGGTCATCAGTCCCTAAACTTACAAACTACTTATGAACTACCTTATACTAAAGACGGCACAAATATCCATGCCCGAGGGGGGATTCGAATCCCCGACCGTAGTGGCCGTGCAAACCGTGACTGAAGCGCCTCAGTCTCCTCAGCCACCGCGGCCGGCCACACAGCTTTTTTCAAGCCGTGGAAGTTTGGTCGAGTCAGGTGCTTCCAATACCATGCTACCTCCTACACACTGTTGTTAGCAGAAAGTGTGAGGCAGGTACTGCGTAAAACCACAACCCCCCCAGAAGTAAACGTCTGCATATCGTGCCTGTGGTGTCGCACAAGTACAAAGTGCGCGCCACCTACTTTCGCCGCGCGTCGCCATGCACGCACGGCGCGGCGATCTGAGGACGACAGCCACGAGCGCCCTCTGCGACAACTCCGCTCGTGGCCACCACTGAAGGACATCGGGCACTTCGGACTGAGATAGCAACGAGTTAGGACCTTCGTAATCAGATAGGCACCATTGAAGACTTTGCTATCGTACAGGCACTAGGCAGGCCTCTAACAACTATGTATCAACATTCTGCAGTACTATGTAAAAGTTAAGTATTGTTACATTCTGTGCAATATATATCTCTAATTTACTCTAGTGTTTATAGTTTCTGGCTGCTCCCCTCCGTACCTGCACCAGCGTGCTAATTTTGTTACTGTGTCGGTCTCGTTCCACTCGGCCACCGACACCTACGACGAGGCTGGGACACAAAAGCGGCGATGAAGTTGGGACACAAAAGTGGCGACGAGGATGGGATACAAAAGTGGCGACGAGGAGTGATAGAACCTTGGACCAGCCCGCTTACAGCAGCCAGACAGCAGCAGTCGAAGCACGCAAAAATTGCTCCCGCCCACCCACCCTTATTATAAGATTTTTGGGGGAACATATTCTGTAACGTATTTTGTGGACTTTTTTGTTGCAGAGCGTCCTCATTCATATTGCATTTGTGTTTTGTTATAAGTTATTTGTATACGCGGCGCCTAATCGGTCAGCATGGCCACTACCCCGAACCCAAACTTAATGGAAATTATTCAGTTACAGACGGCGCAAATAACACAACTTCTCCAGGCTGTGGCCCAGCTCACAGCGCAAGCAGCTAACCAACAACAAGAGCCGCCGCTTCAGCAGCCCACACCAGCCGCCGTACCGCTCCCTACGTTCCGCCAGTACAACGAACGTGAGGAAGAATGGAGCGACTACTTCGCACAGTTTCAAGAACTCGTCGCGGCTCATCAAATTACAGGTCAGAGAGTGAAGAACCTTTTCTTATCGATTGTGGGCCCCCAGACCTTCGTATTATTGCAAAAACTTTTTCCGCAAGCATCTCCTCGTGATGTAGACTTTGAACAAATAGTAGAGGCACTAAATGCTCATTATGAGAGAAAAGTTCTTGTAGCCGCTGCACGATACCGATTTTTCAGACTTAAAAAATTACCGCAGCAGTCACACCAAGAGTGGATTACGGAACTGAAGGGCTTAACCCGCCAATGTAAATTTACTTGCTCTTGTGGACTTTCGTATAGTGACGTGATGTTGAGGGATGCGATTACGCAGAATATTCAGGACCCCAGAATTAGAGCAGCAATTCTGAAACAGTCTGACCCCTCATTAGACAGTGTACTGCAGCTTATAGAAGCGCATGATACTTTTGACTTAGCTGATGTAGAAATGCAAAGCCATAGTGTAAATTCAGTGTGCCGTAACGGACGCTTTCCTAGCCGTAGTTCTCAGTGTAGCACTAGTGGTTCTTACAATAGTACAGGCCGTGCTGAACAGACAGTGAACAGTAGCCAGTGTAAAAGTGCGACGCAAAGGTCGCCCCGTAGTGTTAGACACAGTAATTTGCATAACGGGCGCCAACGCTCATTTCAGAAAAATGTTCGTAAGTCTTGCCCCCAGTGTGTATCTCGCCACAAACGTGCACAGTGCCCAGGTCGCAACGCAACCTGTTATCAATGTGGAAAATCGGGACATGTGCAGTCTGTGTGTATGCAAATTAAAAACTCAAAGAACGGTAACGTTAGTGCTTCGCAGAGTGCGAGAGCAGTGCATACAGTCAATGTCATAGACGCTGTGGAATTGAACAGTGCTTTACTTGGTTCTCAATTGCAAGGAAATTCTTCTGCGCCTATTGCAAAACTATGTATTGAGCCACGCCGCAAGCGCCGCCGAGCGCGTAATTCAGTGCAACGGAAAAGGGTTCGGGACAAACAAAATGACTATGAACAGTGCATTCCTGTAGTGAAAATAGTGCCTTCTGCAACTGCTCCTTGTAATAATGCCCAGTACTGTGTAGCTAGTGCCAGTAGACTTGTTGTAGATACTGAAAGTAATTTTAGTGCAGTAGCCTCGCATTGCGCGGACGCCGATCCGGCGGTAGTGTCATCTAGTGACAGTGTTGTTAATCCGCTGCGTGCCGAGTCTGCGCCGCTTCCTTCACTACGCGGCCCGCGCAAGCGCAATAAACAAACCGTAGCAGACGTTGCCCACATTCGCGCACCTGTCGTGCGCCAGAAGCACAAACTTTTTGTAAATCTCTCCATAGAAAATAAGACTGTGCAATTTCAGCTTGATACTGGTTCCGCTGTTACATTAATTAATAAAGATACTTATGAACTTCTGGGTTCACCAAAATTGTCGCCGTCACAGCAAGTGTTAACAGCTTATACAGGTGAAAATATTCCCGTGCTAGGAACATGTAGCCTGCCCGCCTCTTTTCAAGGTGTAACAAAAACAGTTGCTTTTGTAGTTCTTCAGGCCAAATCGACACAGAACATTTTTGGACTAGATGCTTTTGACTTATTTGGCTTATCAATTCAAAGCGATGTGCTTCACATTTCGTCAGTAGTGCCTCAGGTAAAAATAAATGCATTGTGTGACAAATATAGTGACTTGTTTTCGCTGGAACTAGGTTGTGCAAAAGACTTCGTGGCACATGTAACTTTAAAAGAATCTGCAGTTCCAAAATTTCGTAAAGCTAGACCAGTGCCTATCGCCTTGCGTGATACAGTTGCCGAAGAACTTAAACGTTGGCAAGATAGTGGGGTGATTTCTCCTGTTTCTGCGAGTCAGTGGGCCTCGCCTATAGTAATTATACCCAAGCCGTCAGGAAAACTTCGTATCTGTGCGGACTTCAAATCAACAGTGAACAGTCAAACAATTGTTGACACTTACCCCCTGCCCAGACCTGACGAACTAATGGACAAATTAGGACAGTCTCGCTTCTTTTCTAAGATTGATTTAGCAGAGGCATACTTACAGATTCCACTTGATGACGAGTCAAAAAAGTTTTTCGTCATTAATACTCACATGGGCCGTTTTCAATTTCAACGCCTACCCTTTGGCAGTTCTTCCGCCCCCGCTATTTTTCAGCGCTTTTTGGAACAGCTGACAGTTTCTGTACCGTGTTGATCGAATTATTTAGATGATATTGTGGTATCCGGACGTACAGTTGAAGAACATTTAGCAAACCTGGAGTGCCTTTTCAAAGTTTTGACTGCAGCAGGTGTACGCTGTAATAAATCAAAGTGTTCGTTTTTTCAAACTGAAATAGAGTACCTAGGCCATGTGATTAATGCCCAAGGAATACATCCCTTACAGTCACATCTTCGAGCAATCAAAGATTTGCCTCCTCCTAAGAATGTGCATGAATTGCAAGCAGTAATGGGAAAGCTTAACTACTATTTCAGGTTTATTCCCAATGCCTCTCAGATTGCAGCTCCACTGCATCACTTACGTAGGAAGAATGTTCCTTTTGTATGGTCTAAAGATTGCCAAGTTGCCTTTGACAAATTAAAGACTGCACTAATCAGTGATGCATGTTTGATTCCCTTTGAACTCTCGTCGGGTTGCACAGGAAACAGCTGCGGATGCAGACCTACGTGTGGTAGCAAGTTTTGTTCGCTTTGGTTGGCCTGCCAGAGCCAAAGACATTGAGCGGCCTCTGGTTCGACGTTATTTTGCACAACGTCATGCATTATCTTTAAGTCAGGGTGTACTGTTGTTGCATACCGACAACGACCAAGCAAGAGTGATTGTTCCTCGTTCCCTGCAACGAGAAGTGTTACGCCTCCTGCATCAAGGACATTGGGGTATTGTTAGGACAAAGCAACTGGCCAGACGTCATTGTACCTGGGTTGGTATGGACGCTCAGATAGAGAACATGACGTCACAGTGTACTGTTTGTGCGGAGCATCAGGCGGCTCCTCCGCAACGTTTCTCAGACTGGCCACGCCCCAAGGGACCATGGCAACGTTTACATATTGACTTTGCCGGACCTTTCTGGAATACGCGCTGGTTAATTGTTGTAGACGCTTTCAGCAAGTTTCCTTTTGTGATTGCCATGAACTCAACGACAGCTTCTAGTACAATCAGTGCCTTAACATCAGTGTTTGGCATCAAAGGTTTGCCTGAAACTATCGTCAGTGACAATGGACCTCAGTTTGTTAGTGCGGAATTTCAACAGTTTTGTCGTGTGAATGGCATTCAGCATATCACCACCGCACCTTTTCACCCTCAGTCCAATGGTGAAGCAGAACGTTTCGTTCGAACATTCAAGTCTCACATGGAAAAGATGAAAGGTCAGCACTCCAGGCAGCAAGCTCTTCAAATTTTCCTGTCTACGTATCGGTGCATGCCACGTGACGGCCCGTCTCCTGCCGAGCTGCTACACGGCCGCCGTCACCGCACTCTCCTTCACCTGCTGCAGCCTCCCACGCACCGAGTCGGTTCGTATGGCGCTACGCGTTTTCAGGTTTCTACGCCGGTGCTGTACAGGGTGTTTGCTGGAAACAAGAAGACATGGTTGCCGGGCACCATTTAACGCGTGCTTGGTCGCAATATGTATGTTGTACGTTCTTCCACAGGGTCGGAGCTGCGGCGCCACGCAAACCAATTGCGCCTGCATAGGCCTCGCGATCCTGTCTCCGGTTTCTTGATTCCAGACCCAGTTCACCGCCAGGGAGCACAACCACATCGTTCGTCCCCGGACTACGAGATCGTACCCATGGAGGTGGACGCACCTCCGACGCAGTCGTCGCCGCCGCTGTCGCCGCCGCAGATGAAAGCATCACCGAGAGGGACTCCGGGACCGTGCGGGCCCCTCCAGCTTGGGCTACGCACCTCAGAAGAAGATGACCTGGTCAATCTGGGCGCCCCCAGGTTTCGGCGGGTTTCCTGGAGGATCTCAAGGCGGATGCCGGGGCGCGGACGGCGTCTCGATCCCGGCCTCAGCTACGACGCCCGTCCCACCAGTAACGCCCCCGCCCAGGCCCTCCTCCCAGTGCCGTCGCCGTGGCCCTCAGCCCTACGCCACGACGGCGCGGCGGTTTGGGGGGGAGGGGTGTGGTGTCGCACAAGTACAAAGTGCGCGCCACCTACTTTCGCCGCGCGTCGCCATGCACGCACGGCGCGGCGATCTGAGGACGACAGCCACGAGCGCCCTCTGCGACAACTCCGCTCGTGGCCACCACTGAAGGACATCGGGCACTTCGGACTGAGATAGCAACGAGTTAGGACCTTCGTAATCAGATAGGCACCATTGAAGACTTTGCTATCGTACAGGCACTAGGCAGGCCTCTAACAACTATGTATCAACATTCTGCAGTACTATGTAAAAGTTAAGTATTGTTACATTCTGTGCAATATATATCTCTTTCTAATTTACTCTAGTGTTTATAGTTTCTGGCTGCTCCCCTCCGTACCTGCACCAGCGTGCTAGTTTTGTTACTGTGTCGGTCTCGTTCCACTCGGCCACCGACACCTACGACGAGGCTGGGACACAAAAGCGGCGATGAAGTTGGGACACAAAAGTGTCTCGCTCGTGTAACAATGTTCCATTTAATATTTGGTGTCTGTTGAGGCGCAGACAGATAAATAAACCCAACCCTAGCCCGGATGCGTTCCGCTGACGGTCCGCGGCGGACGCCCCGGAGGTAGAGCAGAGTTCTGGGAAGGGCGGTCCGCAGCTGGCGCTGCTGTTGATTTACATGCCGCGGGCACCGCGCGGCGAGATACCGGCGCGGAAATGAGGGGCGGTTGCGCCCGCGCCGCCCTGGCCGTATAAATGGGGGCCGGCGTTTAATGTCAATTAGGCGGGCGCGCGCGTGGATTCAATTATTCAGCATAATGGCCGGGCTTAGCGGGGCCCGTTTATCAGGGTTCCCAGGTGGCCGACGGGCCGGGGCAAGCGCCTTTCAGCGGCGGCCCGCAACACCTGCGCGCGCACATCACCTTTTGTCGCGCGCACGCTTTCAAATTGTGTCACTCGCATTGATGGAAACAATTTTATTTTCCGACCGAAACACTGCATCTGGATTACGGAATGAATGTTGTAGCGATGGAAAAGACGTGCTATTAAACGACGTGTATTCGCGAAGTTAAAACAGGTGCTTCACTGGGACGGTGAAACAGTGTATGTGGACGAATACATTTAAACGGATCTTTTCCATAATTATACTCTTTTCATAGTGACGATGAAGGGGGCCATAAAGCACGCATTACTCACTGACAAAAAAAAATAAAAAAAAAAATAATAAAAAAAAATAGCCAGTTGCAGTGCCCGAGCGGTCTGCGGCGCGCCAGTCACTGTCTGCACGGCCGCTACGGTCGGGGGTCCGCATCCCCTCTCGGGAATGGATGTTTGTGTCGTCTTTAGTATAAGGTAGTTCATAAGTAGTTTGTAAGTTTAGGGACTGATGACCCCACAGCTGTCCCTTAAGCCTAACAAACATTTGAACATTTAGTTGACAAAAATATAGTTACACCTCTCTCTCTCTCTCTCTCTCTCTCTTTCTCTCTCTCTCTCTCTCTATCTATCTACCTACATATCTATCTCTCTCTCCATTTTTACGCAAACACAAGAACACGAGGGTTGGAACTTAAATAGTGGCAACTATTTCTTACAACCGATAGAAAAGCGTTACATGTTCCACCTGTAGATGTTCTTCAAACTAGTGATTAGCGTTGTGTAGAATCTGCGAGCGTAGAGAGGCCTTATAATGACAGTGAAAGGAAGCCGGCTAAGAGTGCGACACCCAACCAACATGGCAGCCGCAAACCGTGAATCATTCTAGTGCCGCGCGCCAACGCTGAGCGCCGACCGGCCACAGCTGTGAGCACACGGCAGTTGATTGAGCTCCCCGTCTGTTACTTACTTTTTCATATATTTTAAGGCTTTTCTTTTTTGACAATCTACTTTTTCCACAAATAATTACATATTTCAGTTAGGGACAGCCCGTCATACTACTGCATAAAATAGAAGCACATTTCTTCACTGTCTGTCCCTTTAAGCTTTTATAACTTGAGGAGTACCGAATGTAACATCATGCGGTTTCTTTTAGTTTCTCGTTCAGAATTCTGGAATAATCTTAGACAATACTTAATGTCAATACGAATATGTGAAACTACTAAAATAAGAATAATAACGTACAATCGTTTACCACTGCATTTTAGTCAGATCTGCATCCTAAATCGAATGCTATTGCTAAATTCTGTAGCTTGCCCAACCTTCGGACAGGCATTTCTTACTTCTATCGAATCGAAACATACAAAAAAAAGTGTAGCCTGTTTTTGCAGTTACCTGCCAACTAAATGTTGTAAATGAGTATTCCTTTTACTTACCTGGCTCTGAGAAGAAGTTGAATAGTAAACGAGGTCTACGGACACTGCAGTTTTCACTCGAGTAATTCGTTCCTTCTCAGTATTTAAGCCTGCATCATCACTAAAACATCATTTAAAATACCTGAGATTTAACAGAAACCGTAGTTTACCCAATATAGCAAGACTAACTCTGCAGGTAAAGGTTCTTAGAGTTTTTCCTAGAGAAACGATACGTAAAGTGGTCGATTTCCAAAAGCAATTTTTTTTCCATCGAACTTGTTTTGAAACGTGTAAATGACTACTGATTTGATTACGTAAAAAGATTGTGGCAGTGGCTGTGGCTGTGGCTAGTACACGAGACAAAAACTCTTGTTAGTTTCCTCTTAGTACAGACGACGTTTCGTTGATGACAACTGAATTCGAAGATCTTTATACGTGCTCCAAACTTCATACATATGTTTCAAGAAGGATTTCTCCTCTGTAATGAGGCTACCGAATTCTGTAAAGGGAATCATTACAAACAACTTCATTTGCAAAACTACATTTATCAACATTCTACTTCTTCTCCTGATTTCACTTTTGTTGAAACGTTCTTTCCTACTTTCTGTTACACTCGATGTACTATCACAAAGCAAACGCAAATTACTGGATGGACATCTTAGGCACCCGTTTTGACGGTAAATTTAGTTCCGCACGCAAATCCCTCATATAATCTGAACCTAGAAAACGAGTAGAGGATATCCTAGCATTTTCAACATTTATACGGTCTTTGCTGTATCACTTCGAATGTCAAATTTTTTGCAGGCTTGCATCACGTGCGAAACAGTGAAGCACTAATTCAGTCCCTTTTGTATTTCGAAAAGTTAGTTTGAGTAGTTTGTATGTCTAGGGACCGATGACCTAAGCAATTTCGTCCCTTAGGAGTACAAATATTTCAACATTGTTTTTTTACTTCGATTGTGAAAATTACAGCCAATAACTAAGCTGAAAACACTTTCACTGGTAAATTACTCACTAAACAACAGCAACTTAGCGAAATCGACAGAACTCACGAAACATGAAATCAAAAAGACTCGAACACACAGTTCTAGGCGCACGGGAAGTGTTCCTTCGTGACGTCATGCGCAGAACAACAGAAATGCGTTCGCTTCTGCGCAGTAGTTATTGCGCCCCCCCCCCCCCTGGTAGATTCCATTGCATATTGTCTCGACAGCAGTGTTACCAGTATTTAACTTCCAACCCTTATATATATGAGTACCTGCAAAAGGGATATTCCAATTAAAATCTGAAGAAAAATAACAAAATTGACATCGTATTTTAATGTAATTAATAATATTTACATGTGCCATTTCATTTAAAAGAAAATGATTACTATTTTTCGAGTAAAAAGACGGTGAAGTTAGCGTTATTTTTCGAATGCGACACTTCGTGTGCTGTGGAATTCAAGAACCTTATAAGGGATCTCAGTTTACTACGGTTCATTTGGATGCTAAATAACTACGGTTGATGTAGGTATATAACAATAACATGGCAGCAATTAATTCATTGTTGTAAAGCCTCTTATTCACTTATTGAAATAAATGCATTTTTCCTGTTGATTACACTTTCGTAGGCTTCAACGTCTTCTTATTACACGTTGATTTCCGTTTTATGTATTATGGAGTCCCTTATCAATATCGTGGAGAAAAAGTAACAAATACGCAAGCTCGCACTGTACTAACAAGCCTACATCTACATACATACTCCGCAATCCATCGTAAGGTGAGTGGTGGAGGGTACACTGTACCACTACTAGACATTTTCTTTCCTATTCCACTCCCAAATAGAACGAGAAAAAAAAGATTGCCTTTATGCCTCCGTACGAGCCCTAATTCCTCTTATCTTGTCATTGTGCTCACTACGCGAAATGTAAGTATGTATCACCTTACATTTTTCTACATTGAGAGCTAGCTGCCATTCTTCGCACCAACTAGAAATGTTGTCATAGTCATCCTGTATGGTATTATAGTCAGTTATAGACGACACCCTCCCAAACACCACAGCATCATCAGCAAACAGTCGCAAATTACAAGTTACTCTGTCCATCAGATCATTTATATAGATAGAAAATAACAGCGGTCCTATCACACTCCCCTGGGGCACGCCTGACGATACACTCGTCTCTGATGAACAGTCGCCGTCGAGAACAACGTACTGCGTTCTATTACTTAGGAAGTCTTCCAGCCAGTCACAAATCAGTCAGACTGCGACGGGCTACCACCCGCCACTCAACACGGGAAGACGACTCACAGCTGGTCACGCTGAACAGCGGCCGTAAGGACTGACTGTTGCGAACAAAACGGCGTAACACAGCCGCAGCCGTGGTAATACGGTGTACCGCAGCCGGAAAAATTGGCGCAGTTTCTGGATACATTTTATTTTTTCTACAACTCTGTAGACTGTTTACTGATACTATTTTTAAATCAAATGCTGAACAATATGGCATACATTTTATTCCATTTAAATATGCATTTTACAGACAAAAGATGTTAAATGATGAAAACTACTTGAAATTTAAATTCTAAAAATATAGCATAAATACCACATGAAATTTATATAAGAGTGCATGAAAGGTTGTGGTACTTTTTGACACTTTGTTTCTCAATTTTCTCTTCTCTCCTATGTCATTTATTTTAATGACGGATGATGGTGTGTATTTAATGTAATAATTTTATATTTCTTATTTTCCGATTTTTACATTCAGTAATTGGTTCGGAGATATGTGTAAACAAGACGTTCACTGATTTAATTGTTTATTAGAGTAGTTATTCCATTTCTGGGATCACTCATGGAAGTGGCGAACGAGCTGTTTTGAGCTGTGGGAAGCTGCGAATTGAGTCGAGGCTGCTTTCACATACATTGGGAGCGGAGGAATTTGGTGTTGTATCAGCCGGCCTTTAGTTTTTTCGCGGAAAGGTCTCAAATTCATACCGAACAGAAAACCCTCTGCACCACCCGTGGTGTCAGTGGTGCGTAGTGATAGGGGTGTTGGGCACATTTTCGGCGGACAGGCCGCTACCTGACCAGGTACGAACGGCCAGCGTTGCTGGAGAACACAATGTTCTACCAAGAGAAACGGATGGCGCCGGTCGGACCAGTCTGCGATTTTCTTTAGGTGAGTGGCGACGGTCGGCCACACGTTTTACGGTAAGAGACGACTCCTCGCTATCTCTGCATCCCAAAATGTCCGCAGAGGGTAGCTCGGTTTACGACATAACAAATGGCGGGATGCTGCAAGTGCAGTTCACTGCGTGGAGATGTTGTCTGGCTCAGATTGTGTCCGGCGCCCACTTTAATAAAAATCGGCGCCAAGATGACGGCGAGAAATAGTTTCGCAGATTTTCCGAGGAAACGTGTGGGCTAAATGACTTTGCATGATAAATTTGGTGTTGGAGGCGGAATCTAGGGTGCAGACTGCAGCTTGGTCGACGATTGGCTGTGTGTTTTGCTATATGACAGATCACTCTGGACGGTTGCCTTGAAGTCTCCTACAGGAGATATCGCAGAGTACGGTTCACTTAGAAGACTCTTGGTAAAGATACCGCCTTGTACAGTTCTCTTAGGATGTCTCCTACGAAGGACCAAGTTATTTGATTTCTACATCTACATACGATACTCTGCAAATCACATTTAAGTGCCTGGAACCACCATTATACTATTTATCTCCCATTCCATTCTCGATAAGTGCGTGGGAAGAAAGAACATCTGAATCTCTCCGTTCGAGCTCTGATTTCTCGTATTTTATTCTGATGGTCATTTCCACCTATGTAAGTGGCAGTCAACAATATACTTTTGCATTCGGAGGAGAATGTTGGCGATTGGAGTTTCGTAAGTAGCCACGGACGGGAGCCACATCCTTCCTATTACAGTCTGCCAACAGAGACGCTGCTACAGTGAGATCAAAGTCGCTCTTTGTGTGTCTGTGTGTGTTTGTGTGTGTGTGTGTGGGGGGGGGGGAAGAATCAGCTGCGCTATCCCACTGCCTTATTAGGGTTCAATAACTCAGTTTAGGTTGGGATACTGTTTGCTTTCTATCTTCTCCTGTCAGATTGGGATGATAGGATCTCAGAAAATATAGCCAGACATTCATTTTATTTTGTATAAAATTGTGTCTTTAATTTTTGTAAAATTATACGATACCTTATTTCATATTTTTATGTTATTGTATTGTGCCACCTCGTTTGCTAATATAGAATTTATTTTGAAGTATAACCTGAATTTCTTTCATTTATTGAATACTATCATTTAAGAAACCAAATCATTACTTTGGAGGGTAATATAAAAATCAAAAAGGAGAAAACAAAATTACTGATAGTAGTAGGGTAAATACAGTACTAATCGAGTCTTGATTCTAGTATGGGGTGTGGTACTCGTCAGGTAGATCAGGAATAACATTTCTATTTTTAGCAAAACATAGTGGCGACCCGATTTATCATAACGATTAATCATATAATTTGTATAAAAAGGACACTGTTTTGCATACTAAATTGTTGTTGTTGTGGTCTTCAGTCCGCAGACTGGTCTGATGCAGCTCTCCACGCTACCCTGCCTGTGCAAGTCTCTTCATCTGAGTATATGTTCGGCAATCTACATCCTTTTGAATTGCTTACTGTATTCGTCCCTCGGGCTCCCTCTACGATTTTTACCCCACACACTTCCTTTTAATGGTAAGTTGAGAATTCCTTGATGTCTCAGAATGTGTCCTACCTATCTATCCCTTGTCACGATATGGCAGAAACTCCTTTTCTTCCCAATTCGATTAAGCACCTCCACATTAGTCACGTGATCTCTCCATCTAATCTGTAGCACCACATTTAAAAAGCTTCTATAATCTTTTGTCTGAACTTCTTATCATCCACCTTACAATGCCATACAGTGCTACACTCCAGACAAATGTTTTCAGAAAGGACTTCCTAACATTTAAATTAATATTGGATGTTAACAAGTCTCGCTTCTTTAGAAACGCTTTTCTCCTCATAGCCATTTTGCATGTTATATCTTCTTTACTTTGGCCATCAGACGTTATCCTGCTACCCAAATAACAAAATTCATCTTCTGATTTTCTGACATTGCATTCCATTACATTCGTTTTACTCTTGTTAATGTTCATCTTATATCTTCCATTCGAGACACTGTCCATTCCATTCAGTTGCTCTTCCAGATCCTTTGCAGTCTCTGACAAAATTACTAAGTCTTCGGCAAACCGCAAACTTTTTAATTCTTCTACCTGAACTTTCATTCCCTCTCCAAATTTCGTCTTGCATTCCTTCACAACTTGCTCAATGTACAGATTGAACAACACTGGGGAAAGGCTACAACCCTGTCTTACTCCTTCCCAACCTCTGCGTCTCTTTATTGCCCTTTGACAAATATTGGGAAATTTTCTCACTGCCCTTTTTATTTTTATTTATTTATTTATTTATTTTATTTTATTTTTGCATTAGTTGAGGTCATAATTGGTATAGTATTTGAGTCAATCCGATTCAATACTTTTGTAATTTTAAATTTTGCTCATTTGAATGTATTAATTTTGGTGCTACTTGCGCCATCCTTCACATGGTTTTGATGCCGCAAGTGAGGGTATTGTAAGATTGCCGCCCAATGGAAATACTAGTAATTAATAGCATTTGATAATTAAACAGTATGAAGTTCACTGCAAACATTGACCATGCCAATGCACTAAATGTTACACAATTTTAATCTTATTAATTATGGTAGCAATGTATGTACACAGTTGGGTGACAACATTTATAGTTAGGCCATAGGTAGGAATTGTCCGTGTTGAGATTTGCTGTGTGCTTGTAGCTGACGGGAGGCCAGCGAGCAGGCCGACGTTGGTGGCTTGTTCCAGCTTAGGATTTTCCAGTTCGTTTCCGGTGAGGGGAGAGAGGGACAATGGCGAGTGCCAGGCACAGTGCAGTGCACAGCGTGAAATAAAATATTCTAATACTACTGGCATTTGAAGTAATACGATGCAGTTAAGAACCTTTAAGGCCCTCATTACAAAATAGCCTGTTGACAAATAAACAATACATTAGCTGATATAGTCACATCTGGCGTAATATGTTTAATTGACTATGAAAAGTAATAAATTACCAATGAATACAAGACAGTTACACAACTAGCATGGCAATGTTTGTTTATAAAAATAATATATTAACTATTTCTCATTTTATTTTCAATTAATCTTGTGTATTTTATCTTGAAATATTCAGTTCAATCACTTATCTGTGATATAAGAAATTGCACGATTATAATAAATAGTACAAAGGATGTTTATACTAATATAAAAACGTAAGAAAATATTTGTTGAATATGTAGTGTAATTATTTTGATTTTAAGTATAGTTTGAGAAATGTATTAGCTGAGCGCTGTACGTTGGCATATCGGTTAGAACAGCTCACATGGGGAAGTTGATGACGTAGAAAACAAAAAACCCCGGCAGTTGAGCTTTTGGCGCGCGCAGGAAGTGACGAGGCCGGAGCACATGGGAAGCTGGCTGGGCGGCATCGCTCTGCATTGAGTCTGCATGTGGATCTCCAGGTGTGACATTAAATTTGTGTGTGGCAATCGCCACGTGTGGGTGCTCGTCGTAGACTGCACCAAGTTGAATCGAGTGCTACTGTATGTTTGTGAATATTTATCTGGTGGAACAAGGTGTGCGTCGCATTGAATTAAAGTGACTGTGATTTGTTAATGTAACACGTGTCGTCGCATAGGCATGAACATAAACAGTGTTTGAGACAGCCACATGGTGTGAAAACAATTTGCGACAAATATTCATTTTGTCTGGGGGCTCACGAGCTATAACTTTATTTGATAAACGTGTCGACGTACAGACGTATCAGCCACAGGGTTTCAATATGGTGTAATAAACAACATAAAGTGAACTTTTACGTGTTTTCAAAAATAGTTGTTAGTACACCCTTTTCTCTCATGAACTTGATTTTATTATGAATTTGTTTTGTTAATTGTATGCAGAGAAGGAAAGCTGCGAACGTGTGATATCATCCCCTAGAAAACGAGTCAAACTGCCGCAATCACAGTTCCAGTGTTTTTGCATGTTTAGGAATTTGGTTCGCAGTTGGTGGTTGTGAGTTTTAAAAATTAAACTTTCCCTATTTTAAACTCTCACCCCGACCTTTACTCTTGCAGTCTTTACAAAGGAAACCAACTTGAAGAAGACAGTATTCTAGAAAGGGAAGACGAAGTGGAGGAAGATGAGATAGGTGATATGATACTGCGAGAAGAATTTGACAGAGCGCTGAAGGACTTCAGTCGAAACAAGGCCCCTGGAGTAGATGATATTCCGTCTGAACTGCTGATTTCGTTACGAGAGCCAGTCATGAAAAAAATGTTCAACCTTGTATGCAAGATGTATGAGACAGGAGAAATACCCTCCGACTTTAAGAAGAATATCTTAATTCCAATTCCAAAGAAAGCAAGTGCTTACAAGTGTGACAATTACAGAACTATCAGTTTAATAAGCATACTGAATTGTCAGATTAAATAAATCATAATGTGCCTTTTTTGTTTATTTGTTATTTTTTTCCTTGTTTGGTTACAATTTTCATATCAAAGGAGCTATGCCTGCAGCCATATAGCAACGACAAAAGTAGCCAAGACGTTTTAGATGCTTTCATTTTGTAATTTATTTGAAAATTTCACTTTAAATAGTTTCCGAGCTCTGAGTTGCATAATCGCCTGATTTCATGAAATTACGTTATCACTCGTAGAAAAATAAAGAAGAAAAGCCACAAAACTGCAAGTTTTCCTCTTGTCCTATTTGAAATGGAATGGCCCATACATGATTTTTCCGCCGACACAGTACGTACCACACTGCCCGAGGAAAATAGAGAGAGATCTTTTCACAAAGTGACGTATCGAGCTCACTATGCAGCTACGTCAGTTTCACTGCTCTCTGCCCTACAAGCGCCAGCTTCAGGTCTTGAAGATTGTCGTGCCTCCCTCCTTCCCCATAAGTCCTGATCTCATCCATCAACTCTGCACTCTTTCCAGGGATGGCATCATCGTCACCAGTGACGGCATCATGTGAGACACCGTGCTCACTCCTCCTCATTTTTCGCTGTACCTCCCTCTGCTGCACACCTGCCAGCAAGTCATAGTCATGAGTCCTACAGCCCATAAAAAAGCCAGTAGAAACTCTAGTGAGTGGACCTGGCCCCGTTGAGTTCGACAGGGGAATAGATCAGTGGAACCAAACCAGTTCTGGTTTATAACCAACCTATGCCCTTCTCCTTTCCTGCTGTCGCTACCAATCACATCCCAATATGTTAAAGTTACTAAAAATGAAACTACCTGTTACAACAAAACGATATAGTCTATTTTAAATTGTTCAGACATTTGCAATTATCACTAAATTAAATAGTCAAGATCGCAATTCCATTATTTATTTATTTCGACCATTTAAACTTCTATCTCCAGACCACTACAACCACATTATTGGCCACCGTTTGCGTTCAGTAGGAGCTAGCAGGATGCTACCAGTTGTCAACATTATAGTTCTAATGGTCTGAAGAAGGAAAATGGTAAAAAAGATTACCTATCAGTAAGTCATAAAATTGCTATCTTGTCTGATTTGTAATGATTTTAAACATTTCTATTGCTGTTATTCTTCAGTTTCTCCCGGCGTATTTGATAATCAAAATATCCACGGGTGTACTGCCGGTCTATAGTGTCCAACGGGCACAATATTTCGGCGATCATAAATGTCGCCATCATCAGGTGAGCTGACGCACTAAGCTCCTGGAAACGCGCCGGCACGGAGATCCGCACGCTACGGCTGCTCGAAGGGAACTGGGTTCTAGCCCGGTAGCGGGCGATTTAAATACCCTCAGCCCGCGGAGCGACCCCTCCGCGGTCCGCGCCCCGCGCCGCGGCCGCGCAGTGGAGCCGATTGCGCCGGCGTCTGAGATGACGTCGATGTGAGGGCTCTGTCCGCCGTGGTCGTCACTACGTTACGTTTGCTAGATTTACTCTTAATTAACCCAATCGCTGGTTCCCAAGCTTTGCTAAGATTATAGACACAGTCACTTGTGCGAATTTAAATGGCCTCTCTAACGATGCAGACCCAGTATCTCGTCTGTAACAGAATCCTAGTGCATTCATACTACATCGCATGATTCTCCGACAATGTTCAGCGACCGCTGACTTGCTCGGATACATCAATCGTGTGTGCCTCTGGTGTTCAACGCATCGATCCTCGACGGTATGCATCGTCTGTCCAATATATGAATTGCCACGCTTACACGGAATCTGGTACAGGCCGGCCTTCCTCAAACCGAGGTCATCTTTGGCGCAGTTACAGCTTTTAAACTTTCGCGCGCCTGGGTTGTTCCTCACTCGGCTCGCTTCACTGCGGCTGGTTAATGCCCGAACGTCTGGTACTGTGCGCAGAGTGTAGTAAGAGTTTTGTGTTCGCGATGTCAGTTAACCCACAAGCAGCCGTGCGACACCTCCAGAAGTGGCATGGAATAATGACTAACCTGCAACGATTAAATGTCAAAGAAGTAGAGCTCTTTAAATTCGTCACCGGTAAGCATAATCATTTGCAGTTATTAGACGTATTACACACGGTAATAGAAAATACATGGCGCTTTCTTTATGCTTTTCCTTATATCTTTCAACTACGTTGCAGATGTAGGTAATTGCCCTGATAAAGACTTGCTGGATATAAAATAGCGGGTTGACGTTCGGTGCAGATTTAAAAGAGGATGACGTCGACGATAACGACGCTGCCATTTCACCACCGTCAAATTCATGGAGCACTTCCATTGCTTAGCGGGGCTTGGGCGTGGAATTTAGTTCGTCAGTGATGGTGAAAGTTGCTTTGTCGGTCTCCGTAACAGAAGAATATATGCAACGAACCGTTGCGTTTTGGAAAAAGGGGAATCAATCTTTCAAGACCGTCAAGAGGTATTTCGCGATTACTAACTTGTGTCTCTTTGCTTTGAATATTTTAAACCGCTTCACAACAGCAGTGGAAATGATTGAGACGCTTTTTCAACAAGCATTGTAAGGTAAGTTAATTCTTAGTATCTCTTATGCACACCATTTTGTTATATATGAAGTAGACACTATTGTAGTGGAGTAAACTTACAGTAAATATGTTTCATTTTGTAACTTGTCCCACTCTATGACAAGTGCCTACAAAATTTCTCAGGCTATGTAGAAAAGTAGTTTAATAGTTGTATATTTTTTACAATAAATATTTTTCCGTATCTGTACACGTTTGTTTTATATAAACAAACGGAACTTACTTTGTGGACATGCCTCGTATTTTTCCCTCAAGAAAATATGAGGTCGAGTTGATGATGTTCCCTTGTGAGTAAGAGTCCGAAACTAGTTATCCAATCTGACCAATAAATGTGTTGCTCTGGAACAAGGTTCTTGAATTCAAATGGCCGCCGTACAGTTTCCTGTACAGCACTTGATCTTTATCCTAAGGATGATAGGAACATTGTACAACCCATTGCTGCATAAATAAGATGGGATGGAGGCGTTGTCAGGATGGATGGCGGAGCGGTGAAGGCTTGTGGGCACCCTAGGAAAGGGTGGCTGATTGGAAAATAAGAGAACGGCTTCAAGTTAACGTTGGATATATTCTTGAGTACGGAACACATGCGGGACTCGCCCTGGGTTCGGATGCAAAGAATGAATGCCAGTCTAAGTTAGCGAATTAGAAAATGGAAAAGGTTACGGTAATGATGCCGAACAGCCGCTAGGCGGGAGCGGACGGCATGCGGCCGTTCGCTCCGCACAGACGCGGAGCCTCTGGGGTGCGTCTGTTCTGTACGAGAACTCAAACTGAAGAGAGCGAAGGAACTGATTCTCGCACCTCTGAGTCCGACTGCAGTAGCAGACGTGATCAAACGTGGGTGTCTGCTATTGTCTCCACGGTAGCATGGAAACGTCAGTAGATTCAGCACGGACGCCAGAAGGGTGGCGTGATTTCAGAATCAGCATTCAATACTGGTTCTGGCCGGCTCTGTCCTGCACGGTGGACAGGCTTGGTCACGTTGTCAAGGCGTATGTCGCAGTGGAAGAACACTTGTAAAACTTAGGCGAAGTTTTGAAATAAAATTTTTGAATTATTTCCCTAACCTATTTTAGACCGGCTGGTCATCCTGTACATTCCATTGCGCGGGGCAGCCGTCTACTGAGTAAGATGCCGCGGTCCTTTCTAGCAGCTGTCGTGGTCCAGCTGAACCCAGCAGGCGCACTCTGGCGCTACAGCCCCTTTCCTGACTGCTGCCAGGGCCTGTTTGTCTCACTCTGCAAGTTAGCGGACAGGGAATGGAAAGCGGCCCACGTGCGATTGCGACAACAGGGCCGTTGTTTCGCCTGGCAAGTGTAATTGGTGCGCTAGATTAAAGGCGGCCGCCAGCCTCAATAATGCACGTTGCCTGGCAGCCGGCGGCCTAAACGGTTTACGCCGGCGCGTGCATTATTGAGGCTGGCGCGGCGCGAGGTCGCGTGCCAGGCCTAGGCAGGGCCCTGCTGGAGCGCTCTCAGCTGTGGGGTCGCGCTCATACAACATTAAACGCCGCTGATTAACGGCTTGTTTAGGCCTGCGACGGGCTCCTAAGTCTGCTGCTGCAGCAAGTCTCTCGGATCCCAACGAAAACACTGGCTCACCTTAAATCACGAGCAACGACACAGCCTCAGCAGGTGTGGGCGCGTGAGCTGAGAGCGACGCTTCTGCCACCGTGCCGCCACAGTCTGAGCGCAGTTTGCCATCTGCAACTCGCGAACAGCGTCGAAGACTGCAGTCGCGATACAAATATTACTAGGCGCGTCCAGATTAGATTAGATTAGTTATTTGTTCCGTAGATCCATATTGATGGGATCCTCGTGGATGTGGAACATGTCAAGGAACAAAATTTACAAGTTGAATAACAGATAGTGTTAATAATATAAATACAAATACATACACTTATAATATAAATACAGATACTTAAATTTTTAAGTTTTTAAGGTTTTTTTTTTTAAATAATATAATAATACTAATATAGTATGAGTACATGCATCATTTGGTACAATTTAGAAATTCACTAATGGAGTAGAAGGAGTTGGTCACTAGAAAGTCTTTTAGGTTACTCTTAAACTGATCTTTATTTGTAGCTAAATTTTTTATACTTGATGGTAAATTATTGAAAATGTGTGTTCCTGAGTAGTGGACCCCTTTTTGAACTAAAGTAAGTGCTTTTAAATCCTTGTATAGATCATTTTTATTTCTAGTATTGTATGTACGAACTGAGCTGTTTGTTGGGAAAAGGGATATATTATTTATGACAAATTTCATTAAGGAATAAATATACTGAGAGGCAGTAGTTAATATACCAAGTTCTTTGAAGAGGCTTCTACAAGACGTCCGTGAATTTACTCCACAAATAATACGTATTACACGTTTTTGGACTTGGCTTTAAACCATTTATTAATGTTCATGAAAATATCATTAGCAGAAAGTAAGGATAGAAATAAAAATAGATGAAAACCTTATGAATAGGGATGGAGGGTTCTGTGTAAACTCCGCTTGGGATCCTGCTCTCTCACTTGTCAAAAAACAGAGAGACAACACTAATACGACCTCATCCGTCGAGAACTGATGTTTATTATCGATATCCTGACCGGTTTCATCTTTGGTCGTGTCGGCACTGTGTGCTTTCTTGCTCGGTTGTGTTGTCTTTTCTGTTTACTCATTGATAACCGAGGTTTTAAAGATCGTTGCACATTGCTACCAAAAATAATAAGAATTAATTTGAAAGAACTATTACTAAATCACTGTTTCTATTCTATTCAGGAAATTCTGGAGACAAAATTCTAAGTTATATCTGTGAACTGATATGTTATAGCTATAAGATTTACACGTAATGTCTTATTTGTATGTACTCTACTCTGCAACAAAATTTCCTGTGCTAAATTGAAACATTAATCTATTATGGTAACTTTGCAAATCCTGTGGATTACACTTCTAATGTAATATGTTTCAGCTATAAGAATTTGCATACTAAATTATCCATGATAATTTAAAGAACTACTATTTTCTTCTTATAAATATCTTGATTAATTTAAACAAGTACTGTATTTCTTCTACTTATAATTATTTTGCCTATTTTTTCTGCCATGTGAAGTCTGTGACTCTATGTCCTTGTACAAATGTAATATGTTATAGCTAAAAAGAATTTGTATACTAAATTATCGATGGTAATTTTAATAACTAATATTTTCACCTTATAGATACGAGGCGCGTCCAGAAGGTAAGTTCCGTTTCAATTTATCTCCGCTGCAGCGCTGCGAATGCAGTTCCGCACATGCGCTGTAGACGATGTGTATCAAGGAGAAGAACGTGTGCCATTTGGAGATCGCTGTCAGTTACGTACGCTTTGTTGTGCTTGTTTGAAACGTCGGCGTTGACTGAAAATCCCGCCGCCTGTGAAATCAGGTCGGTGATTCGGTTCCTGAATGCAAGGAAAGTGAAACCAAGGGAAATATCTCGGCAAATTTGCGATGTTTACGGACCAAATGCGAGATCAGTGATTCGATGGTGAGAAGATGGGTCCGACAGTTCAATGGTGGGCGTAGTGATGTGCACGATGAAGAACGAAGTGGGCGTCCACCTTTGGTTACAGAAGAACTGGTTCACGCGATTGATGACAAGTTCCAGGAAAACCGTAGCTTTACAATTAGTGCTCTCGCTTTGGACTTCGCCCAAATTTCACTGTTTCCAACTGGTTGAAGACACAGGCGGCAGATTTCTATGAAGAAGGTATACAAAACCTGGTGCCACGCTATGACAAATGCCTGCAAAATTTCGGCAGTTATGTGGAAAACTAGTTTAAGAGTTGTAGAATTATTTGCAATAAAAATTTATTTTGTGTCTGTGTACAGTTTCATTTTAATACCAAACGGAACTTACTTTCTGGACGCGCCTCGTATTTGCACTGCAATAAAGTGGATGAAAACAATTAGAGAACCAGTTGCGATGTCTAGGTTCTAGACTATTCTGATCGCAGAATGAACTACAATGGTTCGACGTCTTCGTGTTCTTGTTGTTGTGGTCTTCAGTCCGTAGACTGGTTTGAAATGTTCAAATGTTTGCTAAGCTTATGGGACTTAACTACGGGGTCATCAGTCCCTAAACTTACAAACTACTTATCAACTACCTTATACTAAGGACGGCACAAATATCCATGCCCGAGGGGGATTCGAACCCCCGACCGTAGTGTCCGTGCAGACCGTGACTGGAGCGCCTCAGTCGCTCAGCCACCGCGGCCGGCGACTGGTTTGATGCAGCTCTCCACGCTACCCTGTCCCGTGCAAGTCTTCTCATCTAAGAATCCGTTCGGCAACCTACATCCTTTTGAATCTGATTACTATATTCGTCCTTCGGTCTACCTCTACGATTTTTACCCCACACGCTTCCTTCTAATGCTAAGTTGACAATTCCTTGATGTCTCAGAATGTGTCCTACCAATCTATCCCTTCTCTTAGTCATGATATGCCAGAAACTCCTTTTCTCCCCGTTTCGGTTAAGCACCTCATTAGTTACGTGATCTACCCATCCAATTTTCATCATTCATCTGTACACCACATTTCAAAAGCTTCCATCATCTTTTTACCTGAACTCCTTAACGTCCACGTTTCACTCCCATACATTGCTACACTCCAGACAAATGCTTTCAGAAAGGACTTTCTAACATTTAAATTAGTACTGTACGTTAACAAGTTTCACTTATTTAGACACGCTTTTCTTCCCATACCTCTCTATTTCGACCCTCAGACGTTATTTTGCTACCCAAATAACAATATTCATCTACTACTTTTATTGTGTCATTACCTAATCTAATTCCTTCAGCATCGCCTCATTTTCTGACATTCCATTCCATTACCCTCGTTTTACTCCTGTTAATGTTTATATTTTCCTTTCAAGGCACTGTCCATTCCATTCAATCGCTCTTTCAGATCTTTTGCGGTCTCTGGCAGAATTACTATGTCATCAGCAAACCGCAATGTTTTTTTTTTTTTTTTTTCTCCCTGCACTTTAATGCTCTCTCCAAATTTCTCCTTCCATTCCTTTACTGCCTGCTCAATGTACAGATTGGACAACATCGGGAAAAGGCTACAACCCTGTCTTACGCCCTTCCCAACCTCTGCGTCCCTTTCTTGCCCTTCGACTCTAGCAACCGCTGTCTACTTTTTCTACAGGTTGAATATAACCCTTCGCTCCCTATATTTTACCCCTGCTACCTTCAGAATTTTGGATAGCGTATTCCAGTCGACACTGTCAAAAGCTTTCTCCAGATCGACAAACGATAAAAACGTAGGTTTCCCTTTCCTTAGCCTATCTTCTAAGATAAGTCGTAATGTGAGTATTGCCTCCCGTGTTCCTAATCTTCCCCCAGGTCGGATTCCACAAGTCCTTTATGTGTAATCTACGGAATGGATACAACAACCTTACGGCAACAGAGACAGTGGTAATAACATAAAGTTCCTGGAGAGTAGGTTGGTTTTGACCTGTGTTTATCAAACGAATTACACAAGAAGTTGGGTTCAGACAGTGTAGTGAGCAGGTAATGCTATGCAACAACAACATGACATAATCGAGGCTAGCCGGCCGCGGTGGCCGAGGAGACTGAGGCGCTCCAGTCACGGTCTGCACGGCCACTACGGTCGGGGGTTCGAATCCCCCCTCGGGCATGGATATTTGAGCCGTCCTTAGTTGTAAGTAGTTGATAAGTAGTTTGTAAGTTTAGGGACTGATAACCCCGTAGTTAAGTCCCATAGAAATAAAATAAAAAAAAAAATAATAATAATAATAATCGAGGCTACGGAATGGGGAGCCATAGGAATATTGAAAGCGTAATTTACAGGATCTGGATGCGATTTCAGACAACAAGAACCGTTAAAAGAAGGTAAGGCAT
The DNA here is from genome assembly GCA_026315105.1 of Locusta migratoria. Classification (NCBI taxonomy): domain Eukaryota; kingdom Metazoa; phylum Arthropoda; class Insecta; order Orthoptera; family Acrididae; genus Locusta; species Locusta migratoria. Next base: position 367,664,484 of record CM048745.1, on the reverse strand, counting down.
AGGTCGTCCAAGGGTAAGATGACCATTTTCTCCTGCTTAAGGCCGTCAAGACAAGAGGCTCAATTCATCTGAAACGCACTCTACAGGCACCAACACGAAGCGCAAACCGGTCCGAAATCGCATTCGGGAAAGTGGCTTCTAAAAACTGATGCCTGTGGTCTACTTTAATATTGAACAAGAGAGAGTTGAAGACACGGTACAAAATGATCATGCGAAGTGAGGCGTATTCTCACGCCGTTTAGCCCGCAGAAACTAGACGGGGGAAGCTCAGAATTGGAATAGTAACGATTGGCGCCGGGTTCTGTTCACAGATGAGTCAAGACTTTGTGTTCACCCAGACAATCGTCGTTCCTTCATCTGGAGAGAATGTGGAACTCGGAACAATCTTGATTATGTGCAGGAAACATCACCAGATCACGGTGGTGGACGAATGGTGTGAGGAGAGTCAGAAAAATGTTCAAATAATGTTTGTAAATCTATCGGACCAAACTGCGTGGTCATCAGTCCGTAGCTTACAAACTACTTAAACTAAGGTAAACTAACCTAAGGACAACACACACACCCATGCCCCAGGGAGGACTCGAACTTCCGACAGCGAGCAACCGCGCGCTCCACAGCGAGGCGCCTTAGACCGCTCGGTTACTCCACTGCAGCAAGGAGAGTCAGTATTGACAGACGTACGAACCTCTATGTCGTTCAGAATAGCGCTTTGACTTTTCAGAGGTATAGAAAAGAGATCCTTCGACCTTTCTTTGTGCCCTACGCTGGTGCTGTAGGAGATGGGTTCTTTCTGGTGGGCGATGACGCTTGTTTCCACAGAGCTGCACTGGTGGACAACATGCTTGAAGCTGAGGGAATTGAACAAATGTAGCGGCCAGCTTGTTCACCGGACTTAAACCCGATAATGTATGTCCGGGATGCACTCTGCAGACGCTTTGCAGCCAGACCAGCACATCCAAAAACAGTTGCAGAGGCGGATATGAAAAATGGTCAAATATCCCTCAAGAGCTGATTGATAACCTCACACAGTCCATGCCACGCAGCTGTGCAACTGTACTAGCCGTCCGAGGTGATCGCATACCATATTATAGGGTAACGAGAATGACATTTTCACTGTTATGGTAGCTTCATGGTGCATCGCTCTAAGTAAACGCAATGTAAACATCCAGTAAAGAGTTTAGACAGCAAAATATCGCACCCTATCACAAACAAATTACAATTACAACCAATATCTGAAAAAATACATTACATTTATATTGTATAAGATACCTCACTTGATCTCGTTTTTGTTTTGAGCAGTGTACTTAAGATGAAATATAACATTTACAACAGGTTCGCAAAATAATACGCTACATACGTTAACAACTTATTAAGAAAGAATATAGAAATGCCTGTATAAACACAGTGGGGACTCGACCGCAGTAGTGGGAGAAGGTTCAAATGTTTGTAAATATAAGGGCCTGAACTACATTAGTCATCAGTCCTTAGGCTTACAAAGTACTTTAACTTTAAGTAATGCTAAGGATAAAGAACACACTCATGCCCGAGAAGGACTCGAATCTCCGAGATGAGCAACCGCGCACTCCGCACCAACGCGCCGTAGAACGCTCGGCCACTCACATTATGTGTGATATCACTAATGTTATGTTAAATTAAAGAGAATAATAAGCATTATGATTATATTAATTTGTTTGATGAAAAAGAAAGACGTAATTTCGTACTTGTTAAAATAGTTTTGCTAACTTGTGGGTATATACCTATTTATGTAAGACTTTTAAATGAATAAATCATCTTTTCAACGCTTACTGTCATCAAATACAATTCTTTATGAGGAACAATTAATGAAAAAGTGTACACACTAGAATGTTCGTTTGGAATCACACCCACCGAATTGACGGGTGTAACTAACAAAAGATCAAAACCGCCTCAAAAACAGGTGTTAATAACGAGCGTTTAAAACCAGATGTTAGTAATGCAGTTGTTAAAAGTATTTAAATTTCAGGCTGATTATCAGGTGTGTAGCTTTTAAACAATTTCAAGAACAACTTACTAGCAAAGAGCAGTCAATAAGATTAAGAACTTGATCAATCCAAAAAAATTTTAGAAGAAATCCCCCTGATGATTCCACATCAAAAACCCAGCTGTTAAAAGCCTCTAAATTTCAGGCTGAGGAACAGGAGTGTAGCTTTAGAATAATTTCACAACAATTTACTAGCATAGAGTAAGCAACAAGATTAAAAAGTTAATTAACAGAAATAAATTTTACAAGAAATCCTCCTGATGATTCCACATAAAAAACCTAGTTGTATATCAGATAACGGAGCCACATATCCACCACATACCATCGGCAATGCCATCCCACCAATAGAAAACAAAAGTATATATATATATATATATATATATATATATATATATATATATATATATCACACTATAATTCTATTTAATGGGTGTATAGAAGAAACTGAAGACTTCCATCAAGGGTTTAACAATATTCAGAACAAGATAACCTTCAGAACTGAACATGAACTTAACAAGAGCTTTAACTTTCTCGACTTACCAATCACGAAGACTAACTCAGTACAGACTTTCAACATATTCCGAAAACCCCCAACTACAGACATAGTGATTCATAATAGTTGTCAACCACGGAGTCATAAAGAGGCATACTTTAGATCAGCAATAAATCATAACACCAAATACCCTCTCTGTAACAAAAATATAAATTCAGAATTGAATAAACTCAGATACATAGCAATCAGTAATGACTATAACCCAGAACTAGTCAATAATCTATATAAATCGAAATGAAATTCATAACAGAAATGTATTAAAGATAAATTGACTTTAACAAAAACTGAAACAGGAAAGAAAGACAAGTTTGTAATATTGCCATAATGGGGACACATTTCAGACAGAATAAAGTGCGCACATAAGAAAATAAATCTTAAAATAGGCTTCTACGCCAACGACGCTTTAAGAACCAATATCGTACATAAAATAGAAAAAAACTGATCGCTGTATTCAATCTGGAGTTTACAAAACCGAATGCAGTAAATGTGACAAGGCATACATTGGAGATATAGGCAGACGTGTCAAAATTAGATTTAGACACATAAAAAAAGGTAAAGCAGTCAACAATCCGAAGATTGGTTTGAACACGACAGTGCTTTACTAGGCATGGTCCTCTTTGGAGGTGGTGTGCTGTTGCCTTCCTCCGACGTTCGAACTGATTTACCCAGCCAGTTATAGGGGGACCTACAGTTTGACGTGGATTCCGAACCACGGTGCTACTAGGTATTTTTCACATGAGCAATACTGTCAGAGGTGAAAGAAGTGGAAAGTGACAGATAAAAATCCTAGGACCTGGCGGGGATCGAACCCCGCGACTTTTGGATTTGTAGTCTGGCACTCTACCACTGTGCAACAGAGGCAACCGAGGACACACAAATACAAGCGAAAATAATGTCTCTGCATTCGGCACACACCTTCGACTGGAAGTATAGAAGAAAATCTCTTAATTTTACACGTCGTATGCATAAGACAACTAATGGACGTTTTAGAAGAATTACAAATCTATACTCACATGACTAAAAACCCAGAACAAATGTTAAATGAACAAACGGGAATGCGCAATAAAAAATTCATCGAAAATTTCCATAACACCTAGACCAGCATATAAAGTACAATGCATTCTACCGTAATATCCTTCCAAATGTGCAACAAGACGCAATAAATTAAGGTAGCACAGCAATATTGTCCTTATATTACAATATAATACTCACAAGCAATTTATAATACTTAAAATAGTTCGGATGAATTTATTGTACGAATATTTGTAATGGAACTGTTTACGTCACGCTGCATATAACCAGCGATATTGCCACAAACAAAATAAAGCAAAGAATATTTCAAAATTAAACGTCTTTGGATCAAAAGCTTAATAAAGTACTCCAAAGTAATTAAAACAAACAGCGTGACCTACGCAGTATCCAAATAAAATATATACTGGATATATGTAAGTAATTACGACTTGTTCATACAATTCAAGCATCTTACCCTAAAACAAACTTTGATCTCTTTAATAGGTGGCTTAAGAAAATGGGCAAAGCCCGAAACTAGTCAGCATTTAAGATAAAAGCAGCTTTGGTACAATATAAAAATGTCTTTCCTACAACATAAATTCCTCTCGTTAAACTGAATAAGGAAGTAATTCAGAAATACGCTGACGTCACATACGAGTTATTTGAAACTTTCAAGGCAATGGTAATAACCAAGAGAAGTTAAAAACGTAGGATGCAGCCAACACGCTCTTAAACAGAAAAGACCGGCCTCGACGCCAGAGCGGACAGCGTCGTCTAAGCACCGGCCCCCCAGCGATGCGTTCTGCTGCCGCAGACCCACTAGCCGTCGCCGCCCTCCGTCGGCCGCGGGGGTGGGCGGAAAACCAGACATGAACTAGCGCCGCCACGAGACGAAGAAGCCAACAAAAGAAAAGGGGCTTTGGAATAATACTAGCCCCCAGGGAGGTGTAAATTTGAGTCGCGCACTTTGCTTGTGTGATGTCACCTGGCAGCAAGCGCCGAGCAGTTGCCGCAGTGCCCTTATGAAACGTGCAAGCAGCAAGTTGTGTTTTGCGCTCGCTCGTTTCGTGACCTGTTAAGTGTTCGGATAGAAAGTAGCTTTCTTGTATTACGTAACAATTTTTCCATATATTCTTTCTGTAATTATGAGTAAAATACTCCGTGTTGTGCTGTTGCGTAGTGCAATAACAGTGGACACAAGACGGAAGGCATTTTTTACCATCGGTTACCAAAAGATGAGGAACTTCTGCGCGTATGGATCTCTCGCTGTAAACAACAAGACGAGATAAATGTCAAAAATGACAGAAATTGTTCCGAAAATTTTTGGGAAGCCAAATACAAAAAGACACCTGCGGAATGAATTGTTAGGTCTACCTACAAATAAGCTGCTTAAAGCAAATGCTGTTCCACCGAAAAAAAACCAAACTGGCATGGAAATAAATCTAATGTTGCAAATTATAGCTACGTAGAGGTTACTAGCAAAGTTTTTACAGAAAGGGAACATCGCCACGAAGTTATGATATATAAAACAGAAGCACATTTTCTCTCTGTCTCTTTAACCTTCTATAACTCGAGAACTAAGGAACTTATTGACATGAGGTTTCTTTTAAATTGCAGATCTCACAAAGGTCTAAAAAAAATCCGCAAGAGCATATATCTAACTTTTACGAGTGAAGCATATGTACCATTTTTCTCTCCTAAGGCGCTGGTGCCGGATGGCTTCAGACTACATAAATAGTGATTGTGCGACTTTATTTTAGATCTTTTTGAGCTCTACAATTAAAAAAAAATCTCATCACGATACATTAAGTGGTTCTCGAGTTAAAGACGTTTAAATATTACCCGTGCCAAGTCGCTGGACGAGACGGGTTAGCTAGTTGTTAATAATGTTTCAAGCTTTTCTTTTTCAATCCTTTGTATGTTAGTATATATTAATCACAAGCGTGTTCCACCGCATAAGAGCAATCTTTTTTGTCGAATGAGAAAAGAAAAGACGAGGAAAATGTGTTCACGGCGGCCTTATAATACAGCGGCTTGCTGCCGAGTGACGAAATACAGCGCTAACCAATGACATTGAAGAAGCCCAAACTGGCATACCTTTCTAGTCTACGTACCTTGCTAGCCCCTGGCTCAGACCCCTTTTCTCGCTCATGACACAAATTTCTTTCCTCCCCAGTTCTAATGAATAAACTCCCCAGCTGCACGATTTACTCATCTAATCTACAATATTCTTCTGAAGCGGCTCATTTCAGAAGAATCCGGCTTCTTGTCCGAATTGCTTCACGTTCACCTTTCACTTCCGTACAAGAATACACATAATGCACATGATAAAATGCCACCAGACAATTCACTCCACTTTATATTCTCTGTAAACAAATATTTCTTCTTCACAAGCGCTTTTCTTACCATTGATTATATTTTGTATCCCTTCTACTCTGGTCACCATCAGTTATTTTAGTACCTACTCAAACTGCATTCAAGAATGCATTTTGTAACATGTCACAGAACTCCTGAAGTTCTGTTAGAAACTATTTGTAAGTCTCCTTTTAATGTATTTAATATCACACTGTGGCCTTCCGCTTTCCTGGAAGTGAAACAGGTATTATTAACCGTGGGAGCAAGTAACGCTAAAAAATACGTCCACATGTTACTGAACAACGACATATACAAGCATCGGCAATTTCTTGCTCACAGTAATGTATACATTTCATGCCGTGTTATTTTTCGTGGCAAAACATTACATGGTGCACTTTAAAACCGCATACAATAACATTATGTGCAAAATCAATCATACTCTTTATTTCAGCATAAAATATATCACGTTTCTTTTATAATTCCATTCCTAAAAATGGTATCTCGTTTGGTATTTAATAAATTCACAGTGATGTCAGCAGTAAGAAAGACAACTAGAATCATTACTACATAAAACGTAACGCGTTCCTGTAAAAGTATCGTGATGGTAAAAAGAAGTCAGTCATGTTCTTTGGTTCATACGATACTTAAATTACGGCTAAAATTCCTCAAAAATCTCTTATTTCGCAAGTCTGTAAAAAATCAAGTGCTCCTATAACGTTACTAAAACAATAAATTTCATTTGTTATTGATGAATTAAATATAAAACAGTTTTGCTGAACTTCTACGTCACTGGTGTAAAGAATCTCCTACATTCAAATGTTCAAACATTTGTTAAGCTTAAGGGACTTAACTACGTGGTCATCAGTCCCTAAACTTACAAACTACTTATGAACTACCTACAACTAAGGACGGCACAAATATCCATGCCCGAGGGGGGATTCGAACCCCCGACCGTAGTGGCCGTGCAGACCGTGACTGAAGCGCCTCAGTCCCCTCGGCCACCGCGGCCGGCAATCTCCTACATTCATAACAACAAGCTACTTTAAAATTACACTACGTCATTAATAAAATAAAATTGTACAGTCATGTTTACCAAAAACGTACTCTGATTTTATAACATTTTCAGTTGCCATGATGGTTCCTCGCCTTCTGTTGGTACGTAAATATAAGCGAACTTTTCCATAAACAATTTCGGATATCTCCTGCCTATTTGATATGTTCAATGGCTGCCTTTTTCATATTTTCATATATTATATCCTCTAGAATATTCACTGTTCTCCTTATTAGCTTTTTGCAATTTTTATATAGTTTTAATGCCTTTCCAGAAAATCTCAGGATCTAAAGATGTCAGCACAAATCAACAATATAAAATCTGCTTTTTGCGGCTCGTCTTAAAATTTGTGGTAGGTTGCTGGTATGACGGATTGCTGGGGTAACAAATTTCATTGTAATAATTCGTTCAAGCGGCTTCTAACGAAATTGCGTGCTTATGTAATCGCGATTTCCTATCAGAAAGGACACAGTTCGTAGTAATTGATGGTAAGTGATCGAGTAAAACATAAGTAATTCTGGCGTTCCACAGGGAAGCGTTATAGGTCCCCTATTCTTCCTTGTGTTTATAAATGATTTAGGAGGCAATCTGAATAGATTTTCGCGGATGATGCTGTCGTTTATCGGTTAGTGAAGTCACCAGAAGATCAAAAGAAACTGCAAACCGATTTAGACAAAATGTCTACATTGTGTGGCAATTAACAGTAAATAATGAGAAGTGTGAAGTAATTCACTTGACCAGTAAATGAAATCCGCTGAACTTCATTTACACGATAAGTCAGTTAAACCTTAAGGTCGTAAATTCTACCATAATTTCGTAATACCAAATCCCTTACTACAATTACGAACGAAGTAGACTGAAGAGAACACATAGAAAATATTGTGGGGATGGCGAACAAAGGTTACGTTTCATTGGCAGAACGCTTCGAACATACAACAGCTCCACCAAAGAGACTACCTACATCACACTTGTACGTCCTCTCCTGATGTTCTGTTGCTAGCACCCACCTACATGGGGAGACATGACCATCGCAATAAAATAAGAGAAATCAGATCGAAAACGGAACGATTTACGTGTTCTCTTTTCCCGCGCGCTATTAGAGAATGGAACGGTAGAGAAAGGTTATGTAAGTGGGTAATGAAGTTGTTGTTGTTGTTGTTGTTGCTTTTAGTGGACTAAACAGTCCCCTGTGGGTAATGAACCCTCTGCCAGACACTTAAATGTGATTTTCAGAGTATTATGTAGATGTAGATAATTAATGACCGAAATTAAAATCTGAAAACGTTATCGCAGTCTTGCGAGGGTTAAGGTCGGGGTGAGAGTTTAAATAGGGAACGATTAATTTTTAAAACTCACAACCACCAACTGCGAACCAAAAACACTGTAACTGTGATTGCTACTGTTTGACTCGTTTTCTAGGGGATGATATCACACGTTCGCAGCTTTTCTTCCCGGCATATGATTAACAAAAAAATTCATAATAAAGTAAGTTAATGTAAGAAAAATTGTGTACTAACTACTAATTTTGAAAACACGTGAAAGTTCACTTTATGTTGTTTATTACACCATATTAGAACCCTGTGGCTGATACGTCTGTACGTCGACACATTTATTTAATAAAGTTATAGCTCGTGAGCCCACAGACAAAATGAATATTTGGCGCAAATTGTTTTCACACGATGTGCCTGTCTCAAACACCGTTTATGTTCATGCCTATGCGACGACACGTGTTACATTAACAAAACACAGTCACTTTAATTCAGTGCGCTGCACACCTTGTTCCATCGGCTAAATATTCACAACACACAGTAGCACTCGATACAACTTGGTGCAGTCTACGACGAGCAACCACACTTGGCAATTGCCACACAAAAATCTATAGTCTCCACCTGGAGATCCACATGCCGACTGTCGTAGAGTGACGCCGCCCGGACAGCTACACCACTCGCTCCCGACTCGTCACTTGCTGCCCACGCGCGCGCACGCGCGCGCGCACGCGCGCCAAAAGACCAACTGCCGGGTGTTTTCCCCTACGTCATCAACTTCCCCATGTGAGCTGTTCTAACCGACCTGCTAACACACAGCGCTCAGCCAATACATTTCTAAAACTTTACTTAAAATCAAAATAATTACACTACACATTAAACAAATTTCTTCTTAGTTTTTTATATTGTTTTAAACATCCTTTGTACTATTTATTATAATCGTGCAATTTCTTATATCACAGATAAGTGATTTAACTGAATACTTCAAGATAAAATACACGAGATTAATTGAAAATAAAATGAGAAATAGCTAATATATTATTTTTATAAACAAACATTGCCATGCTGGTTGTGTAACTGTCTTGTATTCATTGGTAATTTATTACTTTTCATTGTTAATTAAACATATTACGCCAGATGTGACTATATCAGGTAATGTATTGTTTATTTATCAAAGGCTATTTTGTAATGAGGGCCTTAAAGGTTCCTAACTGCAACGTATTACTTCAAATGCAAGTAGTATTAGAATATTTTATTTCACGCTGTGCACTGCACTGCACCTGGCACTGACCATTGTCCCTCTCTCCCCTCACCGGAAACGAACCTGGAAAATCCTAAGCTGGAACAAGCCACCAACGTCGGCCTGCTCGCCGCCTCCCCTCAGCTACAAGCACACAGCAAATCTCAACGTGGAGAATTTATGCCTATGGCCTAACTATAACTGTTGTCACCCAGCTGCGTACATACATTGCTACCATAATTATTAAGATTAAAATTGTGTAACATTTAGTTCATTGGCATGGTCAATGTTTACAGTGAACTTCATATTGTTTAATTATCAAATGCTATTAATTACCAATATTTCTATTGGGCGGTAATCTCACAATCTGCTCATCGTAAAATGTTAAAATTTACGTTATAAGCAAATATCACAATTTGTGACGACACCCAAATATTCCAATTTTGATCATCCGTAATTAGAGAACGATACCACGTGGCGACTTTCACCAGACTTCACATATAATTTGAAACCTTTACAACCTGGGGAGCGAAGTACGGAGCCAGCAGGAGGCACCACAACTTTCACCTGCAGGGGGCAACCTAGCGATTCGCCGCTGCTCTCTCGTAAGGATGTACACGGCGAAACCAGCCTGACTTTAAGAGCGTCCAGATAAATGGCGACAACGGACGCAGGACAGAGAAACGGCTTATCTGCGGATACCAGAAAGTCGTTTCCAAAAAACAGCGACGGCATCGTAGATAAACTGTGGACCCCTGCAGACGGGAAGAAGACAAGCAAACCCCTGCAGTGCACACGTGCCTGAGTGAGAGAGAGACTGGCCTGCATTATAGATAAAGTGGTTCCAGCAAAACAATGTTTCTGTTTAGAGAAAAAGAAAATGGCATACCAACAAGCCTAACACAGATGCCACAAACAACTGTTTTCTGAAACCAAGAAGGAATGCAGAAGATAACACGCCTGAAACGCCAGTTCGCGAGTCTCATCTCGGCCCACAGAAAATTTCCACCGGTGACTGAGAGGCGTGGTCATGAAAACGGGGATCTACATCTGCATACATACTCCGCGGTTCACCGTAAGGTGCGTGGCGGAGGGTACATTGTACCACCATTAGGCATTTCCTTTCCTATTCCAATCCCAAATAGAACGAGGAAAAAAGAATGCCTTTATGCCTATGTATGATCCCTAATTTCTCTTATCTTGTCTTGGTGATCACTACGCGAAATGTGAGTAGACCACAGCAAGATCGTACTACACTCAGCTTCAGATTCCTGCCCTCTAAATTACCTCAACATAAATTCACGAAAAGAACGTCGTCTTTCCTCCAGCGTTCCCCAATTGAGTTGTCGGAGCATTTCCGTGACACTCGCGCATTGGTGTAACCTACCAGTAACAAACCTAGCAGCTCGCCTCTGAACTGCCTCTATGTCTTCCTTTAAACTGATCTGCTGCGGGTCCCAAACACTTGAGAAATACTCAAGACGTGGTCGTACTAGCGTTTTATACGCGGTCTCCTTTACAGATGAAGTAAATCTTCCCAAAATTCTCCCAATAAACCGAAGTCGGCTGTGCGCCTTACATGTTCGACCGATTTCATATCGCTCTGCAGTGTTACGCCTAGATATTTGAACGACGCGACAGGATCAAGAAGCTCACTACTAATGCTGTATTCGAATATTATCGAATTGTTTTTTCTACTCATGCGCATCACCTTACATTTTTTCTACATTGAAAGCTAGCTATCATTCTTCACACCAACTAGAAATATTGTCTAAGTCATCCTGTATGCTATTACAGTTAAAGACGACACACTTCCATACACCACAGCATCATCAGCAGACAGCAGCAAATTACAAGTCACTCGGTCCATCAGTTCATTCATATAGATAGAAAATAATAGCGGTCCCAACACACCTTCCTGGGGCACGCCTGACGATACACTCGTCTCTGATGAACACTCGCCGTTGAAAACAACGTACTTCGTTCTATTACTTAGAAAGTCTTCCAGCCAGTTACAAATCTGTGAACCTATTCCATAAGCTTGTATCCGTTAGCAGTCTGCAGTGTGGCACCGCGTCGAACGCCTTTTTGAAGTCGAGAAAAACACAATCCGCTTGTTGTCCTTCATCCATGGTTCGCCACGATGAACGATGTTTCCTAAACCTGTGCTGATTCATAGAAAGAAGCTTTTCCGTGTCAAGGAAATTTACTATAGTCGAACTGAGAATATGCTCCAAAATTCTACATGAAACTGATGTCAACGATATTGGCCTGTAATTGTGTGGGTCAGTTCTCTTTCCTTTCTTATAAACGGGAGTCGCCTGCTCTTTTTTCCAATCACTAGGAACTTTGCGCTGAATTAAAGATTCAGCTTTTGGATGGCATTGCGAAACCAACCCACCAATCACAGAGCCAAAGAGACGCAAAATTCGAGAAGAAGCTATAGCTGGAGAGTGGAGAGGGACTTGGTGAGAAACCGCCGAAGGGAAGACTTGGTCCGACGCTGGAGAAGCGAGGAGACATGCTGGCCGCTCCCGCCTTGACAGACGCGAGACTTTGACGCCTTCGCTCGGGGGTCGCGCCGCGCCACGCAGGCGCTGAGGACAGGGCAGGGCCAGCGTCACTTAGACACAAGGCCTGTGCGCTGCCTGCCAAGAACACAAGAAAACTATTTGTCGTACTTAACGTTGTACTGAGTTTGAGGATACGTGCACGTCGTACAGTGTGTTTCGAAATGTGATTCGCAGAGAAATTTTGTTGGTATAAGATATTTATGACCTGTTAGTAAGATATCTTACCGATATTGGCGTCGCACAATTCATATTAGGCATTTTGTCTCATAACATAAAAAAATCTGCATTGAGAATAAACAGCATAAGAACCTTTTGCAACACACTGTGCAACGTGCACGTATCCCAAACGCATCACAAGACAAATAGTTAGCTTGTGTTATGACTACTGTTGGCAGGCAGCGCTCAGGCCTTGTATCTAGGTGGCTTTGACAGGGCCCGCTGCCGACTCCGACGCGCCGCCACACGGCACCGTGCCGATCCATCGCCTGACGCCCACGTCCAGTGAATGTCGGTGAGGTAGGAAATTACCTTCTCCTTTCCTGTTCATATTTGAGTCGTGTCCATTCTCAGTCAAATCGATCCTGAGAGATTATTGTTGTTCAGATCCTTTAATAAACAGTCGTGTTGCAGATTACGTTAGATGTCGCCATGTTTGTGTGTCTTATTGTACAGTATTGAACCTTGCGGATGTGTCATGGTGGTTTACCGTCTTGCCAAAACGGATTCACCATCCCTGAGCAAGCGAAATATAGCTATCCTTGAGAGAAGCATGGAGATTTCAAATACACTCCACAGTATTGACTAGATTGCCCTGTGATTTATTAATCATAATAGAAAATGCAAGTCTCACTGCAAACTGCAGTCTCTGAAAGTTAAAAGCCAGATCAGAAATAATGGGTATTCGTCGCATGTACAATGTTCAATTCTCTTCCTTTCCTTGTAGCTCTATAAAATGTTCAAATGTTTGTATACTTACGAACTAGGAAGGCACAAATATCCATGCCCGAGGGGGGATTCGAACTCCCGACCGTAGTGGCCGTGCAGACCGTGACTGGAGCGCCTTAGTCCCCTCGGCCACCGCGGCCGGCCGCCGCGTAGCTCTATAAAAGTGTATTCCTTCTTCCTACAGCGGTATGCGCTTCACAGTTCAAAGTTGCTTCAAAGTTCTCGACAGCACAGTCATCTTTCAGGAGGTTCCTTAAGCTCACTGGAATACAGGACTGTCTTATTAGTAAATAATAAATGTAATAAAACGTGATGTCTGATGTGAAACGTTTTTACCCATCGCAGTATATATGATCTCATTTTTATTGTTATATGTTGTACAATTGTATATTTTTTTCAGGGACATAACCATTTGCGTAAGTGCTGTATGTCTGTAAAATCTGTTGCGAATACAATTAGCACTAAATAAGTAATACATTAAAACTTGGTGCATGATGGGGCGGTTTTCCATGAACGTTACTGTTTGTGCTCATATCTCATGAACTACGTGTCGTACTGTGATATAATTTCGAAGGTACATTCCGCTGTCTGTGTGTAAACTGTCTGTAAAATTTCCTACGGGTAAAATGTGTAGTGTAGAAATTATAAATTGCAACGTTATTCCGAATGCCGTAGTCTTACTCAGTGAACAGCGGATAAGTAGCAAGCGAGAAAGTTTTTTCCTTTCGTCATTTTGCTATAGTTGTCAGCGAGAAAAAGTTTCCTAAAGGTTTGAAAATATGTTTAAAGTTTGTTGCAAGTCGCTAAGTTCTCTCCTTCTCAAATAGTGGACTGATAAAGTCACACTATCACGTACCGCAAGACGGGGACGTTTCTCATTGTTTATGACGTCATATGTCCTGAACTATAAGCCTTATCGCAGAATGCTTTCTTATCTGACGTCATCTACCTATAAACAACATTCCTGTCAAATTTCAGCTTCATAGGTGAAGTCATTTTCGAGATTTTGTGTTTAGTCAGTGAGTGACTGAGTGAGTGTGTGAGTGTCCTTTCGCTTTTATATAGATAGAGATAAATATTTTAATACCACATATCATATTTTGCTTAAACTCATCTGTTCAAAAAGGCATGCTGACAGCCCACCAGCCCCATATGGGGCTAGAGGAACGAAATCTATCTATATAAAAGCTCACTCACTCACTGACTAAACACGAAATCTCGACAACTACTTCACCTATGAAGCTGAAAATTGGCAGGAATGTAGTTTATAGGTAGAAGACGTCAGCTAAGAAAGGATTTTGCGATAGGACCAATAGTTCAGGAGATATGCCTTCATAAACAATGAAAACTTCGCGCCTTGCGGCACTAGACTTCATCAGTCCTCTATTTGAGAAGGAGGGCACTGATAGAATTGCAACAAACTTTAAACATAATTTCAAACGTTTAGGAAACTTTTCCCCACTGACGACCCCAGCAAAATGATGAAAGGAAAAAAGTTTGTCGCTTAGTACTTTTTCACCGTTCATGCAGTAAAATTACGTAGTTCACAATTCACTACTAATACACTACTAATTGTAGCCGCGAGAAATGTTAGACAATATACATACATACCACTAAACGTTCGAAATTTTATCATAGTACGATTACAGTTCATGAAAACCGTCTCATCATGCACGACGTTTCGATTTATTACGTCTTTCCTACCAACTCTATTACAGACGTATGTTGCAGACATTTTAAATATACAACACTGGATGTACCTTCAAAATAATATCGTATTACGATATATAATTCAGGTGCTATGACGTCAAAGACAATGAAACGCATGAAAATTTAGCCTAATAAGCATGACGTAATTTACTACGTATTCCATTTACAACACATTTCGCAGGCAGATTCCTAATATTCCACTATACGGACATGGTAAATAATGTTTTTGTAGGACACATAATTCAGGAGATATTACTTCGTAAACGTGACATCCGTAAATAGGTACTGCATTTTGTTTGACATTTGGTTACGTCTTTATTACTCTGTTCGCAGCAATTCCGCAAGCAATATCCAAATATACCATTGAAAGGAGCTACAATATTATAACACTGAACGACAAATTGTTCAGCAGATACGACTTCAAAATATTATAAATGCGAACGAAGCTCTCTCTACCACGCTTTCACGACAAAACAGCTTACCGATATTAATTAAAGTGGGTATGGAGATAGTTTGAACGCTGAAGAAAAACATAGGATACTTTAGAAAGTGTGTAATTCAATATATTTGTTGATTTTAAGTATATAACTCGAAATATGGCACTGCAAGGCATCTAGGTTTTTCTTATAACTTCTGATACGCTTGAAGACTCCTTGGGAAAACTATTGAAATTTAACACATTTAGTAAAATACTTTTAATGGTTGATGTGTTGTACGTAATACGATTAGACATTATGAATACAATGTTTACACAAGACGTCAACGTCTTCTAACCGCCGAACCGATTTCAATGACATTTGAATCCTGCATAATTTATACGTTGTGCATGGTATAGCGTCTTCAGTTTTACCTACCAAGTAATAAACAGAGTTTCTTTTCGTATTTAATAATGTCTTTATATTACTTTCGATAAAGAAGAACCGCCGGCTGCCGTAGCCGAGCGTTCTGCGGCGCACCAGTCACGGTCTGCATGGCCACTACGGTCGGGGTTCGAATCCCCCTCGGGCATGGATATTTGTGCCGTCCTTAGTATTAGCTATTATTTGGCCACGATAACTTGACGATTTTGTTGGTGCTGCCGCAAGCGGAGAAAATCGACACCAATTGAAAGTTATTCTTTTATTTACATGCGCTGCAAACGTTACAATGGTCCTTGACGCGAAGAATTAATATGCACATTGTTAGGGTAACGGACCCACCACTGCAGTAAGCAGCCGATGCTGCCTTCCGTTCATGCAACACAAGCTCCCAGCGCCCACCGCGCGAATCGTCAAGTTATCGTGGCCAAATAGTAGTTCATAAGTAGTTTGTAAGGTTACGGACTGATGACCCCGTAGTTAAATCTCATAAGCTCTACAAACATTTGAACAATTTTTTGAAAGAAGGACCGTATTTACCGCCATTCTATGCGCAGTTTATATTTCAACCGGAAAATTTTCAAATTGCACGCATAATAGCCAGCCAAGGCGGGCTGCTGAGCTCCCTTTCGTAGGCGCTCACACGTTATAACATAAACGTAAAAAGCGGCTAACCTCAGAAGAAACGATGCTGTACGGCGGCACAACATTACGGTCAGCCATGTGACAGTGCCCAACCTATCGTAGCAGAGTACCGGTTGTAGCCCTCCGCCGATGCCGGCTTCATAGGCGCACCGACGGAGTGTGGAGGGCAGTGCAGACTGCAGACTCGGCCACCGGCCGCTCCTACGCCGGATCCAGCTGCCGCCGCACTAAATCAAACGTTTGTTAAGCTTAAGGGACTTAACTGCGGGGTCATCAGTCCCTAAACTGACAAACTACTTTTGAACTAACTTATACTAAAGACGACACAACAACCATGCCCGAGGTGGAATTCGAACCCCCGACCGTAGCGGCCGTGCAGACCGTGAAACCACTTTATAAAAAAGGAGAAAGGGATAATGTAGACAACTATAGACCTATTTCTATGCCATCGGTTTTTTCTAAAGTTATTTAAAAGGCTGTATATTCAAGATTAATTGATCATTTCAGTTCACATAATTTGTCAAACGTACAGTTTGGTTTTAGAAGTGGCTTAACGACTGAAAATGCTATATTTCCGTTTCTCTGTGAGGCACTTGATGGGTTATATAAGAGACTACGGACATTAGGCGTCGTCTTTAATTTAGCAAAAGCGTTTGATTTTGTTGATCACAAAATATTGATGCAGAAGTTGGTACATTATGTAATACGGGGAGTAGCTCACAACTGGTTCAATTCTTACTTTAATAATAGACAACAGAAGGTAATTCTCCGCAGTGTAGAAAATGGCTGACGTACAATCCCAATGGAGCACAATTAAGTGTGGGGTGCCCCAGGGGTCTGTTTTGGGACCATTGGTGTTTCTTATTTATATAAATGATATGCCTTCAAGTATAACAGGTGACTACAAAATATTTTTGTTTGCTGATGATACCAGCTTGGTAGTGAAGGATGTTGCTCGTAATATTGACATAGTATCAAATAATGCAGTTCAAGAGAAAAGTTCATGGCTTGTATAAAACAAGTTGTTAAATCACGGTAAAACTCAGTTTTTACAATTTCTAACACACAATTTGATGAAAGCTGACATTTTGATTACACATAATGGGCATGTGATAAGTGAGACTGAACAGTTCAAATTTCTATGTGTTCATATAGACATTAATCTGTCATGGAGAGCCCATGTTCAGGATCTTGTTACAAAACTAAATTCTGCTATATTTACCATTAGAACAATATCTGAAATAAGTGATTTTTCAAGACGAAAAGTAGTCTTTTACGCTTACTTTCACTCACTTATGACCTACTGCATTGTTTTTTGGGATAAGTCGCCTGATGCAAAAAGGATATTTCTAGCTCAAAAACGGGCGGTTCGAGCAATATCTGGGGTAAGTTAGCGAGCGTCATGTCTACCCCTTTTCAGTAGTCTGGGAATTTTGACTCGACACAATACGTTTTTTTGTTTAATGTCGTTTGTTGTTAATAATATCAGCTTATTCCCACGAGTCAGTAGCTTTCACTCGGTGAATACTAGACAGAAGTCGAATCTACATTTGCATCACACTACCTTGACACTTGTGCAGAAAGGTGTACAGTATTCTGCTGCATCCATTTTCAGTAAGCTGACACAAGAATTAAAGAATCTTAGCACTAATCCACACGCTTTCAAATCTTAATTGAAGAGTTACCTCATGGCTCACTCCTTTTATTCTGTCGAGGAACTCCTAGAAAAGTTAAACAATTAAGCTAATGCATTTTTTAATTATTATTATTGATTCATTTCACTTTGTCTTAAGATTGTCGTTGCAAAGGACTACTTAAAAATTTTCTATTACCATTCTTGTGTAACAATTAATATATTGACTTGTTCCATGACCATGGAGTCTCACTCCTCAATTGGGTCCTATGGAACAGAAAAAACCAATAAAAATAAAACTGGTGCGGCGCAGACCGCTCGGCCACCGCATCCGGCATGTCGCCGCACTCAGCGCAGTTTGTGCAGTAGTGTAGTAGTTTTGCCTTGGCCTAGCGCCACTTTTAATAGTTAATTTATGTTTTCACTATTATACTTTTTGTTGTGCCTACGTGACTAACCATACGTTTTCTTGACGTTGTGTTATTGTTCTCCCAGAAGGTTCTTTTGTTTAATAAACGTTAGCAATTTTTAGGAGTTGCTGTCTTTCCTGCAGATCGCAGGACTTAATAATGATGAGCCTGGTCTTAATTTAAGAATAAATTTGTGACATTTTCCGTCGACTGTGTTTGAGGAGTATGCAAGGACATCAACGCGAGTGTTGCCGTGGGTAAAAGGTAGTAATTACATAATTCAGCAGATGTCATGATCGTGCATGATGCTACAATCTCGAAGTTGACGGTGCGCTTTAGACCCTTACGAATCTCTGCTGGTCAGTGACGCAGAACCAGAATGACAATGTAATACGGTTCTTGGTTTTAAAGCATTGCAGTGTTTCTTATTTCACTTCGAAAGTGAATACAAATTCACATTATCGGCGGGAACCCGAGCGTCCTGGAAATAGTAAAGGAAACCTTAGTCCATGTGCAATAATCACAATGTTGTGTGTAATCAACGAAAACTTTTGCTTATTCAGACCTCTCCTAAAACAGGCCAATATCAAAATCTCTGCCACATATAAAAGAATCGTAATTTGATTGTGAGAGCAGACAAAAACTGAACTGAACAAATATATTTATACATCTTGAACTATTTAACCCGAACAAAAACGAAATCTGCCTGCCAGTGGCAGACAGTGTTTCCAGAGATATTTGCGCCTTGTTTGATAGTACGAAAGAATGAATAAAGTGCCCTAAGAGCGAAAGACATTCGTTAATAAGCCAACGCACCAAAGCATATGTAATAACAGTCAACCTCGAAATGTTTATTTGCTAGAGCAATACAAAATTTACGAAAACAGAATAAGAGACTACATACGCGGAAAGCTTCATCCCAATACGTCATAACGAAATATACATGACAGAATATTTATTGCGTAAATGCATTCAGCGATCTATAATAAATTGGGCGGTCAGATCAATATCCAGCGCTTCGTCAAGCTTTGTACTCGCAGAGAGGTAGCTGCGCAGTGGAGAACTTACACAGGAACAAGCAACTGCAAGACTTTAAAAAGCTGCTTTGTTTATTTGAGTGTATGCTCTTGCGTCCTCAGTAAGTTAAAATGTTATTTTACCAAACTAAAGAGCAGTACCTCCTAATTAATGTGAAAACTAACACAAGCCAATAAAACGTAATGACTTTACCAAAGACAAAAATCACTTACATTGGTGTCTATTCACTCCTGAAGTCGTGAAATAGTATATAATGTTCGCGCTCTTGTGAATATAAGTTCAATATCAACAACAGTGAAACAGCATCAGCATAATAGCATATGTATAGTTGCCACTACTTTAAATTCGCCATCTACGTTTTATTTGTGTCTACTTAAATCCACGGGACAAGTTTTTATTCACCCGGAACTTTTCATCTTCTGGCTGTGAGCGAGTTTCCTCTTCTGTCCACTTCGGTCTGTTGGTCCCTTTGATCTTATTGCTGGCAAAAGACACTGGGTACATCCATGGCGTGAGTAACAGGAATTGAGACAAGTCCTCTAAGTTTTTACTCGAGTTTCCATTTGCTTTAGGTCTGAGTTTATGGTGGTGACTGACGATCCATTTGTTCTTCACTCAACTGTAGTGGTGAAGATCATGAGTCTGCAGCTGCTCATTCATTTCAAATACTCATAAAAGAACACAGGTGAGATTATGTCTTTACTGTTGTACCTCATGGTCCACGTGAAATCGTCTTCTCATATTGGTCCTAGCAGTCTTGAAAGACGTCGAATTAAGCTGTTTCATCGAAATTCGTGTTATCCACATTCAATATGTAAATTACATCCACAAATAAAGTATTCCTTCAATTTATTGTTCAGGACAGCAGAGGGAAGGTAGGCGGGAGGAGGGGGGAGCGGGAGAAAAAAGTATTGCTATGAATGTAGAGAGCAATTTAAAAGATTCTCCCACACTTTTCCTTCTGTCAGCGACATCCTCCATATTGCCATGGATTTCTAGTAACTGAATTCTAAATGTGATATTAAGTCACCGACGAGGTATGCGCCATTTTTTCAAATTTTCGTTATTAAACAGTGCTATTAGGGACGCTGTGCAAATACAAAGGCTACGTGTTTCGAACTCGTCATCGTCAGAATGTGCAATTTTATAACCGTCAATTAGCATGGTGATTCATAAAGAGAATTATTAAAAAAACTAATACAATAGTACGTAAATACAGGGAGACAAGTACATACCTAAACCAGGGATAAAGTTTAATTCAACTATATAACGTCAAGGCCCTGCTGAACTATACTAAAGCAAAGTAGCAGACAGCAGCATCCAAGTAAACGAAAGATGTCGCCAGGTGGCACTAGTGTACATGACAAAGAATGTAAAAGTAGGTACCATATAAAAAAAATCATGAAAATAACAAAACTAAGTTGCCATAAGTACTTAAAAAATTTTAAAGGTAAAATGGAGAAAATGTTGTTACGAAATGTTATTAAATACAGCTTCCTTTGTTAGAGGCACATACCTAAGACGGTGACCAATGGCACGGCAAGAATGGGAGGGCGGTAGATGGGACGGTACTCAAATTCTGTTGTCAGTCCAGTACTCGCGAGGGGCCTAGTTCCTTTCACCGCCCTGAATGAAATGCGCAGTCTCTAAATAAAATGTTTAGCAACATGTTGTCTTCACTGATTGTGTTCCCATAGCAGATGAAGGCGTACAGGTGGTTCCATTGTTCCATTTAAACTGTTTGTCTGCATAAAAAATAAACTTACATTACATTATGTTTGTTGGCTAAAAACACGAGCCCCTCACTACCTATCTATTCTGTGAAAACCGCACATCAATCGCACTTTCCGTTTCCGCAATATTTGCGGTGCAAATATTAGGTGATTCACCCTGTATACGTAATTTTGAGCAGACAGGAACTTACTAATAATAATATGACTCTCTGTTCCGTAGAGCCTAACTGAGAAGCAAGACTCCATGGTCATGGAACAAGTCATTACATGGAGTTTAACACAAGAACGGTAATATAAAACTTATAGTCCTATGCACATGACAATCATAAGCCTAAGTAAAAAGAATCAATAAGGAATAAAAGGAATTAAATTTTTTATTTTCCAGGATTTCCTCGACAGAATAAAAGGAGTGAGCCATGAGGTAACTCTTCAATTTAGATTTAAAAGCGCGTGGGTTAATACTAAGATTCTTGAGTTCTTGTGGCAGCTTATTGGAAATGTATACTGCAGAATACTGCATACCTTTCTGCACAAGAGTCAAGGAGCTGTGGTCCAAGTATAGATTAGATTTTTGTCTAGTATTCACCGAGTAGAATCTGCTAACTCGTGTCGTGGAAATAAACTGATTTGTTAACAACAAACGATATGAAAGAAAATACGCCTTGTTACGCTAATGTCAGAATTCCCAGACTACTCAAAAGATGTCCACATGACGTTCGCGAACTTACACCACATTTATCGAAGCGTTCGTTCCTGGCCAAAAATACCCTTTTTGTATCAGTCACGGGTGATTAGAGCAATATGCGGTGTATGTTTGCAAACATCGTGTCGAACTCTAACTGTTTTTAGTAGTCTGGGAATTCTGACATTGTAACACAAGTTTCGGCGGCACCTAGTCCCCATATGCACTGACCAATCACAACAGAGTACTAAAGCTCCAGGCGGCCTCTCGTAAATAATACCTACTGTACCATCTGTTATTGGTACCTCACACCGCACTGCATCAGCTCCGTACATCCCTGTAAGAAAAATGAATATGATGGCTACAAGCCAGAAACATCGCAAACTACTTGGAAGTGGCATCCAAACTTAACTAATGTTGTAACACAAGATTTCTTATTAAATCGTGACGCGTAGGCCTGACATGTTGCTGCGCACACCCTTCACGACAGGCAACCCTTCCGACACAGCAAAATTGCGGGTTGCCAACTTGCCAGGCGACAGCGACCATACTAAAGACGTTCGCACAAGGAAGACGCCAGGTGGCCCTAGCAGCACCGACAGAGATCGCTACATGCCGGGGACTATTTCCGCCGTCCACGTGATCAGGAAATAGTCCCCCCTGATATCCTGCCGCAGCGTGTATTTAAGCCCGAGCTCGGGAAAGCCAGGTAGTCTAACGCTGAGCCAGGAAGCCGACGGAAACCTCTTCACGACGTCGTCGCCTCGCTGCCGACCAGCCACTCCGCCCCTGGACGCCTGGCCTCCGCAGCTACGCCAACGATTCAGTCAGTGGAAGGACGTCGTGGAACTTGGCGCTTGGACTAACCGGTGACATTGCCTCATTTTGTTATACTCGCCGAAGTGGACAGACTTAGGAATACTACGTTTTGTGTCAAGAGTATTGTAAATGTGTTAGGTAGCGTAGAAGCAGACGAGGTTTTGTTGATTTATAATAAACTATACTTTTAAAGAACTCGTGTTTTGCTCCGCAAGGCGGATCCTTCAAGGCCACTTATATTTAAAAGGATTTTATAGGTGGGTTTACAAATTAAAGGGACTTAGCGCCCTAGGAGGCCGCTTCCACGGAGGGGTCAGGAGAGAACCTTTGGATCGGTCTGAGGCTGGGAAGGAAGAGTACGTCCGTCTGTGCAGAGCGCCTCTTTGCGGCCCACCCCGTGTGCACTTACCGCGGCCCCTGATTGGTCGGTTTGCGGGCACTTTCCAAGCATGCTGCGGTAAGCGACACTTTCCAAAACGTACCCTCTGTAGATGAACTTACTTTGGTAAGACAGGCACGTGAACAGCGCGTGAGTAGATCTAAATCTACATCTGCATGGGGTACTCTGCAAATCACATGTAAGTGACTGGCAGAGGGTTCATCGGTTCATCGAAACACGCTTATACTGAGACTCGAACCTGGGACTTTTGCCTTTCGCGGGCAAGCGCTCTGACTGGACTATCCCGACACGACTCACGATGCTGCCTCAACCTTACTTCCGCCAGTACCTCGCCTCCTACTTTCCAAACTTGGGAGAAGCTCTCCTGCGGACGTTGCAAGATTAGCACTCCTCAGTCGGTAGAGCGCTTCCCCTTAAAAGACAAAGGTCCCAGGTTCGAGTTCCGGTTCAGGCACACAATTTTAATCTGCCAGGAAGTTTCATATCAGCGCACACTCCGCTGCAGAGTGAAACTTTCATTCATCTTTATACTATTTATCTCCCATTCCATTCTCCAATAGCGCGCGGGAAGGAGAAACACCTGATTCTCTCCGTTCGAGCTCTGATTTCTCCTATTTTATTCTGATGATCTTTTCTACTAATGTAAGTGGCAGTCAACAATATATTCTCGAATCCGGAGGAGAATGTTGGTGATTGGAGTTTCGTAAGTAGCCCACGCCGCAGCGATAAGCGCCCTGTATCATTTCCGTGACGCTGTCTCCCCTGTATCGTGACAATACGAAACGAGCTGCCCTTCTTTGGACTTTCGATGTCCTCCGTCAAACCCACCTGATAAGGATCCCACACTGGGCAGCAATACTCCAAGTGAGGACGGACAAGCGTAGTGTATGCAGTCTCTTTGGTAGTTCTATTGCATCTTTTAAGTGTTCTGCCAATAAAACGCAGTTTCTGGTTCGCCTTTACTACGACATTATATACGTGTTATTTCCAATTTAAGTCTGAGTTAATAGTAATTCCTAGGTATTTTGTGGAGTTAACGGCTTTCACTTTTAATTGACTTATCTTGTAAACAAAATTTAACGGATTTCTTTTCGTAAGGCGTGGAAGACTTCACACTTCTCATTACTTAGAGTCAATTGCCAATTTTTACACCTTTGTGATGTCTTATTTAGATCGTTCTTCGGCTGGTTTTGATCTTCAGATGGTTTTACTAGACGGTAAATGAGGCGTCATCTGCTAACAACTAAAGAGAGCTGCTTAGATTTTCTCCCAAATCGTTTATGTAAATAACGAACAGCGGGAGACCAATAACACTACCCTGTGAAACGATCAATATAACCTCTGTTTTAGTCTCTTACCATCGATTACTACAAACTGTGTCCTCTCTGAAAGGAAATCCCCTATCCAGTCGAAATTATGAGCGATATGCCATAACCACGCAATTTGATTAAAAGCCGTTTGTGAGGTAAGCGAATACCGGCGCTTTCCGGTGGACGTTTAAGCCAGGCTCGGTTTTCGTGAGTCTCATTAGAAAGCAGTAAGGGAAACGGAAGTGAAAATTTAATTTTGAGCATAAAATTCCCAACTGTCTGTTGGCCCACAACGTATGTAACGTACAATTCGCATTACAAGGAACATGAAAGGCCTGGAAGAAATTCTGCGTCTTGTATTTAGTTTTCTAAGGTTTTACTAATAACAAATCAGCAATGCATATGGCCAGTGGCGCGGACTTTTGGAAGTCAGTGTTAGTACTAGTGGTTTCATTTTTCATTACCTCTTCGGTCACAAGTTTCAAAGAATGGGCCATGCATTGAATGAACAGAATTAGTGGCACAATTTCGCTGATTTTTGCTTGGATACTAGAAAGCGAACCAGTGACATTTGACGCTCTGTCATTAGTAATTACTTAGCATGATCTGGAGAAAAACAGTGAGAATATCAACTGATATTGTTAACAGTACTCTAGCTGTGGTATATCCAGTATTATAGAAAACAAAACAAAAACTAAATATCATTCATTTGAAAATTATCACTGCGGGTACGTTCCGAAAATTTTAAAGAAGTTTTAAATAAATGATACGATTTAAGAATGTTACAGTTTCGTTACTCATTTCCCACTAAGACCAAACTCTTTCATAAACGCTTTGATTTGGGTCTGCTCTATTATTATATGCTCTTTGCCCTGCAATGAATAATTTCTTGAAGAGGTTGTGAAGAACGCTAGTTTTAATGTCCAGTTTTAATCTGTTCGACAATGGACTTGTCCCCCTTTAATTTAGACAAAGAGACATATTTCCTCATGAAAGACAAAGAAAACTTCAAAAAATGTTTCGTCAGGTAACGAACTGTACTGTGCTAAGGTCTCTACCCATGCTCAGCTTGCATAGCTCTCAGGAACCCTTTGGAATTGTCATTATTTATACGGCGACAATGCACAAAACACACACACACTTGACGTCTTTTATTACAGCACCTGGTTGCACTCCTTCAGCAGACACTGGCGCTTCGTAAATCGAGCAATAAAATGTCAAAACAACTTTTCCATATTCTCTTCTTGTTTCGTTTCTGTATCTGTGTCATTATTAAGCCCGTCTACTAGCCCTGTACGTTGTTCGCCTTCTACCTGCCCGCGATGTTTTACGTGGAGTCGTTTGTAACGCCATTGTATGAGTGCGTGTTGCACTTGTTAGCCTAATTAAATATTTTGACATACCAGACAATGCAGATGTCAATCCACCTCAGTGAACAATATTAATGGATCTTCCACAACTAACCATGTCACTCAAATCCGTTACATCGATTATGACATCATGCGAACAGGGGACAGATTTTTGTCCCCCTCCCACCACACCCACCGAATGGGTGAGTGCACTGTTGGAAAAGTCTAGTGCAGTGATTCCCATAGTGGTCTATATGGATACCCCCAGGGGTCTCTTCTAACCTGCAAGGGGCCCAAGTCAGCGAAAAAATAATGAGGTCTATTTATTGTTAATGGGGGTCCGCGATACTTGTTCACATTTAGGACGGTTGCAAACGAAATTCAGAATTATTCTCACAGCGCTGGCTGTTGAAAGCCTTATGTCTGACAAGATTTTTTATCACTTTTTGATACTGTTTAGACTACCAATAACATTCTTCCGGGTATGATACCGCGTCGCCATTTTATAAACTCTACCGACTTTTCAGCCACTGTTGCAGGCGGCCTTCATCAGGGTCTGTGTCTTCTGTGTCTGACACAGACCCTGATGAAGGCCGCCTGCAACAGTGGCCGAAACGTCGGTAGAGGTTATAAAACGACGACGCGGTGTCATACCCGGAAGAATTTTACTGATAGTGACAACAGCCGCGGAAGCCTACGTATGCATGCAACTATTTTTAGAGTTTTTGGATGCTAAAGATCCAGTTTTAAAAGAACATTTAATCAAGTGGAAAACAGACATTGCTTATCTAACAGATGTGTATGCTAAATTTAATGAAGTTAACTTGCGGATACAATGCGACAGTCCAACTTTGATAAAAACGTAGTCCATTATTTTAGCTTTTCTTCGCGGATGAAGCTAATGAAGCAAAACATTGGGCGGCGAAATTTTTTGCAGTTTTCCAGTTTGTCACAGGCAAACTGTGAGGATGATGTTTTAACCTATGTTCAACATTTGAATGTCCTTCAGATATACTTTGAGTAGAAGTTTGAGCATATTTTCAGTATGGAAATACCGCAGTGGTTTATCAGTGGATATTGTGATGTGGAAGAGACTGATGTCGCGCTTCAAAAAGAACTCATCGGAAAAAGCATTAATGAAGCGCTTTATGTTTAGTTTAGAAATTCATATCAGCAATTCTGGCTCCAGAGAGACATACCTGTTAGTTACCCTTTATTAGGGACTAACTTCAAACCTGGTGGAAAGAGGTTTCACCACTGTGACAAATTTTCTTACAAAAAGAAGAAACGGACTGGAAATCACTGAAAGAGGAGATGAAGGTTAAACCTAATAAAACTGAAACAAAATATTGACAATTTACTGAAAAGCATCAGCCACATCCCTCCCATTAAAATACTACATGAATCAGTTTCGTTAAATATACATTTGTGTCATTTAAATATCAATAAATGTATAATACTTAACATTTTTCTTTTCCTCATTTCTTGTTTTTCTCTCCACACTCTTAACTGTTACATTTTTCAAATTTCGTAGCACCACATCAGGCCCGAAAACACATTTGAAATTAGGAATTCGTAAAAAATTAAATACACAAAAGGCAGGGTGTCTACACAGCACAGAAAATTTGGCAAGGGGTTGGAGACAAAAGTTTGGGAACCCCTGGTCTAGTGGCTAGGTCGTGGTTTCAACACTGCGATGTCAAAATATGCATAATTGACAGCTTTGAATTTTACCCAATTTGTGCTACTTTATTTTCCTCCTCATTTTGTGTGAGTGCTGACCTGCCCCAAAAATTGGGGAGGGTGGGGTGCACCAGCACCGGAGCACCCGTGGATTCGGTGCCCCTGCAGATTTAGTACGACAACTAGTTAAATTGACAAGACTGATAAGAATTCATCAACTGACAAGAATTCGAAAATTTAGTTTACTAGCTAAATAAAGACAGGGTGGCATACAAGGCACAGAAGGTCGTCAATCACACAGCACGTGCCACATGGAACTCGGAGTCACGACTTCCGCAAGGAGGATGTAGTGACATTGCTTGTCTGACTGATTTGGGTGGAAAATGCCGTACTGAAGTGTTTGAAATATTTTGAAGTGGGAGGTTTCAAAAGTACTATTTAAAAAATTCGTAATTTTTTTAATCCGTAAATGGAAATGCATGAAATGGCAGACGATTTGAAAGTGAAATATTTTACAGAACAAACAACCCACAGAATTCGACGAATAGTTACTTTTTGCGGCATTGTCGAAGATCTCGTAGTCGAGCTGAAATAAAATTATTTGTGAAGCGCGTAACCATTCGCCGACACTGGATGGAGGTTCGTGGAGTTTAAAGTCGTGTAGCAATTTTAATTAAAGGCAGACTTATTTGTTAAAGAATGGCAGTGAAAAATGGAGATTGTCAAACAATCGGACTTCAAAAAAAAATTACGTGAAAAAAGAGATTGCAGATTCTATGCCAATTAAATGTCGAAAAATGCGGGATAAAATTTGGAAAAGGAAGTGCCAAGCTACAAGAGATACATAATTTCAATACAACCAAATCCCGAACCATCCAACGTCGTGATAGTTAGACACAACTGAAAACAGCTTCATCGATAGGAGGAAATGGTAAAAGTTAAATCTAAAAAATAAAAATAATAAAAAGATGTAGAACTGAAATTGACTGGGGGGGGGGGGGTTATTAATGAGAAACAGAAAGCAAATAGATTTCATCTTTACCTGAATTCACATCCCACTGATACATTGGCTACAAAGAATATAATAATGACCAGAGCAAAATACATCGAGCTGTTCTCAGCCTGGCGTAAGAAACAGAACTTACACAAACATTTTTTACTGAAACTTTCTGGCAGATTACAACTGTGTGCCGGAATCGGAACCGAACCTGGGACCTTTGCCTTTCCCGGGCAAGCGCTCTACCGAGTGAGCTATCCCGACATAACTCACGATGCCGCCTCACAACTTTACCTTCGCCAGTACCTCGCCTCCTACTTTTCAAACTTCACAGAAGCTCTCCTGCGAACCATGCAAGACTAGCACTCTTGGAAGAAGGGATAACCGAGACCCGAACCTCGGACATTTGCCTGTGCATGCTAGTCTTGCATGTTTCGCAGGAGAGCTTGTGTGAAGTTTAAGTAGGAGGCGAGGTACTGGCGGAGGTAAAGTTGTGAGGCGGCGTCGTGAGTTATGTCGGGATAGCTCAGTCGGTAGAGCGCTTGCCCGCGAAAGGCAAAGGTCCCAGGTTCGCGGTCCCTGTTCCGGCACACAGTTTTAATCTGCCAGGAAGTTTCATATCAGCGCACACTCCGCAGCAGAGTGAAACTTTCATTTTTTTTTTTTTTTTTTTTTTTTTTTTTTTTTTTTTTTTACATCCTCTTAGGATGGAATAAATGAAGGTAGTAGTTAAAAATACTCTTTGATATATCAGAGTGAAATAATTGCGTTGGCTATCGATAACAAAATATTTGCATAAAATAAAAAAATAAATAAAAATAAAAAATAAAGCTTTTGCGTCACAGAAACTGTCTTTCATTTTAGAAAATTGTTGTTTGCGTTGTATAAAAAGCATATTCTATTTAATAAAAGCAACTGCAGTATTGTAATCTTGAAAGGACGCGAGAACTGAACTCGCCCTGTTGGTAACGGTGTTATCGGGCACTGCCGGCGCCCCTCCTCCGGCGTACTTCCACTCGTGGCTCGCTGGCCCACGCGCCGTCCAACGCAACCTGGCCGTCTGCCGCCCAGTCGCCACGTTGATCACAATCCGATGGCGCCGGTACCATCTGCGTGTAGACTGCACGTGTTGCCACCGGCGTTGCCGCGTTTCCCTCCTCGCTTTCACAGCCTCGACACTCTGCCCCTCCAACTCCAACTGACTTCCACTCGGCATCAGAGATTCAGCGCGATCAGCAATCGAAATACGAGCGCCACCCGTGGCGAAATCTGGAAATAAGACCGCAAGAGAGGCGCCACAAAACTGACTCGTTGGAAACCGCACACGAGCCGACAAGGCTCAATAACACAAAAAAACTTGGTTAAAAATATAAATGTTTTTATTCTGCAAGTTGAAGAGTACGTTAACCTCTCGGAACAAGTCAGCACGGCTCTACGTACATTATTATAGAGTAACAAGGCATTAGTTTCATAAATTATCTTAACGAAATTCATGTACCAAGAGGGTACATAGTACTGCACCCATAGCAACAACTGTTACACTCCTGGCCATTAAAATTGTTACACCACGAAGTTGACGTGCTACAGAAGCGAAATTTAAGACAGGAAGACACCGGTGGCGACACATACAACGTGCTGACATGAGCAAAGTTTCCAACCGATTTCTCATACACAAGAAGCAGTTGACCGGCATTAGCTGGTGAAACGTTGTTGTGGTACCTCGTGTAAGGAGGAGAAATGCGTACCATCACGTTTCCGACTTTGATAAAGGTCGGATTGTAGCCTATCGCGATTGCGGTTTATCGCGTTGGTCGCCATCCAATGACTATTAACAAAATATGGAATTGGTGGGTTAGGAGGTCAATACGGAACGCCGTGCTGGATCCCAACGGCCTCGTATCACTAGCACTCTAGATGAAAGGCATCTTATGCACATGGCTGTAACGAATAGTGTAGCAAAATCTCGATCCCTGAGTGAACAGATGGGGACGTTTGCAAGACAACAACCATCTGCATGAACAGTTCGACGACGTTTGCAGCAACATGGACTATCAGCTCGGAAACCATGGCTGCAGTTACCTTTGACACTGCCTCACACACAGGATCACCTGCGATGCAGTACGCAACGACTAACCTGGATGCACGAATGGCAAAACGTCATTTTTTCAGGTGAATCCAGGATCTGTTTACAGCATCATGATGGTCGCATCCGTGTTTGGCGACATTGCGGTGAACGCACATAGGAAGCGTACATTCGTCATCGCCATACTGGCGTATCACCTGGCGTGATGGTATGGCATGTCATTGTTTACACGTCTCGGTCACCTCTTTTCACATGGTGAAGCAATCGATTGCACTTTAAACAGTGGCCGCTACGTTTCAGATGTGTTAGGACCCGTGGTTCTACCCTACATTCGATTATTGCGAAACCCTATATTTCAGCAGGATAATGCACGACCGCATGTTGCATGTCCTGTACGGGCCTTTCTGAATGTGGAAAATGTTTGACTGCTGCCCTGGCCAGCACAGTCTCCAGATCTCTCACCAATTGAAAACGTCTGATCAATGGTGACAGATCCCTAAGGTTGAAGGACACAAAAATGTGTATCTGGTCCTGCTATTTTTAAAAAAAACTAACTACAGGGACTTCCAGAAAAGAATTACCTAAAAATCGAATGTTCAAATCTTTATAAACATAGGGACTCAGTCGACTGTTACGTTGTGTTTTCCAGCCGTGTTGTCAAGGTACGCCTCCCTCTGCAGAGCTCCTTGCGATCTTGAAGACACTAGAGCAGTTACGGCGTGTTGAGGAGAAACGACTTCTAATTTGCTCTAATTCTCTGCAGTTGTTGCGTCTGAGACTTTACTGCAGCATACACATGACGAACTGTCCTTCCTCCAATGTCGTGGGATGGAGGTGTCGTTTTGCTGGGTGCCGGGACATGTGGGAAATCTGGGCAATGAAGATGCGTATCAGGCTGCCAAAGAGGTTTGCAGTGCCCCTGATGTGACACAGTGTCCTATTCCCTTGCATGATATCATCTCTTTGTTGCGGCTGCGGTCCCTACAGTCGTGGGAGGAGGAGAGGCTCCCAGTGACTCATAAAACGCTGCTTTACCTGAAGCTCACTATTCGCCCGTGGCGCTCCTCCTTAGGCGGGATTAAGTTGCCATTAAAAGACTCCTCATTGGGTACTGTCACAGAGTAACATATACGCTGTCCTAGTAGTTCCGTAAGATGCTAGCAGGTGGAGGGGAAGCTGAGGGGAGGCCACGGCTGTGTCCGGCGTGCAGTCTTTTGAGGAGAGGTGGTAGTGGGGGCAGCCGCTACCTGCCGCCTGCTCTGGCCAGTTTAAAGGGCTGCTTCTGACCGCAGCGCCATCATGGGACATCTTACGGAACTGCTGGAAACCCTCCGTCCCCGCACCCCGGAGCGTGGGACCGGGCCCTTACGGAGGTTTCCCGTCTGTATATATTTTTCTGTGGTACTGTCCACTTACCACAGCTTCCTACTCCGATGAGAGGAGCCCCCGATCGCTGACGCCCGTGGCGTGCAGATTACTGTCCACGATATTTTAATTGAGTGTGGTTTATATCATGCAGAAAGGGCAGAGGCGAATCTTGGTGGAGATTTGCCCTTTATTTGAGGTGATGCGAATGTGAGCAAAGTTTTAAAATTTTGTGATTTGTTTCAACTCTGGCCTAAGCTTTTAGGCTGGAGGTTTTAATATGTTGCACTGTGGCTGGCTCACCTTTTATTATCGCTGTGGTCAGCCAGCCATGGTCATCTCAGTTTGTTTCAACTATTTCTCCAACCTTTCCCATAGGGTACTAATCTCATCTACATCTCTAACATTTACTTTTTGGATTTTACTTCAGCTGCACCTTTTACTGGATTGCTCTCCTATATTTTTTGTCGGCTTCTTTGTTGTTCACACTTATCACTTTTTAACTTCTTAAATTTGGTCGGACGCTGAGGACCTAGCTGTCGAGCGTCCAAAATCCCCTACCCTATCCTATTCTATATGTAAACCTATTCGACCAAACTGCTACGGTCATCAGTCTCTATCCTGAAAAACCTCCCACTATTATATAAGTATATATACGTGTGGCGTCCCGAAAGAACAGACGTCACTTATGATCCTGCAGTTGTTATTATTTCATATTCACAGAATATATGACATTAATTGCGAATTGGCAAAGCCGAAAACGTGTACCCAGTCGGGAATCGAACCCGCGTCTCCTGCTTCCTAGGCAGTTGAGCTGACCACTACACCACTGGGGACGCAGTGATCACCGCACCTGCAAGGACTACCTAAGCACGCCTCCCGCCAGATACAAATTCCCAGCTTCGCCCTGCCCACAGTACTCAAACTCGTAGTTTTGATGCGGTGATCACTGTGTCCACAGTGGTGTAGTGATCATTTCAACTGCCTAGAAAGCGGGAGACCCGGGTTCGATTCCCGGCTGGGTACAGGTTTTCGGCTTTGTCCATTCGCAGTTAATGTCATATATTCTGCGAATATGAAAGAATAACAACTGCAGGATCAGAAGTGACGTCTGTTCTTTCGGAACAGATGCCACATATATACATATATATAATACGCCAGTGACGGGCAATGATCCTTTCATTGGTGGGCAGGGGTGGACAAGTTTGTGGCCCTTACTCTTACTGGACACAGTTTCCAAACTACGAGTTAATGTGGTATGTTCTGTGAATATGATATTATATAAGTACCAGCAATCCCTGGCATCTAGCATTCAGCCAAACACCTCGACAAAGGCCACTTCCAACAGTGGCCGAAACGACAGAATTGTATATATATATTGACAATGCGGCCAAAACCCCGAAGAATTTTATTGGCAGTGACAATGGCGGCGGAAGCCTTCGTTTACACTAAAAATAACTTACTCTAAGGACAACATACACAACCCGGCAGGAGCAAGGACTCGAACCTCCGACGGGAACCTCCAGCCAGTCCGCATCATGACACCATAAACCACGCAGCCATTCCGCGCATCAAGAATTACCTGAATTTAAAACAGCATACGTATAGATAAAAACATATCACAAAAAAGGGATACATTGCAAACTAAAAGCCATAAAGCTTTATCTATGCTATTACAGCTGTCTGTTTGTCCACCAACAGCAGCATAGATAACATCTAGGTAAATTCGTCGTAAACCTTACAGGATATATCTGCGTTTATAGAAGCTATGGCGTCTTTTTCTCACTACTACGTCTTAAGGTAAAGAGGAAAGATAAATAAGCTATCTTTCTTAAGTACCATGTATTATTTAGTTTGAAGCTTGAATTGCGTTTTTCTGAGCTGGCAACTGCACAGCCAAACAGCAGAACGACGTAGACGAAAGAACACGATCAACTCAGGTTGTTGACGTGATGTCAGGTAAAGGCTGCTGAATGCAAAAGGCCAGGCCCACCTAACCTGAGGTAACAGAGCAGTATGTCACTGAAAAGGGGAATGCAGACTTTGGCGATATTTGGGGAAATTTTACGGAAAAAATTGTGTAGAAACGAAGAGAACAACAGCGCCAGACTCCGCACATCCGCACACAGGCGTAGACATTGTTTAAATGAATAGAGAAGAACAGCAGGCATTCTACGACTTTGTGCTTCCTGCAGAACACACTAAAAGACGAGCCAGGATTACAAAATGTGATACCGCAGCTTTCTCGTCAAACTAATTGTACCTGGACACTAGTATAACTGCAGTCAGAAATCGAGGAGATTTGTAAACATTATTTCCGAGTATAACATACAAATTATTCGCATTTATGGTTGGATGAAAAGCAGAATGTCTCAAAATGTCTGCAGGGGACTTCCGACGACTTTTT
Organism: Locusta migratoria; assembly: GCA_026315105.1. Taxonomy (NCBI): domain Eukaryota; kingdom Metazoa; phylum Arthropoda; class Insecta; order Orthoptera; family Acrididae; genus Locusta; species Locusta migratoria. The sequence goes on along the minus strand of CM048745.1, from coordinate 367,630,350 downwards.
TGAGTGCAAACCATGTCGAGTTACTACAATTTACCGAGCTGAAGGAGGTCCGGTACGATTTTAGGTTTTTTACCACTTCAATGTGTTACTTCAGACGGACACGCCTTTCGAAATAATCACGAACGATTCGTAAATGTAGCAGAGAAGGGGCAAGAGTGGTCGTAGAAGTACAAACTACCACACAGTGCAAAATGGCTTGCGAATCACTTGGGCATATTATGTGTTATCAGCACGTATTTTGACGAGGATCATACTTCGAACTTTTGCTCATTAGTTGAATACTTGTATTCGATATAAACTAACTACTCGCTAATATTGAAAATTTGATTGACAGTTTTTATCCACTGCATAATACTGTGGGCTTGGGGTAAAGAGGTTGACGCAAACCTATGGGTCGCGGGTTTGAAACCCAGTCGGATCACCGATTTTTTAGTTTGCGTTTTAATCCAGCCTCCACGTTTCAACGACGTGGTGAGTCACCAGAAACAATGGTTCATATTCCACGTCAAACTGTAGGTCTCCTTTAGCAAATGTTCAATTGTTTGTATAGCTGATGGGACTTAACTACGGCGTCATCAGTCCCTAAACTTACAAACTACGTATGAACTAGCTTAAACTAAGGACGGCACAAATATCCATGCCGAGGGGGGATTCGAACCCCCTACCGTCATGGCCGTGCAGACCGTGATTGGAGCGCCGCAGTCCCCTCGGCCACCGCGGCCGGCTCTCCTTTACCCTCTGAAAGACTTGCACCAGTCACGGATTCAGTACTAAAAATATGAATAATTTTCGCAAAGATTAAAAGTGACTTCCTTTGGTCGAGATAGGTGTCCATTATTAAGCAATGTACATTTTAAGTAAAAGATTTATTGGTAGCCAACTCCTTCCATTCAACTGATGAATGTGTTAGGAGAACCGGACAATGCCTGCATGTTATTAATTACATAACATAATGTGAATATTTGGCTAAAAGAAAAGATCGATTGGTAGGACACATTCGTATACATGAATCAATCGTATATTTAGCATTGGAGGGATGTGCACGGGGGGGGGGGGGGGGGGAATCGTAGAGGCAGACCAAGAGACGAATATAATAAACAGATTTAAATGGGTGTGGGTTGCCGTTCTTATGAGGAAATGAAGAGGCTATCTGACGATCGAGTAGGGTGGACAAATGCATCAAACCAGTCTCCGGACTGAAGACCATAACAACAATGTGAATATTGTGTGTAATCTGGCTTTTGTATTATTCTTGTGCAGTAAGGTGATCATTGTAAATATAGTCTTATTTTCACTTTTATTCGATGCTGCGTGACTACAAATAGCCTTAGAATTATCATGTGCACCTATGTATGGAACATTTATTATTTCGTAACGCGTTTTTATGTTCTTAATAATGTAAATCTAACTAATTAAAATTTTAACATACATTCACAACGCTTCCATGTTTCTAGACATTAGACCGCGTTAAGATACGTTTTGATCAATATTTTTCAGCCAATTTCTATTTTTTCACTTTATATTTCTTAGGATAACGTCATAATTTATAATATTGTCACATATTTTATCAATGTCAGGAATTTACACCATCTTGAATTGTAATAATTTCCCACAGGTTAGTCTCTTTTGAAAGTTAAACACCTACCAAGTTAAGATCTTTGAAACTTAAACTTGTAATGTTTACCTGATGATGGCGTAACAGCTGACTACCGGTTCTTAAACCAATAAATTTGCAGAATATCACAGTTATCTTGTTTTTTTCATTCATAATGTAAATATGTTTAAGATTTTGTTTTTCCATCATTGATTTCACATCGGCAATGTAAGCTGGGGTCTGTGGAAGTACAGTAGTATATTCTGTTCTTACTTTGAAAGTGTTTTACTGTTTGTTCTTGTCTATGACGTGTTGTACATCCAAGAAGATATCCTCACTATGGATCAGCTATTTTTTATTTGTGTTGTTCTCTGTGTAGATGTTGTGACACAAGAACACAGGGACCAACGCCACTTTTCATGCATATTCGTGTACACCACGTAATGTAAAGTAGTGTTTTAGGTTTCTTTTCGTAACATTTGTATTTTCTAATTATGCAATTGTATATTTATTTATGTGATATGTACGCAATGTCTTTTAGAGCTTCATGTCTCAAACAAAATGTTATAACAAAGTAGACCCGCTGGTTTTGCAAGAGCTTTGCTGTTGCATAAAGTCGTCTTTGAGTAGGGGAGTATTATCGCTGGTAGCGCGGAGGCGCGCAGCGAGTAAGAGAGTCATTGTTGGAAACTGGAACAGAGTGGACGCAACAGTCAGACAGTGCGCGTTATGGTGTCTGTACTTGAAGAAGTTGCATGTTGGATTGGAGCGAGGAGAAGAAACGCAGAAAAAGGCAATACAATTTATTAATAAGTGCACAGCCGAAGTAATTAGCAAACGTCCATTAAGTGGAATGCTGTGGGCTCAAACATATAATTATTTCCGTCGCCGAGAAGAGCCTGTATTGGCCAATAGTTAAGTGCTTACATTCTTCAGCAGCAGCAACACCACGCCATACATCAAATCTGCAAGATGTGTCCAGTTTGATTCAGCATGTATCGCTAACCAGTGTAGTAGTAATTATTGTTCAATAGTGAAAGTTATTTAATGTGAACTAGTGTTGAAAGTTCATTATTCACAGTCATTTAGCCTCCATCGTTTTACCGAGAACATTCACAAAAGTGTTATTCGGAAATCACAATAACAGACATGGGAACGAATACCATGTGCATAATAAGTAATTAGTTCAGGATTATGTTACCAATTGTAGTTGGGTTCAGTATTGATAAAGTGCAGGTTTGCAAACCTGAATGAAACTGTTAAGCTAACTTTAACTGGTAAGCAATTATTTCACCTACAGAAAAAAGAGAGTAATTAAATTGGAATTGCATTTCATTTGAAGTAGAAGTTTTGTTAGGAAGCACCAGTTAATGAGACAAGTAATTGTTTGCATTTTAAGTACGATACTACATCTGTGTATGTTTATCTGCATGTCACAATTTGCTTAGCCATTGCTTGTACTGCATTGTTTTATGTTTCCAGTTTGTGTTAATGAGTGATTTGCCAGTGTTTAATGAAGGGTCTGTGCCTTGTGAACCGAAATTTTACGGAGTTTCTCTTTTTTTTCCCCCTTGCCCACCAATTAAATTCATTATTATTCACTTTCCACGACATGGAGTGCTCGTGTAACGAGCTGGCGACCGTAAGATCAATAATTATCTTTTCCAAATTATTTACCACATCCCGTTTGTTTTGCATTTTCTTCATTAAGACCCTAAATTAATCATACCCTAAATTTCCTGTGCTCTTTACCAATTTCGATCGTTGTTGCAAACCAAGAAGGTGCGTCAACGTTCTGTTCATAATCTCCACATTACCGATAGTTTTTTTTTCATTTAAGTAGGATAATTAGGCACACGAGTGATTTTCTAATTATCGGATACCGATTGGATAGGTGTGGGGTTACAATGTGTGTGTGTGTGTGTGTAAGATTTTTATTTGGAGGGAGGACATTTCACGTTTCATCACTGTTTTAGTTGCCAGCCAGATTAGTGAATTGTTACTTATGTTAATCACCTATGTGTTATACGCCGAGCGTCTGCCACATCGGCCACCACCATACCAGGAGCGTAAGGGGGCACCACAAACATTTTCAAGTTGGCTTCCACCAGACGTTATCGTCGGTGCCACTAGGTATCGCAACATACGGGGACGTATTGTGCCCAAGCCAGGCGGAAGTTCACCGCCGAGCCCGCAGCCTGAAGCATCCTGCAGCAGCGGGCCTGGGCGCAGGACGGAATCCTCCCAACGGCAGGTAGGCAAACAGGGGACAGGACTGAATCCTCCCGAACTATTCTAGAACAGTGGCGCCTCCTGCAGGTACCAGCCCCCAGTCCCCACCCCCGCCCCAATCCGTTTCCGGCCTTGTCACTTCAGGCGCCGACGCCCTTAAAGTTTCAGTAATTAGAAAGGGAGGGAAAAGGTTACTTCTGAAAGGTAACACTTTCGGATTTCAGAAATTGTTGAAAAGTGGTGTAGCGCGATGGACGTGCAACATTAGGGATTGCAAAAGCTTTATTAAAACAATTTCTGTTGAGGAGCTGGAGCCGCGGTGGAGTAGCCCAGCGGTCTAAAGCGTCTCGCTGCGGAGCGCGCGGTTGCTCGCCGTGCTCGAGTCCTCCCTGGGGCATGGCTGTGTGTGTTTGTCCTTAGGTTAGTTTACCTAGGTTTAAGTAGTTTGTAAGATACGGACTGATGACCATGCAGTTTGATCCGATAGAACTACAAACTTTTTTTGAGGAGCTGGATGTTGTGGCCATTCATGAAGAACACAACCACGCAGACATGCCTTCCAAGAAAATTCAGAAGCAAAAATGAATTGCTAATATGAAGCGAAAAGCCACAGAAGACATTTGTGAGAGGTCATCTAAGCTGATTTACCACCATTTAAAAGGAGAAAATACTCAAGAAGTAACAATTAGAGATGTCGAGAGCTTCCAGAAATATATTTACAATGCTAGGCGGAAAATTCTGCGGAAATTGCCGACGAGTGTTGAAGATGTTCATGAAGTTCTCAATATGTAACATGTTGAAACTACAGACGGAAAAAATTTCTTGATGGACAACAGTGCCAAGAAAAAAGTTGTAATATTTTGTTACTTTGAAAACCTTAACGTGCTTAATCAGCGTGCAACAATATTTACAGACGGAACATTCAGGTGTTTGGCAAAATTCTTTTGTCAGCTGTTTACTATACTCGGTCTAATTAATGGACATTACATTCGATTGGTTTTTGCGTTATTGAACGAGAAGAAATATTCGTCGTATCAGTATGTCTTTGATACAGTCATCAATAAATGAGCTCATCTAGGACTGAAATTTTCACCATCAACGATGTTTACAGATTTTGAAGACAGCATAATGAAGGCTGGAAGTGAAGTCTGGAGTGATATAAGGATCCAAGGATGCAAATTTCATTTGACCCAGAGCTGGTAGAGGAAGATTCAAACATTGGGTCTTGCACATGACTATTACGAAAGAAATGAAATTGGAAAGTTTCTGTCTTATATATTACTGTACGTTTACTCTGACTCTAACGTTAACTGGGGCTTAATTATCACTCTTACTTTACTGTACAATGTAGGAACATGCACTAGAACATATGCTAGCTAGCTTTGCTTGCGTGGAATATTCATAAAAGTGTGGCCGCCACCAACTACCTGCTTAAACAGGTTATGGGAGGATTCAGTCCCGTCCTTTTCCACACCCTTGCAGGCTCGGGAGGATTCAGTATTTTTTTTCTGACCGCGGGAGGAATGGATCCTGCGCCCGCGGGCCGCCACCTACCACCACCACCTAGAGGGAAGGCCGCGGCGCTCTCGTGTGACGTCAGGCAGAGTAGGTTGCGCGCGCATAGCTAACTGGCTTGCTGTTTCGGCATAGCTATGTGCGCGCAACCTACTCTGACTGACGTCACACGAAAGCACCGTAGCCTTCTCTCTAGGTGGTGTAGCATCTACCCTCTGCCGCCGAGCCGCCCAGAACACTCCATACCCAAGAACCGACGAAAGAATCAGTTAAAATAACCAAATTTTCATTTCCTTTACGTTTTTTGGGTTACAGACTAAGAGCTGTATCTCTGTACCAAAAAAAAAAAAAAAAAAATAAGACACACAATTATGTCAATTCGTCTTAGTTACCATTTTTCTAAAATACTTGCTATTTTTCCTCTAACATGCTGTATTTAACAGCTGAAATATTTGTTTTCGGTGATTTAATATTACCATATAGCAAGAGCCCCATAAATAACATATTTTAAATTCATTTGAAATATTAAATCAGATAAAATGCAATTAGGATAAATATTCAATTCATTTTTTTCTTCCTTGAAATCGACAGGCTATGTAAAAGATATACAAAGAAACTCTAACTATAATATCACTGTAACTAATTAAAATCTCTGACTTTTACTATGAAAGTAATAATCCCATCGTACTCGCTCTCTGTTCTAGTGTCTGCTCTCTTCTGATTGTTCTGTTGTCTGAATTTTACTGATAAGATCTGCCACTACAATATGCTGAAACGAACATTATTAACTATTGATTTTTGTTCTTAACTGATTGTACAAAATCCTCAGATATAAAATGGATACTCAGGTATGCAGTAATTGATTTCTGTTCAAATTAATAAATCTCCTTATTTAAAGTTAACTTCAGTCAGTTGGTTAGTTATTTATTTTTCCAGTCCCTCCATTTAGTGATCATGCTGTTTTCAGTTTGTTACTGTTGCCATAGTATCTTCGACTGTAATTAACCATTTTGCAATATTTATTGGCTTAGAACCTGCAATCACTTTTATGTAATGAACAGTTCGAAGTCTGGTTAGCCATTAATCTGTATCAATTATTAATTTTCATTCACTAAATTACCTTCATTCAAAATTATGCTACACGGGGATTGAATCTTAATATTCCGAACATCCATCCAATGTCGGCGGATAGTTACGCGGATTACAACCAATCTCACTACAACTTATCAACGAAATCAACTACAACGCTGTTTAAGATAACTATTTGTCGAATTCTGTAGGTTGCTTGCTCTGCAAGATGTTTTAAATTATTAAATGTTTAGCCATTTCACTTCATTTCATTTCTTTAATTAACAGTTCGTCTAAACTGAAGGCTTAGTCACTCATTATTATTTTAAAATAGTTCAACAACTTCTGTACGACCAATTTTGCAAACCTAAATAGTCAGGCAAGCAATTACACTACAGTGAGATATATTTGAAGCATTACCTCAGTGAAAGGTCTATGTATAGACAGACATTCATAGACACCTGGGCTTGTTCATCGTACACATAGGTGCCTCAAACCACGCGGACTGAAATTATTTATAGTGAGAACGTTTACACATGTAGTTTCGCATGAACTGTTCGAAAACAATTTAATACAGTTACTCAGTGGCAGTCTAAAATTCTGACAGTCTCAAAAAGTGATCGTAACTCGCCGATTCGTTTGCTCTAAGTTGACAACAAACGAAGTAGACACGTGAAGCAGACGACTTTCTTCTGCGTGTCGCACGTTCCGTATAAAAGGGGCTTAATTATGATGTTGAATCACAATAAACTCCTTATAAGTAGTTGGCCTTTTTACTGTATGCAGTCCGCAGATACCCTACTTTGTATATCCATGTTTCCCAGTAGTGTTAGGAGTTTCTGTTTCGATTATTTTCTCTGATAATTTACATGTTGGATGGTTCATGTCTATGTTTCATCAGGTGTGGTAGAAAGGTGGATGGCGATGACGATTTCGTGTGGCATTTTTAACCGTTAGCTGGAATCGTGTTCGGCCTGCCTGGTGCGAGTCTTTAGGTGACGTCACATGGGCGACTTGCGCGTCGATGATGAAACCGTCGAGGCATTCGTAACCGTAATAACGACACGCCGCTCTGGCGAAGGTGCTATTCAGTTCTCTGCAAATTTCGCCCAGATTGTCTCGCAGTAGCGTCAGTCTGGCGGACATCCTGTAGGGCGCGCGCATTGTCCTGCTCTAGCAGTGATACCAAACAAAACCTCACAGTAAGCCGCAGTTGAACAAATGTTCAAATGTTTGTAGAACTTATGGGACTTAGCTACGGGGTTATCAGTCCCTAAGCTTACAAACTACTTATGAACTAGCTAAGACTATGGACGGCACAAATATCCATGCCCGAAGTGGGATTCGAACCCCCGACCGTAGTGGCCGTGCAGACCGTGACTGGAGCGCCTCAGTCCCCTCGGCCACCGCGGTCGGCCCGCAGTTGAACCCTACAACCACTGATGGTGACGACACAATACCCAGTCCCGAGCGGAGAAAATTTGTAACCCGATCGGGAATCGAACCCGGGCCCCCTGCGTGGCAATCTACCACGCTGTCCACTGGACTACAGAGTCCAAATTCAAAATGTTCAAATGTTTGTATAGTCTATGGGACTTAACTACGGGGTCATCGGTCCCTAAACCTACAAACTATTTATGAACTAGCTAAGACTAAGGACGGCACAAATATCCATGCCCGAGGAGGGATTCGAACCCCCGACCGTAATGGCCGTGCAGACCGTGACTGGAGCGCCTCAGTCCCCTCGGCCACCGCGGCCGGCACTACAGAGTCCGACTGATGGATGGTTCTTTTCATACTTCCAACGTCAGCACCTGGGCATGACATCCGAGTCAGCAAACTTTCGCAACAGAGAAATTCTACGAAGGCGAATGCCAAAACAAGCTAATTTGTAGACCCCAGAATGCCAACTGCCGAGGCTACGTGAGAGAAAGCACGCCAGCCGTCCTTTTGCCGTCGCCAGTCTGTCCACTGGACAGCAGATATCAGAAAAACATAGAAAAATTCAATAAGAAACTGCTGTCATTGAAGGACTTTTCCTTAGACGAAATGCCCCCTACGAAACAGTACTGGTAACAAATCTAATAAAATAGTATATCAAAACGACATTGCTCAAAGACAAAAGTAAAATAATTAATTAAAAAAATTTACATGTTACCGTCACCTCCCAAATAAAATTCTTCAGTGTGTGACATTGCAAAAAAAAAAAAAAAAAAAAAAAAAAAAAAAAAAAAAAAAAAAAAAAGGGGGGGGGGCAAATGTTTGTACAGCATATGGGACTTAACTACGGGGTCATCAGTCCCTAAACCTACAAACTACTTACGAATTAACTTACACTAAGGACGGCACAAATATCCATGCCCGCGGGGGGATTCGAACCCCCGACCGTAGTGGCCGTGCAGACCGTGACTGGAGTGCCTCAGTCCCCTCGGACACCGCGGCCGGCTGTGACATTGCAATGTGAGTCTTCGTCCTACGTTTCGACCACGGTTGCAAGTGTATTTCCTCTGGGTATATGTCAGACATATATGTCAGACATATAATGTCCGACAGGCGCGCGGAAGTAGCCGAGCGGTCTGGAGCGCCACGTTGCGGATCGCGCGGCCTCCCTCGTCGGAGGTTCGAATCCTCCCTCGGTCATGGATGTTTGTGTTGTCTTTAGTATAAGTTAGTTCGTAAGTAGTTTGTAAGTTTAGGGACTGATGACCTCGCAGTTAAGTCCCAAAAGCTTTACAATCATTTGAACACTTAACGTCTGACAGTTTTACAGGGGGTTGGAACACTTGCGCGGAGTGACACTTGCGCGGAGTGACACTTGCGCGGAGTGACACTTGCGCGGAACCCGGGGCCCTTGGGGCGGCTGATGGCTTTTCCTGGGTACAGGTACACCAAGAAGTCTAACACTGCTGTGGTCAAGTTTCCACACTGTCAACATAACACGAAAATCAGTGAAATTGCACAACCCTTTCAAAGCTGAAGAGCAATATAGTAACTTGTTCTAACTACATATTAATCCGTTGAGTGTTCCTCTTGTAAACAAAAAGGTATTTTAATAGTGATAATGTTTGGAGAGTTATTAAGACAGTCTCTGCTACTACAAGACGATGACTTTCCACAGTCATACCACCTAAAAGCATATTATTCAGAACACTAAGCATATCAAGACACCTGCGCAAGCAATAAATATATTAAGCATCCTGCACAGATACGTTGATGTAACTGACCGCTATGTAGTTAACCCCACTATCACGCAGCTTCCATCTCTTTTAAAATAGCTACTATGCTTTTTAATAGGACACGCAACCTTAAACCTTCAATTAAAAAACGTTAATAATAAGTCAATGAGTATTTTACATACTTTAAGTGTTTATTCGTAGACCCCAAAACGATTTGGCTGTATTCGAATTACAAATGCATCTAAGAAATATATGAAATACGGGATGTGTAAGGGAATGTCACACACCGAAAAATGCTGAAGATAAAATCTATTTTCCATCACCGTCATATAGAACCATTTTTACTCCGAACTCGGCATAAACCAACAGGGAGAAAAAAGTTGCAAGACTGCCAGGAAAAATGAAGCGAAATTGGCAGCCAATAGTTGGTTATAAATTACATTGCCTGTAAACTGTATAAATATAAATTACGGAATACGCGGAAGTACTGTTCAGTACAGTCAAAAAGGTCTAAGGTAATAGGCAGTGGTTTACAATCAGATATCCGTATCACTCTCCTCCTCAAGAAGTCTGTGTGAAGATTTATATTCAGAACATTCAAGAAACTACAAGAAGCAGCTCATTTACTCAGGAAGGGAAAACATTCTGGTGGCCGTAAATTTGAATGGCTGTATCTCTTGTAGTAAAAAAAAAAAAGTAACATTCATTTTTTGATAAAATGTTAAAATCCAATATACCAGAAATTTGTTTTTCTAAACTCAGTGCCAACTTTTTTTGTCAAAATTTTTGCAGGAAGTAGTCTTGATGTGATTTCATATAATAATATGAAACATGAAATTTCTGTCACAAATTGCGCGGCCGGTCCGGTCGGAGGTTCGAGTCCTTCCTCGGACATGGGTATGTTTGTTTGTACTTTGCCTAAGTCATTTTAAGTAAGATTAAGTAGTGTGTAACTCTAGCGACCAATGACCTAAGTAGTTTGGCCGCATAAGACTACACATATACACGTAATTTATTTATTTCATAACCACATTTAAGTACTAATAATTAAAGTAACTTAAATGTAGAAATTTGAAATAAACACTGAAAACAAATGATTGATATTTCTCATAAGATGAATGCACACAACCGTTGAATTATGTCTTGTGAATGTACCTACAAAATCTGCCATATGAAAATTTTTGTGAGAGTCCCAAATTTGTTTTTTCTATAATAACATTAAAAACATATTAAAAATTCAGATCTCTAAAACCAGTGAATTTATGGACTTGAAGCGTTTTGTGTTGCTAAATCTTTACATAGCAAACACGATTCTAAAATTTGGTTGCTATCGCAAAAGCAGACGAAAAGTTAAATTTTTGGTGTAATCTTCGCCGTGTAGACTGTATGTTGTAGAAGTCTACGCCGAACCCAATTATAATCATATCTCTGAGGAGAGAACGTTGTTTGCACTTCTCCTGCGTTTCTAGTCGGCCGTGCTGAGGTACGTGACGACATCATACCGTTCCATTTCACCGAGAGCTACATATGTATTGGTGTGATGTCTGTTCTTTCGAAATAAGACATCACACCAATATATGTATCATTTAGACGCAAAGATTCTGGGTTCTCTTTTCATCGCTAACACGATTAACAACGTTAGACCTTGTGTGTAAACAGTTAAAGGTTATGAGTGCCACTGGAAAAATGCGTAAGTAACACCTGTTGTTTGAGACTTGAAGATGACCTCAAATTAGCCGAAATCGATATCTCATAATAAACATAACGTGTAGCTGTCTATATTTCATAATGCAATTTCTAACATATTTAAAAGCTGCTCAAAACCACCTACAAAAAACCTTTATAATGAGATTGTATATAATTCCACGATCAAATTGTTCAAAATGTTCAAATGTTTGTATAGCTTATGGGACTTAACTACGGGGTCATCAGTCCCTAAACTTACAAACTACTTATGAACTAGCTTATACTAAGGATGGCAAGAATATCCATGCCTGAGGGGGGGATTCGAACCCCCGACCGTAGTGGCCGTGCAGACCGTGACTGGAGCGCCTCAGTCCCCTCGGCCACCGCGGCCGGCGATCAAATTGTGTTTTAGTTATTTGTAAAATACACCTAAAGATCTGTCCTTGCTTTTAGTGCCTTGATCAGCTGTTTATTTTTAGAGGTAATTTTAGGGACAGGAAAAATTCGTATTTGCGATAAATTCGAATATAGATGCGAATTCTGACTCAAAATGCAGTAAATCCGAAATTGTCATAAATGGTATTTTGGTGTGAAACACTATTTAATCCGAAATATTGGGAGATAACTTTATTTTCTACCCTGAAATATGTACAAAGTAAACAGTAGGTATCGGAAAAATTCGCTTTTTTCAATGAATGCGAAATATAGGCCCATGCTAATTTTGGGCCGGAATGCGAGAGACGTGAATCTTGTAATATACGCTATTTTTAGCGAACGTCCCGTTACTACTGATCCACCTCGCTCGGTGCTCGGTGGGCCTTTCCCTGAATACGGCACAGGTAGCGACTGGAGGGCGTGGAGTAGGGGTGGTGTATCGCTACTTCTGGAACACCCTGTTCACTACCTGCAGCTTTCATATCAGCGCACACTCCGCTGCAGAGTGAAAGTTTCATTCTGGAAACATCCCTTAGGCTTTGGCTAAGCCATGTCTCCACCATATCCTTTCTTCCAGGAGTGCTAGTCTTGCGTGTTTGCAAGAGAGCTTCTGTGAAGTTTGGAAAGTAGGAGGCGAGGTACTGGCGGAAGTAAAGTTGTGAGGCGGCATCGTGAGTCGTGTCGGGGTAGCTCAGTCGGTAGAGCGCTTGCCCGCGAAAGGCAAAGGTCCCAGGTTCGAGTCCCGGTTCCGGCACACAATTTTAATCTGCCAGGAAGTTTCGTAAAATTTGTTGTTTATTTAACTACAAATGTTTGTATAGCTTATGGGACTTAACTACGGGGTCATCAGTCCCTAAACTTACAAACTACTTATGAACTATTTACGAACTAGGACGGCACAAATATCCATGCCCGAGGGGGGGGATTCGAACCCCCGACCGTAGTGGCCGTGCAGACCGTGACTGGAGCACCTCAGTCCCCTCGGTCACCGCAGCCGGCTATTTAACTGCCGGTTTCGGTATTATAATAATACCATCTTTAGGTTATCTACAAATAATGTTACAAAACAGTGTTGTATTTTAATAATAAACAAAAAAACTTTACGGTTGGATTTAATACTGAAGAATTTTATTGACAGTGTATAAGGAGTAGATCAAATAATTAAAGATCGGTAGCACAAGCAAAACTGAGGTACCAGGTGTCGACCCAAGCTGCAACCCCCATATCAGTACGGGGTGCAGCCTCCACAGGTGGCAAAGCTCGCGCTGATTCTGGCATTCATTCGGTTATACAGCTGGCGTATTTTGTCTTGGGATACGTTACTCCACGCCTGATCAGTTGGCTGTAGGAGACATGACGCCTATCAGTGACGTGGCGCCTGTTTGATACACAGTTGATGTCACGCAAAGCCTGATGGTTACAAACAATCCTTATTAATTGGTAGACACAGATGGCGCTGTGTCACTACAAGTGCTGGCGAACGACGTTGAAACCATTAGCAGTACACCTACTATCTCCTGGTGGTATCTGCAATCACAGGAAGGAACGAAGATTGGTGTTTAACGCCCCGTCGACAGCGTGGTTATTAGGGGCGGAGCTTACGCTCGGGTTGTTTGGGTAAGGACGGGGAAGGAAATCGGCCGTGCCCTTTGAAAGGAGCCATCCCGGCATTTGCCTGGAAGGGAAATCACGGAAAACCTAAATCTGCAAGGCCGGCGGTGGATTTGAATCGCCATCCTCCCGAATGAGAGTCCAGTGTGTTACCACTGCGTCACCTCCCACGGCGCAATCATCCAAACCGAAGATGTCTATCCAGGTGTAGTAATTTTTTTCGCCACCTACAAGACAGGTTGAAAGTGTATTTTTCCTTTTCCTCTCCAGTAGTTTGACCAATGAGATTTAATAGTATTTCACTTTATAATGGATGTAATAGTACTTCACGTATTAGAGGTTAAAACCCACTGTGAACTTTATTAATATCTTGCAGCTAGGCCAGTTAGGGTGGGCCGTACAGTCTTCGAACAAATTAATTTCATTTAAAATAGGTGTAATTTTCAAAACAAATTATAAAAATAAAGCCGGCCGCGGTGGCCAAGCGGTCTGCGGTGCGCCAGTTACTGTCTGCATGGCCACTGCTGTCGGGGGTTCGAACCCCCCCCTCGGGCATAAATATTTGTGCCGTCCTTAGTATCAGCTAGTTCATAAGTAGTTTGCAAGTTTAGGGACTGATGACCCTGTAGTTAAGTCCCATAAGCTACACAAACATTTGAATTTATAAAATTAAATGTTTCCCGCAGCTAGAATCGAACGTTGCACATCCACATTAGACACACTACTGCCAGAACTATTTCGCCGTACTACTGTACTGCATTCATTCACTAGTATATGAGGTGTTTATGAGTTGCGCTTAAACTTTTTTCTCAGAAGTTTCTGGATAGTGCGCTGTTAAACTTCTGTGAGTGGACACCGATCACGTACACTATTAATGTGCGAAGTCTCATCCATAAACTCAATTTTCGAGACCTGAAGGTCTCCATGTGACCTGCTACAAGTTAACAATAGTCTTAGGAGAAAAAAATACGTATCAAAAATCGAAGTCGTAATAAGCACTGCTGCTACTAGAGCTGCAAAGGTGTAGAAGCAAGCGAGCAAGAAGTCCGATAACTGGAGTTCTGGGTCACTAGGCGAAAATAGCACGATATCAAAGTCAGTGAAGTTCATACGATACGATACACAAGATAGAGTTTGAACAACATCTGAAATCTACGATACTCATCTCAGTACAAGAAATGAAAAAGCTCAAAACCTCAGAAGTTGCATGCTGTGCAACTTTGCTGAGTTCTCTTCTGAGGACGCCGTCGTAGTACCCACTGTTGACCCGATACGGCTGACGTATACGGCGCACTGAGTCGGCAAGATTAACGATTGCTCTGCCCCGGAGGTCACGGCCCGGCAATATCACGTTCTCAGCGCAGAACCGCCGTTTCTGCAGAGGATGCGATTCTTGGACACAAGTAGAAATCTGACAACAGAAACAGTGTTAACAGCATGGAACCACTGTGTGTGTAACGTACAGAGCGCCGATGACTATCAAAAGTGACAAGGAAAAAAGTGGCAGAACAAGTGAAAAAGGAAAGAACAGGAATTTTCATAGATCTTATTGACTCTGCAGGGATACATTCAATTTACAACGAATAATAAATGGTGGCCGTGTTTGCAACTTGGTAGTTGTTCTTCCATTTGGGTTACATATACAAGGACGGAAGCAGATAATGCTATTCAGTCGCGGTGTAGGAAACGATGCCCCGAATTGACGTCATTTTTGAACGTAGTCTGCTTCGATACTACGCACATTTTCCCTCGAGTTTGTGGTATTTCATCCTATTTGAGAAATATGTTTTCCCGAACTCTGCAAAATATTCCGTTATGAATGTTGAAACCTCATGCCGAAACGTTGGAAACATAACAGCCTAATCCACAAGGGGCAAATAGAAATTTACTACAAGGCTTGACATGTAAAATTACAGCGAGTGAAACTTTACAAAATAATTCAGGATAAAGAAATAATAATAATAATTAGGAAAATCCAGAAAAAGCAATATTGCTACGAAGAGTCTTTTCGAATAAATTTATCAAGATAGAACTAGGACGAGTTATAGAACATAGATATTAAAATCTGACAGGCATACAAGATATAATTTTAATAAAGTAAAATCATCAGGGTGGCGTTGTAGTCCCTTATTAAGTAATTAATTAATTAACTACAATAAACGAAGTATGGCAACAAGAATTTAGTCCAATCTAATTGTTCGGAACAATCACGTAGTTTATTAAACTGAATTTATTTTTCCCCTAGAAATTCAGTTAATTATTTTGTCAAGTAGGCTCAACGACAGATGTCGTGTAAAAACACTAAATATGACGCGTTTCAGGGGTCAAGCCCTCATCATCAGATAATCTGTCTCTTGATATCAAAAATTTATATGCAAATGTTCCGGTTGACGAGGCCGTCGAGTTGATTAAAGCAAACTTACTTAAACACAAGAGACTATCTCAGAAAAAAATCGTAGAATTCATTGACCTACTTCAGTTTATTTTTAAATATAACTATTTTACCTTTAACGGGAAATTTTATATACAAAGAGACGGCCCGGCTGTGGGTTCAAGTATTTCAGGAACAGCAGCAGACATTTTTATTACTAACCTAGAAAACCGGCTTTTCACAAATATGCAGCACCCAGTTGATAAAATCTTATATTATAAACGCTACGTTGCTATTGATAGGTGGAGGACAAACTGAAATTACTGAAATGGTTAATAAATTTAACAGCCTACATGAGGAATTCTAATTTACCGTTGAACAAGACAAGCATGGTACACTTCAGTTCCTTGACCTTAACATTACGAAACAGGATGGTAGACACTTATTTAAAGTACATAGGAAACCTACAACCACCGACATTCTAATACATTACAGCTCTTGTCACCCTAATGGCCAAAAGCTTTCTACCCAGCGATGTTTAGTCTATAGAGCCTTCAAAGTGCCAATGAACTACTGAATTTAACATTATAAGACAGCTTGCTAGCGTGAAAGGTTACCAGAAAAACGTAGTGAATAGCTTAATACGAAAGAAGCAGCGTGCGAAATCAAATAAAAATGGCACGGAAAATATCAAGAGAGTAATGGTTCCGTATTTTTGTAATCTATCTCAGAAAGTTGCAAACATACTAAAACTGTTTAAAGTAGAAGCTGCTTTTAAAACTAATAATACGTTACATCATAAATCACGGAATAACTTAAACCAAGAGACTGATAAATATGACAAAGCAGGGGTTTATAAGATACACTGTAATAGTTGCAATGCCAACTACATTGGTCAGACCGGTAGATCGTTTAGAGTTAGGTACAAGGAACCAATGGACGCCTTCCGACTTAATAATTTTGAAAAGTCCGCTGTAGCTACGCATATCCGCGGAACTGGCCACACATTAAAGCGGATTGAAAATGACCTTAAGATTTTGCATAGACAGGATAAGGGAAGAAAGTTAGGTCTGCTAGAACAGCTGGAGATTATAATACATAACGCTAAAAGCGACGTTTCATTAAATGAGCAAGGTCAAGATAATACATACAGCTTTTTTAAAAACTTTGTGGGGCTATTATAACCAAAGTCGTTTATTTTAAATTTCAACCTCTTTCTTACTGTGCAAACGATTTCGTGACACCTGAATGTAACCACTAGCTTGTGGATGATCTTTGGAATTTAGAGGTCTTTGTATTCATGTGCATACGTGCGCCCCAGTCGTGTTATTGACTCGGTGCTGGGGTCCGGTTTGAATTCTGACGAAGCACAGTATGCTGAGGACCTTTCTTCGCAGACTCGGTTACAAGGGAAGTAACCAAGTTTTCTTTTATTACATTTTATATTTTTGTTTTAAGATTCTTGAACAGATTATCTGATGATGGCTTGACCCTTGAAACGCGTCATATTTAGTGTTTTTACACGATATCTGTGGTTGAGACTACTTGACAAAATAATTCAGTTAATACAATTGTTATAAGTTGAGGGTTAGTTGCGTAAGAAAGATCACCACAAATGGTGGTAGTCAACATGTTTAAATCGTTCGTCAGGTTACAGGTTAATCATCTTGAGCTCGGATCCACCACATGCATCAATCAGATCACAGGAACAAAATAAGACTTCAAATGAGAACCCGTTTGATACTCCCGCAACGCAAGGAAGTAGGAAGGAACAACGCAATTAACAACTACCAAATTACAACTGCCTAAACAAACACCGTATCACTGACAAATGCAGAATACACAGCAAAATGAGTGGGTTTTAAGATAAGGGGAACAGTTGGCCATTAGGAGACCGCGGCCAACGAGCAAACCAAATTTGAAGAGAGCTATGATATTTATAATCTTGTTTATTTGTTTAATTTCTTTGGCAACAACATTCTGAAACCAATTTCTCAACTTCTGGCCCTGGTATGTCCCTACACCGTAGCCGTCAGCCGTAGCTGTCAGAAAAGAAATGTACGTAAAAGAATGCCTTCCACGACGACCCTTTTAAATAAAACATTCTCGGATTTCTTGTCGCGTCAATTCTTCATAAAACCTCAAGCTTTCGACGACTGCCCCCACCGTCTTGGTCAACAGCATAGCACTGGACATGTTGCTCCTGATGGTGGAGGGAGTCGTCGAACAGTTGGGGTTTTATCAAGGACTGACGCGGCAAGAAGTCATAGAATTGCAAGTAATGTAAGTTTTTCACAGAAATACCTGATTTTTAGACCTTTTCAAATTTTGTAATTTCCGTGTCTCCATTTAAGTATGATTCACATGCCGAGGCACTGAAATCTGTGCATGATCGTAACATGAAAAGGTAAAGAA
The DNA here is from genome assembly GCA_026315105.1 of Locusta migratoria. Lineage (NCBI taxonomy): Eukaryota > Metazoa > Arthropoda > Insecta > Orthoptera > Acrididae > Locusta > Locusta migratoria. Next base: position 367,612,247 of record CM048745.1, on the reverse strand, counting down.
ATCGGGTATTTCTGTGAAACATGTACGTTACATGTCTGACAGAAATTCTGCTCGCTCCATCCCCTGTAGAAACAAAGTGGATGCGACTGTATTAGTAATAATCATCTATGAATAAGGCGTAAAATTTTAACAATAAAATTCATTAACAAAGTGTAATAAAGAACGGGTATTTAACACCGATGCAGCAAGCCTGGTACATCCTTAAATGTACTACTTACAGATCCTTATTTACTCAGGACTTGCCTTTAAAATAGTAGTCTCTCTCTTCTACATCTACATCTACATGGTACATTCTGAAAATCACTTTTAAGTGCCTGGCAGAGGGTTCATCGAACCACCGATATAACTATTCATCTACCATTCCATTCTAGAATAGCGCGCGGGAAGAAAGAATATCTGAATCTCTCCGTTCGGGCTCTGATTTATCGTTCTTAATTCTGATGCAGGTGGCAGTCAACAGTATATTTTCGTATTCGGAGAAGAATGTTAACGAATGGAGTTACGTAAGTAGACCACGCTGCAGCGATAAACGCCGTTGTTGTAATGATTCCAATCGCAAATCCTGTATCCTTTCTGTGACTCTGGCTCGCCTGTATCATGACAATACAAAACAAGCTGCCCTTCTTGGGACTCTTTCGATGGCTTCCGTCAAACCCACTTGATAAGGATCCCACATTGGGCAGCAATACTCCAAATGAGGACGGACAAGCCTGGTGTATGGCATCTCTTTAGTAGTTTTGTTGCATCTTTTAAGTGTTTTGCCAATAAAACGCAGTCTCTGGTTCGTCTTTTCTACGACATTATCTACGTGTTCTTTCCAGTTTAAGTCTCAAGTAATAGTAATTCCTAGGTATTTTGTGGATTTTACGGCCTTCACATTTGATTGATTTACCTTGTAAACAAAGTTTACTCATTATTTAGTCAACTGCCAATTTTTACACCATACTGATATCTTATTTAAATTGTTCTGCAGTTTGTTTTGATCTTTAGATGACTTTACTACAAGATAAATGGATGCCAGATACGGTTAGATTCACTGGACTGAACAACCCTTAAATGTTTTAACAAGCCTACTCACCACCAAAATCTAGTCTTTGACAGCACAGCCACAGCTGTCATGGAACCTACACGTATTGCACAAATCTATAGGCCATGCTGTAAATCGGTCTTCATGTCATTTGCCAGAGTCACCGTACGTATGCTTTCGCAATCTTAATTAACATTACACGAACCTTTGACGATCTTTTGTGGCCTGCATTGTTTGCACGAATCCGTGACTTTTATTCTCCTACTAACTCGTACAAGAGCTTTCTTGATTACTGTACAAACAGAGCCGCAGAATGGCAGATTGGAAGTCGGAAAATTGCACCCAATGTTCAGTATGACATATTCTGGGATATCGCATGGAGCACTTCGTGCGTCTCTGATGAGGTCGTGGCATATGATGAACTAATAGTAGTGGCTTCTGTAGACACTAGAGAACAAAGTCAAATGCTATACAACATTGGGGCAACACAAAGAAATTAACAATTGCAACGCACAAGACAGCTACATATTACTGAAAGACATTTTACAGAGAAACCCATCAATTGAGATACAAAACATGAACAGTAAAAGAGAAACATTTACACGATACCTGTGAGTATAAATTAAAAAGAAAAAGAAAAGAAAACAGTTACACCCGGCAGCTATGTCTACCCATTAGTAAATCAGAGAAGATAATTTATAAACTATCACACATAAACACCTCACACTAGACACCACACTTCAGAGCATACCACTGCACTTACTATGAATAGGCAGTGAGCTCCTCAGCAAATTTATGGGCAAGGTGTTCAGATGTTTGTATAGCTAAGGGATTCAACTGCTGCGGTTATCAGTCCCTAGGCTTACAAACTATTTAAACTAATTGTAAAATCAGACAGTCTGTAAGGAGCGCAAATGATAGAAATGTTTAAGATGGAGACATTTGAACAATGTACTCACACGCCATAGTGCTATTTTACTTTTATGGTTTTTCAAACCATTATTTAAATGTCTCCATCTTAAATACTTGAACAAACTATCTTATGCTTAGGACAACACACGCAACTAATGCCCCAGGGAGCACTCGAACCTAAGACAGCAAGGCGTTCGGTCAGTCCACCGCGCCTAAAAAAAAAGTAATAAAAATAAATAAATAAAAGATGAGGGAAATACAGAATACAGGGAAAGACACTGAAGAGACACGTCAGATAAACACTGGGCGACTGGATGCTGGCATCGAGGGTAAGACCAAAGTAATGAAGGCCGTAGAGTGTGCGCTATTTTCCGAACTTCTGATTAAACACTCCAGTCCATCTCGACCATGACTGCACCTACATCTCTTCTCGCGTTTTACTGACGGTAACTGCCAATGCGGTGAACAAGGATTATTGAAGGCTTAGTGCTGAACTGTGAAGGATACACAGCAGAAATCACAACAGCACACTACATCACATGCTGAGGGATCCCGAAAACTGGGAAATACCAAACGAACTAATAGAGCACATATCGAAGGACGAACTCACTATCTCCAACGAATGGAATAATATAGTTGCTGGTGGTACATGTCCACGACACGACAGAGTTAATTCAGACGAATAGCAGCGGCGGAGAGGCCGAGCGCATTGAGGCGCTATGATCCGATGCGTGAGGCCGTTCCCCGTCGGGGGATTCGAATCCTCCCTCGGGTATGGATGTTTGGATTGTCTTCAGTATAATTCATAAGTAGTTTGTAAGTTTGACTGATGACCCCACATTTGAACATTTGACTTTCAGACGAATACTCCAAATGTTCAAATGTTTGTAAATCTAAGGGACTTAACTGCTATGGCTATCAACCCCTAGGCTTACACATCGTTTAAACTAACTTACGCTAAGGAGAACACACACACACACACACACACACACACACACACACACACATACACACACACAAACACACACACGTCAGAGGCAGGACTCGAACCTCCGACGGCGAGCAACCGCGCGCTCCGCGGTAAGGCGCGTTAGAGCGTTCGGCCTCCACAACGTGGCTGAGTACTCTAAAAAGACAGAATCCACTAACACCAAGAACCCAGCACACGAAGAACAAAATGTAGTGACGTAAATGTATGCTGCAACTGTAGTGAAAGAGGACAATTAAACATCGACTCAAAAGAGATATCTATCTTTGCCGGCTACTGAACCAGGTTCCACGTTAATCCTGTAATATTACAGCGAGATATAGCTCCTTTAGCATATTGTAATCTGCAGTAAGAAAGCACTCACGAAAGAACACATAAAGAGTTGTAACAAAAGACACTACACAAATCAATAGTTATTCTTCGCAGTGTACTAACACCGTATAGATCATACATATAAGTATAAAAAATTAAAATTAATGTATCTTAATTAATAATTTACGAAGGCATTGTACAGGGACGTTAGGGTTCAAGTTACATTCTGAGGCCTCCTACCTGGGCACGACATCCAACACTCAACCTATCCTTTTATCGCTGTTCTTAAACCATCCACTGGGTGTATATCGAGTCAGCAGGGCTACGATACAGCAGATTTCTACTCTTCAGGAGAAAGTGCCACGGTACGTGTAACACTATCTCAAGACTCATTCACGGATTGAGACTTAATAAAATTACGGGCGGCAATGGAATTTCGTAATTTTAAGCTGCGATGGTTGGGCTTTATCAGTCTGCTTGCACATGCGTAACTCTAAAGTCGAGTATTAATTTATTTGTAATAAATTTCACAAGGGTTAATAAAATTGTGGGCCCTTTCTGTTAATGTGGATCTGCGAACGCCTACCATATAACACCCCACAACAACAAAATCAACTATGGAGAGTCTACGCAGTATTTTTTTACCTTCGCAAACTGTTTAAAATAAGATGTGCAGTGTCCGTGTTTATTGATATAACTAATCAAATGCCCTTCAGACATGCATGCAGGTCTGAAGGACATTTGCTTGGTTATATCAATAAACACGGACACTGCACATCATATTTAAACTCAGTCATAGCAAGGCTTGCGACAAATGTACCAAAAAGTCTCCCCCTGTGCGGGAATTACATCATAGAATGTAAGAGCACTCATGGGCAGTAGGCAATGTGTGGCATATGCATTCGTTCCGGGAAGCGTGCGCGGGTAGCGTGATGGTAACGCGACCGCTCGCGATAAGCGGGAAATCCGGGTTCGAGTCCCGACCCGGCACAAATTTTCATATTTCACCACTACACCATACAGCTGATGCTGATTAATATTCGCAGTTCCGAATACATTTCTTGTGCTTAAACTATGTTGCAGAACTGTACATAAATTAATGTTGCATAGTAATTATGTAGAATAATATAAATAAAATTAATCCCTTATGGATTATGCAAAAATCAAGTTTTTTCGTCGATTAGATTTCCTAAGATCGGATGGTAAGTTTCACAGCGGCCGAAACGCCGTCTCACAACATAGTTGACACTTTCCGTAACCAAACAACATGATCTTTCGGATTATTTATTTATTTACCGTCTCAGAAGCAAACAAGAACATTTTACATACATTATTACATTACTACTACAAGCCAGTCGAAGAATAAAATAGATACCTACAGATATAGATTATACAGACAAACGTTAGTCAATTTTTAACTGTACAGTAGGTGTCTAAAAATTAGCAACTAGTACATTTTGTGTAGTGTTTACAAGGCTTCCATAGTACACACGGTTGGAGGTAACGTGCATTGTAGGAGATGTGACGGTGTCTGCACGGCAGCTCCACAGTGACACTTGAGAGAATCCAGCTGAAAGACCCATCTCTGTAGATTGCTCTTCGACCTCGTGACACCGGAACGCAGGCGTCTGAGTAATTTCTATACGGAGCATATAAGATTACCGCCCAATAGAAATATTGGTAATTAATAGCATTTGATAATTAAACAGTATGAAGTTCACTGCAAGCATTGACCATGCCAATGCACTAAATGTTACACAATTTTAATCTTATTAATTATGGTAGCAGTTGGGTGACAACATTTATAGCTAGGCCATAGGTAGAAATTCTCCACGTTGAGATTTGCTGTGTGCTTGTAGTTGACGGGAGGCCAGCGAGCAGGCCGACGTTGGTGGCTTGTTCCAGCTTAGGATTTTCCAGTTCGTTTCCGGTGAGGGGAGAGAGGGACAATGGCGAGTGCCAGGCACAGTGCAGTGCACAGCGTGAAATAAAATATTCTAATACTACTGGCATTTGAAGTAATACGATTCAGTTAGGCCCTCATTACAAAATAGCCTGTTGATAAATAAACAATACATTAGGTGATATAGTCACATCAGGAGTAATATGTTTAATTGACAATGAAAAGTAATAAATTACCAATGAATACAAGACAGTTACACAACTAGCATGGCAATGTTTGTTTATAAAAATAATATATTAACTATTTCTCATTTTATTTTCAATTAATCTTGTGTATTTTATCTTGAAGTATTCAGTTAAATCACTTATCTGTGATATAAGAAATTGCACGATTATGATAAATACTACAAAGGATGTTTATACCAATATAAAAACCTAAAAGACATTTATTTAATGTGTAGTGTAATTATTTTGATTTTTAGTACAGTTTTAGAAATGTATTGGCTGAGCGCTGTACGTTGGCAAATCGGTTAGCTCACATGGGGAAGTTATTGACGTAGGGAAAAAACCCCGGCAGTTGAGCTTTTGGCGCGCGCGCGTGCGTGGGCAGGAAGTGACGAGGCGGGAGCATGTGGGGAGCTGGCCGGGCGGCGTCGCGCTGTATCAGTCGGCATGTGGATCGCGAGGTGGAGGTTATAGATTTGTGTGTGGCAATCGCCACGTGTGGTTGCTCATCGTAGACTGCACCAAGTTGAATCGAGTGCTACTGTGTGTTGTGAATATTTAGCCGATGGAACAAGGTGTGCATCGCATTGAATTAAGGTGACTGTGATTTGTTAATGTAACACGTGTCGTCGCATAGGCACGAACATAAACGGAGTTTGAGACAGCCACGTGGTGTGAAAACAATTTGCGACAAATATTCATTTTGTCTGGGGACTCACGAGCTATAACGTTATTTGATAAATGTGTCAACGTACAGACGTATCAGCCACAGGGTTCTAATATTGTGAAATAAACAACATAAAGTGAACTTTCACGTGTTTTCAAAAATAGTAGTTAGTACACCCTTTTCTCTCATGAACTTGAATTTATTATGAATTTGTTTTGTTAATCACATGCAGGGAAGGAAAGCTGCGAACGTGTGATATCATCCCCTAGAAAACGAGTCAAACAGTCGCAATCACAGTTCCAGTGTTTTTGCGTGTTTAGGAATTTGGTTCGCAGTTGGTGGTTGTGAGTTTTAAAAAATTAATCTTTCCCTATTTTAAACTCTCACCCCGACCTTCACTCTCGCAACCATCTCCTTTCTGGCCCTGAGGAAGAGCTTCTTGTGGAGACAGCTACTTCTCCAGATGCCGGCATCTGGCCTGCCATTTCTTCTCCCAGTCTTGGTGTGGCGTGTCAGCGAGTGCTTCTGTGACAGAAGTCTTTTGCTGTGCCGGTTGATGGTCATGTAGTGGGTGGTCTTTGAATGTTAATGCCTTTTTCATTTCATTTTTGCTCCTGTGTCCCGTCGGGTGTCCGGGGAGGATATGTCGGATAAGCAGTGCAGTTTTTCAAGACAGCCCGTGATGATGCGAAATGTCTCATTAAGAGCAACATCAACCTTATTGGTATGCCTGGATCTGCACCATACTAGAGAGACGTACTCATATACAGAGTACCATAATGCTAATGCGGATGTCCGCACTTTATTTGGATGTGCTCACCTCGTTGTTCCTGTCAATTCTTCATATTGTTCCTGCCTGTTTCCTAACATCATAGTTCCTGGAAGCTACTTTTCTCGGATAAATAATGGATAAATATTTTTGAAAACGAGAATGACGTTGTTAGATAAATTTCTACAAATTAAATTCGTAATATTTGAACCACTTGCTATGAATAGTAATTTTTATACTTGCAATAACCGGTCCAAAGCCGACCAAAACCAGGAATAATTTATTTGGAACACTGGGGTTCACATCTTCGCCAATCATCTAGATTTGCCGTAGCCGATTTTCTACCCAGAACGTGCCTATTGTTCTCTATCTGTAACAAATTTGTAGTCACTGTAATGACTCTAATTCCCTTCTCCATTAGCTCCCCGGGATACATTTCACACCACATAATGTTGTGCTCCAGAAGTACCAGCTCAGAAAATTCTTCGTTTCTACTTAAATATTTGATATAAATTTTTTAACTAAATGTCATCCTTGTTTGGTTTCAAAAATATTTACGTAACATCAAATTTTCTAGGACGTAATACAATTTCAGTAATCATACTTGGTGTACATTGTTCTCTCTCTCTCTCTCTCTCTCTCTCTCTCTCCCTCTCCCCTAATATATATATATATATATATATATATATATATATATATATATATATATATATATATATATATGGAGCGAGAGAAATATGAGAGTTCTTATGCCTCAGTACGCGGACAAATCTCCCTTTTACTGGTGGACATTACGCGAGATAAATGTGGGAAGAAACGATACAGGGGACCAGAACTGAGGTACATATCTCGTCTAAATTAAGCAATTACGCCTTTTCTCCTGAAACTTTACCTGATAAAATTCACATATGTAAGTTCTGAACATTAATGATCCTAACGGTGTGTCTCTGAATCCGTTTGATGACTTCTAATTCATACTATTCCGTTCCATTTCCCTAAATATTTAATTTATACAACATAAGTTTACCATTTATCTGTTAACCAGACTTAATCATTCATTCTTATTGCTATTATCTTCCATTAACGCATAGTTAAAAAGAATGAAGGAAGAGTAGCCCCACTGCTCTAAGGCGCTTTGCTGGGGAGTGCACGACTAATCGGTGTGTGTGTGTGTGTGTGTGTGTGTGTGTGTGTGTGTGTGTGTGTGTGTGGTTGTACTAAGTTATTTCAAGTAGTTTGTAAGTCTAGGGACTGCTGACTACTGCAGCTTTGTTCCATACCTCTATAAACATTTAAACATCTGAAGATTAGCCTGCAGTAATTAAAGGGAACCAAGGCCAGACGTGAATTTGAACCATCGCCCTAGCAAAAGCGAATCCAGTATGTTGAATTCTGTACCACCTTGCTCATAATTTAAAAAGTCACTACACGAAAACACTGTTCATAACTTTCTTTATTTCATTGCGTATTGTGGTCTATCATCACAATATTCTCCAGAGAATCTCGAATTCGTAGGGCTGATTCAGTCTTATGTATCAGATAACATTGTAGTACAGTGGATGTCCTCTAGAAACCTAGGAACAATAAACCAAACTGTTAGCCGCTACATACAGTGTGTAAAAGCTCCTTACAAGTAAGAGAATAACGACGTCCACGTATTCTTAATCAGACAAGTAGTACATAGCCCGAGCTCAATCTCCGTCCGTCACAGGCCTTTAGGACCCAACGGGTACCGACCGGTCGCTCTGTCCTCCTCAGCCCAGATGGAGGGGGACGTGGTCAGCGCCCCGCACTCCTCTATAATGTTCCAGCCTGGCTATTAATTTTTTAGATTAACAAATTTACAGAATGAAGTGGTTTGAAGTTAGAAGCTATGAAAGATACCAATCAGTAAATTACGGGGGGAAAATTTTGGAAAAATTATTACATGCATTTAAATGAAATGGCAAGCTAATTAACGGTGGAGTGTTGTGCAGGCAGAACATTACAAAAAGAATCGACGAGCAGTTACCTTTAACAATAGATCCATCGGTGGTTGAAATTTGGCTGTAAATGGAATTTTAATAATATGATAACCACTCCCCGAACAGTGGATGGCAGTTCGTCAATATCAAACTACGACTCGTGTAGCAAACCGTAAAGTAGGATAAGTGACATGATATAAATCGGATAGGAATATTACGTAAGTCAAACACATCGGACTTCTAAACATTCACAAGAAAATCGACTGCAGATTCTATTGCCGGTAAATGATAATATTATGGAATAAATTTTTGCAACAAGAGTGGCAGGCTACACGAAATATCACCATTCAATATTAACTAAAAACTATGCCATCCATTGTTGCGGTGATTCAACAAGGCTGAAAAAGACATTATGGGCGGAGGGAGGATAAGGCAAAATTATTAATAAAAATTCATAAGTGCAAATTTAAGTGAGAGGTGGGGGTTTATTTATAAATTTAAGATACGCGCACAGCACATATATTTATCTGAATGTACATAATAGCGGCTACATAAAAATAATAAAGTACAGCTCCCGTTTGCAAGATGCTATCGCTACGAAGTACAAAGCAAGAGTGTCTTCTTTCTTACAAAAAAAATTGAAAGTGTTGTTCCTAAATTTTCTTTCTCTGACTTTCATAGATAATTATTTTAACATGCTGAAATAATATAAAAATACAAAATGTTCTCTGATAATACCGGGGAAAGGAAACCGTGTCATTATACCTGGCCGTCGAGTTGGTTACCAGACCGAAGCCATTACTTTTGTCCAGTAGCTCCTCAATTCGACTCACAAGGTCCGAGTGTACTCCGCTCGAAGGGGCAGGACAGTTACCCATCCCAGTGCCGGGGTTGGAACACTTGCACGGAGTGACATTTTCACGGAGTAACACTTGAACTAAGTCCGGGACCCTTGGTGGGCTAACCGGCTTTTGGCCGGCACAGGTGTCCTAACAAGTCCAGCAGTGCGGCACAGTCGCTCCTGCGTGCTGGCTGGCACTCGAATCACGGCAGTAACCAACCTTGTATCACTTCAAGGTGGCTGATAAACGGGTTTCGTGGGAAATTTATTTGTAAGACTGATGTAGTAACGTGAACTGACAATGAAATTCAGCATGTTGAGAATGGACGATGAAATCCATAATCTCTTCCAATATTTTGATGCTGCAAAGATCGGGTGGCAGCCAAGTACAAAGCATGGTAATTCTAACGAGTGTTACATTTTTATTGCCGATTTACGTCAAAATTTTATTTGGTAAACTTGTATATAATTATTATCTGTTTTAAACATTAAACATAAAAACACAGAATGTCAAGGAACTATTATCCTAATTTTTCCAGTAAAGCTAATTCGAAGACAAGATCTGAAGTCGAAAACTGCTTCTGTGGTTGGATTACCCGGACCGAATAATTTAAGGTCCAAGAACGAAGCATTGCGCATGCCCAATATCATACATGAGTGTTACCAGCTCCAGCGGTATGTGCACCTTCAGCTTGCTGTTTACATTGTCAAATAAACATTGAAATTAATTATTTATTTATCACACAAGATATCTTTCGGCATGCTATCGTCAGGTGTTTCTGCAAAAACATTTTCTTATATGAGTAAGTATCCAAAAGCAACATCAATAAATTTTCGCCGGCCGCGGTGGCCGAGGGGACTGAGGCGCGCCAGTCACGGTCTGCACGGCCACTACGGTCGGGGGTTCGAATCCCCCCTCGGGCATGGATATTTGGGCTGTCCTTAGTATTAGCTAGTTCATAAGTAGTTTGTAAGTTTACGGGCTGATGACCCCGTAGTTAAGTCCCATAAGCTCTACAAACATTTGAACATTTCAATAAATTTTCGTAAATAACATTTTACAAATTTCACTTAGAAAGTGTGCAGTACGTACCGTATTTAAAGGTTGTAAGTGCTTCAACTGACTATTTATTAGGTGATTTATATTTGATTTCTGAATTGTAGCCAGTTACATCTGTCAATACCTCAGAATAACATACGTTTACAAATATTTACAATTTTTTCTTTCAGTGAGAAAATATAGAAGTCAACAGATATGGCATTATTTTCTTTATTATTTGTCTATGTTGTTATTAGCGATTATGGTTTTAAAATTTTATTATAAATTTTGGAGGATATTATAGATTATACATTTATATTTGACATGGTTTTCTTTATTTCGTCTTTGGTTGATTTATTAAATGATCAAACCGATTTTAAACACAAAAATTACATCAATAATTTTATTGATCATGCTGGATAAAGGGTAACGGAGCTTACATAAAAATAAAAAATGAGAAGAAGGGGTGCACTACATATAAATAACTTTCACAACTCTTTCGTTTAAACTTTTACGTAGTATGTTTATTTATCAGATCAAAGCACTGTTCACTGGTAATAGCACTGTATGTTGTCGTATCTACACTCCTGGAAAATGAAAAAAGAACACCATGAATTCGTCGACCCACCAGAGGGAAATTTTATTGACACATTCTTGAGGTTGTATACAACACACGATCACACAGGCAGAGCCGTACGTACGTGAGTACAGTCACCAGATCGTTCGCAATGTTGGCGTTAGCACCGTGTATACCCTCATTTTGCAGCAAAGCAAGCTGTAATTCTCTCATATAAACAATCGTAGAGGTTCAGAAAGTGGCTACGTGGAATGGCCTGCCGTGCAATTTCCACCTGGTGCCTCAGTTGGGCCAGTTTTCGTGCCGCTCATGCAGACCGCCCAGCATGACGTTTCATGCGGTTCCAAACATGCTCAATGGGGGAGAGATCTGGGATTCGTGATGGTCAGGGTAGTTGACGTACACCTTGAAGAGCACGTTGTGTGGTACGGGATACATCTGGATCTGCATTGTCCTGCTGGAAAAGAATATCACCTTGTTGGTGCGTTATTGATACCAAGACGGGCGAAATGATGGTTTCAGTGCACCGTGCACTGCTCAACGTTCTGTAGACGATCACTAGAGGAGAATGGTGAGTGTAGAATATAGTGCACAATGATGCACGATCATGTTTGCCGTTAGTGTCCTCCGCTCGCCCCAACATCGTCCAGCCCACCTCCAATGGTGACATGGTAAGCGCTTATGCAGGGACGAATGATGACGTGTCGTCTGCGTCGCTACCTCGGTGCCAATGATGGTCGTACGCGTGTGTGGTGTCGTGCAGGGGAGTGCGAAAATCTGGAGTGTACGTGACAGAGGCAAACGAGACCGACACCTGGCATCATGGTGTTGGGAGCCATACCCTACACTGGACGATCTCCTCTGGTATTCGTATTGGGAAAATTGAAGAGTACACGGTACATTGAAACCATCATTACACCTGCTTTGTCACAATTCAAGCACCAACAAGGCGATGTGCTTTTCCAACAGGACAATGCACGTCCACACGCATCCTGTACAACCCAACGTGTTCTTCAAGGTGTACGTCAACTACCCTGCCCATCATTATCCCCAGATCTTTGAGCATGTCTGGGGTCGGATGAAACGTCACCTTGGCGTCGTCTATACGACCGGCACGAGATGTGGTTATCTGAGGCATCAGATGGAAATTGCATAGCAGACCATATCGTAAGACTTCATTCGGCACCTCTGCAATCGTTTTCGTGAGAAAGTTGCACCCAGCATTGCAGCAAAAGGAGGGTTTAGACGATACTAGCGTCGACATTGGGCACGCTCTGGTGACTGTACTGACGTGCGTGATCGTGTGCTGTATACATCCTCAAGAATGTGTCAATAAAATTTCGCTCTGCTGGGTTGACGAAATTATGGTGTTCTTTTTTCAGTTTCCAGGAGTGTAACATAATTCGTGAGGCCCCCCAGACAAAATTTACATTGTCGAAAATATTTCGAATTAGCCTACCAGGCATGAAATCGTTCCACTAGCCTGTGCCTGACAGCGATTACTTTGCCTTCAGATTCACTCGAATCACCGTTCCTTTGAGAAAAGCAATGTTCTTGAACAGATACCTCCACAATTCAGTTGAATGATGAAAGTTTATGAAACTAAGCTAACAGTTCCTGACGAGATGCACTTTTACATCAACTTAATATAACCTTACTGATCCACGTAAATTTATCAAGTCACAGTGCCTAAACTTCACACGCTGCAATCTTCAAGGCACTGTAGCACTCGGCGTCTCAAGAAGAAACCCTGCAAGTTCAAACAGTAACTTGCCACACTCGTAAATTCTTCTAACGTCGACTGCACTTTCTCAACTCTGAAAACTTTTTAAAGTTTCACCCTTCCATAAGTCGCGGCACAGACCGACATAGCTTCGCCCCACCTGGGCCTACCGCCCAGCCTTTATACCTCTCCTCCAGATAAACACCGACGTCATCAAAATCCCCAGCTGCCACCCCTCGCCAACGTACAACGCTTTGCCAAGAATACTGTACATTCATACATATACATCTTTAAACACTTACACGAAACACAAATATGTAGCCGACCATAGTAACGAACTTGTTTGAATTTACATTACATTTCTCCTATGGAGCGATTCAGATATCAATTTCAACTCTCCTACCACCTGAAAAGAAAAAAAAAAAAAAAAAAAAAGTTCATATGTTTGTAAAGCTTATGGGACTTAACTACGGGGTCATCAGTCCCTAAAATTACAAACTACTTATGAACTACTTACGAACTAGGACGGCACAAATATTCATGCCCGAGGGGGATTCGAACCCCCGACCGTAGTGGCCGTGCAGACCGTGAGTGAAGCGCCTGTCCCCTCGGCCACCGCGGCCCTACCATCTGCAGTACTAATAAATCTTGTTGCAAATGTCTGTATGAAACATATTTTTAGCCTGCTCTTTACAACAGAACAAGACATTTTGGCGTACCATTTCAAATTAAACAATTAAGGACGTTTATATACAAATTATTTAAACAAAGAAAACATGAATAAGTAAATTTGAACAATGTGGTTTCGTGGTATAATCATTTGCAAACAAACACTACCATGCTGGTCGTTTATCTGTCTTGTATTTTTATATTATTAACAAATTTATACAATCGTATTAGTCAATATTTATCTTACGTCGAACGTAAGCATATCAGGTGATGCACCTAATTGAGACCTTCCATATGAGCCCTCGCTCACCTCGGTATCTTAAAAGTGATGAATTTTTAACTGATTTCTAAATTGCCGTATTTTCATTGTATAAAATTTTTTTATATGTACTTGATAGGAAGGATGTCTGTGCGTCACCAGACATGTCATACGAAACCCTTTCAGAAACTATGCCGCACTTCTCTGTCTCAATTATGTTTTATTCTTAAATGTAGCTTTATGATATACAATACACTGCCGCCTTCCCTAGCTGCGCAGAGTTCCTCTGACGTCATAGCTTTTTCAAGCGCTCAGTCTCCTCCCCGTTTCCGCCTTACACCCACACAAGCTCTCCGCTGGCCAGCCAACTAGCCAACTACAAGCCCTAGCCACACGGCTGCTAAACATGATTTTTCTAAGTTACAGATTTATGTACATAACGCATTCCCATCAATGTCACCTGTCTACATCGATATAATGCTACCAAAATTTATTAAAAAAAAAAAAGAGTATCAATTTTGTGCATTGCAAGGTCAGTGTTTGTCGTGCGTTTAATCTATCTTAACAAATTAGGCGGTATTATGGCTGTCAATTTCTCCAATCATAATGACTGAATGCTACTTGTTGGGAGGTACTGTCATGTCGGCCGCGGTGGCCGAGGGGATTGAGGCGCTCCAGACACGGTCTGCACGGCCACTACGGTCGGGGGTTCGAATCTGCGAGGGTGAAGGTCGGGGTGAGAGTTTAAAATAGAGAAAGTTTAATTTTTACAACTCACAACCACCAGCTGCGAACCAAATTCCTAAACATGCAAAAACACTGGAACTAGGGGATGATATCACACGTTCGCAGCTTTCCTTCCCTGCATATGATTAACAAAACAAATTCATAATAAAATCAAGTTCATGAGAGAAAAGGGTGTACTAACTACTATTTTTCAAAACACGTGAAAGTTCACTTTATGTAGTTTATTTCACAATATTTGAACCCTGTGGCTGATACGTCTGTACGTCGACACATTTACCAAATAAAGTTATAGCTCGTGAACCCCCAGACAAAATGAATATTTGTCGCGAATTGATTTCACACCACATGGCTGTCTTAAACACCATTTATGTTCATGCCTATGCGACGACAGGTGTTACATTAACAAATCACAGTCACTTTAATTCAATGCGATGCACACCTTGTTGCACTGGCTAAATATTCACAAACACACAGTAGCACTCGATTTAACTTGGTGCAGTCTTACGACGAGCAACCACACGTGGCGATTGCCACACACAAATATAAAGTCACCACTTCGAGATCCACATGCCGACTGATGCAGAGCGACGCCACCCGGCCAGCTCACCACGTGCTCCGGAGTCCTCACTTCCTGCCCTCGCCCGCGTGCGCGCCAAAAGCTCAACTGCCGGGGTTTTTTCCCCTACGTCATAAACTTCCGCATGTGAGCTGTTCTAACCGATTTGCCAACGTACAGCGCTCAGCCAATACATTTCTAAAACTTTACTTAAAATCAAAATAATTACACTACATATTAAACAAATATTTTCTTACGTTTTTATATTAGTATAAACATCCTTTGTACTATTTATTATAATTGTGCAATTTCTTATATCACAGATAAGTGATTTAACTGAATATTTCAAGATAAAATACACAAGATTAATTGAAAATAAAATGAGAAATAGTTAATATATTTATTTTTATAAACAAACATTGCCATGCTAGTTGTGTAACTGTCTTGCATTTATTGGTAATTTATTACTTTTCATTGTCAATTAAACATATTACGTCAGATGTGACTATATCAGCTAATGTATTGTTTATTTGTCAACAGGCTATTTTGTAATGAGTGCCTTAAAGGTTCCTAACTGCATCGTATTACTTCAAATGCCAGTAGTATTACAATATTTGTGCACTGCACTCTGCCTGGCAATCGCCATTGTCCCTCTCTCCCCTCACCGGAAACGAACTGGAAAATCCTAAGTTGGAACAAGCCACCAATGTCGGCCTGCTCGCTGGCCTCCCGTCAGCTACAAGCACACAGCAAAACTCAACGTGGAAAATTTCAACCTTTGGCCTAACTATAAATGTTGTCACCCAATTGCGTACATACATTGCTACTATAATTAATAAGATTAAAATTGTGTAACATTAAGTGCATTGGCATGGTCAATGTTTGCAGTGACCTTCATACTGTTTAATTATCAAATGCTATTAATGACCAGTATTTCTATTGGGCTGTAATCTCACAAATCCCCCCTCGGGCATGGATATTTGTGCCGTCCTTAGTAAGTAGTTTGTAAGCTTAGCGACTGATGACCCCGTAGCTAAGTCCCATAAGTTCTACAAACATTTGAACATTTGAGGTACTGTCATACCTTTTGTAAACTGTAACGGTTTGTTCATTACAACAAGCTGTAACCTATTACTGAATTTCTCCGATATTTGTCCAGAGCCCAAACTCTTCAAACAAAAAAGTTTGTAAATCTATGGGACTCTGCTTATCAGTCCCTAGGCTTACAAACTACAAACACACAGACACACACACACACACACACACACACACACACACACACACACACACACATATGCCCGAGGAAGGACTCAAACATCCGACGGCTAGTAACCGTTCAAAAATCTTCAAATGTTTGTAGAGCATATGGGACTTAACTACGGAGTCATCAGTCCCTAAACTTACAAACTAGCTAATACTAAGAATGACAAAAATATCCATACCCGAAGGGGGATTCGAACCCCCGACCATAGTGGCCGCGCAGAACGTGACTGGCGCGCCGCAGACCGCTCGGCCAATGCGGCCGGCCGAGTAACCTCGCGCTCTGAAGCAATGCGCCTTAGAGCGCTCGGCGACTCCACCGCGACTTATTCAAACATTTTCTTTTCATTACCATCTTCTAAGATAATCAATTACTTTGCTTAACATATTTCATTGTTAATCAGGTTCGTCACATGTTGTCTCTCTCTCCATTTGTTAGGCTACAAATTCCTGAAAATCTACATATAGGTCAAATTCAAAATTTGAAACTCACAATCATGTGTAAGATCAATCAGCGATGCCCTAAGTAGAAAATGTGAAGCTCAAATGTAGCTAAGTTGTTAACATATTAACAATCAATTTTAATAAATGTTCAAATGTTCGTAGAGCTTATGGCACTTAACTACTGGGTTATTAGTCCCTAAACTTACAAACTACTTAATACTAAGGACGGCAAAAATATCCTTGCCCGAGGGGGGATTCGAACCCCCGACCGTAGCGGCCGTGCAGACCGTGACTTGCGCTCCTCAGTCAGCTCGGCCACCGCGGCGGGCCCAATTTTAATACCATTACTAAATAGGTAACGCTTTCCCAATTATAGTAAATAGGAAACGCTTCTCTAGTGTTCTAAAAAAATCTTTAGGAGGAGACGATTACATTTTTACGTTATGCATAAAATATTGCATTTAACTAAACATGAAAACAAAATCATTACTATGAAGTAAGTAAACAATCGTATACAGTAAGATATAATCTTCTCCGAATGATGCAACCTATTGTTCTAAACTTACTTTTTTTCCTAAATTGCTTTATTGAACTTTTCAGTTTCGTATTACACAAACAGGATCATTATCGGAAGATACACCATTTGTCTGATCGGATAAATACATCCAATACTAGGCGGTCTTAATATTTTCCTTGTCTGTGTATATTAACTGTAAGAGTAAAAAAAGCGCTGGGAAGTTTGAGACTAAGATTTCAGAGCTGAACAGTATTTATTGTGAAGGATCCATCTAATTAATTAAGTACCGAAATTTCAACAGTATTTATGCCGGAAAAATTGCCTAAAGTCTGTCCGTAACTTTTAATGAGCATTCTGTAACACCTGCCCAAAATACCTTATTGGTGGCCGTAATCTCGAGTAGGATGTTAAACAACTTTGAAATTTTATGCCATAATACCTTTATCCCAACAAATTACCTTCAGCATTAAAGCCGCATGGAACTACTTTCTACAAAAGAAGAAAAATCGAGCCTTCGATCGAATTTGTAATTGTTAAGAACCAATAACAATAGTGAAAATTAAAATGTAATCAAACGTAATATGTGTAAACAGTAATTATATATGTACCTTTTGGATATTTTGCGTTTTAAATTAGGTCAAATGAAATACTTTTTCCAGCTTTTAGCCATTTGGTAAGTACTGATAGAAGCATAAATGAGAGAAATGTGGTCATTAACTGAATATTGTAACCAAGTAGTAAAAACCAAACCAAGGAGAACAAACAATATTTCCGTGTTCTTTATTTTTGTTCGTCCTGATGAACATCGAGCTTATCACTTATTAACTTCATACAGATATCTATTACATTGCTATACATTTAAAACATATTTTCTGTAATATTGAATACGTGGATCTGTAACAAGTTTCACTTATTTAAAACAATGTTAGGAGTATGTAGTGATAAGAAACGGTTTCTACACGTAAATGTTTTTCTTGCAGACGAGCACTGAAGAGAAATCTAAAACATTGGAATACCCAAAGTATTAGAATGCTGGACTTAGAACTATAACAGACTCAAATAAGTAACGAGAACATGAGTGTATGTCTAATGTTTCTTTATCTGCATGTGTTAATTTTTTGTGAACATAAGGAATACTTATTCAAGAAATATGTGACATAAAACACAGTCAGATGGAAAGCGCTGCCTGTTATTGAATTGAACTATGCAAAACAAAATGTAAAGCATCATAGTCTTTAACTGGTAGTTATCGTAAGGGAAAAACCTATAACTTTTTTTTTCTTTTTAAATGAAAAAAAATGGTAACTCGACTTCACTTACATTTACATATTTGTGAGCAATCAATATGTTTTAAATCAGCTGTCTGCCTAATACGAGGTGAAATTTCATGGTTTAATTTTTTTTTTTTCGTAATTCTGATTTTTGGTCAATTCTTAACCATCTATGTAACGTTAAATCATTAGTTACATTAGACATTGTTACATTAGATTGTCAAATAAAGAACGAAATACACTGAGGTGACAATAGTCATGGGATAGACGCAAGGCAATACTCAATCTACGATTTATCTTAGTAGATAGTTAAACCTACATTTCTAGAATTTTGTAGATATGGAGAAAGTTTTAGACAATGTTGACTTGAATACACTCTCTCAAATTCTGAAGTCAGCAGGGGTAAAATATAGGGAACGGAAAGTTATTTACAATTTCTACAGAAATCAGACAGAAGCGTATGAAATAGAAGCGTTGGTGAGGAAGGGAGTAAGACAGGGTTGTAGCCTTTGCCCAATGTTATTCAGTCTGTACATCGAGCAAGCTGTGAAGAAAACAATGAGAAAGTTGAAAAAGGAATTAAAGTTCAGGGCGAAGAAATAAAAATGGGAGTCATTAATGTCATCTTCCACTGCTATATAAAGTGGGAACAGACGGCTGTGTGAGCTAGCCGGAATTGTTCTTTGGTCATTTTTTATGCAAGCTTCTTCAGTTGTTACTTAAAAAAATATAGTGCAAATTGATAACTGTGTATTGCGCCTGTCATACCGCGTCAGTTGTTTGCTTTGTTTTCGTACGAGTATTAGCAGCACCAGTTGATTTCCACTTCAAGTGACACATTTTTAATTTTCTGTGCGGTTCTTCCACCAGTTTCCTGAAATTAATCTTATTATTTTGTGAATAATATATTCAGATTCCCGTTAAGTATCTGGTTCCGCACTTTTGTCGCGTGAATCTTTATAGTCGTCTCTGTTTACCTTAGTTACTACATCTACATTCGTACTCCGCAAGCCACCCAACGGTTTGTGGCGGAGGGTACCATGAATACCACTATCGGTCCTCCCTCGTATTCCCGTCACGTATTGTTCGCGGAAAGAAAGATTGTCGGTATGCCTCTGTGTGGGCTCTAATATCTCTGCTTTTACCTTCGTGATCCCTTCGCGAGATATACGTAGGAGGGAGCAATATACTGCTAGACTCTTCGGTGAAGGTATGTTCTCGAAACTTCGATAAAAGCCTGTACCGAGCGACAGAGCGTCTCTCCTGCAGAGTCTTCCACTGGAGTTTATCGATCATCTCCATAACGCTTTCTCGATTACTAAATCATCCTGCAACGAAGCGCGCTGCTCTCAGTTGGATCTTCTTACTTCCTTTATCAACTCCACCAGGTAATATTCAAGCTGTGAGCACATTACACTTTTTTTTTAATGAAACTCCAGCTCCAGTTGCATTTATTGGTGCTTTATTTAAGCCCACACTACCGGTTTCGGCCTCTATGTTAGGCCATTTTCAAGTGTGACAGACATGCATATAATGTGTAACAATAAGTTTACAAAAATTACATGGTACAAGATAGAATGTTATATACGTAAATAGGTACTGTATAGAAGCAGAAGGAAACTTACGTTATGCCATAGAGAAAGCAACGTCAAGTAATTACAACAATAGAACTCAGAGAATTTAAAACTTTTGGCGCCCAATGGCGACATGAGTAAAATGGGCGTGTCGTATTTAACATTCCAAAACACTATAATCGGCATGTTCTGATATAAACATTACATCATTGCAAGCATGAAATTCTAAACATTAGTTGATAAAATGTAAAGGTTAATAGTAAAATATTATAAATGTCAGTTAGGATAAAAAACAGTACAAATAGCGGCCAATGAGACTATGTGAAAAGTGGGCGTGTCGTCAATTTAAAATTTTGATACAGGAAGTATAATAATTTAGCTTAAGGCCAATTGTATTCAATTTACTTTACATTAAAGTTGGATGTATTGTTTAAATAAGGTATAAAAATTCTTAGGATGTAAAATATTGCAACAAACGAGGCGTCCAAGCCGATAGTTGAGGAGCACACTACACTTGTCTACATTGAGATTCAAGTGCCATCCCCTGCACCATGCGTCAATTCGATGCAGATCCTCCTGCATTTCAATACAATTTTCCATTGTTACAACCTCTCTGTATACTACAGCATCATCCGCAAACAGCCTCAGTGAACTTCCGATATTATGTAAAAGTTCATTTATACAGGGTGTTTCACTTAGTGTGTTTTCCTCTGTAACTTATAAAATAATAGGTGACGGGAAATTTTAATGCGGTAGGTCAACACAAGAAATGTTACACTTTCTGCGGAGCTATGAACATAGTTAATTGTATCATTTTCCAAAGAGTTACACCACAAAGATATAATTTTTTAAATCGAACAATAGTTTTTTTTCTATCGTTTATTGGATTCGTTTACAGCAGCTGCATCCAAATCAATTTAAACTACATTCCTATCACTGTTAGTTTGAAAGCTACAACCCTTCAAAGTTCCGGGGGCGGAGGCTGCGATAGCGTTGCTAATTGGCCGAGTGGCTATCCCTGGGGCACGACCCACTGTCTCATGACCACCAGCCACTCAGCTACGCTGTCGTAGCCTCCGCCCCCTAAACTTTGAAGGGTTGTAGCTCCCAAACTAACAGTGATAGGAATATAGTTTAAATTGATTTGGACGCTGCTGGTTTCAACGAATCCAATGCACGATAGAAAAAAAACTATTGTTCCATTTAAAAAATTATATCTGTTTGCTGTAACTCTTTGGAAAATGATACATTAAACTATGTTCATAGCTCCGCAGAAAGTGTAACATTTCTTGTGTTGACCTACCGCATTAAAATTTCCCGTCACCTATTATTTTATAAGTTACAGAGGCACTTAGTGAAACACCCTGTATATATTGTCAATAGCAGCGGTCCCACGACACTCCCCTGTGGCACACCTGACATCACTCTTCCTTCAGAAGACTTCTCTCCTTGTCTATGGCCCTCTGAGTCTCGTGGACGAATAGTGCGAGCTGGGTTTCACACGATCGTCTCTTTCGAAATCCATGCTGATTCCTACAGAGCAGATTTCTAGTCTCCAGAAATGTCATTCTCTCGGACATAGTACATGTTCCCAAATTCTACAACTGACTGACGTTAGAGAGATATAGGCCTATAGTTCTGAAAATTTGTTCGACGTCCCTTCTTCAAAACGGGGATGATCTGCGCCATTTTCCAATCTTTTGGAACGCTACGCTCTTCTAGAGACCTACGCTACAGCATTGCAAGAAGGGGCGCAAGTTCCTTCGCGTACTCTGTGTAAAAATAACTGGTATCCCATTAGGTCCTGCGGCCTTTCCTCTTTTGAGCGATTTTAATTGTTTTTCTGTCCCTCTGTCAATTATTTCTATATCGGCCATTTTGTAATCTGTGCGGCAATATAAAGAAGGAACTACAGTGCAATCTTCCTCTGTGAAACAGCTTTGGAAAAAGACATTTAGTAATTCAGCCTTTAGAGTGCCATCCTCTGTTTCATTGTCATTTTCGTCACAGAGTGTCTGGACGTTTTGTTTTGATCCACCTACCGCTTTGACATAAGACTAAAATTTAGTAGGATTTTCAGCCAAGTCAGTACATAGAACTTCACTTTAGAATTCGTTGAACGCCTCTCTCACAGCCCTCCTGACGCTACATTTCGCTTCGTCTAATTTTTGTTTGTCTACAAGGCTTTGACTGTGTTTATGTTTGCAGTGAAGTTCTCTTTGCTTCCGTAGCAGTTTTCTAATTCGGTTGTTGTACCACGGTGGCTCCTTTCCATCTCTTACGATCTCGCTCCGTACATACTCATATAATGCACATTGTACAATGGCTTTGAACTTTCACCACTGTTCCTCAATACTATCTGTACTTGAGATAAAACGTCTCTGTTTAACCGTCAAGTATTCTGAAATTCGCTTTCACTTTTTCGGAAGTCTTACTACATTTTTTAATATTTCTATTCATGGCTAAAGTTGTCGATGCTGTAACCACTTTATGATCGCTGATTTCCTTTTCTGGGTTAACTGATTCGAATTGTTCAGGTGTGTTTGTCACCAGAAGGTCTAATATGTTGTCGCCTCGAGTCGGTTCTCCGTTTAACTGCTCAAGGTAGTTTTTAGATAATGCACTCAAAACAATTTCACTTGATTCGTTGTCCCTGCCAGCCGTCATAAACGTCTGAGGCTCCCAGTCTATATCCGGTAAATTAAAATCTCCTCCCAAATCTACTCGAAATATTTTCCAGATTTTCCTTCAGCGTGCCACAATAGCTGCTGAGCCAGGTGGTCTATAGGCCAGTTACCATGTTCGAGCCTGCTTTAACCGTGACCTTCACACAAATTCGGATCTCCGTCTGTTCGATTGTAGTGCACTTTTTATCGCTGTAAACAAGCCTCCCCTTCACTGTCCAGCCTATCTCTGCGGTATGCATTCCAGTCTGAGTTTATAATCTCATTACTGTTTACATCTGCTTTCAGCCAACTTTCCGTCCCTATTACTATGTGGGCATTGTGACCGTTTTTTTAATGAGAGCAGTACTGGGATCTTTCTGTAGACGCGCCTGCAGTTAACCACTACTACATTGAACTTTTCATTTCCTGTTGTGTTTTGCCTACTGCTACCTTGTTGCGGTTCAGGAGGCGTATTGTCGGGCCTGGGGAGGGAATTCTCTAACAAAAAAAAAAAAAAAAAAAAAAAAAAACCATGTGCACTCCACACTTACTCTGCTACCCTTGTAGCCGCTTCCTGCGTTTAGTGCACGCCTGACGTATTGAGGGGAACCATACATATCTCCACCCGATAGCGGAGGTCGAGAAATTTGCCACCCAGATCTCCGCAGAATGGTCTGAGTCTCTGGTTTAAGCCGTCCATTCGGCTCCAAACCAGAGGATCGCGATCGATTCTGGGAATGTCAATACAAATAGTTAGCTAAGATTCTACCCCGCGAGCGAGACTTTCAGCCTTCACCAACTCCGCCAACCACCTTTATGTACATAGGATGACCTCTGAACCCAGCCGGCAGGAGACATTGGTGCCGACATGAGGAACAATTTGCAGTCTGGTGCACCCAATGCTTTCGCCGCCGGAAGGGCCTCCTCCACATCTCGGATGGGACCCCCCGGCAAGCAAACAGAGTGCACACTGGCCTTCTTCCCCAACTTTTCCGCTACTTCTCAAAGGGGCTCCATCACTCGCCTATCATTGGAGCTCCAAATCGCTAATAAACCCTCCCGCCGTGTATCTGCTCGGACCCTGCTGAAGGAGCGGCCACATGTCCACTCACAGGCAGAGCGGACGCCACCGCACAGCCAGCCTCCAAATTGACCTTTCGCTCCGAGCTCCTCGAACGCCGTTGAACCCGCCACACCCCTTGAGGAGAGGGTGGCTCAACCGCGTCCGGTACACGCGAAGATGTCCCGACAGCAGGGACCGTGGGTGAAGCATGTTAACACCCGTGGTGGCACCAGAGCCTCCATTGCCGCAACACTCAGAGGCAACAGCCTGAAGACGGCTGACCGCAGCCAACAGCACACTAACTGTAGTCTACATCGCGCCTTTTTAGCCGTTCATTTCTCTACTGTAGTAATGGATAAGGACTGTGACTACTGTGTGCGGATGCAAACAGAGTTGCTGGCACTTCGCTCCCATCTTCAGGCAATGTTAAACTCGGTTGCACAGCTGAGGCTGCAGACGAGGGGCGCCCTTTTTGTCGGTCGACGGTTGGAACCGAACGAACGCCTGTCGCGTCCGGCGTGTCCACCGATCGGCCCGCGGATGCAAAGAGTCGCGTCACTGCTCGTAATGAGGCATGCACACCACAGCACCCGTGGCCGCGTGGGAGGTCGCTTTCGTGCGCGTCAGGCAGCGAACGACTTCCTGGTGGCCGTTCGTGAGGCTTCCCCGGTTCGCTTTACCAACAGGTTCGAGGCGCTCTCTGTGCCAGACAATGTTTCTGACTCAGATGGTATCGCTTACCTTATATCACCTCCCAGCCTCCAGGATCCGGGCTATCACAGAGGGTGGGTTTGCTTCAAGACGGGAGCTCCAACACTAGGCGTGTAACGGAGCCCTTTATGGATATGACTGCTAGGCAGGGGAAGAGGCCAATGTGCATACCGGATGGAATCATTCCATATGTGAAACTGGTGCTTCCGGATACCTTAAAAGATAACAGGGTGCAGGTGGGGGCTCACGTCGGTACAACGATGTGTGTCGCTTTAGATCGGAACAGGTTCTCTCGGTTTTGAGCGGCTATCTGAAGTGGTCAGGACTGCGGACTGGTGCAGAGCCGAGTGGAGAGTCTGAATCAGAGACTCAAAGGTTCTGCGACCGTGTTGGCTGCAGATTCCTCGACTTGGGCCCTCGAGTCTTGGGATTCTGGGTACCGCTGAATAGATCAGTGGTCCACTACTCGCAGGAAGCGGCTACACGGGTAGCGAGGGCTGTGTGGCATGGACTGGGCGTGTTTGTTTTTTTTTGTTTTTTTTTTTTTTTGCGGGGGGGGGGGGGGGGGGGGGTTAGAGGGCTTTCAATCTCAAAGGACGAACACAAATCTAAAGCTGGAAACAAGTTCAGCTGAAATTTTTACAAAGGGACAAATGTTTTTCAGAGAGGATATATTGAATAAAATAGGTGGTGGTGCATCCATTGCTGTCACAAGCGGTTTGTCCTGTAGCAAAATTGAAGTAGATAGTTCCCGTGAGCTAGTATGGGTAGAGGTTACACCTGACGACCTGGATAAATTAATAACTGGTCCTCTTTACCGACACCCTGATTCAGTTGATTCGATTGTAGAAATGTTCAAAGAAAGCTTGGATCAAATTTCAAAAACGTACCGAAAGCATACAATTGTAATCGATGGCGAATATTTATCCTCCGTATGTTGGCAAGACTACATTATCACAGCCGGAGACAAAATTGTACTGAATGCATTCTCCGAAAATTATATGAACAATTAGTTCATGAACCCAGTAGAATAGTAAATAGTTGTGGAAACATACTTGACCTCCTAGTAACAAATAATCCGGAGCTAATAAACGGCATCAAACCAGACATTGGGATTAGTGAACACAGAATTGTCTCAGCGAGACTGAATATCGAAATTCCCAAATACACCAAAATTAAAAGAAAACTATATTAATTCAAAAAATTAGATAAAAATTCTATTTACGTTGTCCTGAGTGAGAATCTCCAGTCTTTCAAATCTAACAACGTAGGTGTAAATCAGACGCGGCTAGTAATCGAAGAAATAATATCGACACTACTGAGAGATTTATATCAAATAAATTACCAAAAGAAGGGGTAGACCCATCGTGGTACATAAAACAGATACAACACTCTTGTAGAATCAAATAATAAAAGCATAACAAGTTTAAACAGACATACACTCCCAAGAGTGACAATCTTTTACTGAAACTCGAAATTTAGCTCGAACTTCATTGAGAAAAGCTAATAATACTTTCCACAACGAAACAATGTCACGTAATCTGGTGAAAATTCCGAAGAAATCCTGATCGTGTGTATAGTATACTAGCGGCAAAACACAATCAATACCTGTGCTACGCGATAGCATATGTGATGCTACTAAACACAGCTGTGCTAAGTCAGAAATGCTTAACACAGCTTTCCTAAATACCTTCACCAAAGAGGACGAAGCAAATACTCCAGAAATCATATCAAGAACAGCTTCAAGCAGGCGTAATTTGACACTGCACGTCGAAAGCGTCTTGTAATCAATTTGCGTGCTTATGGAATATCGACACAGTTGTGCGATTGGATTCTCGATTTCCTGTCAGAAAGGACAAAGTACTTTGTAATTGACAGGAAGTCATAAAGTAAAAAAGTCATATCTGGCACTCCCCAGGAAAGTGTTACAGGGCCCCTTCTGTTCCTTATCCTTAAAAATGTTTTGTGAGACAATATTATTAACTCTCTTAGCGTGTTCGCAGATAATGCTGATCTTTATCGGTTAGTAAAGTCAGCAAAATATTAAAACATCTGCAAAATGATTTAGATATCTGCATGGAGCCAAAATTATCAAATGACATGAAAAATGTGATTATTCATGCGAGCTCTAAAACAAATCCTTTAAACCTCATTTATTCGATTAATCAGTGAATCTACAGGCCGTCAATTCAGCAAAATACCTAGGAATAACAATTGCGAACAACTTAAATTAGAAAGAACACACGGAAAACAATGCCGGGAAGGCGAACCAAAGACTACGTTTCCTTGGCAGAACATTTAGAAGATGCAACATTTCTACTAAAGAAATTGCATAAACTACAATTGTGCGTTCTATTTTGGAGTATTGTTTTGCATTGCGGGATCCCCACCAGGTGGGACTAACAAAAGATGTAAAGAAAGTTCAGAGAAATGATGCACGTGATTGGTGTAAATCATTAAAATACAGTCGTTATTCGTTACGGCGAGATTTACTTGGGAAACTCTGTCACCAACTTTCTCCTCCAAATGCAAAAATATTTTGTTAGATCCCACCAAAATAGGAAGACATGATCATGAAAATAAAATAAGAGAGAACAGATCGAAAACAGAAAGATTTAGGTGTTCCTTTTTCCCGCGAGCTATTAGAGAATGGAACCGTAGAGAAACATATAAATGGTTCTATGAACCTTCTGCCATGCACTTCAATATGGATTGCATAGAATTTATGTAGATGGCCAGCCCTGTAAGTTAAGGAAAGATAAACCTACACTTATATGTCTTTGTAGATTTGGATAAATCTTTTCAGCCGCGGCGGATTAGCCGCACGTACTGGAGCGCCGTGTTGCGGTGCGCGCGGCCGTCCACCGTCGGGGGTTCGAATCCCCTCTCGAGCATGCATGTTTGTGTCGTCTGTAGTACAAGGTAGTTCATAAATATTTGGAAATTTAGGGACTGATGACCCCGCAGTTAAGTCCCTTAAACTTTACAAACAATTATATAAGAAAAAAAAAGAAAGAAATGCTTTTCAATAGATGACTAGAATACTCAACATTCTTAGATTTCATGGATAAAATATATGTAACGAAAATTTGTTTAAAACTTGAACAGAAACCATGCAGCAGCTTTGATTCGAAGGGGGTGATAGAGAAGCATTGGTTGCGAAGGGAATTAGAAAGCTTCGTTCATTTTACTTAATCCTATTCAATCAGTGAAGTAAAGCACGGAGAAAGTCTGTGAGGAAACTGACGGTTAGGGAGAAGAAAAAATGCGGATGACATTGTAATTCTGTCGGAGCCAGCAAAGGACCTGGAACAGCATTTGAACAGAATGGACAATGTACGGTGAGGATGGTATAAGATGAAAGAGAATAAAAAGTTTGCGGTTTGCCGATGACATAGTAATTTTGTCAGAGACGGCAAAGGATCTGGAAGAGCAATTAAATGGAGTGGACAGTGTCTTGAATATAAGATATAAGAGGAACATTAACAAGAGTAAAATAAGTGTAATGGAATGGAATGTCAGAAAGTCAGGTGATGCTGAAAGAATTAGATTAGGTGATGAGACAATATAAGTGGTGGATGAGTTTTGTTATTTGGGTAGCAAAATAACTTCTGATTACCGAACTAGAGAAGATATAAAATGCAGAATGGCTATGGGAAGAAAAGCGTTTCTAAATAAGCGAAACTTGTTAACATCCAATATTAATTTAAATGTTAGGAAGTACTTTCTGAAAGCATTTGTCTGGAGCGTAGCATTGTATTGGAGTGAAACGTGGACGATAAGGACTTCAGACAAAAAGATGACAGAATCTTTTTAAATGTGGTGTTACAGACGAATGATGAAGATTAGATGTGTAGATCATGTGACTAATGAGGAGGAGCTTAACCGAATTAGAGAGAAAAGGAGTTTCTGGCATATCCTGATTAAGAGAAGGGATAGATTGGTGGAACACATTCTGAGACAGCAAGGAATCGTCAACTTAGCATTAGAAGGAAGCGTTTGGAGTAAAAATCGTAGAGGGAGACCGAGGGACGAATACAGTAAGCAGATTCAAAAGGATATAGGTTGGGAAACGTATTCTCAGATGAAGAAGAGACTTGCAACTGACTGGGTAGCGTGGAGAGCTGCATCAAACCAGTCTGCGAACTGAAGACCACAGCAACATGTGTCTTTTAGATCTTTTCAGTGTTATGAAGACCGGCTCCGAGAAGGTCCTGGGAGTTGTTTAATTACAGAACATTGTTACTGTTGCTAACCCTGCTTCTGAAAGCCTGTTGAGGATTTTAATATCGGTAAAGTAATGTTTATTGTCAATTTTAGTCTATTAATTTTATGGAGTATTTATAACTAAATAGTTGCTCATATTTTCCTCTGGGTATATAAGGGTAACCCTTGCACAGTGGAATTGAGAGCAAAATAGCAAACTAGTGCAGATACATTAAAGCTGGCAAGCGCATCAGGTATATCACTGTAAATATTGACGGTTTAACGAAACATCGTAAATAAGGCTAATTACCACTGGGGGACAAAAAAGCGTCAAATATTCAAAGTATATTTGAAATAAATTTCATATCCGAGTTTCCTATTCACTGCGCGTTACAATGTGTCTCCGTGTTCTGTTTTTAATTATAAATCTGACGTCTAATTTATGCACATGTATATCTCCTAATAAGGGTGTCAAGACATTCTTGTGCCCGACGAAAAATCAACAACTCGATGTGGCATGGACCCAAGTCGTTGGAAGTCACTAGCATAAATGTTGAGCCACGCTGCCAGTTTCGGACTGTTTGTGTAGATATTGCGCGTCCTGTTGCTGCCTGGATGGTGCGTTGCAGCTGCGCTGCTTTAAGCCTCCAACTTGGCAAGAAATTGAATATAGACTAGATTTTCTTCGTGCTATGAATGGTTTACATGTAGAGGTGTATTGATGATAAATAAATTCTTTGAGATGCTCGACAATGTCGTGCATGTTTCATTGTCGTATCTACGACGATTTCCTTTCTTGGATCTTTGGAAACAGGGATTTTTAAATGGGACATCCTGTACTGTGGCAATTTTAGGGCTTACATCCAACACCCAGCTATCATTTCTGCATTGTCATTCAAGTTCTTACTGTTAGCTTAAAGCCATTCTTGCTTTCAATTTGACTACAATATATCAATAAAACAACTTGAGTCTTTGTATTCAAGGGTGTCAACTTTTGTACAATGCAAAATTCACCACCTTCCATCCAATTTGCTTTTCTGCATCGTCTTATATTCTGTTTCACTGGAAGATTCGTCTGCCTGTGCTTTTGGAAGGTCTGTTGATTTATTTTCATTACAATGGTTCGACAGTTGATACTTGATGGGACTATTATTACACTTTTAGTTCACAGACTTTAAATAATATTCAATTAGTTACAAGTTACAACAAAAATACAATGAGAACAACTTTATTGTTTAATACTGGTGAGCCAGAAAGAAGATTCTTGTCAATAGGACTGTAAGAAATTCGACAACCACAGAACATTTATAACATTGAGTATACGAAAGAGTGAAATAATAACACTTCAAAGAATAAACAGAAAGCATATAAAACTTAGAAAAAACACAGCGCTCGTGGTGCCAAACGAGGAATGCAGCATTTTCCGCGATTCAGTACCACGCGTCACAACTCCACAGACACTATTTCATTTCACCACGTCCACAGACATATATGTCTTTTTGACTACATCTCACTGTAACAGCGTCCCTGGATGGCACAAACGAGCTAGTGGCCGCTATACCAGCCCCCTCGGTGGAAGTGGAGCGTCAGTCTCTGAAGCATGCAGGAAAGTGGACATGTCTTGCTTAGCAGTGGTTCTACATCAGGTAGCTCCAACGGTCGTGGTGGAACTGGAGGTGGTGGATGTGCATGATGTTGGGCTTTTGGTGGCAGTGTTGTTTCTGACATGTCTGGAAGATGTAAGCAGACTTCACATGGTTAAGCGATTTGGTGGTTTACTTCTCATTCACAGCTATGTCCAGAGTTAATGTGTCTCTGTGTGGTCCCGTATATAGAGGTTGGAGAGGAGGATTCATACAGTCTGCCTGTAGCATGATATATGAACAGTTTTCAAGGGCATTGTGTACAAGAGTTGATGGAGAACCATGTCTTGAAGCCTTAGGCTACCTTAAACGATGCACCAATTCTGAGATTAGAGATTGGATAATATTAGGTGTACTCTCTGTTCCAGTTGATCCAAACTGAGGAGATCCTCTTGGATGTAGAACATTGATCTTGTGCTGGGTCCATAAGGGGGTTGGTATCCATGAATTCTCCAGGTAGTAGCAGTGTTTCCCCGTAAGAACGTTCCACTGGAGATGAATCCAGAGGCTGAGCAAAAGTATGAGAAGTGTAGTTGTCCAAGAACATCTGAGGCACGAGTACTGCTTTCAAGGTTCGATGCCCTCACTCAATCATTCCATTGCTGACATTATGATAACTAGTGATTTTAGGATGTATGTAGCCACAAATTCTCTCCTGATTTGCAAACAACTCAGATTCAAATTGTCAGCCCTTGCCTGTGGTTATGTATAGGGACAATCAAATCTCGCTAGGCATGTTTTAGTCGATATGTTATCTGTGGGAACTGCCTCAGGCCAACGTGTAAACCTGTCTGCCATTGTCAGTATATATCGTTGACCATTTTATGGGACGAGGGGTCCTACCACATCGAGAGGGACATGGGTAAAACGTGAGGATGCGTCTGGGAAATTACCCAACGGCGCGTGCGTGTGACGTAAAATGTTCCAGAGTTGGCGTCATTGGTATGTTTGTGTCCACTCACGACAGTCTAGTTCCGTACTAGGCCGCACAAAACGCTGTGACACTTGCCTGAACATTGGTCTAACTCCAGAACAACAGAGGTTGTACAGGCTGTCAGACACTTGTCTCCACAACACAACTGGTATGAAGGGAGCGAAACGTCCATGTGACATGTTATGGTATACTTGGGTGTCTTCGCCAGGAACGTCGGCTAGTTGTAATTTAGTACTGCTGTGCCATCGTTCAGCAGGGCATGTAAGTCAGGATCATCTTGTTGAGCCTTGGTGAGTTCTATAATGTCCACAGGCTGTGAT
Organism: Locusta migratoria; assembly: GCA_026315105.1. NCBI lineage: Eukaryota > Metazoa > Arthropoda > Insecta > Orthoptera > Acrididae > Locusta > Locusta migratoria. The sequence continues at coordinate 367,580,461 of CM048745.1, read as the reverse complement.
ATGCTGGCTACCTGGGACACGCAGTCTGCCACAACATTGTTAAGTGTTTAATATCAGTGCTGTATTGACTAATAATCTGCAAGTGATTGTACTAGCTTGGAGTGAAAGTGTGAAGGTTCCTGGTTGGTGAATATTGTGAAGTCCCTTGCTTTGTCCTGTGGTCTGAAATATTTGATTGCATCTCGAATAGCCAAGAGTTCTCGATCGTATGTGTTCCATTTTTGTCACGATCATTTGTGGAAAAAGTTTGCAAGTGGCTGCCAGGCATTGTGTACCCGTTGCTGAAGAACAGCTGGCGTCCACCACTAAGGCAAGAGGAGCGTTGTGCTTGGGATATGCCAGCAGGGCTGCTTTTGTCAGGGTTTGTTTCTTCGCTTCAAGCACTAAAACCATCTTGTTGGTCCATTGCACTGGATAACTATTCTTGATCTTCGGCCCAGCCAATGCTGCTGTCCACGGTTTCTGTTGCTCTGCTGTCCAAATGGCGATGGAAGGAATTCAGCATGCCTAGATATATACAGAGTTCTTTGATTTTACTTGGTGTTGGCAGCTGCAAAATTGTGTAAATTTTCTCTTTTAGTGGCAGTGGGCCTGCAGAGGATATTTGGTGTCCTATAAACTCAGCTTATGTCTGTCAACACCACATCATAATGCTCCAAACGTTGGAAAACCACACATAGATGTTGGTGATGCTGGTCCTTGGATGACTTTCGCCAGTACCTCGCCTCCTACTTTCCAAACTTCACAGAATCTCTCCTGCAAACCTTGCAAGCGCACACTCTCGACAGGCTGTTAACCGAAGATAAGTGCCATCTCTCTTGCTGATGTTACCCGTGGAAGACCATGGCCTTGCCTTCTTTCAGCGGTTACTGTTGTCTGGAATCGCGCCTAGGCCCTGGAAGTTACACTTTGCGACACTCAAACAGCTGCAGCCACCTCCCTTTGTGTCTGTCCCGCTTCCAATCTTCCTATGGCTCTATGCCATAGATTCGGGTAAGTCACGCTGTTGTTGCATTGCACTATTTGCTCACTAAGTTATCTGATCACTATTGCCTGTGTAATTCGTTTGGTAAACACTAGTCAACACCAACCCCCTCTGTAGCAACTTTCTACCATTATCTACCATTATCTCAGTTGCCACTCATAGAACCTACATAATGAGGTCAAACCATTTTAGTTCATTCTGACGATGACAATACTTCAGAATCTAGTTATCTCAACTGAACCCCTAAATAAGCCTACATTTGACACTTCAACATGGTGCATTTGAGCATAAATATTTTTTGAATACAATTCTGTAATTACCTTAACTATCAACCGTTTATCGAAACGGCCTTTTACATAACTGTGTGGAGAGCACATCTTAGGTGCTAGTTCGAACGAACCATAATTTAGTAACACGTGCATTCAAACCAAGATCGTTCTTTTATTTTAATTATGATTGCCGTTCTTAATTCTCTCTGGGAATCATCAGTTTTGAAGATCAGATGATGGTGCCAATACAGCATCGAAAAAGATCATCTTGATTAAAATAAAATAAGCTATCTTGGCTTGAAACTATTTATTAATACGTAAATATTTTACTCGTTAAAAAAAGCGAGTACAGTACGACGGCATACAACTATAGTGCTGCTCACCAGATATGCTTGCTGATTTTTATATCCCATGTTTCATGGAGTAAATTATCTGTATTAGCAATGAAATTACTTTCCAAGAAGATTCTCTACGCGACTAGGGATCTCAAATCGATTCCCTATTTCTGGATTTACGGAAGGCTTTCGACACTGTACCCCACAAGCGGCTTCTAATTAAATTGCGTGCTTATGGAATATCCCCCCAATTGTACTGTTGGATTCACGATTTCCTATCAGAAAGGACACAGTTCGTTGTAATTGACGGTAAGTCATTGAGTAAAACAGAAGTGGTATCTGGCATCCTCAGGGAAGCGTTATAGGTTCCCTACTCTTCCTCGTGTTTATAAACGATTTAGGAGACAATCTGAATAGCTCCCTTAGACTGTTCGCGGATAATGCTGTCGTTTATCGGTTACTGAAGTCAACAGAGGATCAAAAGCAATTTCAAAGCGATTTAGACAAAATTTCTACATGGTGTGAATATTGGCAATTGACACTAAATAAAGATAAGTGTGAAGTAATACACATGACCACTAAAAGAAATCCGCTGAACTTCAATTACGCGATAAATCAGTCAATCCTTAAGGTCGTAAATTCTACCAAATACCTAGGAGTTATAATTACGAACAACTTTGACTGGAGACAACACATAGAAAATATTGTGTGGAAGGCGAACCAAAGATTACGTTTCATTGGCAGAACGCTTCGAAGATGCGCCAGCTCCACCAAAGAGACCGCCTACATCACACTTGTGCGTCCTCTCCTGGAGTACTGTTGCCCCTTGTGGGACCCTCACCAGGTGGGACTGACGGAAGATATTGAGGAGGTTTAGAGAAGGGCAGCTCGTTTTGTTTTATCAAGTTACAGGGGGCAAAGCGTCACGCAAATGTTGCACGAATTGGGGTGGAAATCATTAAAAGAAATACGTTATTCATTGAAGCGTGATCTGGTTGCGAAGTTTCAGACTTTTATTTCTGAATGTGAAAATATTTCGCTAGCACCCACCTACTTAGAGAGACATGACCATCCCAATAAAATAAGAGAAATCAGATCGAAAACGGAACGATTTAGGTGTTTTTTTTTTTCCCGCGCGCTATTAGAGAATGGAACGGTAGATAAAAGTTATGAAAGTGGTTAATGAACCCTCTGCCAGGCACTTAAATGCGATTTGCAGAGTAGCTATATAGTTGTAGAGGTGGACATCAGAAAATTTAAATGAAATTAATGTGACTATTGAAGCTCAACAATATTTGACAGGTATGATCACTTCCTTTATACTTTCTTGATATTTCCTGAATTGTTTGGGACATTACGAATTAACATTAATAGAATGGAGGTTTGCATTTGGACTCTGAAGTGAGGTCCCCAACATGAATGGTGTAAAGCAGAGCTTGGCAAGCCTCCGTCCGTCGCAACATTTTCAGAATGACAGCGCATCCCGTCGGAGCCTCGGAGGATCGATAAACGAGTTATCCCGCTAATTATATTTGCAAGAATTATAAAAACGTATAGCGGTATAAAAGTTATGGAAGTTTAGATACACAAAATTCCAATATTGCAATTACTCTGGCAGTTGAGAAGCTATACCAACTCTTGTAGGGTGGGTGGTGGTGGACATGAGGGACCAAACAACGAGGTCATCAGTCCCTTCAACCTCAAATTGAATACGCCATGGAACTCGACAAAAAATAGGTGAAAGCCAAAAGACCATTACACTAGGAAGTAAAATCGACTCGTCAACAAGACTAAGACCAACCCAGGGCAGCAAATGCTACAGTGTCCGATCCCACAGCTCTGGAAGCGACCTCTAGCCTAAACCACAAGGTACTAATGGCACAGTGGTCAACGTATCATAGCTCCAGAGCAGGGAGAAATAAAACTACATTAAAATGTAAAAGAGTGGGGGGGGCTGATGGGGATAAGGCTCTAAACCCCACAATCAGCCAAGAATCACAAACCCACTCACCCCGAACAAGCGAGTCCTAGAGCTGACAATAAAATCTACTTTCACGGAGGAAGGCAAGGACGCGATCAACCATCCGTGGGTCATCCGCCAAAACTGAAGGCAATGCAGGCGGTAGGCCATAGTCGCCACGGAGTGTGGAATGGAGAGGACATTCAGTCAGAATATGAGACACGGATTGTACGGCTCCACAATCACAATGTGGTGGATTGTCATTTCGTAAAAGAAATCCATGGGTCAGCCTGCAGTGTCCAAGACGGAGGCGACAGAGGACAATTGATTCTCTCCAGGAAGGGCGTAAAGATGAACTCCAAGCTGCAGTCGTATCCTTGATGGTGCGGAGTTTATTGGAAGGGGCAGTAGCTTTCCAACTGCTATCCCATGAGGAGTGAAGCAAAGATCTGATCTGCACCCGCAGATCCGCACCCGGAATTTGAAAGGGAGACGGGCAGCGAGTAATTGCCGATCTAGCCAACTGGTCAGCTACTTCATTCCCTGTAATACCAACATGGCTTGGCACCCAGAGAAAGGTAACTGAGCAGGCAGCACGATGAAGGTCAGCAAGGAGTTCATGGATGGAAATAACTAAAGGATGGGAGGGTAAACAACGATCAATGGCCTGCAGACTGCTCATGGAGTCAGCACAGATTAAACCACGTTCCACGGCAGAACGTTTAATAAAACAGAGGGTTCTATAAATCGCCATCAGCTCTGCCGTAAACACACTGCATGCCTCTGGCAGAGAATGGCATTCCGCCCCAACAGGAGACGTAAAAGCGTATCCGGAGTGGCCCGCTGTTTTCGAGCCATCAGTGTAGAAGATAGAGGCTCCCTGAAACTCTTCTAGTACTGGGCGCACCAAACGCCGAAAGACCATGGGGGAAATTAAAGCTTTTGGGCCCTGGAAGAGATCCGTCCGAATTAGTGGTCACGGCACCATCCACGGAGGTGTGCGTGCAGTAAAATGGGGGGCGCAATCTAGCGAAGGGAAATGGAAATCCCGGCAAAGAGAGGCAAGCCGCAGTCCGACGGGAAGGCCCGCCCGCGGCCGGGTATCAGGGGGTCGAAGCCCTTCATATGCAAAAAGAACCTGGTAAGCGGGATGAGCAGGATATTGCCGGATGGCGATGGCATAAGACGCCAGAAGCTGATGCCGCCTGACCTGAAGAGGGCAGATTCCCGCCTCAACAAGGAGACTGTCGACCGGGCTAGTCGGGAATGCACCTGTAGCCAAGCGGACACCAAAATGGTGAACCGGGTCTAATAATTTCAGGGCAGAAGGAGCTGCCGAGCCATAAACTTGACACCCATAGTCCAATCGGGACAAGATTAGAGCCCGATAGATACGGAGGATAGTTGTTCGGTCTGCACCCCAAGATGAATGAGCAAGGAAACGTAGGGCATTGAGTTTCCTCATACAACTAATCTTTAGGTGGCGAATATGGGGCACCCAAGTCAATTTTTTGTCAAAGAGAAGACCCAGGAAACGATGCTGTGCTACAACTTCCAGGCGCTGATTACCCAAGAACAGTTCTGGATCAGGGTGAACTGTAGTACGACGACAAAAGTGCACCACCCTCGTTTTTGATGAGGAAAACTGGAAACCATGGGACGTAGCCCACACTGAAGCCCGCCGAATGGCGCTCTGGAGCTGACGTTCAGTAGAGGCTAATGAGTAGGAGCTGTACCATATGCAAAAGTCGTCGACATACAATGCCGGGGTTACCAGTGACCCAACAGAGCTCACCAACCCATTGATGGCGATTAGAAAAAGTGTAACACTCAACACTGAGCCCTGGGGGACACCGTTCTCCTGTATCCGAGGGGAGCTAAAGGAAGAGCCAACTCTGACACGGAACAGACGGTGGGATAAAAACTGACGGATAAAAATTGGTAAGGAGCCTCTGAGGCCCCAGTCATGAAGAGAACGTAAAATATGATGACGCCAAGCAGTGTCGTACGCCTTATGCAGATCGAAGAAGACTGCTACCAGATGATGTCTTTTAGAGAAGGCCTGTCTGATCGCAGTCTCCAGTCGAAGTAAATGGTCAATAGGGGATCGTCCCTACCGGAACCCACACTGGTAAGGTGAGAGAAGTCCCCGGGATTCAAGAACCCAGCATAATCTGCGGGCTACCATCCGCTCAAGTAGTTTACAGGGGACACTTGTCAGGCTTATTGGTCGATAACTGTCCAGCGCCGACGGGTCCTTGCCAGGCGTGAGGGCAGGGACCACAATACTCTCCCTCCACTGGGAGGGGAACACCCCTTGAAGCCAAATACGGTTAAAAACTTTTAGGAGAAATTGTCGTTGTGAGGGGTTAAGGTGTTTCAGCAATTGATTATGGATATCATCAGGGCCAGGTGCTGAATCACGAGAAGAGGAGAGGGCCAGCGACAGCTCCCAGTCAGTAAAAGGTTCGTTATATGGTTCCACCTGGTGAGAAGTAAAGCCTAATTTGAAGGTTTCGGCCTGGTGTTTCTGAAGGAGAAAGGTCGCCGGATATGAAGTTGTCGCCGAGACATTGGCGAAGTGAGTTGCAAGATGTTCTGCAACAACAGATGGCTCCGTGCAGACCCCATCAGGCAGGGCAAGACCAGGGACGGAAGACGGCCGCCAGCTACCTTGGATAGATTGGAGCATAGCCCACACTCTTGTCAAAGGGACAGAAGAACCCAACGAGGAGACAAAATGCTCCCAGCATGTCCGCTTTCTTTGTTTGATTAAGTAACGAGCTCTGGCACGCAGACGTTTGAAATTTATTAGACCAGCGAGCGATGGGTGGCGCTTAAGATGTTGCAAGGCCCTTCGGCGCTCGCGAATGGCTGCGGCAACGCATTCCACCAAGGGACAGGCCGGCGAGAAGGAGGGCCTGTCGACCGGGGAACAGCGGCGTTGGCAGCTTGGGTGATCATGTTGGTCATTTGGCTTATAATATCATCTATACAGCCGGAGGGGGAAGATGGGAACACAACCTGGGATGTATATAGCGGCCAATTAGCACGACGGAATACCCAGCGGGGTACCCTGGCTCGTGGTAGGCGTGAGGGAAGTGAAAGGATCAACGGAAAGTGGTCGCTATCGCAGAGGTCGTCATACGCCGACCAGTGAAATAAAGGAAGGAGAGAAGGAGAAGTGAGAGAGAGGTCTATGGCAGAAAAGGTGCCGTGAGCGGCACTAAAATGAGTTGGGGAACCATCGTTGAGAAGGCTCAGATTGTGGTCAGCAAGAAACTGGTCTATGAGGCGGCCCCGGCTAGATGTATAAGCACTGCCCCACAAAGGATGGTGGGCATTGAAGTCCCCAAGGATGAGGTAAGGAGGGGGGAGTTGCTGAAGGAGGGCCACTAGGGACGTGAGAGTAGGTGGCCTGTCAGGTGGAAGGTAGAGGTTGCAAATGGTCAATGGAGTGTCCAAGTGAACCCGGACAGCAACCACTTCCAATGGAGTTTGGAGAGGAATCCAGGTACTGACAATATCTGTCCGGACCAAAGTACAAACCCCACCAGACGCCTGGAGGGGACCAACCCGGTTCCGACAAAAAGCACGGAACCCACGGAGGGTCGGTGAATGTGCATCCATAAACCTCGATTCCTGTAGGACGACACAGGCCGCAGAAGAGAGAGAGATTAGCTGTTTAATCTCCAAGAGGTGACGGTAGTAACCATTACAGTTCCATTGGATGATCACATCACGAGGATCTAGGCGGGAAGCGAATGGCATAACGTCTGTCACGCTGCTTTGTCAGCGTCCGTCACCAAAGAAGAAGGGACAACATCCATAAATAGCTGATCAGCCTCGGGCTCAATGGGATGAGCGAGTTGCGAAAGCACAGTCGGCACCTCCGGTGGTACCGGAGGGGCTTTATCTTGTAACTTTGGTTTCTTCTTCTTCTTCTCCTTCTCTTTCTCTTTCTCCTTCTCCTTCTCCTTCTCTCGTGTGGGACGGGCAGGACCCACCCCAGAGAGAGGACTTTTGTCAGTTAGGTCTGGTACTGACGAGGATCGGGCGACCTTTGAACTCACTGACTGGGAGTCCGATGGCCGGCTGGAGGTCGAAGATCTCCGATCTGGGGAACGCCGGGACGGAAGGCCCTGAGATAGGGCACTGTCACCGGCAGGCGACGGAGAAGGGGTGCACTTCTCCGGCTGGGAAGGGGTGGGACACAAAGGGAGGGCTACAGGAGCTACAGGAGAGGGAGATGTGAGGGAGGGGTGTGGACGGGGTGTAGGGGGGAGATGGGAGTGGGAAGGGGAGGGTGAAAGGCTAGACGATAACGTCGTAGCGAAGGTCGTCGCCATTTGCACGGGATGCAGACGTTCATATTTGCTGCGGGCCTCAGGGTACGTCAAACGCTCCAGGGATTTGTACTCTTGTATCTTCTTTTCTTTTTTGAACATAGGGCAATCTGGCGACCGTGAAGAGTGGTGTTGTTGACAGTTGACGCACACCGGCGGAGGAACACAGGGGCTCCCCTCATGTAGTGGGCGTCCACAATCACCGCATACTGGGACTGCTGTACAGCGAGAGGACATATGACCAAACCTCATACATCGAAAACACCGCATGGGAGGTGGAATGTAGGGCTTCACTTCACATCGATATATCATGATCTTGACCTTCTCTGGGAGTGTGTCCCCCTCGAAGGCCAAGATAAAGGCCCCAGTATCGACGCGGTTATCTTTAGGTCCCCTCTGAACGCGGCGAACAAAATGTACACCACGCCGCTCGAGATAGGCCCTAAGCTCCTCATCAGTTTGAAGGAGGAGGTCCCGGTGGAATATCACACCCTGTACCATATTCAAGGATTTGTGCGGGACAATTGTGACTGGAATGTCGCCAAGGGTGTTGCAGGCGAGCAAAGCTTCAGACTGGGCTTCCGAGACTGTTTTAATGAGTAATGAACCAGATCTAAGCTTACCCATAGATTCCACTTCACCAAACTTGTCCTCTATGGTCTCGACAAAGAACAGAGGTTTGGTGGAAGTGAAAGTCCCTCCATCAGTCCTTGAGCAAACGAGATAGCGAGGAAAGGGTTTTGCTCCTAACCGGCGAGCCTGGCCTTCCTCCCAAGGGGTAGCAAGGGAGGGAAACATCCTCTTATCCGCAGTAACAGCATTAAACGATCTCTTCCTGTCTTGAGAGACGGCCGATGCACGACCATTTTGGAGTCTAACTCTTTTCATAGTGCTAGACGTCCGCCCTGGTGTCACCCACTCCGAAACCGGGGCTCTCTCCATGGGCGCCACCCAGCCTCAGCAAAGGCCACCTGGCACGATGGCCATTGCCGGGAGTTCTGATACCCCCGAGGACAGGCATCAACTCCTTGGCTTGCATGGAGAGGTCACAGCTCAGACACCAGTAGTGTGATCCCTGTGGTGTCAGGGGGCTCAGCCAAAGGGTACATAACAGCCCCCCCCACACGGACTGGCTACACGTACTGGGGACCTAGCGGGGGATGGGGGCTACAGCGAAGAAAGGAAGTGGAAAGGAAAGGATAGGACCCGCGCTGTAGGGGCTAGGTCGGGAGTTCTTCCCCAATTGGCTCACACATTATCGGACAATTTTGGTATGGAAGGTCAAACCCCGAGGGGGACCAAACTGGGCCAAAAACTGGTGTACACAGCAGACAAAACCAAAGTGCAGGACAATCGGTACCATGGGATAGCCAAGCCGTCATCCAGAGTACCACCGAGAGACGGGGTTGGAGAGGGTGGGAAGGAGGAATTGGGATGGGAAGGAGGGGGAACTAGGAGGGGTAATGCAGCCTGGGGAAAGCAGGAAAAAAGGCTGCAATGGCTCGGGGACCCGTGCGCGCCACACACGTACCCACAAAAGAGCTGTGGGCCCCCTGGGGGGACCAACTCTTGTACTTTGAAATATTTGTGGAGAGCGAATGCTGCCACATTACAAACATTTGATTTTACCATTAAGTTTCTTTATTTCTGTACGACACAGTGATCAAACAAAAAATGAGGCTTTATGTTGCTTTACTATGAACTCTAATATGCACCGTGCTCTGTCTGTTAAAACAATATTTTTAGCTTTCATGTCTCTCATTTCCGGAGCTTGTTCTCGTACACATCTCTTAAAAATGCGAGATCACTCTCTGAAAATACCCTCAAAATTAATCTGGTACGAATACTCTGGAGACTAAGTTTCTCACATATGATATGTTACTTTAAACAAATTAGTGGCAGTGCCGAATAATTGTGAAGCGAATAACACTACAGTAAGAGCGGCAGTCCTTAAGTTAAAAATGAAACCCCAAAAATATCAGAGTCTGTAAAACTTGGTGATAGTGTTAATCGTTGTTCAGATACCCCAAACTGGGTTGAATAGAAAATTTTCTAATATAAAAGATGAAATTAATAATGATAGTAAGAAATATGAAAATAATAATTGCATAGGATATTATGTACATGTCTACAAACTTATAGCTAAATTTAGCACCTATCTCATGCTTTTAAACCGCGAATAAAATATCTTTGCACAGGCGTAAATATGGTAATAGGCGAACTGGTGAATTTGATGGATAGCACATCCACCCTACTCGTCAAATTCATTGCAATTACGTTTATGACACAAGCAAAGTATTCGATTGTCCTATACTTGCATAAATTATAAGCTATAACTTTTTGAATCTAGTGTAGTTGTAGCATTCTTGATACCTAACAGTCATATTTTACGCATGGAATATATTCGATGTAAATATGTTGCATAAGATACATTGAAGGATTGCAAAGAGCAATTTGGAGAGGGAATTGAAGTCCAGGGATAATAAATAAAGGCTTTTCGGTTTGCTGACGACAAAGTAATTCTGTCAGAGACAGCAAAGAAGCTGTAAGAGCAGTCTAACGGCATGGACAGTGCCTTGAAAGGAGGGTATAAGATTAACAATAGGATTACTAGGGTAATGAAATGTAGTCTACAACAATCAGGCGATGTTGAAGGAACTAGATTAGGTAACGAGACAATAAAAGTCGTTGATTTGGATAACAAAATAACTTATGATGGTCGAAGTAGAGAAGATATAAATCCAGAATGGCTCTTAGAAGAAATTTCTAAAGAGGAGAAATTTGTTCATATAGAATATTAATTTAACTATTGTAAAGTCTTTTTTTTTTTTGAAGCATTTGTCTGGGGTGTAGCCTTGTACGACAGGATGGTCAGGAATTCAGACAGAAAAATGATAGGTTTTGAAATTGGCTGCTACAGAATGATTCTGAGGATTTAATGGATACCTAATGAAGAGATACTGAAGAGAATTGGATAGAAAAAATTCTGACATTGATTCAAAGATGGGATCGATTCTGAGACATGAAGCAATCGTTAGTTTAGTATTGGAAGGAATTGTGGAGGGTAAAATATCGCAGAGGGAGACCAAAAGACGAATGCAGTAAGCAGATTCAAATGCATGTAGATTGACGTACGTACGTCAAAAAATCGATGTTTTTTAAAAACTCATAGCAATAACTATGCACGAACGACAAACTATCAATTATTAAAAAGACTTATAGGCTAATAATTTCCTACCGCATTTTATTATCATTTATTACAACATGTAAATCGCATCTTACACATCTTTAAGTTGTGAAAATGTCTTTCGGTTGAATAATACTATATTTCTACCTGCCTAGAAAACAATGATACACTGCACAAGTGGTAGAATAAACGTATCGCTATATTTGTAGCTTAAATTTCTCAGTGCTCTTGAGCAGGATAGTTGCCAACGAGTATTACTGAATTATTTCTAGGACATAGGTAGTGTCATTCACCTTGAGCATACATGTATGGCCGTAATAATTATGAAGTATATATTAGTTGACAGAAGAGCATCTGGCAATATTTTTCCGTCCATTTCATGATCATTTATATACCTACAGAACGTCTGCTGTAACTGTGGGCCAAGTTGGAACCAATTTTTTTGCGCAGATGGCAAAATGATCGAGCCTCGCAAGAAAACATGGAGAGATTGATGCTCTGCCCCCGTGTCAATATCCTCGCAGGAAAGGCAGTGCACCGACTGGGGGAGAGAAAGTGCCGGCCCGGCAGAATCCATTCCTCACGCGGCCGCCTGCATTCACATAAATTTCTCCCCACGACACGCGGCCCATCCAACAGCTGACCCAGGCGCACGCAGGCCAGCGATCTCTGGCGCCCAGGCACGGCGCTGTTTCGTAAACGGAAAAATCTACTGTTTTGATTCCACCTTTAAAGGATGATTAAGATACCAGCAAGTTATACACATTTCCCTTCGATTTCAAATATGAATACCCGGGGGGGGGGGGGGGAGGGGGGGGGTGTAATTGTTAGCTTTAGAACGTTGTTTTGGTCTACTCGCTTCATAAGTTCTACGGCGTGTTGTACAGCCCTAGCTTCGATGGCCAGTAAGTTTTAAAAGGTAATTTTTACCCTTTTCTCGTCTTGTAATTGGTCTCCAGCTTAATGTATTTCATTACGTGTCTTACTCCAGACCAACTATCTGAACATAATTTATAAATCCTTATTTACAACGTTTTTTGCTGTTTCTTTAAATTTTTACTGGCCGCGCGGAATAGACGCGTGGTCTAAGGCGTCATATATATATATATTTCGTATGCGAGCTACAAACAGTACATAATAAATTCACAAATTGTAAAATAATAATGTCTACAAATTTTTACAATAACATATAATACATGAAAATTATGTACAAGAATAGTATGATAAACTTCATATCTCATTCTTCCAGAAGTCTATACAGGGTGTTTCACTAAGTGTGTTTGCCTCTGTAACTTATAAAATAATAGGTGACGGGAAATTTTTATGCGGTAGGTCAACACAAGAATTGTTACACTTTCTGCGGAGCTATGAACATAGTTTATTGTATCATTTTCCAAAGAGTTACACGACAAAGATATAATTTTTTTAATGGAACAATAGTTTTTTTTCTATCGTGCATTGGATTCGTTGAAACCAGCTGCGTCCAAATCAATTTAAACTACATTCCTATCATTGTTAGTTTGGGAGCTACAACCCTTCAAAGTTCCGAGGGCGGAGGCTGCGATAGCGTAATTGATTGGCCGAGTGGCTATCCCCTGGGGCACGGCCCACTGTCTCATGACCACCAGCCAGTCAGCTACGCTGTCGTAGCCTCCGCCCCCTAAACTTTGAAGGGTTGTAGCACCCAAACTAACAGTGATAGGAATGTAGTTTAAATTGATTTGGACGCAGCTGGTTTCAACGAATCCGATGCACGATAGAAAAAAAAACTATTGTTCCATTAAAAAAATTATATCTTTGTCGTGTAACTCTTTGGAAAATGATACAATAAACTATGTTCATAGCTCCGCAGAAAGTGTAACAATTCTTGTGTTGACCTACCGCATAAAAATTTCCCGTCACCTATTATTTTATAAGTTACAGAGGCAAAAACACTTAGTGAAACACCCTGTATATGCCATTGCCGTACTGCTGCAGGTCATCAGGTCTTGGGCTGTGCACTCTCTAGGATGATTTACTTGCGGACATTGCAGCAGGTGGTCCATGGTCTGTATGTTTCCCGCACGGACATAAAACACTTTCGCTGATTCCCCACTTGTGCAAGTTCTTGTTGCATCTACCCATTCCCGACCGCAGTCTGTTCAGAGTCTTCCATCTCTGCCAGTCAAGTTCTGCGCCTGGTGGCAGCGCCTCCTCAGCATAGTTGGCATGTCCTTGTTGCTCTCGCCACAATTTTATTCTGGTAGTTCTTGGTGGGTTTGCGAGTTGTTCCATTGAATGTAGGAAACTGTTTCTTGATTTAAGGCGTTTTGGTACAGTTTGGTACCCATGTAATGGGTGACGATGGTCTTTAAGCTGGATTTGATCGTTCTATGCTACTCTGTATCGATCGTCGGACCTTTGGTGGAACGATTCCTGATAATGAGTATAGGTGTTCAATTCTTGTGGATTCAAGACAGCCAATGATAAGCCTACAGGTCTGATTCAGAACAGGGTCCAGTTTGTTTGCAGGACATGATCGTTCCCACACAAGACTTGCAAACTCAGCAGCAGAGTAACAGAGCGCCATTGCTGTAGTACGTAAAACTTTTGCATTAACTCCCCATTTTACGTTGTTAGTTTGCCAAGTAAGCTATTTCGTGTTTGGACTTTTGCCCTGCTCTTCTCAATGTCGCTTAAATGATAGTGTCCTATCAAGGGTAACTCCCAAGTACACTGGGGAAGGGCAGTGTTCCAATCTTGTACCATTCCACCAAACATTCAGTTCCCTCTTTGCCTCCCTATTGTTAAGATGGAACAGGCAAGTCAGGATCTTACTTGGATTGGGCTTCAGCTGATTTTTATTGTAATAGTTTGTTAGATTTTCTAGATTTTCATTTAGTGTTTCCTCAATATCCTCGTAGTTTGATGCCTGAACAGCTATTGCCCTATCGTCTGCATATGGACTGGACGGCAGTTCCCGCCGGAGGGAGAGAGATAGAGAAAGAGAGAGAGAGAAAGGGAGTATTTGTCCTTAATTAATGTAACTATTTCGCAAAACTAGGGATTGATAACCACAGCAGTTTGGCCCAATAGGTTTATAAATAATTGACATTTTAAATCTTTACTTCTATCTACTATTTGTTACAATAGTATACTATGGACGACGTTTAGTAATGTATTTTACACTTTTCACAGATTTCTTCAAAATCCCATCTCCCCCTCTACGTTGCTTACATCCGTGCAAAATGTTCTTTCAACAGCAAGGATCTTATGGTAGGAGGGTGAACGAACAGGTTACCACCGTTTACTACAGGTGATCTGTGTGCAATCCGTCATTTTAATGGCACCAAATTATTCGCTTTCGGGTGCGATGTGATATTCGCCGCAGCAGTGCTGGTGTGGTAGAAGCAGATGCGTTCCGAACAGTACATTTGAGGTACCCAGTTGTCTGATAACGATACTGGGCGAATTTTCCGATTAATGTGTCCCCATAATACATTATCAAACTACGTCAGATCAGGACATCGTGGGACTGGAGGACATTTTTCCGGTAACGCTGGTGATCCTTTGCCAATCCATGTCTCTGAATGATTCGCTAATGTTTTCCCTTATATGCAGTGCATAATGCGCTGTCGCTTCATCCTGTTGGAACCAGATGCGACCGAGAAGTCCCAAATGTTACATTTCCGGCACAAGTGAGTCACTTAGCGTGGTAAGATGGTTCCCTGATTTACTGCCACGGCTGCGGCAGTTTCCGTATTTTCAGTGAAATATGGAATAATTTAATACCTGGGACACATTGCAACCCATATCGTGACATGGAGCGGCTTCATTTCCTAATCCTCAAAGAAGTTCGGGGTCTCCTTATCCCAGAAATAAACATGTCTACCATTTGCACTACGGTGCCTATTCACCTGAGAAATGCGTTAAACCACGCACAGACGTCAATTCTCCAAGTCTTGGTCAAACGCCTCGCGGGAATGGCCGTGCGCTCTAAGGCGCCTTGCAGTGCAGTGCGCGGCTGCACCTCGTCGGAGGGTCGATCTCTCCCCCGGTCATGGGTGTGAGTGTTGTTCCTATCATAGGTTAGTTTAAGCAGTTCAAATATATATTTTTGACGACGTTACAGCGTTCATTTTAATGAAATAAATCGAAATTTGCGATCAAATGTTTGTATATCTTATGGGACTTAAGTACGGGATCATCAGTCCCTAAACTTACAAACTACTTATCAACTACTTAACACTAAGGACGGCACAAATATCCATGCCCGAGGGGGGGGGGGATTCGAACCCCCGACCGATTTGCCATCACTTATGGCATCACTTTACTAGGTTTAGATGGAATACAAAATGGCGGCGAATGAAAATTTGAGCCCGGCCGGGATTCGAATCCGGGATCTCCTGCTTACTAGGCAGACGCGTTGACCACTCCGCCACCGAGGACACAGTTACCAGCCCCACTGCAGAGGACTCTTCCCTGCACGTCTCCCGCCACACCCAAATCTCCATTCGCCACGCTCTTTCCTATTACCACAGCGTATTTGTTCTGTAATGCTCGCAGACACAATACTGTATTCCCGCATCAGGGAGAACTGACCATGAGGTATCGAGACAATTTTTGTCAGGAGCCCAGCCTCGGCTTGTAATGCCATAAGTGATCGCAAATTGCGATTTATTTCATTAAAACGAACGCTGTAACTTCGTCAATTATGTATATGTGTATACAAGACGAGGCTGGGCTCTTGACGACAATTAATTGTGTCTCGATACCTCATGAGGGGAATAAAGTATTGTGGCTGCGAGCATTACAGAACAAATAGGCTGTGGTAATAGGAAAGAGACAGCGTGGCGATTGGAGATTTGGGCGTGGCGGGAGACGTGCAGGGAAGAGTCCTCTGCAGTCGGGTTGGTCACTGTGTCCTCAGTGGCGGAGTGGTCAACGCGGCTGCCTAGTAAGCAGAAGACCCCGGGTTCGAATCCCGGCCGGGAATAAATTTTCCTTCGCCGCCCTTCGGTATTCCATCTAAACCTAGTACAGTGATGCCATAAGTGATCGCAAATTGCGATTTATTTCATTTAAGTATTTCGTTAGTCAATGGACAGATGACCACTGTAATTTTGTCCCATAGCATTAAAAACATTTGAACTTTTCTTGGTCAATCATCTCATTTCCTAAATATGATCTGAACGATTTTGGCTTCCAGTCTGTTCCTTTTGGTGGACCAGCCACATTAAGTCTTATGATGAAATCATTTCGAATGTCCCTCAATGCTTTACCAGTGACAGTTCGTACATGAAAGGAGTTACTCATGACGATCCGTTGTTCCATAATTTTATTCTTCTCCCCAATGAATATCACTTGCAACAAGAAAAAACAATTAATAAAGCGTTAGATGGGGGTAATAGTACTTTTGGAATGAGCTGTATATTTTATATCAGGCTTGCTCCAGCCGAACATTTCGCTCAGTGGGCTCACGTGTTACTGGTGTGGGCTGCTAAGCGAACCAGTTGCTTGGCTGCTTTGGCAGCAGTTGGGGAAAAATCAATTTTATTCGTGTTTTATAGATGGAAACGAAACTGGAGTGGCAGAAAAATATATTGCAGCACTGTAATTTCACGAATTTTAGGAATGTGACGAAATTCGTAGCTATCATTATAATTCAAAGAAGACAATCTCTTAGCCAAGATAGCAATATTTTTATTTATTGATGAGACCGGTGTTGCTAATAAAGGTTACCATCCTCCGATCTGCAGAATTTGTAGTTCCATGTGAACACAGTTTTAAGTTATGTTATAATGGCTGGTAGTTTACACCACAGTGTAAGTAAGCAAACATATCTGTTTGTTTCCAGCTATAATAACACTCCTGAAAGTAGTTTGTAGTGTATCCGGGGTGCACAACCCTGGTTTTTCATCAGGTATGAAAAACAGTTTACAAAATAAGCACCAGCGGCACATAAGTTACTTGTACATTTCAATATTTTGCGTTTGAGAGCACAGCTCAACTCAGTTGCGGCGGCACCACTTTCCTGACAGCGAAACATAGTGCGGTTAGACAGCATTAACGAACAGATTTCATCTTTCACAAAAGTGATAAGCATTTTGCAATCCAAAAATATTACAAATATCTACCTATCGCTCTTCAGTTATTGAATTACCTATCAGATATTTAAAAATACTAATTTTTATTATAAAAAAGGGGTAAGGAAGTAAAACACGTGTTCGTTGCCATTCTTATGACTTACTTTTCTTTGCAGATACTATGTTATGAAATACGTAATAACATCTAAAAGTATGGTAAATATGTTGCAAAATCTTTACATATTTTAAAAATGCACAGTTTTCTTTCTTTTAGAAAAATATGTTAAAACAAGAAATGTTAAATTATTGCGTTTCCTGTCACATATTTGGAAATATGAGGCGCTATGCTACGATGCGCGAGGCCGTTCCCCGTCGTAGATCAGAATCCCTCCTCGGGCATGGATGTTTGTACTATCTTTAGTATAAGTTAGTTTATAAGTAGTTTGTACGTTTAGAGACTGATAGCCCCGCAGTTAACTCCCATCAGCTTAAAAACATTTGAACTCTTTTTTAGCTTCTGGCGTGGAAAACGTCGTTCCAGAGATTCTTCTATAACAGCGCAAGTTTTACATCCACTCCTGACAGCCATTTGGATGAATTAAAAAAGTGCCGAATGATTGGAATAGAGGCTTGCTCATTAAACTCTCCAAGAAAGGAGACCTCTCGGTTTCTGATAATCCCAAGCAAGATTCTCTCGGAAATTATCCCAAGTAGAATAAAAGCGCATGTAGACAAGAAAATAAGAAAAGAACAAACATTGTTCATCGACGGTCGCTCCTGATTTGACCAAATAAACACCTGAAGTCATATGAACACCAGTCACCGCTCTACATACTGTTTGTAGACTTTGAAAAGGCCTCCAACAGTATTATCAGAACAAAAATATGGAGCTCACTGCAAACTTTTGAAATTCCCAAAAAGGTAATTGCCCTCGTACAGTGCATGTATGAAAACTACTCGTGCCAGATTCAACATCAAGGTCTGCTTTCAGATCCAATAGCAGTGAAAACAGGAGTTAGGCAAGACTGCATGTTCTTACCGATACTGTTTAATGTAATACTGAATCTTGTAATAATGCAAGAAATGGATAAAATGAGAGGAATAAAATTGAGCCGTGGACCACGTCTAGAAGACCTAGAGTTTGCAGATGACCTTTGTCTTCTATCCCACAGCCTGAACGACTAGAAACTAGAAGATCTGGAACTGCGATGAAGTAAGTCGGCTTGAAAATTAATGCCCCCCCCCCCCCCAAAAAAAAAATTAAATAAATATGTAAAAATTAAAAAAAATTACATGAGGGTAAATGATAGAAACACTGCAGAGCTTACGACTGGGAATCAAATCATTGAAAGGGTGGATACGTTTGCTGCTATCTTGGAAGCGTGATTATACCATATGGTGGTGCAACAGAGAACATCAACAGCCGCATCAACATAGCCAAGGGCGCTTTTGCAGTTCTCCGTTCTATTTGAAGATCGAATGAAATAACATTGAGGACCAAATTTCGGATATCTGAAAGTAACGTAAAATCTGTGCTTCTATGTGGATGTGAAACATAGATAGTGACAAAGCAGCTAATCCATAAGTTGCAGACATTCAGGAATAAATGTCTGAGGAACACCCTGGGGATCGGTGGCCAAATATCAACGAAGCACTCCGAGAAAGAATGAGCCAGAAGGCATTTGAGCTGCAAATAGGATACAGAAAGCGGAGATATTTAGGATATACACTTAGAAGGTCAAATGAACACATTGCGAAGGAAGCACCTTATTGGATCCCATGTCCGCCCCTGTAGATCAGACGGCAGTGTCGCTGACTACCACGCAGAGGCCCCGGGTCCGATGCCCGACAGAGGACCGGGTGTTCTGTGTTGTCATCATCATTTTCATCATGATTGATATGGAAGTCTCCGAAGCGCCGGGCGCCGTGGCTCAGTACACCCGGTCAGAGCACTGAACGCTCTCTGTAATAATAAAGCTGAGCCATGAAAAGAAAACATCGACCAACAACAAACAAGAACGATCAGTTACCGCAAGCAACAGAACTACCCATAGGATAAAAATAATTTTTAAGAAATCCGTGCCAATTAAAAAGCGCTAGGCGGCCGAATAATCTCACACTATATCTCCCGCCCAAAAATACCCTTCGATCATTTCCTTTTTCATTTCATTGGATCCCATAGGGACGACGGAGACGAAGAAGGCCCCAAAAGACGTAGAGACGATTAGTTGAAGCAGGAGGTCAACAGCAAGGAAAAGGAGTAGAAATACTAGCAGAAAACAGAGCAAGATGACGATCCTTTGTTACAGGCCTAAGCTCCACATTAGAAGTTAAACGAATTAATAAATAATTACTATTTCTCATTTAAGAAAAGAATAAAGGATAAATAAAACATTTGAGTCTTCTTGAAACCTATGTTGCTCTGCAGTTACTTTACAAGACGTAATAATACCTAGAAAGATGTGGTCTGCAGTACCACAAATACTTTAAATATTTTTAAAAAATCACTCTTTTTCTACAAATAAAATAGCAATGAAAACTTATCTTACTGTAAAACAATCGCAGTGGCGTCGATCGTACGGTGTCTCGATAAAGCATACAAACTTATGACTACATCCCTGATCATCTGCTAACATTAATAACGGCGTTTTCAAGTCATCGTTCAGTCTCCGATAATTCAAATGTAAGCAGCTGCGAAAAAGAAAAAAAAGCCGAGGATATGACTCGGATGTTGTTATATTCAAGATATAAACATAAATGACAAAAACACCTGCGTTTTTCTTTATAATGCAAGTAACAGAGCATTATTATATCTAGCATACCGCCATTGAATTCCTATCACATACACGACTCTCAGCGCCTTCCTGGTCACGCTCCCTCGCTGCATCGTGTCATTTGCTCGCTTGTGAGCTGCCCGCAGTGACGTCATGCCTAGCTGGTAGCAAGCCCAGTTTCGACACCGACGACAGGACAATCTTGGAAAACAATGGGAATAACAGATAATTTCTTCTAGCTAAGTGCCTTTATGGAGCAGAGCAGGGCTCTTTGTCAGAGTTTCTACATCTACATCTACATAGATACTCTGCAAATCACATTTAGGTGCCTGGCAGAGGGTTCATTAACCACTTTCATAACTTTTCTCTACCATTCCATTCTCTAATAGCGCGCGGGAAGAAAGAACACCTAAATCGTTCCGTTTTCGATCTGATTTCTCTTATTTTATTGGGATGGTCATGTCTCCCTAAGTAGGTGGGTGCTAGCAAAATATTTTCACATTCAGAACTAAAAGTCGGTGATTGAAACTTCGCAAACAGATCACGCCGCAATGAATAACGTCTTTCTTTTAATGATTTCCACCCCAATTCGTGCAACATTTCCGTGACGCTCCCCCCCCCCCCCCCCCGTAACGGGCTGCCCTTCTCTGAACCTTCTCAATATCTTCCGTCAGTCCCACCTGGTGAGGGTCCCACAAGGGGCAACAGTACTCCAGGAGAGGACGCACATGTGTGATGTAGGCAGTCTCTTTGGTGGAGCTGGTGCATCTTCTAAGCGTTCTGCCAATGAAACGTAACCTTTGGTTCGCCTTCCCCACAATATTTTCTATGTGTTCTCTCCAGTCAAAGTTGTTCGTAATTGTAACTCCTAGGTATTTAGTAGAATTTACGACCTTAAGGTTTGACTGATTTATCGCGTAATTGAAGTTCAGCGGATTTCTTTTAGTGGTCATATGTATTACTTCACACTTTTCTTTATTTAGTGTCAATTGCCAATTTTCGCACCAAGTAGAAATTTTGTCTAAATCGCTTTGCAGTTGCTTTTGATCCTCTGTTGACTTCACTAACCGATAAACGACAGCATCATCCGCGAACAGTCTAAGGGAGCTATTCAGATTATCTCCTAAATCGTTTATAAACACGAGGAAGAGTAGGGGACCAATAACGCTTCCCTGTGGAACGCCAGATATCACTTCTGTTTTACTCGATGACTTACCGTCAATTACAACGAACTGTGTCCTTTCTGATAGGAAATCGTGAATCCAATCGCACAATTGGGGAGATATTCCATAAGCACGCAATTTCATTAGAAGCCGCTTGTGGGGTACAGTATCAAAAGCCTTCCGGAAATCCAGAAATATGGAATCGATTTGAGATCCCTTGTCGATGGCACTTAACACTTCATGTGAATAAAGGGCAAGCTGTGTTTCGCAAGAGCGATACTTTCTGAATCCGTGCTGACTATTGGTTAATAGGTCGTTCTCTTCGAGGTAGTACATAATATTCGAACAAAGTAAATGTTCCAAAATCCTACTGCAAATCGACGTCAATGAGATAGGCCTGTAATTATGGGGATCACTCCTATTGCCTTTCTTGAGACTAATTCGTTTCCTCCTATTAGGAGAGGAACAGATCAGAGGCTACCACCAGAGTAAAAATAGGTCTGCGTTCATAACACCGAAGTAGCGCTGTCCAGAAGCCACTACCGACTGGTACTCGCCGCCTGGGGTAGGGGAACGACGGGTTATATTAAATAGATCATTTACAAGAGAGCTTTCCATCGAAATAGCCGCGTCCTATCGATATATCGAACGTGCTGATACTGTTCCGGTGAGAGTTACGACATGTGTTACGTCATTAACTACTGCCACAATTCAAATACAAGTATAGTGTATTTACATTAATCCTGATTGGCGGTTTAGTCAGGGACGAAGCCATTTGATGCGCCGATTTAACTCCTACTCGCACTGTCTGAACACTTTTGCAATTGATGCAGTTTTTAAATCTGTCATCAGGTAATAAATCGTACTTCCTAAAAAACTCCACACTTTCGTCCACCGTCGACAAAGAAGGAATGAAACTCTTCCACTTTAAGCGTTCAGCCGCCGAAATTGTTTAACTCGAACTCATACCAGTGTCACTAGTAAATACGTCATTACCCTCAGTCACGCTCCATAACACAGACTCAGAGAATGCGTCCCATGTTCAACAAATAAACATCTCAAAATACGCGCAACGTTATCATCGACCATAGCGCACGTTCGATAATTATATCGATACGCGCGCGACTATTTCGATGGAAAGCTTTCTTGTAAATTACCAACTGTTGCTGGCTGACAATTATTCTTGACCATGTCGGACTTCATCTCCTCGTCGTCCGCTCATACACACATAAAATAAAATATCAAATTTCTGGATAGCTCAGAACACTGATAGCAGAAATAATAAGATTCTTGTACGAGATGAAGGAGTGGCATTCCAATCAAGTACCAAAAAATCATATCCCAAATGTAACCTGGGACTTTAAAAGACTCCTAAACAAACGTCAAACAAATATTCTGCTGGCTTTTGTTATTGATACCAGAGTTATTACGTCACCTCTTCTTAAAATCGATTCCTATAAAGTATCGACTTTTTCACTTCAAATCATTGACTTCTGTACTATCTGAATGTTGAACTACTGATTTCTCAGCTTTCCAGCAAAAGATGTTCATATTCTGTTTCTTGGATAATTACAACATGGTTGCTATGAAGTATTGGAAGGTAATGAAAGAAATATATGTTTCGATTCCGTACTCACGCGAGTCAGTTCAAATGTTCCAATGTTTGCATAGCTTATGGGACTTAACTACGGGGTTCTCAGTCCCTAAACTTACAAACTACTTATGAACTAGCTAATCCTAAGGACGGCACAAATATCCATGCCCGAGGGGGGATTCGAACCCCCGACCGCAGTGGCCGTGCAGACCGTGACTGAAGCGCCTCAGTCCCCTCTGCCACCGTGGCCGGCCGAGTCTGTTACTTCACATATTGACAAATTTAAGATCCAGAGGTAATATAGCAGTTATTTGTCACGTACTAACTGATTGAAATTCGTCTGACTAATCACAACATGGCCGGCAATGCAAAATCGTGGCCAGCCGCGGTGGCCGAGTGGTCTGCGGCGCGCCAGTCACATTCTGCACGCCGGCCGCGGTGGCCGAGGTCACTGAGGCGCTTCAGTCACGGTCAGCACGGCCACTACGGTCGGGGGTTCGAATCCCCCCTCGGGCATGGATATTTGTGCCGTCCTTAGTCTTAGCTAGTTCATAAGTAGTTTGTAAGCTTAGGGACTGATGACCCCGTAGTTAAGTCCCATAAGTTGTACAAACATTTGAACATGTTTGCAAATTGTGTGCAAAACATATGTATATGCAGGCATGCTACATGTCTATGCTGAGACATCAGAGTTATATATCCAGGTTATATAGAGATCACTGTTTCAAATACTAGTAGACTGTTTTCACATAAATTTTATTTTCTTCACCAAAGAAAATCTTCTCAAAATTAATTAAAAAAATCTATTATGATTCTTGAATTATGTTCGTTTATAAAATATTGATAAATAAACCCATTAAATATTGAAATGACTTCTGCAACACAATAGTAACTTTCGTAACATTGAAACTTTTTTATTATATGTGTCATATAGGAGTGAACACAACGGAGGCATAACATGACGTAAGTTGAAATTCTGATTAAATTTTAGATACATTTTGTTCAACAATGTCACAGTTGATTTATACAGTAACGGCTAACGTCAACTGCAGAGTGCCGCATATTTTTCCAACCCATGGCCGTCGACCCGCGACGTCCAAGTTGCAGCTGTTCACTCTTAGGTCTCGGTCGGGAAGATGTTGCCCACGTGGGTTGAGCCGCCGTCACCTCACATGAAACTAAGAATGATATGCAGAATTTTTAAGAACCACATAATAAAATTATTAACATAAAACAGTTATTAATAACAACGTAAATAAACGTGTAGTTACCTGCAAAATTGAGCTGATGTAGTAGGGCGGTAGCAGGAATGAAGACTCGTCCCACTACACCGGACGTTTCCCGTTTTACGGTAGTAAAGACAGTACCGGTACGAAGAAATGTACAAAACAATGTGTTGTGGCACACTTCACGTGACAAATATTTTCACTGGTAATTCTACAGCGTTTCAAATGTTCAAATGTTTGTAATTTTATGGGACCATACTACGTTGGTCATCAGTCCCTAGTCTTATAAACTACTTCATATAAGTTAAACTAACCTAAGCACAACACACACACACACCATGCCCGGAGGAGGATTTGAACCTCCGACACGTGAGGCCGCGCGATGCGTAACGTGGAGCTCCACACCGCTCGGCTACCCCCGCGCGGGTCTACAGCGTTTGTTACAAATATAATATTTTTCCTTTTTGCATGGCATTTTTATTATTTTTATCAGAAAACAAAAAGAAACTTAGTATGAATTGTCTGTTCCAGAGCAACAAACGTTGGCGATGATGCGGAGTAGTCGTAAATATTGCAACTTGCCTTTGTGATCTTATGGTGAACACATTATTTTAAATTAAGATGCGGGACAAATGTCTCACCCATTTTGTAATTCCGACATGGACTCAACTCCGGATTTTTATAGTTTTTATGACTATGACCATGACCTAAGGAAACCTATCTAACTTATCACAGCACTTGAAAATGGCCGGCCGCGGTGGCCGAGGTGACTGAGGCGCTCCAGTCACGGTCAGCACGGCCACTACGGTCGGGGGTTCGAATCCCCCCCTCGGGCATGGATATTTGTGTCGTCCTTAGTGTAAGCTAGTTCATAAGTAGTTTGTAAGTTTAGGGACTGATGACCCCGTAGTTAAGTCCCATAAGCTTAACAAACATTTGAACATTTGAACTTGAAAATGGCCTAAGGCCGAAACCAGGTAGTGACAATAAACAAAACGATCCGTCAAATGGCGGTCAGCTCTTAAAAAATTATTCCATTAATGTAGATGTTGTTCAAAGTGTTGCCCTCCGTGATATGACAGCTCGTGCTGCTGCCAAACATTGATCTGAGCTGCAGCCATGACTCTGTCCCTGTTATTGGTTTAAGCTACACTTCCTGTGGTAATGTCCCCATACAAAGAAGTCCAGCGGTGCTACGTTCAGATGAGCGCGCAACCACAGAACAGGTCCTTCTCGACGAATTCGGCGACCTGGATACTTTCCATTCGAGCATTCACCAGTAACTGGACCATAATGAGCTAGACCTCGTAATTGGATCCAAATGACCAGTCGTTCCTGTAATGAAAACTTCTCAAAATACCCTGTGAGCTCGTTCTCCAGGAAAACCGTGAAAGTCTGTGCGTTAAAACTTGGTAGTAACCATTTCCATCCGGTGGCCATCTGGTTCTCATTTAGGTACTTTTTGTTACCCTTATATGTGTTTGGTTACTTACATTTAATGTCAGTCAAACGAAACATTAATTCGAACGAACTGTGCTTAAGGTTACCGTTTAAAAGATCGCAAATCTATAATCAGGTAATCAGTTGCAACAATAGCGGTTTAATAAACCAGCCTTCTTCAGAATTACATGTATTACCTAAAGACAATGTGACAGCATAAATTACAAAGTTTCATGTCTGATATGCGTCATATCAAGCCTATTGTCTATAACATCGTGAAATACAGTTATCAGAATAAAACAGGTACTTACTATAATTGCATATGACACTAGCTGAAACGTCCATAGACGGCCGCGGTGGCCAAGCGGTCTGCGGCGCGCCAGTCACAGTCTGCACGGCCACTACGGTCGTGGTTCGAATACCCCCTCGGGCATGGATATTTGTGCCGTCCTTAGTATTAGTTAGTCCATAAGTAGTTTGTAAGTTTAGGGACTGATGACCTCGTAGTTGAGTGCCGCCGCGGTGGAGTAGCTCAGCGCGCCCGGTCAGGGGGCTCAACGCCCTCTGTAATAAAAAAAGCTGAGCCAAGAACACTTCGAACATCAACGAACAAATACGATCAGCGTCCGCATTGAACAGAACTACCCATAGAGCAAAAAAAAAAAAAAAAAAAAAAAAAGGCGGTCTAAAGCGTCTCGCTGCGGAGCGCACGGTTGCTCGCCGTGGAGTTTCGAGTCCTCCCTGGGGCATGGGTGTATGTGTTGTCCTTAAGTTACTTTACCTAGGTTTAAGTAGATTGAAAGTTACGGAATGATGACCATGCAGTTTGGTCCGATAGATTTACAAACATTTGAACATTTTTTATTTATGTGCCATAAGCTCTACAAACATTTTTTTTAACATCCATGCAATCAAGGGAATGTCAGTTAAATAACATGAAATTTCAGCGCATTTGAAACGTCCTTTCCTCATCAGTCCCTGTAAGCTATGAAATAGGAGAAATAATGTTGTGGGAAGTTCAAATTCAAACGTTTAAATGTTTGTAAACCTTATGGGACTTGAATGTGGGGTTATCAATCCCGAAACTTAGAAACTAGTTACGAACTAACTTATACTAAAAACGGCACAAACATCCATGCCGGGGGGGGGGGGTTGGAACCCCCGACGGGGAACGGCCTCGCGCATCGAAGCTTAGCGCCTCAATGCGCTCGGCCACTCCGCCGCGGCGGCGGCGTGGGAAGCTTTTGCTTATTTTTTAGCCAGAAATACGTGGTTTCAGGGTTACTATCTTTTTTTTTTAATTCTCATATTCTTTTATTTCTTTATCAAACCAATTTTATATTACTTATCTTAAAGATGTTCAAATGTTTGTAAATCTATCGGACCAAACTAGGTGGTCATCAGTCCGTAGCTCACAAACTACTAAGTAAGGTAAACTGAATTATGCATAGAACTCTGAGCGCCGTTTACTCGGAAACGGTTCAGTGTCTATAATTTGACATAATGTCAGTTAGGAGTGCAACTGGAATAATTCATATAATAAGGAATACAAGTGTATTCCAAGCCACATTCGCTTATTAAAAAAGGAAATTTTTAATACTTCAAGTGTAATACGCAACCAGTTTCGATGCACTATGGCATCATTTTCAAGTGCTCCACTGTAAAGAAACGTTTTATAAAAGTACAAAGTAAAGACAAAAAGTAAGACATTACAATTTTGGAAATGGTAAAAAGAGTGTTACAACATATAATCTTATATGTATCATTTTGGCCAGCAGCTGTTTTATGACCAAGTTGTACAGAAGCCTGTGCTTGAGAGAGATAGTCCAATTCAATTTAAAAATAAAATATATTGTGTACTATCTTCCTTTCTGTTATTTACCTGGTAATGCACAGTCATAGTGTTTCAAAAAAAATTACCTCCCTTATATATATATTGTAAAACTGGATAAGAGTCAAAAATTTAAAATTATCTAGAAATATTATTCCAATCAAGGAAAATAGTCAAGCAACTTTCGTCACATGCATAGTGCTGGGTAAGGAGCTCCATATGTCTATCTGTAATTAAGTATAAAGTAGTATTTAAAATGCTGAGAGTAACTAATATAACTCATTTTAGCATGTGAATTTACTTTCATACCTGAGCAGGCTGAACATACATTAAACAGTAATTGTAACACAGTGTAAAACCATGAGTAATATCTTTCATTGGTAACAGTTAGTAGAAGACTGACTAGATAATTTGCAGCTATACCTCATATTTACAATATAAGGCAGCAGATAGCACCAGCTAATAGAAAGAAAGATAGTACACAATTAATTTTGTTTTTAGGTTGGATTGGACTGACCATCTCTCTCTCAAGCACAGGATTCTGCACAACTTGGTCATAAAACAGCTGCTGGCCAAAATAATACATATCATGTTGTAAGACTTTTTACCATTTACAAAATTGTAATGTTCTTACTTTTTACTTTTATAAAACGTTTCTTTACTGTGGAGCACTTGAAAATGATGCCATAGTGCATCAAAACTTGTTGTGTATTAAACATGAAGTATTAAAAAATTTCCTTTTTTAACAAGAAACTGTGACTGAGAATACTTTATTTTTATTTATTTTTATTTTTTTATTTATTTATTTTTTTAGCACTTTTCATTCTCTTTTCTGAGGGGGGGAGAGCGGGCCTTCTTAGAGCATGCTGTTGGCTCTTTATTGGCCTGTGGTCACATATAATTTTATTTGAAATATATATTTTTAACAATTGTTTTCAAAAGTGCTACTTGTCATTTCGGAACTTTTTTTTAAATAATCATTAAGTTTATATAAGCTTATCAAACACCAAGTAACTACGTATACGAAATCACAGACATAGAGCCCATCCAGACTCGACTGACTAAGCTTAGGTCCAACTACGGAAAACACATCCTAACGAAACGACCTGACATGGAGGACCCACTGACAACAAGACCTAGAAAACGACGACATCCGAAGTACAAATACATCATACCGGCGCGTAAAGTAGCGCAGAATACCTCTAAGATCTTTCTTGATTTAGCACCCACGATGCCCTCCCCCCCCCCCCCCCCCCACAGACAACGCCCCGACCACTACTCACCTAGACACCAGAGAAAATCCAGATCCAAACCAACAACCACGAAATTAATTAAGAAACTCATTATCATCACCCTAACACAAACTAAAAACATACACTACAAAACACACACTCAATCACCCCCACACTCTTAAACTCCAACAACACAAACAGAAAAAAATATGCGTCACACATGCAAAACACTTCTACCATTGAAACAACAACAAAATCAACACAAACAACAAACAAATACAACATGCACCAACAACCTATTCCACACACTTACAACCACATAAACATTCTACAATAAAAGCCCCACAACACAAACACAAGCACAATTCACTCGCCGGCCGCGGTGGCCGAGGGGACTGAGGCGCTCCAGTCACGGTCTGCAAGGCCACTACGGTCGGGGGTTCGAATCCCCCCTCGGGCATGGATATTTGTGCCGTCCTTAGCATTAGCTAGTTCATAAGTAGTTGGCAAGTTTATGGACTGATAACCCCGTAGTTAAGTCCCATAAGCTCTACAAACATTTGAACATTTTGAACAATTCACTCGAACACCGCAAACAAAATCTTCTGCATCCGGACTGGGTTGTATTGAACTATATTGAACTGAATTATAATAAACAAATAGCCCACACAAATATATAGTGTGACAACGAACTAAAGTCCAAACAATACCCCAAAAACAATTGTCTCCTAAACATAAATAACAACTAAATATAAGAAGGAAACTTCACTCTGCAGCGGAGTGTGCGCTGATATGAAACTTCCTGGCAGATTAAAATTGTATGCCGGAACCGGGACCCGAACCTGGGACCTTTGCCTTTCGCGGGCAAGCGCACTACCGACTGCGCTATCCCGACACGACTCACGGTGCCGCCCCATAACTTTACTTCCGCCAGTACCTCGCCTCCTACTTTCCAAACTTCACAGAAGCTCTCCTGCAAACACGCAAGACTAGCACTCCTGGAAGAAAGGATATGGTGAGTCGTGTCGGGATAGCACAGTCGGTAGTGCGCTTGCCCGCGAAAGGCAAAGGTCCCAGGTTCGGGTTCCGGCACACAATTTTAATCTGCCAGGAAGTTTCAACTAAATATAATGCTGCCTGGTTGGTTGGTTGATTGATAAAACAATTAAATAAAACTAATAAGGAACTAAATCTCAACTAAAAAGAGACAAATACTTAATGTCATCTGCACGGCCACTACGGTCGGGGGTTCGAATCCCCCCCTCGGGCATGGATATTTGTGCCGTCCTAGTTCGTAAGTAGTTCATATGTAGTTTGTAAGTTTAGGAACTGATGACCCCGTAGTTAAGTCCCATAAGATTTACAAACATTTGATTTTTGAACTTAATGTCAATAAACAACAAGGACAAAAAAACTGAAAAGTTATTACTGAGAACACACTTGTATTCCTTATTATATAGTTCAGTGTCTGCTTATTTGGATGCCTCTTCCAGCGAGCACAGTGTCTGGGGAACATGGTTACGCCTCTTGGCGTGTTCCCGCCGTCAGTCGCAGTGCGCGGCTGCCGCCTCGCTGGCATCGGCCACGTATCGACAGGGGGCTGTGAAACGGTCCGCGGCCGTGGCGCCTCACTAATAGCGAGGCCTGGTGGGGTGTGGGGCCCTCGCGTTCTGATCGTACACGCCCCGTATTGATCGGCATCGCGTGCCTGTGCCGGCGCGACCACCTGCGCGATCGCGTGTCACCCGTGTTTACCGAGACGCCAGCCATCGACTGCTTGCCCCGGGCTGTCAGCGGACACCTGCCCAGGCAGCGAGGGGGGCGCAAAGTTTCAGTTATCAGTACATTATCTGGCAGCGGATACTGAAGCAAATCGAAGGGAAAAGTAGAAAAATTTTGGCGGTCGGGACTCGAACCCGGTCTCCTTCAGTTGCGCGAGGGGGCCGCAAAGTTTCAGTTATCAGTACATTATCTGGCAGCGGACACTGAAGCAAATCGAAGGGAAAAGTAGAAAAATTTTGGCGGTCGGGACTCGAACCCGGTCTCCTTCAGTTGCGCGAGAGGGCCGCAAAGTTTCAGTTATCAGTACATTATCTGGCAGCGGATACTGAAGCAAATCGAAGGGAAAAGTAGAAAAATTTTGGCGGTCGGGACTCGAACCCGGTCTCCTTCAGTTGCGCGAGGGTGCCGCAAAGTTTCAGTTATCAGTACATTATCTGGCAGCGGATACTGAAGCAAATCGAAGGGAAAAGTAGAAAAATTTTGGCGGTCGGGACTCGAACCCGGTCTCCTTCAGTTGCGCGAGGGGGCCGCAAAGTTTCAGTTATCAGTACATTATCTGGCAGCGGACACTGAAGCAAATCGAAGGGAAAAGTAGAAAAATTTTGGCGGTCGGGACTCGAACCCGGTCTCCTTCAGTTGCGCGAGGGGGCCGCAAAGTTTCAGTTATCAGTACATTATCTGGCAGCGGATACTGAAGCAAATCGAAGGGAAAAGTAGAAAAATTTTGGCGGTCGGGACTCGAACCCGGTCTCCTTCAGTTGCGCGAGGGTGCCGCAAAGTTTCAGTTATCAGTACATTATCTGGCAGCGGATACTGAAGCAAATCGAAGGGAAAAGTAGAAAAATTTTGGCGGTCGGGACTCGAACCCGGTCTCCTTCAGTTGCGCGAGGGGGCCGCAAAGTTTCAGTTATCAGTACATTATCTGGCAGCGGACACTGAAGCAAATCGAAGGGAAAAGTAGAAAAATTTTGGCGGTCGGGACTCGAACCCGGTCTCCTTCAGTTGCGCGAGGGGGCCGCAAAGTTTCAGTTATCAGTACATTATCTGGCAGCGGACACTGAAGCAAATCGAAGGGAAAAGTAGAAAAATTTTGGCGGTCGGGACTCGAACCCGGTCTCCTTCAGTTGCGCGAGGGGGCCGCAAAGTTTCAGTTATCAGTACATTATCTGGCAGCGGATACTGAAGCAAATCGAAGGGAAAAGTAGAAAAATTTTGGCGGTCGGGACTCGAACCCGGTCTCCTTCAGTTGCGCGAGGGGGCCGCAAAGTTTCAGTTATCAGTACATTATCTGGCAGCGGACACTGAAGCAAATCGAAGGGAAAAGTAGAAAAATTTTGGCGGTCGGGACTCGAACCCGGTCTCCTTCAGTTGCGCTGTTCACTATCGTACGCGGAAAAAACGCTTAGCATTCCTGTACACCTTAAATTAGGCCGAAGGGGGGATGGACTGTCACCAATTTTATTTAACTTGGTCTTGGATGAGGTAGTGAGACGATGGAGACAACTAAATAGTAATATGAAGATCAAAGGTGTACAAATGGGGTACAAGGTTAAAAGCTGTGTGTGTGTTGTGGATGTTGAACCTATCGTTAAATCAGACAACAAATTGTTCATTTACACAGCAATTTGGTTTAATTATGGCCCTGATATTTATGTATATACTATTAAATAAGAAACAGTGCATTAAACTGATTATGTGCGCAACGGATATTTTAAACACAAAACAACTGTGGCAGATCACCATTTGAAACAGACACTGACTATACTCAAAATATTGACTGCGAGAAAGATATTTAAAAAAAAAAAACACAAACCACTTTCTTAATGTTTGACTGTGAGAATTTTATGCAGATCAGTTTCTGATTATTGAAATTTAGTATCAAAGTCAATTAACTATCATTTACTATGGTACCAATAACGAAATCTGTTCAACAATGTTATCAAAATCAATACTGCACTTTAAATGCACTAATAACTAACTATCAAATGAAGGAAGTAGGTTAATCTTCTAACTACGTAAATGAAGCAGGAAAGAAAGGTCAACTTTGTTACTTATTATTAATAATCAGCATTACATTACCTGCATAATACAACTTCTTCCTAATGACATCAAATGCAATTACCTTCATTCCAGCGGTGTTACAATACAATACAATATATATTCCAAATACAATCAAATCGACTTGCTGGCACAGCAGCCTCTGCTCTACATCGGAGCCATACACACAACTCAACCGCTCTCTAAGCGAGCTGAACCACAAGTGCTTCTCTCTCTCAGCGCGAGCTACAATGCTATGCAATACATGATCTTTGCCAAAGATGAAACTTCACAGAGTTAAGTACACATATCGATACACACAGTAGAAGCGATATTATACATTTTCTTGCAAGCAAGTTACTCGACACAAAACAGGAGGCACAATATTAGACATTTTCTTACAAAAATATATTTTATGGACACGTTTCAAGATCAAACATTGTGGACTGTCTGACATTCGCAAATGTCATGGCACTTTGTAATGCTGCTTTCGTATGAAAATGGGTGTTGCGTATTAAAGTTAAGGTTGGGGATCGCAAATGAAATTTTACCAGGTGGTGAAATATTTTTAATTGAGATTACTAACCAATTTTGACAAGGAAGGGACAATTTAAACAAAATTATTGGATTCCGCCATTAAATGGTAGCGGTCGTAATTTCGGTAGCAAATGCAAACCAGAAAGCAACATTACAGAAGAAGTCGGCGGAATCTAAATTTTACCTTATTGAGAGCTAGTACAAACATTTCGATCATATTCTGTAGTGATTCTAGCTGAGATGACTGGAATATTACTTCGATAAATTGATTCTGGGATTGCGCATTTCGTTTACTATTGTTCTATAACCGTGATGAAAATTAATCATGATAGTCGCCAAAAACTGCAAAATTATCGGACTTCATAAACATCGCAAAGATTTTTCTGCAGGCATTAAAATGTAATAAACCATTCATAGACACGAAATAAATAAAAGTTACACAGAGAATGTTCTAGTACAATCGCGAAACAAATCGCAACAATACCCGAGCATCACTTTATGAAGTACTGGATCTGCTGAAAATAAATAACTTTAAAATTAGTGAGAATGGAGAAGGGATTGTAAGTAAGTAAGATATTTCAAATTAACTGTGGGGTTTTATTGAAATTAATAAAAAAACTAAGCTCACACTTACATTAATTACACCAAATCCTGGGACACGTCCTAGCACATGAAGGAGAAGAAAGTATGTGACGAACAGTTCCCCTCTCTCCCTTCAGCTTGTTGCAAAAAAATTGAACGTGACAAATGTCATATGTTTATAGATACGCTGGCAGAGAGAGGGCCGAAGTCAGCGACAAGCATCGCAGAAGTTACTTTAAAAAATCATTAATGTATTACTACAATATTTAAATGAAACAGAAGAAGAGGCAAGGATAGCACTAAAAATCTAGCTGAAGTAGCAGAAAAGGTTGGACTAAAGACTGCATATAATAAGGCAAACACATTGAACACTGGGTCTGACTGGAAGTGGTTGAGAAAGTCGAGAGTTTTCGTTATTTGGGAGAGAAGATAACTGGTGGAATACAGAGCAGCAGTAGCGCAGTAGACAGGGCACAGCTCTTGCAGAAGCCGCGGTACGCAGTGAAAACAACATATGGCAAGAAAAATCTGTCACGGAATGCCAAATTGCGACACTACACAGCAACTGTAAGACATGCTGCACTGTATGCATCAGAAACGATCACACGTGATCCTGAAGGCTCCTAACGAAGCAGAAGAAGAAGGCCAACGTGTGTATAGCGAGGGTGGGTAGCACACTGGTAGAGAGCCAGACTGTGAATCCAGAGGTCGCGTATTCAGTCCTCGCCAGGTACTAGAATTTTTATCCGTCACTTTCCACTTATTTCACCGCGGGCAATGTTGCCGATGGTTAGGAACACACGTTAAACTGTAGGTCCCCCTATAACTGGCCGGGTAACTTCGAAGGTCTGAGGAAGGCAACGGCATACCACTCCCTAGGCAAGCACTCTTGTGTTGAAACCTTCGGATTGTTGACTGCTTTACCTTCTTTTATCGATAATCATTAGTCGTTTTAGTCTTTCTGGGTGTCGTGACCTCATTTCCTCATTCATTCTTAAATAGTTGAAACTATTTGAGACCGAGACCACTTAGAGACTGGCAAAATACTTTACACATAATTTCAAACCTTTACTAAGCTGTTTCTGTTGACAACCCCAACTTACTTACTTTACTTTCCCCCTTTATCCCCCCTCTCCTATGCAGATCCTCTATGATCTCATTCCATTCCCCCGACTCGTTCTCTTTATTTAAAATCCCCGCCTCCGTTACATAAACCGCAAATCAGACCCACCTAATCCTCTAGTCCATCCCCTACTCTCTGCACCTGGTCCGTTGCCGCGCCACCACCACTGTATTCCCCCTGCTCTCCACTTGTCCACACTCCAGATACTTTCCCGTGGCAACTTCCGTACCCTCCTCCTCCCGGATGATGCCCCCGACCTGACATCTACCCTTCATACCAGCTGTGATCCCCTTGCTCCCTCTCCCCCTTCTCTCCCTGAGGGCCACGACTATCCCTCCCTTCCCGCCCCTTCTCCCCTCCTCATCCCACCCAGCTGTCCCTCCGGGTCCTCACTGCCCTCCCCTTTCCTTCTTCTCCGTGGCTTCCCCCCCCCCCCGTCCCTTCCCCACCGACCCTGTGGCTCCTCCCCACCCTCTTCCTCTCCTCTCATCCCGTTTTCCCCCCCACACCACATCTTCAATGCTGTAAGTCCTCCGCCATCTGTAGAACCTTCTTTGTGCTTCTATGTGAGTGCTTCGACAAGTGAGGTGCCTTTTAGTTACATTGTTTTATTTTTACAACAGTGAACGGCCAATCCGCAGCCGACACCATCGGTTTTAACTTGTGTGTTTCTCCGTGTGTGTGATGTCTTTTTCGTTTTACTTCCACAATAGCGGACGGTCTAACCATAGCCGCCGCCCTGCGCTCATTTTAATTGTGTGTGCCACTGACCGAGCAGCTGTTTTTATTCTCCACCATCGCCGTATCAAATCTTTTATGACGCCATTGTTTCCCTCCATGTTATATACTTTGTTTTATCTCCCTTTCACGTTTCCATTTTATGTATGTTTTATGTCCAAAATTTTATCTCCTTTATGTTCCTATGTTCTACTGTGTCAGATTTATTTCTGTAGGCTGAAGAGCGCCAGTGAGCGCTGCCAGCCCGCCCCTTTTTAGGGGAATTGTAATTACAATAAAGAAAAAAAATACTTTACTGTTTCCTGTGCAGAAACCAGCTTACAATATTTCAGCCCAGTATAGGGCCACGTCCAAAGCTTCTTTCTTTTTCAGCCGTACATCGTCAGGGTTGCACCTACATGGGCAGTTGGAGCAGGCGAGCAGGTGTTCCTTATCCTGCACAGCGCCGCAGTCACACTTTCCGTGGATTCAAGACCCCCACCTATAATGTTTTGTCTTCATTGGGGCCACTCCCGTCCTTATTGGGTTCAGAGTCCTCCATGTCTTCCACTTCGTGGTGAATCCGCTGGACACCTCCTGTACAGGTGGGTAATCATCTGGTGGTTCTTCTACTTTCGTGGCTAAGAACCTATTACGGGATTTCAGTCGCCAGGGTTTACACTCACTTATCGCTTAATACTTTGCCGATGTTCATGCCGTGAAATTACGTTATTCTGCATGACATTGCAATTTCTTACTTCTACATTACGAATCATATTCCCCAGACATTTTACTGACAGTATACACGCATAACATTGAATCTAGCTCCGAAATCATACAGTATCACGGTAATGTACATCGCGCCGAGGAAAAACAGGTCAGATAAATACTTGTGTCGATTTACAGTGCCTTACAGAATGACGATATCTAACTGGGTGCGCCACAAAACACATTCGTCTCGCTCTTCCGGCGTGGTCTCTCCCGACGATTGTTGCAAAATGTTTGCTTTCAGAAATTTCACGCCGTACAAACAATGATCATCTTTGCGGTCAAGCATAAAACGTGAACCATCTTAAAAGGCCACAACATAATTTCAAAGCTTTTCGAACCTTTTTCTCTCTGAGCACCCTCCTCCCCCCTCCCCCCCAAAAAATAAAATAAAGAAATAATCTTTCTCTCTCTCTCTCTCTCTCTCTCTCTCTCTCTCTCTCTCTCTCTCTCTCTCTCTCTCTCTCTCTCTCACACACACACACACACATACATACAACATGACTTGCTGGCCGCGGTGGCCGAGGGGACTGAGACGCTCCAATCACGGTCAGCACGGCCACTACGGTCGGGGGTTCGAATCCCCCCTCGGGCATGGTGTTTGTTTGTGCCGTCCTTAGTCTTAGCTATTTCGTAAGTAGTTTGTAAGCTTAGGGACTGATGACCCCGTAATTAAGACCCATAAGTTCTACAAAAATTTGTACATGATTATTTATTTATTTTTTTATTTTTTATTTTTTTTTAAAGAAAGTTTATGGCTTACTGCATTGGAGCTGTTCATTCGCTCAAGAACATGTAGATACCGAGTCTTGTAAGACTGTCCTGTAACAAAACAAGCCCTATCAAGTGAGTGTCTATCAAACCACACCACACATTACAGAGAAGCATTCTTGAAACTGTGTCTCCATTAATGGTATGTGCATTTCCTTCGGACTACAGATACGAATTACGAATGTTATTGGTGACGTCACGAGTAAAAGTAGCTTGGTCAGTGGAGAGTAAAAATGGGATTACATGGCGAGTTTCAAGTATTCAAAGAAAAATTCCAATCATCACGGCCATCTCTTGTCTGAAGGAGTTGAATGAGCTGTAAATGATACGGGTGGAGCCTGGCCATACGTAATGGCCGCCATAGTTTTGGATCTGGAACACTAATACGTGCAGAATTTCTACGTTTGTTTGATTGCTTGTTGAAACGACGACTCATGTAAATAAATAGTTATTTCCAAGCGACCTCACTGGGTATAGGAATGTGGTATTAAGCAGTGCCTCAGTAAAATGAAAAGTGATGTTCTACTGAGAGGTAGAAATTTATATTGTTACCTATAAAAATCGGAAAAAGCCAAATAAAGTTGGAATATAGTCTTCAAAATGAAATACCAAGATCGCTCATTAATAATTCATTCAATGATGATCGGGTTCGGTGAACTGTGTCTCCATCATCTGGTCACATATATACATTACAAGCTGGTAATCTTGTTAAAAAATGGATATAAAACAATAAGAGCAACATAGCACTTAGTCACTATATAAAAATACACAAGTTAAAAACATGACAGCTTACAAAATAGAGCTTACAAATCAGATCGCCTCCAAAACCGACAATGTCAGGTAATCTTAATGTTGGAATAAATTAGAGGTAATGAAATACAATACTAAAGGACAGGATATGACCATTAATGCTATCGTTTTGATAACCCAAAATTTTACAATTAAGAATGAACTAGTATAAGCTGTCACTGTAAATGTAGTGAGTTGTGTTGCACTGCTATCGACGACGCTGCACGGAAGCGATCTTGCAGAAACAAAACTTAGCTTTGCATTAGCGCACCATTACCGTTCGCTGCATCGGCGGTGGTTGGTCTGCGACACTGAAATGCTATCATAAATTAAATGGTTTTATCTGTAGCAAACAAAATCAGCCAAAATTTCCTCTCAATCTTGATGAATACTCGCCAACGTCTCTAGTCTACATCTACATACATACTCCGCAATTCACCGTAAGGTGCGTGGCGGGGGGTACACTGTACCACTGTACCACTACTTTCCTATTCCACTCCCAAATTGAACGAGGAAAAAAAGAATGCCTCTATGCCTCCGTACGAGCCCTAATTTCTCTTATCTTGTCTTTGTGATCTTTACGCGAAATGTAAGTAGGCGGCAACAAGATCGTACTACACTCAGCTTCAAATTCCGGCCCTCTAAATTTACTTAACAGAAATTCACGAAAAGAACGTCGTCTTTCTTCCAGCGATCCCCAATTGAGTTGCCGGAGCATTTCCGTGACACTCGCGCATTGGTCGAACCTACCGGTAACTAATCTAGCTGCTCGTCTCTGAACCGCCTCTATGTCGTCCTTTAAACTGATCTGCTGCGGGTCCCAAACACTTGTGCAATACTGAAGACGTGGTCGTACAAGCGTTTTATACGCGGTCTCCTTTACAGGTGAAGTACATCTTCCCAAAATTCTCCCAATAAACCGAAGTCGGCTGTCTGCCTTACTCACAACTATCCTTACATGCTCGTTCCATTTCATATCGCTCTGCAATGTTACGCCTAGATATTTGAACGACGCGACAGCATCAAGAAGCTCACCACAAATGCTGTATTCGAACATTATGGGATTGGTTTTTCTACTCATGCGCATCACCTTACATTTTTCTACATTGAGAGCTAGCTGCCAATCTTCGCACCAACTAGAAATTTTGTCTAAGTGATCCTGTATGCTATTACAGTCAGTTACAGACGACACCCTCCCATACATCACAGCATCATCAGCAAACAGCCGCAAATTACAACTTACTCTGTCCATCAGATCATTTATATAGATAGAAAATAATAGCGGTCCTATCACACTCCCCTGGGGCACGCCTGACGATACAGTCGTCTCTGATGAACACTCGCCGTCGAGAACAACATACTGCGTTCTATTACTTAGGAAGTCTTCCAGCCAGTCACAAATCTGTGAACCTATTCCATAAGCTCGTATCTTCGTTAGCAGTCTGCACTGTGGCACCGCGTCGAACGCCTTTTTGAAGTCGAGAAAAACACAATCCGCCTATTGCCCCTATGGCTCGCAAGATGTCATGTGAGAATAGGGCAAGCTGAGTTTCAGATGAACGATGTTTCGTAAACCCGTGCTGATTCATGGAAAGAAGCTTTTCTGTTTCAAGGAAATTTACTATATTCGAACTGAGAATATGCTCCAAAATTCTACATGAAACTGATGTCAACGATATTGGCCTGTAATTGTATGGGTCAGTTCTCTTTCCTTTCTTATACACTGGAGTCATCTGCGCTTTTTTCCAATCACTAGGAACTTTGCGCTGAATTAAAGATTCGCTATAAATGCAAGCTAACTAATAGTCGAAACTAATATGGCAAGGTACGCCGATTCAACAAACCAGCCCATCGTTGTATCTTGTTATCGTCCGCAGACGTGAGCGAACCAATTATTGTCGACGGGCAAAAAAATTGTCCACTGCTCGCTCCGTGAAAGTTCCTTAATTGCAGGTGAATGCCTGCAACTCAACACTGAGCACCGCGCACAGTTGTTTTATGTCACTGGGCGGTACCACAGCCGATTTCTTAGTAATGACAGGAGCGCACCGCCTGATGGCACTGCGGCGGAGGACGCAGACATTAAAAGCGGGCGCACACGGAACTCTTTTCGTCGCGCAACTGTCTAGCCTCTACCACAGAATCTGTAACACCATATTAAAGAGCGCACACGGAGCGACGTGACAATGGTACATCTTACCACTTACCTTGGCCGCCCAGAGAAGCGCGAAAATGGTTGCGTATCTTTCCTAAGGTTCGGACATTCATAAGCTATATCTGTGAAGTTCGATTCCGTCTCTTCTGCGCACGAAATTGCGGAGCACACAACATACTTTCAATATGGTACAGCATCGATGGTAACGTCAAGAGGCCTACGTAAAATACGCCATTTGTTCGCCAGTATGCCAAATACGCATTAAACCATACAACGAGCTGTATGTCTACGGTTGTAAATTTTTTGTTGGCGGTAGTGTCTTTTTAGAAAATGAGCGCAAAATGTGCATCGATGATGTCGAGTGATAAGAGAAAAAAAAAATATTCAATCTGTGTGCAGTTGTCGACGGCACTACAACAACAATGTGTGTGCTCTCAAGCAAGAGTTGCTTATCGTGTCCGAGCTCTCAAAAATAAAAGCAACAGGAAATCAATGAAGACAAAATAGTTGCGTGACAAAAAGTCTTCCATGTGCCCCCATCCTAAGCCCATCTCTCCTTTACGCTTCTCGCCTTCTGCCTTCCTTCCTATTTATATTATCTTGGTTAGTCATATTTATCCTTCGATATTTTTCCCCAGTGCCTCAGCTGTTACACACAGTCAGTGAGAAGCGCCGTACTAACGTGTCATTCTCCTCTGCACATCACGTCCATCCAATGCAACCTGAGGTTTTAAACACATATATCCCTGCATTGGAATCGCTCTAAAAAGAAACGTAAGTGGTCGTGTGGATTACATATGTATGCCATTTTCACAAGTAAAATATAGGCCTCTGAATTTTCAGATATTTTTTATTTGGTGCATTATGTATGTCCATAGCAATATTTATTAAAAACTATCCACAAAAAGCTAAACATCGCCTCATATTTGAAAAAACAACAAATTTTTTATCGTAAGTCACAATTTTCAGTAAGATAATATCCTTGGCTTCGATTTACTTTCAAAAAACACAAATTTGTGTAAATATTCAAATGATGACTTTCTGAACAAGAAATGATATTCGAATGATCGGGGGAACAAATTTTTTACACCCGTTAAACACTTTCATTTACTTCTATTTCTTGATCTTCGACAGTCATAGCACCAACCCACAGAATTCCTGGTTATTCACGAAATTGTTGGCTGACTTTCCAGCAGACGAATGCCAAGAAAGTTCTTTATTTTGAAGGACAGATTTCTTGGCAAAATTTCGCTGTCTAATCGGCACTGAGTCCTATGTTTCATGGCAGAATTCGACCTTCTGGCCTCTGATCTATAATTTTCCTAAATTTTAATGAAATTCTACTATTGTTTCAAACATTGTAAAACAGTAATGAAAATATGTAATAAGTATTCCAACAAACAAGTGAAAAAACTGAGTAAGAAGAGAAAACTGTTTTATGAAAATACTTAACGTAACAAGTCGCGCGGATTATGATGGTAGACCGCCGCCTTTGACTATATAAGAGGTCCTGTAAGGCAACCACATGTGACCGGCGCTCACGTACCACTGAGAGGGTTCGCCAGCAATCCTTAATGTACACAGAGGCTCCAAGCACTGTCACTTCTGGACTTCCAGGTTATTCGAATTTCTACAGGTGGATTACATATGTAATCCACGAGACCTCAGCCGGGTTAAATCTAACGGATGTCGCACACGTGTTTGCTACTGTGACCGGCGGACGGCAGGCGAGATGATTCCTCATGCCACCCGCGATCCCCAGGCATTTACAACTCCTGTTGTCTGTTAAAAGCTTCTTTCTCTTGGGCTACCACTCACAGTGGCGTTCGGCCGCTGCGCTCTGCTACACGCACTGCGGGTAGTCTAGTGGAGCCCCATTGCACCGCCTACAGTACACAGCGAGCGAGCTGCGGTGCGCCGTCGAGCCCCGACACTCGCCGGGCGAGCGGGTACCCGCCGGGCCCGTGCAACAGCGCTACACAAGGCGCTGCGAGCGGGGGGATGCAGACAGTTCTGAGCAACACGTTGTTGTAATCACAGCGTAGGCATCGCGCACATTTGATTACCTGCGTGGTAATTTATACGATATTGCTATGTCTGAAATAAATAACGAACAAGACAGATCATACCAATGTGCAAGGAGTAGACGCTACTTACAAGAAAGTTTCTAATATTCCTTCATTAGTTCATCTTTTAATTGTAACAACCATATATTGAGCCAAAAGACAAACTCTGTCGTAAAGCTGTGACGTTATTTAGAGTTTATTTTTTATTTTGTAAATTCCTAAGCACAGTGCCTCTTAAACATTTTTGTACTATTACCATATCGCAGATATATAGTAGTTTAATCTCCACCTTATTAAAATTAAATAAAGTTAAATAAAAAATTATTAGACGAAAAAGTTTCTTACTGGTACGTACAACTAATAGTTTTTGTAGTTTACGCGTCAATGGTTTCATATGAAAAAGGTAGATGCAGGCTTTTGCATAATGGAGAGATGCAGTCTACAATATTAAATTATTTTATACTTGTCTGTTAACCTACGAGTTATGGAATTAAGCGGCTAAACTTTTTAGTAGAGGATCCACAGACGTTCGAGCGAGTCTCTGGTTACTTTCAACGAGAAGAGTATTTCTTTATTTATTTGTAACTAAGTGTTAGAAGTAAAAGTCTTTCCACACAACGAGTGAACGAGACATATAATAAATGTGTTACCTTTTAGCAATACCAAATATTTGTGTGACTTAAAGTTACTGGACGTTTCCAGAAGCTATTAATTTTAATTTGCAGTTATGTGGATTCTAAAATTATTGTTCCTTCCAAGAGATTGCGAATCCCATTGCTATTAGTAGACTAGGAAGGGAAATAATGTTTGAAAGTTTTACAAGTTCCTCCAAATGTTCTTCAGTTATGTTCTTGACATTTTCTTTTAAAGAAAGATGATTTCCAGCAGCAAGTCGTCGAGGTTACTGAAGCACTCATTTTGAATGAAAGTCTTACTCATTTCGCAAACTACTGGCTTTTTAAAGAGTCTCTGTTTACCTGGACAGAATTTTTGCTAGATAGTTAGTAGGAAAACTTTGAATAAAATTAAATATTATCACATCATCGTAGGGCATATCATTTTTCGTCACACACATGACAATACGTAGATTTACCAGAAACAAGGAACTGAAGATATTTAAGGTCTCATCTTGCTCTTCATGATAGAGCCATTACTTAGTTTAATATAAAGTGAAAGTGAAATACTGTGTTAGTGAATACTGAGCAAAGTATAAAACTGCCTACAAACGTATCGCATCCGGCTAACGCGAAGCCGACGACTTACAACAGGTTTAATATTTTCGGCGCGAGCCGATACGGCTATCGTTTTGCTTGTTGTTGTTGTGGTCTTCAGTCCAGAGACTGGTTTGATGCAGCTCTCCACCCTACTCTATCCTGAGCAAGCCTTTTCATCTCCTCATAAGAACGACAACTCACATCCACTTGAATCTGCTTACTATACGCGTCTCTTGGCCTCCCTCTGCGGTTTTTACCCCACACACTTCCCTCCAACGCTAAATTCACAATTCCTTGATGTCTAAGAATGTGTCCTACCAATCTATCCCTTCTTTTAGTCAAGGTATGCCAGAAATTTCTTTTCTCCCCAATTCGGTTCAGTACCTCCTCATTAGTTACGCGATCCACCCACCTAATCTTCAGCATTCTTCTGTAGCACCACATTTCAAAATCCTCTATCCTCTTCCTGTCCGCACTGCTTATTGTCCATGTTTCACTCCCATACAAGGCAACACTCCATACAAATGCCTTCAGAAAGGACTTCCTTAGGCTTAAATCAATATTCGATGTTAACAAATTTCTCTTTTTCAAAAACGCCTTTCTACCCATTGCCATTCTGCATTTTATATCATCTGTACTGCGACCATCATTTGTTATTTTACTGCCCAAGTAACAAAACTCATCTACCTCCTTTATTGTTTCGTTACCTAATCTAATTCCTTCAGCATCACCTGATTTTCTTACACTGCACTCCATTACCCTAGTTTTACTCTTGTTAATGTTCATCTTATATGCACCTTTCAGCACACTGTCCATTCCGTTCAATTGCTCTTCCAGGTCCTTTGCTGTATCTGACAGAATTACTATGTCGTCGGCAAAACGCAATGTTTTTAATTCTTCACCCTGAACTTTAATTCCTTCTCCAAATTTCTCCTTGCTTTCCTTTATAGCTTGCTCAATGTACAAATTGAATAACATTGGAGAAAGGCTACAACCCTGTCTCACTCCCTTCCCAACCACTGCATCCCTTTCATGCCCTTCAACTCTGACGACCGCTGTCTGGTTGTTGTACAAGTTGTAAATAACCTTACGTTCCCTATATTTTACTCCTGCTTGCTTCAGAACTTGAAAGAGTTTATTCCAATCAACATTGTCAAAAGCCTTCTCCAAACCTAGAAACGCTAGAAACGTTGGTTTGCCTTTTCTTAATCTATCTTCTAGGATAAGCCGTAAAGTGAGTATTGCCTCCCGTGTTCCTACATTTCTCCTGAACCCAAACTGATCTTCCCCGAGGTCGGCTTCTACCAGCTTTTCCATCCTTCTGTATATAATTCGTGTTAATATTTTGCAACCATGACTTATTAAACTGATGGTTCTGTAGTTTTCACACCTGTCTGCACCCACTTTCTTTGGAATGGGGATTATAACATTTTTCTTAAAGTCTGAAGGTACTTCACCTGTCTCATACATCTTACAATGTGAAACAATTTTGTCATGGCTGGTTCTCCCAGAGACTTCAGTAGCTCTGACGGGATATCATCTACTCCAGGGGCCTTGTTTCGACTTAGATCTTTCAGTGCTTGGTCAAATTTATCTCTCAGTATAGTATCTCCTATTTCATCATCATCTACATCCTCTTCCCTTCCTACAATAGTGTCTCGAAGTTCATTTCCTTTGTAGAGCCCCTCTATATACTCTTTCCACCTTTCAGCTTTCCCTTCTTTGCTGAGAACTGGTTTTCCATCAGTGTCCTTGATATTCATAGAGCTGTTTTTCTTATCGCCAAATGTTTCTTTTATTTTCCGGTAGGCTGTATCTATTTTTCCCCTATTTATACATTCTTCTACATCCTTGCATTTGCCTTCTAGCCATTCCTGCTTAGCCATTTTGCACTTCCTGTCAATCTCATTTCTTAGTCGTCTGTACTCCATTTTGCCTGTTTCATTTACTGCATTTTTATACTTTCTCCTTTCA
This sequence comes from Locusta migratoria, assembly GCA_026315105.1. NCBI lineage: Eukaryota > Metazoa > Arthropoda > Insecta > Orthoptera > Acrididae > Locusta > Locusta migratoria. Next base: position 367,535,539 of record CM048745.1, on the reverse strand, counting down.
TCGATTAAATTTAGTATCTCCTGTGATATCCAAGGATTCTTTGTAGGTCTTGCCTTCCTACCTATTTTGTCCTCTGCTGCCTTCACTATTTCATCTCTCAATTTTACCCATTCCTCCTCAACGGTTTTATTTACCGCTGTTTCTGTCAATTGTTGCCTGAATCTCCCTCTGAAATTCTTAAGAACTTCAGGTTCCTTCAGTTTATCTAGGTCCCATCTCCTTATTTTCCTACCTTTCTGTAGTTTCTTCAGTTTCAGCCTACAGTTCATAACCAACAAGTTATGGTCAGAGTCTATGTCTGCCCCTGGGTATGTCCTACACTTCAAAACCTGGTTCCGAAATCTATGTCTTACCATTATAAAATCTATCTGGCATCTCCCGGTGTCTCCTGGTCTCTTCCACGTATACAACCTTCTTTTGTGATTCTTAAACCAGGTGTTTGTTATAACTAAATTATGTTCCGTGCAAAATTCTACCAGGCGGCTTCCTCTTTCATTCCTTTTGCCCAGACCATATTCACCCACTATCTTCCATTCCCTTCCTTGTCCTACTACCGAATTCCAGTCTCCCATAACAATTAAGTTTTCCTCTCCCTTTATTGTCTGAATAATTTCCTTTAGCTCCTCATATATTTCTTCGATCTCCTCATCATCGGCAGAGCTAGTTGGCATATAAACCTGTACTACTGTTGTCGGTGTTGGCTTCGTATCTATCTTGACAATGATAATGCGATCGCTGTGCTGGTCATAGTAGTTTACCCGCATTCCTATTTTCTTATTCATTATCAATCCTACTCCTGTGATACCCCCAACTGATTTTGTATTTATAATCCTGTACTCACCTGACCAGAAATCCTGTTCATCCTGCCACCGAACGTCACTAATCCCCACTATATCTAACTTCAACCTATCCATTTCCCTTTTTAAATTTTCTAATTTTCCTACTCGATTAAGGGATCTAACATTCCACGCTCCGACCCGTAGAATGCCAGTATTGTCTTTCCTGATGATCACATCCTCTTGAGTAGTCCCCGCCCGGAGATCCGAATGGGGGACTATTTTACCTCCAGAATATTTTACCCGAGAGGATGCCATCATCATATGTTCATACAGTAGAGCTGCATGTCCTCGGGAAAAATAACGGCTGTAGTTTCCCCTTGCTTTCAGCCGTTCACAGTAGCTGTGTGGCAAAGCCACATTAGCTCATGGTACAAGGCCAGCTCAGTCAATCATCCAGACTGTTGCCCCTGTAACTACTGAAAAGGCTGCTGCCCCTCTTCAGGAACCACACGTTTGTCTGGCCTCTCCACAGATACCCCTCCGCTGTGGTTGCACCTACGGGACGGCTATCTGTATCGTTGAGGCACGCAAGCCACCCCACCTCGGCAATGTCTGTGGTTCGTGGGAGTGGATCGTTTTCCTTATGCTGCACAAAATTGGGCGTCTTCTTTCTGCTTTTACCAGATCCGTTACTGCGCACATATTTTTGTTTCTTTTTTACTCGCAATTGATACTGCAGTGACAATTCATTCAGTGAGGAAAAATTACAAGTGTTTTTAAGATACATGCAATCTGTCCAGCGATACAGAACTGATGACTGCGACCTTGAATGTCACCTCTCCGATAGTGGTGACTCCCTCGGGGTTGCATCTCGCCGCAGCCAAAGGAAAAAAAAAAAGGGGGGGGGGGAATAAAACAATGGACCACACGCCTTTATCGATGGACAGTAAATAGTTTACTTCCCTTGGAGTGCTTGAGCGTAAGCTGAACCTACCAACATTCTACCAGTTAATCGTTTCTAATGACATCGATTGCAACTGAAAGTAAAAACCCGATCTCCCTTTTTTCTTTCAGCAATTTATCGAAATGTCTACAGAAACGCTGTTAGAACAAGCGCTGAATACATACACTTGCTATCGCGGCACTGATGCTCATTAACTCGCAATTACTAGTGAAATGAGACAGCTCTATTTCACTCGCGGTAATGTAGGGTCTAGAATGCATAGGTCATTTAAGCTGCCTGTTAGCTTTTCAATACAGATTTCTAAATGACGTGCACGTACTTCATAGCGTCTTTTCAAAACGACATTTACGAATCATGGAAAGTTGAATGCTTTGTTAGAAAGCTAAGATTCTGTACTATCACATATTCAAAAATCATATTTTTTTAACCCCATAGTTTCTTCAGGATCGAGTAATAAAAACTCACGGATCTAAAAACTCACGCGGAATGTTCAAAAAATGTTCAAATGTTTGTTAAGCTTATGGGACTTAACTACGGGGTTATCAGTCCCTACACGCGGAATGAAAAGTAGCCTTATTTTTATATGCAAAGTAAAGCTTGTAAGGAAAAACTATATTCATAAACCGATGTGTGATGGTAGTATGTACCGGGAACAGTCTTTGCAGCGTGAAAATCGGAACAGTGTATTTCCCGCTAGGAGTGTAGCGGCTGGCGGGCGCGTGCTCCGGCTAGCAGCAGAGCGCCACGGGCGGCCGGGCGGATCGGGGCTCGGCCGGTAGTCGGGTAGTCGGGTAGTCGGGTAGTTGGGGTACCCGCGCTGCCCGGCGCCGTCCGGTGGGGCTGGTGCCGGCAGGCCGGGCAGCGCGTGGCCAGGCCCGCCCGGGAGGCGCGGCCCGAGCTAAGGTTGCCAGATCTCCGGGCGCCGCCCGGAGTGCCCGGGTTTGGAATGAATTCTCCGTGTCTACGGGCCAATGACTCTCATCTCCGGGATCCGGGCTTGAATGCTTCATCTTAACTTTTTTTTTACGACGCTTTTTAATTACCCTGCTCATGTAGCGACGATCTACATCGAACTTTACGTAACTTAAACTAAGGACGAACACAACATCCATGCCCTAGTGGGGGATTCGAACCTCTGGCGCGACCAGCCTCGCGCACCGTGGCAAGACGCCTCAGTGCGCTCGGCCATTCCCGGCCGGCTCCTCTCTAGTAATTATGAATAACTTTATATAAATGTCAATTTCTTGTTGCAACAAAACACTACTTTTCTATTCTTCCTCTGATAACTTTTCATTGTTGCGTCGGTAGTAAACGGCTAGCATATTATTAAGCAAACACTGTTGCGGCAACGTGTCAACTGGCGACGTTTATTATTTGTGTTCGTTCGTTCATTGTTTGTTATCAGTTTACCGGCAATTTTTGGAATACTAGGATAGTGTGTGAACAGACAAGCTTACATTAACTCAGATTAGTGAGTAACAACAGTGAAATGAAGAGACGATATCTAAATTCGTTCCGTGAAGAATGGTTGCAGGAAGAAAATTATAAAGAGTGGCTACTTGCTGGGAGGGAGGAGATAAGGCTTTTTTTCTCTCTTTTCTTTTCTTTTAGAACTCTCGTGTAATCCTGGTTGGGGGAGGGGGGAGTCGGTCGCAGTTGGGGGGAGGGGGGGAGTCATTGGCCAAGGGGGAGGGGGGCACGTCTGGTCTCCAGGCCTTCCTCGAGTTCAATCTGGCAACCCTAGCCCGAGCAGGTAGCGCAGGCCCGCTGCACGCCTCTACGCTTCCCACCAGGTGGAACAAACAGCTTCCTATCACAGAATATATGACCTAGAATACCTAGTAATTACTATTACTTCAGACTTAAACTGGAAAGAACACGTAGATAATGTCGTAGGAAAGGCGAACCAGAGACTGCGTTTTATTGGCAGAACCCTTAAAAGATGCAACAGAACTACAAAAGAAACTTCATACACTACGCTAGTCAATCCATTTTTGGAGTATTGCTGCCCAGTGTGGGATTCTTATCAGGCGGGTTTGACGGAGGACATCGAAAGAGTCCAGAGAAGGGCAGCTCGTTTCGTATTGTCACAATACAGGGGAGACAGCGTTACGGAAATGATACAGGATCTGGGATGGGAATCATTACAACAACGGCGCTTATCACTGCGGCGTGGGCTACTTACGAAACTCCAATCGCCAACATTCTCCTCCGAATGCGAAAATATATTGTTGACTACCACTTAACATAGGTAGAAATGACCATCAGAATAAAATACGGGAAATCAAAGCTCGAACGGAGAGATTCAGGTGTTCTTTCTTCCCACGCGCTATTCGAGAATGGAATGGGAGATAAATAGTATAATGATGGTTCATTGAACCCTCTGCCAGGCACTTGAATGTGATCTGCAGAGTATCCCATGTAAATGTAAACAGAGTATATGACATCAACTGGTAATAGGCAATTCTGAAATGGGAACCCAGCCGGGATTCTAGGCAGTTACGCTGACCTATTCACCACTGGGGAAACAGTGACCACCGCACCTGCAAGGACTACCTAAGAACGCCTCCCGGATGGGTACACATTTTCATCTTTGCCCATTAGCAGTTGATGTCATATATTCTGTGAATATGAAAGAATAACAACTGCAGGATCAGTAGTTACGTCTGTTCTTTGGAACAGACGCCACATGTATTAACAGCTCGCCGGCCGCGGTGGCCGAGGAGACTAAGGCGCTCCAGTCACGGTCTGCACGGCCACTACGGTCGGGGGTTCGAATCCCCCCTCGGGCATGGATATTTGTGCCGTCCCAGTTCGTAAGTAGTTCATAAGTTTAGGGTCTGATGACCCCGTAGTTAAGTCCCATAGACTATACAAACATTTGAACTTTTTTATTAACAGCTCCTTTTTTTAGAATACACATGGCTTCCTGCCACGTCATGAAGTTTAAAGGTCTGTCCAGGGGCAGCCTCTTAATACATGCAGCTTACTTAAACACAATGACTTCTGCAAGTATACTAATTGTTGTCTCTAATTACATCACGAATATCACGAGTCGAGTATCAAATTACTCAGAAAAACGTGGGGATGTTGATTGAGTACATGAAAATTCATGTAAGGTGTTCAGTAGTACTTGGCTCCTTACTGTAGGGTAAATGCAGCATATTTACACACTACAGTACAGTATAATTGGCTAACAAATCACAATGAAAAGTTAAATGTAAACTAAGGCACGACTTCATTATTTGAACATCAACATTCTGCTGTTGACATTCGTTAATACGCCCATAGTAACTGGTGTAACAACACACGAAACGAAAAAGTATTAACTCAGGTGTATGTCTGTATAAAAATTGGAAACATATATGTGATTTCTATTGCAATTCGCCTACACTATCATCTATTAAAATGAATCACTCTGCAGCGGAGTATACGTTGGTATGAAACTTCCTGACAGATTAAAATTGTATGCCTGAACCGTGGGTAAGCGCTCTACCACCTTTTTTTTATTATTATTATTATTTTTAATTTCTATGGGTAGTTCTCTTTGTTGCGGAGGCTGATCTTTTTTGTTCGTTCTTTTTCGAAGGATTGTTGGCTCAGCTTTTTTATTACAGAGAGCGTTTAGCCCTCTGACCGGGCGCGCTGAGCCACGGCGCCCGGCCCCGACTGAGCTATCCTGGCACGCTTCACATTCTGTTCTCACAACTCTACTTCTGCCACTACCTCGCCTCCTACTTTCCAAACTTCACAGAGGTTCTCCTGCGAAACTTTCAGAACTAGCACACCAGGTAGAAATGATATGGTGGAGACATGGCTTAGTCGCACCCTAAGGGATGTTTCAGGAATGAAACTTTCACTCTGCAGCGGAGTGCGCGCTGATATGAGACTTCCTGGCAGATTAAAATTGTTTGCCGGAATCGGGACTCTAAACTGAGACATTTGCCTTTCGTGGGCAAACGCTCTACCAACTGTGCTATCTTGGCACACCTACGGTCCTCCATCGTCAGGAGGCGACGTACTGGCAGAAGTAGAGTTGTGAGGACGGACTGTGAAGCGTGCCGAAAGGTAAACGTCCGAGGTTCGAATCCCGGCTCCGGTACACAATTTAAATCTACCAGGAAGTTTCGTGTATTAAAATATTTACTATTGCTACTAAAACACCCTGTACGTTATTGAACGTCTATTTCTCGTTTGCTTAATCATTTATCGCAGGGCCATTTCGTTTTCAAAAGACACGTGCTCCTGCTCCTGTTACCTGTACCGACTCCCGTAAGCGCTACTGGTGCGTTTTGCACCAGCACGTCATTCCAACTCTCCAACTGTACGGATGTGTGGATGGGATCATTTTTATGTAAGATGGGGCACCTCCGCACACTGAACATCCAGTTAATAAACAGCTGCCGAAGCTCCATTTTGGAAAAAAAAGCTAGGATTATCAGCCGCCATTTCCTTACAGTCTGGCCGTTCTCATCGCAATGTTCTTAATCCGTGTGACTTTCGGCTATGAGTCTATCTGAAAAATGTTTTGTTCAGTGTTACGATTGAGAAATTAGCTGCATTGAAAGCACGCATTGCACAACACATTCTGAACATCACCCCGAAATCACTTCGATCAGTTGTGCTAATGAGGCTGAAGCACCGCAACCCTCCCCAAGTTTTTTTTTTTTAATTTTATTATTTTTTATTGTTTTCATTTCTTATTTTTTAAACAGGTCGGCACCGCAAATTTGAAATAGTACACATGTAATAAATCACAACGTAAATATAATTTGCCAAGCATAAGTTAACGTGTCAGTAGGTCGCCAACGTGATGCCGCCACTGAGAACGTGTGCTGCTGTCACTGTGAGCGATTTTAATGCCGCCGCGACCAGCTTTGATGCTGGCGCTATGCAGAAATTAGGAGCCGATTGTTCATATGCGGCGACCCGCTCCTTAGCAGGTCAGCGGCACCTCCGAGTGGAATCCTATGAAGGCCGCCAAAAACTACGAACCACAATAGTGTTACTTTAGTTCAATTTTTACACGTAGAGTCTCATGTTAATTAAAGAGTTATATAATCGGCGCGCTTCTTATATATCTGATAGCGAGTGATAAGAACCCTTTGCTATTAATATTTAAAAAAAATGAGTCCCCCCCCCGCCCCCCTCCCCAAGAACCAAATCTTGGCTGCGTCACTGGTTGTGGAACATGTTATTTCTCGATTTCAACTTGTTGCAGAAAACGGTGGACAGGGACTGATGACCTAGCTGTTTAGTCCCCTAAAAACCAACAACAGCATATTGAACATGTTTTACGCCAGTCACAAGGAAATTAAAACTCCAATTTGATCTTATGTGGTTTTTGGCATCATGGCAATGACTTTTTTTTTTGTACGTGTTTTGCCTCCGGTCAATTAAAAATCGATTTTTCCCATCCGATGTGTTATGGCGTTGCTATGGTGGATGGGCTTACTTAACCTACAGTATCACACCTGTAAACGCATACACTGAGTAGTACAGTTTGTTTAACGACTAACATATACCTTAGTCACTGTTGTAGGATTCATTTGTCATCTGTAGTCGACTGCTATTCAATTACAGTGCCGACTATTGATTTTTTTTACTTCCATACGTTTTTCCCCTTCTCCGATAATATTCCATTGCAATTTGACGTCTTTCTGACCAGTGGTATTGTTTTTACAGCATTTTGAAAGTTTAATTACAATCACTTAAGAGTGCTGCGACGGTGCTGCTCTGTAGCCATGTAATTGCTCTTTCATATTTTTATTCTGTAAGATCTCTTTACTGTGTTGGGAAGAGCATTGCATAATGTGTTGCGTGAGTAAAACATAAAGCATATGGTCTGGTGAACAATTACCCCGTGGGAAAACTCCGCCCATATTTCCCTCTAAACTCTAAATGTTCGAATGTTTGCAGAGCTTAAGGGACTTAACTACGAAGCCATCAGTCCCTAGACTTACAAACTATTTATGAACTAGCTAATACTAAAGACGACACAAATATCCATGCCCGAGGAGGATTCGAACCCCCGACCGTAGTGGCCGTGCAGAACGTGACTGGCGCGCCGCAGACCGAAGTAATTATCTTGTAATAAGCTGTGTTTCTGTTTTTTAAAAAGCTATTTTAAATATTAGTTTAATAGAAAGATGACAGGCGTAACAGTCTAGAATGTCCTGTTCGCGCCAAAATGTAGCCCATATAATTACAAACATTTAGACGTTTGTTACTCCTGCCGCAGTCGGTCGAGCTAAGCTCCTCGGACCGTTTAACATCTTAGAGTCGAGCGAGAGACCTCAGACAGTTAACAACTATGTGAGTAGTGTTGAGCGCGTCAGACTGTTATCACCTAATACAGTTGTGGTTTTCTATAAAGAAACAGTGTACTACAAATAAAACATGACAACCCACTGGCATCCAGAAATTTCATTTTGTAATCAAAGCCTAGCCACATTATACTACTATTTCAGCCTCGCATCAAGAAACAACGTATCCACGACCTGATTGTTGATTCTGAGCAGGGGACAACAGCAGCAAAAGAAAATACCAGGTTAGTGAACAGAAACTCTCGTCTTCATACCTTGACGAAGTAGGAAGCAATACCGCCCCTCACGTGTAGTGCTTTTTTATATCAAGAACTAGTTGAAAACCCGGCGATGCCCCGGGTACTTATTTATTGCCGGCCGCGGAGGCCGAAGGGACTGAGGCGCTCCAGTCACGGTCTGCACGGCCACTACGGTCGGGGTTCGAATCCCCCCACGGGCATGGATATTTGTGCCGTCCTTAGTATAAGGTAGTTGATAAGTAGTTTGTAAGTTTATGGACTGATGACCCCGTAGTTAAGTCCCATAAGCTTAACAAACATTTGAACATTTTTTAACTTATTTATTTATACCTGTCATTTTTAGGTATATATTCATTTGTATAAGGCTACATGTCTGTAAAATCTCTTGGGAATACAATTAGTAGTAAATATGTAATAGATTAAAACTTGGTGCGTGATGGGACGGTTTTCCATGAACCTTACTGTTCATGTGCTCATATCTCATGAACTATGTGTCGTACTGTGATACAATTTAGAAGGTACATTCAACTATATGCGTGTATACTGTCTGCAAAATTTCTTGCCGCTACAATTTTTAGTGTATAAGTTAAAAATTGTAACGTCATACTGAGTGCCGTAGATTTAGTCCATGAACAGCGAAACGTTACTTTTTATGTGGTCATATCTCATGAACTACGTGTCGTACTGTGATACAATTTAGAAGCTACATTCAACTATATATGTGCACACTGTTTGTAAAATTTCCTGTCGCTACAATTTGTAGTGTTCAAATTATAAATTTTAATGTCATACCGAGAGTCGTAGTTTTACCCCATAAACAGCGGAAAAGTAGTAAGCTAGAAACTTTTTTCCGTTCATCATTTTACTATGGTTGCCAGCGAGAAAAAGTTTAATAAAGGTTTGAAATTATGTTTAAAGTTTATTGCAAGTCGCTAAGTACTGTAATTCCCATACAGTGTATTTCGAGAGTCTCGCCACATTATATGGCATTTTTTGCGATTTCTATTGGTTATGACATAATATCTTTTGAACCATGTGTCGTATGTGATTCTTAACCATGCAGCAATTGTTACCTCACGGTAAAAAATGTGTGTACCAAATTTGGTTGAAATCGGTCCAATGGTTTAAGAGAAAATGAGCAGCATTGTCGCAAAATGCAGCAGTTTTTCGCGCATCTCATTGTTTATGACGTCATATCCCGTGAACTATATATCGTATGTGATTATTACACTTACGGCGACCGTCCTCATGGATCAAAGCTTACGTGTACAAAATTTCATAAAGATTGGAACAAAACTGTAGATTTGTATGCTACACGTACAAACATACGGACACTCTGCTTTATATATTAGATAGAAATATTTGTACGAAGTGCCTTGGTAACAGGACCGAGGCTAAAAAAAAAAGAAAAAAAGTTGGAAACTTTCGACTTCAATTTTAAATAATTAACTTTCTCGAACTTTAAAGACAATGCCCGACCTTTTCCTCTCTTATCCCGCCTATTTCAAGATGGCGTCCATGTTCAGTATACACGTCACCCATACATTTCTGCAAAGTTTTTGAAGTAGAAGACGGTACTGCGACTTTTGAAGAAGCCGCCAGCGCACACATAAAGGACACTTGCTGTCAGCCAGTAGTTTGGCAAGTGTCTCGCCACTGCACGCGTGGGGCCGACTCGCGCAGCGCGAGTGAATCACGGCGTGGGACACTGTGCGATGGAATAAGACCGCCTGCCGAGCACCGCCCCCGATTTTAACGAGATCGTACGTCGTGCAGCGCTGGGGCCCAGGGGAGCCAGCCGTAAACAGCGCGCCGATAAGCCGACAAGTGTGTCCGCCCCGCCACGGCCCCAACAAACGCTTTATCGCGCAAGCTCTATTCTTGCCATTATACGAGCTGCGCTGTCCCTCCATGCACCCCCAATCTTCAACCAACCCCCCTCCCCTCACCCCTCTCAACGTGCCATTTGTATTCTCTTGGTCCGCAATCTGAGATTGGAAAACCAAAGAACTCAACACGAAACAGAAGATGGGATTTAAGCGTCCCGATTACGATGAGAACATGCCGGAACTAGGAAGGTTATCACCTACGCCCTCTTCTTATGAAAAATCGCAGTATGTGGAGCCTGTGATTCAGGATAACCTCTGGAAAACCTAGATCTGATCTGCTGTCCTCCATACTGAACGCTGAAGGCCTGTTACTTTGTAGAGTGAAGAATGATTTCTGGTACCTATGACCGAGCTTTTAGGTCGTCATACAGCCATATTTAATGCTGGAGTGCGCTATTTACATACAAAAAGAATTATGACACAACTGCTGACAGGTTGTGAAAGGACTCCATGTGGTGTGAAATAATTCGTGTAAAAAGTGTACTTACAGCTGAAGGATACATTATGTCAATACACATTTTTCACTTCCTCTACACAAATATTTCGTCAGTAGTTAATGTATTTTTTTTTTTTTTTATTTTATTACATATTATTTGATGTTTCCTCAATATGGTAGTCACACTTTTCAATGAAGTAGTGAGACTCAAACGTTAGTAACTGGAGATATTCAGGGTATCTGATGCATTTACATTGGAATATATACAGGGTGAGTCACGTAAGAATTAACATCCCTTTTATTTCGTGAATGATTACACAAACCGAAACGCGGTTTTCGGCACATGATAGCCCTTAAATGCAAGGGGTTGCATATTTGCAAAATCAGTTGTAATACTGTTTTATCCGCGTCTAGTGGAATTCTGTGAACAAACACGTTTTTATCAGATGCAGCAGAAAGTGTGTGTCGTGTTTTTTGTGCCGAGGTTGACTGCAGTGTGAACTTCTGTTAACATCTTTGCTTCTGTTTGAAGAAAACAGCAGATATTGCAGATTTTGACGTCTTGTTTTCCATATAAAGACCCAGTTTCGGAAGGAGAAAAAAAATCACACCAATTAAGTCAGGTATGGAGAACCATAAGCACAAAAATTTGTTTATACTATAAAACTTTGAAAATTATATATCAAGTTTCTGCTGTATGTCGCATATTTACTTTTTTTTTTAAAGCTAGCAACATAGGATTTTTTTTACTATTTTTCCGTTTATTTGTACAACTTATAAAACACAAAAATAATTTTTTATTAGAATTTAAAAAAATCATGTATTTAAGAGATAAAGAATCGATGGGTACATGTATTTTTGTTTGATGAAAAGTTTTATCACCGGTATCAATGCGACTGCATTTTAGTCCCTATCTATTTTCCTTTGGTCATTAATAAGAATGATGAAAATTAGATGGGTACATCACGCAACTAATGAGGAGGTGCTTAACTGAATTGGGGAGAAAAGAAGTTTTTGGCTAAGAGAAGGGATAGACTGGAAGGACACATTCTGTTCTGAGACATCAAGGAATCGTCAACGTAACATTAGGGGGAAGTGTGTGGGGTAAAAATAGTAGAAGGAGACCGAGGGACTAATACAGTAAGCAAAAAGGATGTAAGTTGCCGTACTTATTCTCAAATGAAGAGACTTGCACAGGACAGGGTAGCGTGGAGAGCTGCATCAAATCAGTCTACGGTCTGAAAACCACAACAACAACATTAATAAACTGGATTTTCTTTCGTTTGCTGCTGCATAAAAAGTGCCCTCATAACCTCGCTTCGTCGTTTAGGTGCTAAACAGCACAGCAGACAGCTCTAGAGATTTGGTGCTAACGTCTAAACGAAAACGACCACTGGACAAAGACGAGATATAGAAAAACACGCCATGGACGCTACAGTAAACCCACAAGTCTCGAGCAGTTCACTGAAACAAGAAATCTATGGTGTAGAAACGGCTTACGTTTCGGCTCTGGAAGTCATTGCACTAATGGCCACTCCGGGTAGTTACTCCTACTTCTTTTACGATAGGTACTGTTTACAGTTGCTTGGCATGAACCTATTGTGCTCACTTTTTTTACATAGTAGTTTTCTAATGCAGATAATGTGCTCCGCATTGTAATACTTGGTTTTTCTTTACCTATCTTGTAATACACGAAGCCAGAGCTTAACTCAGTCTTATGATCACTGATGCTATAAGCTAATGATTCGAAAAGTTCCGGACTGTTTTATCCTAGGAGGTCTAAGGCCATTACGAATCTATCTACTCCGCGTAATTTTCGGAACAGACGTTCTGAATAAAGTCACATCTACATCTACACCTTCATCTGATCACATGACTGAATGAATCTCCCATTCTATATATCGCTCGTTGGTCACCGCCTAATACAACAGCATTCATAAAATTCTGTATGTTCGTCTTCCACAATCTGCCTGCGTGAGAATTAGCATCCATTAAGACCAATCCCTCACCGAAATGTTACCGCCAAACGGGGTGATTTCGGACATCGCGGTGATTTCGGACGATATGGTTTATCTTCTCTTTCCCGCTGCATAGCAACGACTTAGCGCTGCTTACTTTATGCACGAATCTGTAATTCCCGCGCACCCGCATTTGGATCGATTGTTTGCTGACGCAATAATCAGTCTGACAGTCTCATTTTCGAAAGTTCTCGCTGTGTTTTGGAGCGGAAACTTTCTGTTGTTGCAACTGACGGAAAATTATTCTAACTTGAGTTGCTGACGAGATCAGTAGGCTGCGGCATTGTGAGAAGTTTTGTACCAGTTTGTTGCGAGTTTTGTGCCAAGTTTCATCAAAGTAACGGAGGTTTTTTTCGAAATTATGTACTTTTGTGGAGTGATTTCGAAAAATGCCGAGAATGTATAAAAGTAAGAAAGGTGTTCAATATCGATCTAATTATGACCCGGAAATTTTAATGAAAGCAGTTCGAGATATTCAGTGTGGCAAATTAACGTATAGAAAAGCCTTTAATACCTTATCTTACTAGTTATCCCTTATTTTAAAGATAGACGTTCTTAAAATATGTCAAAAGTCACTAGAATCGAACAGAAAGTAAGTCAATTTGCGTTCGAAAACACCCCATACACTTCGAAACACCGGACAGAGATTGAAAATACACATGTTTCCGTAATCACCCCACTCTTAGTGGTGATATCGGACACATTGTCTGTCTTAGGCAAGAGTACATGCACATGGACGTTGTGTTTCTAGGATATTTTATTGATTATACCTAGGCCCCACCACTTCCGTATAAACAATTAAATCTGACAAAACCTACGAAAGTTGTAGTGAAAATAATCTCAAAACTGTCCGAAATCACGCCGTTTGACGGTACCAATATAGTTGCATTATACGTCGGAGGATGCCTTCCCTGTACATTATAGCCATTATAGCCGTTTGATTGCCTTCTACGACCACCCCTAAAACATCAAGGAACTGCCACAAGGCTGCACTCTCTGGACAGTGTGTCTAACAAGGGGACCCAGGAATGGAACCAACGGAATTACAGTCTCGTGCAGCTGAACATTTGCGCTAAGTCGTTGGTATGCAGCGGGAAACATAAGATAAACCATATCGTCCGAAATCACCCCGATGTCCGAAATCACTCGGTATGACGGTAACATTTCGGTGAGGGATTGGTCTTAATGGATGCCAATTCTCACGCAGGCAGATTGTGTAAGAGGGGCATACATAATTTTATGAATGCTGTTGTATTAGGCGGAGACTTCAACCAGCGATATATAGAATGGGAGAGTATGTCGCAGGTATGATGTGAGGGTGCTTGGTCCCTTGCAGGAGACCCGGGTTCGAAACGTGGCCGCAGAACAGTTTTTAAAAATTGTAATTTCTACTTTTCATATTTCAAAAAAAAAAAAATAAATAAATAAATAAATAAAAAAAATAAAAAATAAAAAATAAAAAAATAATTACGCAAGAAAAAGATATATAGAAAGAAAAACAAAAATAATGAAAAGTCAAACGATTAATAAAATAACCAAGAAAATAAAAAAATAAAAAATCTTTCCCTTCGGATCATTTATTTTTTACTTTTCTTCATTTCCCTTCTTTTATTGTGCATAATTATATGCCTTTATACCCACTCCTATGTCACAGCTTGAGTAAACAGTCAGGATAATAGCAAATAACACAGCAGCATCTGATTATTTTACTTATTGCGCAGTGTTATTTACTCACTGTCGCCATCGTCACTATCTTTAACACCTGTACAAAATCCTGGGTGATAATTGCCATAGAAGCAGCGAAAACACAGAACATTGTAACACCACGCACATCCAATAAATGCTACCGCTTTACAGGCGCAAGGTGTTTTCATCAGCGATACTGCAAAACACTGGTCGTTCACATTCAAAAACAATGTTCGGTCGTTATTTCATTGCGACGCAAACCAGGAACTGTTTCCCAAATATTATAGGTATTTACAAAAGACTGTTTACTGATTTCGAAATATCCTTCAATCGCCTTAAAAGTGTACTTCGAAAAAACAAAATGAATAAAATAATCGTCGCGCAATATATAAAATATTGAGCGAATGTTACATGTTTTTATCCTGACCATTTACTGCAAACGTTTCCATAAGAATGGTTATAAAAATACATAATTATGCACAATCATCGGAGAGGTGTGAAAAAGTAATTGACCCATCTCGGACTTGAACCCAGGTTGCCTGCATTGCAGTCTTGCATATTGCCGATTACACCACGCTGTCTCGCTGAGCGGTAACCTCCATGTATAAGTAGACACGTTACGCGAGGTAATTTTCTGCGAATTTGATCTCGATTTTCTTAGAAATCAAGGCCAATTGGAACAAATCGTTTTAGCTTGATGGCCTGGAGGAATTCCCTCGCAACATACCTACGACCCATCAAATTCCGTTGGTACCATACTTGGTGTTCCCCTTGTAACACATTCAGGTTCATCACGCTGCCTCCGCTTTTGGGGCCGTCTGTACCGCGCTTCATGGTGTCTAGCTAACAAAGCTGGATCTGGCTAGTGAAGTTGCATGTCGTGCGGCCTATTACGTACAGTATGAATCGGAAAGAACGCTTTATTCATCATGGAGGCGTCCAGCTGAAATCCGTAAGTGGCGGTCATCAGCTACTATAGCCTTTGGTTGGCCAGAATGAGGGAAGTAATCACCGGTACCTGTACCTCTATACCTCCTCCGTATACAAACAACATCGCGCGGTTCCGTCTAGAAACTTCATGAGAGTCTCTCCTGACACAAATTAACAATGCGGATACCATCAAATTTCGGGACCTGACTTTCTACGCGTGACAGAACAACAGTGTACTTCATTACTGTTGCTATTACTGGAAATGGTCGTCCGTCTATCCACGTGCCGAGGTGGAGTAGCCGAGCGGTCTAAAGCGTCTCGCTGCGGAGCGCGCCGTTGCTCGCCGTGGAGGTCAGAGTTCTCCCTGGGACATGGGTATGTGTGTTGTCCTTAGGTTAGTTACCTTAGTTTAAGTAGTTTGTAAGCTACGGACTGATTACCACGCAGTTTGGTCCGATAGAATTACAAACATTTCTATCCACGTGTTTGCCCTTCGCACATGGGACAGTAATTATCAGTTACTGTCACGCGTGTGAATCGCACACTCACATGGATAACCAAGAACTGCTAATTCCAGTGAAATGCATCCTCATTCTTAACATATATTACCTGATAAAAGTCTCTGATTTGGCTTGAAGATGACCCTACTGGAGTGTTGAAACCGGTTGTGAAATAAAAGTCAAAACTTACGGCTTCTGGTATTAATTTTTTTTTTTTTTTTTTTTCAATCACATCTAAAGCGAAGTCTGGTTATTTCACTGCCAGGCAGTGGCAGCTGGTGCTTCAGATGACTGGGGGTTCACTTATTTTAGTGCCGGATCTTGATAGTGGCGACGCCCTCCCCCACCCCCTCCCTCCCTCCCGCTCGGCG
This sequence comes from Locusta migratoria, assembly GCA_026315105.1. Lineage (NCBI taxonomy): Eukaryota > Metazoa > Arthropoda > Insecta > Orthoptera > Acrididae > Locusta > Locusta migratoria. The sequence continues at coordinate 367,519,401 of CM048745.1, read as the reverse complement.
TCCAGAGAGACAATACAATTTGGCGCACCTCTGCGCCAGGGGAAAGCGCTCCGGTTTCCCTCCCCCTCCCCTTTTAGATCTATTTTCGTTAAAAGATTTGCAGAATTTCTTACCTGGGTTTGTTTGCACTTGCTTCTACTCGAGCTGAGGCGTCAGCCTACCAAGCTTCTTCATTTCACACTTTTCTTCCAAGCTTAAAGCCGAGAAATTTGTTTCTAAAAGATACTGAACGTCGTTCATTTTTCGTGATAATAAACACTAGGAAATTTTGAATATGCACATACACACTAAACACAGAAAGTACATGGTTACACTATAAAGAGCCTGTAACAAAATGAATGTTACGATGAAGTGATAAACTACCTTCGGGTCACGTCACACTGTGAGCAGCACCCCCTCCTAACCTTGTGCATGCGCAAAGGATGCTCTCTCCCACATCTTTTCAAATAGGTAAATATTTGTTACCCTCAAAATAGCGACACATTTGCAAAAAGGTCCAACGATATGTCGCAAGTAACAATAAGAAAAGGCATTGTTGTTCCCGTATCTGTTAAAAAGAAGATTGGGTTTTAAAAAATTGTTTGCAGTCGGTCTCGAACCCAATACCTTGGATACCGCTACGCAATGCCGCTACCCACATGGCTGTTCTTGCTAGGTGGAGAGTTGTGAATTACTCATGATCGGATCTTCCGAAGGCTTTTACAGTTGATGCGTCTTTAATTTATAGTTATAAGATATATTTACCCAATATGACGTGTTTTTCATGAATCTTCAATGCGCCAAAAACAAATAGGAAGGTCTGGTGTTGCCTTCATGGAGAATTTGCTCATGCGCAGGACGAGGTGCGCAGTGCAGTAGCTCTATTGTCTTGCTTCGGAAGCATTCGTGTGTAACCGTAAGAGTTCCAGAAATCAAGAGCTAGTGTCTCTAAAGGCAATGTTAAAAACGGCGTTTGACCTCATCATCCCTACCCCGGGAGCGATCATAAGCTGTCAGAAGAGAATTTGAACCTCAGCCGCGCATGCGCCTCGAAACGCTGCGGCCACTATAGCCTATATTAGGCGGCCGCGCTACGACTCGTATATGTGCTGTTTTCGCCGCGTAAAACGTTTCTCATGCGATAAAAAAATGAAGATGTTTGTGAAATGGTTATATATGATAAATATGATAGTTTAAAAACACTTTTAATTTTGTTAATAAAACCCCTGTGGGTATTGGACCGCATCGTCAATATATCAAATGTTTCACCGATGTTTCGGCCACTATTGCGAGCGGCCTTCTTCTAGGTGTCACGTTTACTGCTGGATGAGGGGGGTCTCAAATATTAAGTGTTGCCAGTTATGACTGGTAGATTCACACCTCTTTTATTGGTATTTATTTCTTCCTATTGGTGGTGTCTATGAAATTGGCTGTGAGTGCAGCCAGGTATACATTGGAGAAACTGGGTGGCCGATTAACACAAGAATAGCCGAACACGAGGGGTACATTCGGCTGGGACAACATACGAAGTCGGCAGTAGCTGAGAGTGTGGCAAACAGATAGGTTTTCAGGAAGTCACTGTACTGGCAAAACAACCCCTCACTTTGAAGAGGAAAATCAGGGAAGCAATAGAAATAGCCAAGCGACCCGGAAATATGAACAGAGAAGACGGGTATAGACTCCCGGCATCTTGGCTGCCAGCAGTAGCAGCGCTTCGCGACGACACCACGCGCAGTGCAGTCCTTAGGGGCCCGCATAGCCCGGAGACAACAGAGACCGCGCATACACAGAGCAAACAGCACCCTGTAGCCGGCGCTAGGCGTCAGTGCTCCGTCATTGCTACTGCCGCGGTGGAGTAGCCGAGCGGTCTAAGGCGCCTCGCTGCGGAGCGCGCGGTTGCTCGCCGTCGGAGGTTCCAGTCCTCCCTGGGGCATGAGTGTGTGTGTGTGTGTTTGTCCTTAGGTTAGTTTACCCAGGTTTAAGTAGTTTGTAAGCTACGAACTGATGACCACGCAGTTTGGTCCGATATATTTACAAACATTTGAACATTTCATTGCTACCACCCCCTTCTCATTGGACAGTTTCAACCAATAGCAAACGTCAATGTAAACACCAATAGGAAGAAATAAAGCAAACACCAATACAAGAGGGCTGAAACCAGCAATCATAAATGGCAACATTTAGTATTTAAGACCCCAGCTTTCCCTCATCCAGCAGTAAACTTGACACCCAGAAGGAGGCCGCTTGCATTAGTGGCCGAAACGTCGGTGAAACATTTGATATATTGACGATGCGGTCCAATCACCAGAACAATTTTATCAACCACGACAACGGCCGCGGAAGCCTTCGTTTACTTTTCATCTTATTTATTTACTTTCTTTTCATGACGAGCTTATTTTCGGGGATGTTAAACACATAAGACGGGTCGCCACTGCTACCAGGCATGTCTTATTGCATTTGTAAGAGAGAGAGTGAATATCGTTTATTAAATTTTCTATGAAAGATCTCTGGCAGTAGAGATCCGCAAATGCAAGTTAAAACGCTCACTGCTACTCTAAATTACTTTGCGAGTGGTCGCAGCACTTGCGCAATGGAAATTTATCTAACTCCTCACTTCTTGATCGAGCAGCCAATGTTTTAACAAACACAAAATTAATTTTACAAAAGGAATAGATAATTAAACATGGGAAAGGGAGCATGAAATTATAAAGCAGAGGATTGATCATCATCTATTCAATGAAATGTACAATCAAATAAATGTGGTATAATAATAATTTCGTGTGGCTCATTGGCCTGGTGCAAGTCTTTCAATTGGACGTCACTTCGGCGACTTCCTTGTCCCTAGCCAGTTATCCAACCAGGGAAAGGGGTACCTACAGCTTAATGTGGAATCCAAACCACGTGTCGTTTCTGGCGACTCCTCACATCATTGAGAGGTGAAGGATGGGTTAAAGTGCAGACTGAAAAAATCCGAGGTCCAACCGGGTTTTGAACCCGCGACCCGTCAGTTTCCAGTCGAGCACTTTAACCCAAGACCACCGGGCCAGTAAGCACAATAAAGCACTCACCTTGCACAAAAGCGAATTAAATCTTAAAGTTACTGCCTGTAATAAAATTGTTTCTGCCCTTTATATATGTATGGAGGTAATGTGGGGAGTAAATTTGCAAATACATACTGGATAAAGGAAAGCACATTCATTCACTCACAGACACCGGCATAATGCTTGCGACACTTTACTCATGTGGGAACACTTGATAGCAGTGGCGAAACGAAGCATCAGCAGTGTTTTGATAAGATGTCGGGTGTCTTCAAGTATATTTAAAATCAAACTATGCATCAAACGAACTCATAAAGCAGTGGCATACTATCCTTAAGTACCATGTGGTGTGTGAGCACAGTGAATTACATAGAATGTATAAAAGAAATTAATTTAGAATAAGCAAGTGAAGCGCTCACGAGAATTCATATGGAAGAAAGTTAGTATCAGTAAAAGCATGGCTGAAGGCCGAAGTAATGACCGTTATAAAAGCAAATCGTGCAATTGGTCATCCCAAGATAGGAAAGACGGAATTAACCAACAAATTTCGATAAACAATTTAGTATGCTCGTGGAAACAGACATCACTCGAAAACGTAAGTTAAAATCAACAAGGAATTCAAACATACTAAGTTTACACAAGGCTGTAGGCCATACATGTGTCTTCTAATTTGAGAAAACTGGACACAAAATCAACACCGGAATGAAAATGCAATTACTAAATTTACACTGAATTACTCGAGTTCTGTAAATTAAGAAACACTTCACCTTGGCCGGCCGCGGTGGCCGAGGGGACTGCGGCGCGTCAGTCGTGGCCTGCACGGCCACTACGGTCAGGGGTTCGAATCCCCCCTCGGGCATGGATATTTGTGCCGTCCTTAGGATTAGCTAGTTCATAAGTAGTTTGCAAGTTTAGGGACTTATGACCCCGTAGTTAAGTGCCATATGCTGTACAAACATTTTTGAACTTCACCTTGCATAGCGAAAGAATTACTCAAGAAAAACTATCACTGATAAACCAGGACTGCCTGGTCACAAAGAAAGTAAAGTTCTACAGCATGCCATCCCCTCAGCATGATTCGGCGATATACTCACTTTAGCAGACGCAGCAAGAGTGAACCCTGAGGCCATGGGAAAAGCCTTACCCTCCACCCACCGAATGTAAAGCGCGCTCAAAACGATGCAGAGTGCGTTCAGAGCCTACTGTCTATCAATCACCCACTACCTGAAGAAGATAAAACCCTCTACTAAAGCTCCTGAGAGGTCTCTTTTGTCACCACTTTCGTCCATGATCATGTTGGTACTACACTAAGAACAGGCCACCTCGCCATCTTGCCAAGTAAGCTTGTCTCTGGCCACCCAGCACACGGCAGTGCAGACGACATATGAAGCCATGTGTTCTTAACTGAAGTAAGCAAAGCCTGAAGCGCGAGACGGCGACTGTTAGCCATTACACGCCAGTTAGTATTAAAAGCAATCTTCAACATTTATACGAACACATAGGTTCAATCACACGGGTGGAAACATATACAGGGTGTTACAAAAAGGTACTGCCAAACTTTCAGGAAACATTCCTCACACACAAAGAAAGAAAATATGTCATGTGGACATGTGTCCGTAGACGCTTAATTTCCATGTTAGAGCTCATTTTATTACTTCTCTTCAAATCACATTAATCATGGAATGGAAACACACAGCAACAGAACGTACCAGCGTGACTTCAAACACTTTGTTACAGGAAATGTTCAAAATGCCCTCCGTTAGCGAGGATCAGTGGCGACGCTAGATGAAAGCTGGGCGTCGGCGAACTCGTCTTTGCGAGGCCCTTTCATTTTTTCAGTCAAGAAGGAAATGTTAAATAAAATGAGCTGAATTATACACCAATAATCATTAGGCTATACTAAAATTTTATTAGTATAATATACAAGTATCATTGCAGTGACAAACATTAAATTTTCGCCTCACTGAATTGTTTTATGATCACATCGTAATTACTACTAGCCACTATTTCGGCTTCGATTGACAGTACTGACAACGCAGATAGTCTTTCTTGGCTCATTGTGCTTCTCGAGTAAGTCTTAATCAATTTTAACTTTGAGAGGCTGTACTGACTCGAACTGTGAGCACGAATCTTTTTGTTATATAAACATTTGGATATACTTCTTACAAATTGTTTTCTAAAATGCACTGAAGAAGTTGTTTTGCAAGTATTTAACTAAAAATTGCATCAATGCTGCACTCATACGGAAATAAATACGGACAACTAAATAGCTGTCGGCCAGGAATAGCCGAGCACACTAAGGCGTTATACCACGGTGAGCGAGATCGCTCCCGTCGGGGGTCAAATCCGACCCTTTGGTACAGATCTTGTATTCGTCCTATGGTTAAGTTAGATGTAGGTCGTCGCTACATAACCTAGCAGTTGAAAAGCGCCTTTAAACATAGAACTAAAATTTTAACAATGTTTCGCGAGGCCCCCTCAGGCGCGAGGCCGTCAGCGGTTGCCGACGTCGCCAACGCCTAGCGCCGCCACTGGCCAGGATACGTGCATCCACAGTCCGTTGCATGTGCTGATGCAGCCCTAGAGAATGGCGTATTGTATCACAGCCATCCACAATACGAACACGAAGAGTCTCTACATTTGGGGTTGCGTAGACAAGAGCTATCAAATGCCCCCATAAATGAAAGTCGAGAGGGTTGAGGTCAGGACAGCGTGGAGGCCATGGAACTGGTCCGCCTCTACCAATCCATCGGTCACCGAATCTGTTGTTGAGAAGCGTATGAACACGCCGTGCAGGAGTTCCATCGTGCATGAACCACATGTTGTGTCGTACTTGTAAAGGCACATGTTCTAGCAGCACAGGTAGAGTATCCCGTATGAAATCATGATAACGTGCTCCAGTGAGCGTAGGTGGAAGAACATGAGGCCCAATCAAGACATCACCAACAATTCCTGCCCAAACGTTCACAGAAAATCTGTGTTGATGAAGTTATTGCACAATTGCGTGCAAATTCTCGTCAGCCAAAACATGTTGATTGTGAAAATTTACAATTTGATCACGTTGGAATGAAGCCTCATCTGTCGCATGCCAACACAAACACGGAAGTCAACATTAGCTTTTTTCAATGGGGCCAACTGGCGGTCAATCGAAGAAGTATAGTACATACTAACGAAACAATTGAGTATTTTGACAATTGTCTGCACGAATTATTTCAATTTACATTTCAAGAGAAATACTGAAATGAGCACTAACGTGGAAATTACGCGTTTCCGGACACATGTCCACATAACATATTTTCTTCCTCTGTGTGTGAGGAATGTTTTCTGAAAGTTTGTCCGTACTTTTTTGTAAAATCCTGTATAAACATGGGGCACTGATCATTAATAAAGGAATAAAATAATTGTCATAAAAATAGACAATATTAATGGCGGAGAGCCGGCCGCGGTGGCCGAGGGGACTGAGGCGCTCCAGTCACGGTCTGCACGGCCACTACGGTTGGGGGTGGATGGATATTTGGCACGGATATTTGTGCCGTCCTTAGTCTTAGTTAGTTCATAAGTAGTTTGAAAGTTTAGGAACTGATGATCCCGTAGTTAAGTCTCTTAAACTATACAAACATTTGAACATTTGAATGCCGGAGAAACACTTAAAAGTAATGAATAAAACAAAATGGAACACGACCACACATTCAGTGGACGTGTTTCAAGAGTAACCTTTAGCAACTTTTAACCCGAGGCTTCTGGTCACCCACAGAAACACCATGAGGCCTATGCCAATTTCATTTTCTACTAATTTCCGCACTTTTATTTTCTTCAGTCATTGTAATATATCATTTTGAGCAATGCACAGTCCATCACGAGGAACAGCAGCAGATATTTTACCACCTGTTACTCACAGGTGTGAGAAAAACTTCACGTCTTCGCGTCACATCTGCCTGACAGTTCAGAACGCGTATCTCACAGCGCCTATCGCCGGACTCGGAGCCTTGAACGTAGAGGTGGGTCGGGGAGGGGGGGTGGGGAGGGGAGAGAGACATTCTGCATTGTGTCCTCCAGTTCCCTAGGAGGGGTGGGGGGGAGGTATGGACGAGCGCCCAATCGGAAGGCGGCCAAACAGCGCCCGCCGCCCGCCGCGGGCTGCGCTGGACGCGCGCCACCTCGCGTTTTATCGATAAATCGAAGTGCTGCGCCGATTAACGTCCGCAGCGCGCACCGGCCGGCGCGGCGTCCACTCGGGAAACCGCGTTAAAACGACCAGGAGCGCCAACTGCGCGGAAAAGGAGAAAATAAAAGCCGCCGCGGGCGAAAAAAACCGGCCGCACAAAAAGGGGGCCGCGGAAAATCTCCCTTCATAAAACGATAAAAATCGAACGCTATTCAATTCACCGGAGCAATATTATATTTTCCACCAAATATGAAGTTTTACGGTTCCGCTGGGATGTGGTCCGGGAGCGGACAGTGCGCGGGTAGATGAAGGCTTCGTCGCGCTTTTCCCGCATTTTACGACGCCTGCCTTCCCGGTTCACGACTGTCCGCCACAAAGGCTTCTCCCCTTGCTGAAAAGAGCCGTCGCGGCCGCGTCCAATTCGGTAAATACACAGGCGCCGTAGCGCCGGCTTAGGCGCGAGAGCTTATCCATCCGTAAATTTAAATTACGTTAGCCCAGTGACTCAACTGCAGGTGTTTCCCATATTTCGGAAGTAAAATACCAAAGCAGCTCTTTTTGCACTTAAAGCCTGGACTAGGTTCCTTTGGAGATGTCCTGCTGATATGAAATAACTGTGAATCTACAAGGTGTTACAAAAAGGTATGGTCAAACTTTCAAGAAACATTCCTCACACACAAAGAAAGTTCAAATGTTTGTAAATATTAGGGGACTTAACTACAGGGTCATCAGTCCCTAAACTTACAAACTACTTATGTATTACTTACGAACTAGGACGGCACAAATATCCCCGACCGTAGTGGCCGTGCAGACCGTGACTGAAGCGCCTCAGTCCCCTCGGCCACCGCGGCCGGCCACAAAGAAAGAAAATATTTTATGTGGACATATGTCCGGAAATGCTTAATTTCCATGTTAGAGCTCATTTTAGTATTTCTCTTTAAATGTAAATTGAAATAATTCGTGCAGACAATTGTGAAAATACCCAATTGTTTCGTTAGTATGTACTGTACTTTCTCTATTCACGCCATCAACAAAGATTTTCTGTGAACGTTTGGGCAGGAATTGTTGGTCATGTCTTTATTGGGCCTCATGTTCTTCCACCTACACTCACTGGAGCACGTTATCATGATTTCATACGGGATACTCTACCTGTGCTGCTAGAACATGTGCCTTTACAAGAACGACACAACATGTGGTTCTTGCATGATGGAGCTCCTGCGAATTTCAGACGTGTTCGTACGCTTCTCAACAACAGATTCGGTGACCGATGGATTCGTAGAGGCGGACCAATTCCATGGCCTCCACGCTCTCCTGACCTTAACCCTCTTGACTTTCATTTATGGGGGCATTTGAAAACTCTTGTCTACGGAACCCCGGTACCAAATGTAGAGACTCTTCGTGCTCGTATTGTGGACGGCCGTGATACAATACGCCATTCTCCAGGGCTGCAACAGCGCATCAGGGATTCCATGGGACGAAGGAATGTCCTCGCTAACGGAGGACATTTTGAACATTTCCTGTAACAGTATCTGAAGTCACGCTGGTACGTTCTGTTGCTGTGTGTTTCCATTCCATGATTAATGTGATTGGAAGAGATGTAATAAAATGAGCTCTAACATGGAAATTAAGCGTTTCCGGACATATGTCCACTTAACACATTTTCTTACTTTGTGTGTGAGGAATGTTTCCGGATTGTTTGGCCGTATCTTTTAGTAACACCCTGTATGAACAGAAGAAGTACGGGAAGTAAACAAAATAATTTTAACACCGAGCAGCATATTACGTCATGTTGCAAGTTGGTATCACTGCGTGCGTCTTAATAGTCTTGGTTTAGGTTTGAACACGACTCGAAATATTCCAACACTTTACGCCACAGTTCGGGAAATCTCATGTGTCATTAAGTTAAAAATCCCTTAACAAAAGTATAGACATCGACTAAAATAAATATCCCATTGTACAAACTCATCAAATAGAGCTTACCTTAGGACAGCACGTATTTAACACAAAAACGAGGCCACAGCTTCTAAGCAGTACAACATCTGATGATGGATTTGTGAAAAGAATCCGAAACCGGTCCTGGTTAAAATAAATAAATTATTTTATATCCATACTTGTGGTTGGTAGCTGTTTTTCATTTCAAAAAATAATCTCAGGATGTTTGATCGGCATGAGATCTAGTTACTTTTGTTAGTACTATAGAAACTATATATCTTTATAAGGTAGTGTTCATTAATTTGTCACTGTACGGCTGTTATAAGGTGTACCCACATCGCATATGACGCGGCATCCGTTTCTGAGGTTTTCAAATTCGATGGCAAATGAATTAGTTTTCGCACCTGCACGCAAGCCATCATTCTCCGGAATCATAACTCCATTTACGTTGAAACACGTGAGCAAGCACTTAACCCTTTCCTACCCAAGCTCTCTAGTATTCGAGCTCATAACTTCATATTTGGTTACATTACTACCTAGCGAAGAAAAGCACATTAGAGTATTCAGACATTTTTCTTTTCCTTATTTGACGCAAAAAATTAAATTTAAAAAATGAGACTTCAGAGTCCCACAGTGCATAATTCTATTACGAGACATTATGAAATGCTTATCTATCTTTACACTAGATTTACCAGCAATAAACAGCAGAGTTTTTACTTCGAAATTTCTGAACCGTATTCATATTTCGTAATTCGTAAACAAAAGAAAACAAAGCTACAACCACTTATTAATGACACCTATCAACAAAGACAACTACAAAAGTAACATGCACAAAATGACTTTGACACACTGTCGGTACTAAAACTTGCAGGCGCAGGTTTGAACGCTATACAAATACAAAGAGCTCTATACCTTGAGTAACATCAGTTCCATTAGCTAAAACAATACAAAGTCAAATTACTAACGTCAGAATACACACAACAGCGTCTTTTTGCGACAACAAATTTCGCCTGACGAAATCGTGTTCACAGACTTAAGACAGGTAGTTCTCTACTGTTCTCTGTGAGCAGAGATGATGAAAAATCTCGGTCAGCAAGCTTCATATGAACGAGTCCTTATTTCTACACGCAAAAATAGTCTATGCGTCCACACGTACTATAAAAAAATGAAGAAACTCTTCTTTAACCTATATCTAACCTTCTAGGCATAGGTTAAACAAGAAGTCTTTTTTTTCCAGTACGTGAAGGCGCGCATCTTCTGAATCTCCGGTTAAGAAACACGCAGCATCTCATTGGCTGACAGCTAGCGAGTGTTCATTGGCCAATAGCCAGAGGCAATTTCTGTGTGTCGAAAGAAGACTCGTTTCATATGATACATTAGAGGGAAACTAAAGTGCCATCAGCACCACAAGTCGGATATCAGTTTCCACTTTAAAATTTTGGTTGGAGCTTCAATTTCGTTGTATGACGCTGGAAATGGGCAAGTCCCATTGGGCAGGCGCTATGCTACTCCTTACTCGTAGCACAGATGCCAAGTTTTCAACGTCAAATGAACGATTGCCAACCACAGACCAACTTTTAAACTGACGTTCTAATAAATGCACCACAGTAGGTGTCAACGTCATTTAGTGCTCTTCGTTGGACCTTGGAACCCGGAATTACTTTTTCATGATATGACATTGATTTTTTTTTTTTTTTAGTTATTCGACTGAAGATGAGTCTAATTGACGTGTAATAAGATCCTCAAGAAAAACAGCTAGCGGAATATCGGATTCTCATCCAGTTTCATTACGTTTTTAACACTTCTAACTGTTTATCTGCTCCTTTTAGACTGTACAATAAAAGGAACTATGAAATACGGACTTAAATCTCATCTAGAGCGGACATGGCCAACATTTCCGCCCGCGCCCCGCGGGCGAAGTACACTCTAGTTGACCGCCGCGGCCGCGACCGTGTTTCGCTAGTGCCTCCCACGCCGCTGCGCACAGTGCGCGGGGCAGGGGGCAGGGGCGCGGCAAAGGCCGCCGTGGGCGGCACGAGGGCACGGCAAGGGCCATGCTTGGTCTACCGGGTATTTCATCTGCAACAACAGGAATTAGTAAATAAGTAAGAGATTTCAATTACGATTCTGTCCAATTCCCGAGCTTTCACTCGACCTGTGATCTGGTGACGGGTGATGAACTACATCTAGTATGAGTAGTGTGGCTGTAATTTATTAAGACCATTTAATCACCATTTATTTTGTTTGTTAGACACTTAATTCTTGATTAACTGTTTTCCTTGTTTCGTCTAAATATTGTTTCCAAACTTTTTAGCTGTTATTCTGCTATGTGAACACGAATGAAAGAGCTTATTTGCAAATCAGTTGATATTTATGTCGATATTCATTGCAGTTCATTTTGAAGAGTATTATGCGAGCAACATTTGAAATACGAGGGTTGTAACTTAAATAGCAGCAATACTTCTGTGGAGACACTATGCAATGGAATCTACTGTTGTCGCTGATAGCACACGTTGTTGACATACCTACCTTACCTCCGAGCAAATGGACTCGCCCGTCCCACAACACCGACATGTGCAAAATCGAGGAAAACACAGTCACTTGTGAGCGAGCGGACTGACGTACGGTGTCACTATAATGAAACTTTCACTCTGCAACGGAGTGTGCGCTGATATGAAACTTCCTGGCAGATTAAAATTGTGTGCCGGAACCGGGACTCGAACCTGGGACCTTTGCCTTTCGCGGGCAAGCGCTCTACCGACTGAGCTACCCCGACACGACTCACGATGCCGCCTCACAACTTTACTTCCGCCAGTACCTCGCCTCCTACTTTCCAAACTTCACAGAAGCTCTCTTGCAAACACGCAAGACTAGCACTCCTGGAAGAAAGGATATGGTGGAGACATGGCTTAGCCACAGCCTAAGGGATGTTTCCAGAATGAAACTTTCACTCTGCAGCGGAGTGTGCGCTGATATGAAACTTCCTGGCAGATTAAAATTGTGTGCCGGAACCGGGACTCGAACCTGGGACCTTTGCCTTTCGCGGGCAAGCGCTCTACCGACTGAGCTACCCAGACACGACTCACGATGCCGCCTCACAACTTTACTTCCGCCAGTACCTCGCCTCCTACTTTCCAAACTTCGGTAGAGCGCTTGCCCGCGAAAGGCAAAGGTCCCAGGTTCGAGTCCCGGTTCCGGCACACAATTTTAATCTGCCAGGAAGTTTCGGTGTCACTATGTTTTAGAAACAGAGTCGGATCAAGACTGAATGTGCCAGAGTCGTACAGCAAGACAGTGGCATCAAGGTCTTCAAGAGCCGTGCGTGGCATTGGTATTGCCGTACAGAACAGCGGCACGTTGGGTAAAAGCCTTCAACGAGAGTCGGCAAACTGTGGGAGACATGCATCGCGCAGGTCGTCCTAGCGTCTCTGAAGAAGAAGTGCATACTGTTGCCGCTTTAGTGAACAGTGATCACCGCCAGACGGTTCGCGAGCTTGCCAACGAAACCGGATTAGCGCTTGCTATTGTACTTCGCATCCTGAAGGAAAGCCCGGGCATGCCAAGAATTGCATCACGATGGGTTTCACATGAATTGACGTCCGTATCGTAATACTGGATGAGTCATTGGCCACATCGGACGAGCCAAAACCGAAAAGCCAATCCAACGAATGGTGTCATAATGGTTCGCCGTGAAAGTCGAAAATGCGTCAGAGCCCCAGTATGGTGAAAGTTAAGGCGATTCTCGTGTACTTCTGTGATGGTGTTATCCTTACGCAAGACGCTCCTCCATGGTAGACAGCCAATGCACAGTATTATTGTTGGTTTTTGGATCATCACCGTCCGGCTTTGCAGAAGTGGCAATACTTTTTGCGCAACCCACTCATCATTTTGCAGAACAATGCGCGGGCGCATACAGCGCAAGCTGTAGCTGTTCAAATGTTTGTATTGTCTATGGGACTTAACTACGGGGTCATCAGTCCCTAAACTTACAAACTACTTACGAACTAGGACGGCACAAATATCCATGCCCGAGGGGGGATTCGAACCCCCGACCGTAGTGGCCGTGCAGACCGTGACTGGAGCGCCTTAGTCTCCTCGGCCACCGCGGCCGGCAGCTGTAGCTGCTCCGTTCGTTCGATGGGACTGGGAAGAACTGTACCATCCACCATACTACACGGAGTTAAGTCCTAGTGACTTTTATTTGATTCCTAAGATGAAGAAACCACTTCAAGGCATTCATTTCAGAATTGTTCCAGTGTTTCGACAGGCAGTAAACTGCTCCATTCTCACCATCTAATGGTATACTACGCCTTCCATGTCACTGGCAACGGGTTCTACACAACGCTGCTGACCCTCGTATAAGTTTTCCAAATAGGTAACAACAAGCGTTTCACAAGTGCTTCAGCAGATGCGTGGCTAAGCTGTCGGTGTGAATGGTAGGGACGCTTGTTCGAATCTAACTGGAGTTAATTTTATTTCATATTTATACCTGTACAGGTAATATTTTACACCTTAATTCGCTACAAATTGTGCAGTAGTAGACTTTTCTATATTTCACATTTCAAAGAATTATGTTGTATAATAATTTAATCCTTAAACAAACAGAAACGTTCATAGTAAGAATATTTAAAATGGATGTTTTTTACGAGTATTTACAATTACTTCGACCAGCACGTTGTATAGGTTTAGTTTTCACGTAAGATAAGCCGCGGCGGGGTGGCCGAGCGCATTGAGTCGCTTTGCTTCGATGCGCGAGGCCGTTCCCCGTCGGGGGTTCGAATCTTCCCTCGGGCATGGATGTTTCTATTTAGTACCAGTTAGTTTACAAGTAGTTTGTAAGTTTAGAGACTGATGATCTCCGCAGTTAAGACCCATGACCCCGCAGTTACTAAGCATTTGAACATTTTTAACGTAAGATAAACATGAGTCGCATATTTTTCCAAGTCCTTAGTCGTGGTTTACACGAGCTAGAGGATGTCACTTCCAGTATCTGTCGTTCCATTTTAAAAATACACAATCATGGAGAAGAGATCGGAAGCTCCTTGGAAGCGTAGCAGCTTACTGTAGTAGTATCTGTATTATGTGTCAGATCGAATCTCAATGTACCCGATCTTTTTTCGTTTTATTATATATAGGGCGTTTCCCTCTGTAACTTATAAAATAATAGGTGACGGGAAATTTTAATGCGGTAGGTCAACACAAAAAATGTTACACTTTCTGCGGAGCTATGAACATAGTTTACTGTATCATTTTCCAAAGAGTTACAGCACAAAGATATATATTTTTAAATGGAACAATAGGTTTTTTTTCTATCGTGCATTGGAATCGTTAAAACCAGCTGCATCCAAATCAATTTAAACTACATTCCTATCACTGTTAGTTTGGGATCTACAACCCTTCAAAGTTTCAGGGGCAGATACCACAATCGCTGCGCATAATGAATGCGCCTTCTAAATGTGGTGCGGCCGAGTTGTAACGTCGCCTGTGTCACGGAGCGAGAAGCTTCCTCGATGCGCTGTTTGACTGCCGACTGTCGCCGCACATGGCCGTATACCCAACAGTTGGAGCCACACAAACAACCGGGGCTCAATATACCACAGTTACTGACTTCGGATGACGATGGCATACACGAACAACGAGTACGTTGACATGTTGCTGACGCTCGGCGAGTGCCGACAGGATGCCACTGAAGCAGCCACGGCGTATGCCGTGAGATATTCTAGGCGAAGAGCCCCGGCAGCCATTACGTTCTTATGTGCCGAACAACGACTTTGGGAAACAGGCAACTTGGTAATGCGCCGCAGTAACAGACGAAGACCTGCAACAAGTGAGGAGACGGAGGTGTTTGTTTTAGCTGCACTACACCACGATCCGCATGTGAGCTTACGAGCCGTTGCTGCAGTCGCTGGTGTCAGTCTCACATCTGTGTGGCGTATAGTACACGGCCACAGGTTTCATCCGTACCGCCTGTCACTGACCCAGGAGCTGCATAGGAACGATTTCCATGCAAGAGTGACATTCTGTGAGTGGGCCATGCGTAATTTCACGCTGGAGTCTTTACAAAGTGTTATGTTCTCTGATGAGTTCACGTTCACAAATTATGGTGCAGTGAATTGCCATAACGTGCACTACTGGGCCGCAGACAATCCTCGGTGGGTACGACCTGTCGACCATCAACGTAGGTTGTCTATTAACGTGTGGTGTGGAATCCTTGGGGATGAAATCTTCGGTGCACACTACTTCCCAGGTACACTGACACGTGAGTTATATGGCGCTTTTATAGCCGACAGTTTGGGTGGTCTCCTTAAACATGTGTGTCTACACACGAGAGTTCATATGTGGATGCAGCACGATGGTCACCCAGCCCATTCTGCACGTACTGTTGTGGAAGAACTAAACAACAGGTTTGCAGGAAGATGGTTGGAGCGCCATGGTCTTCATTCATGGCCCGCAAGGTCGCCCGATTTAACACCAGTAGATTTCTTTTTGTGGAGATATCTAAAGGATCGTGTTTATGTCACTGAGCCCACATCCCCAGATGATCTAAAACGGCGCATCGAGGACGCATGTCACTCCGCCACACCGGCGATGTTACATCTCGTCCGCAGATCCTTTCGACGGCGCATTGCATTATGCATTGAGGATCATGGACACACATTTGAACATCTCATGTAAATCAACTTCCCACCGCCATAACATCCATCACCCACCACACAGCCATGTATTATGTACAGCGTGTGGTATCTGAAACTTTGAAGGGTTGTAGCTCCCAAACTAACAGTGATAGGAATGTAGTTTAAAAACTATTGTTCCATTAAAAAAATTATATCTTTGTGCTGTAACTCTGTGGAAAAGATACAATAAACTATGTTCATAGCTACGCAGAAAGTGTAACATTTGTTGTGTTGACCTACCGCGTTAAAATTTCCCGTCACCTATTATTTTATAAGGTACAGAGCCAAACACACTTAGTGAAACATATTCGCAATAGTTTCGTGCGTAATTGTAGAACAGAATCGCTGAATAAGCAAAACTAAATTGAAAACAGATACTCTAAGGCACGTCCACTCGCTCGTGTAAAGCGCGAGCAAGGACTTAGAAAAATACTCCAATCAGCTGATACGTTTCTCTTACCTGAAAAGTATACACACAGCAGGCGGTGGTTGAATTTATTATAAATACGTCCATTTTCAGTATTTTTACTGTGAGTGTCTAAGTATTAGACTATTATAAAATGGAATATTTTGAAACGTGGAACCTGGAATTGCCTGCAACTACACAATTTGTAGCGAATTAAGGTGTAAACTATTATATTGCCGCGAGAGACCACGAACACCAACTGGCGGCGTGGCGCAGGGGATAGCGTCATGGACTGCGGAGCAGAAGGTCGCCGGTTCAATCCCGCCCAGCGGCAAAAATTGATTTCTTTGTAATTTACAATTCCAGAAAGTTCTACATCGTTCTTATGTTCACTTGTAAATTCTACTTGTTTCTTATGTTAACTGTTCTTCTAATTTCTTGTAAATTCTGTCTGGGTATAAATAGCAGAGCACTCTGCCTGAGAGGCAGTCAGTGCCAGAGGCGTGCAGCGGGCCTGCACTGCTCGGCCGGGCCCGTAGCCGCGCCTCCCGGGCGGGCCTGGCCACGCGCTGCCCGGCCTGCCGGCGCGAGCCCCACCGGACTGTGCCGGGCAGCGCGGGTACCCGAACTACCCGCCGAGTGCCAGTCCGCCAGGCCGCCCGTGGCGCTCTGCTGCTAGCCGGGGCACGCGCCCGCCAGCCGCTACACTCTTACCGGGAAATACACTGTTCCGATTTTCACGTTACAAACGACAATCCCACATCAGTTTATTCCATTCGATTCTGAAGAAACTAAGGGGTTAAAAAATCTGATTATTGGACATCTGATAGTACAGCAACTTAGCTTTCTAACAAAGCATTCAACTTTTCATTTACAAATCATTTACTGAAAAAGTTAGGTAGCGGGCAGCGTACTGACCGATGCATTTTAGAACACACATTAACGCGAGTGTAATAGAGCTGTCTCAAATCATGAGTAATTGCGAGTTAATGAGCAGAATTAGTGCTGCGATAGCAAGTATACGCATTCAGCGCGTGTTCGAACAGCGTTTCTGTGGACATTTCGCTAAATTGCTTAATGTTTCCTAGCTGCTAAGAAAAAATAAGTAAATAAATATAAATAAGAATAAACGTTCAGTTGCAATCGAGATCACTAGAAACGATTAACTGGTAGAATGTTGGAAGGTACAGCTTACGCTTAACCACTCCAAGGGAAGTAAACTAATTACTGTTCATCGATACAGGTGTGTGGACCATCGTTGTTTTATTTTGTATTTCCCCCTTTTCCCTCTGGCTGGGGGTAGCTGAAACCCCAAGGAAGTCACCACTATTCGAGAAGTGACATTCAAGGTCGCAGTTATCAGTTTTGTATCGCTGGACAGTCATTCGTGTATCTTGAAAACATTTGGGATTTTTTTCTCACTGACGGAATTGTCAGTGTACTATCAGTTGCGAGGAAAAAAAATGACGTGCGCAGTAATGCACCTGGTAAAAGTAGAACGTTCAATTTTTGTGGTGCAGAAGCAAAACGGTAGCCGAATCGGCTCGCGCCGGAAATATTAAACATGTTGAAAGTCGTTGGCTTCGCGTTAGCCGGCTCCAGCAAATTTGTAGGTAGTTTTATACTTTGCTCAGTATTTACTTACACAATGTTTCACTTCATATTAAACTAAGTGATGCCTCTAACATAAAGAACACGATTATTCCTTCAATCTCTTGAGATCCTAGTTGCTAGTAAGTCTACATATTTCATGTATGTAACAAAAAATTATATGCCCTACGATGATGTGATATTTAATTATGTTCAAGGTTGTCCAACTAATTATCTAGCTAAAATTCTGCCAAGGTGAACAGGAAATCTTTAAAAAGCCAGTAGTTTGCGAACACGGTATTCGTCTGCTATTCTTTTTACGTTCCTAGAAACTGTTGAAGGATGAGGAAGAACGTCTTTGGCACTTGCAGTGGGGTACTGTGCTAATATCACCATCAGAGTCTGTGCGAGGTCTCGAAATCCTTCTCCCACAACTATGGTGAAGGGCCGCAAATCTATTGCACATATTCTTACACATTTCTCCAGCATAAAACATTTTGCTGACCCTGGAATATTGCTACAACCGTTCAAATCAGTATTCAGATAAACTTTGCAGCTATTCAGGTGCCGCAACAGCGTAGTGGTACTGCCATCACGGAACGATAATAATTTACGGCAGCCATTACTCTGCAAATCCCCACAGATTTATTTTCATTACCTATAATCAACATAAAACGCTGTCATACTACGCTGTCCCCAGATATCTTTAAACGCTAGTAGATTCTCTCCGCGAGTTTCCTGGAAACGGCCTTTTTTTTTTTCTTTTTTTTTTCTCTTTTTTGATCGTCTATTCCTTGCACGTTGTTACGATCTTTCCTTTTTGTTATTTATTTCAGACATAACGATAGATAACTTATATATTGCTATGTAGATAACATACAAGGTGCGTGAAGCCTACGCTGTGATTGTTACAACGTTTTGCTCAGAACTGTCTGCACTGCCCCACTCGCAACGCCGCCTGTAGCGCTGTTGCACGGGCGGGTACCTGCTCGCCCGGCAAGTGTCGGGACTCGACGGCGCATCGCAGCTCGCTCGCTGTGTACAGCGGTGCAAAGGGGCTCGACTACCCTTGGTGCGGGCAGCAGAGCGCAGCGGCCGCACGCAGGCGAGCTCGGGCGGGTAAAAGTGGCGCTCTGCACGGCTCTGGTCAGTGCTGCGTATATGTTGAGTTCGTAATAAACGTGCTTTCAGTATAAGTGCTGTGTTTAGTTGCCCTCGAAGTCAAGCCTACTTCCATTGCAACGTGACATTGTTTGGTGGAGGTGCCGGGTACACTGTGCAACAGCTGCATCACCGTGGCTCCGATTAGGCAACGTAAAAGCCGTCGCTTACACAGACTGGAACCGGAATACAAGGGATACACCGAGTACGTCCTTCCTCAAGTCCGTATTATCAGAAGAACGACGGAGGCGAAACCAGCAATAAGCCAGCTGCACATCAGACACCCGTCAGTGTTCTCTGGAGATGCTGGTCAGGACCCCAACAAATGGCTAAAAGGGTTCGACCGAGTCGCCAAGTACAACAGGTGGGATCATACGATGTGCTTGGCCAACGTTTATTTCTACCTGGATGGAACAGCCCAGCAATGGTTCGAAAACAACGAAGACAAGTTGAATGACTGGGAGACGTTCCAGGAGGAACTTAAGAAGACGTTTGGAGACCGCCAGCGACAAATCCGCTCGGCGGAAGAACAACTGAAGAACCGGGCCCAACGACATGGTGAGCCGACACAATCGTACATACAGAGTGTTTTGGCCCTGTGTAACGTAGTCAATCCGAACATGACTGAAGCGGACAAAATCACGCACCTGATGAAGGGGATTGCAGAAGATATGTACCAAGCTCTTCTGATAAAAGACGTTGCTACGACAGAATAGTTCATCAAGTGGTGCCAGCGTATTGAAGAAATGCAACAAAAAAGGGTTGGACGCAAGAAGTATGACAGACTCCCAAATGTAGTCCCTATGGCCGTTCTGGAAGACCAGCAGGACTTGGCTTCTCTCATACGACAAATCGTGAGAGAAGAATTACAACAGTGCATGGCAGCCGGAACTATTAGACCGAGCGAGCATCAGATTATGGCCATGGATGTGAGCCCTGTAAGTCACGAGGTAGCTGACGCCGCTGAGGACGAGGTATTTCAAACATTAGCTCCTGTCTGCCTCGTCAGTCACACCCGACGTGAAGAATGGCGTCGCCCTGCTATGACTTACGCTGCAGCCGCCAAACGGCATGAACCGACCGAAGCGACCACAGCCAACTCCCCCGGTAACTATGACGCCCCGCAGAAGAACAGACGTAGGGAGGACAGAAGACAACACACCGCTGTGTTTCCACTGTGGACGCCCTGGACATGTCGTACGCTACTGCAGAGAGAGGAGGCGAATATTCGATGATTATTTTGCCTCAAGACGTCAGCCGTCGGAGCAGTTCTATCCCAGGCAATCACCTGCTGATGAATTCAGTCGACCTATGGGAAGAAGTCCATCGCCATACCCTAGACGAGGTCGCTCCCCGACGCGCCGCAGCCGTTCACCGTCGCCGCTCCCCCAGCCGCCGCGCCCAGGAAAACTAAAATGAGGCGACCATCTACGGAGGTGAGGCCGCCGCAGATGAAAATCCTCCATGGACGACAGTCGCTAAGATGTCGGGAAATCTCATCGACGTCATAATCGACGGCCAACCTGTCCGGGCACTTGTTGATTCCGGAGCCTCTTTTTCTGTATTATCGGGTAATTACCGCCGCACACTAAAGAAGACAATGTTCTGTGATACGGGAGCAACTGTGCTGAAGGTCGCGAATGAAAAGTGCGTCCATCCAGCAGGAACTTGTGTCCCAAGAATAACCATCAACAACAGGCCGCAGCCATTTGAATTTGTCGTGTTAACAGAATGTTGTCACAATACCATCCTCAGACAAATGGTCTTACGGAACGTTTTAACAAAACGTTAGCCGATATGCTGTCGATGTACGTCGATGTTGAGCAGAAGGATTGGGATACAATTCTGCCAGTCGTGACATTTGCTTACAATACCGCAAGACAAGACATCACAGGCTTCACTCCGTTTTTTCTGCTCCATGGCCGTGAAGCTGAGACGACAATGGATACACTGTTCCCGTTCCAACCGGACGACACTCAGGATGACTATGTTGAACAGCTCATCACCAGGGTCGAAGAAGCAAGACAGCTGGCTCGCATACGGACACTGGACGCCCAGGAGAAGGACCGTCAGCGGTATAACGACAAGCACCGACCTGTTGTGTACAGCCCAGGAGATCTGGTATGGATTTTTACCCCTGTACGGAAGGTTGGACTGTCATAAAAGTTATTGAAGCGATACTTTGGTCCGTACCGTGTCATACGTCGCCTGTCAGACGTCACATACGAAGTTGAGGATTATGAGCGTCGTCGAAACGTCAAAAACGAAGGGACATTGTTCACGACCTGCGCATGAAGCCTTACTACGATCCTGAAAAGCAGGTAGACGACAATGGCTTCTTGTTCAAGGACGTTAAGGACGGTAACGTTCCTGATGAAGCCACGACAGGAACGTCTGTCGTTGATAATCGCGGAGAAGGGAAGGATTCTCTTGAACTGTCATACAGAGTACCCATGACACGGTCAAGATCCAGAACATTGCAGCTGGCTCCACAGGGATCATAACAGCGGGTCGCTGTTTCTCCAGGAGAGGGAACAATGCCGCGAGAGAAGACGAAGGCCGACTGCCGGCGTGGCGCAGGGGATAGCGTCATGGACTGCGGAGCAGAAGGTCGCTGGTTCAATCCCGCCCACCGGCAAAAATTGATTTCTTTGTAATTTACAATTCCAGAAAGTTCTACATCTTTCATATGTTCACTTGTAAATTCTACTTGTTTCTTATGTTAACTGTTCTTCTAATTTCTTGTAAATTCGGTCTGCGTATAAATAGCAAAGCACTCTGCCTGAGAGGCAGTCAGTGCTGCGTGTATGTTGAGTTCGTAATAAACGTGCTTTCAGTATAAGTGCTGTGTTTAGTTGCCCTCGAAGTCAAGCCTACTTCCATTGCAACGTGACAATATGTACAAATATAAATATTTAAAAAAGTGTAGGCCAGTTACATTTCAAAACGCGTCCCCTTTATTCGTAAACCGTCAACCTGCCCATGCAGCTACTGAAGCATATGTGAAGCGCTTTTTGTTGTAATTTTACCAATGTGGAGTTCAACCGTTTCCACCTGCTCGGATAATTATTTTCAAAATAAATGATGGGATGAGTTAAACTGTAATGAATCTTGACATTTACTGCATTGTAACTATTACATGGCTTCTTCTTGACGATGTAAACACCAAGCTAGAGTTGGTAATATTGGCATTTCTGCTCTTTGGCATGCGCAATGCTCTGATGTTGGACTCTTAAATTACTCGCGTCCGGCAATCTTTATGCTGATCACTGTGCGTAAGACGTTGAGTGACGATCTTCTCACCACGTCACACATCCATTATGGCACTGGACACAATTGTGGTGAACTTGGGTCTCATGTTAAACACCACTTAATTGAGCTCTGACCTTTTCTTAGCAAGCGCTGGCACCTTGCTGTATGATCGCCGAGCTCATAGGTGACGCCGAAAGGTTCCACGCTTGTCTATTCAATGTTGTAGGCACCTTTCAGCCAAAATTCCAACTCCCGCCTCACAGTGGGAAACAATTACGATGATTCTATTTTTTATGCATTGTACTTACGAGGTATCTGCACGACTGTTCATTTACAACATCGTTCGAAGGACTGCGTCTAAACCAGAGGCTTTGCTGATCCTGTCATGAGATTGAATGTAGTCTGCTTGACCTACGTTACCAAATCTGAGCTCAAAATGGTAGTTGTTGGAATATTCATAGTAACGTTCTGGAGCGCACACCTCATAATAGAAATCGACAGTAAAGAGGGGGGTAAAGCATTTAGTGACAAGCAGGTCTAACGAAATCGAAAAAGAAATAGAAAACAGAATAGGATTTCGAATTTATGTGAAAATGAATAAAATTTGTCTGCCGACGTAGCTTCATACGCGGAAGTTCTACCGTCTACCATAATGAGACATATCGGTCATAGAATTCTGAACATTACAGCACAAAAATACTTCCATCATTTGCTAGTAGTAGGTGGTGACTGCAACATTGGTAGCAATGAATGGAAAAGAGTAGATCACCGTTATAGGTAGTGAGAACAAGTAGTTTCCTAAAAGTTTGTCCGACAACTGCGTCGGGTAATTAATCTGGCAAGCAACAAGTAACAGTCTTGTTCTAAAGTAGTGTTTTTCAACCAATAGTTCGCGACCCGCCCCCCGGGTGCAGGGGGGGGGTGTCACAAAGCCTTGTTCCGGGAATCGCCGTCACAGGAGGGAGTACAGTATTTGCACCAATAAAACAAACAGTCAGGAGCATGCGTCAACACTAGGAGTTCCGTAATGCAAAAACACTGGCCTAAGAAAAGCGAAATGCATTTTATATTAAAAATACGCGATTCCTTGTTGATCATGAATTCTCATTTGAATAGAACAAATATTGTTTTATAATAAACACACCATGTTAACAAACAATAATCTAAACGCCTGAAAACTATTTTCAGGCGATAGCTAAATTCACAAGATACAATAAGTAATATTGCCAATTTCGATTGTTTAGATATCGACTATACAGTAGACCCTTTCTCAACGACCATAATTCACTTCACAGGCAGAATCCCGTGTTGCCATGCTCTCTGATCTCGTCATTATTCGCTGTGCAAAATTCATTGTATTTAGATCGCCTATTATCTAATATTCATAGAATATATGACATCAACTGCGATTGGGCAAAACTGAAAATGTGTACCCAGCCGGGATTCGAACCCGGGGCTCCTGCTTTCTAGGCAGTTGCGCTGACCCCTACACCACTGGGGACACAGTGATCACCGCACATGAAGGACTACCTAGGCACGCCTCCCGTCAGATACAAATTCCCAGCTTCGCCCTGCCCACAGTACTCAAACAAGAAGTTATGAACTAATTCCCTAGGTAGTCCTTGCAGGTGCGGTGATCACTGTGTCCCCAGTGGTGTAGGGGTCAGCGCAACTGCCTAGAAAGCAGGAGACCCGGGTTCGAATCCCGGGTGGGAACACATTTCCAGCTTTGCCCAATCGCAGTTGATGTCATATATTCTATGAATATTAAATAATAACAACTGCAGGATCAGAAATGACGTCTATTCTTTCGGAACAGACGCCACATGTATATACGCCTATTATCTCTCCTCTTTATTGTTAAATTCAACATTTTATCTCCTTTTTATCGTTAAAAACATTTTATATCCTGTTTTAACCTCTCATTTATGCTGAGCTCTACCTGCAACAAGAAACATCCTTATGTTATATATTTATGTCTGTCAGAATTCATGTAATACTATGATGTTTCATTCAGAAAAATGGACTATAATTTTTTTCTATTATGTACAGTACTGTACTTTTAGCTTTTTAGAAGAAGATTGTATCGACAAAAGAAAAGTAAATTTGTTGCCTTTGAAACTGCACGCATAGTTGTTACGGGGAGAGGGTGGGGGTTCGCCACAAGACGATCTGGTTTCAAATAGTTACCAACGAAAAAGGGATTAGCGACCGTGCTGCTATTAATGGCACATCGCTCTCAAAACGCGAGATCATCTCCATGAAAGCCATAACAGTATTTGTGTTAAATCTGGAAGAGTGTCGTTATTACATTATTTAAAGGACAAAAGATATTATTTATCTCGCATCGGGCGAACGAAGATTGTTACTAAAGCTGAATGACAATGTGATCACCGGTTTGGATGAGGAAGTTCCAGTTAATGAATACAAGCCGATAAAGACATCCCTGGGTTCATGGTACACTTCGGAGAAAAAAATACACACTACTGTACCTTCAAAATACAGATAACGAAAAAACGTTCAATGTTTGTTACGGCCGGCCGCGGTGGCCGAGGGGACTGAGGCGCTCCAGTCACGGTCTGCACGGCCACTACGGTCGGGGGTTCGAATCCCCCCTCGGGCATGGATATTTGTGCCGTCCTAGTTCTTAAGTAGTTCATAAGTAGTTTGTAAGTTTAGGGATCGATAACCCCGTAGTTAAGTCCCATAAGCTTTACAAACATTTTAACTTTTTTTTTTTTTTTTTTTTTTTTTTTTTGTAAGCTTAAGGTACTTAACTTCGGGGTCATCAGTCCCTAAACTTACAAACTACTTATGATGTACCTTATACCTAAGACGACACAAACATCCATGCCCGAGTGGGGATTCGAACCCCCGACTGGGAACGGCCTCGCGCATCGTAGCATAGCGCCTCAATGCGCTCGGCCGCGGCCAGAGAAAACGGGGTAATTGATACAATAAAGGTAAAATAAATCCATGCATGAGTGAAGCGTACCCTAATGTTTACATAATATCCCTACGAGGGATGATTTACCAGAAAAGCCTAAACAGTCTCTGTCATAAAGTCAACAAACGAATCCAAACCTTCTACTCAGACTCTTCTAGATTCGTCTGGAACATTTAAAAATGTATTTGCACAAGTGAACACTGAAACGCAAATATTTGGTCGCCCCACAGACTCGCAATGAGAGATTAATAAAAGCACTCTCGGTATTTAAAAACAATTAAGACTAAACAAAAAGAAACAAGGCAGTCGGCCCTGATGAAATTCCAGTTATATTTAAATTAAAATCGCCACGGGACAAGTTCCATCCCCAGTTCATATTTGCCGAGAATCCCTTGCGTAGAATGTACACCGCCAGCCATCCAAAATTCAACAACAAGAAGGACTAAAGACAGCCAAATTTTGTATAAATTGCACATTTTTTGGGGCTTATGTGCTATGATTTGTTATGTCGATGGCCAAGATCACTTGGTTGAAAGTATTTTATTCCAAGTAACTTGAGCACAGTCTCATCTTGATGGCGATGAAGTAGGAGAATCTGGGGATAGCAGCTACGTCTGCTGAAAGTGGTTGTTATTGTTGTTGTGTTCTTCAGTCCGGAGACGGGTTTGATGCAGCTCTCCACCCATCTCTATCCTGAGCAAGCCTCTTCATCTCCTCATAAGAACGGCATCCTACATCCATTTGAATCTGCTTACTGTATTCATGTCTTGGTCTCCCTCTGCGATTTTTACCCCACACACTTGCCTCTAAATTCACGATTTCCTTATGTCTAAGAATGTGTCCTACCAATCGATCCTTTCTTTTAATCAAGGCATGCCAGAAATTCCTTTTCTCCCCACTTCTGTTCAGTACCTCCTCATTAGTTACGCGATCCACCCACCTAATCTTCAGCATTCTTCTGTAGCACCACTTTTCAAAAGCCACAATCCTCTTCCTGTCTGCACTGTTTATCGTCCACGTTTCACTTCCATACAAGGCAACACTACACGTAAATGCCTACAGAAAGGACTTCCTTAGGCTTAAATCTATATTCGATGTTAACAAATTTCTCTTTTTCAAAAACGTTTTCTTCCCATTGCCATTCTACATTTTATATCCTCTGTACTGCGACCATCATGTGTTATTTTACTGCTCAAGTAACGAAAGTCACCTACCATCTTTATTGTTTCGTTACCTAATCTAACTCCTTCAGCATCGCCTGATTTTCTTATACAGCACTCCATTACCCTTTTTCTGATCTTGTTAATGTTCATCTTTTATGCACCTTTCAACACACTGTCCATGCCGTTCAATTATTCTTCCGGGTCCTTTGCTGCAGAATTACGATGTCATCAGCAAAACTCAATGATTTTATTTCTTAACCCTGAACTTTAATTCCTTCTCCAAAGTTCTCCTTGCTTTCCTTTATAGCTTGCTCAATGTACAAATTGAGTAACATTGGAGAAAGGCTGCAACCCTGTCTTACTCCCTTCCCTACCACTGCATCCTCTTCATGCTCTTCAACTCTGACAACCGCCGTCTGGTCATTGTACAAGTTTTAAATAACCTTCCTTTCCGTATATTTTACTCCTGCTTGCTTCAGAATTTGAAAGAGTGTATTCCAATCAACGTTGTCAAAAGCTTTCTCCAAATCAACAAAAGCCGGAAATATAGGTTTGCCTTTCCTTTATCCAAGTCGTAAGGTGAGTATTGCCTCCCATGTTCCTACATTTCTCCTGAATCCAAAATCTTCCCCAAGGTCGTTTTTCCATCCTTCTGTAAATAATTCGGGTTAGTGTTTTGCAACAATGACTTATTAAACTGATGGTTCTGTAATTTTCGCACATGTATGCACCTACTTTCTTTGGAGTGGGGGTTATTATGTTTTTCTTAAAGTCTGAGGGTATTTCTCGTGACTCATACACCTTACGTACCAGGTGAAATAGTTTTGTTATGGCTGGCTCTCCCAGAAACTTTAGTAGTTTCGAGGAAATGTCATCTACTCCAGGGGCCTTGTTTCGACTTAGGTCTTTCAGTGCTCTGTCAAACCCTTCTTTTAGTATAGTATCCTATTTCATATTCATCTACTTCCTCTTCTTTTCCTACAATATTAAGTTCATTTCCTTTGTAGAGCCCCTCCATATACTCTGTCCAACTTTTCAGCTTTTCCTTCTTTGCTGAGAACTGGTTTTCCAACTGAGTTCTTTATATTTATGCAGCTGCGTTTCTTGTCTCCAAAGGTCTTTTTTTATTTTCCTATAGGCGGTATTTATTTTTCCCATCGTTATACATTCTTCTATAAACTTGCATTTGCCTTCTAGCCCCTCCTACTTAGCTATTTTGCACTTTCTGTCAATCTTATTTCTTAGTTGTCTGTAATCCATTTTGCCTGTATCATTTATTGCATTTTTATATTTACTTCATTCATCAATTATAGTATTTCTTGTGATATCCAAGGATTTTTTTGGTCTTGCCTTTCTACCTGCTTTGACCTCTGGTGCCTTCACTATTTCAACAATCAATACTACTCATTCCTTTGCTACTGGTTATGAACAAGATAAAGTTCAACAAACCACAGTCCACATAACATGTTAGCCAAATTTATTTAGGAGATGATACCATTTACAAAGATCACATGCCTGAAAATGCTGCACCATGTGAAATGAGAGTGACGATGAAATCATTTTTGAGTGATGGCAGCACTGCTGGTTATAACCGCTGCTACACATCTCGGCATTGTAGCACAGAGCTAGGGATGTGTTTTGGGGGGTAAAGCAGTGTGCACTGTATCCACTATTGCCAAAGTTGATCAGATGTATCATCGTGGGGTGTATGGTGTATCTAGAGCTAGACGTCTCGCAATTATGGACCAGTCATTTTCAAGAGGAGAGAGAGATCAGGAAAAGTGGGAGGTCAAGGTAGCAATGCAGCCCGATGGCCGACGAGTAAGTATTGGACATTGCTTGCCACGTGGTGTCACACAGTATCCTGTTGCAATGTTGACCTCGATAAGCTCTGAGGGTATGGGACGACAAGAGGTTCTGGAGTTGTAGCAGTGGCTGGTTTGCGTACCGGCCTTACGTAATATGGGGGACGCGGGTGTGGAATCCAATACACCCTAATCCATAATACCTGGGGCAGTACCAGTATGGTAATGCAACAGTACTACTTTGTTTTAATATGAAAAACAGTCTAGAGCGCAAAATTGGTTATTTGTTACAAACTAGCTTTAAACCTACGTTGGACCATCTTGGAGAAAATCCCTGAAGTGGCCCAACATACGGTTGAACCTAGGTTGTAACAAATAACCAATTCTGTGCTATAGACCGAAGCAGCACGGACAGCTATTCCCAACACATCTCTTTGATTCAGTGACCAGACGTGTGGCAGTGGTAATAGCCAGCAATGGCAGCAACATTCAATATTCATTTCATCATCACCCTTACTTCACACGGGGCTGTACGTTACATTAGATTAGGATGCCTGTTCGTTCCTTAGATCCACATTGAGGAGATTTTCTTGGAAGCGTAACACGTCAATTTCTTTCTTTTTACAATCCGAAATAATAACACATTCAATACATCATTTGGTTGTAT
The DNA here is from genome assembly GCA_026315105.1 of Locusta migratoria. Classification (NCBI taxonomy): domain Eukaryota; kingdom Metazoa; phylum Arthropoda; class Insecta; order Orthoptera; family Acrididae; genus Locusta; species Locusta migratoria. Next base: position 367,490,622 of record CM048745.1, on the reverse strand, counting down.
TCAAAAATTCGTAAATGAAGGAGTTGGTCATCAGTAAGTCTTTCAGGCTTCTCTTAAACTGATATTTTTTTAGCTAAATTATTTATGGTTGTTAGTAAATTATTGAACATCTGTGTTTCTGAATAGTGGATCCCTTTTTGAAGTAAGTGCTTGTAAGTCCTTATGTAGATAGTTTTTGTTATCGTATGGACTGAGGGAAAATATATTATTTATGACAAATTTTTTAAGGAATAAATATACTAAGTGGAAGTAGTTAGTATACCCAGTTCTTTGAAAAGGCTTCTACAGGATTTCCGTGAATTTTGTCCACAAGTAATACTTATTACACACTTTTGGACTTTGAAAACTTTTGCTTGACTCGAAGAGTTGTCCCTAAAGATTTACCCTATGGCATTATGGAATGAAAGTAAGAAAAGTATGCAAGCTTTTTTTATTTTTATATCGTCTACGACTAATAACAGTCGAATTGGAAATAGAGATTTGTTAAGGCGTTCGTGCAGTTCTGTAGTGTGCTACTCCCAATTGAATTTATTATCAAGTTTTAATCCCAGGAATTTAATATTGTCTACCTCTTCTGTCTGTTTTTCATATTTTATACATATGCTGGATGGAAACCTCTTACATGTTCTTAATTACATGTAGTTAGTCTTCTCAATGTTTAATGTCAATGAGCTGGCTTTAAACCGTTCATCAATTACAATGGAAATATCATTAGCAGACCTTTCTAGAATTATGCTCGTCATGCTAGTTATTGTATTTCTATTATCTACAAGGAAAACGAACTGTGTTTCCTGCAGTGTAACTGATGAGAGGTCATTAATGAACAGAAGATGAGCTCTGACCCCTACATTCGCTCACATCTCAGATGTGTTTGATTGTGTTCACATATAGCGAAACCAGCACGCCAATTTCAACTACCGTGTTCCTCAAACCAATCCATCAGACTCCTTCGTTACCTTGTAAAAATGACACATTATCTTGTTGAAAAATGTCACTGATATTAGGAAACCGAGTGTACGATACTTCTTGTCTGTCATGGTATATTTCATGAACTATGCAGGACCCATTAAAGCTTGTGTGAATGTTCCCCAGAACATAACTGTGGCTCCGCCAGTTTGTCTCGCAGTACATGTGTCAAAGATCTGTTCCAATTGAACAGGACGCATTTGCACCCTCTCATCGGCATGTTGGAGAAAGTGTCGGGATTCAACAGACCATTCAGTGTTTTGCTAGTGCGCCGATGTCCAGTGACAATTGTTGAGGTTCCATTTCAATCATAGTTGGCGATGTCCTGGTGTTAACATTGGCACAAGTCGGCTGCGGCGGCCCATGGCTAGATGTATTCAATGCGCTGTGTGATCTGACACACTTTTCCAGCATTGACGTCTGTTGTCAGTTCCGCCACGGTTCACCGCATGTTCTGTTTTACCAGTGTACGACGTCCAGTATCTGTAATGGGTGGTGTCCACCCAACCCGTCAATATTTGGACATTGTTTCACGTAGGTTAAGCCACTTGTTGGAGACACCACAGCACTCCTCTTGAACCAGATAAGTCGAACAGTTTTGTAAATGCTCATGACGAGTCTCCGAACCATCACAATTTGCTCTCGATCAAACTGACATAGTTCGCTCGCCTTCCCCACTCTACCGTCGGACAGCAAGCTAACTGCACCATGCGTGAGTCTAACAAGTATTCATTCCTCCTTGGGTGACACTGCTATCGCCTGTACACGTTTATATCGATAGTAGTTAGGTGGTCATCGTATGGTATTGACAACCTGCTAATTTGTTTCTCTCTATTAAAATGCCAGACGTGTTAGCATGCAATGCTTTTCGTGAAAATGACACAGGTGACAGTTTTCTTGTGATAGAGTGCTATTCTCGACCTGGTGTGGTGCTGTCTCTAAACGTTCGGTGTCAAAGGTGTCTGCTGCGATGTTTAGAAATCGGCACCATTCGCAACACTTCGTGTCAACTGTCCTGTGTTTAAGTTTACTCCCAGAAATCTCACAGTTGTGACTCTGCAACTGCTCAACAAATTTCGGTTGTATGGGGTGCTCGTGAGCATACAATTAATTCATTAATAACAGTAAATGTAGTTGTACATAACGGCTTTACACAATGTGAGACACAAACTTAATAAATGTTTTCACTAAAATCACTGCACTCTATATTTTAGTGGTGCTGGCACAGCAACCGTAATTGATATTTTTTGTTGCATAAACTTGATGTTTTATTTATTTAAACATGACACGTTTCGCCTCTTCTAGGCATCATCAGACGTTTGAAAGGGGGGGGGGCGGGAGATTTACATACTTGTTTAAAACTCAAAAAAAAAAAAATTGTTAAATCTTTCCTAAGCAAAGAATATTGTAATATTCAAAATTTTCTTTATTTGCAGCTCTTGTTCTTGCCGTGTTTGCAATAAAAATTTCTGGGTATGAGGTCCGCCTGATATGCAAAACATTTATTATGCACCCAAACTAGTTTCAGCAGCTCTGTGACATCATCAGTGGGTTTTCCATTTATTTAATGCTGTGAAAACAAATACATTGATTTTACTATTGTACTATACGTAAATTTAGGCCTAAAAAGTTGTCAGTGCTATTTTGGTTTTTACATTCTGTGGTCATGTGACACCCTTACTACATATTAATGTAGTGGTAGCGTTGTCATCTGCAACCAAAATTATCTCAAATCAAATGTTTGTTAAGCTTATGGGACTTAACTACGGGGTCATCAGTCCCTAAACTTACAGACTACTTATGAACTACTTACGAACTAGGACGGCACAAATATCCATGCCCTAGGGGGGATTCGAACCCCCGACCGTAGTGACCGTGCTGACCGTGACTTGAACGCCTCAGTCACCTCGGCCACCGCGGCCGGCCAAAATTATCTCTTTGAACCTTGTGAGGATTTCAAAAAACGCTTCTTTGTTGTGTGAGAACGTAGAATTTGGTATGTGGGGGTATTTTGATCGTCTGCTTACTGTCTATTACTGTTTCCTGTGGTGTGCACTTCCTCTTCCGCGTACTTTTAGATAGCACACATGAAACATATTCTTCGGATTTATTCTATCACAATCACCTCACACTTTAGAAATTCGCCTGAACGCAAAAAGAACGCCGGACCTCGACGTGGGACGTAAGAGAGAAGAGAGAGAGAGACACCAGAAAAGCCGCTGTCATGTCTCTTGTGTCGTTGAAGCAGACAGCCACTGTCTGTGCGCAACACTGGCCGACAGGCACTGCGACCCGCATGCCGCATGCGGCTCGTATCAAATATTTGCACGGCCCGCGGCTCTCAGCCACGTTTTGTTAATCATCCAGTCGAATCCACAAATAACGACTAACATGAAGAGCTGAATGGTGTTGCTTCCCTGTTCAGTAACAAGCTACTTGTACTACTTGTACAAAAACCAGACAGCGGTTGTCAGAGTTGAAGGGCATGAAAGGGATGCAGTGGTTGGAAAGAGAGTAAGACAGGGTTGTAGCCTTTCTCCAATGTTATTCAATTTGTACATTGAGCAAGCTATAAAGGAAAGCAAGGAGAATTTGGAGAAGGAATTAAAGTTCAGGGTGAAGAATTAAAAACATTGCGTTTTGCCGACGACATAGTAACTCTGTCAGGTACAACAAAGGACCTGGAAGAGCAATTGAACGGAATGGACAGTGTGCTGAAAGGTGCATATAAGATGAACATTAACAAGAGCAGTGCAAGAAAATCAACTGATGCTGAAGGAGTTAGATTAGGTAACAAATCAATAAAGGAGGTAGATGAGTTCCGTTATTTGGGCAGTAAAATAACAAATGATGGTCGCAGTACATATAAAATGCAGAATGGCAATGGGCAGAAAAGCGTTTTTGAAGAAGAGAAACTTGTTAACATCGAATATTGATTTAAGCCTAAAGAAGTCCTTTCTGAAGGCATTTGTATGGAGTGTTGCCTTGTATGGGAGTGAGACATGGACGATAAACAGTGCGGACAGGAAGAGGATTGAGGCTTTTGAAATGTGGTGCTGCAGAAGAATGCTGAAGATTAGGTGGGTTAAAAATTCAAATGTTTGTATAGTCTATGGGACTTAACTACGGGGTCATCAGTCCCTAAACTTACAAACTACTTATGAACTACTTACGAACTAGGACGGCACAAATATCCATGCCCGAGGGGGGATTCGAACCCCCGACCGTAGTGGCCGTGTAGACCGTGACTGGAGCGCCTCAGTCTTCTCGGCCACCGCGGCCGGCGATTAGGTAGGTGGATCGCGTAACTAATGAGGAGGTACAGAACAGAATTGGAGAGAAAATAAATTTCTGGCATACCTTGACTAAAAGAAGGGATCGATTGGTAGGACACATCAAGAAATCGTGAATTTATCATTGGAGGGAAGTGTGTGGAGTAAAAATCTCAGCGGGAGACCAAGAGACGCATATTGTAAGCAGATGCAAATGGATGTAGGGTGCCGTTCTTATGAGGAGATGAAGAGGCTTGCTCAGCATAGAGTAGGCTGGAGAGCTGCATCAAACCAGTCTCCGGACTGAAGAACACAACAACAACAACAACAACAACAACAACAACAAAAACTAAAATATTTTCAGAGATGGTAATATTTTAAGATGGGCTTGATTCTGATTGAGATTGGTTATATAGATCATGAGTTAGGTAAACTTGACCAGTTACCTCTGGGATACAGGTCAACGAATACGTAATTAGGGACTGTTTTGTCATTTGCCTTGCAGCCCTTGTTACTCACGGGCTTTTTTAACTTAAAACGATTAGCTGCTATCAGCGGCGCGTGGCGCCTAAAATGACTGACGGTTCAATACCCTGCGATGTATTACGATAAGCCGACCAAACATTTGTGGCTAGCAACAATACATATTTTTCAAAATATTTCTGTTTCATTAACGATAACAGCTCCCTTGTGATAACTTTTATATAAAAACAGTCTAGAGTCATCTGTCCGTAGCTTACAAACTACTTAAACTAAGGTAAACTAATCTAAGGAAAAACACACACACCCATGCCCCATGGAGGACTTGAACCTCCAACGGCGAGCAACCGCGCACTCCGCAGCGAGGCGCCTTAGACCGCTCGGCTACTCCACCGCGGCTCCCTCTAGTCCAGTTGGCCAACAAATAAACCTCTAGTTGAATCGAATTTCTCGTCACTCAGAGTCGGACTCTTGATTGGTGCAGACTACAAGGTGTATCTCGCTCTCTTGTTTGACTTCGTCAGAAACCACTTTAATTTTATATTCGTGATACCTGTAAGAACACTGTGGTCAAGTAGACACAATATCTATAGCTTTGACCCCCTTAATTCATTAATAGTGATGACCGGTTTCAACTCATTGCTTAGTCATCTTCGAATCTAAAATTAAACATAAGATCTAAAGCAATCTGTGAACCGTTTAAAATATGAAATAATTAAGACTTTCTTACCTTATAATACATACCAGTTCACGTGTTTATCAATAGATGTATCTGAGAACAGGCATTATAACCTTCCAATCATCAAATTACAACTTATAAATGCCAACAAAAGGCGGTAGAACATTTGAAGAAAATCACATTGGTTGTTACACATACATTACAAATGTTGGTTAAAACATTTTTGAAGAACAGTAGCTAAAATCAGACATTGCTGCCTAAAATTCACTGAATGTGTCTTGTACATAAAACACATAAAACACATGGTATTTAAAATTACGTTGCCATTTATAAGTTGTAATTTGATGATTGGAAGGTTATAGTGCCTGTCGGTAGATACAACGGTTGACAAACACGTATATTGGTATGTGTTATAAGTTAAGAACGTCTTAATGATTTCATATTTTAAACTGTTCACACACTGGATTAGATCTTCTGTTACTTTTAGATTCGAAAATGACTCAGAAATCAGTCATCACTATTAATACATTGGGAGTCAAGTCTATAAATTCTGTGTCTACTTAATCAAAAATATATAGACGGCCTTCCAGACAACATGTCAAATAACAATCGCATTCCAGAATGAAACTTTCACTCTGCAGCGGAGTGTGCGCTGATATGAAACTTCCTGGCATATTAAAATTGTGTACTGGAACGGGACTCGAAGCTGGAAACTTTGCCTTTCGCGGGCAAGCGCTCTACCGACTGAGCTATCCCGATACGACCCACGATCCGAACTTTACTTCCACCAGTACTTCGCCTCACAACTTTCCTTCCACCAGTTTGGAAAGTAGGAGGCGAAGAATATCCAGGTGGCTGAAGCATGGGAGACGGAAGAATAATGTTGCAGGAAAAGATGATTAAGTGAAATACTGTACTCAAGCGACCCACAGACTCCACGCGATACAGTGGGGTTGCCTGTGCTACAAGAGTGTGTGGCGGCAGAGTACATTGCAGGTGCAACAGGGCAGCCTTTCCCACAATAATTAGCTGCTTCGACACACTGGATATTTAGCGAGTTGCACGGTCTGACGACTGCAGATGGAAGTGGAGATGAAATGTTTCTAAATGTATGGGACCAAACTGCAAGCTACTTAAAATAACTTGTGCTAAGGACAACACACACGTCCATGCGTAAGGGAAGACCGAAACGTCCGACGGAGAGCACCAACGCACTCCGCATTAAGGCGCCTTAGAGTGCGCGGCTATTCCGAACAGAGTCAACTGGGGCCCGGGAGTCTGCACTGTTGTTCAAAACACGGAAATTTTCAAAGCTTGCGTTGTTATGCCTCAGAAAATGACAAACAGGTCATAGTGAAGTAGAAGCAAGGTACAGAATACGGGTCGGAAACAACTGAAACATGCAAAGATGTAGACAACATGTCTTCTTCTGGTGTTTTTTTTTTTTCAACCTTACTGATTGCGTCAACTAATTAATCTACTCAGTTTGGGGCGTAACCACCTCTGACAACAATACAGCACTGACAACTACACGGGATTTTACGAATGATGTGATCAATCTCACGTTGAGGCAATAACCACCACTGTTTTTGCAGTGCCGCTCGTAAGTCTTGGAGAGTGCTTAGTGGAAGCTGAAGTGATGCAATCCGTCTCCTTAGTGCACGTCAGACATTCTTTATGGGATTCAAAATCCGAAATAGAGCTGGCCACACGATGCGTGCTATGTCTCCCGTTCAAAAGAAAGTATCATCAACACGTGCCCTGTGATGTCGAACGTTATCGTCCATCTCAAACTTCCACAAGTCGCACATTATGGCTGTATGGACGGGAAGCGAGAGTAGTGGGGTAGTGGGAGTTTCACGCCACTGAGATTCGCGCCTCTTTTGTTTTTTGGCGGGAAATTTGAACTACGCCCCACCCCTCCTCCCTCGGCCAATTGCCGAACCACAGATCAAAGGATGCCGCCAAACTCGAACAATAGCGCACTTAAGGATGATTGATAGTTTACATTTAGGTCCTTTTGATTCGCTACTTGTCCGACCGCTAATCAAATGACGCCGCCATAACACAGTTAAGGATGATTGACAGGTTGCAACACCTCCCTCGGCCACACACGATGCCCCGCCCCTCCACCCCACCCTCAACCCACCGGTGCCGCCGCCAGACAAGCGGCACCTCCGACAGGTCCAGACCTGTAGACCCATCGACATGTCTGTACTCGCACCTTGGACCACACACCTGGCCGGTTCGACGCCCCCCTCCACCCCTAGGCACCGCCACCAGACAGGCGGCACCTCCGACAGGTCCAGACCTGTAGACCCCTCGACATGTCTGTACTCGCACCCGCGACCCCTACTCGCTCGGCCGATTGCCGGACCGCCGCCTCCGCCGCCGACAGATGCTACCCCCTCCTCCTCCACCCTCGCGACCGGTTCTCAAAGGACGCTGCCACCCGCCCTACCCGCGAGAACAAACAATACCGCGACGATTGTCTTGACCGCACCGACACCGCCCCCACAGGTCGACCCCTGCTCTCTTTTTACGGCGAACGCGCCCGGACAGGTCAGCAGCCAATTAAATTGCATATTTATTATTAAGCGCGCCGCAGCGATCCGTACGCCAGATCTCGATTTATGTAACAACAACAATTTCCGCCGTTTATTATTATTCTTGGAAAAAAAAATAAAGCTACCATAGTGTTCTTCGTATGCTAAAAAACAATTTAGAACAGACATGCTTAGTTGGTCACGTATACTTCAGCATGTAGTAGTAAAATATTAAAACTCGTATGCAAAATTTGCAAGAAAGAATTTACACTCCCATCTCTCTCCATGATCTTCGCATAGACTACAGCCGACAGACGTGTTTAATAATAATAATAGCGCAGGTTACGGTAACGGACGCCACAAACTTACGTATCCATCTTAACATATACTCTTTCGATACACAAAAACAATTCTAACGAAAAGAAAAGAAATGGTCCGTTTCGGAATTCGACCGCAACCTTAGATCTATAAATGTATCTCTTCGTTTAGACGATGCAAGCAACAGCCATCGAACGGAATGTAACTTGTATGCCAACCACTCTTTCGATAAAACAGCAACAACAGCGGCAGCAGCAGAATACGACATATTGTTTATACAAAAATTCCAAATAACGAAAATCGGCAATGACATTTAGCACAAAGTCTCTAAATAAACATCTGCAAGCACCGTTAACAATCGTCCAGAACGCAGAGCGCTCTCTCGGCAGACTACATAAAAGAAACATATGCTAAGTGATTAAACAAAAACACCTAAGTTACATCTCCAAATGTTCAAAACCTTCTATGCAGACGCACCATTCTGACAAGGATAGCTCGCAACGCATTTATTTAATGGAGCTGAGCCATGCCGAAAGTTCCGAAATTTAACACTCTCTCTTTAGCGATCTTGCCCTATTACGTTTCCTTCTTCTTAGATCGAGGTATAACTGCGCATTCCGAGAGTTCGGGTATTTTAATTTTACCTCTTATTTCCTTGCTACAGCAGTACACATCCCATCTAAGAAATCTCTATGCCCTGTTACGATGCAAACATTTATCTGACACCGATATTCCAGCGCCCCAGAAGACATTTAATCCCTATTCTGCAACGGAGAGTCGAAATGAAAGAAAAATACGTGAAATAATTTACCGATTCCGACCGTCTACACTAAAACTTTTCGAAATTATTGGCCTAACAACACCCTTAATCGACAATACAGCAACCACAGAACCGAAGCTACCTGCCCAATGCAACACAGATTTCCAGCTCTACCCGCCCTTTACCCACAAAATTCCTACTCCGAACTAAGATTTATTACTTTAATTACAAGTAGATGTCCACCGCAAACGAAGACGCTAACCTACACGCCACAACACATGATTCTATATAGGACATGGAGTGTTTACAATTTTTGTTTTGTTTATTTGTTTATTTAAAGGGTGGTAGAACATGACCGTATTTCTTGGTACAGCATATATCTGTACAGTGAGCACCTTTCTGAACGCCTATATAGGTGTACACAAAACGTATGGATATCTCTTGATGGAAACGTTTAAGAAACCTGCCATAATAAAGTCACGCCGTGCCTGGAGTATGACCTGCAATTACAGTGACCTGTACAGCTCTCTATAGTACTACCAATTAATTCGATTACGGTCGCCTCCTTCTAAGCGACTTGATGCATTTAAAATTATTGGTTCCTAGGATTAAATGGATTAAGAACTTCCTTACCACTAATACTGTAAGGACACATGATCGACATAAGAATTGCTCGAAATAAATTATTCGTAAGCATGCATTGTCGTAACATATGGATCATAAAAGATAATAATATAAATAAATGACGGAAAATGATGAAAAACGAGATACATGCTTTTGGTAGTTCTGTATTATAAATTGACACTACACAATTACGACATAGTGGAGAAGAAAAAGAGGTAGATGCTTACATTGTCATTCTTCCAACCATTAAGAAAAGACAAAGTATGAGCAGATCACAGAAAGCAATAGCTGGTATATGAATAGCGTATCATTTATACGAGAAACATTATCATTGCATAAAATTTAGACAACTTATTGTACACAGTCAGTTCCTTGATACACAAAGAGGCGGTATACTCACAAATTCATCTGTTGACGAATTACTTACGACTTTTTAGAATTGTAACTTAAACTAAACAGGACCTTAATGCTTCAGTGTTCTTCAGCTGATCGATACATACCGCGGCGGAGCGGCCGAGCGCATTGAGGCGCTATGCTATGATACCCAAGGCTGTTCCCCGTCGAGGGTTCGAGTCCCCCCTCGGGCATGGATCTTTCTGCCGTCTTTAGTATAAGCTAGTTCATAGGTAGTTTGTAAGTTTAGGGACTGATGACCCTGCAGTTCCTTAACCTTTTTATCGTTACATAATGTACTATCAAGCGCAAATAAACCCGAACGATCTAAACTGCGTTTCGCCTGATGTGCATGCATCCCAATTAACAAACCTGTCTTGCGGGTCCTCTAATCGCTTCGTTAGATCTAAATGGATCCACTACAGACATCTTGAGAAAAACGCTCTTTATGGCAGTCATTCCATGAGTAATAAACTCTATGATATTGCAAATAAAGGAATCTTATATAACAAACTTTGTCACACAAAACACTCAATAATCCTTAGACAACATTTAATATCGTTATGAACATCAGAGAAATTTCTCAGTCAACACGGTAGTAGGCTGCGTCATTTCCATTCAATAATCTGAGTGATTTTCACTTAGGGTGAGACATTATTTGATTCATGTTTTCGAGTGCAGGAAAATCTTTCGAAGTGAAAACCGCAACCAGTTTCTTCTTTTACGTTTTGATTTATCTGGTCTAGTAACTATTTGGGCAGTAAGGAAGAACCAGACACCGTATGCCTTGCCTAGCTGTGGTGTAGCGTATTCGCATGCGAAACGAAGGGGCCTTAGGCTTATGTAACCAGACTCGTTGGGGTTTTGAGGTGCTCTGTGACAGATGTGCAAGTTTCCAGATTAAAATTAAATTGGGAATTCTTAAGAAAATTACTCCGTCAAAAGATATTTAGCTATTTCCACGACGGCTTCCTCTCGTATTATATGAAAGTGACAATGTTCAGGTGGTTTATCGAATACGTGGCTTTAGAAACCAGCTGGTATCGTGTTGAAGCTGTCGCCAAACCTTGCTGAAGTGCATGTTAGTGGATAAATAAATTTTCTACGCCATTGGACAACTGCTTCTAGAAATGAGTAAAATGCATTAAATGCTCTTCAACATACATTATAGTAACACTGGTAGTACTAATCGAATTATCTGGTAAATTCACACTCGGCGGTGAGGGTTTTTCAAACTAAGGAATTTGCTGAAATACAGTACTACAAATATCATAATGCCTTCACATCGGGATACAGTAGTAGAGTTGTCTTTGCATCCCCTGACAGTATAGTACAATTCCTGTGTCAGAAGCTAGCTTATATTTCATTATTTCATTGAGCGCTACATTGTCTTCAACGCCACTAGTATGTATGCTAAGCACACCTTATACTACAACACCACCACAAAGCTGGTGTACCTCGCCGAAGTGGGCTGGTAGATCGCTTCTAGTTAAATATCTGAAATTTATAGGTTTTATTCCGCCTTCAGGCGTACGTTTTCAACATGCACGATCATATCTACTTTACCTCTGGTAAGGCCAAGGGAAAACTTCAAGTTGCAGGTAGTTCGCGAGCTTACACATGGAATTTCCAAAAACAAACTAGGAAAAAAACATACTGTTCTGTGCAGGGTGATAAAATTATACATAATTTTCTCAGTTATTTCCTTCAATTGTCTGGAGCACCCAGTATTACAGCGCCGGAAAGGAAACAAAAAAAGAACGCAAATAAATCACCCATTCACAACCTGTGTTTGCTTGGGGCTTTGTGAAGTGTGGCTATAGACCCTATTTGCTATATAAACTGGCTGCATCACGTCTAGGGCACAGCCACATCTGATGCAATGTCCCCAAAATGTTTAGCTTTAAAGAAATGCTGCACCAACGACACATTCACTTTTAACTAAATTGATGTTTATTCCATATAATATCACTCAGTGAATACTTGTTAGACCTGGCTTCAGAGACATGCCGATTTCCTTAAGGCTGCCACACCAAAAATGGAAACTTAACTGAATAGTTTGTAAGTCGCACAATCACTAAATAAAAATTAAAGTCTAGCAACAATCCTGAGAAACTCTGTCACAGAATATAGTTAGAGTCTACGAAGCACCACTGCAGACTTCAAGTGTCCCCACGTAACGGTCAAAATCCATGTTAACAATTCACTATCAACTGGGACAAAGACGATTTCTGGTTAGTAGTAACAGACAGAAAACAGTAACTCTGTTGTTAGGGAGCCTTCCTTACATTGTAAAATTTTATTTTATATTATAAATCAAGTCGTTTAAGGTCACATGATGGTTTATATTTGAACTTGAGACGTTTAAAGTTACGGATCTGGATTGGGATTCTAATTCAGATCTCCACTTTGTGGTATTGGACCCACTGCGAACTATTTCTTGGATCATTTCGTTGCTTCCGCCAAAACTGCAGACTCCTCTAGATCACCACGAAAGACTTGTATCTGCTGTCGAATCCTGGTCCATCACAAAAATATTAATAATTGCATTTGCAGCGCTAGACAGTCCACACTAGACTGATCCATGCACTATCAGTAACAACGATAGATGCCGTCAAACACCCACGCATCCTAATTCCTGTTAACAATTGAGATTTAATGTCTATTCGCGCATAGAAAGGACGCCGATACATTCAGGGTTCGCTTTCCGGCTAAGCAGAATATCATTATCTCTGTACAACAGATTGAAACATCCTACTGCAGGTGATAAAGTTTGATTACTGGTATATGACTTAAATTATTCATCCAATTAAGTACTGGGTTCGTAACTCCCGCACATGACAATGCGCCAGAGCACTTTTTTCCTTGTTACTAGGGATATTAGGGCGTTTATTGTATTCCTTTTTCAGTAAAAAAAATGGAAAAATGGATATTATTTCCGTTTGAGAACTGATAAATCTGTTGTAAACTTCGATATTTCGAACATCTTTACGTCTAGTCAATTATGACGATCATATCATGATGAAGGTTCGATAAGACACTAATACTATGTTTGCTGCAGGTGATGGGTTTGATTCCAGGTCCAAAACAAGATAGTTGGTCTTATCATTCTAAATTAGAAATGTGCACAAGTATTTATTCAGTCATGAGTGCAGAGAAATTTTTGGTAATACGCAGTTAATATGGAAATTTCCATAAAGAGTTTGCCGCTATTAATCGTGTTTTTATTATCTGTTTATTTCAGCAACCTGTTAATAAAAAAAATAAAGAAAGAAACACTCGCCATATGAACAACGTTTCGCAGTTCAGAGAAAACATTTCAGACAGCAAAAGTGTTTCGAATTGCTACAAAACTTTAGGAAATACGATACTATCGTAAAATATTTTGAACAATATTAGCTGTTGTTTAAGGATTACTAAATGTTTAATGCGTCACAATTTCTTATATGAGACTCTAATGAATGTGGTAATGCTTTTTATATGTCTGTCTGTCTGTAAACCTATCGGACCAAACTGCGTGGTTATCAGTCCGTAGCTTACAAACTACTTAAACCTAGGTAAACTAACCTACGGACAAACACACACACCCCCATGTCCCAGGGAGGACTCGAACCTCCACGGCGAGCAACCGCGCTATCCTCAGCGAGGTGCTTTAGACCGCTCGGCTACTCCACCGCGGCTTTTTGTATGTCAGTGATTGTAATAAACTAGAGCTTAGAAACGTTTAGTACTTTAATAAAGTGCTTACTTTTGTTTGCAGTATTGTGGTGTTAAATTACATCTGGTGGCTTCAAGTTCGCCTGTATGAGAAGTTCATTCAGGTTGGAATCCAAAAATCTGCATCCGTTTCAACATTTAAATCTGCTACGTACGTTGTCATGTGGTTTCATGGCCGTTGGCGAGGGCAAAGAAGTAGAAGCAGAGATGGCGAGTTTGTGTTTTCTTATATTTTATTCCCTTTTCTTTTTAATCATGTCACACTCCCATGTTTCCCATCCCAGCGTGAGCGAAGGAGTGGTTGAGCATAGTCGAACCAGTAGGGGTACTTTAGCGTGATGGTGGCGGTAGTTTGTGAGTTTTTCGCTTTTTGTATAGGCAGCTAGTGGTGCAAAGAGTTTAGCAAGCTTTCCTGCTGGTCGATGGTAGGAGGTGGATTCGAAAACGAGTAAAAGGAAGGTGCCCAGCTGGCTGCACCTGCCTCCGCCAATCAGGGCGCGTCTTCTTGGCGTGGTTCGAATTGGCGGTAGGTTGGAGGTAGAGGGGAGCCATCTTTAGAGGAGTTGGAAGGAGACCATTGAGATGTACGGATGCTTGGTGTGCAAAATTCTCCAGAATGTGGTAAGAAACGCGGCGCAAGAGATAATTAAAGTCATAAGTGGGGAAGCGGAATTTGATTTATTAAAATGTCTTTAGGTAAATTTAGGACTGAGTTTTCGTATTTCTGAGTGAATTGTATTTGTATTTCATTGTGTTGAGCTGGTGGCCCCATTTTCGTCATACTTGTTTGGTGGTTATGCACCTACAAGTACTTCCGATTGTTCTTTACAAGTGTGCGACAATTACAAGTAACTATTCAGATGTTAAAGGTGAGAATATCGGGCCATCCTTTTTTAAAGTAATCGTAAATTTTGTTCTGTATATTGCGTCCACAAGCCCAATTACTGTTCGACTAGCAGGATTAGTTTGAGTAGTGTATGTATAGAGCTAATCATGCAATGAATGATTTGCATGTTTTATGTCCGTTTGTGTGCAGATTTCCTAACCCCCTCCTCACCCACCATGTGTGACATTGAATAGTGTACAGAGTTGTTAAATGCAGTAGGAGGCCAGTTGAGCAATATTTATAGTAAATTGTATCAAAAGAAAAATGTCAAATTGTTATTTTGAAGTAATATTTGGGTCACAATGTTTTATTATAAGGGAATTAAACTGTTTCTTTACTATTCAAAATCAACTAATTTCAACACTTACTAGTTCCTGTAATGACTAGGTAAAATAAACCCTTTATGATTAAATTTTGTGTCAGAATAAC
Source organism: Locusta migratoria (assembly GCA_026315105.1). Lineage (NCBI taxonomy): Eukaryota > Metazoa > Arthropoda > Insecta > Orthoptera > Acrididae > Locusta > Locusta migratoria. The sequence goes on along the minus strand of CM048745.1, from coordinate 367,475,552 downwards.
TGATTTACCCCTCAGCTTCTCCTTCAATGCTCCCCATTTTGGATGGGAAACAAAGGGATCTCACAATAATTATGGGGATTGAAATTGGTATTTGTACGAATTTACCCTGGGGGTTTAAAACTAGACGTATCCTTTCTTTAAGTGGATGTGTACTGGTTCCGTTAATTCTAAACAAAAAATGCGTTATCCGTTGCGCGTCATTTTCATTTGTCAAGTTTAATCAAGCCGGTGTGTTCATGTGAACATAGACCGAAATAAGTGTGAACCATTATAGATCCATGGTCAGGATAAAGCCTACGCGAAATTACCAAGCCCACTTCATACTGTGTGTGGAAGCCCTTGCTGTCAGTTGAACAGAGCTTGAGTAGACCCACCCAGTGGTAAGAGAAAAAAAAGGTTAAACTGTAAAGAACAAACAAGAACGAAAGAAATGAGATAAGAGGGTACGTCACAACACAATTTAAAGAAGTTTGTGTATCTGGATCCAGGGGCTAGGGGGAACTGTCCCCCCCCCCATCCCCACGCCACAGCGTTATCTATGTTAATAATTTCATTCAACACGAATAGTAGACGTCTTTGATTGCGATACTAATGCAGAAAAGAAAGATTCTCACACGTAATAAGAGCGGGGTGGGAGAGTTTTATTCAGTCTTCCATTACGGGCTGTGCCATTTTCTATGCGAAATGAATTCATTTTGGTTCATTGTTGCAACGCTAGACTATATGCGTGCAGCCCCATAAGCAAGTAACTGCTTTAATCAAGACTGCAGAAGCACGTAAAAGCAGCTTCATGTCGCAGTCTCGGCCATATGATGCAACTAACTTTCTGCCTCCGTTTTATCGGTATGAAGTTCGTATCATAAGGACTCAAACAGTGGAGCAATTTCTAAAATTGCGAAATGCAAGTTAAACAATAAAGTCCCCACGGACTGGCCATCTCCCTTGTGCGCGAGTATAGTAATTACTGTGCACCGGCACTCAAACGGCTCATCACTGCTTTCGCGACAGCGAAATACTCGTCTCTTCTCGCTCTACCGTGCTCCCTGTTCGACGATAACAAAGAAACTGCTGGGCCGCTTTCGAAATGCCGCGCCATCTTCTGACGCCCAGTTTGAATTGAAATTTTTCTTTAAGGACCTCTTAATGAAATCTATATGCTCTCGCTCTCTTGAGTCCTATAGCTACTCTGCCGTTTAATGTCTGGCATTCACAGTCAGAGCATAGTTGACTGAAAGGTGCTGTACAAAAAGCGGACTAATGTATCTGGCAAATTTCTGCGAAAATACTAAAAAAAATGCTTATGAGATGATTAACAGTGGTACTTGTTTTGTGCATATGCAATGCGTGTTTTTTTCCTGGCAATTACGTCTAGCAATTGATGTCCTACATTACATGTAAATCAATAAAAAGTCTCTATAGAGGGTGGTCCATTGATAGTGACCGATCCAAATATCTCACGAAATAAGCATCAAACGACAAAACTACAAAGAACAAAACTTTGCTAGCTTGAAGGGGGGGGAGGGAGGGGGGGGTAACAGATGGCGCTATGTTTGGCCCGCTAGATGGCGCTGCCGTAGGTCAAAAGGATATCAGTTGCATTTTTAAAATAGGTACCGCTATTTTTATTACATATTAGCCTAGGACGTAAATATATATGAATGCTTTGTCTGGAACACATTTTTCGCTTTGTGACTGATGGCGCTGTAATAGTCACAAACGTGGTATCGCGTAACATTTCGCAAGTGCGAACGGTATTTGCTTCGTGAAGCAGTACTCGTGTTAAAATGGACCGTCGATATGGTATTTATGTATGGATATTGTGATCTAAATGCCCAACGGGCCTGTTTATCGTTATCCTGGAAGACATCATCCAAGTGTCCGGATCTTTCGCCGGATAGGCACGTTATTTAAAGAGACAAGAAGTGGTCAGCCACAAGTGTAACGTCAGCCACGACCTGCAACAAATGATGATGCTCAAGTAAGTATTTTAGTTGCAGTTGCCGGCCGCGGTGGCCGAGGTGACTGAGGCGCTCCAGTCACGGTCAGCACGGCCACTACGGTCGGGGGTTCGAACCCCCCTCGGGCATGGATATTTGTGCCGTCTTTAGTCTTAGCTAGTTCATAAGTAGTTTGTAAGCTTAGGGACTGATGACCCCGTAGTTAAGTCCCATAAGTTGTACAAACATTTGAACATTTTTTTTTAGTTGCCTTTGTGACTAATCCGCACATCAGTAACAGACAAACTGACCAAGAATCGGGAATCTCAAACACGTCGGTGTTGAGAATTCTACATCAACATAAATTTCACTCGTACCATATTTCTATGCACCAGGATTTGCATGGCGCATAATTTGGACGTCTACGGTTTTGCCACTGAGCACAAAATAAATTACGGGACGATAACAGATTTTTTTATGCTTACTGTTTATTGACGATGCGTCATTCACAAACAGGGGTCACGTAAACAGGCATAATATGCACTATTTGGCAAAGGAAAATCCACGATGGCTGCGACAAGTGGAACATCAGCGACCTTGGCGGGTTGATGTGTGGTGTGTCATTATGGGAGGAAGAATAACTGGCTCCTATTTTGACGATGGCAATGTAAATGGTGCATTGTATGCTGATTTCTTACGTAATGTTGAAACGACACAATATAAATCGTAGATAAATAAATAAATAAAATTAATTTCATGAATCAGAGAAATATCGAGTAGTCAAAGATCGTTCTTCTTTCTCTCCCATTATATTATCTGTGATCCACCTTCCCTTGTTTTACTGCGGGAGAGAAGGAACAGCGATTAACTTTTTTTTTTTTTTTTTTTTTTTTTTTTTTTTTTTTTTTTTTTTTTTTTTTGTCTTCGTATCACCTTGATGGAGATAAGACGTATTCGATGCAGCTCTCCCCTGGTCATACTCAATTTTGTGTAAGTATAGTGCCGCTCCTGTAAATTATGATTTTTTACTTGAAATACACCAATATAAAATTTAAATGGCAGTCATCTTTCATTTAACTACCCTTTTACACTCGAGTGGCGTGAACTTGAAGTGTGAAGGAACTGGACGTCATTACGGCTAATAATGATCAGTGCAGTAATTGTTAAATCGGTTTCATTGCTTTTTTCTATTCCAATATTTCCATCATCAAAGATAGGGATGATTACAGGACCTGCAGTCGAGTTTGTAAAGTTATTTATTAAAACGAAGTCCGAATATTTTTTCCATTTATGTTACATTCTTGCCAACCGCATACGCGGAGCCCACAACTAACATTTAGCAAACGGCCCATTGCACAATAACAGATTTTAATACGTCCAATTCCCGATCACGACGATGTGTACCTTTAATTATATAATATTTGATTACAGATCCCTGACCTACCATCATTGCACGAGATGGTACTTACTGAAGGTCACATCGTCTTCTTTTTATAATGTTGAAGCTGCCCATCTTTACCCTTACAGTCGTTCTAATTCTGTTTTAATCTAATTTTTATTCCCTTTTTATCATAATCCGCCATTTCCATTAATTCCCAGTTCAGTACATAATATTTCAGCTAACGACTCCCACCAAACACCTTACAGGCGCTACTTTATAATGTTCTACCGATTTTACTACAAGATGTTTCACTGCATGACGGAATGGCGATGTACTTTCAACATGATGGATGTCCGGCAAATGACTCACGTGCAGTTGAAGCGGTCTTAAATGGAATATTTAATGACAGGTGGATTGGTCGTAGTAACACCATACTATGACCCGCAAGTTCAACGTATCTTACATCCCCGGATTTCTGTGAGGAAAATTGAAGCATATTTGTTTCGTGATTCACCGACGACGCCTGAAAACATGCGTCAGGGCATTGTCAATTCTAGTGAGAACATTACTGAAGGCGAACTACTCGCCGTTGAGAGGAATTTCGTTACGCGTATTGCCAAATGCATTGAAGTTGAAGGACATCTTTTTGAGCATTTATTGAAGTCATGAGGTAATTACAGGTAATCACGCAGTAACAGCTTGTGTCCTCAACATGTATGATAGTTTCACAAAAAATGCTTGTATCACATTGGAATAACCACAATAAATTTCAAACGTACCTACGTTCTGTGTTTTAATTTAAAAAACCTACATGTTACCCACTGTTCGTCTAAAATTGTGAGCAATATGTTTGTGCATATTACAGCGCCATCTATCACAAAGCGACAAAACTGTCCCAAATAAAATATTTTATTTATTTACGTACTAGATGAATATGTAATAAAACATGGGGGTACCAGTTTTTATAAAATGCTGTTGATATCCGTTTGACCTATGGCTCCATCTACCGGACCAAACATAGCGCCATCTGTTTTCCCCCTTCAAGCTAGAAAAGTTTTATTCTTCGCAGTTTTTTGTTAGATGCTTATTTCGTGAGATATTTAACCCAGTCGCTATCAATGGACCAACCTGTATATGAAAATCAATTGCTGTGCGTTAATCTCGCTAACTCGGAATTGGCTTGACCGATTTCAATAATTCTGTTTTTGTCTTGCTCCCTTTAATACAGGAATGTTTCATATATATCGCAGAAGTCGAAATTTGTAATTTTGTATCGGCATAGCCACTTCGGATTAGATTCGTATTTTATGCGCTTCATAACGCTCTTCCAACTGCAATACATTTTGCACACTTAACCCTCAAAACAGAAAGAACGAACTGTCTACCTAATAATTCGTACAGTGCCTAGCAGATGGTACTTTATAACGGACACCAGCCTACATTTTTATTCCGATCTTGAAGAAATTTGGCACACCTGATCTTAGAAACAACAGAAACATCACTGGCTGCATAATATTTGGTAAGGTGGATATCGGAGGGTACTTCAGACGTAGATACCACCTGAGCGATCACAATAAAATTAGGCAGATAGATTTGAACGTTCAGTACAGTGTACGAAGGCAAATGAACATTACTGTTGTCTTCACCAACGCGGTTTGACAATATGAATTTTACACTACTGGCCGTTAAAATTGTCACACCAAGGAAAAAATGCAGATGATAAACGGGTAATCATTGGACAAATATAGTATGCTAGAACTGATTTGTGATTACGTTTCCACGCAGTTTGCGTGCATAGATCCTGAGAAATCAGTACTCAGAACAACCACGTATGGCTTGCACACTCACTCACTGATTAGCACTCAAAGATATTAACTACTACTGGTTTCGTAATGATAATCACATAACAAACGGCACAGTATTTCTGACAGACTGCGCGCTTCACAGTGATCTCTATACAAACTGTATGTACAACTCTGATTCTGAACATAGAATTACACATTCATATGTTTCTCAGGCGATTGCTGTTTTAATTTGCTAAACGAATTTTCATTATTTATGACGTGACAAAGAATGTCTTGGTTACTTCTTGATTTGAAATTTATATTAATATCTGATGTAATAGGCTCATATTGGAGCGTTAACGGAAAGTATTTTTTCTTCTTTCTGTAATACTTTATAGCAGCCATGTTAACATCTGTGGGAGGCACGCTCAGTTCAACATGCTGGTAGTAAAGAGCTCAATAACGCACCAATAATCTCTATAACTCTAGTGTCGGAGTATAGTACTGCAGCATGTTTCTGCAGCATTTGTATTGCACACTTGGATTGCCCACTATGTTGTAATTTAGGAAACGATCTGCCGGCCGCGGTGGCCGAGGGGACTGAGGCGCTTCAGTCACGGTCTGCACGGCCACTACGGTCGGGGGTTCGAATCCCCCCTCGGGCATGGTTATTTGTGCCGTCCTTAGTTGTAGGTAGTTCGTAAGTAGTTTGTAAGTTTAGGGACTGATGACCCCGTAGTTAAGTCCCTTAAGCTTAACAAACATTTGAACAACATTTGGAAACGATCTTCCATCAGTTTTTACGTGAAAAGAATTGTCTGCTTACATTTTTGTTTTGAAATTTATTTCAATGTACAATATAATAGCCGGGTAGGGGAGTGGAATCAAAGATTTTTTTTTTTTTTTTTTTTTTTTTTTTCAACTTGTAAAATTTCATAGTAGCTGTTCAAATGTTTGTAGAACTTATGGGACTTAACTACGGGGTCATCAGTCCCTAAGCTTACAAACTACTTATGAACTAGCTAAGACTAAGGACGGCACAAATATCCATACCCGAGGGGGGATTCGAATTCCCGACCGTAGTGGCCGTGCAGACCGTGACTGGAGCGCCTCAGTCCCCTCGGCCACCGCGGCCGGCTCATAGTAGCCATGTTGTAATTTGGAAAGAAACAGAATTCAAACATTTATGGCTTACACGCTTACGTTGAAGGTCCAGGTAAAATGGAGATCAATGGCACGCGCATACCAATCAGTGCAACGAACTCTGCGACTTCACAGACATTTAACCCTAGCTTAGTAACATCCGTCAAAATGGCGGCTACGTTCAAATTGTCAGTGAACTGTGACGTTTTGAGAAACGATTGATGAACAAGTGTATACGGGTAGAGTGTTGGTTTGGAATCACACTCGCCGAATTGACGGGTGTTACTAAAAAAAGCTCAAAACCCCCTGAAAGTTCGGTGTTAGTATCGAGCGTTAAAAGCAGATGTTAGTAACGCAGGGTTAATATCGATGAAATTCCACTTTGATTTTATAATACACGCCATTGAAGATGATTAGAAGGGAACATAAGAACAAAATAATTGAATGTAATCGAATGAAATAGGCGACGCTGAGGGAATGAATTAGGAAAGAAAGAAATAAAAGTTTTATTATATGGATAGTAAAATAACTTGCGTCTGTGATAGTAGAAAAGAATTAAAGTGGTGAATATCAATGGGAAGAAAACCATCTGGGAAGAAGAGAAATTTATAAACATCGAATATTGATTTAAATTTTAAGTAGTCTTTTCCGATTTCTCTGGAGTGTACCATTATACTGGATTCAAAAGTGGACAATAAGCAGTTCAGATAAGAAGAGGATTGAAGTTTTGAGATGTGGTGCTACAGAAGAGGAGGAGGAACTGAAGGGAATTGGAAAAAGAAAAAACATACGGCATATGTTGACTTAAAGTAGGGATCAATTCCTAGACGTCAATGTAGCCCTAGAAGGAAATGTGTGGGGTACAAGGCGCAGAGGGAGACCAATAGATAAGTACAGTAAACAGCTTGAAATGGATGTGGGTTATTCGGAGATAAAGTGGCTTTCACTCGATAGATTTGTGTAGTAACCTGCATCGAAGCAGAATGAAGACTACAGCAAAAATAACAGAACTGTGATAATTAACGAAGAATTAGTTCCCAGCATTGACTCTGACGTTTTACGTGCACAATAGTATTTCAGAAAATGAAGCTCTTGTTTGAGTTTTTATGTTTACACGGGTGAAAAAATTATTAATTAAATTTACTTAGTAGGTCTACTACGTGCTCATAGAGTAGGAAAATGTATTTGACACATGGTACGATATAATTTTTTTCTTACAGCTGATAGTCGCCAGAAACGACACGTGGTTCGGACAGCACGTCACAACGTAGGTCCCCTTTCCCCTGTTAGATAACGGGGTTAGTCTAGAGACATGCTTGTCGCCCAGGTGCCATCCAGTTGAAAGACTGTGGAACACAAAATTATTGTTGTATCTGAGAGTACTGTATGTGATACCTTTCATCTCTTTAACTGTATTCTTCATTTTTGATTACTTAAAAATGTAAAACGTTGTATGTAAGTAGTATTCCGTAGAGAGACGTGCTTTGAAAAATATCTAGAAGTCGCTATGTAAAACAGTAACATTGGAGCGAATCGGGACATTATTTTTGTACTTGAAAGAGGTAATACAATTTAATCTGTATCCAGTTATAATATGTGATGTTTTCGATAGACATAGCGAAATGTCATCTCATAGATTTAAGTGCTTCCTGTAGTGAGCAATCATCTCACAAACTAAAATCCAAAATTATGATGGCAGTGCAGTAACGGCGTTTTCTGGGTGAAGAATTTACGGTGCACACTGTGGTCAGTCAACTTCATTGGCAGGATATATCAAAGTCAGTCCTATTAATAACCGTTACATCGCAACGTTATGCAGTGAAAGCTCCAAAATCAGAAGAGTGATGAAACACGTATACCAAACTGACTGCTCTCGGTACCCAGCGTGGACTGTGAAACTGGAGGACAAAAATGTGGAGCACGCATGATTTATATCAGCAACGACAGATACTCCAGTCAACGGGGATACTGTGAATAACTCGCGATCTGTTGCCTCGCTATACTAGTGGCCAATTTCAAGAGAACGATTAAAGTGGGAGTTCTTAATAAGGTTTATGCCAAAGTGGGATGGCGACACAACATCTCGTACAACATAGGACTTCTTCTTAAGTTTTATGAATGTTATACAGTTCTTATCTCGTAAATTAGACTAGATTTTATAAAAGAAGTACGTTTTTATTTACTGAGGTTGCTGTTACTACTTTTAATTGCCTTTCTCGGTGTTCGAACTAACGCGCGAGGAGGGATGGTCGCGGTGGAGCGGCCGTGCGCAATGAGGCGCTAAGCTACGATGCACGAGGCCGTTCCCCGTCGGGGGTTCGAATCCACCCTAGGGCATGGATGTTTGTGTCGTCTTTAGTATAAGGTAGTTCATAAGTAGTTTGTAAGTTTTGGGACTGATGACCACGTAGTTAAGTATTTTGTGAATAATGAAATGCAAAGATCGCGATATTTCGTCTTTATAACAGACGGCCGGTTTCAATGTATATAGACATCATCTTCTGGTCTCTGCACTAAATTATAACATTATTACATAAATGCATAATGTAGCCAGTTGGATAGTACTAGTGGGTCGTCACACATTAAAATTATACATAATTATGTCCCTTAAGCTAAATAAACATTTGAAAATTTTGGAGGGATGGTAAGATCCGTCGCCTCATTTAAAAATATCATCGTCACGTTAAAGAAGCATTCCTTTCCGGCTACGGAAGTATTATTTTCTTTTTACTGGAAGTACTACCGCCACACTCGGATAATACAAATAGACACGGAACGGAACACTTTCGATACGGATTCCGGTGGTACCACAATTACTTGTACAAATATAACACAAATACTGATTCTTAAATTTTCTCTCCCATTCCCACCCAACCCTCGTCAGAAAATATGATTCCAATCTTGCTATTGTCTGGCTCTTAAGTCTCAGGCACTTTAAATGATAACTTTAGTAGTTCCGTATTTATGCAGCGGGAGAAACACGCCATAGCTTTCCTGTCAAGAGTTCCGCATCCTTTATGCCCTTTACGGTGGCATTTAAAACGTCGTCCAGAGTTCAGAATTAATCAAATTTTTTTGTAGTAGAGATGATTAGGTCTCTGGACCGCTCCACAGCTTCGCGTAAGTGCTCCTTATACCTCCAATACATCAAATTTGTTCTGTACTTTGAGACTCCTTAATATATTAAGGGTTTTCCAAGTAGTCGTTTGAAAAGTTTCACCTAAAATTAATTTATGATGTATTTATAGCATAATGTAGGGTTGCGAATACTTCCTCTTTTGATGTTGGCTTCATTCACGACGCTACGAATTTGTCGACTCCCGAACCAATATACAATCCACAGAATAACACACATTAAAAAAAAAAATGTATGCCATTAGGCAATGTCACCAATAAGAAACAGGCAACATACGTGCTTTTAGAAGCATAAACTTCTCGTCTATAGAAAAAAAATACAGTTACTATGAGGTACAGTTGTGGCCTATACGACAGCTGCTCTCACGTACCACAGATAATGCATATACACTAAACCAAGCATCTCTATAGTATCTGGATGTTGAACGTCTGCTACCTGTGCGTGCAAGTCACAGAGCTTCATGTGCCGTTTCTTGCCCAGTAAAAACTTGGCTGCTATGAAAAGTTATTAGAAAAGGAAAAAAAAAAAAAATACGTTTCGATTCCGCTCCCCTACAAGCCCATTACTTCGCATATTGATAGAAAGTGTAAAACAAGAACCAAGCAAGCAATTCTTTGCCACTACAAACTGACAGAAATTTACTCGTTAAATTACAATATGACGGACAATAAAACTCATAAACGATACATAACTGCAGTTCTATGCTCAGAGCTATGCGTTCAGGTGCCGCAGAGATCACTGATAGAACTATCATACGACTTTACTAACACGACATCTGAGAAACTGTGTACAATCTATCCATATAACATCAAAGCCACAAGATAAAGAATACGTTCTTAAATCACTCAGAAAATACAACAATCCAACGTCACTAACTGAAACGGAAGAAATGTTCTCAACGAGTAACATGGGCCCAAAAATGCCCATTAGTGTTCTCATTTAGAGCGTTGTTGTAATCCCCCTTTAAAGCATAAAATATTTCAATTTAATCCAAATTAGTCCTTAGTCCTCAAAACGAATTATCCTCACGCAGTCGTCGATGTTACCCAATGAAAGTGCAAACGTAGGCTTCCGCGGCTTTCACTATCAATAAAATTCTTCCGGGTATGAGACCGTATCGTCATTTTATAAACTATGCCGACGTTTCGGCCACTGTTGCAGGCGGCTTTCATCAGGGTCTGTCTGACTGTCAGACAGACTCTGATGAAGGCCGCCTGCAACAGTGGCCGAAACGTCGGTATAGTTTATAAAATGACAACGCGGTCTCATACCTGGAAGAATTTTATTGATATTACCCAAAGAAAGTTTCACGATTTTAAGGTGCATATTTTGCACAGTCAGGGGGAAGAATTAAAAACATTGCGTTTTGCCGACGACATAGTAATCCTGTCAGAGACAGCAAAGGACCTGGAAGAGCAGTTGAACGAAATGGACAGTGTGCTGAAAGGTGCATATAAGATGAACATTAACAAGAGCAAAACTAGGGTAATGGAATGCAGTCTAAGAAAATCAGGCGATGCTGAAGGAGATTAGGTAAGACAGCAATAAAGGAGGTAGATGAATTTCGTTACTTGGGCAGTAAAATAACAAATGATGGTCGCAGTACAGAGGATATAAAATGCAGAATGGCAATGGGTAGAAAAGCGTTCTTGAAATCCTTTCCGAAGGCATTTGTATGGAGTGTTCCCTTGTACGGGAGTGAAACATGGACGATAAACAGTGCGGACAGGAAGAGGATTGAGGCTTTGGAAATGTGGTGCTACAGAAGAATGCTGAAGATTAGGTGGGTGGATCGCGTAACTAATGAGGAGGTACTGAACAGAATTGGGGAGAAAAGAAATTTCTGGCTAACCTTGACTAAAAGAAGGGATAGATTGGTAGGGCACATTATTAGACATCAAGGAATTGTGAATTTAGCGTTGGAGGGAAGTGTGTAGGGGAAAAACCGCAGAGGAAGGCCAAGAGATCGATACAGTAAGCAGATTGAGATAGATATAGGTTGCCGTTCTTATGTGGAGATGAAGAGGCTTGCTCAGGATAGGGTATTGTGGAGAGCTGCATCAAACCAGTCTCCGGACTGAAGACCACAACAACAACAACATTTTTTTTTTAATTTCTTCCAGTTTCTCCCACATATGTCATTTCAAAATACTGACTGTTTCCCCATCCATTTCTCCCCTGCGTCATCTTATATTTAAAGTCTGCTATAGCTTGTTGTCTGTCCTAAAAGTAGTTTTACACCTTTCTCATTAAATAATCTCGCCATTTTTTATATGAGGCTTTTCCCCAGAATGCCATAACTATATATATATATATATATATATATATATATATATATATATATGCGAGGCCTTCTCAGTCTGTTGCTTTCTTAGATAACTCATCCATTGAAGCCGCGTCATAACCAATTTCGACCGCTGTTTGCCTTCACGTTTTCATAACATCTTCCTTCTTTTCAGGGGAATGGAGTTATCGGAACGGAGTTAACCCTCTGGGCCACACTTTTAAAGAGTGTTACTTAACGTTTGTTTCACCTCTCACCATCCACATATCGATGCACGGAGGTTCTCATTTGTATACCCACCAGAGAAGATGTGTTACTACGAAATGGACTAAAGCGCTATGCTACGGATTGTGGGGCCGCTCCTCCTCGAAGTTTCGATTCCTCGCTCGAGCGTGGTGAACATGTTGCCGTTAGCATGAATTATTTTAGATAGTTTGTAAGTCTAGGGACCGATAACCTCTGCAGTTTGGCTCCTTAGGATTAAAAACGTTTGAACATTTACCTTACATTATGTAAACAAAGGTTGACAGATGAACTGGACTTGGCACCCTGGCAAATTCTGTGAATGGTCAATTTATTTTGCAAAGTATGCCAATTTGGCTAATAATAATGATCACCATTTATATGTTCATCGTTAGGATTCTACATTCTAGTTCGCTCAGGTAGAGTGTTCAGTCTATCGCATAAAAATCTTAGCTAAGCGCAAGCGCCTGTGAAATTCAAAGTTTTCCTGCCTTTCATATCGTTCGAAGCTTGTAATTACTGTCTGGTTTTTGTACGAATTGTATATAACTCTTCGTTGCCTATATTTTACCCCTTATATAAAATAAATAAATTATTATTATATGTGTTACTGTGTATGTATAGTGGCGTAGTATGTGACGTGTAGTGACTGCTAAGAAGAAAAAAATAAAGACAAAAACTTTAATCCTTTCATTCAGCTCAACCAAATTGCAATGGACGAGCCTAGTCCTGGAGGAATCGCCCACGGCAGCGCGATAACCTCTGCGTGCGACTACTAAACTTGCGTTGAAAAATAATTATCAGATAAATAAATCAATCAAAGTATAATCAGACGATTGGTATGAATGAGAGAATGTACATGTAATTGCGTGACAGAATTATTGTATATCAGCAAACGCCGTGAGATTTAAAACTAATTTTTCTTGCAAACAAATTAATATGTTGTAATCAAGTGATGTAATTACTTGTGATATAAAGAAATTATTTCATAACTACTAAGAATACTGTATATCTAAATATCAAAGTAGTTGGTTACGTTTTTAGTGGCAATGTGCAGGAGCGAATTAAACAATAGAACCTAGCATGTGTAAATTGATCAGTGAAAGTCAAAGTCAGTCACAAGTTAAATAATACGTTCTGTGCCATTCATGATTACGAATCATGACCACCAAATACAATAGATCCATGGATGACAAACGTGTTACTGAGCACCACGAAACCAAACGAAAATACCAACTGATCGCTTAATAAAAACCTTATTTAATACATGAAGAGAAGCACTGAAATTCCAGTCTAACAACCTGACCTTATTTTGGGAATTCAGGTATTACCCTGGATTTTGTACAATTTACAACTTCAGGTCGCAAAATGGAAAGTTCTCATAAAGGATGCACTACCCCAGGTGGTAACTCTAATGAGGAAACCCCCATTACATCATGTAACGCACTGGGACCTATGATTCTAGGGAGTCTCAACATTTCCGTTGGGAAATAAATTCTAAATTTACGTTAATGTTTACTTTTTTTTAGAACACCGAATATAAATTCACTATTCAAAATTGGAAAGCATAAGGAAGTGGAGATATTTCTACAAAATAACCATATACAAAATTTAGCAGTGCAAGAAACAAGATTCTTAGATGAGACTGTTGTTCATACACAAAATTATAGGATCTTATAAATGGAAACCAGTGGTAAGAATAATGGAAAACATGTCAATTTTTACGAAGAGCATTTTAAGTAAAAAAAATCATAAATACTGTAACAGTTAAGTGGAAACTGCCATGCACCTATAAATGAAGATAACAGAAGAAACCCAGAAAAAGTAACTCAGTTTTGGGATCTTTTAAAATCTGAAATCTCTAGTGTATCTAAAGACAATGTTAAAATACTCCTCGGTACCTTCAAAGCACAATTTGGAAAGAAAAAGGAATTTAACAATATTTTAGGTGAATATCCAGCTCATTTTAGAACAAACAAAAATCGTAAAAGACTTATCAATATGTGTGAGATGTTCCAGTTAAAACTAATGTCCGCACATTTTCGCAAACTACCAAGAAAGCCAAAACTGGAATATCTACAAATCCAAATCTAGGAGAATTTCAAATGGACCATATAGCAATATCAAAAAGAAATACAGCGAAATTATGAATGTTAAAGTAATCAGAATAGGGGAATTTGATTTCAAATCATTATCCCTCTACAATTAAAATACGATATCTCCCTCATAAAACTGAAGAGAAACCACGAAAGTACACAGATACAACTGCAGCAGAGCCAACATTACAATGGGGAAAATAGAAGAGAACTAAAAAAGGCGATTGGTATGCACTCCAGGTACAAATCAGTAATCACGATAGCAGCAGAGAATACTTTCGGATTGGCCGAAATTAAAAAAGAAAACATGGCGTAATGAGGAGTGTGAAGTGGCACTAGAAGAAAGAGCTCAAAAATGGAAAATGGAGACTACGAAGATGCTCAAAACAAAAACACCAACTTCAACAATTCAAACAATAAAGGAAGGAAACATCTAAAATAATCGGGAAAGTCGAAAGATATCAAGCACCCAGCATTTATTTCCAAGATGAAAATGGAAAATTATGAAATATTAGCAAAATGTTTAGATAAGCTCTTAAACTGTCCAATTCCAACAATCAAATTAGAATTACCAACACTAGTAGAGAACCTACAGGATGATTTACCATCAACAGAACAGGAAATTCATAAAGCCGCAAAAACACTACAAAAACAACAAATCACAAGATGAAGATTGCATTGCGGAAGAATTATTCGAGTGGCCAGATCCGAATATTCTAAGTGATCTACTTTTACTTTTTGAAAACATTTGGAGGACAGAAAAGATTCCAGAAGAATGGAAGATAACAATCCATCCCTTATATAAAAAAGGTGACAAACAAAATGCCAACAATTACAGAAGTGTGTCACTTCTTCCAGTGGGATACAAGATATTATCAGAAATTCTGTTGAAGAGAGTTGAAGAAACTGTAGATAAGTAACTCGGAGAATATCAGGTTGGTTTTCGAAAGAGAAGATGCTGCACAGAACAGATTTTTTAACTTGAAATCAATCATTTGCCACCGAATGCTAACCAGCGAGCGTATGATAGTATCTTTTATTGATTTCAAGAACGCATTTCATTCGGTGGAGAGAGACACAATTGATAAAATCATCATAGAATTTGATGTTACAGCTAAATTAGCAAACATAATTCGTGAAACACTAACAAATACTATACCTAAAGTTAAATTACTGGCATAAGTAACTCATCCAAATAAAATAAAAATTGATGTTCGGTAAGGAGATGGACTACCACCTTTATTGTTTAACTGTGTTTTAGAAAGAAAATTATAAGAATACAGGTTGTAGAGCTACAATATCACAAAAATTCAACCAATAATTCTGGGAAGGACAAAAAATGCAATCAACGTAATCTACCTGGTCTTTGCGGACGATTTTGCAGTTCTTTCACAAAATCTTACTGAAGCAACTACTCAAATAAATCTTCTGGATATCATCGCAAATAGAAATGGTCTCAAAATTTCAGCTGAAAGAAAATCATAAAAGATGCACCAAGTTACACACAATTGAGCGAGTTGGTTAATTTAAGTTTCTTGGAGAAATTATACAGCAGAATGGACTAAAAAAGTTTGCAATATCTGTACGAGTTAGTAACATGGAAAGAGCGTTTGGCTTTAAAAAATATATCTACAATAAGAAATGTATATAAGGAAAAAACTAAAACACTATACCACTGTAGTAAAAGCGGAATGTTTATATGAAAGAGAATGCTTAACTGTGAACTATAATATGGACAGAATAGAGGTTCTTGAAAGACGGATTATTAGAAAAATAATGGATGTGATACAAACTGCAGATGCTTGGAAAGGAGAAAATGTCAGAAGTAACGACAGAGTGAAGATTAATCTTCTTTAGACATCTCTTCCAACTAAAAGATAACAGACAGATTAAACAAATTTTACTTTATTTCTGGAAAAAGAAATCAACAATATCTTATACAGAAGTATAAAAAAAATTTAAAAAAACGGAGAGAGAGAAAAGAAATAACACCAAAGAATCAGAAATATCAGACAAAAATACATTTATGAATAAAATACTAAATTTATATGCTTGGAAGGCAGAAAAAGTAAGAAAACTGGAACAACAAGGACAGCAGGAAGGGAAAGGCAACATCGGAAGAGGATGGAGTACTGGAAGAATAGGAAACAACAAAGCAAGAAGAGGAACTGAAGCTCTGTCGTGGCCCAAACTGGTCAATTCGAAACAAACAATAAATAAATAAATAAAACATAAATTGACAATGTGTACGACAATAACGTAGACATTCTGAAATCGCGTTCCACATTGCAGCATACACCAGTGCACCCAACAGTGGATAACACGTCGTCTTCCACGGACGAACGCCTGTATTCGTCTTCGCATACTTTCCACTACCTCATCAAGGTCCAGATACTCCTGCTCTTCAACAACGATTCGGCGGAGATATCAAACCCTTTGGTAGGTCTCTCGTCCAACAACAGCCCTTTTCACTATATCGCAGATATTTTGTATTTTCGATTACGTACTAGCTGTCGACTGTCACTGGTGCTCCGTGACGTCGCCATATGTTCGATGCACCCGCTTCATCTCCGCCATCACTGAATCGCACGCCACCCTGAGCTGCAGGCCGCCGTCTCTGTTAAGGATGTCGTCAGTAGTTTTGATTTCGATGGCTTCTTGGTTTCGATTTCGATGCCTTCTTAAATTACACAGTCCCAGAAGCGCACTGTATTCAAAACATTGGTACATCGTGCAAGAACAATAACAGACGCTGATAACCTGACCCATGAGTTGAACCACCTAGCTAGGTCATGAAATAAGCGGTGCGATTTCAGGAAAGAAGCACAATAAGACCACTGACGAGGAAAATGACAAGAAATTGTTTTTTTCCGTTCTGTGGTTCTATGTCGGGCAAAATAAGCCGCTTAATAAAGAGTCACAAGATAAAATCAGTCTTCAGGCCTCCGACGAAATACGACAATTGTTCAGACCAGTTAAAGACGCATCAGATCATCTGCGGTCTACAAGATACCTTGCAAGTGTGGCCAGTCTTATACAGAAGAAACAGTACGAACTCTCGGAGAGCGCAGGAAGGAACATGAAAGGTTTTATCTTTAGCGATACCCAAAGAAATCTAGAAATCTGCTTTAGTAAACGGTCATCGAATCAAATTTGATGAAACCTCCGTCGTGATTCGCACTAACGGTTTCTTAGAATGTATAATTAAAATAATAATAATAAAACCACCGAAATTAAAATCACTGGCACACCTTCAACAGAGACGGCGGCCTACAGCTCAGCCCGGCGTGGAATTGCGTCATGGTGGAGATTAGGCGGACGCATGGAACACCGAGTCAACCCATGCCCATACATGGCGATGTCGCGGAGCACCAGTGACGTCACAGCCGGCAGCTAGTGTATACAAGCCCGTACTAGTAGCCACCAAGCACTCACCTCACTTGACTATGGCCAACAAGTCCTTGGCCGAAAGCTGGTGGAGTTTTAATCACTTGACGCAGACAGAAACCCGAGAACTTTTTATGCAATGTTATCGTCGTGTGACTATGCGGTCTCACAAATGTAATTGACTGTTTTAGGCCAGTCGTCGTAGACAAAAAAAAATTGCCTTAGGTCCAAAAAAATTGCAGGAAGCTGAATTTTTGGTATGTTCTTAGGACATATTAGAGTAGTATTAAACCAAGTTTGCAGCTTCGAAATCCTTTTGCGTAACTTTTAAGAGCCAAAAAGCCTCGAAACTTTCGGACTTTTTTCTGGCTGTGGCTTATAACTCGTGAAGGGATTTTTTTAGACGAAAATTCACTCACACCTCTATTAATGTAGATTAAATATTCTAAAATTTGAGCCCAACCGCAGCTCTGTAAGTCCAATAGTTCCCGAGATATTGGACTTCAAGTAGTGACTTATTTCTCCAGAAAGTTAGAATTTTCGATTTTAGTCAACTTTCGGCTAGAATATTGGCTCTGATGATCATCCCAAGGAGAAAGACATACAAAAAAGTTATAGAGCAGTTATTTAACTTTAAGTACTGAACGAAGTCAATAGGCCCAATAGATTTCTAGTTCAAATGTTTGTAAAGTCTGTGGGACTTAACTACGGGATCATCAGTCCCTAAACTCACAAACTACTTATGAACTACTTACGAACTAGAAGGGCACAAATATCCATGCCCGAGGGGGGATTCGAACCCCCGACCGTAGTTGCCGTGCAGACCGTGACTGAAGCGCCTCAGTCCCCTCGGCCATCGCGGCCGGCAGATTTCTAGTTAAAAAAAAAAAAAAAAAAAAAAAAAAAAAAAAAAAAAAAAAAAGTTGGAAAAATTGTAGTAGTCAATAAATTGATCCAGACGAATTGCAGTCCTCTTCTCCTATGTATATTAAAGAAAAAGGAAGAATTACTCATTGACGATGATTATTAACGCATCGTATATAAAAAGGATTTTTTCAACACTGCTTCTCGAAATATTCCTTGGAGAATTTTTCACCACAAATGAAACAATAATATCCAATGATGCGACGCCTTGAATCCGACGCACTTTTCAGCCTTTCCCCACACGAAAACGATGGTTGAGCAAATCAAACATCTCCTTCTCGCTGGACAAATGCTTACACATTACTTTCCACAGTATACCTCTCCCTTCATGCGTCATGTACGGTCACTTCGTTTAAACTGCACAAAAAACCTCATGTTCCTTTCAAGCCCACATTTCTGACTCATTTTTATCAGCGTCTAAATTCCGCGTTTTTTCACTGTCACTATTCCCTCTGTAAGCACTTACCGACGACCCCGAAACAAACATGCGACAGGGGTAGCTCCGACATATTGTAAAACAGAAAGTACTTAAAATGCCACCAAGATCAAGACGATTTTTGTTTGAAACGTTCTTCACGGATCCGAATACGGCTGTTTCTAAGGGCAGACTGGGTGTAGTGGGGAAGGCCTCGGAGGCAAGACGTTTGGGAGGGAGGACAGAACACCCGCTAAGTCACTACTCTGAGTAAGGAGGACGGGAGGGGGATTGATACTTTCGCACAACAAAAGTTCTCGCTACGAACGAAAGTCCCAATCCCTTAATGGCTGACCAATACCCAAAAATGGAGAGGCTTTCGTCTTTTTTTTACAGCAATACCTACTTTCACAACTATATTAGTATGCACTAACACATAATTACACCTATTTGTATACAATACGTTAATAATCATAGTCAATGAGTAATTCTTCCTTTTTCTTTAACTTACACAGGATAAAAGGACTGCAATTCGTCTGGGTCAATTTATTGAATACTCCGATTTTTCCAAGTTTTCGTTTTTTAACGATAACTAGAAATCTATTGGGCCTATGGACTTCGTTCAGTACTTAGATTAACGTTAAATAACAGCTCTATTAATTTTTTGTATGACATTCCCCGTGGGATGATCATTAGAGCCAATATTCTAGCCGAAAGATGACTAAAATCGAAAATTTGAACTTTTTGAAGAAATAAGTCAATTTTTAAAGTCCAATATCTCGGGAACTATTGGACTTACAGAGCTGCGATTGGGCTTAAATTTTAGAATATTTTATCTACATTAATAGAGGTGCGAGTGACTTTTCGTCAAGAAACCACCCTTCACGAGTAACATGTCAAAACCAGAAAAAAGTCCGAAAATTTCGAGGTTTTTTGGCTCTTAAAAGTTACGCAAAAGGATTTCGAAGCTGCAAACTTGGTTTAATTCTACTCTAATATGTCCTAACAACATACCAAAAATTCAGCTTCCTGCCATTTTTTTGGACCTAAACATACCTGACGACTGGCCTATTTTCTTAATGTAGTATACACATTCAACGTCATTGTTAAGGAAACCTTGGAATCAAGATAATGTAACAACACTCTTTTTATGTCTGTATAAGTGATTTGTTGTTACCAACATATCGCTTGACCGTCGTGGAAATTAAAGCAGTGGCAACCGTTCAAATTTTTTATTTAGATGACAGCGTGCGGAGACGTTTTGTTCTGAGAACGAAGTGTTTCGCGTTGGCACTCTTATATTGACATTTTCATGGTGTGGCCACATGGCATGGAAGCTCACGGGAATTACGTGAAACACATGAACAGTATCCACTCTAACGTTCGATTTACCATCGAGACTGAAGAGGAAAGAAGGCTGCCTTTTTCTGGATGTTTTAATACAACGTAAATCTCGGCCACTCTGTGTACCGTAAACAACGCACACCGATTTGTATATCAGCGCACAGAGTTTCCATCACCCAGTTCAAAAGACAGCCGTTCTGAAGACATTGATATATAGAGAAAAAACAGCTTCTGTCGAGAATCACTTGAAATCCGAAATTCACCATCTTAAGTATGTGTTTCAGAAGAACAGCTATTGTCCACGGGATGTAAGTACAGCGTTTGCCACGAAGAGGAGAAGTGAATATGTTGAAGATTCACGTGATGAACAACCGTGTGGTGCTACTTCTAGCAAAGTACGGAGAGTCCTGGGGAGGCATGGAATTAAATCGATATTTCGACCTCCTAGGAAAATTGAGGAGATGACGCGCCCTGTAAAGGACAGCCGCGGCCTCAGGATATCTAGTATTTACAATCTACCTTGTGAGTGTAGAAGCAACAACATCGGTATTCACTACGTACCGTTGCCGACCGTTGCACAGAACACCAAAGGCACATTAAAAATAGACAACTGGAAATGTTCAAAATGTTCAAATGTTTGTAAAGCTTATGGGACTTAACTACGGGGTCATCAGTCCCTAAACTTTCGAACTACTTATGAACTAGCTAATACTAAGGACGGCACAAATATCCATGCCCGACGGGGGATTCGAACCCCCGACGTAGTGGCCGTACAGACTGTGACTGACGCGCCGCAGAACGCTCGGCCACCGCGGCCGGCTAGACAGCTGGAGAAATCGACAGTTGCTGGACACAGCCTCACAAATAAACACAAAATCTTCTTCGGTGAAACAACAATTTTGTCCCAGGCCTGCACATACTGGGATTGTGTAATTAAAGAGCCTGTAGAAATAAGAATGTGCCATGACAGTTTTAACGGTGACAGCGGGTACAATCTTAGTGGTGCATGGAAACGAGAGAAGCGGCAGAGACGTCCTGTACAGCGTCTCGATACTACGGGAGTGGTGGCGCCACCAGCGCGGACCACGACACTATCTGCGACGGCATTACGTAGCCACCAGCCAATCAGAAGCTAACCTACCACAAGCCATCTAGTTGCTGTTTAAGACCACCGCAAGCACTACACAACCCCTCTCCTTCCATGTAGCTCTCGACACCCTTTACAACGTCATCCTTTTCACTGACTTTTACCCCGACCTGTGGAAGACCCCCCTTATTCTCATGTTCCTCAAACCTGACAAGCCCCCATCCCAGATCTCATCCTACCGTGCTATCAGTCTTACCTCCGTGTTCAGCAAGGTGCTGCAAACCATCCTCTCCCGTCGTATCTATCAACACCTCCGCCGCCACCAGTTCCTCCCCCTTTCCCAATGTGGCTTCCGACCCTCCTTCTCTGCTGACGAACAGCTCCGTTGCCTGATTCACCTCCTCTCCGTCCAGCTCAATTCCCGTCGCTCCACTATTTTTGTCTCCCTTGATATCCAAAACGCCTACGACCGTGTATGGCATTCCAGTCTCCTTTTCAAGCTCCAGTTCTACGCCCTACCTGTTAATTATACCCGCCTCATTGCTTCCTTCATCACCCACGGCCCTCCTGTGTCACTGCAACTCCGACTCCCCTTTCTTCTACCCCTCCGCCGGGTGTACCAAGGCTCCGTCCTCTCTCCTCTTCTTTATCTCAGTTACTCCGCTGACATGCACCAAACCAAGCCTCCTGTCTATCTCCTCCAATATGCTGATGGCACCGCCTTCCTAGCCATCACCGCGTCCCTTGCCCACTCCCAGGTTTTGATCCAGTCCCACCTCACCGAGTTCGCCTCCTGGTGTAACCGGTCGCCCCTCTCCATCATCTCCATCAATCCTGACAAATCCCAAGCAATCATCATAGGTCGTACTACCTCTTCCTTCCATCTCTATGATTTCTACCTTACCCTTCACCACCGTCCTATCTGCCGCACCCCCATCCTGAAGTACCTTGGCCTAACCCTCGACTGCAACCTCTCCTGGATCCTACACCTCCGCACCATTCGTCAGAAAGCCCTCTCCCGCCTTAATCTCCTTAAACTCTTCACCGGCCGGACGTGGGGTCTCAGCCCCTCCACTATCATCTACACCTACTGCTCCCTCATGCGTCCTGTCCTTTACAGCTTCCATCCCACCTGGATTTCCGTCCCCCCTTCCTATTATAAAACACTCCAAGCCCTTGAGCGCCAAGTCCTCCGCCTTGCCTACTGCATCTGGCTCCCTTCCCCCATTCGGATCCTGTATGACCTTATCCCGTTTCCCCATCTCCTCTAACACCTATAACATATGTTTCCTCTATGTCAACCTCAAAATAGACTCCTGCAACCCCCTGGTTCACCCCATCCTCACCAACTCTGGGCCTCTGCTACGCCTTTACTGCTGTACCCCTCCCTCCCTTCACCTCCACACTCTCCACATTATTTCCCAGGATAACTTCCGCTGCCTCCCTCTCCCTGATGACGTTCTCCATCCCGACATATACCCGTCCTACAAACCCTGATCGTTCCCATAGATGTAGCGCCCCCTCTTCCCCCCCCCCCCCCCCAACACTTTCCCTCGCTCGCTTGGCCACTCCTCTCCTTACCCTGGAGTCCCTACGGCTCCTCCCAACCGCCTCTTCCCCTCCTCTTCCCCTGCGCTTGTCGCCTTTCCCTGCCCAGCGGAGTCCTGCAACAACAGTTTTAATAGTGCTACGTCCAGTGTTGTGTGTGCAATGCTCCAGGAAGTGTTTTTATCTGCGTCCGCCGTTTAACAAACAAGTGTCGCATTCCGTATATTATTAGTGTCTGCGTTTACTCGCCGTCCAGTGTTTATTGTCGTACTTTATGGTTTTATGTCACTGTGGCTCCATGTTTCTAACTGACTACATATGATTTTAATCTTCTATTAAACTGTTTGTACTCCGGATTGTCACCATGTCAATGTCATTATTTCCCCGTATTTTATCTCCTGTTATGAAATTTTATAGCATCATGTCGCCGCGGTGGAGTAGCCGAGCGGTCTAAAGCACCTCGCTGCGGAGCGCGCGGTTGCTCGCCGTGGAGGTTCGAGCCGTCCCTGGGGCATGGGTGTGTGTGTTCGTCCTTAGATTAGTTTACCTAGGTTTAAGTAGTTTGTAAGCTACGGACTGATGACCATG
Organism: Locusta migratoria; assembly: GCA_026315105.1. Lineage (NCBI taxonomy): Eukaryota > Metazoa > Arthropoda > Insecta > Orthoptera > Acrididae > Locusta > Locusta migratoria. The sequence goes on along the minus strand of CM048745.1, from coordinate 367,452,255 downwards.
CAGTTTGGTCCGATAGAATTACAAACATTTGAACATTTGAAGCATCATGTCCATGTTTTATCTCTTGTATGAGGAGCAGCTCCTGAAGCTGCTGCCAGCCTACTGGCTGTATCGCTGGTATTAAAACACAATAAAGAAAATCTACACAACCAGTCAGTTGCTCCTAACGAAGGCAATGAAGTAATCGCCAAAATCCTGAAGTTTTATCAGGATTTGACGCGGCCAGAAGTCCGAGAATGTTTTAAATTCGTTTTGGTTTCTTTACAATTTTCATGCTTGTAAAACCTTCAATGCTCCGATTTCTGGAAACACCGACCTCAGAAAGGTGAAGCTCTGACACGTGTGTAAGGCGTGGGACGTGATAAGTGAAAGGCCAGCAATCGACACCTTTCTGTTGCAGCGGGCTGTTGTTGGCCGCGACAGATTCGCGGCCGGTTTTAATTAACCGCTGGCACAGTGACACCCCTGTTGCGCGCGGCAGCTGTCAGCCTGTCGAGGGCACAGCGACACGGACGCCCGCTCCCGGGTGGGCCTCTGTTAGCCACGCGCACGTCCCTGCAGGCGACCAGGACACGGCGTGTAAGCCGAGAGTGCTTTTGTCCGACTACCTGCGGTCACAGCAGGTGTTCAGAATTATCGTGTGATACGGTGCATGCCTGACTGAGAGTTACTGTGCATTTTATCCTTCGGGAAGAGAAATATACAAATGTCCATGTACTCGTGGCGAATAGAAAACTGGAAATCCATCCTCTTGCTCGTTCTAACCTTTTCCTTTGGATGAAGAACGGTGCTTAGCAATACTTGCAAAACCTACATCAGACCAATTTTAACATATGGTAGTGAAGCACTTGTTACTTCTGCTACTAGAAACATTAACAAATTGGAAATAGTCCAGAACCAGGTTTTAAGAATCATAACTGGTGGAGTAAAAACTACTCCTCTATCATCAATGAGAATTCTGACTGGGATAGGACCCGTTGAAACAAATATCTAAAGGTTAGCACTGCTTCAGTATGAAAAACTTATTCGTCTATCCAATCATGATCAATGGGTAAAACATAAGGTGTCATGTAACAATAATAGAAAGTTAAAAACACAGATTAGCTTCATCGAAAAAGTAGAAAATATAATATTACAGTATCACTTACCAGAAGTCACTGCTGAGAAATTTATTTTCCATTCTCTCCAATACTGCTTCCTCAATTACAGTATCAACTAGATATAAATGATAAAAAAGTGGAACAGATCCATCAATAATGAAAACTACAGCATTACAAACAATCAGTCAGAGATACCCCGAAGATCAATGGCTACACATCTACACAGATGGGTCATTAATGGAAAAAGAAGGAAATGTTGGTGTAGGAATATACAGCAAATTTTTCTATTTATTTTTAATTTAGGATCACACCACTCTAATTTTGAAGGTGAAGCCATCAGAACTGCAATAAATAAGCTAAATAGCTATTTGCACACATTTTATGAAGCAGTCATATTCTGTGACTCTAAAGCAGCAATATCAGCAATTGCTAACTTAAGAGATCCAAAAATTGCTAAAGTAAAAGGTATCCAAGAAATAATTAAGTCTCTACAGCAACACAACAAGAAAACTGCAATTCAGTGGATACCATCTCACTGTGGTTAGATGCTAATGAGAAAGCTGATTTCCTAGCCAAAAAAGGGCACAAATATTAAACAAATTGGAAAAAACTAGCCTGTCATATTTTGCAGTAAAACGCATTATTAACAATATTTTTAAAGAAGAATTGAAAAAATCAATAAAATCTCACGTGAGGGGAAGAACTGGGAAACCCTCTTGGATAACCAACTGATACCAGATGCACCCAGAAGAGAGGCAGCAGCGACATTCCGCCTGACTACTGGGCACCACTGTGTGGCCGCCCACCTGCACAAGATCTCCATCCTGCCGTCTCCAGAAACTGTTCTGTGTCACAAGAGCGGTGCCATAATGAACAGTGATCATTTAAAAGAGTGTTCAGAATTGTACAATTGTAATTTAGACTTAACAAAATTGTATTGGGAAGCAAGAAGGCGAATGACGTTAAGTCAAGTGCCAGAACATTAAAATAATAATAATAATAATAATAATAACCTTTTCCTTTCCAAAGAGGAAATGCAAAAGGATTGAGAACAGACCCAAGTTTTCCTGCGCTAACAAGTAAACCGATCCGAGGAGTACATTTCCATTTTGATCGGCTTTGAATATATTGTAGTCTAGAGCAAAATAAGAGAAACATTTTTTCGCGTGCCCATACGGTCTTTAAGTGGGTAAAGAAATCTTTGAAAAAATTCGCGTTCAATATTTAGGGATGAAAATTGTCGAAACCCATCCTCATGTACCACAGATGGCTTCCGTGCCTCAACAATATAGATAGCCGTACCGTAGCTGCAACCACAGCGGAGGGGTATCTGTAGAGAGACCAGACAAACGTGTGGTTCCTGAAGATAGACAGCAGCCTTTTCAGTAGTTACAGGGACAAAAGTCTGGATGATTGACTGAGTAGGCCTTGTTACCTACATGGTTTTGCCTTGCAGTTACTGCGAACGACTGAAAGCAAGGGGAAACTACAATCGTTAATTTTCCCGAGGACATGCACCTCTACTGTCTGAATATATTATGGTGGCGTCTTCTTGGGTAAAGTATTCCCGAGGTAGAATAGCCCCCATTCGGAACTCCGGGTGGGGACTACCTAGGACGTTGTCGTAATCAAGAAAAACAAAACAGACATTCTAGGGATAGGGGCGTGGAATGTTCTATACCTTAATCGAGTAGGTAAGTTAGGACATTTGAAAGGGAAATGGGCACGTTAAAGTTAGATATGGTGGCAGGATGAACAGTATTTCTGGTCAGGTAAGTACAGAATTATAAATACAAAATCAGTTGGTGGGAACCAAGAAATACATCTAATAATGAATAAGAAAATAGGAATACAGTTAAGGTACTATGAACAGCATAATGAACGTGTACAGGACAGTGATATAACTGTGTAAATAACTTCATTGCAAATATCAACATGATATCTCTGAGTTCTGTGTGTTCAGTTGTTTTGTAAATAACAAAAAGAGTGTTCGTAAAAAAAGCCAAATAAAAATTACGGCCGGCCGCGGTGGCCGAGGGGACTGAGGCGCTCCAGTCACGGTCTTCACGGCCACTACGGTCGGAGGTTCGAATCCCCCCTCGGGCATGGATATTTGTGCCGTTCTTAGTATTAGCTAGTTCATAAGTAGTTTGTAAGTTTAGGGACTGATAACCCCGTAGTTAAGTCCCATAAACTCTACTAACATTTTAAATTTTTTTTTTAATTACACGAAGTCAACACCGACCATAGTAGTACAAGTTTATTTGCCAACTTGCACGGCTGATGATGAGGATATCGAAGAAATGTATGAGTAGATAAAATTATTCAGACACTTAAAGCAAAGAAAACCTGCTTGCGATGAGGGACCGGAAGGCAAGGAAATGTAGTAGGTGAATATGGTCTGGGGAAAAGGAATGAAAGAGAAGCTCGCCTGTTGGAATTTTGTACAGGGCACAATTTAATAATCAAACACACTTGGTTTAATTAATCAAAAATATACGGGTAAGAGACAAGGAGACACCGCGAAGTACCAGATTGACATCATAATGGTAATGCAAAGGTTTAGAAACCGCAAGACACTGACCGTAACTTATTGATTATGAACTGTACATTAAAACTTAGAGACTGCAAAAAGGTAGAAATTTAAGAAGATGGAATCTGGACGAATTGAACGAACCAGAGGTGGGTGAGAGTTTCAGAGGAAGCACTAGGCAAGGATTGTCTGAAACTGGGAAAGTAATACAGTAGAAGAACAACGGGTAGCTCTAAGAGATAGTGAAGGCCGCAGAGGATCATATAGCAGAAGGACAAGGCCTAATAGAAATCCTTATATAACACAGGAGATACTGAACTATATATGAAAGGAGAAAATATAAAAATGCAGTAGTGAAGCAGGCAAAACGTAGTACAGACGACTAAGAAATGAGTTTGAAAGGAAATGCAGACTGGCTAAGCAGGAGTGGATAGAGGAGAAACAAGACTGTAGAAGAATGTATAATAAGGGGAAAGAGAGCTACCGCCTACAGGAAAATAAAAGAAACGTTTGGAGACAAGAAAATCAGCACTAAGCAAAGAAGGGAAAGCTGAAAGGTGGAAGGAATAGGCTTATACAAAAGAAATAAACTTGTAGACAGTATTCTAGAAATGGAAGGCGAAGTAGAGGAAGGTGAGATAGGAGATACGATACTGCGAGAAGAATTTGACACAGAACTAAACGATTTTAGTAGAAAACAAGGCCCCGGAAGTAAATGATATTCCGTCTGAACTGCTGATGTCGTTAGGAGAGCCAGTCATGAAGAAATTCTTCCACCTGGCATGCAATATGTATGAGACAGGGAAATACAGTAATTCCAATTCCTAAGAAATCAAGTGCAGCAACTGGGAAAATTATAGAACTCTTGAGTTTAATAAGACATGTTTGCAAAATACTAACACGAATTATTTACACGCAAATGGAAAATGGTAAAATCCGACCTTGGGGAAGATCAGTTTGGTTTTGGGAGAAATGTATGAACACGAGAGGCAATAGTCACATTACGACTTATAAGAAAGGTTAAGGAAAGGGAAACCTAAGTTTTTAGCATTTATAGATCTGGAGACAGCTCAATGTTGACTGGAATGCACTCTTACAATTTCTGAAGGTAGCAGGGGTAAAATACGGGAAGCGAAGAGTTATATTCAACTTGTAGAACAACCAGACAGCGGTTATTAGAGTCGAATGGCACGAAAGGGTCGCAGTGGTTAGGAAGGGACTAAGACCGATTTATAGCCTATCCCCAATATTGTTCAATCTGTACATAAAGCAAGCTGTGAATGAATGCAAAGAGAAATTTGGATAAGTTCAGGGACACTATAATTCTGTCAGAGACATCAAAGAACCTTGAAGAGCAATTAAACGTAATGGACAGCGTCTTGAAAGGACGATAATTGATGAACATCAACAAAGGTAAAATAAGGGTAATGGAATGTTGTTGCAGAAACTCAAGCGATGTTGAATGAATTAGATTAGGTAGTGAGACAATAAAAGTATTAGATGACTTTTGTTATTTGGGTAGAAAATTAACTTCTGATGGTCGAAGTACAGAAGTTATACAATGCAGAATGGCTGTGCGAAGAAAAGCGTTTCTGAAGAAGGGAAATTTGTAGACATCCAATATTAGTTTAAATGTTAGGAAGTCCTATCTCATAGCATTTGCCTGTTGTGTAGCATTGTATGGGTGTGAAACATGGATGATAAGGAGTTCAGACAAAAAGATGATAGGACATGTGGTGCTACAGACTAATGATGAAGATTAGATGGGTAGATCACGTAACTAATGAGGTGTTCAACTGAATTGGGGATAGGTTGGTAGGACACATTCTGAGACGTCAAGGAATTGTCAACTTAGCATTAGGGTGTGGAGTAAAAATCGTAGAGGGAGACCGAGGGACGAATACAGTAAGCAGATTCAAAAGTATGTAGGTTGCCGTTCTTATTATCAGATGAAGAGGCTGGCACAGGACAGGGTAGCGTGGAGAGCGGCATCAGACCAGTCAGCCGACTGAATACCACAATAATAACATTGTTTAAACGGTAACAGATGTAAAAAAAAATCTACAATCTGTGGTTTTTAAGATTCGTTAAAGCACTAAAATCAGCTAGCCCTAACAAGACAAAAGAGATCACTCAACTAAAAGAAAATATGTCAGGCTGAGAAAATAACTTTGGGCTGTACAAGTGCCCTAATTCATCCATTCCATAAAAAGGGGATAGAAAAGTTGGAACTTAAATAGGTGAATACCCAGCAGGCTTTAGACCAAACAGACCCTGTCCAGGACAAATTCTTAATTTAAAACTAATTCTTATGCACCATAGGATTTCTAGTAACAATATTATGTGTGCATTCTTCCGTTTTAAAAAGGCCACGACTCAGTTGATCGTGAATCCCTTTCTCCTCATTTAAAGGCACAGTCGGCTACATAATAAAACTCTAGCACTGATTAAGGAAATGTTAACCGACACTAGCTCTAAAGTTAAATTCATGGGGAAAATTTCTGAATCATTTGATATAAAGGCGTGTTATACTTGAAGATCTAATTTTCCCATTACTGTTTAACTGTGTACTGAAAAAGGTTATTACAAAATGGCGAGAGCAAAAGTAGAATCAGAATATGGAACAATCAATCAAGTTAGGTAGAACTAATATTAGATTTCTTCTCCTTTGCCGATGATTTGCCAATTTTAAATTGTGATATTACCACAGCTAAAAAAAATTCAATTCTTAAGGAAGTTGTAAAAACAAAATATATTATATGCAACAAACAAGCACCAAAGTTTTTAAACACGAAATATGGAAAAATAACAAAAAAATAAATAGGGTTTCTCAGTTTAATTATTTGGAGGATATCAGGAAATCATACAAGAAAATGGGTTAGAAAAAGATGCAAACATAGTTCGCTGTCAGAAAGGGACAATTGCCTTCAGATTGACAAAAAATATTTATAAAAAAATCATTTTTTAAACTCGGGAAACTTACACATTACCGCACTGTAATCCAACAAGAATGTCTTTATGGAGCAAAAACTTGAATTTGAAGAATAAGAAGGATATTGAAGACATACAAAAGAAAGAAAGATTATTGGGAAAATATTAGGTCCTAAAAGTACTGATAGAGAAACCTTTAGGCTGCGAATAATAAGGAAATAGAAGAATACACAGACATACATGGTGACATAAGAAAACGAAGAATTACATTACATGGGCACATTATAGTAAAAGAATGGCGCGCACTAGGTCGACAGAAAGCACAGTAGAATTATACGAAAACAAAAGTAAGCCAAAAACTAAGCCAATTAAATGGATCGCTGCTATTAAGGATGCTCTTGAAGTAGCCTGTATTGCTCAGGCAGATGTTACAGATAGAAAAGCTTTCAGACAAAAGATATTTCACTGGACAGTAGGTTTGAAGGAAATGAGAAAACAGACTGGAATACCGTTGTCTATGAAAGAAAGCATTCCGAAGGAAAAACAAATGTGTGACCAAAGTAATGCCAATAATCAAAAGCTACATTGACTAATTGTACGTCGCGTGGTCCTATTGGGCCCATACGTGAATAATAAAAACGGTGCTTCCAGGTTTCTCAAAAACATTTTTTTTTAATTTCCTATCCCGCTTTTTTTTTAATTATTTTTGTAGCAGCAATGCGTCTCACACCGTTAATACCAAATTCGATCATTTATGATAATGTGTATTCCGAAGACATATTTGTCAGAAAGAACCTAAAAATATCGCTTCATCGTTTTTTGCGCGTCGAATATGACACTGATGCGCGAACATGATATGCAGATATTTCATCATATATGATCGAATTTGGTATTAACGTATTCATATTAATCAAACATCTAATGTATATTAAGAATCATTCAACTTATGTTCAAAGCATCTTTTAATACTATTATTATCACTGTAAGCGTTTCACCGTCAACATTTCCAACGATAAACTCATGTTTTGTCGAAGGGTCATTCACTTCCCTGAAGACTTTACGGACACTTATAATTTTTCTTTAAAAGAGCTGGCCGGCATTTGACTGAAATTTTGTTTATTGTCACTACCTGGTTTCGGCCTTAGGCCATTTTTAAGTGCTGTGATAAAAGTAGTCAGATAGGTTTCCTTTTATCACAGCACTGAAAATGGCCTAATGCCAAAACCAGGTAGTGACAATAAACAAAACTTTCAGTCAAATGGCTGTCATCTCTTTTAAAACATTTTATATGACTGAGGCTCCTGACGCCTACAAAATCATAACTTATAAAAATATTGGTCTTATTTTACTTTAAAATGCAATATTCCAATCAGATCAAAATCGAAGTATACCCCTTGGGTAGGTTTACTTGTAAGTATTTTTAGGAACACACTTCACTTGCTAAAGCACTTGACACCAGGGCTTTGATAACAGATATAGAGGCCCAGGGTTACAAAGATGTGGTATCTGCCGACTTTATGCAGGTCTAATAAATTACTGTGTAAGTACATTAACAAAGTCAAGAGAACATAGTCCTCTGATATAAAACATGCCGTACATTTGACAATGTCGAGTGGGATACACTCTTCCAAATTCTGAAGGTATCAGGGGTAAAATATAGGGAGCGAAGAGTTATATTCAACCTATACAAAAACAGGACAGCGGTTATTAGTGGCGAAGGGCAACAAAGGGACGTAGAGGTTGGGAAGGGAGTAAGACAGGGTTGTAGACTTTCCCCAATGTTGTTCAACCTGTACATTGAGCAGGCAGTGAAGGAATGGAAGGAGAAATTTGGAGAGGGCATTAAAGTGCAGGTAGAAGAAATAAAATGTTTGCCGATGACATAGTAATTCTGTCAGAGACAGCAAAAAATCTGGAAGAACAATTGAATGGGATGGGCAGTGTCTTGAAAGGAAGATATAAGATGAACATTAAAAAGAGTAAAACGAAGGTAATGGAAAGTGATGTCAGAAAATCAGGCGATGCTGAGACAATAAAAGTAGTAGAGACAATAAAAGTAATAGATGAATTTTTTTATTTGGGTAGCAAGATAACTTCTGATGACCGAAGTAAAGAAGATATAAAATGCAGAATGGCTATGGGAAGAAAAGCGTTTCTAAAGAAGCGAAACTTCTTAACATCCAATATTAATTTAAATGTTAGGAAGTCCTTTCTGAAAGCATTTGTCTGGAGTGTAGCATTGTATGGGAGTGAAACATGGACGATAAGGAGTTCAGATAAAAAGATGATAGAAGCTTTTGAAATGTGGTGCTACAGACGAATGATGAAAATTAGGTGGGTAGATCACGTAACTAATGAGGAGGTGCTTAACCGAATCGGGGAGAAAAGGAGTTTTTGGCATATCCTAAGAGAAGGGATAGATTGGTTGGACACATTCTGAGACATCAAGGAATTGTCAACTTAGCATTAGAAGGAAGCGTCTGGGGTAAAAATCGTAGAGGGAGAACGAGGGACGAATATAGTAAGCAGATTGAAAAGGGTTGCCGAACGTATTCTTGCACAGGACAGGTTATCGTGGAAAGCTGCATCAAACCAGTCTGCGGACTGATGACCACAACAACAACAACAATATCTAATGGAGAACGGGGACCAATCGTCCACATTCACATGGAAGATGGGCCTATGGCGTCCTCTGGTCCTCACCCCTCCCCCCCTCTCTCTCTCTCTCTCTCTCCTCGTCCAATCTCATGCTTAATCCGACTATAAGGTCCACTTCGTAAACCGCACAACGTGGGTTTATGTAGTGATACCGTTCAAAGTCCCACGTTAGAAAAATATGCACCGAGTGATGAAAAGTAACCGGACACCTATCTGAAAACGACTTACAAGTTCCATCGGTAATGCTGGAATTCAGTGTGGTCTTTTCCCACCCTCAGCTTTGATTACAGCTTCCACTCTCACATTCATACGATCATGCAGGTGCTGGAAGGGTTCTTGGGGAATGGCAGCATATTCGTCAAGAAGTGCTGCACTGAGGAGACGTTTCGATGTAGGTCGGTGTGGTCTGGCACGAAGTCGGCGTTCCAAATATCCCAAAGTTGTTCTATAAGATTCAAGTCATGACTCTGTGCAGGCCACTTCATTACAGGGATGTTATTGTCTTGTAACCACTCCGCCACAGGCCATGCATTATGAACAGGTGCTCGATCGTGCTGAAAGATGCAATCGCCATCCCCAAATTACTCTTCAACAGTGGGAAGTAAGAATGTGCTTAAAACATCAATGTAGGCCTGTAGTGTGATACTGCTATGCAAAACAACAAGGGGTGCAACCCCCCCCCCATGAAGAACATGACCACACCATAACACCACCACCTCCAAATTTTACTGTTGACACAACACAACAACACACGCTTGCAGATAACTTTGATCAGGCATTCGCGATACCCACATCCTGCCATCGGATCGCCACATTATGTACCGTGATTCATCACTCCACACAACGTTTTTCCAGCGTTCATTCGTCCAATGTTTATGCTCCTTATACCAAGCAAGGTGTCGTTTGGCACTGACTGATGTGTGGCAGCCGCTCGGCCATGAAATCCAAATTTTCTCACCTCCCGCCTGTCATAGTACCTGCAGTGTATCCTGATGCAGTTAGTATTTCCTTTGTGATGGTCTGAATAGATAGTACATGTCGATTTACTTAGCCGACAATTTACTTGGTCGTATGACAAAACTAGGTCTGGCGAACACTGCACGCCGTAGAGGCACGGTGAAACAGCGGATCTTCTGCAGTTCAGCATATCCCACATGACCACTGCAAACCTCTCCATGCAGTTACCTTTCATTCAGTAGTGTGATTAAAAAGGATGTTAATTTCATTTTTAAATTCTTTCTATACTGTATTTTATTTATTTATTTTGATTAAGGCATATACACTAATGAGCAAGAACATTATGACCGCTTACCCATCCATGCGCTAGTGGCATTGATTTGATGTGATTTGATTTTTCCAGGGAAGCCAAAACAGTCTTGGTCCAGCCCGCCACTGCCCGCACCGAAACTAAGTTTATTGTGCGGTATCGCCCCCTGTATATCTAGTAAAGCCAACAAATGCCCTTGAACAGTGCAAGGAGTCCCTTTTCCAGTTCTTTATTAGACACAATTTCTTCGGGTCTGGTTGTCCCAAATGTTCTGTGCCTTTTACTCTCCAATGAAATTCATTCGAAGATTAGATGCGATGCAGTTTCATCACCGTCATCACAGATCCTACATTTAGGGTCCTCTTCTGTTATTCCCATTGTATGTAGGTGTTTTTTGAAATTCCCTTGGCCTGTCAGCAATCCAACCACGAGTCTAATCTCTCTCCTGTTCAGGCCCAGGATTGCAGAGCTTCTTTTTAAACATGGCTTTGGCATCATTACCTGCCATGTTTTTGTTGATGGACTTTGGTCCAATATTCTACATGCTGTCTACTGAGCCAGTTACGTAGCTCCAATTTGATCATTGCCTTGGTGATTGTCAGGACAGGTTCCGGTTCAATAAATGGAGTCTCTGCCCACATCCTGGCAAATCTGTCGGCATGTTCGTTGCCACTGATCCCCGAGTGGCCAGGGACCCACAATAGGTTTACTCTATTGCTTTCCCCTAGCTCCACTAGAACCCTGTGACATTCTGCAACAATTCTAGACCTTGTTGCAGGAGCTGCCAGTGATCTCAGGGCTGCCTGGCTGTCTGAATAGATAAAGATGCTACGATCTTTGTAGCACCTATGCAAATTCTCCTCCACACATGCCCTGATGGCAGTGATTTCGGCCTGGAATACTGAGGCCAGTTTCCCTAGAGAGATGACGCCCTCCAGTCTTGGCTGCACCCCGTATACCCTGGCCCTAACGCCTTGGTCTGATTTCGACCCGTTAGTGAACCAGACAATATCCCCTTTACGGTGTCGAACTATTGTCTCCCACTGCTCCCTACTTCCAATTGTTATACTGAAAGGCTTGTTGAAGCAGTATGGGGTTATAATATAGTCGGCTGGCATTTCCCCAACCTTTCCTATATTTACCTCACTCACTATTTTAGTGTGTGATTCTGGATATCCCGAAGAGTTCCAGTTGTTGCCAGATCTGAGTCTGTATGCACCAGCCGCTGCCTCCATCTTGACCCAAAGGTGTAATGGGGGCATATCCAGCATGGTTTCCATCCCAGCAGTTGATGTGCTGCTAATTCCGCCTGTTATGGCTAAGCAGGCTAATCTCTGCACCTTACCAAGCTCCTTAGCAGCAACCTGCTGTTCTACCTTCTTCCACCACACGACCGCCCCATAGGTGATCCTGGGTCTAATCACTGTGGTGTATATCCAGTGCATAACCTTGGGGCTCAGGCCCCAATTTTTGCCACAAGCTCTCCTGGTACTTACTAAAGTACCTTTTGCCTTGGAGCATATATTCCTAATGTGAGGGGTCCATGTCAGTTTCTCATCTAGGGTAACCCCTAGATATTTCACTGTCCCCTTCCCCTTCATTGAAAAGCTTTAGATTCCAACTTGAGTGTTGGATATGTTTCCTTGTGAATGGTACAACAACAGTCTTCTTAGGACTAACCCCCAGATCCTGTTTCCTGCACCAGTCTTGAACAATGTCCAAAGCACCTTGTGCCATATTCTTCACTGTGTCAGCAAATTTGCCAAGTATTACTATGACAAGATCATCTGCTTATCCTTGGCAAAAATACTGCCTAGAGTTTAATTCTCCAATGAGATCATTCACCACTAGATTCCACAATAAAGGGGAAAGAACTCCTCCTTGCAGGCAACCCCTAGTGGTGTTGATTACCATTTTTTTTTCATTCATCATGGTAGCCTCTACCTTTCTTCCACTGAGCATGGCCTTAGTCCACCTACATATAGTGGTCCCTAGGTCATGCACCTCTGCTGCCCTAACCATGGAATGGAAGGTCGTGTTGCTAAAAGCCCCCCTCAATGTCCAGAATGATACAGAGGGCTATTTCTTGAAAGTGTAGTACTTTCTCCACCTTCCCAACAAGTTGGTGGAGAGCTGTCTCACATGATTTACCTGGTTGATATGCATGTTGTTTTGGATGTAGAGGAGCCCTACTTAACCTCCTTTCTCTAACATGCACATTAACCAGCTTTTCCAATGTCTTAAGAATGAAGGAGGACAGGCTGTCTCATATCCTTGCCCTTGGTATGATCAGTTCTTCCTGGCTTTGGAATGAAGACAACCTTCACTGCCCTCCAGGCATTGGGAATGATTCCTGCTGCTAGGCTAACCCTGAATAACCTGCATAGGAATCTAGTAAGATTTTCTCCCGCTTGTTGCAGGAGAGCTGAAAAAATTCCATCAGGGCCAGGTGACTTGAACGGTTGAAATGTTCCCACCACCCATCGGACCTTACTGAAATCGACACACTTCTTGGCCAAATCCCAGTCCTCTTTGCGAATACCTGAGAACCGTTGTCTCTCAGGAATCACATTCTGGTATGAGTTATCCCCAGAGTATATTGAGGAAAGTGAGTCTTGAGAAGCATTTCCAGCGTTTCATGTGCTGTCTTTGTATACTCCCCATCCTCCTTTCTCAATGTTCCTCCTGGATTAGCTGGTACTCTAGTTAGGATTTTATGAAGTCTCGCTTGAGCAGCCGTGCCACTTCCTCACAGAATACCTTCCAGGATGCCTCCTTTGCCCGTCTGATGGCAAGGTTGTAATTGACAAGGGCCTCACGATACTTTGCCCATTGACCTTTGCGCCTGGCAAGGTTAAACAGTCTTCGTACCTGTTTCCTTTGCATTTCCAGGTTATTATTCCACCAAGGCACACTCCTATTTGTGCTCTTCTTAGTGATTGAGCAGTTGTCCTGGTATGAGGTCACTATAGCAGAGGTTACGGCCTCTGCTACTTCCTCAAACTCTGCTGGATTCCTTATCGACGTTTTAATTTCCGATAGGCTGAAGTCAAGGTCTCTCCTATATGTCTCCCAGTCCGTTTTCCTGTGATTCCTGTAGGCCATGGTCTGTCTGGTTCCCATTTCAACCTTGAATTTAATATACATGTGATCTGATGAGGATGGCTCCAGGACCACATGCCACTGTTTGACGTAACTTCCCATCATCATGGAACCAAAAGTTATATCAATTACTTCTTCCCTTCTACTATTCCTGAATGTAGGTTCATCACCACTATTCAGGATCTCCAAGTTGTTAGATAGGAGAAATTCAAGAAGGGGCTCACCTCTACTGTTGGTGTCCTTGCTGCCCCACGATAGATTGTGGGCATTGGCATCACATCCCACCAACAGTTCGTCGCCTTGCCGATGGCAGGCTTCCGTCAGTCTCCTCACTTCCAAAGGAGGAGGAGAGCTGTCTTCGTAAGGAAGGTATGCTGAGGCTAAAACAATTTCCCTCTTGATACCTTCCTCACGTTGCTGCATCCTGATGGTCACCAAGTCCCTGGAACAAAAATCCATCATTGGTATGAAAGGTATTCCATTTCTAACATAAATGCATATTCTGGAGTTTTTTAGATTTCTAGCATAAATCAGCTTACCTCCAGTACCACCGAGGCCCGATACACCCTCTTTGTATAAATAGGGTTCTTGTATCAGGGCCACGTCCACCTCCTGTATCCCCAGGTGACGGCTCAGGGCAGCAGTGGCCCCTTTACTGTGCTGCAGGTTTATCTGCAGCACTTCCAGTCCCCATCTTGCTGCCATTATTGCCTTTAAGGTCTTTGATTACCTTGACGGCGACCTGCGAGAACCCTAAAAACAGTTTCAGGCCTTGCTCTCGCATTGCCTTCAGGGACTTCTCTCAGACCTCCACCACCAGGGTTCGTCCTTCCGGAACGACCTTTTGGTTAATTACCCTCCAATCCTCTGTCGAGACTTTTGCGATCAAATAATATTGTAAGAAATGATTTCAAACCAAGATGGTTGATTTTATTTTAATTACAATGACCTTCCTCTGTTGACACCATCATCTAATCTATAAATGAAACACAAGGCAGATTAGTGTTTATGACGCCCCGTCGACAGCGTGGTCATTATAGACGGAGCTTACGCTCGGGTTGTTTGGGTAAGGATGGGAAAGAAATACAAGGAACATTCAGAAGAATTGCCTTAAACTACATCATAAACTTTGTGTTACATTTTTAGGGAACATCGATACATATCTTCAAAACTGAATTTTACAGAGTGCGTGTCACGTAGAATTAAATTATGTAATGTATTTCAAAATATATCATTGTCAACATATAATGCCACTATTGATTGCTATAGCAGTCAACCATGTTATTGTAGCCACAAGGTAAGTTACCACTAGTTTTATAATGCTTACTAATGTTATAGGTACTTTGGAGGTTGTGTTGATAGCTGTTGTCAAAGATGGCGTAAAATGTTAGCTTAAAAACATAGCTGAATATTTCATCTTTGGAATACAAAGAAACCTTATTATGACACCATATTAGTAACTATATACATCGAGTACATTGCACTTGAAAATAATGATTTTCGCATCTCTATATAATTGAACTCTGATAAACGTCAGGAAATGATGGAAATGTATACAGTATCTGGTTTTAACTAAATTTCAAGACTTGCTGTAAAGTATATTACCTGCTATCTTCAGAATTTGAAAAAAAAATTCCATTCAAAATTGTCCAAACCATTTGCATATCTACCAACGTAGGTTTGTCTTTGCTTAACCTACCTTCTAAGATAGGAGAGTATTGCCTCACGTGTTCTTACATTTCTCCTAACTCCAACCTTCTACCACTTTTTCCATTCCTTCCATTCCTCTGTAAATAATTTGTGTTAGCATTTTGCAACCATGACTTATTAAACTGTAAGTTCTGTAATTTTCACATGTGTCTGCACTTGCTTTCTTTGGAAATGGAATTATTATATTCCTTTTGAAGTCGGTGGGTATTTCCCCTGTCTCATACATCTTGCATACCAGGTGGAACAATTTCTTCATGACTGGCTCTCCAGCCTATATCAACAGTTCAGACAGAATATCATCTACTCCAGGGACCTCGTTTCCACTCAAATCTTTAAGATCTCTCTCAGTTTCTTCTCGCAGTATCGTATCTTCTATCTCATCACATCTACTTCCCATTATAAAATTTGCCTCCAAGTTTATTTCCCTTGTATATGACGTCAATATATTCCTTCCACCTTTCAGCTTTTCCTTCTTTGGCTAGTACGTGTTTTCCATCTGATCTGTTGATATTCAAGCAGCTGCTTTTCTTGTCTCCAAACGTCTCTCTTATTTTCCTGTAGACTGTGCCTATCTTTTCCCTAGTTATACATCCTTCTACGGACTTACATTTGTCCTCTAACCACTCCTGCTTAGCCAGTCTGCATTTCTTATTAACCTCATTTTTCAGCCGTCTGTACTCTCTTTTTTCCTGCTTCACTTGCAGCATTTTCATATTTTATCCTTTATTAAGTTCAGTGTTTCCTGCGTTATCCAAGGATTTCTATTAGGCCTTGTCTTTCCGCCTATATGCTTCTCTGCGGCCTTCCTTACTTTGTCTCTCATAGCTATGCGTTTTTCTTCTACTGTATTCATTTCCCATGTTTCGCTCAATCCATGCCTTAGGCCCGTATGAAACTCTCCACAGCCTTTGCTTCCTGATCAGTGCACTGAATTGTCTCTTCGGAGTACGATGCAAACTAGAAGGACATATTGTGAATAGGACCCATCCGACTCCGCACGGGTGAAATTTATATTCTATATCCTTAAAAATTGTTGTGTGTATTTTATTAAACACAATACATACCATTCTTATACAATCCTCAGCGTGTTTAACCCAGATTTACATATTAAGATCACAGTTTAACGCATATTTAAAATTTTATGGACCGATTGTATAAATATCTCTGACTGGAGATCAAATCTGACGTTAGTTCAGAAATTAAACTCTGTTCAGGGCTCCGTTCTATTGTATAACACCAAACTTATATCGGCTGAAGCTGGATCAACGTTGATCTTCAGCAATGCAACACCGCTAAAGTCGGTAATCGACGTGATTATTAATTGATATACAAAATTTCGTATCTACGCTGTCACATTGTAAAGATGGAAGGAAGTAAACAGGAAAAAGAGCTGTATTGGAATTTTTCCCAACACGAAAAACATTTTGGGGCAATGAAAGGATACAATAAAAAGGATAAAAATCGGATAAAGTTACTACGGCCGAGAAGTTACAGGCACGGAAAAACGTTTGTTGATTTTAATTCACACTATATCGGAGCAGATCGTGACTGGAAGAGTTTGAAACTGTGTTATGAAAATATCAACAAAGGGTCCACGAATGCACTAACACATGACAAATATTATTTTTTAGACTCTCTTTACAATTATTACGGTACATTTCCTCTTTCAGTATGCCCTGCAAATTCGAAAACAATAATGTAAAATAGTTAAGTTGCCCAACAGTAGCCTGGAATTCTCTGAAAACTGACCGTATGCTTGAGTAAGGAAATGGTGTGTTATGTTATGGTAGTGTCCTAATTTTCTTTTATGAACGGTGCAGTAGAAACAACTCTTCATAAGAGGGAAAAATACAGCATTTAAGTAGATTAGAAACCGAAAATCCTTTATTAGAGCCTCCAACGAAATGACTTAGCCACTGCCACGTCCTGTTGCACATTCGTTAACAGTAAATCCATAAATGCGTAGTTTTTTCCCCTTATAAATCGTCAATGTACATGCAGTTGTCACAGGATGAGGTTTTCAGTAGTAAAAAAACAATTATTACGAACTGCACAGTTACGGTTACTCTACCTTAGAAAGCACATACGAGATTTTATATCGTTATGGATGCTGTGGTAATTCATAAATTTATCTGTTCATTGCAAATATTCATTATTACCAAACTTCACAGGATCACCTGCTGGATTAATCTGAAAATTACCCGATGATTTCATCAAAATTGGTCCAGCCATCGTGGAGTCTATAGGGAACATACATACACTGTTTAAAACAGTTAAGGGATCACGTCAGATATAATACACAGTATGTATATGGTAACATTTTTTATTCAGATATTGCCAACAACTGTAATTTTTGTGTGATACAGTATGATATTTTACTATCTCAACTCTTTACTGGATGTTTACATGGTGTTTACTTAGAGCGAGGCACCACGTGGCTACCATAATAGTGAAAACGTAATTCTTGTTGCCCACTAATATGGTGTGTGATCATCTGGGACGGCAAGTACATTTTTAAACCTGCAGGGCATGTACAGTATGAGCTTATCAATCCGATCTTGAGGTTATATTTGGCCATTCTTCCATAATTTCAGTATCCAGCCCTGCAACCGTTGTGGGAGGTGCTGGCGTGGCCGCATGCGTCTACGAAGCATGTTCAATCGGTTTTAAGTCCGGTGAACTAGCTGGCCACTCAATTCGTTCAATACCCTCAGTTTCAAGCATATTGTCCATCAGCGCAGCTCTGTGGAGACGTACGTTATCGTCCACCAGAAAGAAGCCATCTCCTGTGGTACCAGCGTAGGCCACCACAAAAGGTCGAAGGACCTCGTCTCTATACCTGTGACTAGTCAAAGCGCCAATCCGAACGACAAAGGGGTCGGTACGTCCGCCAATATGATTCCTGCCCACACCATGATATGGTGATGTTTCCCGCACAAAGCAGCATTTTCTGAAGCCCACGTGCTCTCCAGATGAGGGAACGACGATCGTCCGGCTGAGCACAAAATATTAACTCATCTATGAACAGAACCCGGCGTCCTTCGTTACGACTCCATACCTGATGTTCCTCCCCTCAGTTTCTACCGGCTAAACAGTGTAGTGCTTTTAATGGATAATGCACCATTTCAGGCTGTTTGTGTTGATATTGCGCTTACTGTTGCTGCCTGGAGGGTGTGTTGCAGCTGAGTTACATTCAACCTCATGTCTCGACGGGCTGTTAACCGGGAATAACAGTTATCTCTTGCTGACTTTACCCATGGACGACCTTAGCCTTGGCTTCTTTTAACGATTGTTGTAAACTGAAATCACGTTCAGTCCTAAAAATTACACTCCAATAGCTGCAGCCACCTCCCTCTGTGTGTGTGCCGCTTCCAACCTTCCAGTAACTATCCATGCCATAGCTTCGCATAAATCAATTTGTTCTTGCATTGGACAACGTGCTCAATACACTGTCTGAACCCAACTGCTTGTGTAATTAGTTTCATGGAGTAAACACAAGTCAAACCCAACCGCTTCTACAGCAACTTTCTGTTGTTACCTCTATTGTGGTTGCCGTAATACTGTAATCACCCCTCCGTAGAACAGACAGAAAGACGTCGAACCCTTTTAGCTCATTCTGCCGATGACAGTACTTCAGAAGTTAGATATCTCAACTAATATCCTAATTGTTTTGACTGGAGTATATAAATACATACACACATCCAGTTTTATAGGTGTGTATTCTTTGATCAACTATTTAGGGGATGGTTCTGACCAAACAATTGACAATTCGAGAAGATTCACTCTTAGATAGAGTAATACTTAACCCTTTACCTCCCAGTGTTGCTCTAAGGCAACATCACCTTTATCTGTTCCTTCGAGCACAACACTGCAATACTTTGCAAAATTCATTGTAACCAGTTTGTCTACCATTATTTCGAAGAAACAGAGAGCATTAGGCTACAGTGTATTGAAAAAAAATATGTAATGTTGCTTCACGTCTAAGCTGGAGTGCATGCAGCAAGCCTTTAAAATTATTACATCAACGTAAACAAAGTAATTTGAAAATTTCATTGCTAAATTATTGTCAAAGGTTAGTGGTAAACGGATTGAAAATGATGTTAGATGCGATAAAGGAAACATGCCATGCGCAATGAGGCGATATGGGTCATCCCAAATTTTCCTCCAAACCCTCATAAAAATTTAAAGTTCTAGCAAATATACATTATCCCAATCATTATGTACAGAAATATACAAAGAAATATTTTTGTTTATAAATTAAAAGTGCTATGAGTGGAACAGGAAATTGTATCATGTTTCATAGATTTAGAAAAAACTTATAACCGTGTTCCTAGGAGGAAGCTACTGTCAGTTCTACAAGATTATGGTATAGGAGGCAAACTTCTGCAGGCAATTGAAGGGCTTTACGTAGACTGTCAGGCAGCAGTTAAGAGTAGATGGCAAATTAAGCACATGGTTTAGGGTAGTTTCAGGGGTAAGACAAGGCTGTAACCTGTCATCACTGTTGTTCATACTACTCATGGCTGATATTTTGCAAACAGTAGACTGGCAGGGCAGGATTGAAATAGGTGAAAATAAAATATGCAGTCTCGCATATGCGGATGACTTAGTTGTAATGGCTAATTCAGTTGAAAGGTTGCAAACTAATATTTCAGAGCTCAATCAGAGGTGCAAGGATTATGATATGATCAGCATCTCCAAAAGGAAAGTAATGTCAGTGGGAAAGAGATTTAAACAGATTGAGTGCCAAATAGGAGGAACAAAGTTAGAACAGGTAGACAGTTTCAAGTACCTGGGATGTATTTTCTCACAGGATGGCAACATAGTGAAAGCACTGGAATCGAGGTGCAGAAAAGCTAATGCAGTGAGTGCTCAGCTAAGATATACTCTCTTTTGCAAGAAGGAAGTAAGTACCAAGACTAAGTTAGCGATGCATCGTTCTATCTTTCGACCAAATTTATTGTATGGGATTGAAAGTTGGGTGGATACAGGTTACCTTATTTATAAGGGAGAGGTTACAGATGTGAAAGTAGCAAGAATGATTGCAGGCACTAATAGATGGGAACAATGGCAGGAGGGTGTCCATAATGAGGAAATCAAAGAAAAGCTGGGAATGAACACCACAGATGAAGCAGTTAGAGCGATGGTGGGGTGATGTTACAGGCGTGGGAGAAGCAAGGTTACCTAAGAGACTCGACCGCGGAGGGTAAGAGGAGTCGAGGTAGACAAAGAAGAAAGTACTTAGATTCGGTGCAGAATGATTTTGAAGTAAAAGGCATGACATCAGACGAGGCACCAATTTTAGCATTGAATAGGGGATCATGGAGGAATTTTATTAGAGGTACTATGCTCCAGACTGAACGCTGAAAGGCATAATCAGTCTCTAATGATGATGATGATGATGAATTAATAACATTTGGTGTTTAAAGGATTAAAAGTCCATATCCCCCACAACCCTACTGTCATATAGCCGATGCCGCGCGGTTGTATCCGCCACGTTACGGATCGTGCTGCCTCCCGCGTCGGAGGTTCGAATCCTCCCACGGGCATGGATGTTTGTGTTGTCTTTAGTATAAGATAGTTCATAAGTAGTTTGTAAGTTTAGGGACTGATGACCCCGCAGTTAAGTCCCATAAGCTTTACAAACATTTGAACATTTCCTTTAGCCGATGTTTCTCAAGAGTCACGGTCTGCTCCGCATAAATGTAATATCAGTAATGAGTGGATATGATAAAAAACCGACTCATAGCTGCACATTACAGTTTCAATTCATAATTCATAATTGACCTATATCTAATTACGTTAGTAAGTACTAATTCAATTAAAAGGGTTAGCCAGGTATACTGGAGTAATGCAGTATTTCTCCCGAGACAGCTGACACGCAATCCAAGTACGAAGTTTAGGGGGAGCTGCTCTCGCTGTAACTTCTCGCTTCCCGAAGCAACACTAAACGGCGTAATTGATTTAGCTGCCTCGCTACACGAAGCACTCGCCCCTACCGCGACTTAAGCTCTACGGCACATTTTCCTGGGTCAAAAGACAGCCGAGCAATCTGCCGCTAAGCGCCATTAATTCAGACTCTGCTCCCCTGCCTCTTGTCTCTCTCTGACTCTCTCACGAACGCCTCTTTAAGGTCTTTTAGCGATCAAAGGGTAATGAGATTAGTCAGCCATTTCAGAATTAGTGGTCACAGCGCGAATCGTCCTAAAAGTAAAGTCCCTTAAACGAACAAGAGTAAACGTCATCAGTGTCTCGTAACAGGCACTTGGAAGCGACTAAGCATGAAAAAAGCTACGGCCTACTCTTCCGCAGTTAAGTTCATATCAGTTAACCTCCTAAACTCAAATTATAAAAGCCAGAAAAACTGAAGAGACCAGTGGTGCTATGGTGGGTGCCAGGGCGGAAGGTCGCTGGAGTGGAAAGCTGAGCCATAATTTGAGGATACAGTTAAACTTCATTTTATTAAAGAAACCAGTCATGTGCAGACACTGGCAACAAGATCGTTGCGTGCAATTCCAATCATCATTAACCGCTGATATTTCATAAGCAGACAATTTACCCGATTAACTGCAAATAATCACCATTTAACACGTTCAGGACGATTGACTGGTGATTTTTCACTTGGGTCTGACCTCTTTTGTGACGTAATTTGAATCTTACGTGGCCAACAATACGATATATACGAAGAAAAATAATTTTATACCATGATATCAGTATAATTTTGACGTCACGCCACAGTGGCGTCTGCAGGCCTCTAGGATAGATAGTGGCGCTATGGTAGGCAAACCCGCATAACAAATAACCAGCAACAAACCACTATCTATATCGCAGATCGTTGTTTTCCGGTTTGAATTCATATTTTAACCGTATATTTCATATTCTGATCTATTTTGTAACGTTATTAATTTTTACTTTTCATGGGATACTTTCCACTCAGTCCGCCTCCGTAGCTGAGCGGTAGCTGACTACCACGCAGGAGGACCGGGTTCGATTCCCGGTAGGGGACTGGGTGTTGTGTGTTGTCCTAATCATCATCATCTCATCATCATTGGCACGTATGTCGTCCACGCGGCGTCAAATAAAAAGAGTTACTGTAAGGCGGCCGAACAATCCCGCAAGGGATCTCCCGACCAAGAAAGCCATACGGTCATTTCAATTTTCCCATTCAAATTTAGACACATGAGTCCTCATTTGGAGGATACAAAAGATTTCAGAAGAGTAGAAAATAGTAATCCATCCGTTATCTACTTCTACGTCTACATGGGATACTCTGAAAATCACATTTAAGTGTCTGGAAGAGGGTTCATCGAACCACCATTATACTATTTATCTCCCATTCCATTCTCGGATAGCGCGCGGGAAGAAAGAACACCTGAATCTCTCCGTTCGAGCTCTGATTTCTCGTATTTTATTCTGATCATTTCTACCTATGTAAGTGGGAGTGAACAACACAGCTTCGCATTCGGAGGAGAATGTTGGCGATTGGACTTTCGTAAGTAGCCCACGCCGCAGCGATAAGCGCCGTTGTTGTAATGATTCCCATCCCTGATACTGTATCATTTCCGTGACGCTGTCTCCTCTGTATCGTGGCAACACGAAACGAGCTGCCCTTCTCTGGACTCTTTCGATGTCCTCCGTCAAACCCACATGATAAGGATCCCACACTGGGTAGCAATACTCCAAAAATGGACGAACAAGCGTAGTGTATGCAGTTTCTTTTGTAGTTCTGTTGCATCTTTTAAGGGTTCTGCCAATAAAACGCAGTCTCTGGTTCGCCTTCCCACGACATTATCAACGTGTTCTTTCCAATTTAAGTCTGAAGTAATAGTAATTCCTAGGTATTTTGTGCAGTTCACGGCCTTTACTTTTGATTGATTCATCTTGTAAACAGAGTTTAATGGATTTCTCTTCCTACTCATGTGGACGACTTCACACTTCTCATTATTTAGAGTCAATTGCCAATTTTTACACCATACTGATATCTTATTCAGATTATCTATTTATTATACAGGAAAATAGTTACATATATAAAAACAATTTAAATACATGAAGAAGAAACAGTAATAATTTGAAAGAACATCACTTCCACTTATGTAGGTACACCTGTATTCAAAACAACCTACATTTCAAAAGAATGAATAAACACAAGAATGAAAACTTATTGACCATATATACATAATTTATCTAAATGTACAAGAACAAGGACAAGGACATACAAATCCAGGACGTAGCAAGAGGTGTTTCGAACCCCTCCCCAATTTCGTCATAACATATTTCCCTGGGAAATTGGTCTTATGAGACAGTTTACCTTTTAGAACGAAAAATATGCAAATGGTGGAGTAATGAAGATGAATATTCGAAGAGCTGGATAAAATCAGTTGACGCTTTAAGTCAATGACAGCAAACTGTCTTCTGAGGGCCTGGCGAAAGTGTTCATTTTAACCTACAAGCCGGAACGAGCCTATGAGCCTTGGTCACGTGAGAGTTCGGTGCCGCCACACAGGAGTATCAAGGCAACCCTCACGCCCCAGTAGCGTGAGCCGTCACGAAAAATGTTCAAATGTTTGTTAAGCTTATGGGACTTAACTACGGGGTCATCAGTCCCTAAACTTACAAACTACTTATGAACTAGCTAACACTAAGGACGGCACAAATATCCATGCCCGAGGGGGGATTCGAACCCCCGACCGTAGTGGCCGTGTAGACCGTGACTGGCGCGCCTCAGTCGCTTCGGCCACCGCGGCCGGCGAGCCGTCACGAACGTGTTAATACAATTACTTATTGCTCTTTATAATGGCCTTATGGCCCACACCTTGAGTTAATCAACTACGTTCCTATGTTTTTAAACAAATTAATGCAGGCTTGAACTGATGCAACTAAAACAACAGACAACTCAATGCCCAGACAAAATCAAATACCAAAATATTTCAAAGCAAATTTTCAAAATTTACAATAGTCAAACGAGTCTGCCAGTGATTCAGAACCTTCAGATATACAACAGCAGAAATTGGTAACCATTACGCATGCAGTGGTCTGAAAATATGGCCAACAACATACCACACTGTTGCCATTAAACAACCCTCGTTCGTCAGAATTGCTTTCGCGAACCCCACCTGGAACAAGAAATGGGAATTACTGACTCACGCAAAAGATTCTTCAAAAATATATGAATTACAGGAACGTTGAAACACATCTTACCAAAATAGCTCTGCTATCTAGTGCAGGGGCATGAAATTTTATCCAAGGTAACATATCGTAATCACTCTGGTTACAGTTAATTTCTTTAAAGGTTACTGCGAAAGCGTTCTGGAAATAAATTGTTTTGAACGTTGTTTTATAAAATAAAACGGTTTTCAGATGCTGCTCCTAAATTAGCACACAGTTAGTTACAAAAGCCCGCTGTAGAAAGACAACCAGACGTTAAGATATAAGTCAGAACATCTTCAACAACTCGCCTTATTTATAGAAATCTAAGATAATACGCCAGTCACAATCCGAAGATTGGTTTGAACACCATAGTGCTTTACAGGCATGGTCCTGTTGGAAGTGGTATGCCGTTGCCTTCCACCGACCTTCGAACTGACTTACCCAGCCATAGGGGGACCTACAGTTTAACATGAGTTCCGAACGACGGTGCTACTCGATGTTTTTCACGTCAATACTTGGAAAGTACCAGATAAAAATCCTAGGGTCTGGCAGGGACCGAACCCACGATCTTTGGATTCATAGTCTGTCTCTCTACCTTAGTGCTACCGATACGCATTTACTACTTACTTACTGAACATAATATGCCGACATAGACCGCCATTAATATTAAACACAACATTCAGTTAAACCAACGCAAGACAGTTATTTCCACTCGCAAACGAGAGTGGAGCTGCGTGCACTATATCAACTATGAAACGTGACTGAAGAGAAGAGTACAGAGCCTGGAAGCCATGGCAATTAAATGTTTTGTCGTCCTTGTCAGCTTCTGTTTCCTCGTTCCCGGCTTCTCTTTCAGGAAAGGTTCTATAAGGATGAGTGGACAACTAGAACATCTATATAGATTAGTAATACAAGTTTTATTTACTGGACTGTACAAATATACTCAACTTATAATCTCTTAGTCTATCTCCTCCTCTCGCGGCGTCGTCGTTTTCTGTACGATGCTACCCGCGCTGAGTCCTAGTGACTGCCTTTTTCGATGCAGGCTCGTCCAGACACATGTCGGCCTAGATATAGCCGCCTGTAGAGGGCGCGCTTCTTGGTTACTCCCTCAAGGATGCGCGGCGCAGGCGTGTGATTGGCTACCGGTCGTCCGCTGCCTTCTGCACGATCGTTCTCGAGCGTCTGGCGTGTGGCGCTGAATTTACGCCCCAACAGTCCTCCCTCCAAACCATTGGACCGTTGTTGTGTAGGGAGCTCGACAACGAGGGAGGAGGCAGGCTCGTAGACGTAGTGATGGATCGGAGTCTGTAGCTGCGGAGGATGCCAGACTACCGGCTAGGCCCCGCCATCCAACCTGAGCTCGCGAGGTGGAAACCTCCGAGCTGCGGAGGAGTAGCCGAGCGGTCTAAAGCGTCTCCTGCGGAGCGCACGGTTGCTCGCCGTGGAGGTTCGAGTCCTCCCTGGGGCATGGGTATGTGTGTTGTCCTTAGGTTAGTTTACCTAGGTTTAAGTAGTTTGTAAGCTACGTACTAATGACCACGCAGTTTGGTCCGATTGATTTACAAACATTTCAACATTTTTTTGAAACCTCCAAAAATGTTTGTTTAGTCTATGGGACTTAACTACGGGGTCATCAGTCCTAAACTTACAAACTACTTATGAACTAACTTAAGACTAAGGACGGCACAAATATCCATGCCCGAGGGGGGATTCGAACCCCCGACCGTAGTGGCCGTGCAGACCGTAACTGAAGCGCCTCAGTCCCCGCAGCCACCGCGGCCGGCTTGAAACCTCCGAAGGGTCCACGTCTACGACCTGGGACCGAGATGATGACGTAGACAATGACGCCGGTGGCGACGTCGGCGTCGGATGTTGCGTGGCGTGCTGGTCGTTCTATCGACGTCTATGGGTATGTTGAGTGGAGGCGGAGGCGGCGAGGGCTCCCTCTCCATGCCGTGGAGATCTGCTGCAGGGCGGCCGCTGAGGTCGCGCGGTGGACGGAGGCTGCGCAGTCTGCGTGTTGTGCGAATCTGCCGAGAGAAACGCAGAAGGATCACAAGGGTGAATTTGGTTTCGGTGCCTGCGGACAACGCCATCAGGTCCTGAAATTTCAAAGATGGAAGCACCGAAACATTTGACGATCTCGCCCCGCTCCCACCGTCTGCGTCAGTAGAAAACTCTATAAAAGACTGGGTTACTACGCGGAGCGAAGCGATACTTGCGTGTCGTCGCCTGCTGCTCCGGGCGGCGCGGTGGGTGGAGCTAATGGAGCAGAAGTTAGGCTTGCGACGATCCTTCTCGTGGATGCGAGCGGTAGGAGGAACAGTTGAAAAGCTGCCTCCCATGAGTGCTCGGAGTTTGGACCTGTTGCTTAAATGTCCGGACGAAACGTTCCGCCACTGCGAGTGAAACGGTGCACTGGTGAGAGGCTTAATTCCACTGCGCACACAAAAGGAGCGAAATTCGTGCTATGTGAACTGAGGGCCGTTGTTAGAGACTACCAGTTCAGGGAGATCTACCAGCCAAAAAATTGAACACCCTAATCGCGCTACTTGAATTCGTAGAAGACATTGGCACTGAAAATGGGTAGCCACTGAAAGCATCAACCATACTAAGCCACTTAGTGTTCCAGAAGGGACCAGCATAGTCAATATGCACTCGTTGCCATGGTGAATCTACTTTCGACCACGCAAAAAATTTCTGAGGTGGGGTGGACTGGTTGGTAGCACACACTGAACACTGTGACGTCAGCTGTTCTATATGGGCGTCCATACCCTGCCAAGTACAAGTACCATACCCTGCCAAGTCGTACCAACTGATTAGTGCGAACCATTCCCCAATGTTCCTGGTGAAGTAAGTCCAATACTTCTTTCTGCAAACGCTGCGGGATCAACACACGCGATTGTCCACTGACATTTGAAACTAGAATGACACATCTATGTACTGAAAGTTTATTTCTTCTAGTAAAACGGTGACCCACCAGTGAATTTTCAATGTCACGTTGTGATCGAGGCTATACTGTGGGACTGTAGCGCAGCAAAATTTGTAAATCGGGGTCTGTTTCAGTGGCCCAAGCATTTTTTCTATAGTGTAATGGGAAGTATCGCAACAAACTATCTTCCTGTGCATCTGTCTGACAACACGGCGTCTCCGAAGCATCAAAGTCTTTATCATGGCCAATCGGAAGACGGGAAAAGTGCGTCGGCATTTCCATGGCGAGTTGTGAGTCTGTACACAATCTCGTACTGATACTGTGATAAGATTCAGATCAATTCTCAGCGTTGCAATTTGTATGCCGTGCGAGTAGGTATCGGCTTGGCTAGATGAAAAAGTGACTGCAAAGGCTGTGGTCAGTTACTAAATAAAATGTACTCCCACTTTCTGTCTGGGCCTCTTTTGTGCTCCAGCAGGTACCTTTCCACCTGGTTCCCTTGTTTTCCTTGGTACAGTAGGCTGTGCTGCTTATTAAAGACAAATTCTATAGATCTCTAAATACTTGAAACTTTCTTCGTGTGCTTTGACATACTTATTTGCAAGGTATGACGAACAACAAAAATAAATTGTCTCTCATTGAGAAGAATATATCAAGCTATACAATGACCAAAATCAAACTTCTTAGCAAAATATTTAAAATAGACTGGTGCCTATTTCCTAATATCCGCCAAGTCTGCTTGGACAGAAGTGGGCATATCGCTTTGGAGCGAAGTGAAGCAAACGCGACTTCAGAATTAGTTCTTGAATGAATCTGGTTTTAAACATGGAAGTGAGTTGATTAGTTACGTTTGTGTGCGTGATCTGACTTAGCTGATGCATATAAATCGTCCGCTGGGAGAGTTATCTGAGATTACAACTCTGAAAAGACAGTTACTTGAGTATTTACAATGCAATTGATTTTTAGGTTTTGTGGAAAGGTTGAAACAGGAATTAAAATGTAAACCACATAATAGTGGTTTTCAGTAAGGAAATAATAGTTACCAAAATAATTTTCATGACCTTAAACACAATAATCAGTACCATAGTGGGAATAATAATTTTCAGTAGGGAAATGGAAATGCCAACTTTCATCATCAGAAGCGCTGTGGGGAAAATAGATTTGAGAGACAAGGCTATTACAGGAATCAGAACCGGGATAAGCAATCAGGAGACTAAATTTCATCGCTTCTCAGGTCCGGCAATGTCAGAATAAATCAGTGGGGAAGAGGACACGACATAAATATTCAAATGTTTGTAAATCTAAGGGACTTAACTACGTTCGTCGACAGTCCCTGGGCTTACAGACTACTTACGCTAACTTAAAGTAACGTATACTAAGAACAATACAAACTCCCAAGTCCGAGGGAGGACTCGAACCCCCGACGACGAACGGCAGCGGGCATCGCAGCAGGGCGGCCTTAGTGCACACGGCTATTCTGCCGCGGCCAAGGACGCGAAATTATAATAATATTGGGGAAGTCAAATATGTATAAACGTTATTCAGAAAAAGGATAAGACGGGAAAGAAATCGAAGCGGCATGACCGAAAGGAAAGTCAGTATAAATCGATTGAAAAATGTCGGTACAAAATGAAGAGGACATGGGATGAAAAAGTTGTTTTGTGATAATAGAATGAATGATACAGTAAGTGAATGTGGTTTTACAAATTCTGTTTCCAGAAAAGATGGAATTGATGGAGCTGAACAGTGTGGAGAATTCTAAGGCAGTATTAGTCGGTAGCAACAATTATAGTGAGAAAGGTGCAAGTGATATACCTGAAGATTTATGTAAAAGCGATGTAACTGTGAGCAGGTCTGGTAGAAATGGATTTTGTGGTGAATCGGCGGAAGGGTGTGTAGTTATTTGAAAAGGTTGAATGGCAGATTTCTTATCAGGTAGTGATGCATTATAGTATATATATATATATATGTAGGAAGATGAAGGTGATGTTACATGTGTGGAAGTTGCGAGCCGGCCGCGGTGGCCGAGCGGTCTGCCACGCGCCAGTCACGGTCTGCACGGCCACTGCGGTCGGGGGTTCGAATCCCCCCTCGGGCATGGATATTTGTGCCGTCTTTAGTATTAGCTAGTTCATAAGTAGTTTGTAAATTTAGGGACTGTTGACCCCATCCCATAAGCTATACAAACATTTGAACATTTGATTTAAGTCCCATAGATTTACAAACAATTTAACTAACCGTTTCGCCAAATTAAAAAACATTTTTGTGAGGCTTGCCTTGTAAAATTTCTTCACATTTGAATATCTTTTTGAAGTTGCGGACGTTGAATCTGCTGAATTTGATATGTAGGAGGAAGGTATTTGGGAGCTTATTCAACTGAAGGGGGTGAACCAATGGGAATTATGAATGGGTGTTGAAAGATGACGTGGGTTTAAATATTTTTTATGAAATGGAAGAAAATGTTTTCACAGGAATGACTTTGGGGAAGAGGTTCTGAACTTGACAGCTAACGCGTGTACTATGAATTCCAAAGTAGTACGAGACAGTAGCGCCATTGTATGAGATGTGTTCATGGAAGCTGACAGAGAATTCGGGGATAATTTGGATAATGGATCGACGGATGTAAGTTAAGTTTTAAGTAAGAACATTTTAACGGTATCGTTTGGAGTTGATGGAGATGCTTTTAGTGAAATGTGTGTTAATTCTGTGGAAGTAAGTCATTTTTTGTTTAAGGGAAATGGAGCTTAAAGCTGTGTGGTTAATTGTGAGGAAGTTGCAGCTAATGATGTCGGAACTATGGAGAGAGAGATAATATGTTTTATATGTCACTGGTGATAGAGGGTGATAAATTTGGGACAGGAGACGTGAAAAATGTTGGTTTACGAGAGAAAATTAGTACGGAGTTGTACAGAAGAGAAGATAGTGCGTATTCTGTCTATGAGTGAAGGTGGTACGGAACGATATTGAAGTTGTTATTACGTCATAGGTTGGCACAGGAAAAATTTAAAGTGGCAAGATGTCTTGAAGGGAGAAAAGATGAGAGAAGGGCAAAAAAAAGTTTTTAATCAATTGCTTAACTACGGTAGTGAAATTGAGAGTTGGTCTTACGTGGTGTTGTATACCATAAATATGTATGAAAAAGGAAGATATATAGAGAATGATCGTTTGAAGGAGCGATGTTTAGAGAGAAGAGATAGTAAATACAAATCCATTGTAGAAATGAAGTGGATAATCAAATAACAAGTACACCTCTCGATTCTCGTTCAAAATATGTTCAAATATTTGCAATTCTATGGGACCAAACTACTTTGGTCAATAGTCCCTAGACTCACAAATTACTTTAAGTTAAGCTAACCTAAGGACAACACACACATCCATGCCCGAGGGAGTATTCCAACCTCCGACGTGGGAGGCCGCGCGGTCCGTAACGTGGCGCTCAAGACGCTCGGTTACTCCAGCGCGGCTTCGATTCTGGTAGCAATGTGTCGCCCCATTCACAGAATTTTGTAAATATGAACAAGAATATAAAATCACAGAGAAATACCTCTATTGCCAGTGGGTTATAAAATATTTTAAACAATATTACTAAGTAAGTAGAAGCAACACTTGATAGCCATTTGGGAGAATATCAGAGTGTATTTACAAAGGGCAGATTTTGCTCAGAACAGATTTTCAACCTAAAAGTGATAATTCGTCATAGACTTACAAACTCCGAAGATATATTTGTAACTTTTATAGATTTTAAAAGGCATTTGATTCGGTTGACAGAGAAACACTAAATAAAGTGATTTGAGAATTTGGCATTTTCAAACGTATTAGTGAAACGCTCACAGACACTAAATTAAAAGTATAGTTTAGGGGTGAAATATCTAAGGCATTCGACTTAAAAGCAGGTGTTAGGTAAGGTTACGGCCTGTCTCCAATCATCTTCAACTGCCTCCTAGAGAAAATAGTAAGAGAATGGAAAGAAACACTAAGAGAACGTAAGCTATCACCAAAAAACTTGGGACTAAGAACAAAGGTATTGAAATTTACTGCCTAGCATTTCTAGATGATTTTGTCATTACTTCTGAAAATCTAGCAAATGCAGAAATACAAATCAATCTCCTAGAAGAAACAACCAATTAAGCAATTTCTGTAGAAAAACAAAATTTTAACAGACATTGAAAAGAAAACGAGAGAAAATAAATTTAAATATTTGGGAGAATATATTGAAGAAAATGGCTTAGAAAAATTTGCTATAGAAGAAAGAGTACATAAAATGGAGAGAGCATGTGTAATAACGAGAAACATTTACAACAAAATGTCTGTCTAAAAATTTAAAAATATATCATTATAACAATCTTTTTACGCAAGTGAATGTTCAGAATTGAAGTACAAACTACACAAACGTGAAGTCGTAGAACGAACAATCATTCGTAAAATACTCGGACCACAAAAGAATGTAGAGGTATGAAAATTAAGAAGTAACGAAGAAGTTTTTTCGCAAAATAGAAAACATAACTGAAACACTGCAAAAGAGGACTGCTTTTTTTGAACATTTATACGCAATGAACTCCAATAGGTTAACCAAACAGATTTTTAAATATCTTTGGGACAAGAAATCAACAGTAGCTTGGATTCAATAAGTTAGGAAAGATTTGGAAAGAAACAACTTAATTGAAAAAGATGCAACAGAACGAGCTTTTTAAGAAGAAAGTTTTAAAAGTTAAAGGTTTCCAAGGCAAGAGGGAGAAGAAGACTGAATATTCTGACGAGACAAAAAGGATACACAGCGAAAAGATTAAGGAATACTGGAGGAAAAAGAAAGAAGAAGAAAGGAAGAAGCATTGAAATTGGTGTGTGGTCCTTAGATGACCCAAACTGAGAAAGAAGAAAGAGGAAGAAGAAGAAGAAGAAAATCACTCATTTTTCCTGTCAATAGTGTTAAGATTAAGACTGCAGTGGCTGGACTAAGTAAACCAATAATACATGAAATGCATTTAGATTTTAAGTGCGGTGGATATTGTTTTAATATGAGATGTTTTGTAGTGAAAGGTCTAGTTAAAGATGTCAAATTGGGTACTGATTTCTTATGTAAATATAAAACATCTCTTAACTCTGAGGAGAAATACCTAGAGTTTGAACTAGAAACTAAAAGACTAAAAGCGAAGTTTAGCTGGAGATCTTCGTATTTCTCAGTCAATAATTGCTGACTGTTGGTATACTTGTAGTTCTATGTTAGACCGAATAAAAGAAACAACGGAATCGGTTGAAAATATTTATGACTTAGAGAGGGAATAATTACTCTAATTACTGAGTCGATATGAGAATATATTCTCAGACATGTCCTGTAGGGTGACAGATTTTGAACATTTCATTAAGGTGAGACCATATGAGCCTGTCAGATCTCAAAATTTCAGACTTGTAATTGCTATTGCTGATCGTCAGGCTCTGATGTTCAAATGTTCAAATGTTTGTAAAGCTCAAGGGACTTAACTGCGGATTCATCAGTCCCTAACCTTACAAACTACTTACGAACTAGCTTATACTAAAGGCGGCACAAACATCCAGCCCCGAGGGGGGTATTCGAAACCCTGACGGGGGACGGCCTCGCGCATCGCATCATAGCACCTCAACACGCTCGGCCGCTGCGGCAGCCTCTCACAGGGAGAATAAAACAGATGTTAGAGTGGGACATTGTGGAGCGCTGCAGGATTGATTATTGTTGTACTATTGTAATTGTTAAAAAGTGCAACAACTCAGTTAGATTTCGTGTTAGATGCCCGCAAGTTGAATAGGGTCATAGTACGGGAATTGGATCAACCAGGCAAAATGTAAGTACTCCTACAAAAATTTAAGACCTTAAAAACTCATGACAGGTGTCGATATAACATCTGGCTTTTGGTAAATTCCATTGGTCGAAGACAGTAGACGATACACTGATTTTCTACTTAAAGGGCGAAGCTAACATTTCATAGTAGTGCTATTTGGTCCAATAATATCAGTTGGGGTGTTTGTGAGGTCCTAAGTCAAGTTTTGGGGAAGCATTTAATGAGCAGGCTGGTTGTCTACGTGGACGGTATATTAATAGCCACCTAATCATGGCGATAGCATTGTGAGCTATTGGAGGAAGTGCTCATGGCCTTAAGATGGGGAACTATGATGTTAAGTCTTGCCAAGTGTGAATTTGTCAGGGCAGAGATTCAGTTTGTACGTCTGAAGACATATTGCCAAAAAGTGAAAAGCTTAAAGCAATCTCAGACTACAAGAGACCGAGTACCAGAAAACAATTAAAGTCGCATAGGGGCTAATGCGGTATCTGCCGTAAATTTCTGGGCAATAGACTTTGAACGAACGTAATCTATATAAAATGAAGATTATTGGATGCTCCTCAAGCAGTAATCTGGAAGCTCCACTAAAACAAAGAACGCACCCCCAAGCCTGTAATACACGCACCTCGTTACTCACGCCTTATGCTCTACTAAGGAGTACTTGTAGCTTTCTCCCCAACAAACAGATATCCTATCATTCATAAACGCTTCCGATAAATCTCTATTATCATCTCTTAAATATGGCACCATCTGCTGCAGATCCCTTCTCCTTGTCTAGCATGGATTTTTTAAATTATTATTATTTTCATTTTCCACGGCTGTAAAGGCAAAATCAAGCCATCAGCTGTCCTCCTTCGAGAACATAGAAGTCTTTAATTGGGGTGAAAACAACCAGTAGTTTACATTTGTAGCTTAACTGGAGACAGAGAGAGGTGGCATAGTGGTAACACAATGCACTGTATAACGTCACCTGCTTGTTGCATTAGTGAAACGGATAGAAAATAAAATTATGTCTGTGGCCGCGTAGCCTATACTTATTGCAGATCCGAAATAATGTTATCTGAAGACGAAGAATTTTAATATTACGGAAAATATGGCAAGAATAATCAATGATTTTTGTTAAAATTTTGAAAAGTAATATTTTGTGCAGGTGACTTTATAGAAGGTGAGATACGAATGGACCTACGTACATTCATATATAAATCATTTAAATAATATTTGTGAATTCATTTCTTAATAATATTAAAAGGCACCATTAAATATCGCAATACAGACATATCGTGGTATGTTAACTTTCATTTTCATGTTACAATAGTACCGATACTACTAAGCGCAATATTTAAACAGTAGGCAACTCAACCATGAAAAAATCTTTTACTTTAGAAAGTTGTTTTATGATAATGGCAATGTAACCAAGAAATATGTCATTGAAATTATTTTCAGAGTGATAGCGGCTGATTGTACAATCAAAAATGACTTTCAAAATTACGATCATTTAAGCCTAAATATATTCTATGTTAATGAGAAAATTACCAGTCAGAGGGAGGATATTTTGAAATAATAACACCAATAGGGTAAATTTAACTGATTCTCTTTCAATTAATTCTTAAAGGAGATACACTTACGTAACGATTGCGAAGCAAATCCAGTTTGTGTCTGAATCATACTACGTCTCGTAAAATAATGACCACAGATAACAATTAGTCATTGTCTCCTTCTCTCTGGTCAGCAATATGGTAGACAAAAGAAGGTACGAAATTATTTTCACTGAGGTTACCTTTTTCATAAGGTAGAGGTTACAGATATGAAAGTAGCAAGAATGATTGCAGTTACTAATATATGGGAACAATGGCAGGATGGTTGTTCATAATGAGGAAATCAAAGAAAAACTGGGAATGAACACCATTGATGAAGCAGTTAGAGGGAACAGACTGAGATGATGGTGTCATGTTACACGAATGGGAGAAGCAATGTTACCTAAGAGACTCATGAGCTCGGCAGCGGAGGGTAAGAGGAGTCGTGGTAGACCAAGAAGAAAGTTCTTAGATTCGGTGCAGAATGACTTTGAAGTAAAAAGCATAACATCAGACGAGGCATCAATGTTAGCATTGCATAGGGGATCATGGAGGAATTTTATTAGAGGTACTTTGCTCCAGACTGAACGCTAAAGGCATAATCAGTCTCTAATGATGATGATGATGAGGTGATGACCAGAGGGGAGTAACACGTAGGAAAGGGGGGTGTATAAAAATTCTTTATTTCATATTTATGGAAAATTACGTTACAACTGGTATTCGGAAGGACGGCAGTTAAAACTCGCCTCTGTCCATCATGATTTAGGTTATCTGTGATTTCCCAAAGTCACTCCGAACAACTACCGCGATGGTTCCTTTCAAAGAGCACGGCCGATTTCTTTCCCCATCCCTACAAAACTATCAGAGTGTGTGCTCCATCTCTAATGACCACGATGTCGACATGAACTCCTGTCTTTCTTCCTTAACTGATGTAAAGAAAGATACAAAGAAACTGACTGATGAGCCACCCATGGCATATCAAGCATTAGTAATAAAAATAACCTTAGAAATAAATATTTCGTAATAACCTCGTCTTTAGACTCAACTTTCACATTTCTTTTCTTTCCAGATTGATACTTCATTATGTTCAGTTGCATATAGTGCCAAAAAAAATTATAAAAACATATTGAAGCCACAATAAACAGATTTTAATGAAAAGGACACATTTACAATTAAGTTTTCTTTTTCTTAAACAACACTCCTATGACATGTAAATGTCTGATGGCACTAGCATGTTTAGCCCCAACAGTGTGCCAACACATTTCTCTTCTATGATGAGCCTTAAAAGTATCATTACCTACTGTCGTGACATTAATCCACTATTGAGGTTGTGAGAAAAGGCATTTAGGTTTTTGGGTCGAACTCGTTTTTCTTTAAATTTTGTATTCTGCCTATCATTCTTGTCCAATCATCAAAGTATAGAAGAAAGACTAACTGTACTGAATCTTTCCGCTAGATTAAACTGATCACACAACTGCAGTCTGTAAGAAGGTATCAGTGTCATTCCACTCTATACAGTGATCCAGAAAAGCCTTTCCTCTTCACCTTCAAAAGGAGCTGGTGGAGACAGCAATTCTCCCCCTACTTGATATGCTAATGTTATTATTCAAGGACTTTCGAACGAAAGCTCAAGCAGACTAGAATTGTCGATGAATGCTTGTGTACGATACAATTGAATCGGTCATTGCAAAAAGGTCATAAGTCAACTTTTTTACGAGAATGAGTTATCAATTGGAAATGGATGGGAAAGTGTAGCCGGATTCATACGTACAAGAAGGGTAGAAATCAGCTATCACATGGTGTCACTATCGAGCCTTGAAATCTTCGTTCATTGCAAAAAGGTCATGAGTCATTGACTCATGCCGTTTTTGCAATGACTGTGTGGAGGTGTATTTAATCGAACACAGAAGCTATTGGCGGCGTTGCGCTGCTTTCCCGCGTATTTTTTCGTCTAAGGTTAGCATCACTGCAACAATCCATTGTTGTGTTTTTAGCATTGTAGGCTCAAATAATACGTCATTACTGTCACATTCAGAAGCCACTTATTTGTCGAAGTGAAATTGTGTCTGCGTCTTCTTTGGACTCTGAAATGCCTCCCGTAGGCAAGAAACGCACAAGAAATGCTGATAAGTACAATACGAATATTATTCATAATTCGAAAGTAAAGGGAGTGGAATTCGTGAATTGGAAAGCTGAGAAAATTCAGGAGATGATTGCAAGTGAGTAAAATACGTGTGCTTGATTTCTGTATGGAAGTAAATGCATATACCTGGATAATATGCAATTTAAGCATTATTGTAATTGATAACTTCGACTCTTTCAGGTGTAAAAAGCACTGTTTTTCTCTGCTTGACGATGACTCGAAGATAGATATCATTGTCCACTTGAACAGTTTCAGTGATAAGAATCAACAAGATACCTTCCTGCAAGGGCTAATCGAAGTTCAAGATGTCAAGAGCAGAAGACCGCGAAAAGAGGATCCTAAATTAAGAATGTTTTTGGCATACATAATATGAAAACCAAGCAGTCACACATTTAAGTGTACCATGAGGCGAAGCGAAGAAAGGCGCAAATGGGGTTTGCTCAATTTTGTATAATTACGTCGAGAAGTATATCTCAAAAGATGTGAATGAGCTTCATCACTTCTCTGGCGGTTGTTCTGGTCAAACAAAAATCACCCAATGATTCTCTTTTGTTTAACACTTGTATCAACTGGGAGATTTACGAAGATGAAACATTACTTGCAAACAATAGAGATGTTGGGACGATAAAAAATTTGTAAGACGTCATGACCGGATCTACATACCTGAAGAGTATGCCATAATGATTAAAAAAGGCATCAAGTAAATACTCAGTGGAAACTATTGATAATGTTGCCTTTAAAAATTGGTGGCCTGCCTAATATAAAAAGACTTGATTCTCCGAATCAAGCGTGGGAAAAATTCCTAAGGAACAAAAAGTTTCTTTTTCTCCTTCAAAATGGATGACTTTTCAGTATGATGCACATTATCCTGGGCAAGTAAAAACAGCAATTCATCGATGGTATCATCAGAGAGACATTCCAGCTCCTCCATAGCTTCAATAAGCATCCTGTACTTCCCATCGAGTTGGCATATCCTGGAAAGCAAGTGCCGATCAATGTCAAAAAATACAAGATTTATTGAAAGTGAAGAAGCATATTCTAGCTGAATATATGTGTAATTTTATGACCAACTGCAAGAATGGCTTTGATGATCAAAAAGATTGTTCATTGTACTCTATTTTCATGTTGTTATAAAAACACAAATGTTGCGAAAATGTTACTTCAGATAATAATATTCACATTTCATTTTACTGTGTTAAATATTAACTGATTTTTCAATAAAATAGGCTATTATTCGCAAGTAATGCTTTCATTTGTTGCAACACACAGTCGTTCATTGCAAAAAGGTCATAAGACAGCAATCTTTAAATTAATATTGTGCTTAAACTATTAATTACAAAACAAAAATACACAGTGCAAAACAGTGCTTGGCACCTAACTAAATACTGATATTAAAGTAACAATAAATAAATAAATGGTTTATGGTGTAGAACGTTTTTTACGTCTCCTGTAAAATTTTACTTTCATGACTAATGACCTTTTTGAAATGACCGATTCAATTGTGGCGTACGCATTTCCGACCACATCACTCCAGCCTACAAGCAGTTATGATAACTTCGTGCTGATAAGCGTAGGAATTATAATACGCTATGCTTGGTCTATCGTTTTCTTAATCTTGACACTACTTATTTCTCGTCAACTCTAAATGTGCTATCTGAGCCGCACAACTACCCGTTCCTAACCAAGTGAAATCCTCTCTGTACCATCGCACAATACTGCCATGTTTTCTAAATCTTTTTCTATATCAGGAACCCGACTTTTGAACAATCTTCCTCATAATATCAAAAAAATCAGATCCCTCCCAAACTTCAGAAGACACGTAATGGCCCACCTAACATCACAATAGCCATCTCTCTGCAGCTTACTCTGACCAGTTCCCGTTACACGTGGGACGTAGGAGAAAATGGTCGTGTTTACATAATCAAAACACAGTTTTTCGTGTTTGAAAGATAATATAACCAAATTTTGCACTTGAGGTAATTATGTTATGGGTTACATTGCGAAATATTTGCAATGTTTTTTCTCAATAAATGTTATCATGGCATTGTTGTAAATTTTCGCAATACATGCTCTCACACAAGGAACATTTTCACAAAAAATACTTCACTTACAATTTTCATATTGTTGTTAGTAATTCTTAGTAATCGGATAAGCAAATGTGTGGAATAGTTTTTTAATATCATTTTAGAGCTCTTGCAACTTAATTAAAAAATTATGTGTATGAAACAAAGCAATTTCAGGTTTGACATAAATGTAAATACACTTAGAAAAAATTTATACCACAGGAAGTTGTGTTATATCATGAACAAACTCTGCAGAAAATTTCACTTTTCTCTCTCAAGTGGTTTACGGTAAAATGTTTCTTATACAATAAACAATGAAGGTTCCGGCATTTACACCAAAATTAGTACCTTGATGCTAATCATAACCATACATTTGGCCTTCTTGCTCTTCGTGTACCTGTTTCCTTTATATCTGATGTTTCTGGCATTCCCGTTTGGTTATATACTTCCCAGACAGTTCATATCTTTCAATACCAACAGTATCTATCTTCTTCAATAGCTTCTCCAGTGAGTGTCCTTATTCTTCCAATGTTACCATCACCAAACACCAGACATGCATCACATGTGACAATTTTAACAACAGCAGATGAGCTAAATGAGACTCTTGAACCTCTCCTTTCGGTTTTGTTTTCGGCCATGGGTACATTTCTTTAACAAATCTGGTTGAGCCAGAAACTGTAACGTTGGCTTTATTATGTTTAAGGCTGCTTCAGGAAGACTGTGTTTATTTGAATATGTTTTGTTCTCTGCTTTTGCCTGCTTATATTTGCACCAGTATATATCAAACAATTCATGTATCGGCTTCTTATCAGTTGATAACTAGCCCACATTACCTCCTGCATTGTCTTCAAATGTCCTGTGTTTTGCCTTATTGCTTTCCCATAATATATTTGAAAATTGTGGAGCTCTTTGTCAGTCAGGCGTTGTCGCCCACCCATTGGCTTTACATCTTAGAGTTTTCCACCTTTGTGTTCCCGTTTCACTTTCAGAAGTCTCCCACCCTTCCTTAGATTAGATTAGATTAGATTAGATTAATACTTGTTCCATAGATCATGAATACGACACTTCGTAATGATGTGGAACGTGTCAGTTAAATGAAGTGTGTCTATACATAATATTACATGACATTCAATATTTGAATTTTTATTTTTTTGTTTTTATTTTTTTGTTTTTATTTTTTTTATTTTTTTTTTATTTTTTTATATTTTTTAAGTTTTTCCTAAAGTACTAACTTTTATCTAGAAATTCATCTAATGTGTAGAAGGAATTGCCATTCAGAAACTCTCTTAATTTATTTTTAAATGCTAGTTGGCTATCTGTCAGAATTTTGATACTACTAGGTAAGTGACCAAAGACTTTTGTGGCAGAATAATTAACCCCTTTCTGTGACAGAGCTAAATTTAACCTTGAATAGTGTATGTCACCCTTTCTCCTAGTGTTGTAGCTATGCACACTGCTGTTACATTTGAATTCAGTTGGATTGTTAATAACAAATTTCATAAGTGAATATATATATTGTGAAACTACTGTAAAGATTCCTAGATCCTTAAACAAATGTCTGCAGGATGATCTTGGGTGGGCTCCAGCAATTATTCTGATGACCCGCTTTTGGGCAATGAATACCTTCTTACTAAATGATGAATTGCCCCAGAATATGATGCCATAAGAAAGCCCCCACACATGAATGTGCCCCCACACATTGTTGCATTCATTTGCATATGGCAATTAAGAAGAGTGTCATCTAGAAAAGTGGACGTGGTGCTGCGCGGTGATTGAAATAGAGCCTTTGTATCGATTGTAGTTAGAAGTAATTCTTTTGAAATTGGAGACATTATCTCAAACATGCTACAGAATTATCTGACGGCAAAGTTATTTATATCGTTTTTGACCAATTTTTGTTTGTGTCGGCAAAGTTTTTCTATTTATTTTCCACTCTTTTCTAAGAGCCTCTATCACTTTTCTTCCTCCTTCTCTACTTTTACCCTTCTCCCTTCTTAGAGCAATAAATATTATTTCAAATGTGTTAATGTATATTATTTTAAATCCCCTGTAACATTGTGTTAACTACAACTATTTTATTATTATTGTTGGCTATTATTATTTTATTATTAGTGTGATTTTATTAAATATCTTTTGTATGTGTTGTTTCTTGGTCAGATGTAAGAGAGGGGAGAGGGCCTCAAGGTCATAATCTGATCAGGCGAAATAAGCAATAAATCAATAAATCCTGGTAGCAGACCTGGATTCGATGTAGGACGTTTTTTCCTCGGCAAAAATTTTACAGTATGAACCATCGAATCACATTTCATGAACTAAAATGCAAGTTAAAACTCTAATGCCTCTTTCCCTTCATTCGTAGTTCAAGAAATGCTCACCGTAAATCATTTTCCCTAAAAGGATTCGTCTCTGAAAGGCGTAGAAGACCTGGTGAGAGGTTCCACGAGACTGGATTTTGGAAGTGAGGCCAGTTAATTATTGAGCAATTAACTATCGTGGACTATCGGTAGAGGCTACATTTTGTATTATGCATCGTTTTCAGTGTCCGAGCAAAGATTTCGTTCCATATTAAGCGGCCACAATAGCCGACTGAAAACATGGCTCGGGGCGAGCAATAATTTGGTGGCTGCGGCGTAAATTTTAATCGGCATGTGATGCATGGGAGGGCGCCGCGCAGGCTTACCGCAGGCGCGACCGCAGCACCGCCTGGCGGCGGGGGCGCCAGCCACCAGCGCCGGCCATGAAAAATGCATCGCAAAATCCGTCCTCCAAAATGCATGTTTTACTTGCGTCACGTGCTGCTGATGACGCCGCCCTCAAATATTAATAAACACTGCGGCTGTGTTGCGGCCTATAGAGGACCGCCCGTAACTCCTTGACAGGAAAAGTGTGCAACTTTAATGCCACGCCACTTCCTCGGTCCGAACAAATCGTCGACAAGCATGTGTGAGCTGCGCCTGACAGTTTTCATTCCGCCCCCGCAACCAGCAGGTAGTGGCGAACTAAGGCTGTCGGAGGCTCGGGGCGGCGACACAGAGTAACATATACAGAGGAGAAGCCTCCCCTCAACCACTGTCCTACGCTCCCCTCGTAGTTCCGTAAGATGCTAGCAGGTGTCAGGCGGATCGCTGGCTTAGGGTGCCTCTCGCACGTCAGAGGGTAGCGTGGAGGGGAGGCTGAGGAGAGAGCTCGTGCCGCCTGCCAAGAGGCCACGGCTGTGTCCAGCTTGCTGGCGTTTGAGGGGAGGTGGTGGTGGGGACAGCCGCTACCTGCCGCCTGCTCTGGCCAGTTTAAAGAGCTGCATCTGACCGCAACGCCATCATGGGACATCTTACGGAACTGCTGGAAACCCTCCCTCCCCACACCACTGAGCGTAGGACCGGATCCTTACGGAGGTTTCCCGTCTGTATATATTTGTCTGTGGCGGCGGCTAAACAAAATGAGCCCCCCGTCCACTTGTAAACACATGTACGAGGCGCGTCCAAAAAGAAAATTCCGTTTGGTAATAAAATGAAATTGTACACAGATACAGAAGAAATCTTTATTGCACAAAATTCTACAACTCTTAAACTACTTTTCCACATAACTGCCGAAATTTTGCAGCCATTTAACGTGGCACCAGGTTTTGTATACCTTATTCATAGAAATCTGCTGCCTGTGTCTTCAACCAGTTGGAAACAGTTTCTTTCAGCTCGTCGTCATTGATGGAGTGATGAGCACTAATTGTACACCTACGGTTTTTTAGAAAATTCCCCTTCATTTTCGAGGAAGATACAGAATTTTGAGGACACAAACATTATATATCTATGTTCAAAGAAGTTTCGGGTACGCAGCCAGTCGTCGTCTAATACATCACACGATATTTCGGCCAGACACCTGTTAGCCATCTTCAGGTAAGTCATGGAAGACTGATGAGAGCGTCCAGCGTTCCGCTTCATATAGCAAACTTGGCGATTAGAGCGCATGCGTCAAGACATTATAAGCAGACAGGCCACACTGCTAGAGAGCCTGTATAGGGAGAGAGAGGCGAACCGGTCGGTGTCCGCCATGTTTTTACCAGACTGCGAGCGGACCGTGGACATACATAGCGACACAGGCAGAAGTGCGGCCACTTGACGACTGAAATAAGGCGTCAGTTCGACACATGTGGCCAAAGCACATCATCTAGCTTACTAATCAGTATGTGGTTAAAGAAATGCCATTCACCTATGTTCATATAGGCCCTAATAAATTTGTGTGCCGGCCGCAGTGGCCGAGGGGACTGAGGCGCTTCAGTCACGGTCTGCACGGCTAATACGGTCGGGGGTTCGAATCCCCCCTCGGGCATGTGACATCCTAGTTCGTAAGTAGTTTGTAAGTTTAGGGACTGATGACCCC
The DNA here is from genome assembly GCA_026315105.1 of Locusta migratoria. Classification (NCBI taxonomy): domain Eukaryota; kingdom Metazoa; phylum Arthropoda; class Insecta; order Orthoptera; family Acrididae; genus Locusta; species Locusta migratoria. The sequence goes on along the minus strand of CM048745.1, from coordinate 367,408,905 downwards.
GTAGTTAAGTCCCATAAGCTGTACAAACATTTAAACATTTGAATAAATTTGTAAGCAAATAACTCTCGTGAAACAGTTCCTACGACTGTCGAATGTTAATACCATATTTTACGGTGTCCTCGTAAGTTTAACAGTTGGCAGCTGATTATGTATCTCAAAGAAAATAATGCTATTTCAGAATTATCTGTCTGTATATCCATCGTTGAAATTACTGCAGTATTATCGCTTTCCGCCCAAATATAATAAATGCATTTTAAGTGTTCTGTCGATCTTATAACATTTCTGTACACTGGGAAATACCAAAAACGTCATTCTGTAGATACTTTTAGGGACACTGTATCACAAAATATCGGAAAAATACCTATACTATCTCTAATGAAACAGTGGAAACAGACTCAAAATAGGTGACTGAATATCTACAATGAATCAATAATTTCACCCCCCTCCCTTTCTGACGACACATCCCGTAAACATTTATAGGATTGTGAATAGCCAATAATACACAGCCAAGGGGGACGTGCCGTAGCTATGTTAAAAGATACCTTGCGTGTCAAAAACCAGAACCATGAAATAACAAAAAGCTAGAAAATACTGTTTAAAAAAATTTAATGGATGGCGGATTTGAACACGCTACTGTCAGGTTTTGAATTCAGTACGAAACCACTATACGATGGGGATATTCCAGATGCAGTACTTGTGTTACTGAATTTCATCAGTGACTTTCTTGCTTTGTGCGGGGGGAGGGGGGGGTACAGAAAATATTTACTTCACACAGACAGAAATAATTCGTTGGTTTCTATAAGTCACCTTTACGGTTCCCGCTTTCTCGGTTAACTTTCACCGCCGACTGATCCGTATTTCCTCATTCCTAGCGAACACAAGCATCATATAGCAATCTTCACTTCGGTTTTTACATCCAACAGAGGAACAACGAGGCATTTCTCTTGCCTGTCCTTAATGTAATACACATTATTGATTACACCCAATAAATCACTTCAAACTAACATATAATCTCAAAACCTGCTGAGAAGTTTTGAAGTTATCGCCAACGTCCGACGAACAACACGTTAATTTACGTAAATAGAACCGACAGAAGACGTGCAAAAGTGGAGCAGTGCGTACCGTAAGACAACCTGTACGTAACTGCACAGTGAAATCGCTGTTACAAGCTTTTAAGATACCCCAAAGTACAGTGTACACTGTAGCTATTCACACACATGTAAAGCCGGCCAAATCTGGTAAAACATGGCGTCCTGGGCTGTCAGCCAATCAGCAGCGGTTTCACGTATGGCCACTCTCGCCCTATACAGGCTCTCTACCGCTGCCGGACAGCAGCGCCCTCGCTGGTGGAGCCGCGGACTTCAGCTGTCGCCTGCATTGCCGCTCACGGCCGACGTCGGCGCTCTCTGTCGTCTTCGATCTGAGCAAATTTCAGAGATAACGGGATTCCTCGCTTTATCAAGTTGGTAGCCACTGTCCCGGATCATCAGATTTTCCGCGACACGTATTTCCACACTTTCTCGGAAATGAAGGGGAATTTTCTAATATTTCCACCTGAAACATCAAGAGAAGCGGTTCATATAGACATAGCAGCAGGTAGTTGTTTAATTTTTTATAAAGAATTCTGTAAATCTCTGCCCTAATATTTACCTGGAAATGCTCTAACCATTTGTTAGGTGCTACATATGACAAGGCTGTGGGTATCGGATGATCCAACAGACAGTAGCTTGAATTTTTAATAAAAAATCGTCAGGGCACACATAAAAACAGTGGGAGCGGAATAGTTTTATAGTTGGTTAGTTACTATTAAACGTCAAAATTGCCGGAGATTCGAATCCTCCATCGGGCATGGATGTGTGTGTTGTTCTTAGGTTAGTTTAACTTAGTTTAAGTAGTTTGTAAGACTAGGGACTGATTACCAACGTAGTTTGGTTCCATACGATTACAAACATAAAGAAAAAAAATCTCAAAATTTTATTTATAAAATGTTCTTTACTAATTTAACTAACAGGACATTAACTTCACATTCTTGAACAGGTGCCGGCCGCGGTGGCCGAGGAGACTAAGGCGCTCCAGTCATGGTCTGCACGGTCACTACGGTCGGGGGTTCGAATCCCCCCTCGGGCATGGATATTTGTGCCGTCCTAGTTCGTAAGTAGTTCATAAGTAGTTTGTAAGTTTAGGGACTGATGACCCCGTAGTTAAGTCCCATAGACTATACAAACATTTGAACATTTTTTAACTTAAACAGGTGACACAATAGTCCTACCATTGATGACATTTACTTCTTACGTTTATCTTAGATGAAAGTAATTAACGCTTTAAAGCTCAAATTAAATCAATACAAAGGGGGAACATTACAGAACAGCTGATTACGTATTTACCAAATGGATCTCCCACAGACATACGTTACTAGACTGGCAAAGTTGCCTCTTTGACTCAAGTCTGACGCTGCCATCTTGCATCACTTCCCGTCAAAAAGTTTCCGTATGATACTGCTATGATCGTCTAACGCGAATGGCGTTTTAAGCTTTACTAGTTGGTTTAAACGTGCTCTACATTTGAGCTAATACTTCAGTAGTAAATGTATTTAACTCATTTGTCATAAAATTGTGTTATGAGAAGAACATGTTACATGCAGTTGAAACAGACGGTAGTTATCGTAATAACACTCAGAATAATTAAGATGCGTGTGATCCATGACCTTGAACAGTGCAATCGGTCATACTACTGAAGGAAAAGCCGAATTTCATCGAACCTGGTAATAGATTAATAAAAACTAACGCGACTCATTAATTTATGTGTCAAAGCACAATGTATATTTCGTAAGAACACTCAAAAGAATGAAGATACGTGTTATTCACGACAGATAGCACATTCATAACGAACATACGACTGCAAGAAAAGCCGAAGTTGTATGAATAAAAACAGGAAATCAATGCTACTCATTGCTGTATGCATCTTCCGTTTGCTGTAGGAAAAATTACAGCCACAAACAACACACTAATTGACCATTACGTCAAAACTGTAAATACGCCGTAGTTACATCAGTTCATCCGTATTTTAACTACTGTTTTCTGTAATTGAACACATGACTGCTCATACGTCTGTAGTATAAAATATGGCGGTGAGCCTTCAGTGACACCAATGATACTGTATACTGTTTTTCCAGTCTAGTAATATATGTCTGTGACAGACCCACTGTCCGTATATCGTTGTTTCATAGTCCATTTTTTTCGGCTGAAATTATCACTATTTTTTTATATTTCAATCGCTTTTCTATACAGCCGTGGATAATAATTCGTCTTAGAACATAAAATTTCTATCTCATAGAACTTCACTGTATGATTTCCCGATGGTAAACAATGTTTTGCCACAGCGTGAGAGCTTACCGTTCTTTGTGAGATTGAGCATGCCACCTAAAGTCTATGCTGTTACTGTATTTGTTGCCAAATGTTACTCTCTCCTTTGGTTGTTATTAGAGTGCTACTGTACCCACTACACAGTTCTGCAGTGCAGACCGTCATAGAGGCGAGTGCGGTAGCCACACTGATTATTAATAATAGGACCTCCCTACTCGGGTAATAGTAAATGGTCCAAAAAAGACGGTTCAAATGCGCAACGGAAACAATTTTAATCTGAGCTTACAGGGGCGCCTATTAGCAGTGGGACTAAGGATCAGCTACAACAGCCTCTTTTATTCTTTAAACAGTGAAATCTTAGTCAATTTAGTTAGCATGTGCATTCATTTATGGGGGAGTGATTTGAGGTAAGAAATTAGAAAAATGTTCAAATGTTTGTACAACTTATGGGACTTAACTACGGGGTCATCAGTCCCTAAGCTTACAAACTACTTATGAACTAGCTAAGACTAAAGACGGCACAAATATCCATGACCGAGGGGGGATTCGAACCCCCGACCGTAGTGGCCGTGCTGACCGTGACTGGAGCGCCTCAGTCACCTCGGCCACCGCGGCCGGCTATGAAATTAGAGCACGTATTTAATTATCGCCTCATATTTATTAGGGTCATAACCATCTTACTATGTCTAACATGTTACAGTCAACATTTTTTTTAAACAAACTCGGTTCTATGACCGTTATTAATTTTAACATTTGAACAAACTCGGTTCTCAGACCTTCTCCTTGAAGCACGGGAAAGGGAAATTATCCAGGGCTCAAAAGTCACCACGGTTATTATGGTGCTACTGATTGACTATTGCCACTTTACAGTTAAGATCTAAATGCGAATAAGATCTTTTAAAAATGTTGGGGCAGTTAAATGGGTAGCCAGACAGGAATATCAAGAATGCATGCAACACTTCTTAAATGTAAACATCCTACTCTCTTCACACGTTTCTTTTGGGCCTATCATTTACAGTACACTCAGGACGGACGCTCTTGCTTATCAATTAATTCTGCGTCTGCAAGGCTGTCAAATAACTCACCTTATTGTCCGCCCTGGTACTCACCAAGTTCATCACACGATATCCTATCTGAACTTATATTTAGAACCTTTGAAGCATTTTTGTGGGCATCAAATCAATTACCACGTTGCCTGTTCGTAGCAAATTTCACTTCTCTTCTACTTGTGGTTAATTGTAACAAGCATTTTTATTAAAAGAATGAAATTAGGATGAGCGTTGGGGTCATTGCGTCTGCCAACAGATCTGGTTGAAATACCAATCTACTGCAATGCCCAACAAAAGTTGAGAAAAATTTGAATCACACGTTAATTAAAATCAAACACACCGTTTGAGCCACTCAATGACTGGGAACGAATTCTATGTAGTCAACACAACACCTTTCGTAAATCAAGGAATGCAAAGTTTCGCTGTTGCGATTCATATGGCTCACAAAATATCATGTAATGAAAGGTAAGTCTTGGTTTCGCATGAGCGACACTTTCTAAAGACGTGCTAATGCATGAACAAAAGCTTAACCGTCTCAAGTAAATTTATTATACTCGAACCGGACGCTATGCTCGAACTGAGAATATGTACAACAATTCTGCAACAATTTATTATGCACTTGTGGTTTCTTCCTTTCATTTCGTTTAGTTTTTTCTATTTTTAAGGCGTCTTTTTTAAGTAAGTACCGTTTAAAATTAAAAAAGAAGTGCTAAGATATCTCAATAATTTTATGCGCACTGGGTACCTACATCTGTTGTCTACGCAGTAATGCCATTGCAGTCTTATTCTTCCTTGTTTATATTGTGTACTGACTGTTTGAGATGCCTCCGATAATCGCCAGACGCGGTGGCCGAGCGGTCTGCGGCACGCCAGTCACAGCCTGTACGGTCGAGGGTTCGAATCCCACCTCGGACATGGATCTTTGTGTCGTCTTTAGTATAAGGTAGTTCATAAGTATTTGTAAGTTTAGGGACTGATGACCCCGCAATTAAGTCCCTTAAGCTTAACAAACATTTGAATTTGCCTCCGATAATCGTGAGTCCCGCCGACTGTGAAGTACGGGCTGTTATAAGATTTCTTAGTGCTAAAGGCATAAAAGCGATCGATATTCGTCATGAGATCTGTGCAGTTTACGGAGAAAACATTATGAGTGATGGAATGGTAAGAAAGTGGGTGAGAGCATGTTATGATGGCCGCGCAAATGTGCATGATGAACAACGGAGTGGGCGTCCTTCGGTCGTTGATGAAAATTTGGTACAGGAAGTGGACAATAAGGTGAGAGAAAACAGACGCTTTACGATTTCCTCCTTGTGGGATGACTTTCCTAATGTTTCTCGTAGTGTTTTGAATGGCACTGTGACCAAGCAAGACGATGAAGAAATCAAAACAGTTGTGGTGCAGTGGTTAACATGTCAGGCGACAGACTTCTATGAGAAGGGTATTCAAAAACTGGTACAACGCTATGACAAGTGCGTCAATATTGACGGAAATTATGTAGAAAAGTAGATTAAGGTACAGGCTTTCATGTAAAAATAAAATATTTTATATTGCTCCAAAGATTCACGAAAAATTTTGTAAAACCGAATCGAGATTCAATCCTTACCTGGCGACTTATTCGTTTTGAACTGCATCATATGCTGCTCTACTTCAGGGATGTCTTATTACTATAGCCTCCATTCAGAGTCCATGAGATTGCCAAACGATGGTATATTTGTATGATCCTCCTCTGTGAATTATTAAATGTGAAATTAAAATTTTCAGATTTCCTTTTGCTGTCTTATATCGCCACTCCAGACTGATTATTGAGTGTCTGAATAGAGGTCTCCGATGGACGTATAGATTTTGCATATGATTTTGCAATTTTGAATTTTGTTCAAATCAAATTTTCAAATGCTTTTACAGCTTATGGGACTTAACTACAGGGTTATCAGTCCCTAAACGTACAAAGTACTTATAAACTACCTTACACTAAAGACGGCACAAACATCCATGCCCGAGGGGGGTATTCGAACCCCCGACCGCAGCGGTCGTGCAGACCGTGACTGGCACGACGCAGACCGCTTGGCCATCGCGGTCGGCCATTGAATTTTGCTAAGGTATGACAGTGGTGGTTGTATGCTTTTTCCAGACGTGCGAATTTCTACCAAGGTTTGCCTAACTTCATTTATTATTAATACTGTGACTGCCATTTCCGTTACTTCCTCAGCATTTTCCAATCATTATTATTATTAAACCACGATGGGTCTTTTCCATTCTTATTCGAATTATTTCTCTTCTAACTCGCTCGGTTAGCCGTGTGGTCTAACGCGCCGCTTTCCGAAACAGGGAGGCGTACCGGCCCCCGTTCGAATCCGCTCAGCGGATTAACGAAGGGGGTCAGAGTGCCGGCCAGACTGAATGTGATTTTTAGGCGGTTTTCCACATCCCCTTAGGTGAATATCAGGCTGATACCCAAATCCCACCTCAGTTTCATAACACTTTCACAAATATAACATTATATGCAGACATTTGGGGTAGACATTTCCTCCCGGGGACATGGGGTGGCGACAGGAAGGGCATCTGGCCACCCTGTAAATATTAATATGCCGAATCCGAATTAACGAAGCCGACCCTGCATGTGCGGGAACTTGGCCACAGAGAAAGAAAGAAAATAATATCAAGTTGCCTTTTGTATATGTATAGACTATATTTCATAATTTGTGCTTCATTGCCATTATTTCCTTACACTTTCTTTTATAAAGTGCTTTCCATTTGTCACAGCAGACACGAGGAACTAGTTGATAGCCGCGACCACAGACAAATATATACAGACGGGAAACCTCCGTAAGGATCCGGTCCTACGCTCAGTGGTGTGGGGAGGGAGGGTTTCCAGCAGTTCCGTAAGATGTCCCATGATGGCGTTGCGGTCAGATGCAGCTCTTTAAACTGGCCAGAGCAGGCGGCAGGTAGCGGCTGTCCCCACCACCACCTCCCCTCAAACGCCAGCTAGCCGGACACAGCCGTGGCCTCGTGGCAGACAGCACAAGCTCTTCCCTCACCCTCCCCTCCACGCTACCCTCTGATGTGCGAGAGGCACCCTAAGCCAGGGAACGGCCTGACACCTGCTAGCATCTTACGGAACTACGAGGGGAGCGTAGGACAGTGGTTTAGAGGGGGCTGCTCCTCTGTATATGTTACCGCGACGGAACCGCCGAGCGCATTGAGGCGCTATGATACAATGCGCGAGGCTGTTCCCCGTCAGGGGTTCAAATCCCTCCCTCAGGCATGGATATTTGTGCCGTCTTTAGTATAAGCTAGTTCATAAGTAGTTTGTAAGTTTATGGACTGATGACTCGCAGTTAAGTCACATAAGTTAAAAAAAACTAATTTATAAATATCGTCTGCTGAAATGGGAAACAAATGATTGGCTTAAATGTCTCATTGTGCTAATAAATAGAGGAGAAATATTAGTCCTCCTTCGGGTTGTTGCACTTTTTGGCTAGTTTTCAATACAAAGTCCCTCCCCATTTGTAAGGAGAAGCCCTGAACACATTCCAACGTGCAGCAGACTATTAGAATAATGCCAAGGAAAGCAGCTGGACCTGCAATTCACTGTTATGTGCACTACTTCCACACGTTTCACGATTTTGCATAAATTCAGACATCACCACTACAACACTAACAAGAAAAACCCCATTGCATCTCCCTCGGATTTTGTGCTAGATGACGCAGTAGACAGCCAAACAAAAACTGAACACAGAGATAAAGCACGGAAGCAGGAAGAAGTTGTATGGAACTGCGAAATAAAAGAGGAAAATATAAACAATTAATGGTTGAAACACTAGATTTGCAGCATCGAGAACAGAGTTACAGCTGGGGCATCATGCTTCTGTGTTGATTGTCATAGACTGTGAGGCTGGAGGTCCATATTCAAACCCTCTTCTACATCTACATCCATACTCCGCAATCCACAGTAAGGTGCGTAGCGGAGAGTAAACTGTACCACTACTAGGCATTTCCTTTCCTATTCCTCTCCTAAATAGAACGAGGAAAAAAAGAATGCCTATATGCCTCCGTACGAGCCCTAATTTCTCTTATCTTTGTGATCACTACGCGAAATATAAGTAGGCGGCAACAACATCGTACTACACTCAGCTTCAAATTCCGGCCCTCTAAATTTCCTCAACAGAAATTCACGAAAAGTACGTCGTCTTTTCTCCAGCGATCCCCAATTGAGTTGCCGGAGCATTTCCGTGACACTCGCCCATTGGTCGAACCTATCAGTAACAAACCTAGCTGCTCGCCTCTGAACTGCTTCTATGTCTTCCTTTAAACTGATCTGCTGCGGGTCCCAAACACTTGAGCAGTACTCAAGAGGCGGTCTCCTTTACGGATGAAGTACATCTTCCCAAAATTCTCCCAATAAACCGAAGTCGGCCGTCCGCCTTACTCATAACTGTCCTTCGATTTCATATCGCCCTGCAATGTTATGCCTAGCTATTTGAACGACGCGACAGCATCAAGAAGCTCAGTACTAATGCTGTATTCGAACATTATGGGATTGTCTTTCCTACTCATGCGCATCACCTTACATTTTTCTACATTGAGAGCTAGCTGCCATTCTTCGCACCAACTAGAAATTTTGTCTAAGTCATCCTGTATGCTATTACAGTCACTTAAAGACGACACCCTACCATACACCACAGCATCTATGGGTTTTCATTTTTTTTTTTTTTTTTTTTTTTTTTTTTTGTGTGTGTTTCACATATATGCCAACTGTCCGTTCGGTCATTAGCATCTCCGTTCTCTTTTTGTAGCCTATGAAATGGTTATATTATACAAAAGTCATGTGGTAAGTATGTAGTTTAATGCTGTAACTTGGAGACACACAAAAGACACGTGATGAGACAACAGAATCTGTCCACACCAGTCCTCAGACAAAGAGAGAGCTACGCAAACAACACTTCGGTTCTAATTCCAAATTAAATTCCGAGCAAACTGATAACAAATACAGACTGATCAATTAATTAATTAATAATCCTTCAAACCTCACTGCGTCATTAATACTATTAAATTAATGTTTCCAGGTCCACAGACCCTACCAATTTATTGCCTACATGGCGGAGTATCAGTTGGAGGGAGAAAGATAATTTTTGCATCCCATTTAAAGGATATCGAAAACGTCCTGGCCGTTATTTCCAACCGATGTTGGAACCATGCGGTGGCGGAGAGAGACGTGTGGCTAAGGTTTGGAAATTCGCGTCAGTCCAGGACACCCAACCTGAAGGCCGGAAGCTAGCCGCTGTTGGCCAGGAACTGGCTACCCCTCCCTCTGTTAGTTCGGCTACAGGGCCCTATTCGCGTACTGCGGAAGTGCACACTAGTCCGTTGGTCGTGTCTTTAAGTAGCCTGGAGAGCGACTCTCCAGCCCCATTCCGTTGCTGTTTCTTGGGGTGTCAACGTCGCAAGGACGGCTTGATTGTTTTCGTGACTGACTAGCACGTGCTTCTCATTACCTCGGAGGCAGCATGTTTTATCCAACCCGCAACAAACTCGTGATGTATTGCGCTTCGGTGTATTCCGCTATTGCGATGCTGCATTTTTATCGCCAGATTCGGGTCCTGAAAAACCGTATGTAGCATAGTTACTTTGGCCCGGCCCCTGTTTCTGTGATCGCGTACGTAACCCAGGGCTATTTGTCTTTTCATCTGCGCCTCTCTCTAGGGATTCAAATGTTTCTAAATCTCTCAGACTCAGCTGCATGGTCCGTAGCCTACATACTACCTAAACTAAGGTAAACTAACCTTAGGACAAAAAAAACCCATGCCTGAGACGGGAATCGAACCCTCGACGGCGAACGGCCGCGCCCACCGCAACACGGCGCCCCTGTGCGCACTGCTAATCCGCCGTGGCACTCTCTGAGGACTGATCTTCATTCTCTTAATGTATGAATCAATGCATAAGCCACTTGTCTTACAGCAAGTGTATTTCTCATCCAATAGCTGTAATCAGTGATCTATTATCTTTTTTCTGACAACTTGTGACAGGGCCACCTTATTCCGAATATACTTTTTAACCGACACTCCCGACTTTCATTGCCTTTAGCTGCCGTTGTTGTCCTATTTTGGAAATTCGCGTCAGTCCAGGACACCCAACCTGAAGGCCGGAAGCTAGCCGCTACGAAACACCTGTTGAAGAAACGAAGACCTGCAGATGAGTGATCTGTTTGGCAACAATGTTTGTCAGTGTTTCTTTGAAAATTAATTCTTCCTTCTTTTATTAATTTAATATCTCGTGAAAGTAGAGACTCCAGCTACAGTACTCCCATCACCATACCCAGGCTACAGACGTGGCGACCGTAACAGGACTGACAAGGTTTCACAGCCAGAAAAATTGTCTGTCTGTCCTGATTGCGAGTTTTTAGACGCTCACACCAACTACTTTTATTGGCCGCTCTTGTCCAAATCATAGCATTTCTTTGTAGGTGACGACTGATATATTATTCTAATTGTGAGCGAGAGAGCGGAATCCAATTATTCCTTTCTTGTTGCAAACAGCACCTTTACGGAGCAGGTCAGGTGGTTCGACGGAGGGACGAGGACAAAAGCTGACAGCTCCGCCAGTTACGCAGTCCCTGCTTCCTGTCGGAGTGGATTACGGTCTTTGTATAGAGCCCGGTGCGGCTAATGGACAACTTTGGCTGGCTGAGCCGACCCAGTCTGCTACCAACGCGCCCACCGAGCAGCCGCCGCCACCAGCGCCGACGCCGGCCGCGTGGAGGAGACCGACGCCAACGCGCCGCTGCCGCCCACCTAGTCCAAGAGTCATGTGGCAGCGGAATGGTAAATTTGTAAAAATTATTACCTGAAAACAAAAACTATGACCGTGTAGGATATTAAATTTCAAATAGGGTTTCTATTTAATGAAACTCGAGCCGAGATGGCGAAATTTTTCAAAAAAATTCGAAAAGTAGCAGAAAACGGTTTTTCTTAAATAAATAGAAACTATACGTCCGTTGTGAATATGTTAAATTACAAAGTTATAGCCCTTAAGAATATCTATCGATTGGTTTTTTTTACGTATCGATTGCTTTGTAACTTTACGAGATATATCGAAAAAAAACACTTAAAAATCCTTAAAAACTATTTCCATATAACTCGTCAACATTCGCGTATCCAAACTTGTTATTTGCCGTAATTATTGTACGAAACAATACAAAAAAACTAGTTTTTTGAAAAAATTAAAAATCAATCTTTTTCGAAATTTATCATTTAAAAAGAAGCCTTCTAGAAAATTAGCTAGAGTTGCTCATGGGATCGACCTAGAGTAATGGTTCTTGGTTCTTGGTCTGTTTTCTTCGTGAAGAGTTGTAATATTATGCTGTTAATTTTTTTTTTATTTTCTTAATTGTAAGTATCAAAGAATGACTTAGAAAACCTTGCTGGTTTCTTCAACTGACTATTTCAAGAGGGTTGAGGTCAGGAGAGCGTGGAGGCCATGGAATTGGTCCGCCTCTACCAATCCATCGGTCACCGAATTGTTGTTCAGAAGCGTACGAACACGTCGACTGAAATGTGCAGGAGTTCCATCGTGCATGAACCACATGTTGTGTCGTACTTGTAAAGACACATGTTCTAGCAGTACAGGTAGAGTATCCCGTTTGAAATCATGATAACATGCTCCAGTGAGCGTAGGTGGAAGAACCAGTGAGCGTAGGTGGAAGTACATGAGGCCCAATCAAGACATCACCAACAATTCCTGCCCAAACTTTCACAGAAAATCTGTGTTGATGACATGAATCGAGGAAGTACAGTACATACTAACGAAACAATTGGGTATATTGACAATTGTCTGGACGAACTATTTAAATTTACATTTAAAGAGAAATACTAAAATGAGCTCTAACACCTGTCCACAGAACATATTTTCTTTCTTTGTGTGTGAGGAATGTTTCCTGAAAGTTTGGCCGTACCTTTTTGTAACACCCTGTATATTGCCGATATTTTGCCAGAGACTTTAAAACAAACAGTGTTCTTCTGTTTCAAATTCTGAAGTCAGCAGGGGTAAAATACAGGGAAAGGAGAGTTATTTACAACTTGTACAAAAGCCAGACCGCAGTTATTAGACTTGAAGGGCATGAAAGGGAAGCATCAGTCGGGAAAGGAGTAAGACAGGGTTGTAGCCTTTCTCCGATGCTATTCAATTTGTACATCGAGCAGGCGGTGAAGGAAAGCAAGGAAAAATTTGGAATAGAGATCAAAGTTCAGGGTGAAGAAATAAAAACATTGCGTTTTGCTGATGACATTGTAATTCTGTCAGAGACAGCAGAGGACCTGGAAGAGCAGTTGAATGGAATGGACAGTGTGTTGAAGAGGGCGTATAAAATGAACATTAACAAGAGCAAAACAAAGATAATGGAATGCAGTCTTAGAAAATCGGGCGATGCAGAAGGAATTAGATTAGGTAACGAAACAATGAAGGTGGTAGATGAGTTTTGTTACTTGGGTAGTAAAATAACAAATGACGGTCGCAGTACATAGGATATAAAATGCAGAATGGCAATGGGAAGAAAAGCATTTTTGAAAAAGAGAAATTTGCTAACATCGAATATTAACTTAAGTGTAAGGAAGTCTTTTCTGAAGGCATTTGTGTGGAGTGTTGCCTTGTACGGGAGTGAAACATGGACGATAAGCAGTGCGGACAGGAAGAGGCTTTTGAAATGTGGTGCTACAGAAGAATGCTGAAGATTGGGTGGGTAGATCGCATAACTAATGAATAGATACTAACTGACTTCATGAGAAAAGGAATTTTTGGCATATCCTGACTAAAAGAAGGGATCGCTTGGTAGGACACATTCTTAGACTCCGAGGAATCGTAAATTTAGCATTGGAGGGAAGTGTGTGGGGTAAAAATCGCAGAGGGAGACCAAGAGACGCATATAGTAAGCAGATTCAATTGGATGTGGGTTGTCGTTCTTATGAGGAGATGAAAAGGCTTGCTCAGGATAGAGTAGTATAATGACACGTTTTCCTTTCCCCGATATTATCAGAGAAAGTTTTGTATTTTTATATTATTTCGGCATGTTAAAATAGTTATCTATGAAAGTCAGAGAAAGAAAATTTAGGAACAACACTTTCAATTTTTTTGTAAGAAAGAAGACACTCTTGCTTTGTACTTCGTAGCGATAGCATCTTGCAGACAGGAGCTGTACTTTATTATTTTTATGTGGCCGCTATTATGTACATTCAGGTAAATATATGTGATGTGCGCGTATCTTAAATTTATAAATAAACCCCCACCTCTCTCTTAAATTCGCACTTATGAATTTTTATTAATAATTTTGCCCTATCCTCCCTCCGCCCATAATGTCTTTTTAAGCCTTGTTGAATCACCGCAACAATGGATGGCATAGTTTTTAGTTAATATTGAATGGTGATATTTCGTGTAGCCTGCCAGTCTTGTTTAAAAATTTATTCCATAATATTATCATTTACTGGCAATAGAACCTGCAGTCGAGTTTCTTGTAAATTTTTAGAAGTCCGATGTGTTTGACTTACGTAATATTCCTATCCGATTTATATCATGTCACTTATCTTACTTTACTGTTTGCTACATGAGTCGTAGTTTAATACTGACGAACTGCCATCCACTGTTCGGCGAGTGGTTATCATATTATTAAAATTTCATTTACAGCCAAATTTCAACCACCGATGGATCTATTATTAAAGGTAACTGCTCGTCGATTCTTTTTGTAATGTTTTCCCTGCACAACACTCCACCGTTAATTAGCTTACCATTTCATTTAAATGCATGTAATAATTTTCCCCGTAATTTACTGATTGGGATCTTTCATAGCTTCTAACTTCAAACCACTTCCTTCTGTAAATTTGTTAATCTCAAAAATTAATAGCCAGGCTGGAACATTATAAAAGATTTGGCGACCGTTCACATGACTTTCATTGTGGTACAAGTACCGTAAGATTCCGAATTTTCACTTAGTTTATTAAAATAGATCTTAGCACTATATCGTTGTGCTACTCCATTGTCAACGTATTAATAGTTGTCTTTCTGATTTCATGCATCTACATCCACGAAAGTGAGATTGATCATTTTGGAAATAATTGTTGGAGAAAAAGTGACTACTCATGTTGACGGATATTTTAACGGAAATAATTAAAAGCACTGACGGACCACAGCATCTGGACAAAAGACTAGGTAAGATCAGGCCTGCACCGTTTCTGTAGACGCTTTTGACCTTCTTTTACTATTATTTGCTTGCAGAATATCAATTTCAGCTTTTCCGTATTTTGCAAATTTTTCCTAAGGTTTTCATTATTAGTTACCGCGTCAACAATAGAGCTTTCTAGAATTACACAAGATGGCTGCCGTACCCATCTTGTAGCCGCGATCCTCATCTTTTTCGCATTATCTGTGTTTTGCGAGCTGCAGTGCCGTGTTGCTAGCATCTTTGGCTATAGGTAAACAAACAGTGTTAGCTCACGACATCCGTATTTACATTCACTGTACGCATGTTTTGACACGTAAGTGACACGTCCGTAGCAGACGGAGGTACGTCTACTGTAGCTGTGCACTCAGATAGTGATCTACCTACCTCATGGTTTTCAAAATTCGAGTCAGTATTTCAAAATTTAACGCAGCAAGTCTCCATGATTAGCCAACAAATGACGACAAAGCAGGAACTTGATAAACATTACCAATGCACAAAACAGGACTTACATAATAAATTCCAAGCACAACAGAATGTCTTAACACGCCTAGAACAACAACAAAAGGAAATCGCGGATCAAATGGTAACGAGGGAAGAAATCGAGAACAGATTTAAGCAACTCGAGGAAGCACAGAAAAACCTACCAGCTCTCATTTCTGACGAGGTGAACATACAATTAAATACACAGATAGGCAATCTTGAACAACAGGTAGCAGATGTAGAAGGCAAAGTTAACTGTAATATTTTGAACGTAGTTGATGAAAAGGTCTCCAACATTGCTTCACAGCGTCATAACGTTTCGCAAACAACCAAAGCCCTTCCGCAAGCCATTGAAAATATTACACAGGACTTGTCAGCACTCAGAATTGAACATGAAAATTTAAAAACTACCGTAACGCACATAACCTCTCAGGCAGAAGCCATAGTCAGTAAGAATCAGGCAAGAGTTCAAACCTTTTTGGAGCAGACCTAGGTACAAATCAATGATGAACTAGTACGTTATTTAAACTCTGTCATTCAAAACGTTGCTGCAAAAGTATATGAGGAGCACAGCACCGCTGTAAAGTCACTGCAGGAGGAATTGTCGAATGTAAAGGCTAGTGTACAAAGGGAATCCCGGACACAGACTGCAACTTCTGAAGCACGTAGGAGACACGCATCACCGGTGACGTCGTCTCCAGATAGGTACCATAACCGAGACCGTGACGCAAAACAGACTCACGTAGACGACGAGTGGTTTGACAGTGACAGACGCACAGTTATGCAACGCTCACAATCTCCCCGTCCTAGTGTTACCTCAATCCTGTTGGAAGAAAGTCTCCTCAAACACCACCAGTTTCCCACTTTTATACCTGAAAATAAATCCGTGCATCCTGTCATTTTTATACAGTCCTTCCGAGAATTGCTTCCTGACACCTGGAGTGAGCGTAGGAAGATAAGGTTTGTAATGGGATATATTCCAGGTGAGAGGAATATCTGGGCTTCAGGCGTATACCGCTACTGTGCCACTCTCAAAGAGTTCGAAAATGCATTTCTTAGCAAGTACTGGTCGGTGGGAATTCAGGAGCGTGTGAAAAATGAAATATACAACCCTCTACCCCTTAATGGGCGGAATGGCAGTTTAAGAAAATACTTTGAAAAATATATAAACAAAGCACGCTTCTTCGACGTACCAATGTCGCATCGAGAAGTACTTAGAGTACTGATAGGACGACTGCCGACATACCTCAGACTGCAACTGGTACATATTCCTATATATAATCTGGAAGACTTCTTGTCGACAGTCGATTCGATTGACTTAATTTACGAAGATGACCGAGTTAGGAACGGACGTGGTAACCACAACAATACTTACGACAACGCCAGTCGGTACGCCAACAGTAATGGAATAAATCAGCTGATGCCACCACCGCCGTCGCAGGCCAGCCAACAGTCGCGTACAAATACTCTGGCACCACACGTTAACCGCTATGACACAAACTCACAGGCACAAAGACAAACATACAACGGGGGCGGTAGAAATTCTAACAGACAAACATACAGCGGGGGCAATGTAACAAGGCAAAGAACAGACGATAGGTACCATCCAGGGTATAGTAATAAACTGGAACAATAATCGAAACGGGGGCAGGAATTTTAACATGGGGAATACACAACAAAACACGTACACAGGTAGACAATATCCGAACCATTCCCCACCCAGTGACAATCGACAGACAGACTACGTGCCGGTGGCACGGATAACGACTGACTGCGGACAACAAACGACTTGTGGAAACAAACTGAAATCGCTCTTCTCACGCCCTCCGAGTTTGAGCGGTGAATCCAGTGGGGGCACACGATACTCGAGAGTTCAAATGCTGAGGTTTAATGATGGTGTAGACATTAAAGATGAATTGATGCAAGAACACACAACTTGTAGAAGGAATCTATCTGAAGTCTTACAAGCAAACGTTGTCATTGTGGTTGATGGTATTTGTTTTAATTCGCACACATCCTAAAGCATCAGTTATACATAAGCAGAATAAGAAGTGGAAGCATATGTATAGCGGACCGTACAGAATTGTACAGATTCCACACCGAGGCAGTTATCTTTTAGCACACATAAACACTGGAAAGATTAAAGGTCTGTACCCACACAAAGATTTAAAAAGATTTCACGCTTAATATTAACGTCTGTGTGCATTAAGTGGCATTATTTATATTTATTTGTGTAAGCATCAAGTATGTCATGCGTCAGAACTTCTCCGAGCGACGAGCATGATCGCAGGTAAGTGCCTAATATTTATTATCAGCTGTCACAATCATTCAATGGATAATAAGTAAACAGATGTAAGTTACCACACTTACACAGTTATGGGCAGTTAAAGACTTAATAGCCATATATTTTGACGTGGGTAATATTTTGTGTAGGAGTAATATTTTATATTTGCGTGTATATTTATATATGTGTTGCTTGGAAGAAGTAGGTGATTTATTCTGGTTTGTGATCGGGAATCTTTATTTATTCATTGGACGTGGAGTGTACAAGCACACGTACCACTTATATGCATTATTGCCCGACCAAACCTTGGATAGTCACTTACGGGGACAAGTAATGTAGTTTGTGGTAGTAGGAGAGAGGAGAATATAAAATCTCGTTTGCCCACTAAAATAATTTTTGCTATAACTATTTATGCTACCAGGGAAGGATACACCAAGCTATAAAGATTTTGCTAACTTTTATGCGAATGATCAGCTGACAAATAAACAAAACACGTAGAATCATGTTACATGACAATACAAGCTTGCACGCATACCATCTGCATAAGTAAGAACGAACATAAATTTTCTCCGCTTAATCGATGTCGTAAGCAACAACTGCAGACTATGCAAAGAATTTAAGATGCAGGGTACACACAATTTAATTGCTATATAAAGCGCTGTTTGACACTTAACAGAGATAATTCTTTATCACATCACTTAAAGATATTTTCTTTCCTTTATCACACTTCATTGATGTAAAATTTTTAAGATTTACTTGAGTAATGCAGCTGGTAGAAAAACTTATCATTTGCTTAGGTTATGCAATTGTTTTGTTTGACAAACCACACATTGCGTGAAACACATGAAATTTCACAACATAGCATGGTAAGGAATATTTACTACTGAAACACCGTAGACTTAAGCCTAGGTATAAGAACTTTTATTTCAGCAAGAAGAAACGACGAGTATGTGTGGCAGCCACCGCTGGAATTATTTACTTTAACAACTAACTCAGGAGGTGCATTTTAAATGAAAGATTTACTAACTTTTGACATGAACACAGAACGACGCAGAGACACACATAAAAGAATACACACGCATATCTGAGTGCCATAATTTTATTTATAATTACCTATCTTTGCACAGATTTAAATTATGCATATAAGGGCAGGATTAGGCATGGTCGCGAATGTTCGAAGAATACGGATGGTGCGACAAGATGAGGACTTTACGATGCTAGGATCGATGATTTATGCTTTATGTTGTTTGCTCGCGAATTGACGTTAGGAGTGATCTTTGCTGTAACGATTGTAGACTGATAAAATTGATATTCTGCAAGTAGAATTAGCGAGATTCCTCTAACTACTCTGTCCTCAGTCTTCCTTCTTTAACTGTACTTCTGCGGCACAAATGGTGCGAAATCTACCTTGTGTCAAACACGACGGCCGGGCCTGATCTTGTCTTGCCTTAACTTATATATATATATATGTTGTTGTTATGGTCTTCAGTCCGGAGACTGGTTTGATGCAGTTCTCCACCCTACTCTATCCTGAGCAAGCCTTTTCATCTCCTCATAAGAACGACAACCCACATCTATTTGAATCTGCTTACTATACGCGTCTCTTGGCCTCCCTCTGCGATTTTTACCCCACACACTTCCCTCCAATGCTAAATTTACGATTCCTCGATGTCTAAGAATGTGTCCTACCAAGCGATCCCTTCTTTTAGTCAGGGTATGCCAAAAACTCCTTTTCTCGCCAATTCTGTTCAGTACCTCTTCATTAGTTATGTGATCTACCCACCTAATCTTCAGCATTCTTCTGTAGCACCACATTTCAAAAGCCTCTATTCTCTTCCTGTCCGCACTGCTTATCGTCCATGTTTCACTCCCGTACAAGGCAACACTCCACACAAATGCCTTCAGAAAAGACTTCCTTACACTTAAATTAATATTCGATGTTAGCAAATTTCTCTTTTTCAAAAATGCTTTTCTTCCCATTGCCATTCTGCATTTTATATCCTCTGTACTGCGACCATCGCTTGTTATTTTACTACCCAAGTAACAAAACTCATCTACCACCTTCATTGTTTCGTTACCTAATCTAATTCCTTCACCATCGCCTGATTTTCTAAGACCGCATTCCATTATTTTTGTTTTGCTCTTGTTAATGTTCATTTTGTACGCTCTCTTCAACACACTGTCCATTCCATTCAACTGCTCTTCCAGGTCGTTCGCTGTCTCTGACAGAATTACAATGTCATCAGCAAAACGCAATGTTTTTATTTCTTCACCCTGAACTTTAATCCCTATTCCAAATTTTTCCTTGCTTTCCTTCATCGCCTGCTCAATGTACAAATTGAACAACATCGGAGAAAGGCTACAACCCTGTCTTACTCCCTTCCCAACTGATGCTTCCCTTTCATGCCCTTCGAGTCTAATAACTGCGGTCTGGCTTTTGTACAAAAAAAAAAAAAAATATATATATATATATATATATATATATTGTTGTGTGTATAAATGTTTATATGTTTTTTTTATGTGTGTCTGGATTACTTATGTTGATGAACACCAGGGTAACACAACACGGATTACGGACTTTAAAGCGTTACGATAGGTGACACTTTAAAAAAGAAATCAAAACCAGTATTGCATAGCGACAATTAAGTGTTGAAATGAAACACATTTAGACATGTAATACTGCATAGAAGCGACGTGCAGAGAGTATCGGATAAAAAAAAGGCTAAAAAAAAAAAAAAAGCATTATCACAAAACAAACTGACATGAGCATAGGCAAACCACATATGGTCAATGTTATGCTAAAAATCAAACCATGCTTATGTATTTCGTAAATTGTAAAGATTTTTATATCTGTTAAATAGCTAATGAAATGAATTTTGTAAAAGAGATATGATTTTATGTGATTTGGATGTTAATGAGAGACAGTCTTTTAGTCAATGTCTTATTAAATCGAAACTATTTGGGAAAGAACAGTGAGGCTAGTTATTTGAATAGGACATGTGGATTAGGAGACCGTGTGAAACAGTAATAAGCACAGATGTGATAAGTGCAGTGAAAGACGCGAACAAGTGCTGTCATTATTCTTAAGAGTCGTTCAACGACCTTCGCGCTACAGAAAATGCAAATTTCAAACGTTATCACCCCGCGAAAAGAAGCTGTCCAGTAAATTAACAGTGTTTAGAACAATTAAAAAAAATTAAAAGACAGGCCTAAGAGGACCGATAAATAAATTAAAGTGATAAATTAGTTTGAACAGTGCGTGATGGTGAATAAAGACGCATTCTAACGCCACCATAAACGCTCACGGGAATCAATCATAAAAATAAAAATATGTATAATGCGCACGCAGGACGTTTAATTGACGTGCTTACATACTGTGAATCAATTCATAAACGTACGCATGTGAACAAGAGAACAGTGCCGTGTGATAATTCAGAGACACTGCTAGGTGATGTGAATTCCACGACACGTACGAACCTCGCCTGCTGCAGACAAACAGACAAAAAAACGTAATGTGGTACTCACCCACCGGTGTGAAGTGTGGACCCTCGACGAGTGAAAACTGGACACTCCTTCCTTAAAACACACCACACTGTAATCCCAAATGTGTTGCAGTTTGAAACAGTACGATTAAAATTACGGAAGCCATACCGCGCGATCCTGCCACAATGCAACGTAGGCACAGACTGAAGCTGAACCAGTGGCGCGATGTGACGTCATTACTGATTGTTGACAGCGCTATGCAAACAAAGCTCTTACAACACCGTCTAACGGACAATATTAATCAAATAAAAAATATGAAAAAAAATGTATGGACTCGCAGCAAGGTGCGTTAGCATTAATAGAGACTGAAAATATTCAGCGATAACAAACATATTGATATAGAATCAAATCAAATACTTTAAAATGTTAGCATAAATTTAAATCAGATGCCATAGTATGTAAGATATTCCAGATAATTTCTCCATTTCTTGTGACCCCATGTATTTATATGTATGATAGATAGTAAATTATGAAACATTTAACATTTTTGCCTTGAAAGATCGCATGTACGATCAACATGAATAATGATTCTGACCAATGACTAGTATTCATGATAGGCATTCTGTAAATAGTCATGTATATAGCACCAAAATGTATATGTAGATAGGAAAGTAAGATAAATATTAGGCAAATAATCTGCTAGTATCAGAGTCATGGACATACGTCATTTGTAGTGAATACTAAAAAAAAAAAAAATTTTTTTGTATAATATCTGGCGTATGTTCATGTCAGTTTCTTCATTTTATCCTTTACCCACAAGAGCGCACACACACATATATATACCTAGATATCTCCTCCAATAATCACAATTCAATCACGTAATAGCTTTTGCGAATGCACAAAAAACACTCATGCACCAGACAACGTGTGAATGAAGGAAACTAATCAAGTGTGCATTCTTTGCAGAAAAAAAATAGTTATCCTAGTGCAGTAGACATTGCTAACCCCAATCTTTTTGTTCTTTTCATGAGCAAAAATTTCAATGAGACGGTGCGAGCGAGGGGCGCTGAACTGACGATCCATCACGAACCGCTGTTGCCCACGCGCATCATCCGTGCGCAATAATGGAAGCTGCTCGCTGCCGCCGGCGTTGCCGCCGCTCCCGCCTCCAGTACCAACGCAACAACCTCGAGCCGTCGCCGCCGTTACTGAAATTCAACCTACAGAGAGTACTAAAAAAATCAACTTCATAATCAATAAAGTGAAATTTGATGCAACTTTCTGTACTATAGACATCCATCGAAGTGAATAGACTGTAATACGACGAAACATGATATGTTATTGAGAAAACAATTCTGAAAAACGAATATTCCAAAAGACTGATCCATGTTGTACTTATGTTATGTGGATTATATGTAATTTACATTATTATCTTATGTAATATTCGATGTATTTGTGTTCTATGAAACTAGCCTTGACACAATGCTTGTTTATCACGGCTATCGGATTCTGTATCATACCTCAGCCGTGCCAAAGGGGGCCGTATAATGACACGTTTTCCTTTCCCCGATATTATCAGAGAAAGTTTTGTATTTTTATATTATTTCGGCATGTTAAAATAGTTATCTATTTAGAAAATTTAGGAACAACACTTTCAATTTTTTTGTAAGAAAGAAGACACTCTTGCTTTGTACTTCATAGCGATAGCATCTTGCAGACTGGAGCTGTACTTTATTATTTTTATGTGGCCGCTATTATGTACATTCAGGTAAATATATGTGATGTGCGCGTATCTTAAATTTATAAATAAACCCCCACCTCTCTCTTAAATTCGCACTTATGAATTTTTATTAATAATTTTGCCCTATCCTCCCTCCGCCCATAATGTCTTTTTCAGCCTTGTTGAATCATCGCAACAATGGATGGCATAGTTTTTAGTTAATATTGAATGGTGATATTTCGTGTAGCCTGCCAGTCTTGTTTAAAAATTTATTCCATAATATTATCATTTACTGGCAATAGAACCTGCAGTCGAGTTTCTTGTAAATTTTTAGAAGTCCGATGTGTTTGACTTACGTAATATTCCTATCCGATTTATATCATGTCACTTATCTTACTTTACTGTTTGCTACACGAGTCGTAGTTTAATATTGACGAACTGCCATCCACTGTTCTGCGAGTGGTTATCATATTATTAAAATTTCATTTACAGCCAAATTTCAACCACTGATGGATCTATTGTTAAAGGTAACTGCTCGTCGATTCTTTTTGTAATGTTCTGCCTGCACAACACTCCACCGTTAATTAGCTTACCATTTCATTTAAATGCATGTAATAATTTTCCCCGTAATTCACTGATTGGGATCTTTCATAGCTTCTAACTTCAAACCACTTCCTTCTGTAAATTTGTTAATCTCAAAAATTAATAGCCAGGCTGGAACATTATAGTAGGGTGGAGAGCTGCATCAAACCAGTCTCCGGACTGAAGACCATAAGAACTACGATCTTCTGGAGCCGATATAAATATTTTTCTTAGAAAAATTCTAGAGGACGTAATGAAAATATTATAGCGATGTGCTTCAAGGAGCTTAATATTGAATGCTTAAAAGATAAAGCAGTCAACAATCCGAAGATTGGTTTGAACACCACAGTGCTTTACTAGGCATGGTCCTGTTTGGAGGTGGTATGCCGTTGCCTTCCTCCGACCTTTGGAACTGACTTACCCAGCCAGTTATAGGGGGACCTACAGTTTAACGTGGGTTCCGAACCACGGTGCTACTCGGTATTTTTCACATGAGCAATACTGCCAGAGGTGAAAGAAGTGGAAAGTGACAGATAAAAATCCTAGGACCTGGCGGGGATCGAACCCGCGACCTTTGGATTTGTGGTCTGGCACTCTACCACTGTGCAACCGAGGCGCACAATTGAACGCTTATTCTAATAAAAATACTTGGATATGTTGTATTGTTTTCTAATATTACTAACCGAGCGGTAAAGTGAAGCGAACAAGCTCGTAGTACCTTGAGCTAGAACGGGCGAGTGGTTGAGCAGATGGGCGGCCGTTAGGAAAGGGGAACGGGGGAGGTATTCCAAGCATTCTGTGACGTCGTTATGTTAAATTTGCAAAAAATTGTTAAATTAAAACAAAAATATGAGCGTTTAGCAAATTAATTTCAAAGTGGGTTTCCATTTAATGAAATTTCAAGTTTTTAAATTTTCATAACTTGACATTTTTCAGTTGGAGTAGCCGTTTTTCAATTACAGACGTTGGAGCCGACATTTTAGCTAAGTTGGTAAAAATGAGCATACTTTGAAAACTGGTTGCGGCTAAATGGCTGTACCGATTTTGATAGAAAGGACAGAAAAAACCTACTATCTCATGTTTTGCAAGAAAAAGGCTTTTCTTGTGTTGCCGTTATTGGATTATTCAGTCCGTCCTTGACTATTTCCATATTTTAAAAAAAATTGTTAAAAAAATTTAAAAATAACGCTGTCACGAAAAGAAACAAAGATGTATCCAAAATAAACCACAGATTTTGCAAGTGCGGTCCGTTTAGAATGTTCTCAGAGAGAACACGCGCCAGTCTGTCTGGCTCCCTGCTCCGCACCTGTTTCCCACTGGCCGCTCGCCTTCCTACCTCAAGGCACTATGAGCTTGCATGCTTCACTTTACCGATCGGTTAGTAATATTAGAAAACAATGGAAAGCATTTTTTCTTACAAGTATAAGTATTCAATATTAAGCTCCATGAAACACATAGCTTTAAAATGTTAATTACGTTCTCTGTAATTTTTCTAAACTGCCCTGAAACTGCTAGCAGTGAGGCAGACATCCCACCTGTGGTTGCGTGGGAGGTTGCTCCAGTGCGTGGCAGGAGGCGCAAGACATTCCGGGGGACCGATCGTGAGGCCTCCCCGGTTCGTCTTGCGAACAGGTTTGAGGCGCTGTCTGCTCAGGACGATGTTCCTGAGTCGGATGGTGTCTCTCACCCTGTCACCACCCAGCCTGCAAGATCCGGGCTTTCACAGAGGGTGGGTTTACTTGTAGTTGGTTGTAGTTGGGAGCGGGTGATGGAGTCCCTTAGAGAGATGGCTGCCAAGGAGGGGAAGAAGGCCAACGTGCACTCCGTGTGCATACCGGGTGGAGTCATTCCAGATGTGGAACGGGTCCTCCCGGATGCCATGAAATGTACGGGGTGCAGCCAACTGCAGGTGGTGGCTCACGTCGGTACCAATGATATGTGTCGTTTCGGATCTGAAGATATCCTCTCAGGTTTCGAGCGGCTAACTGAAGTGGTAAAGACTGCCAGTCTTGCTTGCAAGATGAAAGCAGAGCTCACCATCTGCAGCATAGTTGACAGGACCGACTGTGGACCTTTGGTACAGAGCCGAGTTGTGGGTCTGAATCAGAGGCTCAGACGGTTCTGCGACCGTGTAGGCTGCAGATTCCTTGACTTGCCATCGGGTGGTGGGTTTCCGGGTTCCGCTGAATAGGTCAGGAGTCCACTACACACAGGAAGCGGCTACACGTCGGGGGCTGTGTGGCGTGGACTGGGCGGTTTTTTAGGATAAAGAGCTTCGGGGAAATAGAAAATGGGCAATCTCAAAGGGTGCAGGTGGATGACAGGAAAAATGTAGATCCGGAAACTATCGGTATAACAGTTGTAAATTGTCGTAGCTGTGTAGGGAAAGTACCAGAACTGCAAGCGTTAATAGAAAGCACCGAAACACACATCATTATAGGCAGCGAAAGTTGGCTCAAGCCGGAAATAAATTCAGAACAAGTATTTGCAAAAGATCTATCGGTGTTCAGAAGGGATAGATTAAACAAAATAGGTGGGGGCGTGTTTGTCGCCGTCAAAAGTAGTATTTCATGTAGCGAAGTTGAAGTTGATAGTTCCTGCGAGCTATTAAGGGTAGAGGTTGTACCCGAAAACCGTAAGAAGTTAATAATCGGTTCCTTTTACCGGCCTCCCGACTCTGACGATACAATAGCAGAAAGGTTCAAAGAAAACCAGAGTCTAATTACAAAAACTTACCCGACTCACACGATAGTACTAGGTGGTGATTTTATTTTACCCTCGATCTGTTGGCGAAATTATATTTTCAAAACAGCAGGTAGGCATAAAACATCGTCCGAAATTGTACTCAACGCATTCTCTGAGAATTACTTCGAACAATTAGTTCATGAGCCAACTAGAATTGTAAATTGATGTGAAAACACAGCAACAAATAATCCTGAGCTCATAACGAGCATCAAAACGGATACAGGTATTAGTGAACACAGCGTTGTCGTAGCGAAATTGAATATCGAAAGTCCCAAAGTTACCAAAAATAAACGCAAAGTATATTTGTTCAGGAAAGCAGATGGAAACAAAATACATTGCTTCTTGAAAGACAGCTTCCACTCGTTTCTAACACTAAACGTAGGTGTAGACCAGATGTGGCTCAAATTCAAAGAAGTGGTATCGACAGCAATTGACAGTTTTATACCAAATAAATTAATAAAAGAAGGAGGCGATCCCCTTTGGTACACAAAACAGGTCAGGACACTGTTGCAAAAGCAAAGGAAAAGGCATACTAAATTTAAACGAACACGAAATCCCCAGGATTTGCGATCGTACTCAGAAGCTCGAAATTTAGCGAGGATTTCAATGCGAGATGCCTACAATATTTATCACAGCGAAACTCTTTCTCGTAATTTGACTGAAAACCCAAAGAGATTTTGGTCATATGTTAAATATACTCGGGGCAAATCACAAACAATACCTTCACTACGTGATAGTAATGGCGATTCTGCCGATGACAGCGCTACTAAAGCAGAGTTACTAAACTTAGCTTTTAGAAACTCATTCACCAAAGAAGACGAAACCAATATTCCAGATTTCGAATAACGAACAGATGCCGTAATGAGTAACGTAGAAGTTGATATCTTCGGAGTAGTGCAGCAACTAAACTCACTTAACAAGAACAAGTCTTCTGGTCCGGATTGTATACCCATTAGATTTCTATCTGATTATGCTGAAGCGATAGCTCCTTACTTAACAGTCATATACAACCTCTCTCTTATGATAGGATCTGTACCAAAAGATTGGAAAGTTGCACAGGTCACACCTATATTCAAGAAAGGCAGTAGCTCTCTTAGGTTGTTTGCAGATGACGCCGTCATTTACCGTCTAGTAAAATCATCTGAAGATCAAAACCAACTGCAGAACGATCTGAATAAAATATCAGTATGGTGTAAAAATTGGCAATTGACTCTAAATAATGAGAAGTGTGAAGTCGTCCACATGAGTACGAAAAGAAATCCGTTAAACTTTGTTTACAACATAAATCAATCAAACTGCACAAAATACCTAGGAATTACTATTACTTCAGACCTAAACTGGAAAGAACACGTAGATAATATCGTGGGAAAGACGAACCAGAGACTACGTTTTATTGGCAGAACCCTTAAAAGATGCAACAGAACTACTAAAGAAACTCCATACACTTCTGCCATTGTTCCCATCTATTAGTAGCTGCAATCATTCTTGCTACTTTCATATCTGTAACCTCTACCTTGTGAATAAGGTAACCTGTATCCACCCAACTTTCGCTCCCATACAACAAAGTTGGTCGAAAGATTTCGCTGCATTAGCTTTGCTG
Organism: Locusta migratoria; assembly: GCA_026315105.1. Lineage (NCBI taxonomy): Eukaryota > Metazoa > Arthropoda > Insecta > Orthoptera > Acrididae > Locusta > Locusta migratoria. Next base: position 367,381,393 of record CM048745.1, on the reverse strand, counting down.
CAACTCTATTCCAGTTCTTTCACTATTTTGCCATCGTGTGAGAAAATACATCCTAGGTACTTGAAACTGTCTACCTATTCTAACTTTGTTCCTCCAATTTGGCACTCGATCTGTTTAAGTCTCTTTCCCACATTCATTACTTTCTTTTTTCTGATCGAGCTCTGAAATATTAGTTTGCAACCTTTCAATCGAATCGGTCATCCGCATATGCGAGACTGCTTATTTTGTTTCCACCTATTTTAATCCCGCCCTGCCAGTATACTGTTTTCAACATATGATCTAGGAATACTATGAACAATAGTGGTGACAAGTTACAGCCTTGTCTTACCCCTGAAACTACCCTGAACCATGAGCTTAATTTGCCATCTACTCTAACTGATGCCTGACAGTCTATGTAAAGCCCTTTAATTACCTGCAGAAGTTTGCCTCCTATACCACAATCTTGTAGAACTGACAGTAGCTTACTCCTAGGAACAGGGTCATAAGCCTTTTCTAGATCTATGCAACAAAGATACAATTCCCTGTTCCACTCATAGCACTTTTCCTTTACCTGCCGTAAGCTAAAGATCTGGTCCTGACAATTTCTAAGAGGCCTAAACCCACACTGATTTTCATCTAGCTTGTCCTCAATTAATACTCGCACTCTCCTTTCAACAATACCTGGGAATATTTTGCCTACAATGCTAAATAAGGAGATACCTCGATAGTTGTTACAATCTTTTCTGTTTCCATGTTTGAAAATTGGCGTGATTACCGCTTTCGTCCAGTCAGACGGAACCTGTTCCAATTCCCACGCCTTCTCAATTATCCTGTGTAACCATTTGAGACTTGATACTCTATTGTATTTGAAGAGTTCCGGCTTATTATGTATATAAAATACAGAATATTATTTACTTTTTCAAAAAAGTAGTTTTCGTATTATTTCGTGTCATACTTACGGCAAATAACAAGTTTGGATACGTGAATGTTGAGGAATTATAAGGAATCTAGTTTTTAAACGTTTTTGAATGTTTTTTCGATATAAAACTTTCAAATCAATCAATAGATATTCTTAAGGGCTATTACGTTCTAATTTAACATTTTACCAAGGTACTTATTGCTTTTTTTGTTTATTTAAGAAAAACCGATTTTTGCAACTTTGCGAATTTTTTGATAAATTTCTTCATCTCGAGTCGGGTTTCATTAAATAAAAACCCTATTTTAAATTTAATTTCCTATACGCTCATATTTTTTGTTTTCAGGTAATAATTTGTGCAGCCACTTCTCCCTACTGCTTCGACTAATGAGCATGCTAACGTCGAGGAGAACACCGCGCCGCCGCCGTCACTGCCGACTACAGACGCAAATCACCGACAGGCAAGTGACGCTCCGCAACCAGCTACTGCCACAGACCCGACATAAGGTGCGTTGAGCAAGTTGCTGGCGGCGATTACATCGCAAATCTTAGAATTGATTCTTTCTCACCTTCACTTACTGCATAAATCTGCGCAACACCAAACTGCTTCCTGCTGTACTAACTACTGGAAAACTAACTGCAGAAAACATTTTATGGCACTTTTAATAAAAATGTGAGGTGGGATAAACTGGTAATCTGTTTAAGAAACTCGAACTAATTATTAAAAATGAAATATCTTATTTATTTTCTAACTGATGTAACTTCATGAAAATTACTAACAATGTCATGTTTGTGATTTTAAAATCTTTCAGAAAATAATATAACTCAGATATTTAATCTGCCTACAAAATTATTTTTAAACAAAGATAAACATTTCTTTACTGTTAATAAATTTAACTCGGTTTACACAAACAATGTTACAACAATACCATATTTCAAGAACACTACCCATGAAATTCCTATTTCATAAAAAACGCAATTTCAAAACTAAACTATCACAATAAATACTTTTCCTAACACAGAAAGGGGTCCTTAGCATGAATCGTGAGACCACAAGCTAACAGCAAGATCTTTCCCGGCTGTTACTGTTACCATCAATTCAGCCTAACAATGCGAAGTTGTGCCATAGAAACATGCTAAGTATTTCATGAAAAACTTTACCTTATAAAAACTTCAAAAGATCATTTCTCCAACGTCATCTATACCTTTCGTCTCCATATCTTAAACAAACAGCTTGGCTCAGCATTCAAGTCTCAAAATCTCATATCCTCGGCTATCCCGCCGTAAAGACAACTGCACACAACCACGGTCCCCACGCTTCTGCAATCTCATCCGCGCGCCTTGCAAAGTCTACACTCTCAATAATCACAACCCTACTTCCCGGCAACAATACTATCACCATCTCCAATATCGATAGTACTGCCATCGAAAAATAAGCGTGCAACCAAAGATAAATGACCCATGCCTGACTAGCTAGACACTGGTCTCAAATTCGCGGTACATTTGAATATGAAGTGTATACCTTCCCATAGCAGGTATATTACAATGTGCGTACACACATTTTGCACAAATGCGTGCCTCCTTGAGTGCAAAACTGCGCGCATAACATGAAGAACTAAATTCGATTCAATAAATATGAGATTCAATCATGGCTCATTAAAAAAAAAAAAAAATAAATAAATAAAAATAAAAACTTTCCTCCCGAGTTGATAAGCAGCTGATTGACCTGCAGAGATGCGAAGTGCTAGACCAGGTTTTACCTACAAATAAGGAAACTCACGGTTTCGTAGTGGCCGATAAGCAGATAGTAAATACTAATCACGAAATTGATGAAAAAGCTAGAGATTAAGCTCGAAATGCCGAACGAACGAGTAGGACAATCAAGTCGCGGCATTTCTGATCATTCTGAAGTGTTCAATACTCTCGAATCCTGCTTTAAGTTAGGAGACGAATCAGTTAGGGAATCTGAAATGCCGGCCGCGGTGGCCGAGGTGACTGAGGCGCTCCAGTCACGGTCAGCACGGCCACTACGGTCGGGGGTTCGAATCCCCCCTCGGGCATGGATATTTGTGCCGTCCTAGTTCGTAAGTAGTTCATAAGTAGTTTGTAAGTTTAGGGACTGATGACCCCGTAGTTAAGTCCCATAAGCTTAACAAACATTTGAATCTGAAATGAATATTGCGGAAAAGGTCTCCGTACAATGTGTGGAAGTCATCTTACTTTAATATATATCAAAATTGAGGTGTTTGTGCCTATCTTTCATTCTGCAGCAGGAACTACAAATCGCAAACGAATAGTGTTTGTGTGTGGTAGTAGATATCAGTCTCCCATTGTGGACTATGGTGATAGAAGGTTGATAACGATAAGGGGGTGGAAGATATGTGAGTTGAAAGTTACCGACTTATATAAAATTCTACGTGTGGCTGTCAATATTTTGCTCTTCAGCAAGAACTACACAATGGAGACGAACGACCTCTCTGTGTTGTAGTACAGAGTCTCTCGTTGTACCCCATAGCAGTTCAGCGTCGATATCTGTAACAGGGTGGAAGATAAACCGGTTGAAAGCCATCAGATTATATAAAATGCGGAATGAATTTTGACACTATAATAGCAAAAGGTTATATACAGCGAAACGTGATGTACATTCTTCAGTTGTTTCTGTGCAACAAGCATACGAAGAAAGAAAAATAAGTGCATATTGCAGTTTGAAAAGTAATACTACTAAGAAAGATGCCAAAGCATAAGAAACAAATTTCGTGTTCGAGAACACGTTCTAAAAGACAGAAAAAGGCGCTGAAAAGTGAATCTACAGACGATAGAAACTTGAAATTTTAACACGTTGTTTATCTTACACTGTAGGCATGAGTGATTTTTCGATAGTCTCATCCCTAAGAAGGTGAAATAGGGGATGAATGGTTTTTTGAAAATACATTGCTATTAAGACAATTTTGAAGCATAAAATGTATAACTTCGGATTTAGATTTTTGATTGGAATTTTAAAAACACGTGTTTAGATATTTATGGAAATTCAAAAATTTATCGGGTGAAATAAAGGTTTATCTTTTAAGGGTGCTACTAAGACTATTTTGATGCTAGAAATGCGAAAATTTGAATTTGGAACCATGCTTAGAATTTAAAAAAAAATGTGTTTGGGATGTTTTGAATTCTGCCATCAATGGAGCAATAGCGGGTGACAAGTTGTATCAAAATACTTGATTAGGAAAGCATTTTTAAAACTAAATCTAAGAAAACTTATATTTAGAAGTAGAAACAACCAATGCAGACCATCCAGTCTACGCGTGCGAAGCAGCGGGAATTAAGCTAATTACATTACAATATCGCTGATAGCGTTGTCAGTGTAGTGGCTGTTCATCACGTTTCTGACTTGGGGACTGCACACTGTTTATGGACGAGGTGCGGGGCAGGTAAACGGTGTTAGCAACCGTTCCAGGTGCGCACGAAATGTTCAAATGTTTGTATAGCTTATGGGACTTAACTACGTGGTCATCATTCCCTAAACTTACAAACTACTTATGAACTAGCTAACACTAAGGACGACATAAATTTCCATTCACGAGGAGGGTTTCGAACCCCCGACCGTAGTGGCCGTGCAGACCGTGACTGGCGCGCCGCAGTCCCCTCGGCCACGGCGGCTGGCAGGTGCGCACGAACTTGCCGTTGCCGGTCTCGGTTCCGCTTAAGGCCCCTACACACGTTCCTATTTGTCGGGACTAATTTATCGGCGCCGGCCGTGATGACCGAGAGGTCCGCGGCGCGGCAGTGACGTTCTGCACGGCCACAACGGTCGGGGGTTCGAATGCCTCCTCGGGCATGGATATTTGTGCCGTCCTTAGTATTAGCTAGTTCATAAGTAGTTTGTAACTTTAGGGACTGGTGACCCCGTAGTTAAGTCCCATAAGCTCCACAAACATTTGAACATTTGATTTTAATTTATCGGCGGTCCGATAAATTGGACCTGTGGAAACGCTTCCCGACCAACTTCGCTTGTCGGGTGGTTGGTCAGGTCTGGCCGTACGACATCCGCCCCCCCCCCCCCCAAACCACTCAACCCAAAAAATTGTGCGTGTGTAGCGCTACCCGACCACCTTCCTGCCTGCGATCATCTGCTGTCTGCACAGCGAACCCGCGTAAACAAAAGCAGTTTGACAAATGGACACCAAAGAACAAGAAGGCGTTGGAATCGCTGCGTGGGGTTGGTTGAAACGAGTGTAGACTGCTACGAATTTGGTTGGTTCGTTGGCGGTCGACAAATCGGTGCGTGTGTGCCTATACCGCCGTCTGACGCTGTCGAGGAAACAGATTAAATTAGATTAGATTAGATTAATACTTGCTCCATAGATCATATATAGGATATTTCGTGATAATGTGGAACGTGTTAGTTTAGTAAATGTTGTCTACACTTGACAATCAATATTTTAAGGATTTTTATATTTATTTTTTTTAATTTTACTTTATTTTATTTTTTAAAGTTTTATCCAAAAACTCATCTACATTGTAGAAGGAGCTGTCATTCAAAAATCCTTTAATTTCTTTTTAAATACTAGTTGGCTGTCTGTCAGACTTTTGATGCTGCTTGGTAAGTGTCCAAAGACTTTTGTGGTAGCATAATTCACTGCTTTCTGAGCAAAGTTAGATTTAACCTTGAGTAGTGAATAATATCCTTTCTCTTAGTGTTGTATCTATGCACACTCTATTACTTTTGAAATGGGTCGGATTGTTAATAACAAATTTCATTCTATAGGGATCTTCACTGTAGCTTTACAATATATATATATATATATATATATATATATATATATATATATATATATATATATATATATAAAGCTACAGTGAAGATCCCTAGATCCCTAAATAAATGTCTGCAGGTTGCTCTTGGGTGGGCTCCAGCAATTATTCTGATTACACGCTTTTGTGCAATGAATACTTTTTACTCAATGTTGAATTGCCCCAGAATACGATTCCATATGAAAGCAATGAATGAAAATAGGCGTAGTAAGCTAATTTACTGAGATGTATATCACCAAATTTTGCAATGACTCTGATAGCATAAGTAGCTGAATTCAAACGTGTCAGGAGATCTTCAATATGTTTCTTCAGTTCAGTCCCTCGTCAATGCAAACACCAATAATTTTTGAATATTCTACCTTAGCTACATTTTTAGATTTATGTTCAAAGTCTCAATTTATTTATTGTGTCATGCCGTTTACTGAATGAAACTGTATATACTGGGTTTTATCAAAGTTTAATGAGAGTCCATTTGTAGAGAAACACTTAATAAATTTCTGAAAGATATCATTTACAATTTGATCAGTTAATACCTGTTTGTGAGGTGTGATAGCCTATACTTGTATCATCAGCAAAAAGTACTAGTTTAGTATCTTCGTGAATGTAGAATGGCAAGTCATTAATATATATTAAGAACAGCAAAGGACCCAAGACCGAACCTTGTGGGACCCCATTTTTGATAACTCCCCCGTTAGAGGAATTAATTGTTTCATCTACATCATGTGAACTGCTTATTTCAACTTTCTGCACTCTTCCAGTTAAGTATAATTTAAACCATTTGTGAGCTGTCCCACTCATACCACAGATGAAATCTCGTTATCTCCAGAGCCTCTGCCAGTAGCAATAACTTCCGGAGCAGACTGGATAAACAAGTCGAGCTCTTTATCTTCTGTTGAGAGGTCCCCTACATCACCAATGGGGAAGATCGTTTGAAATTCAGTTAGAGAAGCGTTACCTGTGCATCTTGGAAGAACGGCCGTCCCTTTGAAAGGAGTACGCAATATAATTTTCACATAATTTTTGCCTGTCATAGAGCATTGAGCATGTTTTGTTATAAAAACCAAAGCTATAATTCTGCAGTAAACAAATTTATGTAATATTTTGTATCATTTCACTAATCGATATAACATACTGTATTCATTTTCATATCTTTGCTGTAAACCAAAGTCTTTGTTTTATCTTTGGAGTATGTCTTGTACTCGTAGTTGTTGCATTTAGAAGAGTCACTGTGTGACCTTCGTGCGGGATAGTTGATGTCTGATTATGGTAGAGTTGTAGTCGAGAAACTGTCGGGTTAGTCTGTCTGTGTGTTAGACTCGAAGAGTAAAAATTCACTTTTGAAGAGTCGCAGCCAAGTCTGCAGATTGAAATTTTTGTATGGAAATTAATCTGTCTCAATTAAGGTAAACTTGTACTTTTCTATTGTTATGTATGGTAGCCTGTATGTAGCCTATATTGTAGTTGGTATTTGTCTTTTTGCTAATGAATACTGTTTAATTCAGCTCGCATTTATCATTTATCCCTTGAGTCATTTTACCAGTTCCTCGTTCCTTTCACCAATTTGAATTGCTATCCGTTTTGATCATTGTTTCTTATGATAGTGTTGCATAATTATTATGTTTGTAAATTTGTATGCTAATTAGAACAGTGTAGGCAGTTTGTGATGATCAGTTGGTCTATTAATGAGAGCAGGAAGTAGTTGTTCATAATTGTAGTAAAGATCATAGTTAGAGATTTTCTCAGTCTCAATGAAAGTTCAGATTATTAAGGTAGTTAATGTTAGTAACAGTTAAAGTGATTTGTCTGATCAGAAGAGAAGTAGATCACGTAAAGAGATGAGAAATATTTGCAGTGTGTGATACTTGAAATCTTTACCAGATTTGTAGAACATTTTTTATTACATTGAATCTGTATGGTAATTGTTGTACAGACAGGCACATTATCAAGTGCAGTGATCTTGATATCCAATTAATATCAAATATCCTTGTTTGGCATCCTGTTAATTCAAGTAGCAAAATTATCACTGTAGTAGCATTTTCTGTTCGCTCTCGCAGTCGAATTGTACATGTATAGTCTGGCTACTCGTATATGGTGCACGCTAACAGATCTGAACATTTCATTTGCTCACATTGATTTTCACACACGAGATTAATGTGTAGACCAATTACGAGTTTAATTACTGTTGACTTATTAAGAACTGTACAATTTAAAGTGTTATCCGTTGTGCATCAAACTAAACCACATTTACGTAAGATCATTGCATCCCATGTCAGTTGCAATTTATTCTAACAGGGCAAAGGAAGGTACTAAGTCTCATTGCTTAGTCAAATTATTTTGTTACCAAAACCACAACAGAACATTTATTTGGGAATTTTAGCGGGGACGGTCTCTTAACAAAAACAGTGACACGCTCGCCCCACAAACACATACTACTTTTCATTTCAAACACACACACACGACTTTTACCTTTGTTCAACAGACTTGAAGCGGGCGCGTATCGTCGCTGCTTACAACTATTGTTCCTTGTAGGCAGTGGTGACGGGAGCGATAAATAACAACATTTACCTATCAGGAGGAATTCATTTGTAACGACGGACCGGAACAAATAATTCTGTTGCAAATGTTTGAGTGCTCTATCGCCGGTCCAGGAGGCAACACACTCCGCAGTGATCGAGGTCGTTGGCTGGTCTCGTGATCGCGGGCGATGAACGACGGACTAGTGTCTGCTGGTAACGCGCGCCTGCTAGCGCAACGAGAAATGCCGCCAGTCTGGACGATGAGACCGGGATCGGACGGCGTGGCATTGACATTCGCGTGCGTGCGTTTAGCGCGACCTACGACGAATAGAACAGGAGACGTCCGCTCGGCTCGGTTCTACAGCGCGCACTGGTCTACCGCTTTGTGCCTTGCGAGAGCGCGCGTTTCCGCGCCGCTGCCGAAATCCCGCTAACGGGAATTTGCGGGTGCGCCGGACAATTCCTAGAAACGCTTGCAGGTGGCTCTGCTTATGGCTGCCGTTTCTCGGCGCGGCTGCCACGGACTGCTCCCTATACACCACCTATAGTCGAGCCGCCGAAAGAACGACTCTGACAGGTAGCGGCTATGTTGCCAATGCTGCTACGTGGCTGATTGCTGTTTTGCCGTGTCGGTCGCCGGCATACGAATATCACGCCCGAATATTTTGGAACCATTGGTATGTACTACTAAAGCGTGAACGAACGATAACAACCACGAAGTGATGGAAAACCACTCTTTTTTGCATTAAAAAGAAAGGTTTAAAAATATATGTCGAGTTAAAGTATAGCTTCATGTGTTTCAGTATTCCATAAAATATAATGTATCATTTAGTCTTCAGCCAAAGATTTCTAGTTGAAAAATTTTGTTTATATATTTCATCTTCTATAACCATTTTCCACAGACCCGCTGTTATTACTCGGACACTGTATTGTGGCAGTCTGCCGAGAGGGTAAACAAATAAGGACTACCACTTTACAAGTAGTAAAACCGCCTCTTCAAGTAAAATATGTCTTCTTACATAAAAAGAAGAGTTTTTTTTGCCTCATTAGTTTACTGTCGCTGTTGACTGCCATAGTATAGTGTCCGAGTAATATCATCAGATCAGTTTCGACAGCGTCTATTGATAACAGAAGCAGAAATAAAATAACGTAATTTTTCAATAAACCATGTTTTGGCTGCGACAGAGCAGCAGGTGGCTCCTGTGGATCTGCAGCACACTTCTCCTTTGATACTCTCTTTACGGTGGTTGCTCCAATTTTCAGAGCTGCGGCTACTCGCTCAATGTCTTTAGACAACGGCAAAAGAGGCCCACTGTTGTCACTTTCCTCCTCAAAATAGCACCGTAGATTTTACACGAGCTCACGCGACTGGCTTTTTTAAAGCAGCGTCCCTGATGACACTCTTACGGTTAGAGGAAGAAGCCATCTCACACAGGTCAGAAATTGACACTTAACACCGCACGAACAAAACCGGTAACACAACGAGACAAACGATGAACACGCGACAGATGCTTTGCAGCGAGTGAAGCATGCCACCCCGCGCGACCTTGAGTGGCAGGGTGGCAACGCGGCACCGTTACCCTGGCAACGTTTACGAATTCCAGAGCTCAGGTTGGTGCTTGTATCCCCCCCCCCTCCCTCTGCGACCCACATGCGCGAACTGTCAGGGTCGTTCTTTTGGCGACCCGACTATAGCCAGGAGACTCTTCATAGGTAGAATGCTAAATCCTTCCGGTGGACTTCGTTCAAAAATTTCAAGATTGCTATGAGCGTGGCAATAGGTTCGTTCGAGTCGCCCAAATGCTGATAGTTTCTGATAGTTGTTGACGATTTGGAAGGCCTCCACTGGGCATGCGTGCTTTTTGACAGTTTCCAACTCCGAAGCCAACTCGAACGCTTGTTTCACCTGTTTCGCAGTTTGGCCACCCACAGCGCTAGTTGGCATCTTTGCTCTCTTCGGCATTCGCCCAACATTTTTGTCTTATTCACCATACCCATTAACCAACTTTAAAACATGCAGATAATTTCTTAAATTCTTCATACTGCACCTTGCATTACAAATCATTTGACTGTGAAACAGTAAGCCACAGTAATTCTTACTATTATTTCCAGAAAATAGAACACTCACGCAATCACACAGGCACACAACACAGTCATACAACCATCACCTCCGACTGCCGCACTTTGAATCCGGAGGTGATGGTTATATGACTGTGTTCTGTGCCTGTGTGATTGCGTGAGTATTCTATTTTCTGAAGAAGGCCATGGCCGATAGCTGAATGTGTTGTATGTGTGTGTCTTTTTTATGTGCCTGTCGCAGCTCATTGCCACGTCTTTGCGGTGAGTTGTAAACTGTCCTCACTATATCATTAATTCCAAACTGGCCTTCCATTATTATATTACTATTATTTCCGCCATTTATAAAGAAAGTAGCAAATTCAACCTGATAAAACCACATACAAAAATAAGATAAATTAGGATAGTGGTGTGTGAAAGGAATTTTTGGTAACATACAACTTCATATGCGTTTTGTCCCATTATTATGAGTTACAATAAAATTTAAAATACTGAACATACAAATTAATATACAAAAAATACAAAAAATTGCAGCTGTTGTGCAAGAATTATAATCGTACATGAGTTTTCCAAAGGTTACACATTTAGTGTAGGAACTTCCACATTGGCACTAATAGATTTCTATAATAAATAACCACAAGGAGAAACAGACGGAACCAGTAATTGGGAGACGCTATAGTGGCACATATAAAGCTACATGTCGCTTATAAAAATCTATCAGTGCTAATGCCTGTTGTGAAGGAGATACTGCCTAACACATTATCCTCATGTGTCAATCACTTCATTTACAGATAACACAGAAAATCTTAGTAGGACTATTTTGACTTCATTTTCAGGCGAATATATTACAATCCAAACTGTAAAAACATATGCATTCATCTTTAAATTCGTATGTTATGAAAATTTCCACACCTTTCATTTATAATATGTATGGATGCAATAAAAAGGGGATGTACTGTATTAGAAGGCCACATAACTTGAAGGAATGCCTGTCTAATACACAAAACTCAGAAGGCCACATAACTTGAAGGAATGCCTGTCTAATACACAAAACTCAATTTATTACAGATATTTAATACTTTTTTTAAGGGACTTAACTACGGGGTCTTCAGTCCCTAAACTTACAAACTACTTATGAACTACCTACAATTAAGGACGGCACAAATCACAAATATCCATTCCTGAGGGGGGATTCGAACCCCCGACCGTAGTGGCCGTGCAAACAGTGACTGAAGCGCCTCAGTCCCTTCGGCCACCGCGGCCGGCTATTTTAACACTGTGTGAACAGAAAATATATATATATATATATATATATATATATATATATATATATATATATATATATATATATATATAAACTCTTCGCAAATGTGCAGGTTTGTCTTTTGGAGCAAGTTTGTTCAACGCTTTGAAGTCAGTCAGAGAACGGTTTGACGAAAATCTGCTTACTTAAATAAAAGATTTCAAACTATCAACTCCGCCACTCGAACACCTCATTTGTCAGTCAGATCTCGTCAGAAAGAGTCAGAAGAGCCACTCGAACGCCTCAAACTGTTTCTGGTAGTTTGGATCGCCACTCAAACGAACCTAACATCAATCAATGGCGCAGTGTATTTAGCGGAGGTCCCATTTGTCCTTAAAGGCCCTTTTCTTTCCAAAAGTACCTAAAAGGTATCTATTTTTTCAATTTGGTCCCTAAAGTACCTCTATTTCCAAATTGGAACATACATTTTGTCGTATTTTAATAACTCCAATAAAGCTGAACTGGTGCACTTTTCATGTTACAGATGGCTTTAACCTTTGTCTCAGCATTTCTGTCCCTTCTCAGCTCCTGCACATACAAAAGTGTCCTGTCAAGTGGAGTGCATGGGTAATGATGGTAGGACATCGTCGACCATGGGACAAGGAAACGTACGTGGAGACAGTGCTACGCAGTACCAGAAACTTTTGTGCGTCTTCCTCTTCATTTTTTATGGTAGAAATGACGCTTGGAAATAGTTCGCATATGTTGGCAGCAGCTCCAACGAGGATGACTTGCAACGCCTACCAACGAAATCCATCGGAGGCAGGATGTGCTGAGAAATGTGCTGCCGATTCCAGCTGCGATCGGAAACATTCAGCTACTGAGATCAGCGGTGGTACTACATTATTCTCTGCCACTGTATAAATGTGTCACTCACGCCACACTGAATTTTGCCGCGGCGGAGTGGCCAAGTGCATGAAGCACTATGCTACGATGCGCGAGGCCGCTCCCCGTCGAGGGTTCGAATACCCCCTCAGGCATGGATGTTTGTGCTGTTTTTAGTATAAGGTAGTTGATAAGTAGTTTGTAATTTTATGGACTGATGACCGCGCATTTAAGTCTCTTAAGATTAACTGACATTTGAACAACACTGAATTTTATAGCTGCACCAAAACTATTATGTGAGTAAAAGAATTAGAGCCCTTTGGTAAGCTGTTGGAACGGTAGGTTGTTAGCTGTGGCTGTGAAAGACACGATAATACACTGCAGAGAATTAATTAGTACAGTAACTTCTTTCGGATTGGCATTGTCTTATGATGTTTTATTAATGAGTAGGTGTAAAGATGAGATTTGCATATGAGAGTACTTTTACGTTTAGTGGAGCAAGCAAATAATTCAAATTAAACTTCACAAACAATTTTTTACTTGCACAGACAATCTGGCATACGGCACTGTAGATTTCAATATATAATTTTTTCTTTTTTTTCCGAAGAATTGTTACACTACGTGAAATCCTTAAAACTGCGCTTTATAAGCTATTTTCATCAGCCCATAGCCATACCGGAAAAGGAATCGATAAAATACGTCACAATATATCGCAAGACTCACGTTAAATGACAACACTTGCACGCAACAATGTTATACTGTATTTTCTGAATAATAATATCGCTCCCTGCCATGAGCAAATTAAATGTTATACTGTACTTGAATATGGTAGTGCTGTAATGGCAAACCGCAGTTGTTGTTAAGTTGGTGTTCACGGGGCTTTGTAAGCACAATAAAAACATACTGTAATGTTCACCTATTTGCTGTGATAACGATTTTCAAATTAAAATCAGCCTTGTTTGCAAGTATTTTCTTAGTAATTCATTTTTACAAAACGTGGATGGAACGAGATATTTTAATGGAATTTTCAATTGCTGCTACTAACACGACCTTTTCTTGGACTCTATGTATTTTGCTTAAAACAACAAACACAGCATCTTTTCTAATCTACTGCCACTAAAAATAAAACGTCACTCACATCCCTGTCAAAGACCATCAAATGTATGCTAAAAGACAGCCAGGTCAAAGAAGTCATGGAAGATACTTCAGTAGCTGGCTGTCCCCAATGGCGTGTCTGAAACTAGCGGCTATAGGTAGCGGGATACCTCGTGCCACTTCTGCAATGCACATGCGCGAATCTGCCACCAGGACGCATGCGCGAAGCTGTTGTCTCGTAGCGCGGCAGCGTGCCTTGTGATTATCACGCGAAGTTGGTGTCCCGTTTATTGCTTGTAGCACGCCTTGTGATTTACTTTGCAATGCATGTGTGGCTCAATGTATCCGCTACCACTAGCCGCTAGTGTGTCTGAAGCACGTCAGTGGTGTTCCAGAGTCGCCGATAAACGCATGTAGCAGTTACAGCCTCTGGCACGTGGACACTGCCGCTACACCGCTGCGAGGGTCGACGATAGCCGCACCAGGGCTGCCCATGGCCTCAACCACAGAGTAACATATACAGAGTAGCAGCCCCCCCCCCCTAAACCACTGTCCTACGTTCCCTTCGTAGTTCCGTAAGATGCTAGCATGTGTCAGGCGGTTCCCTGGCTTAGTACCGGTAGAGCACACTAGAGGCACTACTGAGGGTGACTCTCGCACGTCAGAGGGTAGCGTGGAGTGGAGGCTGAGGGGAGAGCTCATGCCGCCTGCCACGAGGCCACGGCTGTGTCCGGCTTGCTGGCGTTTGAGGGGAGGTGGTGGTGGGGACAGCCGCTACCTGCTGCCTGCTCTGGCCAGTTTAAAGGGCTGCTTCTTACCACAGCGCCATCATGGGACATCTTATGGAACTGCTGAAACACCCCCCCGCCGCCCTGCACCCCTGAGCGTGGGACCGGGCCCTTACGGAGGTTTCCCGTCTGTATATATTTATCTGTGGCTCAGCTCTGTGCCATGGGCACAGACAAAAATATATGACGGGAAACCTCCGTAAGTACCCGGTCACACGAACATGGGTGCGGGGCAGAGGAGGGAGGGTTTAAGCAGCTCCGTCAGATGTCCCATGATGGCGCTGAGGTCAGAAACAGCCCTTTAAAACTGGCCAGCCGATGGCCAGAGCAGGTGGCAGGTAGCGGCTGACCCCACCACCACTGCCCCTCAAATTCCGGCAAACCGGACACATCCGTGGCCTCGTGGCAGGCGGCACGAGCTCTGCCCTCAGCTTCCCCTCAAATGTTCGTGCGAGAGGCACCCTCAGAAGCGCCTTTAGTGTGGTCTACCGGTACTAAGCCGAGAAACCACACGACGTCTGCTAGCATCTTATGGAACTACAAGGAGATCATAGGACAGTGGTTTAGGGGGGGGGGGCGGCTTCCTCTCTGTATAGTTACTTTGTGATGTGGTCCAGCTGTCTGCCGACTCCTGCCACCCCCAACGGACCTTGCTTGTGTCAACAGCTGGCAGTGTCCCTTCTGTTTACCTTAGCAAGTGTTCTGGGTGCCAATGATTGTTTCTGAAGTTAAAGGGCCAAACGAACGTTTGTTCAGTGACTCAGCCTTTACACCTAATGCTTAATCTAATGTAGTGACCTGTGTCGAGGTGATGACAGACGTTACAGCACTGATATAAATTGTTCTCTTCAAGGGTTTCTCTTTGGTCACACTGTCCTCCCTCTCTCCATGAATTAAATGTTGGGAGAAATGTATACCGTATGTACATTGTATTTAAATTGAAGAATTCAATTATAAATTGTTTTACCTTTATAAAGTGTTTACTACAGAGGTAGTCCTGATAGGGAACAATCATAATTATTTTTATTATACAAATTAGATGTCACCATTGTATTGTTTTGTGTTGTTGTAACTATGTACTGAATGAACAAAAGAGATCTGATTTCTTTAAGTAGAGTTGTTTTCCAAACGGTCTCCTTGGGGGGGGGGGGATTCTTAGCAGAAGAATGGGCATCAATGGGCGTGCCGACTCCTGCCACCCCGTATGGATATTGTAGTCGCAGTGGAGTGGTCGAGCGGTCTAAGACGCCTCGCTACGGAGCGCGTGGTTGCTCGCCGTCGGACGTTCGAGTCCTCCCCAGGGCATGGGTGTGTGTGTGTTTGTTCTTAGTTTACCTTAGTGTAAGTAGTTTGTAAGCTACGGACTGATAGCCACGCAGTTTGGTCCGATAGATTTAAGAAAAATTTAAACATTTAGTGGTGAACAATTTCAACCTTCTAACTTTGATGACGCAACTGCTCCGACTTGTTGAAAATGTTAAAATGGGGTCGATGATGTCCTAGTATTGCCGATGCTGGTTCCCATACCTTGTGAGTTGGAATCACATGTCTCTGTTGATCAGGTCGTTAGATACACGTATATGGACTGATTCGTACGATGTGGGCGCAGACAATAGGATCTTCGTTTCTCCATCATGCTGTGTTGCTTCAGTCACGGTCTGCACGGCCACTAGGTCGGGGGTTCGAATGCCCCCTCGGGCATGGATATTTGTGCCGTCCTTAGTTGTAGTTAGTTCATAAGTAGTTTGTAAGTTTAGGGACTGATGACCCCGTAGTTAAGTCCCTTAATCTTAACAAACATTTGAACATGCTGTGTTCTGTGATCAGAGAGTGCAGAGAAATTTTAAGACAGTGTTTTTTTCTATGTTGATGTCGTGACCTTCAAGATCGGCAGGCTGTTCAGGTTACACAACAAATGTGTCTTCCGTCCTCCAGCGTGAGTACTAACAATGCTGTATCTCGTCAAAGACGATCTAGTTGTATGGAGACTAGGCATATATAACACCGAACCAGTATGGGAAACCACACACTAGCCAGAGGTATCCACTGCCAAATGCAGAGACAGTGAACACAAACGTCACACCACATAAGGTCAGTCAGGAAAGTTTGCTGTTGCTGTTGTCCAGGAACGAAATATGACGAAACAAAGATCTTACCATCTGCGTCAAACTTACTGGGACTCCATGATTAAAGAAGCAGTCGAAATGAGTATCTGATCAACAAGAACATTGGATTACAAGTCACCAAGGCTTGGGAACTACCACTGGTGGTACTATAGCATCGTCGGGCACATTTGAACGTATCCAACGAGTCACCACAGAAGGGTTATTGAATTTAGAACGTTTAAGTAGTGTGCCACACTAACTACGCACGCGCGCCGAGTCAAAAATGTTCAAATGTTTGTATAGTCTATGGGACTTAACTACGGGGTCATCAGTCCCTAAACTTACAAACTACTTATGAACTACTTACGAACTAAGACGGCACAAATATCCATGCCCGAGGGGGGATTCGAACCCCCGACCGTAGTGGTCGTGCAGACTGTGACTGGAGCGCCTCAGTCCCCTCGACCACCGCGGCCGGCACTCGTGAAGGATCGCGCGCCTCCGAATACTGTATAAATAATATATTTAGAAGTGTACAGTTCGATTATTCGAATA
Organism: Locusta migratoria; assembly: GCA_026315105.1. Taxonomy (NCBI): domain Eukaryota; kingdom Metazoa; phylum Arthropoda; class Insecta; order Orthoptera; family Acrididae; genus Locusta; species Locusta migratoria. The sequence continues at coordinate 367,364,426 of CM048745.1, read as the reverse complement.
ATCGGTTTTCAGAACATCTATGTGCTCCAGTTACTTTGGATAATCGACATCCCCACAAATATACCGACTGAGTATTGTTACAAATATAAACATTGCATAACTTATAAACTGTCCCTAGCCCGCACTGAACTAACATGAATGTGCAAGGTATCGCGGTCGGCGCTCGACTGACTGCCGCCGCACTTCGCTGCGAGCCACAAGCCACCGTTTTGGCGCCAAGCGAAACTTCTAGACTAACATTGTTCAACTTATTACAAAATATACAAATAATTAAATATTTGAATTAACCGAAATATAGCTTAGCACAAAAGCATTACAGAAAGTATACAGGTAATTTTTAATAGACATAGGAAAGTTAAATATTAATAAAAGAAGCTGAGCCAATCAGATCTCAACTTGCAATAGGAGCGGAGCTTTCCCACGGGATACAAGCTCACCTACTGTCTCTCTCTCTCACCTTTTCTACTATTGCGTCACACGGTTCTCCAACCAAGAAAACTTCTTAAACACCTAATATATTGATATGCGAAATAAACGGCTCCATATCAGCCCCCTCACACATCCCCCATCTAATTAAATTTTCAACATTGTATAGTTCATGTAATAACTAGCAATTTGAAAATGTACTATATAATTTAGAAATATTTTACATAATATAACTAAAATTTGAATCAATTACCCAAATTTTGTTGATCTACAGTGCATAACGTATAAAAGCACCATAGGTAAGATTTTACATAACATTATAGAGTACAATATCATAATTATACATAATTGATAAAATCTAGGTGTCAGTTCCTATTGACAATTACAGAAAACATTTTAGGTAATATAATGATAGCGACTAGTAACTATGAATGACATTTAAAATTGATTAGATAGTGCCTGTTTGAAAGTTTGAGAAATCTAAGCTCATAGTCAATAAGTTTACTTTAGAAATGAGTTAAGAAATTAATTATTTATTTCTCTCGAATTGCAAAATTAGTTTAAAAAATAAGATGAGACTAACTTTAAAACATGAGAAATTATCAGCACTTTGCCGTCCTTTTATTTTGAGATTTTGAGTTATCGGCGCTTTGCCGTTCATAGTGCGTTTGATCACTTTTCTTGTTTAATGACACTTAACACTTTACACTTATCTTGACATGGAGACGAAGGATTGTAGCGAAAGTTCAGCAGCTGGGGTAGAGCTTCAGTTATGCTGAGCATTGACCACTGCGTGATACGGATTTAGCATCTGTCGTGTGTGACGCTACTTCTGTCCATGTCTGCTACCAGATTACAGTGAGGATAATCTCGTCTGCCTGCTTCCTCTTGTCTCCCACGTTCTCATATCTCTCGTAGATTTACATGAAAAGATACAAACAACGAGTATCAGGGACTTATTAGCCTATACTTAATTAAATTTGAAATAGAATTTACGAATCATTTACAACAACCTGAATTGATCATATTACTTTTATGTTTACATATGGTATTCATTTTGTTCCTTAGTGCTCATAATATTCCTCTAGTTCGTTCAGTGGCGTAGCTACCATAGGGCTAGGCGGGGCAGTGCCCCGGGGCCCCCAAGCTCTAGGGGCCCCTGGCCTTCGAGAGCGATGTTCGAAAAAAGTTACAGTAGAGCGTGAATTTTTTATTTTACTTTTTTAGTCTTCCATCCTACCGTCCATCACCTCCTCCTCCCCTCAAACCAAGTTTCCCACAGTAGCCGTACTGGGCCACCAGGTGGCGGAACACTGCTTCTAGTGCGGCCTTCACACGACGCTACTCGTGAAGGTTCAAATGTTTGTATAGCTTATGGGTCTTAACTACGGGGTCACCAGTCCCTAAACTTACAAACTACTTATGAACTACTTACGAACTAAGACAGCACAAATATCCATGCCCGAGGGGGGATTCGAACCCCCGACCGTAGTGGTCGTGCAGACTGTGACTGGAGCGCCTCAGTCCCCTCGACCACCGCGGCCGGCACTCGTGAAGGATCGCGCGCCTCCGAATACTGTATAAATAATATATTTAGAAGTGTACAGTTCGATTATTCGAATAATCGGTTTTCAGAGCATCTATGTGCTCCAGTTACTTTGGATAATCGACATCCTATTGTATATCATCCACACTGTTGCCCCTGTAACTACTGAAAAGGATGCTGCCCCTCTTCAGGAACCATACATCTGTCTGGCCTCTCCACAGATACCCCTACTCTGTGGTTGCACCCATGGTACGGCTATCTGCATCGTTGAGGCACACAAGCCACCCCACGTCGGCAATGTCTGTGGTTCATGGGGGTGGCCAAGTGGTGTAGTTTTTCATTATTTAAAGCATGGAGGTTAACTGGCGTATGTCTGCACAACTTCAAATAAATTAAGCAAAACTGAAATATTGCTTGTCAATGACATCACCAAATATAACAAGTATGTAACAGAAATTTCTCCAATTTCTATCAATAACTGAGGACACTACACAATCCTCGCCACTTTCTTGTTTCCAGACAAGTGTATCTCATTAATAACAAAATCCGCATTGTAGCACTAATTTAGAAGCATAAAAATATCTGTGTGACTGAAAAGCGAAGGGTCGCGTGTTCGGAACCCGGTTGGACCTTGAATTTTTTCAGCCTTCGCTTTAATCCATCCTTCACCTCCCAACGATGTGAGGAGTCGTCAGAAACGACACACGGTTCTGCTTTCACGTTAAGCTGTAGGTCCCCTTTCCCCGGTTGGATAACTGGGATTGGCTAGGGCCAAAAGTGGCATCCAATTGGAAGACTTGCACCAGGCCAATGAGCGACACGAAATAATTATTATTATTATATTTCCGTGGTTAAGTAATATTTCTTCATTGTTTATTTTTTAATAGCTTCTGCTTGGGACTTCATTCACCTAGTATGGAGCAGCTAAGGAAACTATGGGGTCGTTTTATCTGTATGTCCTACCCAGGTCCAACAGTATCCCTCTGCAAAATTTTATCCAAATCCACTCAGTAATTTTTGCGTGAAAGCATAATAAAGTTTCACAGTTATAATTATATTGGAGACTACGATTAAGTATTATCTTCTGCATGACTCATAATAATTTCCTTAGTAGTATTTAGGTTTGCTTTATTATGTCGAACAGTAGGCGGTAAGGACCTGCTGATGAAGTAGTTTTGCCCTGTCTAGTTTTAAAGAGGGCCCCAATGTCATTTCTTCCCCGGGGCCCTTAGTGACATAGCTACGCCACTGGTTCTCGTTGTTTAAAGTTCGCTACTAGCGGCAGTCTGTGCCGATCCGTGCCAGCTGACACTACGGCAACGGCCGCATCTGACTCATCCCCCTGCTCGATTGGCAACGCAACGCCTGTCCGTGTGTGTGTGTGTGTGTGTGTGTGTGTGTGTGTGTGTGTAGCCATCTGGCCACTGTCCTTGTCTGGAATAATTTGACAACTAGTTTTATTGACTTCTTCAATATTCTCTTTCAATTTTGCTACGTCAAATGCGACTGCTTCAATTTCAGGAATTATCCTACTATGTATCACATTTGCGTTGTCTTTACATTGTGATTCAATTGCTGCCATTTTATTGTTTATTTCGTTTTGTTCACTGACTACGGTGTGTAATGTTGTCATTTGTTGTTGGTACCTATCTTTCGCCATTTTAGTACGCATGTCATCTAAGTTATCAACCTGCTGCTTTATTTGACAGATTTCTTTACCCTGATTTTCTACCTTGTTATCTACAACTTTGACTTTTGCGTCAATATTCTGTGTCAGGGCCGGCGCAAGCCTGAGTGACGCCCCGTGCGAGCTGCTAAATTGCCGCCCCCCCCCCCCCCTCCCCAGCATTTATTATTTTTTTCTTTTTTTTTTTACAAAACGTTTGTGAAATTTTATTTAAACAAATCTGGAGCAATCAATCGCAATTTTTGTTTTTACTTTCAGATCTACCTAGGTTTCGGCCGGGCCACTGAGTCGCCAATTTCAAAGCTTTTAATATGCGCTTACATCTAAATCGTCATGTTGACAGTTCAGCACGGCGGTATAGATGTAAACATAAAGCACTGAGAATAGCCACGCTGTGCCAGAAATCTATGAAGATCTGGAAAATAAAAGCAGTTGAAATGGCCAAAGTTGGGGCGGAAGACAATGGAGAGAGGAAGAATAAGGAGATGGAGTAACATCATAATGCAATAAATACGCACCCGGGCATCGACGATGCTAGCAGAAATATATTAACTCACTGTTGTTATGGTCTTCAGTCCGGAGACTGCTTTGATGCAGCTCTCCACCCTACTCTATCCTGAGCAAGCCTTTTCATCTCCTCATAAGAACGACTACCCACATCCATTTGAATCTGCTTACTATACGCGTCTCTTGGTCTCCCTTTGCGATTTTTACCCCACACACTTCCCTCCAATGCTAAATTTACGATTCCCCGATGTCTAAGAATGTGTCCTACCAAGCGATCCCTTCTTTTAGTCAGGGTATGCCAAAAATTCCTTTTCTCACCAATTCTGTTCAGTACTTCTTCATTAGTTGTGCGATCTACCCACCTAATCTTCAGCATTCTTCTGTAGCACCACATTTCAAAAGCCTCTATTCTCTTCCTGTCCGCACTGCTTATGGTCCATGTTTCACTCCCGTACAAGGCAACACTCCACACAAATGCCTTCAGAAAAGACTTCCTTACACTTAAATTAATATTCGATGTTAGCAAATTTCTCTTTTTCAAAACTGCTCTTCTTCCCATTGCCATTCTGCATTTTATATCCTCTGTACTACGGCCATCGCATGTTATTTTACTACCCAAGTAACAAAACTCTTCTACTACCTTCATTGTTTCGTTACCTAATCTAATTCCTGCAGCATCGCCTGATTTTCTAAGACCGCATTCCATTATTTTTGTTTTGCTCTTGTAACTCACTGCACTGCGGTTATTCATTTCAAAGAACTGACACTCGACATCTGTCGTAATTTGCGTCTGTCAGTTCTGTCGTGTCTGATTATGGAATAATGGGTAACAAATTAGTCATCGCCGTATCACTTCACTTTTCTTCGCTTTATTTTTATTCTATTTGGAGGACGCGTACTTATTTGCCGACTTGCCAATATTTGAAGTAACAGAACATAAGAAAAACAAATTTTCCTATTCTGCATTCTTGAAGGAGAAAAATTCTAACTTATGAGCAACGTGCGTGCGCAATACTAATTGTACGTTATATGAAAAACACTTACCTATTACATCCCAAGTCCAAGAAATTCGGACGCACCAATTCTTCTGTTCCTGTGAAACGCAATGAAAGTGCTTCTGACCAATCTTGACTCCCTCGGCCAACTATCGAAACGATTTCTGTAGTTTTTCGTTGTAGAGAACGCAACAATGAACAATACCTATCGCCTGGAAAGGCGAAGTGGTGACGTGGCAGTGCCAGGAACTAGGTCACGTGACGAGGTACAGCGAGGCTACGGTTAAACCAGAGCCCAAGAAGAAGACGCAAGAGGCCCACAATAAGTATGTGATCGATGATTTGCAGAAATGTATTATCAGGCAGCAATTTCTATGGCATTAGGAACAATAGAAAGAAATACGAACTTCGCGAAAACTACATAACTTTTGTCAAACAGAAATGAGCTTCAAAGCTAGCAAGGAACCCCTTAGAAGCAATGTTCTGTCTATGGATTTTCGTTTTACAATGTGTCAAAATTAACGTTTTGTTTCGTTTGGACGAGAAGGTATGGTAGCTAAAATACCATACTTTCTCATATTTTCATGAGAATCAAAGCGACCAGTAGTTTACTTTCAGGAAACACGGATTCACACGCATTATACAGTAAATAAATGTTGGCAAAGTGATAGTGTGCGAGTAGTATTGTCAAACAAAAGTGCCGCTCAGAGTTTAATTGTTGTACATGCAGGCGGAGACAGGTGTTTCAAGGTTCAAAAACCAAAACGTCCGACTATCACTCAGAAACGGATAGCAAAAATTTTGAAAAATACGTAGAAACCCAACATATGCTAGGCTTACTACCAATGTCTTTATCCCTTGTAATTACTCACAGCGTATTTACCCATTCGGAATACTTCTAGCCATTGTAGGTGTTGGACATGTTTGACTGTAGTAATGTTCAACAATTTTTTTTTTTCATAGCGCGGGGAGAATAAAACACTCGGAAACTGCCATTGAAGGACTTGGCAAAATTGCTTCAGGCTTAACACATACGGTGGCCGAGGAGACTGAGGCGCTTCAGTCACGGTCTGCACGGCCACTACGGTCGGGGGTTCGAATCCCCCCTCGGGCATGGATATTTGTGCCGTCCTTAGTTGTAGGTAGTTTATAAGTAGTTTGTAAGTTTAGGGACTGATGACCCCGTAGTTAAGTCCCATAAGCTTTACAAACATTTGAACATTTTTTGCTTAACACATAATCGCAGTATAGAACATTGCATTTGAATTTCCAAATTAGATTTCCTCTTCCGCAAAATTAGCTGTGATTAAACGCGCGGCGCGCAACAGGCTGGCAGCGCTCCACTCGTGAGAATACTGGCCGGTCGTGTACGCCAGCTGCTTCCCCCTCTCTGTTCCTCCGACATAAACACGACGGCGCTGCCACAGTGGCGAGCAAGAAATCAGCCCTCCTCCCAGGGTTGCCAGGTGTGGCGATTTTTCGCATTCTTGGCTATCTTTTTCTTACAATAGTAGCCATTCTAGCAGTTTGGCGACTGGCGATTAAATTTGGCTATAAAAGGAATTGGTTGGCGACCTAATGGCTATTTTATTTTACTTCAAATACAACGAATGTAAAGCAATCACTCTTTAGACGTTACGTCAATTCAAGAACAGACTTTAAATGACATCTCAAAGTATACTACAACACCGTATAAATGGCTCCCGCTGAGAACAGGATAAGGTGATATAAATTACGGCATGCAAGGAGGCATTTAAACAGAATTGTTTTCGACGTTCGATACGACAACATAACAGAAATTCGTAACAACTGTTATTGTGAAGCGAGCCCTTCGTTACGCGCTTCACAGTGGTTAACCATGGCTTACGCAGTATAAATGTCGATGAAGAACACGCGGTGATTTACCTGTCGTTCTCATGGCTGATTTTTCAGTGTGTAATGACGCATTATTACGAATTAAAGTCTATCTCACCTCAAAGTATGAGATGCTTAGTGCATTATTACAAATTACCTCACCTCATAATGTTGTAATGAATTTGGGAGTATTAAAGAAATGTTTGAAAGATTCAATAACTCTATTTAACATCTGTAAATATTTGTTTTTAAGAAGATGAAAGTGATTGATAATAGAAACTATGCATGAGAACACCCCTTGTGTAAGTTTGATAGAATGATTCTTGAACAGTTTTTTTGTGTAATTTTTATAAGTTATGAAATTAATAAATGTGATAGGTAAATGTAACTGAATTTCCGGAGTCTATTGTATTTACAATGTGACAATATTTTGACTGCCCTCATTGTCAGTTAGTGGTGTGTCTGGGTTTAGTTCTTGAATGGACTCAGATAAATGTTTCTGTGAAGCATGAGTTTCCTTGGAAAGTTCAGTCTCATGTCTGTGAATATGAGAGTGCTGCAGTTTGCGTTACTTTTTATTCAGTAACCAGCTTACTCCCTGAATTTCAGGATTATCATTGTCGAGTAACGTGCCATAATTACTATAGCATAATAATGTTAACAGATTAAAGGTTGCGGTATTTGGCTATTTTTACTGATGAAAAGATTGTTATATTTTGTCATTGTATTGATGAAAAGATGGCGATATTTTGGCTACGTTTTGTTTAAAATTTGGCGACAGAGCAATAGAAAAACCTGGAAACTCTGCCTCCTCCCTCACTTGCTCAACAGGGGCGGCCGGCAGGTAGTCAGGCGCCATGCCACAGTTCCCTCCGAGGTTTGGTTTCGAATCCCCTCTTCGGCGTGAATGTTGAGTTTGTCCTTAAAAAAGGGTGGGCGGCAGATTTGCCGCCCCTCGGAAAGTGCCGCCCCGTGCGGCCGCACGTTTCGCATGTGCCTTGCGCCGGCACTGTTCTGTGTTATCTCAATTTTACAGGCTTCTAATTTTTTACCCAAATCTACTGTTTTGTTGTTCAATACATAAAGACTCTCGTTAGTGCTAGTCTCCAAATTATTAACCCTTTGATCTAAATGATTATATTTTTTGTATAGTTGATTTATACTTGCTTCTAACTTTGTTTGCCCCTCTTCAAATGCCTTTTTCAACTCCTTTTGTACCCCATCAATTTTCTTTTCTAAAGCTTCTGATTTTGTTTGACATATTTTAATGTCATGTTGAACTGATTTTATTTCCGCTCTTAATTCATTCTTTAAAGATTCCTGGCCTACTTCAATTTTTCTTCCCAAATCTGTCATTAATGATTGCATCATGGCTAGCCACATTGGACTCTGATCTTGCATAGGACTTATGTTCTGAAAATTATCTTGGATCGGTAATGTCTCAGCCGATCCTGTACCATGACTCACTCTTTTTAATTCTTCTACCGAGCTATTTAAATTATGGACGCCCGTTTCAGCAAATGCAGCATCTTGCCTTACATTCAAATTTTCATTTTGCCCATGCCAGTCAAGATCGCCATTTTCAATGCAATCATTTACAACAGAATTTACATTTTTATTAGTATTTGCCTCAGCATTATTTTCCGTCATTTCTGATTGATCCAGTGTATCAGATCCAATGTTATTATTTTGCGAATTTACAAGCTGATTACCCTGATCATTATTCCCTTCATCTGCATGATCTCTCCCTCTACTTCTAAGATGATACCTATTCTCATCGTTACTATCCATTTTAGAGTTTAATAATTTAACAAGTTTCAGCCAAAATTTTCTCCAAAAACCTATGATAATCTGTCTACACTGTTGTTACGCAGAATGCTTTCATACATAAAATGCGTTACTTAAGCTTTGGTATTGCGACATCACTCTTTGGAGTCTACTGCGTGCTGCCGACGAGATGAACTGCTCCCGGCTGCTGAGGTAGGTGTGTCGGACTGCTGGTACGCCCTGTTTGGCTGCTGTGTGGCGATGGCTCGCTGCTCCCGTCCGCACCTGGCGTCGTATGCTGCCGCTCGTCACTTTCTGCTACCGACCGCACGGCGTCCTCCCGTGATGCGATAAAATCTTCTTGCCGATGAAATAACTTAATCTAGTGACCGTGCACACGAGATTGCCACCAGCATTCAATAACGATTTTATTGCAGCCTAGCCACACTTGCCACTATTCACAACACCATTAAACGTACTACCTCATAGCACAGTACATCTCCAACAAAAGTTCGAACACAGTTTATACAGCCTATAATTCACTGTTCAAAAATTCAGTCACACTGTTTGTAAATTACATACCACAGTTCGAGCACCGTTCTAGGCCAGTTTATGCACATGAACTTCGTAACCACAGTTCACAAAATTTTATCAACAAATTTAAAAATCACTTTTCTCCAAGTAACTTTCTCCAAAGAACTTAGTCTTCAAAGAAATTCCCGCCAGGGATGCCATGTACGGCGGGGCTTCTATTTTTTTTAAAAGACAGGGAGGAAAGGTCAGTGCATAGCTGACAAAGTTCCTAAACACCTCCCCTCTTTCATGCCTATCCTCAGTGTTGTTACCAACACACTTCGTGCCAGTGCCCTGGTTTGTAAACGGGGCAGCACTGCACGCGAGGTGCCGTGTCGACATGCAACTTCAGTGCATGTCTGAATTCACTCTTTACTAACCTTGTGTGTTCTGTCGTGTTGATGTCCCATCGCGCAGGTGAAGCACACAGGTCACACGTCCGTTGTACTTGAAGTGATGCTAAAAGAGATGTTGAGATGTGGCTAGGAAGTACTGCACTATGAATAACTTTTGCTTTTGTAGTATGCCAGTGCTTGTTTTTTATTGAAGAAATGCGAATGTATATCCAAGCACAAATATACCGACTGAGTAATGTTACAAATATAAACGTTGCATAACTTATAAACTGGCGCCAAGCGAAACTTCTAGACTAACATTGTTCATTTTATTACAAAATATACAAATAATTAAATATTTGAATTAACCGAAATATAGCTTAGCACAAAAGCATTACAGAAAGTATACAGGTAATTTTTAATAGACATAGGAAAGATAAATATTAATAAAAGAAGCTTAAAGTTTTGGCGGACAACTAGTATAGGCGGTAGCCAATCAGATCTCAACTTGCAATAGGGGCGGAGCTTTCCCACGGGATACAAGCTCATCTACTGTCTCTCTCTCTCACCTTTTCTACTATTGCGTCACACGGTTCTCCAAACAAGAAAATTTCTTAAACACCTAATATATTGATATGCGAAATAAACGGCTCCATATCAGCCCCCTCACACAATAAAGGACGCTTCCAGTGACATACTATCAGCAGACACAGCCATAACTGCATCAGGCATCAAATGATAGCTCCGCGATATATGTCATACTAGCCTCAACTAGCAGCTCATGGGTAGACTGCAGATGCGAGACGCTTCCAGTCGTCACTCAAAGCCACTGCTGTCCCCTTTTGCACCCTCCTGCCGACAGTCAAAGTCCGTCGAGCTCCACGTTACAGCCAACTGACCCGGATTTACTCCTTTATTTATCAAATATTATGCGCAATTCCCAAATATGAGGGGCAGGTCCCATCTGGCACCAGTACTGCGACAGCAGCAGCCGAAATGCCGCCTCTTATTCGTTTTTTCCTGCCTGCGAATTTCAATAAGGTTCTTTGATGCACAAAACATAGTGCCTGTCAAAATTTGTCGCGAGTTGTATCAGGTCCATGGACAGAACATCAACGGCTGATTCATCTGGTGCAGCTGCGCATCCTGCAGAACTGTTGCTTCGCGGTTACAATGGTCAGCTGCCATTTTCCACCGATATTGTGACCATTGTTGCACGAAATTGTCACTAAGTATCTGTTCAAGAAATTGTGCTAGGTGGGTGCCGAAAAACCTTAGATCCGAGCACAAAACTAAACGCAGTGATATTTATGCAACAGGGACGTCACAGGTGATGGGGCGTAGATTTCTCACTCCGCCCTGGAAAACAAGCAGGCGTCAATGCATGGGAATCAGTGGATCTTCAGTCAAAATCAAACGCATAGTATCTGTGCAGAAAGTGGTGAGCACGGTGTTCTGAGACAGGAAGGGCATTCTGCTAATTGTCTTCCGCCCAGAGATGAAACATTGAATGCTGACATTTACTGTGAAACAATGCGAAAACTGCATTTGCCATTCAGAGCAAGAGGCGTGGAATGCTTACTGCAGGTGTTGTGCTGCTCCATGAAAATGCCCGTATCCACATTGCTTGGTGCACAGCAAAGTTTTTGCATAATTTCAGCTGGGAGTTACTTTACCATCCAGCATTCAGTCCAGACCTTGGTCGCGGTTATTTCCATCTTTTTTGCACCTCAAAAAATTCCTGTCCTCCGGTCAGCGTTTAGCGAACGATGAATAGCTAATACCTGCTGGTTCCATTGGTGGTAGACTTCTACAAAATGTGAATATAAAAGTTGATCAGATGATATGACAAGCCGCTCAATTCTTCTGCTGACAGCTGTACCTGTTTCAAAGGAAGTTTTTCATTTAGCAATGTTGTCTTTGTTTATTAAAATAAGTAGGGGAACTTAAATCTGGATGCGCCCCATATTTCACTTAAAGAAACCAAATGAGAGCTTACTACACATCACAAAAGTATCTGCGATCAAGTTTTAACGGTATTACAAGGAAAATAAAATGCCATGATTTCAGTCACCATTTAATATGTTAAGTTGTATTTAGAGTGGAAAGATTGAAATAATTTAAAAGTGTGTTAAATCTACATCTACATAGATACTCTGCAAATCACACTTAAGTGCCTGGCAGAGCGTTCATTAACCACTTTCATAACTTTTCTCTACCGTTCCATTCTCTAACAGCGCGCGGGAAGAAAGAACACCTAAATCGTCCCGTTTTCAATCTGATTTCTCTTATTTTATTGGGATGGTCATGTCTCCCTAAGTAGGTGAGTGCTAGCAAAATATTTTTACATTCAGATGTAAAAGTCGGTGATTGAAACTTCGCAAACAGATCACGCCGCAATGAATAACGTTCTTTCTTTTAATGATTTCCACCCCAATTCGATGCAACATTCCGCACAATATTTTCTGTGTGTTCTCTCCAGTCTAAGTTGTTCGTCATTGTAACTCCTAGGTATTTGGTAGTATTTACGACCAGGTTTTACTGATTTATCGCGTAATTGAAGTTCAGCGGATTTCTTTTAGATATCATGTGTATTACTTCACACTTTTCTTTATTTAGCGTCAATTGGCAACTTTCGCACCATGTAGAAATTTTGTCTAAATCGCTTTGCAGTTGCTATTGATCCTCTGTTGACTTCACTAAATGATAAACGACAGCATCATACGCGAACAGTCTAAGGGAGCTATTCAGATTGTCTCCTAAATCGTTTATAAACACAAGGAAGAGTAGGGGACCTATAACGCTTCCCTGGGGAACGCCAGATATGCTTACGTCACTTCAAAAGAATGATAATAATTTCGTGTCGATCATTGGCCTGGTGAGAAGTTGTAACTCTCCATACAGACGATGAGTATAGATTGCATCTCCTCATAAAAACCATGCAGCCCAGTAATCTTTACGGTGAGGTGCAATGTATCCTCTTTATATTACAGTCCAATTCAGTCATAAAAGAAACTAGAAGAATTATTAAAATTAAGACAGTCCAGATCACAGAATTGTTGTAATATTTATTTCATGGCCGCTTTCAGTCAATGTAGACTATCTTCAGATGACTATAGTAGTGACACCAGACGCTGAGCCAGGTGCGTAAGCGCGCGTCTTCAAGGGGTCCTTCCAGCGACGACACTACAAGTTCGAAACTGATGGTCTGCTCTTCCGGGCCTGCCTCAGCTTTGGCGCAAAATCAAGTTCTGTACCCCTGGTGACCGCATTCCAGCCACTGAGTTCCGAGACAAGGTGTGGAGGAGGCAGCGCGGGCAGAAGGTGTCTGCTATCCATTGCATTGGAGCAACGCTGCCGAAGCCTCCACTTCCTCTCCTGCTACCTTACCTCGCCAGCGCACAGTCTGTGGCACAGTTCCTCTTTCTCCACGGTTCTTCAGCCAACGTGACACACAAATAGAAGAATCTGAAACTAATTCATATATACAATCTTCTGTACCATTATAATGTCTCTTGTTGTCATTGATCCCTGCTAGCAATTAAGTTTCTTAAACTTATTGAAGTAGAATCTAGTTAGCAACGACAGACAAGAGTGTTCTGTTAATTGTTACAGAGAAGTTACCAACACTGTGGCCAGATTTTACAGCTGGTCGCGTGCGATGGAGCGAGAATTCGATAGGCATTTGTGTGTTTGAAGACGTGAGTTGTCAGTTTTGTAGTGTCTTAAATGTGAAGTTAACATTAGTGATAGTACAGTGCAGAGCCTAAGGGAGAATGATTTCTCTTCCCTTTCACTTGAAGAGAAACTTCGTATCAAGAATCTAGGGAGGACCAACACCAGATATCAAGTTAGTAAAAAAATCTAATAATAAAAGTAAAGAACTCTCAAAACAGACATTTACGGGGAAGCAGATTGGATATGTGGTTGTGAAATTACATTCTACTGTTTTCTGTGTCTGTTTTTAGCCAAACAGAATTCAGGGTATGAAACAACTTGGACTCTAAAAGGCGACATTTAACACAGAAGATAAAGAAACATGAACGTTCTGCATCACATTTGACTGCGAAGCTACACCACAACTTTTTAGGAAAATACGATATTAGACAACAACCGGACAGTGCTTACAGGCAGTCAGTTGAAAGGCACAATGTTCTTCAGCCTTCCCCTCTTTTTCCTTTCTCCTTGTTCTCGACTCACCCTTTAATCTCCGCCTCGGCGTTTGAGATTCTCCCTCCTCCTTCATCCCTTTCTCTCCTTCCTCCTTTCTTTCCTCCCTGTGCGTGTCTGAAGGTCGACCCACGCTCTATAATCTCGACCCATAAGCGGAAGCATGATGATTATCATCCACCGAAAGTATTGCCTAATATTCCTAAGTTCCTGGTGGTATCACGTACTGACGATAAGGATTTTTCTGCAGTAAATCCGTTTATTATTCAGAAGGGTGTCGATGCGATCGCAGGTCCCTTGAAGACCTGCTCCAGGCAGCGCAACGGGACCTTGTTACTCTAAATAGATAATGCATTCCAGGCGCAGAAGTTACTTCGAGCTACACTTGTCCATACTTTCCCTGTGAAAGTGGAGGCCCACCGCACCCTCAACTCTTCGCAGGGGGTAGTGTTCTCTAGATCGCTGGATGGGTTATTGGACGAGGAGATGTTGAACTATATGTCCGATCAGGAAGTCACGGCTGTTCATCGTGTGATGAAAAAGGTTAACAATGACCTCGTGCCAACCCGTACTGTCTTCTTAACTTTTGACAGGGTTGACCTACCATCTAAAGTGAAAGCGGACTACGAAGTCATTTCCGTTTGCCCGTACATACCAAATCCTACACGCTGCTTCCATTGCCAAAGGTACAATCATACCAGTAAATCTTGTCCAAATGGAGCCAAGTGCGCCACCTGTGGTAGAGACGCTCATGAGGGTGAATGTCTACCTCCATCCCCTCGCTGCATTAATTGCATGGGTGACCATGCTGCTTCTTCACGGGACTGCCCCGTTTATAAAGAAGAGAGGGTCATCCAAGAGATTCGCGTGAAGGAAAAGGTCTCAACCTATGCCGCTCGGAAGTTATTAGCGAGTAGGAAGCCCGCTGTACTCCCATCAGGTACTTTCAGCCAGGTCCTCGCCTCCCCTCGACCAACTAAGGAGGTAGGCATTCAGACTTACGATTTAACGTTCTGTGACACTGTCGTCAGGTCGGCTAGCCCGAAAATTGCTCGTTCTACCTCTCCGATCCCTTCTGCCCGTTCTACAGTGAATTCGTCGACCAGTTCACACACATCCAAATTGCTCGTTCTACCTCTCCGATCCCTTCTGCCCGTTCTACAGTGAATTCGTCGACCAGTTCACACACATCCCGGGCACCCAAATCTGCTGCCCGGAGTTCAAAAAAAGAACCCGTCCGTGAAGATTTTCTCAAGACTCCGACTTCTCAATCGTCAACCGCTTCTTCAACCCGTCATGCTTCTAAGAAGGCTTCCAAAAAGAGCACCCCCCCCTTCCCCGCACAGCGTGACTCTTCGGTCACGCCATCCAGCAGTTGCCGGCCTCGGCCGTCTTCTGTGTCACCGGGACGCTCCGTCTGCCGGGCACCCGGCCGTTTACCGGCGGTGGAAGCTGCCCCTCCTGATCAACTCCGGGAGGTGGCAGACGCGTCGATCGAACCAATGGAACATGACCCTTTGCCACTAGATGGCGATAGCAGTGCTCCCTCGAAGTCCGGTCCTGAGCGGCCGTCGAGGTGACCCCACCTGCTTGTTCCTTTTTATCTTCTTTTCTTCTCTCATTTTTTATCATGGCGCTCCTTCAATGGAATATTCGCGGCATTCGTTCCAATCGGGAGGAATTAAAACTACTCCTTCGATTGCACTGCCCGCTTCTAGTCTGCCTCCAAGAAACTAAGCTACGACCAAGGGATCGTTTAGACTTTCCACACTACACCTCTGTGCGGTTCGACCTGCCACCCGTGGAAGGTATCCCAGCCCATGGAGGGGTTCTGATGCTCCTTCGAGACGACGTCTATTACCATCCCATTTCATTGCATACTCACCTACACGCAGTTGCCGTCCGCATCACTCTATCCACATTTACCTTTTCCCTCTGTAATATCTATTCGCCATCATCATATGACCTTACTAGGGCAGATGTGCTACACCTCGTTGACCAGCTCCCTTCACCCTTCGTGTTGGTAGGCAACTTTAATGCCCACCACCCCCTATGGGGCTCTCCGGCACCTTGTCCGAGAGGCTCCCTTTTGGTGGACATTCTCCAACACCTCAATCTTGTCTGCCTCAACACCGGTGCACCGACCTTCCTTTCAGACACAACACACACTTATTCCCATATAGACCTCGCAATATGCACTCCTCAGCTTGCCGGTCGGTTTGAGTGGTATGCACTTTCTGACACGTACTCAAGTGACCATTTCCCTTGTATCATCCACTTCCTGCATCATTCCCCATCTCCTCGTCCCACCAGTTGGAATATTTCTAATGCCGACTGGGGGCTTTATTCTTCCATGGCTGTTTTTCACGATCAGAATTTTCCCAACTGTGACAGTCAGGTCGACTACCTCACAGAGGTTATTCTCACCGCTGCTGAACGTTCCATACCTCGTACATCCTCTTCTCCACGTCGCGTCCAAGTCCCTTGGTGGACTGCAGCCTGCCGCGACGCGCTTAGAGCCCGGCGCCGTGCTTTACGCACCTTCCGCCGCCACCCAACTTTGGAGAATTGCATCAATTATAAACGTATGAGAGCGCAATGTCGTCGTATCATAAACGACAGCAAGAATGCTTGCTGGACTGCTTTTACTAGTTCTTTTAACCGTTTTACTCCCTCCACGGTTGTTTGGGGTGGCCTACGCCGTTTATCCGGCATCAAGATCCACTCCCCGAGGCACGGCCGCCTTCTTTCCACTCTTTTAATCATGAAAATTATAATGTCGCCTTCACCATGCAGGAGCTAGACCGTGCTCTCGCCCTGTCCCGATCTTCTGCTCCCGGGCCCGATTCAATCCATATTGAGATGCTGAAGAACCTCTCTCCTGCGGGCAAGTGTTTTCTTCTTAGTACCTACAATCGCATATGGACTGAAGGTCATGTTCCCACAAGTTGGCGTGAAGCCATTGTTGTCCCCGTCCCCAAACCAGGGAAGGACAAACATCTTCCTTCCAGTTATCGCCCCATTTCTCTAACGAGCTGCGTCTGTAAGGTTAACGCTCGGTTGGTCTGGCTCCTCGAATCTCGCCGCCCCCTAACAAATGTCCAATGCGGTTTTCGTCGACACCGCTCTGCTGCTGATCACCTCGTTACGTTGTCGACCTTCATTATTAATAACTTTCTAAAGAAGCGTCAAACAGTAGCAGTGTTCTTCGACTTGGAGAAGGCATACGATACCTGTTGGAGAGCGGGCATTCTCCGCATATTGCACACATGGGGCCTTCGGGGCCGCCTCCCTCTTTTCATTCAAGCGTTTTTGGCGGATCGCAAGTTCCGGGTACGGGTGGACTCTGTTTTGTCAGATACCTTTTGCCAGGAAAATGGGATACCGCAGGGCTCCGTCTTGAGTGTGGCTATCTTTGCCATTGCAATCAATCCGATCGTAGATTGCCTTTCACCCGACGTTTCCGGATCCCTTTTTGTAGACGATTTCGCAATTTATTGCAGCGCCCAGCGGACGTGTCTCTTGGAGCGTTGTCTTCAACGCTGTCTTGACCGTCTATATTCCTGGAGCATCGCAAACGGCTTCCGGTTCTCCACTGAGAAAACGGTCTGTATAAACTTCTGGAGATACAAGGAATTTCTTCCACCTTCTCTACATCTCGGCCCTGTTGCTCTCCCTTTCGTGGAGACTACGAAATTCTTGGGGTTAATGTTGGATCGTAAACTTTGCTGGTCTACACACGTGTCCTACCTGGCTGCCCGTTGTGCCCGATCCCTTAATGTCCTTCGTGTCCTCAGTGGCACGTCATGGGGAGCGGATCGTACCGTCCTGCTTCACCTTTACCAGGCCATTGTTCAGTCGAAGCTCGACGTCTGTACCAGAATCCAAGTACGTTCACTCTCCGTCGCATGATTTTCCGACAAACAATGTTCAGCGACCGCCGACTTGCTCGGATACATCAATCGTGTGTATCTCTGGTGTTCAACACATCGATCCTCGACGGTACGCATCGTCTGTCCAATATATAACTTTCCACACTGACACGGAATCTGGTACACGCCGGCCTTCCTCAAACCGAGGTCATCTTTAGCGCTCCCCACCAGTGCACGAATTTTATTCGGCGGACAAAAAACAGTTCCAACCTGGTGTTTTTTCAAAATGCGGGCGATCTTCCCTGAGAGTGCGCCGGTATATGGAACGAACGCAGTGCCTATATCCTTCCTCGTGTTTTCATCCGTTTCCACAGGTTGTGTTGTAGTGGTTGGGCGGAGAGTCCGCTGAATCTGCCACTCTGAGTACCCATTTTTTCGAAATACAGTTCTCAGGTGTTCCAATTCCTGCGTCGGAGATAGCGCGCGCCCTATGTACTAGAGTTTTAAGTACCCCATTCCTCTGTGAAGGGTGGTGATAGCTGTCTGCGTGTAAATACAGATCAGTGTGCGTTGTCTTCCGATACACACTATGACCCAGGGTGCCATCAGCTCTTCTCTTGACCAAGACGTCAAGGAACGGCAATTTACCCTCCGTTTCAGTCTCCATAGTGAATTTGATGTTGGGGTGTATGGAGTTCAGATGTGTAAGGAAGTCAAGGAGTTTATCCATACCATGTGGCCAGATGACGAAAGTGTCGTCCACATAACGGAAAAAGCAAGTAGGTTTCCATTCAGATGATGCCAGGGCTTCCTCCTCGAAATTGTCGGAAAATCATGCGATGGAGTATGAACGCACTAGGATTCTGGTACAGACGTCGAGATACTGGGACTGCGTCGTTAGAGAGGCCATTGAAATTCGCACAAGTGACGACCTCATAAACCGTGACTGTGGCTATAATCTTAGCAAAGCTTGGGAACCAGCGATTGGGTTAATTAAGAGTAAATCTAGCAAACGTAACGAAGTGACGACCACGGCGGACAGAGCCCTCATACCAACGTCATCTCAGACGCCGGCGCAATCGGTTCCACTGCGCGGCCGCGGCGCGGGGCGTGGACCGCGGAGGGGTCGATCCGCGGGCCGAGGGTATTTAAATGGCCCGCTACCGGGCTAGAATAGTTGGTACGCCACATGTAGTGTATCAAACACTACATGCCCTCTGTGGTTCTACAAGATGCCCAAATGTAGTTTTTTTGTATATTTAGGGAGGCCTTTTTGGGACTGTTACTGTCCTGGACTTTTTTATTCTACAGGTGAAGGCCCAGACAAGAACCTTACTAAGGACATGGAATGTGGAGGTGCAAAATACTGTGCGCAATATAGACTCTGTGAATACTCAGAGAAGAGACTGCAAAGAAAAAAAGAACTGTGATTGATAGTGTTTTGTTTTATAAATAGATACGTTTTTTGAGTTGACCTGAGCAGACTACGATCCAATCTGTAATGTTATCAGGTTGTATTTATGTAAATTAAATGATTGAAATTGATTGACTATTGTATAAGGGTAAAATAAACCCATGTTATTGGTGTTGATTTACAATGGAACAGTCTTCTCAATTTGATTAGTGAGAAAGTTTGAGTTTAGATATCTCTTTCTTCTGATCTTAACTTATATTGGAAAAGAAGCCCGAACAATTAAAAAAAAACTGGAAGAACCTCATTTAGAGGCACTGAGTAGCAGGACCTCTATCTACAAATATCAGTGACCTGGAAGAACACATACAAAACAACTCAGTAATAAAAATAAAAATATGTGATGGTATTCCCGAAATAGGTGGAATTACACGGTCCCATCGCACACTGTGTTCAACAATGTTTTTGCTTCAGTTTTGCGACTGTCTCTGTGTCCAGCACAATGAGAAACCATTATAACTAAGTTCATTTTCATTTCTGTTAATCTAGTGGATTTTCAATCATAACAGGAAAACTCAAAATTAATTGTGCGAAATACCAGACCGATAAACTACTTATTTATTTAATTCATTTGTCTAAGTTAATGAAGACACATAATAAAATAATGTTGGGAAGAGCTTTCTTGGTTCACACTGTAACACAGCCAGCTAGCCTGGATTCATCGACTACGTGACCCGAAGGTAGCTTGTCTCTTCATCGTAACGGATTCATTTTGTTACAATCACTTAACAGTGTAATCAGTTACTTACTGTGTTTTAGTGTTCATCTGAATTTTCATATGTTCTTGGTGATTATTATCAAAGAAAAATTAACAACGTTCAGTATCTTTTAGAAATAAATTACTCATCTTTAAGCTTGGAAGAGAAGTGTCCAATAAAGAAGCGTGATAGTTCGCCCTTCAGCTCGAATTGAGCAGGCGCAAACAAGCCAAGGTAAGACAATGTGCAGTTCTTGTAACGAAAATATATCTAAAGGGGGGGGGGGGCGAGGAGGGGGTCACTCGCAGACATGCACCAAATTGTCTCTTAAAAAATGTTAAATGTTTGTACATCTATGGAACTCAACTGCTTTGTTATAAGTCCCTGTGATAATAAACTACGTTAAACTAACCTAACAACAACACACACACATGCCCGATGGAGGACTCGAAGCCCCGACTGGGAACGGCCGCGCGCACCGCAGCACGGCCCATCAGTGCGCACGGCTATTCCGCCGCGGCAATTTGTCTCTTTGGACGCCGCGGTGGGGGGGGGGGGAGTGTGGACCTGCGTCACCGAAACATCGACGCTGTGGTGGTGGCATGGGGGGGGGGGGGGAGGGCGCCACTCTCAAGTTCCGGCACTGAAGGAAGTGAACCCCCAGTCATCTGAGGCACAAACCGCCACTGCCTCTTGGTAACAGAGTACATCATGGGTGTGATAGGACTACTTTTAAGAATTGTCATTTACTATATCTCCCCCTAAATGCGCCATAAAATACTTTTGTGGAGCAGTGGAGATTTTCTTGTCTTCTCAGTTGCAGGCATGACCGAGGAGCGGGCACACTTGTCTCCAGTGGCGCAGGCAGGATTTGGTTCTGGGGGGGGGGGGTTATTTTTAAAAAATAAAGCCTACTTCATTTATTAATGGTGAAGGATTCTTATCATTCGCTATATGTAAGAAGCTCGTCGATGTTATAACAGTTTAATTAACATGAGACTAAGTGCAAAAATTGAACTAAAATAACACTATTGTGGTTCGTAGTTTTTGGCGGCCTTCATAAGATTCCACACGGAGGCTCCGCTGACCTGGTAAGCAGCAGGTCGCTGCATATGAACAATCGGCTCGTAACTTTAGCACAGCAGTAGCAACAACGGAAGCACCAAAGCTGGTCGCGGCGGCATTAAAACCGCTCACAGTAACAGCAGCGTTCTCAGGAGCGGCCCATTGTCACATTAACTTGTGCTTGGCACATTATAGTTACGTTGTGATTTATTACATGTGTACTATTTCAAATTTCCGGTGCCGACCTGTTTAAAAATAAATAAATAAACAAAAACAATAAAAAAAATTAAAAAATTGGGGGTTGGTAGGGGGGGGGTGCTTCAGCCCCATTAGCCCTCCCCCCCCCCCTCTGGGCTGCGCCACCACTGCTTGTCCCACATACAGCATGGCATGCGGCGTTGTGCAGTTTGTTCATAGTGTCTCGTAACCAAACGGAAGTATCGTAATTCCTATAAGGTTTCATCGACCTAAAACATGCTGCCTGATTTCCACATCACATCCGTACTACGTCTCTCACTTGTTTATTACCATAGGACCTTCCAATGTAGTATTGTCGCCACAGAGAAAGAGAGACCGTTTTGAGCAATGAAAACATAAGAATCAGCAACACATGAAGTAGGTCAGTATATTTAAGGTTGAAAACAAACAAACTGTTTTTGTTCTACTAAATTTTTGTTTATTTACTAACTAGTTTTCGGCTTATTAGGCCATCATCAGGTAAACTGTTGATATGCGTCGTCAAAGATGCTATTTCTTCGGTTCTCAAAGATGGTAAAACAAAGATACTATACACAGATTACTTGGTCTTTCGATATGACATTTGTTGGAATTACAAACAATATCTGTTGTCATGTAGAATTCTGTGAACATAATCAGTGGCCCCCGTAACATTTTTACATTGTAATTTGCGAGTGAACAGGGTGAAACCCATTACATATCAAATATTAATGAATTAAAAACTATGTTTTATTGACACTGTAGCATATGTTGAGATCCTTGGTAAAATAACTGATCATGTAAATGTTTCAGAAAAGAACTGGCTTCAAACAATTTAATGAAGCCAACTGAATGTTTTATGCAATTTGTTTTGAAAATGGAAAGAGAATTTCAACAATTCCATGGCAGTTACATTGAACGTAGAACAAAAGTTTTTGGAAGTCTAAAAGGACATTATAAATGTGAAGTAGCCAGGAATGGAGGACTTTTTTGTATTGTGTTTCTTAAGGACATGCACTTTCATTAGAATATGGCTACATTCAGCGCGGCGAGAAGGTGCGCTCCTATGTCATCATCACAGCCTACCCGCACGTGACTCTGACCCTGTTTCCACCAACCGTGGACAGGGGAATTGGGAGCCCTAAACGGGGTGGTAGACACTGAAGTTGTCGACCAGCAGAAATGGAGTAGGGAGCTGTTCAATGAGATGTAGAAAGTCTACCTTTCTGACAGCAAATGACAAAGTTGTGCACATATTGCACAGTGAGAAGGTAAAACCAGGAAGGGAAACACTGACCTTTATTGTTTGAAGCTGGGTATACAAAGGAATGATGTGACTATGGATGTTGTCCATTACGAGCAGGTAAAGTGTAGAGTTAAAATGAACTTTCCTGAAGACAGAAAATCATCAGGGTGTAAGGTAGCAGGAGAAGCTGCAGTTCATTCTTATTGGACTGGGTGCCTCAAATGTGCCACTGAAGAATTACCATAAGGGAGATGGGTCAATAAGCAGTCACCCCAGTGACTGCAGTATCACAATGTGAATGCTTGCAAATGCTGAGGTTGGAAGATCTTGGTCCAATAGTTTGACAGTAGTGACAGAATCTGCCTTATGAAATTCTCCTTACCAACTGTTGGCAGTACATTCCAGTGACACTGAGGTCGTCATGGTGAGAGCATTGTTAGACTATATTATCTAAGAGGAATGCCAAGGGTTAGAAAGGGAGGTTCTTTTCCCTTTGTTCAGCTTCTTCAAGCCCTGGTGCAAAACAGATGAAGACTCAGTTGTTGGCTAGGTGTGCACAGAAATTCATCATTGGATAACCCTCCCTGGATTTTCAGATGTCAGTCTGCAGGCCAAGTGACTTCATTAGTATGGGCAGATGTTTAGTGAAGTGGTGTGCACCCTTAGCAGATAAAGAAGATGCTATCTTGAGATTCGGCATTGTCACAACCATTGTCGCTGGTCGAGGCCTAGCAGCACCTGTGCTGTAAATGGCAAAAGGTGATGCACTACATTCCCGGCTGGCATACATCTTTTGGGCAACGTGTGACCACTTATTCCTCCGCCCCCCCCCCCCCCCCCAGGGGGCTCACGGTTCTTTCGTGAGTACATACGTGGCAAGCATGGGGCCACAAGCTAATGCAGTCTTCCTTCCTTCTTTACTTTCCGGACTGCATTTCCTTTCCCCATCCCCTCCTTTCCTATCCTCACTCCTTCCCCTCCCCACTGAAGGACTGACAACCTCAGTAGTTTAGTCCCCCTAACCCAACCAACCCAACTTATTCGTTCACCATGATCTCTTGGATGGCTTGTTCATCACAGTAGTTAGGGAATTCTTGTGATGAGGTGGCATCACTACCCATGTAGTTTATGCAGTGAGAGAAAGGAAATGGACCATCACCCTGTTGGGCATCCTTGCCACAGGTAGCACATTTGGCAATGTTCTTGCACAACTGAGAGGCAGAGTTGAATTGCTGACACTGGAAGCAACATGTAGTGTTGGGAATATAAAGTTTGACAGTAATGACCTCAAAACTGGCCTTTATTTTGGTGGAAGGACCATGTGATCAAAGGTCACAGGCTGGTACTAATTCATTGTTAACCTTATTCATCACACAATGCATTGATGTAACACCTTTCACTGCGAGATAGTCTTTAATTTCGTTGGCAGTTTTTAGCAAACAATACATCTTGTCATTCCCAATGGACAGAAGTCTTTTGACATGAAAATAATTTTGGCTGTGCCCAAAGGGTGTGTTATAGAACCCTTACCTAACAGATAACCTGGAAATTCAATAAGGATTTTTAAGGATTACACTGTAGTATACAAAGAAGTCACAATGCTGGAAACCTTAGTGAAATGCAGGATGTTCTGCAGCATATCGACACAGGGTGTGGCAATTGATGCACAACATAAACAAATGTAACCTAATGTGAATACATAGAAAGATCCTTTACTGAATAGCATAAAAATTGCGGAACAATAGCTGGAAGCAGTTACTTCCATAAAATATCTTGGTTAGTGCTTAACCTGTGACTTTAAAAGTTCAAATGTTTGTATAGCTTATGGAACTTAACTACGGGGTCATCAGTCCCTAAACTTACAAACTACTTATGAACTAGCTAATACTAAGGATGGCACAAATATCCATGCCCAAGGGGGGATTCGAACTCCCGACCGTAGTGGCCGTGCAGACTGTGACTGGAGCGCCTGAGTCCCCTTGGCCGGCCTTTAAAAGTTATGCTATTGGTTGCGTGCATTACATTTTTCCCAAACTCAAAGAATAGTTTCAAATATACTTCACTAGCTGAAAACCTGGCATTGCCCAGTAATTATTTATGTACTCATGCCTTTAGTTAGTGCTTCTCTTATCCTCTCTGTCCAGCTCCTTAAGCCCTTTTTAAACGATGAACGTAGGTGAACAAGATAGATAATAGTCTACTGAAGCGCTCCTAGCGTACTAGCCCTGAACTACAAACTCAAGCAAGATCTTGTGGCAGCGTGTTTAGACGATAAACGTAATCGAACAGTAATACCCGAGGTTGAAAGTGAGGTTATAAAAGCCGATTTGTTATGTAGGAAGTCATAATTTAATACTGGAATTGAGGAAACAACGCTAAATGTTATTGGCGTCCAAAGAAAACCTTGCAATCGATGTTTTTGGTCAACTTAGTGTCGTAAAGTTCTGGGTAGTGAAACAACATTTCAAAACATTCACATCTATTTTCAAGCGAAAAAAATAAACTTATGGACACATCAAGCAATATTTATAAGAGCGTAAATAGAACTTCTTTACTTTACCTACTACGATTTGCCCAATGACATTGTTAATAACGCCATGCACAACTCAATTTTTGTCTTTCATTTGGACTGACTTTTTCATTTAAAATGCTATTTAATGAAAATTGCATCATCAAATTACAATCTTATTGAAATTGACAATTGGTTTCAGTCTTTTCTGTTATGATATTGCAAATCATAAACCATTTTTCGGTTTCAGATGTACGACCTCGCTTTTCGGTGGACAATAATTGAGATAAATATTTAAGATATCATGAAACATTTGCAATTTACCGCTAAACCAAAGTATAATAATAAACTAAAGATTAATAAGACAAGTTTGCGTGCAAACCGTGTAATTGTCGACTACAGTATGAAAGTCGCGTGACGAAAATAGGTAAACTTCCGATGTCAGCAGACGACCGTTCAATCAAAACAATCTTCTTGAGAAAGTTCAACGTGACGTTGACGTTAGGTGACGGTCTGGTGACGGACAGTGTGAATGCCGTCATTAGAAATACATTTTGCAATACATTCTGATCATAAACTTCGACATAACGCAAAATAAACGTAAATACGAAGGAAAATGGCGGACTAACTGGAGCGGCGACCACAGCAGACAGCTAATAGCTTGCGCATGCGCAGTAAACCCATTAGTACCGAATTTAGAACTCGTCCTATTTCTTTATCGCTATAATTATCGCGTGCAGCCGTTCAAACGACTGACGGCCGCCATTAACGCAACTTGTTAGCAATCTATTACAAGTTCGTTGATCGTTTAAAACGGGCTTTACTTCTAAAAACATGTTATATTTGTGAGAGAATGGAGATTCCAGGAAGCAGTCAACAATATTTTTGAGAAGGATAGTCCTGTAGAAGCCTCTTCAAAGAACTGGGTATATTAACTACTGCCTCTCAGTATATTTATTCCTTAATGAAATTTGTCATAAATAATATATCCCTTTTCTCAACAGACAGCTCAGTTCATACATACAATACTAGGAAAAAAATGATCTACCCAATGACTTAAAAGCGCTTACTTTAGTTCAAAAAGGGGTACACTACTCAGGAACACACATTTTCAATAATTTACCATCAACTATAAAAAATTTAGCTAGAAATAAAGATCAGTATAAGAGGTGCCTAAAAGACTTTCTAGTGGTCAACTCCTTCTACTCCATTATGAATTTCTAAATTGTACCAAATGATGTATGTATCGGTATTCATACTATATTAGTATTATTATATTATCAGCTCACAACATGTATGTATCTGTGTTTATATTATTAGTATTATCTATTATTCAGCTTGTAAATTTTGTTTCTTGACATGTTTCACATCCACGAGGATCTCCTCAACATGGATCTATGGAACGAAAAACTAATCTAATCTAATCTTCGTATGTCGTATGGCACAGGGTACTTTATGACAGATTTAAGACACTATTTGATCAGTTAGAATGGATGTTGGGTTATGGATTTGTGTTTTCATGCCGAAGAGTTTCATACTTTGCAAGTCACCATACGGTGCATGGCGGAGAGTACATCGAAATAAAACGGGCCACCGTTTCACTGCGAAAAATGCGGAAGGAATCTCCGCGAGCCCTACAGGCAGGGCAACATGTGCAGCTGCAAAATTTTGCCTCAGTTCATACATACTAGAAATAAAAATGATCTACACAAGGACTTAAAAGCACTTACTTTAGTTCAAAAAGGGGTCCACTACTCAGGAACACACATTTTCAATAATTTACCACCAAGTATAAAACATTTAGCTAGGTACAAATAAAGATCAGTTTAAGAGGAACCTAAAAGACTTTATAGTGGCCAACTACTTCTACTCCATTAGTGAATTTCTAAATTGTACCAAAACATGTTCCACATCCACGAGGATCCCCTCAACATGGATCTACGGAACAAATAAATAATCTAATCTAATCTAGTTCCATTTATTTGTATTTGTAAAACATCTGGTAATCAATGTCTTCCTACCACCATGTATTCAGTTTTTGATTAATTTATTTTCAGGCTGCAGTTTCTAGCGTTTGCATAGTGTTCTTAAGATCACCTTGGGACATGGAAATTATTGCAATATAATCAGAATACACTAAGTGGGTTATATTTGTTTCACACACTAAACGACCTGTGTGATTTTTATTGTTGATCTCTCTCATGACCTTGTCAAGGGATATATTGAGTAAACTAAGTGATAGTCCATCACCTTGTCTTAGGCAAGTTTTAGCCGAGAACCATTTAGTTATTGTATTTCCTATCTTAATTTTTACTTCTGTTTCATTGATACATAGTGCTATTAGTGCACCAAGTTTTTTCAGAAATCCAAACTCGACCAACAGATGCAGTAAACTTTCTCTGTGGATTTAGTCATAGGCTTTTTGAAAGTTAATAAACATCAAGTGTAATACTTGGTCAAACTCATGACTTTTTCACATATCTGCCTTAGAAAAATATATTATCAGTTGATTTTCCTGATAGAAAGCTGCCTTAGTGTTCTCCTATAGCTTCATTGGCTAAGGGTTTGATTCTTGCTAGGAGACAGTTTGAAAAAACTTTGTAAACCACAGCTTGTAAAGCTATTTCTTTGTAATTATCGCATAAAAGCTAATGTTTTCTTTATGGATTTGACATACTAAAGCCACTTTACAATCACTCAGGATCTCTTGCTTATTCCAAATAATTTCTGCCAGTTGATGTACCTTTTGTACAAGGCCATCTCATCCATCTTTAAGTAGTTCCACTGATATGCCAGCCTCTTCCACATTTTTTTTCCATTTTGCAAATGTTTAATGTGCTTCTTTGTCTCATTAATGTGCTTCTTTATCTCATTAATGGAGGGATTGGGGTATTCTGGATCTGCTGTAGTATGTTCTACCTGTTCAAAACGTTCATTCGCTACATCTCCAACATTCACTAAAGTATTCTTCTCATCTATTTGCAATTTCTTGTTCCCCAGTTAATATCTTTCCATTTTTTGTCTTTTACACAGTGTTGTTGACTTCTAAGTCTATCCTTAAGGAACTTAATCTTTCTGCATAATCCTTTGCTTCTATTCCCATGAAAATTTGCTTGCCCTTCTTCCATTAGATCTTTAATGTATTTTCATTAGCATAAAAGTTGCCTGGGCCCTCCTTCTTGCTGCATCAAACATAGTCTTGCCTTCGTCATATCTTCCACCTTGAATCCACTACTCTTTTGCTCTTTGTCTTTCTTTCAGTGCTACTTCACATTCCTCATTGAGCCATATTTCCTTTCTTCTCATTCTTTTAGGAATAACTGTTTGTGCATTTTGTGTTTTTGTTTGCTTCAAACTGTTCCACAAGGACCCCACATCATCTCTGTCTCTTGTATTTGACTCTTCATTTAGTGCTGCAAATCAATTAGAGAAATATTATAGGTACTTTGTACAGCATCCTCATTAATTTTATCACAGTCGAATGTGGTAGGGTCCCGTCCCCCCTCCCTTCCTTCAATTTCCTATCTGTGGTTTCCATTCAGTTCTTACCACTGATTTGACTAGGAAATGATCTGAGCCACATTCCACTCCTCTTTTGGTACTTACATTGCTTTTATTTATTTTTGTTTTTGTTTCATGTCAATTTCCTCATGATCTGGTTTACCATCTAGTGATATCCATGTCCCGTTATGGTTTTCTTTTTCTTTACTTTTTTCTTCTTCTTCTTTTTTTTTTTTTTTTTTTTCAAAATCTGTACTGCTCATACATTCCTTTAGATGTACAGAAATTTATAAATCAAACACCATTGTCATTGGTGACATCATGTAGGCTGTGTCTACAATTGTGCTTATAATTTGTTATTTATCTCATTTTACATTTATATCTCCTAAAATTATTTTACAGAAGCCATCCTGAACATTAACTAATGCTGTGTCTATTTCTTCATGAAATGATAATGGAAAGTCCAGGTTGGAATTAATAATATAGTAAGGACGGACACACACACACACACACACACACACACACACACACACACACACACACACACACACACACACACACACACACACACGCACACGCGCACATACGTAAACACACACGCACGCATGAAAATAGAGCACTCACGCAATCACACAACATAGTCATACAATTCTTTGGTGAGCCCACCCTTGAACAAAGTACATAACATTGTCCATGTGAGAAACATGGAGATGTCAAATTCACTCCACGGTGTTTAATACATTGTCCTGTCATTTATTAATCATAATAGAAAATGTGAGTCTCACTAGAAACTGCAGTATCTTGAAGTTAAAAGTTAGATCTGTTGCAAATAATGGGAACTTCTTGGATGTACAATGATTCCATTCCCTTTCTTTCCTTGCAGCTCTATAAAAGTCTATTGCTTTTGCCTGCAGCTGTGTGCACTTCACAGTACGAAGTTGTCAAGAGCACTGTCAGCTTTCAGGAATGTCCTGCAGCTGACTGGAATATAGGAGTGTCTTACTAGCAAATAAATATATTAAAATGTGGTGCATGATGCAACAGGATTTTACCCATCGCAGTATATATGATCTCGTATTTATTGAATTATTTCTTATACATCTGAATAATTTTGAAGGTATATATTCATTTTTATAATTGCTGTATGTCTGTAAAATTTCTTACAAATTCAGTTAGTAGTTAAGAAGTAATAGTTTAAAAGTGGTTTAGAATGTGGGGTTTTTCATGAATGTTACTGCTTATGTCCTCATATCTCATGAACTACATGTTGTAAAAGAGATACAATTTCGAAGGTGTACTCAGCTATATGTGTGTATATGGTCTAAAATTTCATGTGAGTACAGTTTGTGGTGTAGAAATAATAAATTGTAACATTATATCGAATGTGGTACTTTTACTCCATGAACACCGAAAAGTAGTAAGAGGAAACTTTTTCCCTCTAATCAATTTGATATGGTTGTCAGCAAGAAAAAGTATAATGAAAGTTTGAAATCATGTTTAAAGTTTTTTGCAAGTTGCTAAGTACTCTAACTTTCATATAGTGTCTGAATAAAGTCTTGTCACTTAATGCGGCAGTTTTTTTATTACTCCTATTGTTTATGATATTACATCTCCCGAACCATGTGCTGTATTTGGTTCTTAACCCTAAAGCAATTGCAACCCACAGTAAAAAATGGGTGCAAAAATTTGTTTGAAATCAGTCCTGTGGTTTAATAGGAAATGTGCAGCATTGTCATTTGATGTAGCAGTTTTTCACACATCTGAATGTTTATTGTGTCAAATCTTGTGAACTACGTGTTGTACATTATCCTTACACATACGGCAACAGTCCTCATGGATTGAACCTTACCTGTGCTAAATATCAAAGACTGGAACAAAATTGTAGATTTGTATGCAATCCGCACACACAAACCCACAGCCACACTATATATAATGATGTGTGTAAATATTTCTTACAGCTTTTATTAGAAAAATCATTTGACTATTAGAAAAGGATGAAATGGCTCTCCCTCTCTTTTTAAATGCTCATAGTGGGAGCGCTAGTGGGTTACTGAATGTTTTGAATTGACATGGACATATAGACATTTAACTGTGGGAAAGACAAATGCCAGACAGATTCATTGGGAGAATTCTCGGGAAGTGTATACCTTCAACAAAAGGAGAAGCGTATAAAACACTTATTCAAGCAATACGTCAATATTGCTGGTCAAAGTGGGATCATTATCACATACCACTGCTGAAGGAGATGGAGAAGGTCCAGTGTAGAACATAACACATCATTAAAGATTCATTTAGAAAGTGTGAAAGGGTCATAGGAGACAGGCTTTCAGCATCATGGTACGGGCTACTGTCAAAGTTCCAAGACCATATATTTCTAAAAGACTAGACCAATAATTTCTTCCTCATGTGTGTATATCATCATCATCATCATCATCATCATCATCAGAGACTGATTATGCCTTTCAGCGTTCAGTCTGGAGCATAGTACCTCTAATAAAATTCCTCCATCATCCCCTATTTAATGCTAACATTGATGCCTCGTCCGATGTTATGCCTTTTACTTCAAAATCATTCCGCACCGAATCTAAGTAGTTTCTTCTTGGTCTACCTCGACTCCTCTTACCCTCCACTGATGAGCTCATGAGTCTCTTAGGTAACCTTGCTTCTCCCATGCGTGTAACATGACCCCACCATCTAAGTCTCTTTGCTCTAACTGCTTCATCTATGGTGTTCATACCCAGTTTTTCCTCGAGTTCCTCATTATGGACACCCTCCTGCCATTGTTCCCATCTATTAGTGCCTGCAATCATTCTTGTTACTTTCATATCTGTAACCTCTACCTTATGAATAAGGTAACCTGTATCCACCCAACTTTCACTCCCATACAACAAGGTTGGTCGAAAGATAGAACGATGCACCGCTAACTTAGTCTTGGTACTTACTTCCTTCTTGCAGAAGAGAGTAGATCTTAACTGAGCACTCACTGCATTAGCTTTGCTGCACCTCAATTCCAGTTCTTTCACTATGTTGCCATCCTGTGAGAAAATACATCCCAGGTACTTGAAACTATCTACCTGTTCTAACTTTGTTCCTCCTATTTGGCACTCAATCTGTTTAAATCTCTTTCCCACTGACATTACTTTCGTTTTGGAGATGCTGATCTTCATATCATAATCCTTGCACCTCTGATCGAGCTCTGAAATATTAGTTTACAACCTTTCAATTGAATCGGCCATTACAACTAAGTCATCCGCATATGCAAGACTGCTTATTTTGTTTTTACCTATTTTAATCTCGCCCTGCCAGTCTACTGTTTTCAACATATGATCCATGGATAGTATGAACAATAGTGGTGACAGGTTACAGCCTTGTCTTCCCCCTGAAACTACCCTGAACCATGAGCTTAATTTGCCATCTACTCTGACTGCTACCTGAAAGTCTACGTAAAGCCCTTTAATTGCCTGCAGAAGCTTGCCTACTATACCATAACCTTGTAGAACTGACAGTAGCTTCCTCCTAGGAACACGGTCATAAGCCTTTTCTAGATCTATGAAACATAGATATAATTCCCTATTCCACTCATAGCACTTTTCCATTACCTGTTGTAAGCTAAAGATCTGGTCCTGACAGCCTCTAAGAGGCTTATACCCACATTGATTTTCATCTAACTTGTCCTCAATTAATACTCGCACACTCCTTTCAACAATTCCTGAGAATATTTTGCCTGAAACGCTAATTAAAGAGATACCTCGACATTTGTTACAATCTTTTTTGTTTCCATGTTTGAAAATTGGCGTGATTACCGGTTTCGTCCAGTCAGACGGAACCTGTCCCGATTCCCACACCTTAATTATCCTGTGTAACCATTTGAGACCTGATATTCCACTGTATTTGACGAGTTCCGGCTTAATTTCATCCACCCCAGCCGCTTTATTGCACTGTAATCTACTGACCATATTCTCCACTTCCTCAAATAAGATCCTGTTTCCATCGCCATTCCTATCCCTGCAAATCTGACACATCATTGAACGTTTCACCTACATTGAGCAATTCTTCAAAATAGTCCCTCCATCTGCTCAAGGCATCCACAGGATTGACTAGCAGTTTTCCTGACCTGTCCAAAACACTTGTTAATTCCTTCTTCCCTCCCTTTCGAAGATTGCTAATTACACTCCCACATGGTTTTCCCGCGGCTTGACCCAGAGTTTCTAGCCTATTTCGAAAGTCTTCCCAAGATTTCTGCTTGGAGTCTGCAATTATCCATTTGGCTTTGTTTCTTTCTTCAACATAACTTTCTCTGTCTGCCTGATTTCTAGTATGGAGTCATTTTTGAAATGCTTTCTTTTTCTTTTTACAGGCTGCCTTGACTGTCATTCCACCAGGCTGTCTGCTTCTTTCTACCTTTACACACTACTGTTCCAAGACATTCTCTGGCTGTTTCCAGTAATGTGTCCCTGTATCTTGACCATTCCTCTTCCAGTGACTGTAAATCATTACATTCAATTAACTGGTACCTTTCCGAGATCATTGCTATGTATTTCTGCCTAATTTCCTTGTCTTGAAGCCTCTCCAATCTTATCCTTCTACACATGGACTTGACTTTCTGCTCTTTTGGCCTCACAAAACCAATTTCACTGCACATTAAATAATGATCAGTATCATCAAAGAACCCCCTAAAAACACATGTGTGTCCTTGACTGTCTTCCTGAATTCCTGGTCTGTTGTTAAATTGTCGCGTTGAAATGGATACAGGCTTGACTTCGAAGGGAACTAAACACAGCACACACTGAAAGCACGTTTATTACGAACTCAACATACACGCAGCACTGACTGCCTCTCAGGCAGAGTGCTCTGCTATTTATACACAGACAGAATTTACCAGAAATTAGAAGAACAGTTAACATAAGAAACAAGTAGAATTTACAAGTGAACATAAGAAAGACGTAAAACCTTCTGGAATTGTTAATTACAAAGAAATAATTATTTTTTGTCGGTGGGCGGGATTGAACCGGCGACCTTCTGCACCGCAGTCGGTGACGCTATCCCCTGCGCCACGCTGGCAGTAGATGTTCGTCGTCTCTCGCGGCTTTGCTCCCTCTCCTGTAGAAACAACGACACGCTGTTATGATCCCTGTGGAGCCAGCTGTAATGTCCTGGATCTTGACCATGTCATGGGTCCTCTGTATGACAGTTCAATAGAATCCTTCCCTTCTCCGCGATTATCGACGACAGACGTTCCTGTCGTGGCTTCATCAGGAAGCCTTAGAGTCCTTGAAGAAGAAGCCATTGTCGTCTACCTGCTCTTCAGGATCATAGTAAGGCTTCATGCGTAGGATGTGAACAATGTCTCCTCATTTTTTGACGTTTCAAGGATGGCTCATAATCCTCAACTTCGTATGTGACGTCTGACAGGCGGCGTATGACACGATACGGACCAAAGTATCGCTTCAATAACTTTTCTGACAGTCCAACCTTCCATATAGGGGTAAAAATCCATACCAGATCTCCTGAGCTGTCCACAACAGGTCGGTGCTTGTCGTTATACCGCTGGCGGTCCTTCTCCTGGGCGTCCAGTGTCCGTATGAGAGCCAGCTGTCTTGTTTCTTCGACCCTGGTGATGAGCTGTTTAACATAGTCATCCTGAGTGTCGTCCGGTTGGAACGGAAACAGCGTATCCATTGTCTTCTCAGCTTCACGGCCATGGAGCAGGAAAAACGGAGTGAAGCCTGTAGTGTCTTGTCTTGCGGTATTGTAAGCAAATGTCACGACTGGCGGAATTGTATCCCAATTCTTCTGCTCAACATTGACAGCATGTCGGCTAACGTCTTGTTAAAACGTTCCGTAAGACCATTTGTCTGAGGATGGTATGCAGTTGTAATTCTGTGGACAATGTTGCACCGTGACATTACCTCTGATACCAATTTTGACTGGAATACTTTTCTACGATCAGATATCGTGACACGTGGTGCTCCATGCTTTAAAATAATGTCTTCTAGTGCTGGATCTTCAGCTGTAACATCATCTAATTCAGTGAGGACTGAAATTTCATTAATGCTGTTGTGTTCCACTAATGGATTCCTCGAAAGGCAGTCGGCATCCTTGTGTTTGCGCCCGTTCTTTAATACCACTGTGACATTGTACTCTGAGTCTTAATGCCCATCTTGCTAGTCGACCTGACGGATCCTTCAAGCTAGTCAGCCAACACAAAGAATGGTGGTCTGTCACGACGGTGAATGGTTTGCCGAATAAATACGGCCGGAACTTGTTGATAGCCCAGATAACCGCGAGACATTCTTTTTCAGTTGTAGATTAGTTTATCTCGGACTTTGAGAGTACTCTTGACGCATAGGCTATCACTTTTTCAACACCTTCCTGAACTTGTACAAGCACTGCACCAATCCCATAACCACTGGCGTCTGTGTGAAGTTCCGTTTCTGCATTCTCATCGTACAAGGCTAGCACTGGTGCGGAGGTTAGAGCCTCCTTAAGTGCCCGGAAAGCTCTTTCTTTTGTTTCATCCCAGTAAAATTTGGCGTCTCCCTGCAGAAGTTCTTATAATGGACGTGCCATGTTACAAAACGTTATGAAACGTCGGTAGTATACGCACAGCCCGAGGAAACTTCTCACATCACAAATGTGCTGAGGAGTTGGAAATTCTGTGACTGCCCTTACTTTATCTGGATCAGGACGGACACCATCTCCGTTGACTAGATGCCCCAGGATTTTTATCTCTTTGGCGACGAAGAGGCACTTCTTTGGATTGAGGCGGAGACCTGCAGCCTGAACACACTTCAACACAGTTGACAGGCGACTCAGATGTTCTTCAAATGTTTTCGAGAAAACGACAATGTCATCTAAATAGCAGAGACACGTCGTCCACTTAAGGTGTCGAAGCAAGTTGTCCATCATGCGTTCGAATGTGGCTGGAGCATTACATAATCCAAATGGCATTACTTTAAATTCATAGAGGCCGTCAGGTGTAATAAAAGCCGTCTTCTCCCTGTCAGCTTCGTCAACCTCGATTTGCCAGTAACCTGTCTGCATGTCCATAGTTGAGAAGTATGTAGCTCCTTTCAAGCAGTCTAAGGTGTCGTAAATACGCAGCAATGGGTAGACATCTTTCTTTGTGATTCTGTTCAGCCGCTGATAGTCGACACAGAATCACCACGTGCCATCCTCCTCCTTTACAAGGACCACCGGAGACGACCAAGGACTCTCCGAAGGTTGAATAATGTCATCTCGCAACATCATCTCCACTTCCTCTCAAATTATCCGTCTTTCAGCTGGCGACACACTATACGAACGCTGGCTAATTGGCGGATGATCCCCAGTATTGATACGGTGCTTTATCGTGGGCCGTTTCGTCTGATGTTTCCCCTGCTGAGGTGTGAATGCACCAGAAAATTGGTGTTGTATACCTAACACCCGCTGGCGTTGTTCCTTGGTCAGTCCAGGCCCTATTGTCAGTTCCATGTTTGCTTCCTCCAGCGTGTTGTCTGTACTAACAGCAAGGCATTGGTCTTCATTGATGAAGTTGAGCTCACCGTCCTGGATTGGTTCAGCTGTCCCGATACACATTCCCTTGGGGATAAGTTGTGACTGCTCGAGATAATTTGTGATCCAAATCTCTCCTTGACCACCAGTAATGCTTATGATAGCCGCTGGTATGTAAATTTCTTTTGTGAGCCTCAAACTTTTTACTATCAACAAGAACTTCACAGTTTAACCAGTCATCTGTGTTTGTGACTGCAACTCTTCTCATTGTCAACGGCAGTATCGTCACATTGTCAACGACGAATAACTTCCCATAAAATTCTGTATTACGTGTATCCGGCGGAAAAACTACTTCAATTGGCAGCTCAGATCGTCCACAGTCAATGATAGCTTGGAATGCCTGAAGGAAGTCCTATCCGAGGATGACATTGTGACTATATTCTGTTAACACGACAAATTCAAACGGCTGCGTCCTGTTGTTGATGGTGATTCTTGCGACACAAGTTCCTGCTGAATGGACGTACTTTCCATTCGCGACCTTCAGCACAGTTGCCCCCGTATCACAGAACATTGTCTTCTTTAGTGTGCGGCGGTAATTATCTGATAATACAGAAAAAGTGGCTCCTGAATCAACAAGTGCCCGGACAGGTTGGCCGTTGATTATGAGGTCGATGAGATTTCCCGACATCTTAGTGACTGTCGTCCATGGAGGATTTTCATCTGCGGTGGCCTCACCTCCGTAAATGGTCGCCTCGCTTAGCTT
Source organism: Locusta migratoria (assembly GCA_026315105.1). Taxonomy (NCBI): domain Eukaryota; kingdom Metazoa; phylum Arthropoda; class Insecta; order Orthoptera; family Acrididae; genus Locusta; species Locusta migratoria. The sequence continues at coordinate 367,327,731 of CM048745.1, read as the reverse complement.
AGCTTTCCTGGGCGCGGCGGCTAGGGAAGCGGCTGGTACATCTGTACGGCGACGGTGAACGACTGCGGTGCATCGGGGAGCGACCTTGTCTAGGGTACGGCGATGGGCATCTTCACATAGGTCGACTGAACTCATCAGCAGGTGACTGCCTGGGATAGAACTGCTCCGACGGCTGACGTCTTGCGGCAAAATAATCATCAAATACTCGCCTCCTCTCTCTGCAGTAGCGTACGACATGTCCAGGACGTCCACAGTGGAAACACAGTAGTGTGATGTCTTCTGTCCTCCTTCTGCGGGGCGTCATAGTTACCGGGGGAGTTGGCTGTGGTCGCGTCGGTCAGTTTATGGGTTGCCGTTTGGCGGCTGCAGCGTAAGTCATAGCAGGGTGACGCCATTCTTCACGTCGGGTGCAATTGACGGGGCAGACAGGGGCTAATGTTTGAAATACCTCGTCCTCAGCGGCGTCGGCTACCTCGTGACTTACAGGGCTCACATCCATGGCCATAATCTGACGCTCGCTCGGTCTAATAGTTTCGACTGCCATGCACTGTTCTAATTCTTCTCTCACGATTTGTCGTATGAGAGAAGCGAAGTCATGCTGGTCTTCCACAACGGCCATAGGGACTACATTTGGGAGTCTGTCATACTTCTTGCGTCCAACCCACCTTTGTTGCATCTCTTCAATATGCTGGCACCACTAGATGAACTCTTCTGTCGTAGCAACGTCTTTTATCAGAAGAGCTTGGTACATATCTTCTGCAATTCCCTTCATCAGGTGGGTGATTTTGTCCGCCTCAGTCATGTTCAGATTGACTATGTTACACAGGGCCAAAACATTCTGTAAGTATGACTGTGTCGGCTCACCATGTCGTTGGGCCCGGTTCTTCAGTTGTTCTTCCACTGAGTGGATTTGTCGCTGGCGGTCTCAAAATGTCTTCCTAAGTTCCTCCTAGAACATCTCCCAGTCATTCAACTTGTCTTCGTTGTTTTCGTACCATTGCTGGGCTGTTCCGTCCAGGTAGAAATAAACGTTGGCCAAGCACATCGTATGATCCCACCTGTTGTACTTGGCGACTCGGTCGAACCCTTTTAGCCTTTTGTTGGGATCCTGTCCAGCATCTCCAGAGAACACCGACGGGTGTCTGATGTGCAGCTGGCTTATTGCTGGTTTCGTCTCCATCGCTCTTTTGATAATACAGACTTTTGGAAGGATGTACTTGGTGTATCCCTTGTATTCCGGTTCCAGTCTGTGTAAGCGACGGCTTTTACGTTGCCTAATCGGAGCCACCAAACAATGTCGCGTTGAAATGGAAACAGGCTTGACTTCGAAGGCAAGTAAACACAGCACTTATACTGAAAGCACGTTTATTACGAACTCAACATACACGCAGCACTGACTGCCTTTCAGGCAGAGTGCTCTGCTATTTTACACAGACAGAATTTACCGGAAATTTGAAGAACAGAATTTACAAGTGAACATAAGAAAGATGTAGAACCTTCTGGAATTGTTAATAACAAAGAAATAATAATTTTTTTTTTTTTTTTTTTTTTGCCGGTTGCGGGATTGAACCGGCGACCTTCCGCACTGCAGTCGGTGACGCTATCCCCTGCGCCACGCCGGCAGTCGATGTTCGTCATCTCTCGCGGCAATATAGTCAATGACAGATCTGGTTCCCCTTCCTTCCCGAGTATAGCGGTGAATATCCTTATGCTTAAAGAAGGAGTTTGTGATAACTAAGCCCATACTGGAACAGAAATCCAAGAGCTGTTTTCCGATCCTTTGGCCTCCATATCCTCTCCAAACTTACCCATAACCTTTTTGTAACCTGCTGTTCGATTTCCTATCCTGGCGTTGAAATCGCCCATGAGTAAATCACTATCCTTATCCTTCACTCTAACAACAACATCACTAAGTGCGTTATAAAATCTGTCGATCTCATCTTGATCTGTCCCTTCACAGGGTGAATATACTGCCACAATCCTAATTTTCTTGCTGGTGATGGCCAAATCTATCCACATCAGTCGTTCATTTATGTACCTTATTGCAATTATGCTGGGTTTGATTATTTTCCTGATGTAAAACCATACACCCACTGTGCTCTTCCTGACAGGTAGACCTTGTATTTTCTCCGACTTCGTCCTCTTTCTCTCCGCTTACTCTAACGTCACTAACAGCTAAGACATCTAACCCCATCTTACTTTAAGCCTCCGCCAGCTCTACCTTCTTCCCAGTGTAATTTCCGTTGATATTAAGAGCTCCCTATCTCATTCCAGATCGTTTTCCAAGTCGTAACGGAGGAGTCCCTGGTCTGTCAATTAGAGGTGGGACTCCATAACCTCCAAGCGTCCGAGGCATTTTGCTCTGATTGTTGCCAGCATGATATTGAAGTACCTTGGAAGCAGGTCGCTAGCCTTACTTGCCCAGGGCCCCACTGGCTTTTACCCCTAATGGTTGAGGGACTAACCGATGGATTTGGTAGTCTTTGCCGTCTGAGCACAAAGGTGGCCACGACTCAGAATATGTCCGAGATGCTTAGGGCCCACAACTGCTAAGGTCATTAGTGCCCAGATAAGAACAGAGATTCGCTAGATCTCGTAAAAATTGATAACAACCAGATATAGTATCAAAAGAAGGCTAAAAACGAAAGAAAAACATTTAAAAGGGTTAAATATCTTTTGATAGACTGACTATGTTGATAAAACACAAAACTCCAGCTGCTTGTGTGTCATCAGCTAAAAGTTCCTCCAGAGTAGACCGAAATTGAAGAGCTACACGAAGATGATTAAAATTGGAACAAGACAGTAAAACATGTCACACCGTCAGCAATTCACCGCAGGAGCACAGCGGTGCAGGGTCAGCGGTTAGCAAATGACGGTGGCTGAAACGGCAGAGACCGATCCGCAACCGGGCCAGGATGACCACCTCTCACCGAGAGGGGCGTGAGGAGGTCCTCCAAGCGGTCAGGATCGGTTTTACAGTTCTCAATTTATTGTCCGTGAGTGAAAACCACGCACTGTGCCAGGACGACACAATAATCTGGCGAAGAGCCCGTTGAACTTCGTCCGATGTGACGCAAAAAGTAGCCATGCAAGGCAAAAGAGCTGCTGCCTTGGCTGCTATGTCGGCGGTCTCATTCCCGGGCACACCCATGTGGCCAGGGACCCACAGAAAAGAAACTGACAGCTGTCACCTGCTACCAACTGGAGGGAGCGTTGGATCCGATACACGATAGGATGGGTCGAGAGACGGTCCTTAAGACTCTGTAGGGCACTAAGGGAGTCCGAACAGATGGCATAAAAAGGATGGCAGCGGTGGCAGGTATATAAAACAGCCTGGTGGAGGGCAAAAAGCTCAGCTGTGAAATTCGAACACCGGTCAGGGAGCTTGTATTGGAAACGGTTGTCCTCGACGACGAAGGCAGATCCGACACCGTCAGTGCTCTTGGAACCATCAGTGTAGACAAATATGGCATTATCAAACCGTGAACGGAGTTCAACAAGCCTCGAGCGGTATACCAAATCCGGGGTCCTCTCCTTGGGCAGCGAACTAAGTTCAAGGTGAGTGTGAACCTGGGCCTGATGCCACGGTGGCAGTGGGCTCTCGCTCAACCTAAAGGCTGAAGGAAGGGTAAAATCGAGCTGCTGAAGCAGGCAGCGAAACCGAACTCCAGGTGGAAGCAAGGCTATTGCAGACAACTGATATTGGCGATCGAGTGAGTCGTCAAAAAATAATCTGTAAGATGGATGGTGGGGCATCGACCGCAAGCGGCATGCGTATCAACACAAGAGTGCGTCACACCGAGTGGTCACGGGTAATACAGCAGCTTCGGCATAAAGGCTTTCAACAGGGCTGGTATAAAATGTATCGGTCACCAGGCGCAATCCCCGATGGTGAATAGAGTTGAGAAAGCGGAGAATTGACGGCCGCGCAGAAGAGTATGCAAGGCTTCCGTAGTCGAGCTTTGAGTGAACAATGGCCTGGTAAAGGTGAAGCAGGGCGGTACGATCCGCTCCCCATGATGTAACACTGAGGACATGGAGAACATTAAGGGATCGGGCACAATGGGCAGCCAGGTAAGACACGTGTGGGGACCAGCAAAGTTTACGATCCAGCATGAGTCCCAAGAATTTTGTTGTCTCCACGAAAGGGAGAGCTACGGGGCCGAGACGTAGAGATGGTGGAAGAAATGCCTTGTATCTCCAGAAATTTACACGCGCCGTTTTCTCAGTGGAGAAGCGGAAGCCTTTCGCAATGCTCCAGGAATATAGGCGGTCAAGACAGCGTTGAAGGGCCCGTGGTTCATGAACTAGGACATGACTACAGGAACCCACACCATGAACCACAAAAATATTACTAGAATAAAATATGAGTGAATAACGTCCACATGAATGCTTACCTGAAGTCGTTTGTCCAGCATACGGGACAGGAAAAGGAGGTAATGGTAGTGGTACACCAGGTACCATCCACTACACACAGAGGGGACTTGGGGAACACAGGTACAAATTTGAATGCACTCAAACAACACACATCATTAATGATGGAGAATCTATGACAAACTCAACCAAATTTACCTTTTTAATTAAAATATAGTTAGACATTCTGTATTTATGTACAGATCAATACTCATTTATTATCTTCTCAGTACATATAAAAAAGTGTCATCTGTTCTATATAACATAGAATGAAGAACACTATGGCTTTCAATATTAAACGGGGATTAATTTAGTATTACACCGAAGAGGACATCAATACTGTAATGGTGTTCCAAAACTTAAACTTTTCTGTTGGTATTTACCACTGACATACTGTTTACAATATATTATCTGTAAATAAAATCATTAACTTAAGACACAAAATTACTGTCATTCACATTATACAAAAACATAGTCACTGATAAAATACAAATAAAACTTACTGTATGATCAAAACATACAGGGGTTAAAGTCTTTTACAAAATTGGTGTACACACACACACACACACACACACACACACACACACACACACACACAAAATACATCAAACAGAGTTAAAGAGATGGGTATCCTCATCTTGTGAGATGTGGCTAGAGTACTGTGAAAAACAAGACATTTGAAAGTAACAGCCATGGCCAATTACCAAATTCTAGGAGAAATAGTCTTTTACAGAATTATTATCACAAACTCCTGTTATACTGCCTGTACAAATTAGCTTATCAGTCTGGGAATGTTAAATGAAACCCTGAAGCAATTACTACTTCTTCCACTTTTTCTCACATAAAAGAAAATGCACACTCAAAATCTCATCTGGTAAGGTCCAGTATAGGTTCCCTTCAGTTTTCCTCTCATACGACGTCCTCTTGTAGCTGTGCGAGGAAAAACTGCTCCACGAACACCTTCTCCACGCATCATCATTGATGCACGCCCTGTAACAAAAATACCACACAATAATAATAAGAGATACATAATATCATTTTTCTGCCGGATAAAAATGAAACAACATAGTTTTAGCACGACATGTACTGTGCCACAAGGACTTTGTTTGGTTTTTTTAAATTTATTTTATTTTAGTTTTATTTATTTATTGCAAGATGAAGTATTTATCCACCTTTGTATAATTTTGAAGACGTGTCTCGTGCAGGCGAGGGTATTTATTATTCAAAGCAGGAGAACCCATTTAATTTGCATATCCCACAACAGCTATCTTTTGATATAATTTCTTAGCCTCGATCATTCCAGCTTGAGAATAACAATGACATTTTGAAGTACATTAACAAAATAAAAAGGAAACCAAATTAATTTTAATCCTGTTAAAGGTGTCAGGGCACAAACTATGAATGGGAAGGAAAAGAGCATAATTTTGTTTGGCATAGATTGTCTTCAGCAATTTCATAAAAATCCGTAACACAAATCTGGATGAGTGGATGTTAGTCTGAACACCACTCCTGCAAAATGCAAAACTAGTACCTTAGCACAACATAAGGAACAAATATGTACACAGAAATATCCTAGCATACAGCAAGTGTTTTAAAACAGAGTGATGTCACTACTCTTGGACCAGACTTAATAAGAGATACAAATGGAAACAGGTGAAACGTGAATTAATAATAAGACAATGAAACAACAAGGAGATTATCTTAACAGAAAGGTTGATGAGGGTGGGTGGAAGGTGACAACGCAAAATTGTCAGTGTTGAAGTAGATGCATAAAACTGAAGACCGTGAAGTGTGCAAAAGCCTATTATAGGCTTTTTTGTAGGATTAGGTGTCAAATGGCTATCATTGCTCGCGACGGTGGTGATAAAAAACAATATTGACCTATTTATTCAAAGTTCCACATTTCATAATACTATCACAAGCAGAGCTGGAGCATTATTCACCTTTTTAACAATTTTACCAAATGTGTCATTAGGAAACCATTCTTCATGAACATTACCACAAAAATTACCGATTTTAATTACACAAAGAAACTGCAAAGTGAAAACGTGAAAAAGGAATTTGCCTCTAACCATCGGTTACAAATCTTGAGCCAATACAATTAGTGTTTAGTTCTGTATGCAACTATACTGTATATTCCAGTAAAAAAATTTGTCTTAAATTGTGTGAACTGAATTGTGACTAACTTTTATTTCCACTAACAGTAGCTATTGTTTAAGTTCATATCATCTGCTCAAATCTTCCCTTTAGCTAAATAAGTGTTATCTTGTATCATGTAGCATTTAAAAATTGGCGTCAGCTTCATATTTTAGCACATTAACAACTTATTTTTGAATTTGGATTTATTTTTTTGCATTATGTTTTAACAGCTTTTAATTATTATCATGAAATCCAAACCAAGAGAAGCTGAAGTCTATGGCAAGAGAAGAAAATACTCACAACTTGTATTTCTTTTGCACACCATAACAAAATATAACAGAACACAGCATAATGTTCAGAATGGAAGACTCTAGAATGTTAGAGAACTGCTTCAAATCACATCAGTCTGTGTGTGTGTGTGTGTGTGTGTGTGTGTGTGTGTGTGTGTGTGTGTGTGAGAGAGAGAGAGAGAGAGAGAGAGAGAGAGAGAGAGAGAGAGAGGAGAGAGAGAGAGAGAGACCAGCCAGTCAACGTAGAGATAGGAAATGGGCAAATAAAAAGCAAAAAAGCAATCAAATTAAAATAATCTTTGTTCTACTTTATTGTTAGTGATGTCTGAATAAAACAGTCTTAGGAAAAAATAACATAGTTAACAAATTTAAAAGAGGGTTATTTATTCTACATAATACAAATGCATAGTACAAGTCTAATCAAGACCAACTGCTACAAAGAGAGAAGACAGATTTTTATTTAAAATCTGCGTAGTTGTGCATTTAATTAGATACATAAAGTTCAATAAAAACACTTTCACATGCACACAACTACCACTAAACAGAGATACCTTTTCAATTACAAAGTGAACATAGTTACAGCTACAATTTTATGGAATTAATAAAAATGTATCAGTCACACCATTTTCACCACTTTATTTTTGCAATTAAAACTTTTCAACACTTTTTTCCAGTCCAAATACATTTAAATAGACTCTAATGAAAACTTTCATTTAGATTTTCAAAAATCTCATAGATTAGGTAACTTATGAAAGTAGTTAAAAAAAAAAGGAAAAAATTGAAAAGACAAAAAAGAATGCTTTTCACGGTTTTTTCTTCTAAAACAACTTGCCACTGCCAAGAAATGCAACAATAACTTGTAATGTGTGGGCTGATACATACACAAAAGAAATAGTCTTTTGCTAAAATTTCCACCATTCATAAAACTTTTCAACATTTTCCCCTTGGGACAATACAGTAAAATTAATTATCACTTGTGGCAGGGGAGGATGTGGGAGAAAGTGTGTGTAATCATTTTGCATCTCAACTGAACTGGAACACTGTTTCACATGAAGTGACCTAGTCTCAATTACTAAAATTAGTCAATAAATAAATGATAACTGATACAGTATCATTATATGCCACGACTCTATGATAGAACTATGTAACATTATCTTCACCTCTTGGCGAAGTATGCTGCATGCTGGATCCTGGCTCACTCCAAACAATAGGTGTATGCCTTGCACTGGAGCCTGCTACACCTCGAGATCTGCCCCTGACCGTACTGCGGAACTGCCTCGTGACACGTCGAGTGGCCTCCTGGCTGCCACTCTCACTGGTAGTGCTGCTACTGCCAGATGGCTGCTCCGAAGCTTCAGCTTCTCGCCCCTCCTCTGCCGTTGTACGTCCAGATTCAGTAGCTGCACTGTCTCCAGAGCTGACACCTGTCGACAGGAGTATAACACCTTATTTTGTTAAACTGGATTACACAGAAAATATGATGAAATAATAAATGAATGCCATTAAGTCTTTCAAGTCACTGTGCAGTTCAATGTGATGCTTCCTGGGAAAGGGCAGGTAAAATCTACTTGGCATATTAATGACATGACGCAATCAAATAGCTTATAAATATAATAATGGAAACTCAGCCGTGAAATGGGCGACATCACACACGAATACCATCTAGTAATCGAGTTGTAAACTAACACAGGGCATGAACAGCCACTTAACATTGTAACACACAGAAGACTTACTTGATAGAAAATAGTTGGAAGATGGAGTATATGTGCTAGACACTTGTAATAACTATAGACAGCAAAGCACTCCAAAATCATTCTTCAGATTTCCAGAAAATAAAGCGTTGCAAGTGTGACAGCTTAAGAAGGCAACCATTAGTGCTGTTACACTCTGATTTACCTTGTTTGTTTTTTATAATTTATCTATAGAAACAGATGTTAGGTTATTCTTATTCGAAGAGCTGACTTGGATGAAATTTTGTAAAAGAAGGGTCCCGAGAATTTGAATAAAAGCTATGTAGTATGCTCAGATCACTTTGTGGAGAAAGATTTTAGAAATAAGAATTTGTTAAGCCAAGGGTAAGTGTTATAATTTGTTCTTCATGTGTGTTTGAAAAAAGGTGGTTACTGTAGCATAACAGTGAATGTTTAATGGAAAGTTTAATTTTAATCCCTTTATTTAAAGAGTAGGTGAGGCTGCTAAAACACCAGTGCGATATGTTCACTGTTAGCTGTTTTATTAAAGCACAAGTTATATTTTATAAAACACAAAAAAGGGTAAACAGAAATAAGAAAGAAAGAGGGAAGAAGAAAAGTTGTAGCTGCAAACTATGAGGATCTTAGGGAAAGCAAAGTGCAGAGAAGAAAACCAGTGTGATGATTGCTTACAAGTGAACAAGAGGTTAAGATTATAATAGAAACTGCTGAAGAAACACAAATCCAGAAATGTAAAATTAAAAACTGAAGTAACGGAAAGCATTAAGTTGTGTTAAATACAATGAATAATACACCTAATTATGTTGCAGGAAAATTTATTAAGTTTCTGAGAACAATTAGAAACAGGAATGCTCAGGGACAACACTATTCAGAACAGAACAAAAGCTTTGCTTTAGCTCTGCTTTTTTGTGTGCCAAAGGCATATAGGTTTCACAGACACATTTTTGTTTACTCACCATTAAATCCCTGTGGAGCTGGTTAAAAAGAAGAGACATTAAGCCTGGGGTTAACAACATGGTTCTTGAGCTATTAAAAATGATCAAGTTGCAACTCAGGATGGCACTGAAATGCCTTTTCTAATGTAAGAGTGAAAGGAGGAAATAATGTAACACCCAATGTTTGTAAATTACGCAGTGCAATACAGACAGTTATGGTCAATAGTTTACTGTCTCCCTATCAAGACAGTAACTGTGAAGTAGATGCAAACAATGTGAAGATGAGGAAGCTTTTAGGTGCGACTTCTGAGTGTCCCTCCTGAGTGTTAATGGAGAACCCCCTCATTTGATTAAATCGTTGCAAAACAATCTTAAAAAATATTATTTTCATTGGGAAGGGAAAATTTGTAGTTGGTCCCACATTGAGAAATTTTATGAAAAGCATGCTGTAATTGTACCTCAACTTGCCCTTCGTTTGATAAACAAATGCATTACACTCCCTCCATTTACTCCCAAGAAGATGTGTTTAGCAGTGAGGTCGCAATACAATAAACCACAATCACAACAGGCTACAATCCGACCTTTGTCAAAGTCTGAAACGTGATGGTATGCATTTCTCCTCCTCACACGAGGCATCACAACAATGTTACACAAGTCAACTGTGTATGAGAAATTGGTTGGAAACTTTCCTCATGTCAGCATGTTGTAGGTGAAGCCACCGGCGCCAACCTCGTGTGAATGCTCTGAAAAGCTAATCATTTGCATATCACAGCATCTTCTTCCTGTCAGTTGAATTTTGCCTCTGTAGCATGTCATCTTCAGTGTGTAGCAGTTTTAATGGCAAGGAGTGTAATTTAAGCAGTTTATTTGATAGGGGGAAATGGGAAAAGAAAACAAGTGTGATGGCCAGTTTCCAGAACAGGAAAACTGGTTTAAGTGATTGAAAGAAACTTGTGCTTTTAACATTCCAGTTGATACAAATTTCAGTGTATTTTTAATTTTTCTTTATCACTTGCTAGGTGCTACCACCTGATTATATATTTTTACTTGGTCATGCTTATCAATGAAAATCGGCAGATATTGAGCCACACCAAAATGTTTGCAGTCAGTGTCAACTAATAGTATTGTGTATAGTAGCAACAAAATCCTTGTGTGAATACTGATCATTGTGTGCATTAGTACATAGTGATTGTTGATATTATTTACAAAAATCAATGAAGCAGCTTTGCCATGTAGCAACTAAATGTCCACTGCACTTTAGTGACATAGTGACCTATTAAGCAATGTTTCTTTTATAAGCTGTGAGCTGACTGCTCTCGGAGCATGAGGAAGAGGAGGTAGTACTTGACTGAAAAGGCATGCAAACATATTCGTGCACTTTTAGCGCAGAACTTTGTAAATACTTTTGCCAAGTTAAGCCGTCATAGTCAACAATGTCGTCTGTCAGCGTCCATATATGGCTTTGTCTGTCTGTCTGCTGTCTCTCCCACAGCCACTTTCTGTCTGTGTCAAACTTTCAATGTCTTCATCCCTTTCCCTCGCGATTCCTCACCGCTGTCTGTTTCTGCCACTTTCATCGTCTCTCTGCCCCAGTGTCCTGTTGCCAGTATCCTTTGTTTCTCATTTAGAGTCGGCTTTCATTTTCTTCAATCACGACTGTCTCCTTTACACACTTGTCCATGGGGACGGTTTGCTTGGGGTTTGACCTGTAGACCGGAAAACTTTAGCACGCAGGTTCTGGGGATGGGAAAAATTTGTTAAATTGTTCCGTGCTATAATATCGGAGAGCCGCAAGCTCAAGCTTTATGTATGGTCTCCATTCGTCTCAGTTTCCCACTGTTTTCTCTTTTGCTCCAATTGCTACTATCTGCATCTGTCTTAGTTTGTTGCCAACGTTCCTGACTTCCGACATATCGTTTCGCTTCCCACTGCTGTTTTCATGCATATGCCTTTCTCCTGAACTGACACTTTCTCTGATCCATCATATATGGCTCCCTCTCTGCCTGTTGCACTGTCTCTGTCCTACTCACATTCAGCCGAAAAAAAGTGTGAATATGTTCGGATGTCAAAATTTTTGGTGAGGAAGGCAGAATGAGGATTGAGGCAGCTGGTTCCACACTTTTGTGTCAGAGAACATATTCGCCTTTTCTGTGCTCCGGCAGTAATATTTTTCAGCTGGTTCCCATCTTTTTCCTGTTACATCAGAGTGTACTGCTTATATAAAATGAAATCGATTGTGAGTAAAATTTGGATAGTATAATATTAGAATGCTTCATAAAAATTTTGATGATTTGCCATGAATAGAAGTGTGTATTTGCCAATGCACGTAGTTGGATCTTTTGATACAAAAATTATCATTTTTGTAGCATATCCAAAAATGGGAAACGGATTTTCCAGATAAACACCTAAACAACATACACAGAACATTTTAGTCATTTCCCATTCCTCAAGATACGTTACCTCACAAACAGAAACATAGTTTTCGAACCTATTACTGTCACATGCTATCACTCACAAGCCAGTATATCAATAACTACATAAGATATCAATCTGCTCTAAACTTTAAATAAAATTTCGATATGCTATCTACATTTATAACGCAGCTTTATGTAACCTACAATCAACCATACGATAAGTCTACGTAATATGTTTTTACCTCTGCAAATTCTTTAAAATTTGTTGCAATAGTTCACTAAACCGGATGCTGCATATTAACTGTAAAGTAAACGAAAACAAAAATCACCCCTTCATCAACCAAAGATTTCAGTCTATATAATAATGGAAAGTCCAGGCTGGAACAAACAATATAGCGAGGACAGTCCACTACTCACCGCAAAGACGTGGCGACGAGCTGCGACAGGCACATACAAAAGACACACACATACAACACATTCAGCTATCGGCCATGGCCTTCTTCAGAAATAGAGCACTCACGCAATCACACAGGCACACAACACAGTCATACAACCTCCGACTGCCACACTTCGAATCGAAGTGTGGCAGTCGGAGGTGATGGTTGTATGACTGTGTTGTGTGCCTGTGTGATTGCGTGAGTGCTCTATTTCTGAAGAAGGCCATGGCCGATAGCTGAATGTGTTGTATGTGTGTGTCTTTTGTATGTGCCTGTCGCAGCTCGTCGCCACGTCTTTGCGGAAAGATTTCAGTCTTTAAGATTACAAAAATAAAATTTTTTCACCGAGTACCTTTTTTCAAATCACATGGTACGTTTCAGAGCTGTCTTTCAGCACAACACACACTTTTTCTAACAAAACATTGCGGTTTTTCAGTCGTATCTTGCTAACGGACTAAGACTTACGAAAACTGAAAAATGTCGTTTATAGGTAAACGTCTACAGGACGTATTGTAAATATTTGAACAATTTTTTATGGTTATTTATTTATTTGCAATTCACGGTACTAAAACAGCTAAAAATTGGGTTCTGTGATTTTGTGCAAAACTATGATAAGTTTCAACCTCTGGAACTCGGTAATGGATAACAATACCCAAAAAAAATTTAAAAACGGCCTCGAGAATATCATCATAAGAACATATGGTAAAAATTTCAAAGATTTGCAATGAATAGAACGTATCGAAGTGACCATCCCCACAATTTGTTTTGTTTTTGGTACCCAAAAATCGTGTTTGTGTCTTTCCCCCCCCCCCCCCCCCTCAGTAACCACCCATGAATGAATGGTGCTTTTGTAAGCCGCTTTAAGCCCTCCATAAGCTACACTTTATGTACAAAAGCCAACTGATTTGCTCTATTTGAATGGGCTCCAAAAAGTGTGTAACTTTGAAAATTTTGACGATGTTCTGTATGATCCTTCTAATATGTACACAAATGATCACTAGGCCAAGATCTATCCAGAACACTTTACCCCTTCACTCAGATGAATACAACCTGAGATATGGGCCCCCCCAATGAATCGCAAATTCACATGAGCCGTTTACGAACATATTAATATTGCGCACTGTGCGCGGTATGATTAACACATAATTTTGAGTATTTCTGAGAAAGGGTTTTCAAAAAGCTGCAGTTTGAAATACAATTTACTGAGTAAAGATGCCAGCAAATGTGATGGATTTAGCTTCCTTATTACTGCAAATATGGAACCATCAAAAGTTGAACCATCATTACCACATTTAGTATCTGTAAATATGATCTTTTCCAGTTGTGATGATCATCTATGGTCCTTTCAAAATTATGCTAATGAGATTCCATTGTATTACTTTGGTTCACTTGGGTGGTAGAACACCACTGTTGGAGAGGTTGAGAGGATTTTTTTAGTTTCTGTAGTTCTGATTGGTACTGAATCAGGGGGACCGAGGGACCCCCTCCTTTGTAGCCATTCAGTGGGTAAATGGATATACAGTAGTATGTGGTAAGATCAAGTGCAGGCCCATTTCTGGTAACTGCAGGTAATTGATACTTAGCAGATTTGTAAGCAGATTACTTGTCACACTAGATGTGACAACCATGACTGACTAGGCTGTATGGAAGAGACTACTATCTGTTGAGTACGTGAATGTGAGCTGTCGAAGAGGCACTAATGCTGGAAATTGGTAGATTTTATGTGCAAGGAGGCGTGTCGAAGAGATGGTAATGTCGGAAGTTGTTAGATTTGATGTGAAAGGATGTGTGTTTATGATGCAATGACTTTTAGAGCTTCCTCAAGGAATGTGAGCTGTTGGGCTGAGGAGGACCAGGTCATGGGATTAACAAAGAAAATACCAAGATCCAGATCATGAAGAAATTGTCAATGAGTCTTAACCAGGTGGAGTTTTATGTAGAATTTTACACATTACTAGGAAGAATTCCTCTAGATTGCTTAAGAATAGGCTGGCATATGATGACATCCTGAAGCCTAATGCTGTACCACTAATTTGTTTGCAGGTGATTGATTCAAAGGAGGCGGAATTTTGGGAGAGGATATAGTTGTTTTGTTGATCAGAAGGACAGTGTACATTTGGGAGGGGGGGGGGGGAGGTCAATTAGGCACAGGGAAATATGTTCATGCATAATTAGATCAAATGTACTAGGGACATTCAACAGTGGCACACTGAGTGCTGGGCGGTGAAGGAAAAATGACTAAGGAACTTCTGTGCAAGAATTTTTTTATTGTTTGCTAGTTTCACTGATCTCACAACCCACACATTATTAAGTCAAACTGTCAGAAAACTAAGTACTTCTGCTTTTTAAACCACCTAGTCTGATAAACAATTTATGGAATTCTAAAGCTGGATAATATTTTAAACCTGTACACTCAGGAAACAGTTTTACATCAATCTGCAGCTTCTACAGGAAAGAAGAAGCAAATATTATACAGAGTTATGTAGGGATCCTACGTGCTTATTTTTCACTCTGATGACGTAGGATATTAATTATCGACTGGGCTTATCAGCTATAATTGGACATGGAATGCTTTTGTATTTCTTCTTAGCTTTGCAATAACTTACCATGATCACCTTCTTCCATCACATCTGAGCCACCCCCTTGATCTTGATCTTCACTCTCTATTTGTTCCAGATCTGGTTCTTCAAGTTCTAAAAGAAAAAAAATTAGAGCATTAAATCAAATATCCCATGAAGTTTTAAATTTACAAGATTCAGACAGTCTAAATTGGTCTGTGCTCTCCAACTAGCTTCAGCAAAACAAACCACAAGAAAATATTAAATTAACTTGGGTTTTTATTTTAAATAATGGGATCTGCAAAAGTTGTCTTTTTCAAACTTTTTATTTATTTATTTATGTACTACCCGTGTTTCAAGACCTATATCTCATCATCAGGTGCATTTAATGAGTCCATAAAACTGTTACATTTAGTAACAGATTAAAATAGTTAGTCTGTTCTATATGCAACAAGCCGGGAGACACTGTAAGCAACTTGAGCGTGACATAACCATTCACAAGGCAGGGTCAAACCGCCCGAACACCTCATCAGCCCTCCAACGGCCACCAAGGGCTCGATGCTCGGGCAGTTAGACCCTGCCTTGTGAGTGGATATGTTGCGCTAAAGTTGCTTACAGTGCCTTCCGGCTTGTTGCATGTAGCAGAAACTCACTATTTTAATCAGTCCCTAAATGTAACAGTTTTACGGACCCACTAAATGCACCTAATGATGAGACATAGGTCTTGAAACTCCGATACTGCATAAATATATAAAAAGTTTAACATTGACAACTGTTGCAGATCCCATTATTTAAAATGTAGGTTGATGGCTGTGGATGCCCCGAAGGAAGAAAATTGCATTACATTGTGTGTTGTTAAAAGGAGACATATTTCTTAATATATCTAATGTAATATTACTACTACACGACATGTGCCAGCTAATATGGCTGCAGCACCACCTTTCTCACTGGAGTTTTAGGTTACATGGAAATGACTGTAGGAAATAATAATTGTATTTATGCTCTTTTAATGCAGAAAACATAATTTTTTATTATTACTATTATCATCTGCAGTTGTCAATTAGAGATAAATCTCTTACGTACTTTCATGTAGACACAACTGACAAATTGCCTACTTAAAATCACATTGGCACTAATCAAGAATCTCAAAATAAAATTCTAGTAATTCCTTTTTGTAACTGGAATTAAGATTCAGATGCGAAAAGATTCAGCTTTCAAATTATATGGCCATCACATGCAGTGTCATGAAAAGAGTCAGACCAGGTTGGTAAATCATGACTTATCTGTTAATCTTGTCTTTTATAGCACACTTGCCCTTACCTAACACTTAATACCTAGTATAGTTTATCACCACTTATTTCTCAACCTGAGAAATTTAATGACTGCCAGAACACACAAGGGTCCAACGAATGAGTCGCTAACTTCAAATTAAATCTCTTGAAAATGGAGATCAATAGATGGGAGCATCATAAAGTATTTGTATTATTGAAGCTTAAGAATTAAAAAAAGAATCGAAATAGTTAAAAATGCTGGCAACAGATGACGCTATAACTATACTATTTCATGCCTTCAGACTGAAGCAGGAAGTTGCAGTAATGTATTCCATCGAACAATGTGTTTTATCCTAAGAATTGTAACAAAAGCTGGTTTGAAGTGCTCAGCAAACAGAAAATGAGAAAGCCCACAACTGTTCCCATTCAACATACAATGCCACCATGCCATACCCATATGAACAGTTCGCCAAAAGGTTCACTTTGCGAAACATATTCTCACAATGGTTGGTAATGAAGGATTTGATGTTTGATGCATCTGGTTCACAGATGAAGCACACTTCCACCTGAATGGAATCGTGAATAAGCAAAACTGACAATTTTGGGGTTCTGAAAAATCCTCATTTTGGGAAGCAAAACCACTGTATTCTCTTAAAGTTAATGTGTGGGCTCTGGTATGCAGCAATGGCATTACTGACCTTTTTTCATGTGAGAAATGATCACTAGTGAACATTACATTGCAAGTTTGGCATAAATCACTGAAGAATCGACCAGCCATGGAGTGGTTCATGCAAGATGGTATCAGACCACATCACAATGAACAGGTGTTTTGCTTTCTTGATGAATACTTCAGCAACAGGTTCATTGCATTGTGTTATTACAATTTTAGTGGTGCAGGGATGATGGGTCTCAATAGTCACCCAGCCTGACTCTGACTGCTTTTTGTGGTGAACAATGACAGACATTGTCTACCAGGACCATGCTGCAACATTTAATCAGCAATTCAATTCCCGTTGAGACATAACAGGATGTAATGGCAAATTTTATAGTTTGTTGGCACCATCTCCATACTATGGGCAGTAGCCATTTTGGAAAGATTGTGATTTCATTATGAAGACAGTGAGCAACATTACATTTAAACTATTTCAAACTACTTCTCAACTTCAGCATTATATTTGTGGAGCTTTCACAATACAAATGCTTTTTTTACACTCTTCTGCCAATCTTCAGTTTTGAGATATTTAAGTTTCAAATCAGAGTCACCTTTGCTGGACACCTGTATTTACTCAAAAAAATAGAAATTTTAACCTTGATAAACAAACAACTTTCTAATAATATTTTATGGAACACAGTTCCAAAGAAAAATAGATATTTTATCTGTCACTTAACACTTCTATCTCCTCTGGCAACATTTGCAAACATGCAAATGATAAATAGCCCAGTGTTTCAGAATCCCCATTAAACTGTAGCAATGTTATCACAGCTAAAATAATTCTCTCTCCTGCTTTTATGAATAAAAATGAAACATTCAGCCAATTAAAGTTTTTGTTTGCACACAATTCGATTCTTTCAATTGATACATATTGTATCGAGTACCAATGCAGCACTATTTTGCAAAGTCTTCATTGTATGGCATTCTTAAAAACAAGCAAGCATTGTTAAATGCCAAATTTAGTGGTCTCTTTAGATGCAAAAAGAATAATATTCAGATAACAGACAGTGATGCAGCAACTGTTCTTTCCAAATGTTTCAAGAAGTGTGAAGTAGTAGCATTCCCGCAAGTGGAAACTTTTTAGAAAAGAGGGCTCAGCAAATTGCCTTTAAGACTGGTATGGAAAATTACGGTGGATCAAATGGTTGGCTTTATCAACCTCATGAACTCTCATTTCAGAATGTAAACATTGTTAGCAGAGCAATGAATGGCTGGAAGTAATGGCAGCAAATCAGGTATTATATTCAGACAACTGATAAGAATGGATCTTTACTATCATTTTTTTTTAACATTTTTGTGTTGTGGACAGTGATTACTTTCTTCATGAGTAACTAGAAAACCCAGCAACGGTTCACAGTAGCTTCTCCCTATGTCTATCCCTTCCTTCCCCTTCCTTTGTCCATTTCCTCCTCCCCCTACCTTCATACCACTACCTCTTGCCCCCCACACCATATCCATCTCCTCCCCCTCCTTTCTACGTCTATATCACCCCCCCTTTTTAAATACATTTCATTCCCCCATACACTGTCTCCTCCTTCCCAGCTCTCTGATCGTATTTATTGTTATTGCAATCGGGAACTTGATTGGAGATAGAAGTCAAAATGGACAGGTAAATCAATTGGAAATAGGTTATTAGAGAGACGTTTCAAGCTGCTCTATCTGTGAGGTTAGTAGCTTCAATAGCTGCACATTTAATGGTTGCATTGTACGAACAGGTATAAGTGTAGGCATAAAAACAACTTTCCTGTATTATTTTAAAAATGACTGGAAAGAAAAAAAAACTGCACATGTTTACAGCACTGCTTATCATATTTTTCCTCGCAGCAAGCAATACAGAAATGTTTCTTATATCACATGTATATATAACTTGTATATAGTTTTTGAATTAGATACAAAGTAATTGTACCATGATCAAACTTCAATGATAGAAATTCCATATGAAACAAAACAATTAATTGAAATAAAATAAGTGGAATGGCAATACAATGTTTCGAGTCTTTTTGTTGCGTTCATTTCTTGTCTTATTAGGAATATAATTGAAACACGATTAACAACATTGCTACATACTGGTAAAATTTTACAGTCCAGGACATATGCGTGGTACAGCTATGTTGACAACAAATGTTGGATCGTGGGAATGAAGCCGACCAATCGCACCAAAGCTTGAGATAGCCACTGAAATTTTAGATGGCAACAGTTTGTTCCGAAGCCAGCTGATGCATCCGCTGTGTAATCGACTGCTGGATTGTATCTGTACCAGAAACATTCAATTATAATTGCCGTCTGTTTTGTCAATGACCCGAATTATTTCCTGCATAAATTGCAACTGAGGGAGTCGCACTTGACTGTACCCATGTTTCAGAGTCATAATGGATCGCGCTTGAGAATTTCTTTTTGATTTACCTCCAAGCGCTGTGTACGTTCTTCGTCGGTCTTATTGACTTCGATCACATATTAAGATCGAGTTGCATGTACGCTGACTGATATTACACCGATGCAATAGAGTCATTGTTCTAAAAAATAAACCACAATCTGTACTTAATTTGTTTGTAACACTCAAAAATACCACAAAATAACATCAATTCTATCTTTGCAATGCTCCAAAGATATGATCACCACCGTTAACATCATGGAGGTAAGGATAATACGGAGGGGCTTCTAAAGAAACAACGTTTCATGTTAAATCTGTCTGACAGTTTTAACCTTGTGTGCATAGCACCATCTCCCTTTATTCTAACCTCCTTGGCGTATTTGTTCGAGCTTATTTGGTGGCTAGGCGAGTAGCGAATGAATAATATGATTGTTGGAGAATCGAGAAAATGATCCCAGCTGCAAGCGTACTTTCAGTTTTTCTCAAATTCTGATAGAATATGCAGTCAAAGGAGACAAAAAGTATCCTATGTCCGTCTCCTGCTTCTAAGCTACCTCCCCATCAATTTTGAGCCAAATCGGTTAAGACATTCTTTAGTTATAAATAGTGTAACTAACACAACTTCCTTTTATATATCACAAAATCATGGCACATTTGAAGAAAATATTTTTTTATTTTGACAAATCTAAACAATAAATGTTATTACTGCTCCTTTTACTTGCAGAAATTAAAGGTGTGCTACCAGGTAGCAGTATAACATAATTTAAAGTTGAGTCATAGCCTATTGAACAAAATTAATGTTTTTGACAAACTACAGTATGGGCTAAATTAGAAGAAGTGTTTCATATCGAAGGCACGGCTCCCCAACAATGTATTTTTATGAGGGTGAGTCAGTAAATAAATCACAAATAAATCCCAAGTAGACACCAGTAATGCTTTTACAAGCGTGAAAATTGCTTTACTTTTCAGTTGACTCTACCTTTAAATTATAACACTTGTTCCATCATTCGAAAAGGCTTTAAAAGTCTGGAGCTTGGAATTTTTGTGTCAGTGTTTGCGTCCTATAAGTGACACTCTTGAGCTGTAACTTTATGTGGTTCCTTAAACTGCTGAACTCACAAGACTGATGTGCCATAGTGGTAGAGAAATACTTCTACACAGCGCACAGTACTGGGACGTCTATCTCAGTTTGCGAGTTATTTACTGACTCGCCATCATACATCAAAGCAGGTGGAGGGCAAATAATGGAAATTTTGAAATGTCGGTGTCTATACAGAAATAAAAACTGCAGACTGCACATTTGTTGGAAAAGGAAGCAATGACTATGATCTTTAGGAAAAAGTACATTGAGAACCAATCTCTACATGGGTGTATATATTTAATTATATAGCTTTAACAGGAAACAGTCAAATTGATGACCAATAATAAATATCAACCACATGGAGTGATAATTTCTTCTGTCATTACAGAATGTTGGAAATCCGAAACAGGTAACTCTTTTTTACATAAAATAATGATACTATTTCCTGGGTCACATATATGTGATGCTGTATTTAAATTTGTAGCAAATTATTAGTACGTTAGTAATCAAATAATTCCCATAACAGCAAAATATGTTTGAATCATGACTGACACTCCTGTGTTCCTAGTCAAAATTACAATTTAAGGAAAACCCCATTGTTAAGAACAAATATTTATGTCCCCCATATTGGTTAGAAAGGGGTTTTACTGTAATTGGTTGCGTAAGTTAGTACTAAGGCTGAAGGAAGGTTGCAGGATACCACATTTTTCAAAGTTAAATTAAAAACGTCACTCAGACAGAAAATACATGTATTTTCTGTCTAATAAGTATCAGTAATAATTCCTACAATATAATTTCTAGCTTTGATAATGTATTTAAAAAACTAATTGCATCTCACTGTCCTCACACTGCCATTTTAAATCCAACTACTAACCTAAAATGTCACCTGCATTTGAACCATCCTGCGTCTCGCCCTCGCCTGCTTCTTCAACTGAAACATCTGTGACTGAGATGACAGGAATTACAGTACTGTTATTGCTTCCATCAGGTGGTTGTTGTTGATCTGGTTCTCCTCCACTCTGCCCAACTTCACCTGATGTTTCAACACCTGCATTATCGCCTACATAGAAGAATGATAAAATTGTATAGTTGAAGTTATTAATAACAACAATGGAAGGTCCAATAAGGAAGGTTAATAATAATATGTAGATAGAGAACAACTCACCGTAAAGATGAACGTTGAGCTGATGACAGACACAAATAAAAGACTGGGTTGGGCAGCGAGAGATGGCTGACGGGTGTGGATGAGTGTGCCTGAGTGATTGTGTGGATGAGTGTTCTCTTTTTGAGGAAGGCCGTAGCGAAAATTTAGAATTGTGTGTGTTTGTGTGTCTTATTTGTGTCTGTCAGCGGCTCAATGTTGATTTTTACAGTGTGAAGTTATTAATACATTTTA
The DNA here is from genome assembly GCA_026315105.1 of Locusta migratoria. Taxonomy (NCBI): domain Eukaryota; kingdom Metazoa; phylum Arthropoda; class Insecta; order Orthoptera; family Acrididae; genus Locusta; species Locusta migratoria. The sequence continues at coordinate 367,306,002 of CM048745.1, read as the reverse complement.
CGGTGTCTCCAAAAACTTAGTATGAGTCACCAGTGGACATGTTATTACACTATAAAAAGAAAATTGACACTAACATATTAACATGCTTGTATAATGGAAAGTGAGTGATAGAATAGCCTGCTCCTCAGTTTCTTTATCTTGAGCTGACTGCTGCTACTCCTCCAGCTCTTGTCATCCACAATGTGTGATATTTTAGAAACTTTATTTGTTGCTATGAGAAAGCACTGTGTGATGACAACACAGCAGCTTCCAAACATATCTTTTAGTTTGGACCATATGGCAATCTCCAACCATTGTGACCCAACCCAACTGGCCACACTAGCTGGAAACGGCAGTTGTGTGTGTGTGTTTTTTTTTCTCTCCCATAAAAGGAAAAAATTCTTCAAAATGTAAATTGCACCAAACATGTAGACCTATATGAAATCTTGCATATTTCTAATTTGTAAATATGATGTATATTTTGTAAATTCATTTTCTGTGTTCAATAGAAATCAATAAAAAGCTTATCGAAGATGCTGAAACTGCAGCAAAACATGTCTGGGTGGCAAGAAGAAGAGAAACAATGTTTTGTTGACGGCAGACGAACACAATTAAAATATTATTTTCACATTGTTCGGTTCGAAGTACAAAACCACATTACATAGCCAACAGGCCAAGTGCTATGAACCCAATAAGCAGTTCATGCTAGCATACATATTTGATGTGTGTTCCTAATGCATGGGCGTTTGTAGTTTCTAAAGGAAGTAGGCCTATGTCCCAGTATTTGACTTTTCGGTTTACTGTTTCCCAATGACCAGATAGAGATGAATGCTTTATCTCCCGTCTTTGAACAGGTAGCAAATGTGCCTTCTCTAAAGCACAGAGAAATTATTTATAGATGGCAGAGTTCTCATACATGTGTAGAGGATAAGTTTGTAACTGAAAGAGTTGGTAAAGAATTAGGAAGGTTACGTCATGGTGGTGGAGATGGGTTAGATGGGAGTAACGAGTTGCAGCTTAGGTATGAAGTGGGGAGGCGGGTGAGGGGAGAAAAATAAAATAAACAAAATAAAATAAATGAAATATACAAAATGCATGCACACTGCAAGTACTCACGCGCGCTCAAGCACGTGTGTGTGTGTGTGTGTGTGTGTGTGTGTGTGTGATTGTGTGTGTGTGTGTGTGTGTGTGTGGGGTGTGTGTGGGGTGTGTGTGTGTGTGTGTGTGTGTGTGTGTGTGTGTGTGTGTGTGTGGAGGGGGGTGGGTCTTGTATACTTGCAGTGTGCACGCATTTTGTATATTTTATTTTCTTTATTTTATTCTGCTCCCTCACCCGCCTCCCCCACTCCATTCCTAAGCTGCATATCATTATTCCCATCTAACCCATCCCCACCACCGTGACGTAACCTCCTTATCCCTTCTCCCCTCCCCTCCCCACCCATCCCCGATTCACCGCAGAGCGTGATTTGAGGTGCGGCAGCCAGAGGTGATGGTTGTACGACTCTGATTACGTAAGTGTTCTATTTTCAGAAGAAGGCCATGGCCGATAGCTGAAAATGTTGTATGTGTTTGTCTTTTGTACGTGCCTGTCGCAGCTCATTGCCACGTCTTTGCGGTGAGTTGTAAACTGTCCTTACTATATTATTGAGTACAATAATAGCTACAAACCTACCAAAAACCACTTCCCTGCCCACTTTGGTGACATATTGATTTGATTTGATTTTCTCAGGGAAGCCAAAACAGTATTGGTCCAACCCACCACTGCCCACACCGAAACTAAGTTTATTGTGCGGTATCACTCCCTGTATATCTAGTAAAGCCAACCAATGCCCTTGAACAGTGCAATGGCAACCAGTTCTTTATTAGAAACAATTTCTTCGGGTCTGGTTGTCCCAAATGTTCTGTGCCTTTTACTCTCCAATGAAATGCATTCGAAGATTAGATGCGATGCAGTTTCATCACCGTCATCACAGATCCTACATTTAGGGTCCTCTTCTGTTATTCCCATTGTATGTAGGTGTTTTTTGAAATTCCCATGGCCTGTCAGCAATCCAACCATGAGTGTAAACTCTCTCCTGTTCAGAACCAGGATTGCAGAGCTTCTTTTAAAACATGGCTTTGGCATCATTACCTTGCCATGTTTTTGTTGATGGACTTTGGTCCAATATTCTACGTGCTGTCTTCTGAGCCAGTTACGTAGCTCCAATTTGATCATTGCCTTGGTGATTGTCAGGACAGGTTCCGGTCCAATAAATGGAGTCTCTGCCTCCATCCGGGCTAATCTGTCGGCATGTTCGTTGCCACTGATCACCGAGTGGCCAGGGACCCACAATAGGTTTACTCTATTGCTTTCCCCTAGCTCCACCAAAACCCTGTGACATTCTGCAACAATTTTAGACCTTGCTGCAGGAGCTGCCAGTGATCTCAGGGCTGCCTGGCTGTCTGAATAAATATAGATGCTACGGTCTTTGTAGCACCTACGCAAATTCTCCTCCACACACGCCCTGATGGCAATGATTTAGGCCTGGAATACTGAGGCCAGTTTCCCTAGAGCCCTCCAGTCTTGTCTGCACCCCGTATACCCCGGCCCCAATGTCTTGGTCTGATTTTGACCCGTCAGTCAACCAGACAATATCCCCTCTACGGTGTCGAACTATTTTCTCCCACTGCTCCCTACTTCCAATTGTTATATTGAAAGGTTTGTTGAAGCAGTATGGGGTTATATATAGTCGGCTGGCACTTCCCCAACCTTTCCTATATTTACCTCACTCACTATTTTAAGTGTGTGATTCTGGATATCCCAAAGAGTTCCAGTTTTTGCCAGTTTTGAGTCTGTATGCAACAGCCGCTGCCTCCATCTTGACCCAAAGGTGTAATGGGGGCATATCCAGCATGGTTTCCATCCCAGCAGTTGATGTGCTGCTAATTACACCTGTTATGGCTAAGCAGGCTAATCTCTGCACCTTACCAAGCTCCTTAGCAGCAACCTGCTGTTCTACCTTCTTCCACCACACGACCGCCTCATAGGTGATCCTGGGTCTAATCGCTGTGGTGTATATCCAGTGCATACTCTTGGGGCTCAGGCCCCAATTTTTGCCACAAGCTTTCCTGGTACTTACCAGAGTACCTTTTGCCTTGGAGCAAACATTCCTAATGTGAGGGGTCCATGTCAGTTTCTCATCTAAGGTAACCCCTAGATATTTTACTGTCCCCTTCACAGGTAGCGCTTCATTAAAAAGCTTTAGGTTCCAACTTGAATGTTGGATTTGCTTCTTTGTTAATGGTACAACAACCGTCTTCTTAGGACTAGCCGCCAGATCCTGTTTTCTGCACCAGTCTTGCACAATGTCCAACGCACCTTGTGCCATATTCTTTACTGTGTCAGCAAATTTGCCAAGTATTACTATAACAAGATCATCTGCGTATCCTTGGCAATAGTACTGCCTAGAGTTTAATTCTCCAACGAGATCATTCACTACTAGATTCCACAATAAAGGGGAAAGAACTCCACCTTGCGGGCAACCCCTAGTGGTGTTGATTACCATTTTTTCATTCATCATGGTAGCCTCTACCTTTCTTCCACCGAGCATGGCCCTAGTCCACCTACAATAGTGATCCCTAGGTCATGCACTCTACTGCCCTAAGCATGGAATCTAAGGTTGTGTTGCTAAAAGCCCCCTCGATGTCCAGGAAGATACAGAGGACTATTTCCTGAAAGTGTAGTGCTTTCTCCACCTTCCCAACGAGTTGGTGGAGAGCTGTCTCACATGATTTACCTGGCTGATATGCATGTTGGTTTGAATGTAGAGGAGCCCTACTTAACCTCCTTTCTCCAATATGCACATTAACCAGCTTTTCAAATATCTTAAGAATGAAGGAAGACAGGCTGATTGCTCTCATATCCTTGGCCTTGGTATGATCAATTCTCCCTGGTTTTGGAATGAAGACAACCTTCATTGCCCTCCAGGCATTGGGAATGATTCCTGCTGCTAGGCTAACCCTGAATAACCTGCATAGAAATCTAATAAGATTTTCTTGGTGACATATTACATTCTTATATTATAATGGTACCCTAATGCCATAAATGAACCTAAAGACTTCAAGTACAGAACAGAAACAGAAAGACACAGAGCTGGCACACCAAACAAAACCAACCTTGCGGAGAAACTTGAAGTGGAGTTGTAGGAACACTGCGACCAGTGCCTTCGTCCAGTTGAGTCATGTCTATCCGTGTTTCATCAATGCCCTCAGAAGCCACCTGCCCAGCTGCTGTAGACAAAAAAGGGTTACATTGCACAATACACATTCATCTTACCAAACAACTTAATGGGCCTAACATGCCAAATTATTTTTAGTATGAAAGGATTGTTAGTACTAATTTTGAGGTTTCTTTAAACAATATACTAGGTATCTCATCAATTACAGTCACAAACCCTCTAATTTGCTCCACCTTTACAACAAAACATTTACTTAGTTTCACTCTATCAAGAAGGTATCAAAACTATCGTGATTATCTAATTTCATGCCTGTTAGCAGCTCAGTGAGCCTCTTTGTGATGAGTTGTTATTTTCCTTCATTACTGACATTCCAATCAGATTTTCCATTGTTAAAACAAATTTATTATTGCTACAAGTGTGTAACTAATGAAAAACTGGAAATTCGGGATTTTTGTCTGTTTCAGTTCATTGAGGCACAATAATTGATTAAAATGGGATGGTGGTGTTGCCTTTCCACTTGTAGGGGCAGGATAAAATTCTACAATTTTGTTTCCAATAATTAACAGCTACACGAGTTCCTATGTTTCAGAAACAATTATTCATAAAAGGCAGTGGTAGAATTGGCAAAATTAACCACTATTGCCCTGTTAGGAAATACTAAAGGTATCATCTGATTTTGACTTCAATGGGCAGAAATGAAAGTTGTGGATGCGCAACAGTCATTTCAGATCACCAGACCCAATTGCCTTTGTTGCGTTATGTTTATGCAGCAAAAAACAAGTGATACAGCATATTTTAAAACATACTGGCTCCATTTAACCAAACCAAACCAAAGATAGATACAGCCTAGTGGATAATAAAAGAAACATTTGGAGACAAAAAAACTAGCTGCATGATTTCATGCAATTATTTACCAAATTAAAAATTTTAAAAGTCATCACAATCCACTCATCAAGAGTTACAACTGTGTGTTTAATGTTTAACACAGGAAGAACAGTATTTTATTAAGGAATGGTGACTCTTCACACAGCGTTGTTCATGATGCACAAATTACCAAGACCATACTCATCCAGTATTTGAGAATGAGCTCAACCTGTGACTTCCAACAAATCTTGCACATGATTTCAAATCCTTACTCTTTTTTTGCCTACACATTTTAATATCAAACTGTTAACACATTAATTCATCTGTCAAGTAATAAGACATCTGAAACTGTTTTACACCTAAGAGTCTGAGTCTTTAAAACAGAGGTGTGCAACCCACAGCCCACATGCGGGCCAAAGCAAGTATCATTGTGGGCCAAGACTTTACCATCTATCATGCAGTCAATAAAACTGCATATATGTGACGTTGTAATCAATTTAAAAATTTCACCAAAAGGTTGGCCACCCCTGCTTCAAAGATTCAAGTTAAAGTAAAAATACATACGCATACTTGGACGTGAAGCACTTGTAGAAGGAGGATGAGTTTCTGAGAATGTGAACCGTTGCTGCTGTGGCACCTGGGGAGAACTAACAGCTTCACTGAAGCCATCAGACCGTCGAGGTACGAAGAGAGTGGGTGTTGATGGGACAATGCTGTCATCGCCCACTTCCTCAAACCCAAGCAGTGGCAGCTGACTACGAGGGAGAGGCGGCACCCCAGGCCGGCCTCCACCAGTGCCAGTGCTACTACCCGAGCTTGTAGCTTCAGCAGGCTGCCGCATATCTGATTCGCCACCAGCACCCCCTGAAGTGTCATTACTATCTGCTGCTGCAACACCACCTCTACTGTCACTGCTGCCAGACTGGTTTGGAACTTCACTGCCATCCTCTGCAGCACCAAACATACATTATTACATTTTAGTAAAAAATCACACAATATATTTAAGTAGGAAATTGAACATTTAATAATTGGAATTTACTGCACTCAAACACAAATCACATGAAAATTAGTTCCATTTCAGCAGAAACTTACATGCATTTCATAATGTGTAGTGGTGTACAAATGAAAAGTTGGGAGGTTGATGCGCTTATTCACCCTCACTATCCTCTTCCCCCCCCCCCTCCCCCGTTCCTCCTCCTAGCCCTCTGTTTGAAGAGGTGAGTAGCAATGTTTCTTGTAAAATGTTATGAAGGTAAAATAATGAAAAAAAGCTTCAAAAACTTAAACTCAAACACAAAAAAGGCACAACACTGCAAGCCAAAGTTAGAAAATAAACAGATAAAAAGGTCACCTCTGGGATTCCCCTGGGACTGGGGGGGGGGGGGGATGATTTAAATTTCCTTCGCCATACCGGTGCAGCGAATAAAAGGTAAGATGCAGTCGAAAGTGTGTGTCATCCATTAAACCAAACTAAACTCAGTAGACACAGATTACGATGTAGACAAAAAATGGGGCATTTGAACAAAAGGTGGCATATAGTGAAACGTTGAGGACAATAGCATAGTGGAGTAGGGTCATCAAGAGAGAACTAAGAGAAGGCCAACTAAATGATAGGGAGAGGAATGGCATGAAGTTTGTTCCTTCAAGGGAAGATCATTATGCTTTCCATAGTGCTACCATAAGCCCAGTGACAGCAGCACGAAGTTCATCCAAGGGAACAGAATAGTTGGCGGGCTGAGGGAGGAGAGACTGCATCCTTTGCAGCAGCATCCACAGTCTCAATCCCTGACACACTACCATTACCAGGAACCCATAGAAACACCACATTGGCTCCATTTGCAATAAGGAAGTGAAGGCAATCCTGGATTCTTTGTACTATGGGATGAACTGTGAATAGCACCCAAAGGGACTGAAGAGCACTATTAGAAAGCTTGTGTTGTCTGATGCACCATGTGGAATGGTAGAGGGCAAAAGAGTTCTGCAGTAGAGATTGAGCACTGGTCAAGGTGATACTGAAAAGAATCATTGCCTAATGCAAAGGCACATCCAACACCTCGGTCAGTCAAGAAACCATTTGGGTAGACAATGATATGGTTTTTAAGCTATGTACGAAGTGTAAAAAACTCCTCGTAATCAACTTGGTCCTCATTAGTGTCTCTGGAAAGCGAATGGAGATCAAATGGACTTTGGGCAGAGCCAGGATGGTGAACAACTTAGCTTGAGTACGATTTGATGGTTGAGGCTGACATTGACCTCTAACAAAGGTCAAATCTGTTTACCCTCTAAAACTGTGCCAATCAACACAGGCAGTTCCTTACTTTATTTTATAAGAATTAGAAAAGAACTTGAAAAGTTGCATCTTTAAAAGACAGATGTATGTTACTAAATGTATCTATGGATAATAAAACTAAAGGGAATACACTTCAACATACCCATAACATCAACTTCATTGTTATCCTCATCCTGCTGATTCTCAGCATCTATATCAGGACCCTCATTACCATCATCATAACCAGACAGCTCCTGTACAAAAATAAATGAATAAAAAAAGTTAAAAGCTACATTTGAAACTGTTATTCATATCTATTTTTTAATTTTTTTACTCAAACATATGACAAAGGTACATAATTATAATTTTCAAATAAATTGTGTATTCAACACATTTAATATTCTCACCGGATCGTCTCTTTCATATCCCTCCATAATGAATCCAACACCATTGTCAGCTTCCTCATCAAATTCAGGACCATCATCTGGTTCCTCAATTTCCTGCATAAAAACGGACCCTTTAAGATTTTTGCGAGTAATACGAAAAATGTCACTTTGTGACATGTACTTGATGCACATATTTATCTACCTGCTTTCAATTTAATAAAATAATAATAGTTTCCATCATCATTAATAGCCTTTACTTTTAACTACAAAAGAATGATAACTTTTAAGTTTATAAAGTCTCTAAACTATTGGGTGCTTCAGGCCATGAGGTCAATGCCAGTGGCTCCATTTACTAATATTGTTTTATTGTTTTTAGTTACTAGTGTAGTATCCATTTACAATCACAAGTGTAATGGTATCCTCTAAGTGAAAATAAAATCCACATTGTATGAATTATCATACAAGGATATTGATATTAATTTATTTTATTTTTTACCACAGGTTTTACAATACTAGTTAATATTACTATTTTCCTAATTACATAAAATGTGACTGAGAAAAAACTTACATGGGACTTAATTTAGCAAACCTAATGGATGGGGCATAAAATGACATGCTATTCTGTGAGAATAAAACTGTCTAACATTATCTTCATTTTTAACATCATTTCACAATCTACCATCATCAGATCTAAAAACTGCAAGGCAAAATTCAGTGTCACTAATAAAACCTGTACCTAATAGGGAAGAGACAAGGAGACACTGGAAGGTACCAGCTTGACTTTATAATGGTAAGGAATAGATTTAGAAAGGTGGTTTTAAACTGTAATACATTTCCAGGGGCAGATATAGACTCTTACAATAACTTATTGGTTATGAACTGCAGATTAAAACGCAAGAGACTGCAGAAAGGTAGGAAAGTTAGGAGACAGAACCTGGACAAATTGAAGGACTAGAGGTGGTTGAGAGTTTCAGAAGGAGCATTAGGCAAAGATTGGCTGAAATGGGGAAAAGTAATACAGTAGAAGAAGAATGGGTAGCTCTGAGAGATAGGGTAGTGAAGGCCGCAGAGGATCATATAGGCAGAAGGACACGGCCTAATAGAAATCCCTGGATAAGACAGGCTATACTAAACTTAATTGATGGGAGGAGAAAATATAAAAATTCAGTAAGTGAAGCAGGCAAAATGGAGTACAAACGTCTGAAAAATGAGATTGACAGGAAGTACAGACTGGCTCCGCAGGAGAGGCTAGAGGACAAATGCAGAACTATAGAAAAATGTGTAACTACGGGAAAGATAGATGCCGCCTACAGGAAAATAAAAGATATTTGGAGACAAGAAATGGAGTTGTATGATTATCAAGAACTCAGACAGAAAACCAGTACTAAGCAAAGAGGGGAAAGCTGAACTGTGAAAGGAATGTGTGTGTGTGTGTGTGTGTGTGTGTGTGTGTGTGTGTGTGTGTGTGTGTGTGATAAAAGGAAACTTTCCTGGTGGGATACATTTATATACAAATAGAAAATGGATGACTTATCCAAAGGACAGGCTCATTGACAGCACAACTAAAATCACATACAAGCTTTCGCAACCGTTGTTCGCTTCTTCAGGAAAAGAGGAAGAAAGGAGAGGAGAGAAGAAAGGGAAGGATATGGGTTTTAAGGAAGTGGAAAAGGAGTCATTCCAATCACAGGAGTGGAAGGACTTACCTTACGGGAAAAAAAGGAAGGTAAACAAATACACACACACACTCACACATATCCAAAAGCAAACACACCTAGACAGACATTTGTAGAAAGCAAAGAAGTTGGACAGAGATACTACTTCAGGCAGAGGCTCTGTCCACAGAACCGAGGCGAAGATGCTAAAGATGGTTGGTGGGAATTTGAATTTAGCGGAGGTTGAGACCAGGTGGGCAACGAGAGGAGAGCTTTCTACAGTATATCTACCTAGGTGTGTTTGCATCTGTGTATATGTGTGGGTGTGAGTGTATTTGTTTACCTACCTTTTTTTCTCCCAAGGTAAGTCTTTTCTCTCCCAGGATTGGAATGGCTCCTTACCCACTGCCTTAAAACCCTCATCATTTCCTTTTCCCTCTCCTTTCATTCTGCCCGAAGAAGCAACTGGGTTGCGAAAGCTTACATTAATGTGTGTGTGTGTGTGTGTGTGTGTGTGTGTGTGTGTGTGTGTGTGTGTGTTTAATTTTTTTTTATTTTATTTATTATTATTTTATTTGTTACAATCACTACCTGTGCTCCTTCGCCTGGCAAGTAAACTTCATCATACAAATGAAATAAACTTGAAGGCAGTATTCTGGAAATGGAAGACTGCAGTGCGCAGTGGAGGAAGAGGAGATAGGAGATATGATACTGCAAGAGGAATTTGACAGGGCGCTGAAGGATTTGAGTCAAAACAAGGCCACTGGAGTAGATGATACCCCGTCTGAACTGCTGATATCGTTAGGAGAGCCAGTCACGAAAAAGCTGTTCCACCTGGTGTGCAAGATACAGACAGTGGAAAAACCCTCCAACTTCAAGAAGAATATTATAATTCCAATTCTAAAGAAAGCAAGTGCAGACAAATGTGAAAATTACAGACCTATGATTTTAATAAGTCATGGTTGCAAAATACTAAGATCAATTATTTATTTACAGATGAATGGAAAAACTCGTGGAATCCTACCTCGGGGAAGATTGTTTTGGATTTAGGAGAAGTTAGGAACATGGGAGGCAATACTCACATTACAACTTATCTTAGAAGATAGGCTAAGGAAAGGGAAACCTACATTTTTAGCATTTGTAGATTTGGAGAAAGCTTTTGACAATGTAGACTGGATTACACTCTTTCAAATTCTGAAGGCAGCAGGGGTAAAATATAGGTAGCGAAGAGAGATATTCAACCTATGCAAAAAAACAGACAGCAGTTATTAGAGTCAAAGGGCAAGAAAGGGACACAGGGGTTGGGATGAGAGTAAGACAGGGTTGTAACTTTTCCCTAATGTTCAATCTGTACATTGAGCATGCAGTGAAGGAATGCAAAGAGAAATTTGGAGAGCTACCCGAGTTTAAGATGCCTCCAAGTAGCATCATAGGCCTTCTCGATATCAAAAAAATACACCCTTAAGGTGATGACAGCAGGAAAGCCTGTTGTACGGGAAATCCCTAACAATGTAATTAAAAGCCATATAAAATAGCAACAATTTGGTAAAATTGTGTATTTGTTACAAATAGTGCAGTTCTTTCATATACACAGTACCAAGTCCATAAGTAGTTTGTATTACTGGATTGTACTGTAAAGGATATTGCAGTAGCAATTAGTTTTCTGTATTTCACATTCACTAAGGCAGAACTCATGCACACATGTACGCCATCTGTGACCACCACAGGAGAACTCTTACCCTAATAGTGAATGAGGGAGGGGGAGGATGCAGAGGAAGGAAGGGACTAGAACTTTACGCACTGCCTAGTGGCGAGTAAAGGCACTGAAAGGTGGAAATGTGTGATGCAGCTTATAATTCAGTAAATGGAGAGGTTGGGTATATAGTAAAAATAATCTATATTAATAAAATTGAATTGCCACATGTAGGAAAGCACATCACTTGAGAATGGCTTCACCAATTTGGTTGATCGTCTTTTTGTTCTGTTCATAATTCTCAGGGCAAGATTTGTATGAAAGAAATTTTTTGGAAAATCTACCAGAAAATAACAGAATTTGAGAAAAACTGAAAGTACTCCTCCAGCTCTGATCATTTTCTAGATTCTCCAATAATCAGCTTATTCATTTGGTACTCACCTAGTGACCAAATACACAGTAACGGAGCGAATAAATATGCCAAGGAGGGTACAATGAAGGGAAATGGCATTACACACACAAGGTTAAAACAGCCACACAGATTTAACATGAAAGGTTTCTTTAAAAAAAAACCTTCGTATTAGTCTTATCTCCATGGTGTTATCGGTGGTGATCATATCTTAGGAGTGTTGCAAAGATATAATTGATATCAGTTCACGATTATTTGGGTATTATTAACAAATTGAGTACAGATCACAGGACCTAGACAATTTGGACATAAAAATTCACAGGCAAATCGCTGGCAAATTGCATTCCGATCGATTCCATTACTGAGCCTGATGATTCCATCATCTAGCCAACTATTTAACAGAATTCCTAAATCCATTGGATTTCCCAGAAATGCCACCACATGATTTGCAAATCAAGGTCGGGTCTGTGATAATCATGTTATTCAACCAAAGTCAACCGAAACTATGCGAGGGAATAAGACTCTCTCTGAAGAACCTGATGAGCAATGTGATTGAAGCAACAATAATCACAGGAAAGTTTAAAGGAGAAGATGTTCTGATTCCAAGAGTACCACTGATTCCAACCGACTTGCCTATCCATTTCGACTTCTATTCCAATCTGGATCCCGGCTGCAATAACAATATATAAGATTAAAGAGAAAGGTAGGAGGAGAAAGAGAACAGGAGAATTAAATGATTTTTAAAAGGGGGGGGGGGGAGGAGATGGTATGATGTGGGGTAAGAGGGAATGGTGTGAAGGTAGGGAGAGGAAGAGATGGTGAAAGAGAGAGGAAAGGATAGACACAGGGAGAAGAAGAGAGGAGATTACGGTACATATCCCACACACATTAGCTACTGCGACACATTGCCAGGTTTGCTAGTGAAAAATAAAAAAAATGCAAAAACAGCTGGCACACAGTTTAAAGAGAGACAAGAATCGAAAGGATATACAAGCTGGGAGGAGGGGTACACCTTTTGGAGGTGGAGCATAAGGATGATAAAGATTACACCAAATTGAAGACAGGACACTTGTGGGACAGCAGAATGTATTGAAAAGTCAGCTCTCATGTGCACAGTCCAGAAGAGTTGTTAGTGGAGGGGAGAATCCAGATGGTCAGGGTTGTAAAGCAGCCATTGAAATTCAGCATGTTACACTCAGCTGAATGCTGGTGCCACAGGGTGGTCCACCCTGCTTTTGGCCACATTTTCACAGTGACCATTAATTGTGGTGGACAGATGGTTGGTAATCATACCATGCTTAAGTGAGTAGAATGGCAGGTCTCATCAAAATCTTCCAAAATGTTGTGAAGGTTGGTTGTGCAACAGAACACCACTTTATGAGTGGTAAGAAGGATCTTGGATAGGATGTCTCAGAATACAACAGTTATGCAAGCCCTGACAACCAGAATGAACCATCTTGTGGCACAGCATGCAGTTGAGTGAAACATGTTCCATTACAACCCAGGCCATCTGGATCCTACCGTGCACCAAAAGCACTTACGAAATGCACAGATTGGAGTTGTCCTTCCAAAACTTTATATGGTCCTACAACCATCCTGCCCTCAACCTGCAGTAAACTATGATCCCTACAATCGATATCTAACAGTCTCCCCCCCCCCCCCTAAAAAAATCTTGTATCTCCTCCAAATTCATGTCTCTCTTCCAACTGTGAGTTGCCTATTTTTGTATTATTATTATTATTATTATTATATAATTTCTTTACTGTATCCCCACTCCCTCACTTTACTGCATTTCAAGTTGCATCCATGATTCTACCTATTAGAGTCTTTAGACTCCAGCAAGTATTAACAGAACTTCCTATACCCAACCTTCCCCCTATAACCTCCTCTTTAATATTTACTATTAAGGTGTATGGTGTGATGCAGCATCCCGAGGTGATGGTCATATGTACATGAGTTACGCCCGAGTGATTGTGCTTTCCGATAATGATTGTGGACGAAAATGTTATTATCTTATCTAAGTGCCTGTCTGCAGCTCAGCTATCGTCTTTACTGTTAGTTGTTACCTACTAATCATATTACTCACATACCAGCCTGGACTTTCCGATGTTAGATTTTACTTTTTTTATTACGTTTCATACATTTGATAAATTGTAAAAATTGCACGTAAGACACAAAAATTACTGAAACACTTTTTTCTCCCTCCCATCCTCTCCCCTTTTGGTTTTCTCTGTGAACAGGTGCTACTCTTGATGTTAACAAAAATCTATTACTATTGCTTTCATAGTTACAATTTCCCTTTGCTTGAAATATTCCTTTGGCATGATATTAGTGTAACAGCTGATGTATAAACACCTCTGTCTGCTGAAAATAGTTCCTCAATCAAAAATAAACAGCAACTTAAGATGTTGCACATCATCATTTATAAACTTTGTCATAGTAAATAATCATAGCCATTGTACCAATCTCGCTGTAAAAACAAATAAGAATAAAAAATAAGACCAGTATCTCCTCATTTGTTAAATGATGTATCCATTTAATTTTCATCATTTTCCTGTAGCACTAAATTTTAGAAACTTAATTCCTCTAATTGACTGAACTGTCCACGTATCACTCCTAGGTTTCCCTTTTCAGAAATGTTTGGGGTTTTTATCTTCCGTACTCTGACAGTTTTAAGTTATTTTACTATGCAAACAACAAAACTCATTTACTGTTTTGTTCCCTGATCTAATTCCCTAAGTAATGACTGATTTAATTCAATTTTATAACCACTGTTTTGTCCTGGTGAATGTTCATCTCTACCTTCAATTTCATTCAATTGCTCTTCCATGTCCTTTACTGTCCCTGACATTTACTATGTCATTGGCAAATTGCAAAATTTTTATTTTGTCTCCCATATCTTTAATTCCCATTGCAAATTTCTCCTTCATTTCTTTCACAGCTTGCTCATTGTAAAGACTGAATAAAATTGGGGAAAGCTACAACTCTGGCTTAGGTCTACTCCCAATCCAACCAATGCTTCTATCTCATGCCCTTTGGTTCTTATAAATGCTGTATGGTGTCTGTACAAATTTTAATAACTTTTTATTCCCTACATTTTAATTTACAAAAGTTATTGCTGTAGGTGTATCTTTTCTTAACATATCTCCTAACATAACAACTTGAAGGGCCTGTATTGCTTGAAGTATTCCTACATTTTCCTAAATCCAAACTGCTATTTCCCAAGGCAAACTACTACTAGTTTTTCAATTCTTCTGTAAATAATGTGTGTTAGAATTAATAATTGATGGTTCTGTAATTATCACACCTGTCTGCGCCTGTTTTTGTTGATAGAAAGTTGCCATCCCCCCTCCCCAGACACACAATAAGATAACAATAATTTCATCATATTATTTGTGGTGAAAATAATTCACTCTGTATGTGTGGGAGCAGCCAAACAGTGCATTAGTTGCAGAGAGGCTAATAATATTTATGGTGGCACTGTGCACACTGTCATTACACCATGCCACACACTTCTCTCTGGGTACCGACAAGGCTGAATTATGCTACTCATGGTTAGCCCATTTCTTATTTAGAAATAACTTACTGTGGAACAATTTATATAAACTGAACTATCTTTTGATACAGTAATACAGTGTTGTGGTTATTGTCAAGCTTTACGAATATTTACACCCTACTTGAGAAGAAAATTTAACTATGAGCACCCCAAAGCCCATACTACAGAAAGAGGTGGTAGCATGAAACTTCCTGGCACATTAAAATTGTGTGCAGGAACCGGGATTTGTACCTAGAACCTTTGCTTTCGCAGGCAAGCACTCTACCATCTGAGCTATCCCAGCATGCTTCACGGACCATCCTCACAACTTGCTTCTGCCAATACCCCGCCTTCTCTTTCCAGACTTCACAGAAGTTCTCTTGTGAATCTTGTAGGACTAGCACTCCTGGATGAAAGGATACAGTGGAGACATGGCGCCTAAGGGATGTTTCATTCTTGTGGTAACACCAGCAACACAAGGTCATCCAGTGAAGAGCAGCCCATGTGGGAAACAACTGGCCTCCATCCACCCAATAAAGCAGCCCCCATCTCACTATTTCAACCAATGCAATAGCAACCACCAACATCATTAACTTCTAACACATGAGAAGTGTGGTTCTGTCTGAATCCAGCAGACATAACCAATACAATTTAAAAACAGTCTGGATCACATAAAAAATTCGGTCTGTTTGTGAAACATTTTATAAAATTAATAGATCGCTGCTTCCCCCCCCCCCCCCAAATGTTATTAAGAAATTTTCTAGCTCACTGAAGTTGGCAACCCCCCTCCATCCCCTCCCCCTTCCTGTGGGTTTGAAGGTCACTGCACACCTCTCCACTTGCAATAATGCTAACAACCAATACCGGAAAAACTGGACTGTCCTGCAAGCAGTCCACCGCCACATGCTGCAGCATGAAGACAGAATAAGTAATAGGTGCATTGTGATGAGTGCTTTAGAAGTAATTATTTAGCTTATTGATGTACAGAACAACAAAGTATGGTCTCCTTATGCTACATGTACTATTCTGTATGCCTTGTGTTAGTTGGTGGAAGAACACATCATGAATACAGCTATGTGAAATTAGCAAACTTTAAAGATTTGGGATTTTGAAATTCAAATTTAGCGTTATATATTTCAATGTGCTTAGGCATTTTAAATAAGCCATGGTAATTTTATTTCTTGAACACACTGATTTAATATATTCTTCATTGTTGTTCTCCCAGTTGAGTTTCACATTACAGAAGTGAGACAAAGGAATTTTCGTCATGAACATAAAGGCACCTTCTTTCAGATAGGCACTGCATCGCTCCTGCAAAACTTAGTTCAGGCGTACCCATTCCTTAATACACTTCAGTCAATGTAAAAGTATGTTTCTGTAACCATTTTTATTGTCAATACAATTTTTCAGACAATGTGGCGAATTTTAAACTTTATGTTTATACCACAATTGCTATTAGTCTTCTACTAAGGCGTGGAGAAAGGCACCTTGTAATAACGGGTGAAATGTGCAATTTTATGAATTGACAATGGGGAGTGGGGAGCAACCATTCCAAAAATTTCAGCACCCAGTACATATTTGGCACTTCCCTAAGAAATATTTGTGTGTTTAGTGCAAAGATGATGAATTTAATCTCTGTATGGAATCAAGTACATAAACAAGAAGTAAAACATTGATTAGCATGAAATTCAGAAATTGTATGTTCTACATTCACAAGCAAGAAAATATTCTTGTTTGAAATCTTCCAGTAAAATTTTTTAAGCTGAAAATGTCTCATTTTATTTTATTTTTGCTTATATTGACTTTGATGCTTATTTATACCTGCAGGTATAAATTAAATGTCCTTGGTCTTTCAGACGTCTCGTCTACTTAATGGGAGCTCAGTGGTGCATAAAGGTCTCTTGGAGGGTTTAGCAGAACAACATATGTAGAACATATATAGCTGTGCATCAAGTATTTGTTACCAACCATATTTTTCACTCTTTTGACATCTTTATGCTGTGATTTCACATATAATTGTATGTTAAGATGTTTATCACTTGAGCAATAAATTTTGCTGAAATAACTAAGTTTAGTGAATGTCATTGAAATTTAGTATTTATAGTGCTTATATGTAGCATTTATAGTTTATACTAATTTCACATAGCTCTAATCATGAACGTAATGACAAACTGTAAAACCTGTGCAATTGTAATACAAGGCAGAAGCTGTCATGTCTTTCCATGAACTACCAATTAAGCAGCAGTTAGTTGTAACTAACAAATGGGGTTCACTCACAACACTCTTCTCCGTAAAAGATTGCTTCATGTCTTCGTTAAACTGGACAAGTAACAACCACTGCTTTACAGAACCCAAAGAACACTAAATAAGTTAACACTGTGTGGAATGCAGCAATATTTCTGCTACAGCTCATTCATGAAATAAAAAAATTATAAAACTCCAAAATGCATCATTTATCATTACAAGAATGACAGCTGTAACAGAGTATGTTATAAATAGATTTAGTGGAGATAAGTATGAAATTAAAGCTTTTACTACAATCATAATTACCTGATTTATCACTTTATGATTTGTTATTTGTCAAATAAATAAAGCTTGTTGACAGTGATGTTAATCACCTCAAGTTAAATATTTCTAAAAACACGTTTTCACGTACCAAGTCAGAGTGGGGGAAAAGTTGCAGAATTTCTTTTAACAAGAAGTGAATGAATTTGTAAGGTGAGTATTTTCAGAGACAATATAATTATTTATAATATAAACATTTTTCTTTCACTATTTCTGTAAAACTTGAAAGGCAACTTACCCCATATCTGTGTAGCTTACTCGCAAGGGATAGCCTCCCTTGCTGGAACTGACATTTTGGAAATGTCTACATGATAGTGTAGGTTAGAGTCCCAGGTATAAAACCATACAGCTATTCATCTAAGTGGTCAATTATTGACAGTAAAAAGAGCCTAGGACCTCATATTTTGTAGCACTTCCTGAGTGGTTGTGTGGTAGTCATTAGATATGATCCTGCCATTTGTTTGAATCCTATATGGATCTTTTAAATTTTCCACTTTTAAATCTTTATTATTATTATTATTATTATTATTATTATTATTAGTCTAATTTCACTGCTCATCTGGTGGTCACATGCTACAATACCCCAGATGTAACTTCACAATTTTGAACTACCACTTAAGGGAAAACAGGCAGATATCTCTATCTCCTTGAATAGGTGAAAATATTTTGCCATCAAAAATTGTCCAACAACAACTGCTAAATGAGCAGACAATGACAAAGAGCACCCATTTTTGGGCGTTCTTTGCATGCTGGCTTGCTCCCCAAAAATGTCAGACATTAATAAGTCTCATTTACATAACATCAAAAGTCAATGCTTATATTGCCGAGTGTTACAGGCTCACGATAGGAGAACATCTGTCATGAGTAATTCTTAACTGTTACTTTATATGAATTTTTGCTATAATTTCATTCAATATAAAATTCAACAGTGTACTACAGTGTTATATTATCTCATAATTCTGCCCAATGCCAGTAATGAAATGTAAACATTTAACATAAAACACTACATCATGTATCTATCCCCAACAAGCCTGGAATAAGTTGTTCAAAGCTATATGATTGCCAACCATGCAACACCATCTTTAACACATAAAGCTGAAAACTTTACAATGGTAATATTTGGCTGCATTTATGTAACACATTTTTGTTATTGTGTTAATTGTACAGCACAACACAACATGCTTCAGTTATCATGCTGCTTGTAAATCCATTGCTCCACTTAGCATGTAAGAGTTATTGAAAAATAATGCTCCACTGAATATTGTAATTTTTCGACATGTTTTTCAAATTAGGCCTTGTTTTTTTAATGGCTGGCCGAATATTTAGTTTTGGTTTCAGCCAAAATAATGCTTTCAGCCGCAGTTTCGGCTTCAGCCAGAAATCAGCCGAATCTTCGGCCTGGCCAAAATTAGCTTTCTTGAACTTACTGATAAAGTCCGGTTGCATTCTGCAAGGATTCAGTCAACAATAATACTTTACCACAGTTGACATTGCACTGTTTAACTACTAGGAGTCTCTCCTCCCACGTAAACATTGTGGGTATTTTGTTGTTAAGCACAATATAAAGCAATTGTTCCTTATAGTGATACACTATCTTAGCAACAATTTAACTTAATCAGTTTTGTACACAATGGAAAAGATTATCTCATTATTATACTGTAAAGTTTTATTAACGAGTTTCTTAGAAAGAAGGGGACTTTTTTTTAATAACAATTATGGGTTTGGGAAACACTGATCATGTGTACAGTTTGTGTAAATTTATACTGACAGCAATCATACTGTTAGTCGGAACTGTGACTATTTTTCTAAATAATTTCTGCAGCACTTTTTGAAGCTGCTATGTATTCAGAAATGCAAAAATGGAGATAGCTAAAGTTGTTTGCAGATTGCAAAAAATGGAAGTGAAGATGGCAACATAAGCCTAGTGCTGTTAAGAACAAAATCGCACAGTCTACTTATGGAAGCAAACAAATGATTAGGCCTACTTTCTTCTTGTTTTGTATTGTGGTAGTCATGTTCAGGCTCTGACATTTTGTAGTATCAATTTGGCATGCTTGTTATGTACCTAAAAACTATCTTCCTAAAAGAATGTATGCAGGACTGGAATTTGTGGTAGCTATACATTGGTCTCGATAATT
Source organism: Locusta migratoria (assembly GCA_026315105.1). Classification (NCBI taxonomy): domain Eukaryota; kingdom Metazoa; phylum Arthropoda; class Insecta; order Orthoptera; family Acrididae; genus Locusta; species Locusta migratoria. The sequence goes on along the minus strand of CM048745.1, from coordinate 367,286,292 downwards.
TGAGGTGAACGGGACTGGGATCACATCAAACTATTGAAATTTACATGTGAAAAAGAAGAAAATCGATCTTGAAAAGCATACATGGGTAAAAAATATGACCTTTGGGGAAAAAAAAAAAGGTTTTTAAATAGTCATTTACATTAGCAGTCTAAAGATTTTAAAGTTTTTTCACTATTTACTTCGTGTTATAATGATGAAGTGCCTTTTTCATAGAATGTACCTGCAGTAGTGGTTTTGTTTTACGACACTTGTTTTTATGTTACACTCGTAATTCCGGGACTTGAAATACTGAGACTTCACTGTATGGAGTTCAGTTTACTTATTGTCTAACTTCCTTTAGTTTTTCTTTTTTAGGTACAAAATATCACAAAGAGAAGAAAAGAATCCAATTTGGAAGTTCTTTAATAAAAGTACCATTGATTTGTCTAAACCTGATCGTCTTCCATGTCATCTACGGACTCCTAATTAGGCTTACAAACACTGAAGAAGGCTTAGTACGGGAATGGAATCTTGAAAAAAAATGTGGAAAAACTAGTGATATATGGTGTAACGTAAATATACCGAAATTGTAAATTAATTACGCAAGTTTCCATTACAGTTTCGGCTGAAGCTAGAAAAGGAACCGAATACACGGTTATGGTTTCGGCCACAAATCATATTTTGATCTGACTATTTTTTATTTAATAATTTTTAATGCAGAGTTCCTAATTGTAACACAACGTCAATAATACGAAAAGATTTTTGTTCTGCTTTATGTCGTTTTTGTGTATCCATAGTGTGTAATGAAAAGGTGTTATCATATATAAATTCTCATTTTAATATATTAAAATTTTGTATTTTTAGACAAATAGTCTAAAGCTTTTCCGATGCAATAAAGAGGGCGCTAGTACCTTCTAATACAGAGTCCAGCTGCAGAGACTTTGTAAGCAGCTGACTCAGTTTAACATATACCTGACAACTAAAATATTTACTATGTATACATAATAACATGCGATGTATCAGATCTGTGTGTCTTTTTTGTAATCCATTTAACACCTACTGGTAATATTCTGGTATGTATCAGCCATTTACATTTGTGCTCATTGAAAATAGTAATTATTTTATTTTTTGGCATAGCTCTTATTTCATGTATTCTTTTTCATTTAGCATCAGCACTGAAGATGACTACTCAGAAACCAAATAGATTTGCTATAATAAAAGCGAAATATTTTTGCAGCCAATGATGCTCGTTTCAGTGTTTACAAATCATTAATTACTTGAAATAATCAAGTTTTGATCTCATAATATATAATAGTAGAAATGGTTATCTGGAGACTATCTTTCTAAGTATAGCATTGAAAACTCAATTTTCCATTAACTTTGACACTGATTTTGAAAGGGGGGGGGGACTACTGAGGTCTTCATATTCAATATAGAATGTTCATGCAAAATTCGATCGAAATTGGAGACCCTTTAGTCAGACACTCTCTCTGTCAGTGTAAAGATGATTGCTGAGCTGCAGACAGAAATCACACTTCACACAAGTGGAGATTTAGGCCACCGTCTTTGGCAGAAAAAGAACACACAAACTCTCATACAACCAAACAGGCACAACTCCCACACAAATCACTATCGTCTCCAGGTGCCACACTTCAAGTGATCCACCAATAGAGGGTATGATTTTGAGTTGGAAGGGTGGAGGAGGGGATGGTGAGAGGAGGAGATGGAGAAGTGACGAAGAGGGGAGGGGATGGTGAAATCTGTGCCTCTGTCGATGTTTTAGTGCTCTCTTCTTCTGATGAGGGATATGGCTCAAATATTCTTAGCTGTGTGAATGTGATTGTCTTTTCTACATGCCTAAATGCACTAAGTACGAACATGTCCGCTATTATATTATCAATATTCCAAACTAGACTTTCTATTGTTATATCCTCACCCACCATTACTTCTCCTGTGTGGTACAGCAGGACACACTCCAATTCATCATCTCATAATAACCAATTCTAGATAAGTCAGTCCTAACCACCCAGTGTATTGAACTCCTAACTGCATTCAATTTGATTGTTGAAAAACTTGTTTTTAGGTTTGAGGCTGAGGACATCAAACCACATTCCACCAGAACCTCAACATCTTCACTCCCATTGCTGCTTGTTCAATGTGTGTGTGTGTGTGTGTGTGTGTGTGTGTGGTGTTTTTCCATTGCTTATTTCTTGTCATCTTGATGTATTTTGTATCTGCGGGGAATTTTATCACACTTTAGTACTGAAAGCAGCCCTGAGTGACATACCAGTGTAATAGCATGTTCAGTTCTTTTATTTGTTTTCACAGCTTAATTCTTAGATTGTAAGAGGTAGGATGGACAGGGTGTGGGTGTGATGCGTGCAGACGCAGGAGTTGGTTGCAGTCTGAACAGTTCACGCCACTTTGACTATAGTCAGCTATCTTCATGTTGCTGCTTCTGTTTATAGTGCTGGGAGAGAATCTGGTACATTGCATGGGACACCTCACATGTTATTTGTTTGTCGACAGCTTCTATTACCAAGACACCTTCATGTGTATCCGACAATGTGGAGCCATTTTCACTGCTCGAGGCAGATGGCTAATGCAGCTGACTGTCATCACCCGTTCACCCTGTGCTTGAACAGCAGGGTCTGAGCAGGTTCGCAGGATGGGGCAGAGGTGGTTGGGTGGATGGGGGTGCTAGTTATTGGGAGCTGTTAACATCATGCACATTATGTAGTAATAGTGTACAGCTCAGAAAGAATCCTAATGTGCACTTGTTATATCTGCCGGGTGGCCACATTCAAGAGTGGAGAGTAGGCCCTGCCTGCAGCTACCAAGCATCCAGGATGAAGTGGGTTGGGTTTTGATGACATCCACAGTGGGCAGCTGTTCAAATTGGTACAGGCTGAGGGCCTCATGTGTGGAGTGCAACCAAACCTTGCAGAGTCGATTGGGGTCCTTGGGTTTGGAGCTGAGTCAACTGTGGCATCTTAGCTCCAGATATCTGGACCTGCATTATCAGATGGAAAATTATAGGACTGTCAGGGACGCACTACACAAAGAAAGCAGCCACTCAGGTCGCAGAGTACTCGTGGAATGTATAGCTTGAAGAGTTCTGTTGAACACTCAGCAGTCAACATGCAGATAGTAAAATCAAGCTGTGTTTTAAGGAAAGACACTTTTGACTGTAAAAAAAGCAGTACATTTTCTAATATTAATACCAAAGTTAATTTATTGCAGGGCCGGAAATTTATTGTGCTTAAACTTTTCTAAGGATTGAGAGCTAGCTAAATACTGGCGCAGGAAGCTCTGAAACATTTCATGAGACATGGAATGTATTTCAAAACGATAAACTGCGCATAATAGGATGGAGTGTATTCACTGTAGTTGATGGAAGTACTGCCTCTACTAAGGTTGAAGTTGAGTGTGACAGAAGTTATCTAGATGTATAAGGAGCCTAAGATAAATTAAGTACATAACTGGACTTTTAATGGCTGCTTGGTTCTACCATAACCTTTCTAGTGATTCAAAGAAAATGTTTGATCAGTGAGGTGAAGATACTCACAGCATGCAATATTCGTTGGAGGTGACTAACCTACCAGGTTTAGACTTAACAGCTAAGGTCTGATTGCAGGTGGTACAGACAAACACACTGGTGAACAACTCTTGAACATTTCCCAAAAACTAGGTCAACAAAACTAGAAGAGTGTTTTCACCAGAAGAAGCTGATAAGTAGTTGTTAGAATCTGACTTGGTCCAAGAGTGAACATCATATAGTTCTGATACGATCTAACTAAGGAATTAAGATCAATAATTAAATGCAATGTAAATAAAGTGCTGGGGAATTACGTAACAACAAACAAGGGTGTCTCTCCATCAAACTACCTTCAGATTTAGTGGTAAGATGCCTAAGAGGCTAGCACAACACCTGAACACAGATCAAGCATGAAAACTGGAAGAAGATTTATGAAACTGTAAAAAAGAAGCAAAATATGAAAAGTAAATCAAAGTTTTGGAACATGAAATACCGTAATAATGCTACTGCGTTTTTGTGATATGATCTCAGGTGGAGATGCTCCTCCAAATCTATCAACTGCACAAATACTTCTTATTTTTCCTCTTTCTTCATAAAATTATGAACTCTCAATCCATTTGTTGCTGTGTTTGTTCATTTTCTGTTGTCTTGGAATTTGTTTTACTAACATATTGCTTAATATGAGAATGCATTACCGTTGCAAGTAAACATGATCAACAGTGGGAGCAGGTGAGATGCCAAATCACTCTCTCACAACTTTTGTGCAACTATTAAAGGTTTTTACCATTTGGCAAGAAGAGCATGATTTTGCAAAGCTGCACATGTACCAAGAGCAGTATTGTTTCTATAATTGTGTGCCAATTTTCAAATTCCAAGCTTTCACAAATAAACTAGTTCCTAGAAATTCCAGGACATGTTCAAATTTGCTTAAACATATGCGAATTGTCGGTGTCGAATGGAAAACTTCAAGCATGTTTTTTTAATAATGTTTTGACAAATTTTGAAATTATTTTAGTATATTCGACCAATGTTATGTTTTCTTCTCCCCCCCCCCTCCCCCACTGTTCACATTCATCTTCATATGATCTAAACTGAGCAAGGAGGCATGTCTCCTCACTCACCATATGTACCAAGTTCTGTTTGTCAATAGGAGATTTCTATTGTATGATATGCATATTGTCCATCAATGACTTCTGTAACACACCAGACTTTTAGCCTTGTCATTAAATGTGTATGGTTCCGAATCAAGAGCCATTCCTTTCAACTGCTAATTGGGTATACAGCATCTGCTTTCATTATAGGTGCCCTCCTATCACCTCATAGATGCAAACTGATGTTACATAATGCCACAGAGTCAATACTGAATAGAGTGAATAGAAATGTCGATGACTGGAGAATTTCGTGTGTTGTAGTGCAGTGGGGGTGAGGGATTTTGAGCACAGATCTAACTCTGTCAGACGTATTTCACCTAACAAAACTTCTAAAATCTGCTACAAACCTGACAGAAATAAAAATTAGCTTAGTACTTAGGATAGTTTACAACTTGCCACAAAGATGTACAACAAGCTACAAAAGGTATGTAAAAAAGAGAGACGTACAACACTCAATTTATCAGGCATTGGCCTTCAGAATAAAGAGCATTCACACAATGAGACATGCACACTTCACAGAGACACAACCATCATCTCTGGCTGCCGCACTTTGTTTCACGTTCTGTGATCATGAAATATTACGAGCATTGAGGAGACGAGGGACAGGATGGTAGTGTCACATTGGTGGGGATGTTAGTTAGTTTGGTTTTGCATTTCTCTCCTCCACCACCACCTCACTTCATTCCTAAGCCACATCTCATTCCACCCATCTCGTACGTACATGGTCCATTCACTGTTTCGTTTTGCTTCTCTTGCCTTTATCTGTATGCCGTACAACTACCACCACCATAGCTTAACCAAAGATATAGGCAATAACCCAAGAAAATTCTGGTTCTATGTAACATCATTAAGCAGGAAGAAGACATATCTAGTCAATTATTGATTAGTTTGGAGCAGCGATAGAAGTAATTGAAATGGAAGCTGAAGTTTTAACAACATTTAAAAAATTGCAGGATGACCATAAAAACAGATAGTTATTTAGATTTAGTTGGGGTATTTTTATCTCTGCTGTTGGTAGGTGCTGTAATCGAACAAGATGGATATGTAACATTTGTTCTGGGATGGAGACTTGTACCTGGATCTCCTGCTTACATGGCATCAATCCTCAAAGAGGTGGATTACAATTGAGAACTATGGAAAATGCTCTTCTGGACTTATCCAAAAGGAAACAGATATTGCAATTCTTAATTGTAATCTACCTTGTCGAGGAACGATGCTTCTTTCAGTGCAGATGCACATGAGGACTGGACTCCTGGTGCGAATACAGGATAAGCTGCAAGCCATTAAGTATAATGGTCAAAGTAGGTCAAGTATTCAATTTGTGGCAGACAAGTTACCTGCTTGTCAGTGCAAGTGTGTAAAACCCGTTTGATTTAGTGGTGAAGAGTTGGCACATCTACCTAGTAACCGCAAGACCAGGGTTTGAGTCCCAGCCCCAGCACAAATTTTTAGGTGTCCATGTTGATTACAACACCTACCAGCAGCTGAGACAAAAAAAAAGAAAAGTCCAAAAGAATAGGTGCCATAATTGTTGTTGGTGTTGGATTTTGGAAGGGACTAAATTACATCACGTATCAGTTCTTTCTTCCAGTCATAGAGGTAAAACTATGTGTTAAACTTCGCCAAGTATAGGCGTTATCACGTCAAAAATAAAAGTAGCAAATAAAAAATGAAGAAAGAATAAAAAGGCTGAAACACAAGAGTGTTTTTGCCGAGTGATCACATTAAAACAACCTATCTAAATGTCTGAGGCAGGTGGAGGACTGATAGATAATAGACACTCAAGAACTTTAAATGGGATGGTAAAACCACACTCGTGGTTAAAATTTAGAACAATCAACCATGGAGGCATTGTCCCCTGAAACAATGTTCAAGTCATCAGGGATATTAAAATTCTGGCACTTTGCAGCTAAATTGGGACAATCCAATAAGATGTGGGCGACTGTTAAATGTGCACCACAACGGAGAGGGTGACCGTGCAACAGCCAGGTATGGCCAATACGGAGCCAGCAAAGGACAACCGACTCCCTGTAAAAAGGTCACAGAGAGGACTTCCATGCAGCGGTAGAGGGCTTGACAACACGGAGCTTGTTCGGTTCGGCAGAGTCCACCCATTTGGAACTCCAAGCCCCAAGGACTGTGCGGTGGAAGTGGGATCGGGATGGCAATATTCAAGGCCCGTGAAGTGGTGGCCTGCTTGGCCAACTGGTTGACATGCTTGTTACCTGATATACTGATTTGCCTTGGTGTCCAAACAAAAAAGACGGAATGGCCTGACTTGCCAAGGGTGAAGACTGTCCTGAATTGACCGCACTACAAGATGTATTGGAAAGCACTGGTCTAAGGCCTGCAAGCCACTCAGGGAGTCGCTACGGATGGCGACCGACCCCCTGGGGCAAGTTCGGAGATGTTTGAGGGCCCGTAAAATAGCAAATAGCTCTGAGGTGAAGATTCCACTTCCACAAGGCAAGGATCACTGTTCAATTTGGTCACCACAGACATAGGCATATCCAGCGTGACCATCGACCAAAAAACCATTTGTATAAATAATTTTTGTGCCGCGAAATGATGCCTGCCTGGAAATGGCGACGGAGATTTGATGGCGTAACTGAGGCTTTCGAGTCTCAACCTAAGCTGCAAGCTAGGAATGATCCAAGGAGGGGTATGAGAAGAGTGTGAAAAGGAGATGAGATGGGACGGGAATTAAGTAATGAGAGAAGCAAACCAACATTGATCACAACTTGAAGACCTGATATGGGCTGTTGACACGAGGACGGGAGTGCAGCAGTTGAAAACAGAAGCCTGCGATTCAGATAGTGGGGTGAAGCTTGGACACGGGCAACGTACGACACTAACAACTGTTGCTGGTGGAACCGCAGAGGGGCCAACCCCAGCATCAGCAAGGAGACTTGTTACTGGACTGGTGCAAAAAGCCCCCGTCAAGACATACACCAGTGTGGAGAATGGGGTCTAAGACCCGCAAAGTTAAGTTATTGAAGTTAAGAAGTTAGACAGAGTTCTTTGCTTTCTACAGTATGTCTGCCTAGGTGTACTTGTGTCTGTGTGAATGTGTGGGCATGTGTGCATTTGTTTACCCTCCATTTTTTCACCCAAGGTAAGTCTTTCCTCTCCCGGGATTGGAATGACTCCTTACCCCCTTCCTTAAAACCCTCATCATTTCCTTTTCCCTCTCCTTCCCTACTGCCTGAAGACGCAACTGGGTTGCGAAAGCTTGCGATTGTGTGTGTGTGTGTGTGTGTGTGTGTGTGTGTGTGTGTGTGTGTGTGTGTGTGTGTGTGTGTATTCATTTATTTATTTGTGATGCTGTCACACCTGTGCTCCTTCGCCTGGTGAGTAATCTTCGTCTATTTTTTACATTTTATATATATATATATATATATATATATATATATATATCCTTTTTGTCCCCTAAGGTAAGTCCTTCCACTCCTGGGATTGGAATGGCTCCTTTTCCACTTCCTTAAAACCCGTATCCTTCCCTTTCTCCTCTCCTTCCTCCCTCTTTTTCCCCGAAGAAGCCACCACTGGTGGCGAAAGCTCGAATGGTTGTGTGTTTTTGTGTGTTTCGTGTTTCTATCGACAAGCCTGTACTTTAGGTAAGTCAAAAATCTTTATTTTATACCATTTTCCCACCTAGAAGGTCTCCTTCTATATATATATATATATATATATATATAGGCAGTAATAGCAACAAATAAACACACAGACACACACACACACACACACACACACACACACACACACTCAAAAATGCTAGCTTTCGCAGCCTAGCTGCTTCATCAGGCAGAAGGAAAGGAGAGGGAAAAGGAAATGATGAGGGTTTTAAGGAAGGGGGTAAGGAGCCATTCCAATCCCGGGACAGGAAAGACTTACCTTGAGGGAAAAAATGGAAGGTAAATAAATGCACATACACCCACACATTTACACAGACACAAGTACACTTAGGCAGACATACTGTAGAACTGTAGAAAGCAAAGAAGTTAGAAGTTAGACAGAGATGCCACTTGATGCAGAGGCTCTGTCCAGAGAACCAAGGCAAAGATGTTAAGATGATGGGTGGGAATTCGAATTTAGCGGAGGTTGAGACCAGGTGGGCAACGGGAAGAGAGAATATGCTGAAGGGCTAGTTCCCATCTCCGGAGTTCTGAAGGATTGGTGTCAGTGGGAAGTATCCAGATAACCCGGACGGTGTAGCACTGTGCCAAGATGTGCTGGCCATGCGCCAAGGCATGTTTAGCCACAGGGTGATCCTCGTTACCAACAAACACTGTCTGCCTGTGTCCATTCATGCGAATGGACAGTTTGTTGCTGGTCATTCCCACATAGAACGCTTCACAGTGCAGACATGTCAGTTGGTAGATCACGTGGGTACTATCACAAGTGGCTCTGCCTTTGATCGTGTACACCTTCCGGGTTACGGGACTGGAGTAAGTGGTGGTGGAAGGGTGCATAGGGCAGGTTTTACAACGGGGGCGGTTACAAGGGTAGGAGCCAGAAGGTAGGGAAGGTGGTTTGGGGATTTCATAGGGGTGGACTAGGAGGTTACGGAGGTTAGGTGGACGGCGGAAAGACACTCTCGGTGGAGTAGGAAGGATGTCATGAAGGATGGATCTCATTTCGGGGCAGGATTTTAGGAAGTCGTATCCTTGCTGGAGAGCCACATTCAGAGTCCGCTCCAGTCCCGGAAAGTATCCGGTGACAAGAGGGGCACTTCTGGGGTTTTGTGGAAGGTTCTTAAATTGGGGAGATGAGGAAGTGGCTCTGGCAATTTGCTTCTGTACCAGACCAGGAGGATAGCTGCGGGATGTGAAGGCTGTTATCAGGTTATTGGTGTATTGGTTCAGGGATTCAGGACTGGAGCAGACTCGTTTGCCACGAAGACCTAAGCTGTAGGGAAGGGAACGTTTGATGTGGAAAGGATGGCAGCTGTCATAATGCAGGTACTGTTGTTTATTGGTAGGTTTGATGTGGACGGATGTGTGTAGTTGGCCGTTGGATAGATGGAGGTCGACATCGAGGAAAGTGGCATGGGATTTGGATTAGGACCAGGTGAATTTGATGGGACCAAAGGAGTTGAGGTTGGAGATTTCCTTTTCCCTCTCCTTTCCTTCTGCCTGATGAAGCAGCTAGGCTGCGAAAGCTAGCATTTTTGAGTGTGTGTGTGTCTGTGTGTTTATTTGTTGCTATTACTGCCTGTGCCCCTTCGCCTGGTAAGTGTACTTCATCTATTTTTTACGTATATTTTTCCTGTTAGGAATTTTTCCTATATATATATATATGGCTTTCTACAGTTCTACAGTATGTCTGCCTAAGTGTACTTGTGTCTGTGTAAATGTGTGGGTGTATGTGCATTTATTTACCTTCCATTTTTTCCCCCAAGGTAAGTCTTTCCTGTCCCGGGATTGGAATGGCTCCTTACCCCCTTCCTTAAATCCCTCATCATTTCCTTTTCCCTCTCCTTCCCTTCTGCCTGATGAAGCAGCTAGGCTGCGAAAGCTAGCATTTTTGAGTGTGTGTGTGTCTGTGTGTTTATTTGTTGCTATTACTGCCTGTGCCCCTTCGCCTGGTAAGTGTTCATCTATTTTTTACGTATATTTTTTTCCTGTTAGGAATTTTTCCTCTATAATATATATATATATATATATATATACGTAAAAAATAGATGAAGTACACTTACCAGGCGAAAGGGCACAGGCAGTAATAGCAACAAATAAACACACAGACACACACACACACACACACACACACACACACAAAAATGCTAGCTTTCGCAGCCTAGCTGCTTCATCAGGCAGAAGGGAAGGAGAGGGGAAAAGGAAATGATGAGGGTTTTAAGGAAGGGGGTAAGGAGCCATTCCAATCCCGGGACAGGAAAGACTTACTTTGGGGGAAAGAATGGAAGGTAAATAAATGCACATACACCCACACATTTACACAGACACAAGTACACTTAGGCAGACATACTGTAGAACTGTAGAAAGCAATATATATATATATATATATATATATATATATATATATATATATATATACGCAGCCCATTACCATAAACATCAGTTTGCTGCAGAATTGTTCAACATATTCTGAGTTTGAATTTGGGAAGGGAAGTTTCTATCCATACACCAACATAGCTTTAGAAAGCATTGATCATATGAAGCTTAGCTTGCCCTTTTCTCACGTGACATCCTGTGATCCAAGGATGAAGGATGGTTTTATATCAAAATAATTAATGGTTTGCATGTTTCCAAGAAAGTATCAAGCTGATTTGTGTAGTGCTTCGTATTTCTCACAAATAACACATTTACGTATGGCAATGTTGTAGAAGTATTTGATTCTATAGTGATTCACAATGGTTACATAGCCCTCCCCCACCTTCCTTTTTTTGCATTTCTCTTATCCTAGACAAGAAGTTTTGTTTTCTAAATGTTCAGGAGAAACATTATGCTAGTAATAGATGCACTATCAAATGGTGACAAGTTGCACACTCATAATGAATATACTGTTCCTGTAGTTAGTAGTGGGTTTCACTCCAGCAACTTAACACTTCCAACACTAAATGCTTACACACTTGGTTACTAACTGCTTACATAATAGCAACCGTGAAATAGTATATTTAGGCATGTGTAAAACTTTAAAGCTCAATTTTCTTTAAAATTGTTGAAAGTTGCACCTCTCCCTGTTTACATATGTTGGCATTCTACTACACCATATCAATATGAATCGAATCAGCAAGGGCAAGTGCGTATGGTCTTCTTAAATAGATCCTATTAAAATGAATGTAAAGCACTCCATTTAATTTGTCTATGTAGTGAAACTCCGCTTTTGGTATAAAGCGAAAGGTAAATGTATTATGTGTGAAATAACTTCTTAAATTGGTAAAAGTTGACTGTAGGATCACCATTTTTACGTTTTCATTATTTTATTTATGTTGGGTGTACCTAATTAGCATCAGAATCCTCATATGATGCTTCTTTATCATCTAATAAAAGTTATCTGAATTCTGTGCTAGTTTAGCTACTGATTGAACTAGAACTAGTAATTACTTAGGACATAAAAATCTTTGACACCATTTCATTAACATAATTGATGTCTCTGGAAAGCCTTCAACTGTATCATAAATAGTACTGTTAAAATAATAACTCCAATAGAATGACGTATTATTAACAACTTTGTTCAAAGTGTTACAAGAATTTATTCTCATGGTGAAACACGATTATCATGTAAGTATTTTGTAGGATGTTTGAATGTGTGTAGCTGCACCTCTTTTACACAGTAGTAGTCTTTTTGACGTTATGTACAGAAAACTAGAGATGCTCGTACCATCACTCACATTGTTTGTCCATGAAATGTCACAAAAAATATTGAAATACTTGCAGTTGTCAATGAAAAAAAAAAAAAAAAGTGGTGCTAAACATTAAAAAATATGCAACTGGTGAAGTGATCTATCAGTTACTCCCATCATATAATAATGAAAAGTCCAGGTTGGAATTAATAATATGTAGTAAGGACAGTTTACAACTCATCGTAAAGATGTGGCGATCAGCTGCGACAGACACATACAAAAGACACGCAACACTTTCAGCTATCGGCCGTGGTCTTCTTCAGAAAATAGAACATTCACACAATCACACAGGCACACACAACACAGTCATACAACCATCACCTCAGGCTGCCGCACCTCGAATCACGCTCTGCGGTGTGTAAATCGGGGAGGGGAGGAGAGGGGAGAGGGGATAGGAAGGTTACATCACAGTGGTGGGGATGGGTACAGCACAGCCTAGATGGAAATAACGAGATGCAGCTTAGGAATGCAGTGGGGAGGCGGGTGAGGGGAGAAAAATAAAACAAACAAAATAAATATACATTTAAATGAAAAATAAAAATAAAATGTCTACACACACACACACACACACACACACACACACACAGGCTGTTGTATGTACGTTCAGTGTGCACACATTTTATTTTTATTTTTCATTTAAATGTATATTTATTTTGTTTATTTTATTTTTCTCTCCTGACCCATCTCCCCACTCCATTCCTAAGCTGCATCTCGTTATTCCCATCTACGCTGTGCTGTACCCATACATATTACATATTATTAGTTATTCCCATCAATCACAATGACTACTGAAGCTTGGCAGCAGCAGAACGCAAAGCACGAATTATTCAAACAGTTGCCATTTCAGAGATCAGACATCAAAGTAGTATTAACTGTGAAGATTCTGAACACTGGTTCCAGGAAACCTCTGCCAGAGTCAATATTGATTAATTCAAGCAATGTTAGCACCTGAACATGTAATTTGAATGTCAGTAGATGAAAATGCCCTAATGGTGTTCACACCTCAAACTTAAAACTGCAGACATACCACAATATTGATTTCATGAAACAGTAACACCTTTTTTATGGCCTTCTCTTCAACTGAGCTAACTGAATGCTAAGGAATGGAAAGTAACGGAAAACTCCATGCAATATGGAGTTTTACAATTAAACAGCAGAGGTCAAATTCAATCGAGCCTATATTAAATGCTCTCATTAAGATTGGGTAAAGAATTCAGGAATTACAATGGTACAAAATGATACTATATTGTGGACAAATAGCTCTGATCATCAAATGTCAAACAAATGGTTTTAATTTAGGATTAAGATAGCTCCAATATCATATGTTAATGGCCCTTTAGTATGTTGTTGTAATTAATTCTTGTGACAAGGTGATTTTGTTCTGGACTACTATTAATGTTTGGATGTATATTGGGACTGTGGGAAGAACTACATACTGACTGGTCATTTAAACAGTGTGATATCTTCAACAACACAATTCATTTCATTTTCCAAGTCTGGGATTAAATAAACAAAAGTAGAGAATCATTAGTTCTGTTACAGAGTTCTGCACAAAGACAGTGTTAGCATTGAGTAACAAAATAATTAAGTGCGAGATGACTAATAAACCTCAAAACAAATTACATCACAAAAGCGCACTAGTTATGTAAATAGCTTAATGACAAGGTTACAGTATCTCATCAAATTAAATCACATTGCGTCTCATTAACTAAAATCACATGATTTCAATTAAAACTGCTTTAGTGTTAATTGAAAGTGAATAGAATGAAAGTTAGGGTCTGTTCAGCCATATACAAATCTACACTAAACTAACCCCTTCATCAGGCATTCCTTCTTCATCTTCTACATCTCCACCTGAAATTGCAGTATCATCTTCATGGTCATGCTGTGAAGATGTGGGAACTTGGTACTCCACCTCGAGACCAGAGTCCGATGTCACATGTTGGAACATGTCCTGGGATGCAGAATCAACAGTCCTTGTGCGTTTTGCCTGCAGAAAATTGAAGCAAAATATTATAAATAAAGACCTCTGGAACATTTAGAAAACAGAACATCAAATGTGTCACTGAAAGAACACAGAATTTATTTAAAAGACAACAGTTAAGAAATTAAGGTTTACAAACATTGACAAATGACCAAAGGAATTCCTCATCTTGTAATGTTCCCTAAATGATAATTTTCAGTTTTCCAGTTCAGTTGTAACAATTGTACAAAAGAAATGTGAAGCATGATTTTAATTGATTACTTTGATGACAATAATTACGATCACTTTAAGAGATGAAGTTGGGTGGAGGAGGTAGATGAATTTGGTATTGGTTAGCACTAAAAGTTTTTCCAAATTTTGATTCCTGCATATCAGACTTTATCAGAGTATTTAATGAATTTTGCCAGTGTGTCCACTGTTACTCAGCAATTTTCTCTTATAGTTTCAGATGTGTAGTTAATAATGATCTCATTCACTGCAGAAATCAAGGTATATGGATCATTCATCAGCAAATTCAAAAGAAAATTGCCTGTTTATTTGATCAAATAATGTCTTTCCCACATGTTTACATTAACATTTTGCAAGCTAGTACAGTCAGTATCTCAGAGGAAGTTCAAGTAAATAATCCAACAGTCTGAAGTTTAGGTTCGAATATGAGTCATGTTTCAAACTCGCTGATTCCAGGAGGAACCAAAATTACTCGGGTTGCACAGGTCGAAAATGTACAAATTTTGAAGGGTGGAAAATTGGCATGTGCTCATATATGACAGTTGGAAGAGAGGCATAAATTAGGAGGAGTAGTTGCATGGAAAGAATGGGAACTGTCAGTTGTGGAGCAGGAATACAGTAGGTTACCACAGGTTGAGGCTAGGATTATTTCGTGATCGTAGCATGTACTGTCAGCAATATTTCCGTCTAAGCAGTTCAGTAAAGCTGGTGGTGGATGGAAGGATTGAGATGGCCGAGGTTGTGACGCAGTCATTGAGATCCAACATATTACACTCAGCTGTATGTTAGGCTACAGTGTGGTTCTTGGGCACAATTTGGTGGTTGATATTCATTCTGATGGCCCGATATTTGATAGTCGTTTCAAAATAATTTCTAGTCAATGACTGCAGCAACTAATTATTTAGCTACAGTCATGGGGGGAGGGGGCTCTGGGTGGAACTGGCTAAACCTATGACAGGATTGGAATAGGAAGTACTGGGTGGATGGGCTGAACAAGTGTTGCACAGAGATATGATCCCTGTAGCCTGGGTTGGTATTGGGAGTGGCTTAGGGATGATTGGGCAAACAATGGAACAGTACTTTAGCAAAGACAAGAAGGACTTTGTGTATGATAATTTCATTTCATAGCTTGATTATAATGAAAAACGTGAAGGATGTGATTCAGCTGAAGCAGTCTTCTCTCGTATGAAATGGCAGTTTGTGGGATTCAGAAGACTCTCCTATGTGACTTTATTAGTAGTAGAAGTCAACTGGGGTGTGGGTGGGGGGCATGGTAAGGGAAATATGTGGACTTCATATGGGGAGTAATTCCCGTGAAAGCCTGTGTGAGAACTTCAGCATATTGAATAAGGGAGTTCTCTAAAATTG
Organism: Locusta migratoria; assembly: GCA_026315105.1. Taxonomy (NCBI): domain Eukaryota; kingdom Metazoa; phylum Arthropoda; class Insecta; order Orthoptera; family Acrididae; genus Locusta; species Locusta migratoria. The sequence goes on along the minus strand of CM048745.1, from coordinate 367,270,681 downwards.
GAAATAAGCAGGTCACATATTGGTTGTGAGTTTAATGTGGACAGAGGTGTACATGGAGCCAACAGTGATGGAGGAGGTCAACATTCAGGAAGGTGACACATCCAGTTGAGGAGGATCATGTGAAACAGATGGAAGAGAAGCATTTGTGGTTGAGAAGATATGAGAATAGGGTGTACTGGCCTTGTGTCCATATCATCCATTATCTTGAACCAGGCCAAGCATTCTGGGATTCTGGAGGTTAGAAAAGTTTCCTCAAGATGGCCCGTGAAAAGTTTGGCATACAGGTGCTCAAGACCATTCCATGAATTTCATTGTGTACATTCCCTTCGAAGGAAAATTAGTATTTTGTCAGAATATACCTGGTAAGGCATATGAGCACTGTAAACATTCCCTTCAAAGAAAAAGTGGTAGTTTGTCAATATATACCTAGTAAGGCATATGAGGATTGAGGCAGTGGATATGGAGTCTGAAGGACATTGGGAGAGGTAGTGTTTAAGGGCAGAAAGATCACGGGCATGAGTGATGATGGTGTATAGGAAAGTGGTGTTAACACCGATAATTAATGATCCAGGAGACTGACATCCTACTCCCTCCCTAATCCACTCTCAATACCATCCCTTTGCCACAGGGATCATACCCTGTGAAAGACCCCAATGCAAGAACTGCCCTATCCCTCACCCCCACCTAAAAAAAATCACTTCCTACCCAATCAGGGCAAGGATCACCTGTGAAAGCTGCCATGTCATTTACCAAATGTGCATAGTTTTTTTATATTGGTATGACTGTCAAATGTTTGTCCATCACAACGATAGCCACTGCCGAACTATAGTCAGGGCCAAGATCGATCATCCTGTTGCACAACATGCAGCCGCTTGCTATCAATGGCATGCTTCACAATCTGGGCCATTTGTTTCATCCCTTTCACCCTCAGCTTTTCTGAACTGTGCAGACAGTAATCTACTGTCCCCACACACTCTTCCAACAGTTAGTGCCCCTTTCAGGCAACACTTCCTTCCAATAGATGTCCTTCAACCAAAAGTCCACCAGTTTTCTCCTGTTCTCTGCTCCTCCTCTTTCTATTCCCCCTGCCCCCCCCCTCCCCCAAAAAAGAAAACACCAATCCCTACATTCAAAACTACATCTCACATTCCTGTCCACTGCCCTGCATCATCCTCCTTCCCTCCACACCCCAAAATGTGCATAATGTTAGAGCAGCAAAGGAGGAGTTATAGCTGGGGAGAGCAGTTGTGTGTGCACGAATTGTGCCTTTGTGAACATATATGTGTGTGCATGTGTACACTTTTTTTTCTGACTAAGGCTGTAGCTGAATATTAGTACTGTGAGTGAGAATGTGATTGTCTTTTCTGTGTGTGTGTTTTCCACTCAGCAATTGCCTTCCTTGTGTTACAACCTATCTTTGTTATTTAGAAGTAAACTAGCTAAACACGGCGATGTTTTGCTGTGGCTCACTCTCATATGACATAAATAGAAAAGGAAATACTGTAATTCTTATGAACATTGAAGCATTCTCTTGATGATTCTATCACATCAATATCGTTCGTTGCACTACTGTGGCTATGTGAAACAAAAGTTACAATAAATTTTTTGTAGTTTGTTTTCTCCATAAACATACAGATCAGTTTACAGATTGTACCATGTGACATAATTCACCTCATTCAAAAGCTATTGTTTTCTACATTCTTCCCATCTATTTCCCATCCACTATGACTATCTCCTGCTTCCCCACTAACTACCTCTTCACCCTCCATCTAATCCCTGGCCTCAATTCATCACTCCCTTTTCTTCTAGCCACCTTCCATCTCCTCCTCCATCTATATGCTCGTACCATCTTTCTCTCATACTACCTACATAAAGTGAAGAAATTAAAAATTTGGCCAATGATTCAAATTATGTGTTAACTGATGGAAACTATCACAAAGATACTGTTACATAAAATTAAATTAAACAATGACACCCATAAACAAAGTTTTGTTGATAATTCATTTCTGTGGTGTTTTGATTTACACTGCTGATATCATGATTGATCTTACTGAAAGTTAATTAAGTCTATGTTCGCTCTCTGGTTGACAGGTTCTTGTTTGTCCTTTTGACCTGAGAGTAAATTAATTATCCTCAGGAAACAAACATTCCGCTGCCAGCATTAGCAAACTAAGCTTCCACCTTAGGTAAAATTTAGTCATTACCTCAAAGCCTTAAGGGTGACGAAATTATACACTGTATGTTTATACCTAGACCTGACGTTTATGTTATCACCAATGAGTCTTTGGATGGTTGGGGCTATTATTAGGTACTCAAGGAAGCAAAGTGTCAATTCGTTGACTGGCAGGTTCGTCCTCCCGAGCGACAGAGCGAGCGCCTTCACTGCGCTTCGCTTGATAATACTCAGTATATAACAGGGAACACTGCTTAGACCACCTTCGAGAGAGATCACAACAGCTAGTAACCTGTAATATCTATATATAAAAAGGCAATGATTCGAGTGATTGACTGATTAAGTGAATGGCTCATCATCGCTCAGCCAAAACCTCTGATGATGGAAACTTGAAATTTGCAGACAGTTTTCATCTTACACTGTTGGCGTCGTTTAAGAGGTGATTTTTCGATATTCTGTTCCTAAGCGGGTGAAACGGGGATGAAAAGTTTTTGAAAATACACTATTATCAAGTCAATTTTAAAGCTAGATGTACATAAACTGGTATATGGATTCTTGTGGATGAAACGAAAATTATAGAAGGAAACTTTCCTGGTGGAATAAACAAATATAAAAAGTAGAGAACGGATGACTTACCCAATGGACCGGCTTATCGACCGACACAAATAAAATCACACACAAACAAATATACAAGCTTTCGCAACCATTGGTCACTTCTTCAGGAAAAGAGGAAGAAAGGAGAGGAGAAAGGGAAGGACATGGGTTTTAAGGAAGTGGAACAGGAGTCATTCCAATCCCAGGAGTGGAAGGATTTACCTTAGGGGACAAAAAGGAAGGTAAACTAATACACACACACTCGCACATATCCAAACACAAACAGACCTAGACAGACATTTGTAAAAAGCAAAAAAGTTGGACAGAGATACCACTTGAAGCAGAGGCTCTGTCCACAGAACCGTGGCAAAGATGCTAAAGATGGTGGGCGGGAATTTGAATTTAGCAGAGGTTGAGACCAGGTGGGCAATGGGCGGAGAAAATAAGCTGAAGGGCAAGTTCCCATCTCTGGAGTTCTGAAAGGTTGGTGTCGGTGGGAAGTATCCACATAACCCGGACGGTTTAACACTGCGCCAAGATGTGCTGGCCATGCACCAAGACATGTTTAGCCACAGGGTGATCCTGATTACCAAACACTGTCTGCCTGTGACTGTTCATGCGAATGGACAGTTTGTTGCTGGTCTTTCCCACATAGAATGCTTCACAGTGTAGGCATGTCAGTTGGTAAATCACATGAGTGCTATCACAAGTGGCTCTGCCCTTGATCGTGTACCCCTTCTGGGTTACTGGGCTGGAGTAAGTGGTGGTGGGAGGATGCATAGGGCAGGTTTTACAACAGGGGCAGTTGCACGGGTAGGAGCCAGAGGTTAGGGAAGGTGGTTTGGGGATTTTATAGGGATGGACTAGGAGGTTACGAAGGTTAAGTGGGAGGCTGAAAGACACTCTTGGTGGAGTGGGAAGGATGTAATTAAGGATGGATCGCAAGTGGTATCTCTGTCCAACTTCTTTGCTTTCTATAAATGTCTGTCTAGGTGTGTTTGCATTTAGATATGTATGAGTGTGTGTGTGTTTATTTACATTCCTTTTTTTCACCCTAAGGTAAGTCCTTCCACTCCTGGGATTGGAATGACTCCTTTTCCACTTCCTTATAAGCCGTATACTTCCCTTTCTACTCTCCTTCCTTCCTTCCTTCCTGTTTCCCTGAAGAAGCAAACAACGGTTGCAAAAGCCTGTATGTGATTTTATTTGTGTCTGTCGACGAGCCTGTCCTTTGGATAAGTCATCCGTTTTCTATTTTTTATATTTATATGGATTCTTGGTTAGACTTCTGAAAGTCAGCCATTAAGGAGATGAAACGATTTTTTGAAAATGCTGCTATTAGGCCAATTTCGAAGCCTGAAGTACAAAAGTATGTATATATCTCCCCTCCCTGTCTTTGTGATTGCCTACCCTTCCTGTACCTCGTCTTAGAACTAACTTAAAACCATGTTTAGTGTTATGTTCAAAATCTTCTATCTCCAAAAGTTCTTGACCAAATGCTTTGAAATATTGGTACAACATACTACTGGAATACACATGTTTTTACATACCTTTCTCTCTCTTTTTTTTTTTTTTTTTTTTTTTTTTTTTTTTTTTTTTTTTTTTTTTTTTTTTTAAAATATGTCACATATGAATTTATATAAATTTTACAATGTGGAAAAGTTGTTAACAAAAATTGCAAAATTGTTATATGTGTCATCGGTATTTAAAAACCTTCCTGCGTTACAGTGCAACATTGTGACAAATGTGGAGCTCAATCATTGAAGAACTTTGAGATTTTGAAACACACACAAACCAACACAACATTTTTATATAGAGAGATACTCCTATTTACTCAATTTGATAGAAATTCTCCAATGAGATGTGAAAAAAATTAAGAGAGAGAGAGAGAGAGAGAGAGAGAGAGAGAGAGAGAGAGAGAGAGTGGCTGACCAGAAGTGAGCTGTGGAATGTTTTGCCAGCTACTGTACCTCTTTTGAGACATTTAATCCTATTTACTTTTAATCATTAACTGACCTGACTATTGTATATGCAGCTGTTCACTTGATCTAATTTGTTCTGGAGCCACTGTCATGAACATACATGCTGGTCATTTCATTTGATTGTAATTATTCCACCCGTGCAAACAATGTGCATCAAATGGAACTGACCATTTGATACTAGCATGTGCAGCAAAGTAGGGTTATTTTTGGAATTAAATGTAGAATACCATCAGTTCCGCTTATGGAGTGTGTGTTTAGTGTACTCAAAGAGATTCTTTCACCCAACAGGACTAGGCTTAGTGACAAATGCAGCTATTTTGCAAAGGCAGCAGTGATCTAAAAATTTAATTATATGATCATAATTTGTCCATCCTCATTTTTATTAATATAATATTATTAACTGTTGTTTGGAGCCTTTTTTATTGTCAAATGATCCATACAAAGTTCTCATGCTAGTAATGTTCGTCAGAATGGCCATTCCTCCTAATTCAGACCACTAGTCATTTATGCGCAGGGTGTGTGGCCCCACTTTATCATTGCAAACAACAGATTTAGTGTACCAGTCATTAGATGTGTGAGAGAGGATTTGGTAATACAGATCATTTGGCCTTCCAGGTGTTCATTAAAGTTTTTTATAAAAGTATGAATGGAAATAGTTAAAAGACTAAAAATGCATAAATTTCAAGATCCAAATACAACACAGTAAGAACTGAGTCAAGGGACCCAAAACCACATAAAATAGAACTCCATCAATGGTAATTACCAACCTGTAAGGCTGATGTTTTGTCCTCCTCGCTTGTGACGTTGTCAGTGTCTTCGCGCTGCCGCTTGTGACCAGCCTGTGATGTGCTGACGGTCGCAACAGCAGCACTGCTGCTGCTGGCCTGGCTAGACGCTGAGACAGAAGGTGTTTGTTCAGGACCAGGAGCAGGTGAGGCTACAGTTGCTGGCATTTCAACCCGAGGAAGAACCATAGCAACAGCCTGCTGTTGTGAGCCTGTTGGCTGCTGCTGTACCGATTGTTGTTGCTGCTGCTGTGCTGACTGTTGTTGTTGCTGCTGCTGCTGCTGCTGAAGGTGCTGTTGTTGTTGTTGTTGTACCTGCTGCTGTGGTGGTGGTTGTTGTTGTTGCTGTTGTTGTGGTGGTGGTGGTTGTGACTGCTGGACCTGTGGAGGAGTTGGTAGCACTGACTGCTGCTGTTGAACGGTTTGTTCCTGTTCTTTTTGCTGTTGCTGCTGCTGCTGCTGTTGTTGTTGGGCTGGCTGTTCATTTGTTGGCTCATCCAAAATTTCTGCAGCTTCAGCTTCAGTTACCTAAAATGTCAAGAACATTTAAATAAGTTGGGTTTTTTCTGCAATATTGCTGTGTTTGGATAAAAAATGATGCATTTAATTTTTATTTAACATGAAAAGCGAATGAAGTTATATGTCATTATTAATAACCATTTCTTCTGATCACACAGCCCATAACTTCAAGTAATATTGAAATCCCAGGAACAAAGAAAGGTACCATGACAGTGCCTTGTAACATTCTTCACCAGCACTAAATATCTGATAATAGTCAAACAGAAAGTGGGAACAATAGCCCACTATTTTTAACTGTTTTCAATAAATGAGAGACAAGAGAATAAAATTATTATTATGGAGCATATTGTTCCTTTTAATATCAATTTATGGCTTTTTATTGCACCTGAATAGAATCAGTATAAAACAGCAACATTACAGTTACGAAACATGTCATGCTAGCTTGTATCTTGACCTGTTACACTCGGTGATCATAAGTAAACAAGTAATTGAATTACATATAATGATTGCATTTCATGTTATTTTTACTTGTAATCTATACATTTTAGAAAATTTAATTTGTATCTGTAATTTACTTAATTGAATGAAACAGTAATCATTACTACACTGGATTTGTTACTCTGTAACAAGTCTTTTCTTATTGTATGTATTTTGCAGTCAGTGACATTCATGTCACTACAATATTCTTGGCACAATAATCTTCCTTCCTTCCTTCCTTTCTTTCTTTCTTTGCTTGGACTATAGTAGTATCTATGGTTGAAGATTCTTTCTTGAAACTGAGTGCTTTGAACACAGATCAGAATTGACTGTCCTTTGTTTTTCTTTCTGCATTTGAAGATGAATTGTGCACACACAGCATGCGCAGCAAAGTAGGGTTATTTTTTGAATTAAATATAGAATACTATCGATTCCTCTTATGGAGCGTTTCTTTAGTGTGCGCAAAGAGATTCTTTCACCTTAGAGGGCTAGGCTTAGTAACAAATACTTTGAAATGCAGCTGTTTTGCAAAGTCAGCAGTAATCTAAACCTTCAATTATATGATCATAATTTGTGTATCCTTTCTTGTATAATCCTTATTTTTATTAATATCCTTGTATATAGTTTTATTAACTGTTGTTTGGAGCCTTTTTTATTGTCAAATGATCCATACCAAGTTCCCATGCCAGTAACGTTTGTAGAATGACCATTCCTCCTAATTCAGACCACTAGTCATTGATGTGGGAACAACAGAATTAGTAACTGAATGGGCCTGTTGAATAACTTATCTGTACCAGTCATTAGATGTGAGAGAGGGGATTTGGTAATGCAAAAGTGAAGAGGACCTGAATGGGTAGGTGCAGGGGATGATGGATTGTTTTTTTTTTATGTTAATCTATTCTGTTTTTAAATTGATGATATGTATATTATAGAGGAAAAAATTCCTAGCAGGTCTGTCCAGAGATTGGAGGCAAGTATGTTGTAGAATGGTGGGTGGGAAATTAAAAAAAAGGTTGAGACCTGGTGGGCAATGGGAAGAGAGAATAAGCTGAAGGATATTCCTGCATAGAAAGCTTCACAGTGCAGGCAGGTCAGCTGGTAAATCATGTGAGGGCTGTCACAAGTGGCTCTGCCCTTAATTGTGTACACCTCCGGGTTACAGGACTGAAATAAGCGGTGGTGGGAGGATGCATAGGGCAGGTTTTAAACTGGGGGGGGGGGGGGGAGGGGGGCAGTTACACGGGTAGGAGCCAGAGGGTAGGGAAGGTGGTTTTGGGACTTCATGGGGATGGACTACGAGGTTATGAAGGTTAGGTGGGCAGCAGGAAGACACTCTCGGTGGAGTGGAAAGGATGTCATGAAGGATGGATCTCATTTTGGGACAGGATTTAAGGAAGTCGTATCCTTGTTGGAGAGCCACATTTAGAGTCCGCTCCAGTCCTGGAAAGTATCCAGTGACAAGAGGGGCACTTTTAGGGTCCCTCTGTGAGAGGTTCTGGTTAGGGGAGAAGAGGAAGTGGCCCTGGCTATTTGTTTACCAGATCAGAAGGGTAGTTGCGGGATGTGAAAGCTGTTATCAGGTTATTGGTGTACTGGTTCAGGGATTCAGGACTGGAGCAGAATCGTTTGCCATGACCTAAGCTGTAGGGAAGGGACCATTTGATATGGAATGGATGGTAGCTGTTATAACGGAGGTACTGTTTGTTGGTTCATTCACATGAATGGACACAGATAGACAGTGTTTGTTGGTAATGAGGATCACCTTGTGGCTAAGCATGCCTTAGTGCACGGCCAGCACATCTTGGCACAGTGTTATAGATTATATGGATACTTCCCACTGACACCAAACTTTCAGAACTCCGGAAATAGGAACTTGCCCTTCAACATATTCTCTCTTCCCGTTGCCCACCAGGTCTCAACCTTTGTTAGTTTTAAATTCCCACCCACCATTCTCCAATCTCTGGACAGACCCTCTGCCTCGACTGGCATCTCTGTCCAAACTCTTTGCATTTTGCATATGTCTGCCTTGGTGTGTGTGTGTGTGTGTGTGTGTGTGTGTGTGTCTACATACTGGTGCTCTTTCTCCTGTTAAGCAAATCACATCTATATTTTATATATATTCCGTTTTTAATGTGTTTCATTTAGGCCTCATGCAGTCTTTCAATTTTTAGCTAGGTCAATAATTCCACCAAACTGAAAAGTAATTGTTATATTGTAATTATAATTTTACCATTTACTGTTTGAAAAAAGTAATTTGTAATTGTATTTCAGTACATACAGTAAAACCTCGTTTTTATGTTCCCAGTTTTTACATTTTCCTGCCATTTACACCATTTTTTGTCGGTCCCATTAATGTTAATGCACCCTCATTTTTGCGTTATCATATTTACACTTTTACTGCATTTTACGCTTTTTGGAAGCATGTTCGTCAAGAAAAAAATGATGAAATCTACATAAATTGATGCTAGCATGGCTTTCCCCCTTAAAGTATAGCACATAAAAATTATTTGCAGTCGAGTTTCTTGACACTTTACATTTCATCAAACGTATATTTCGCATATCATTGTTGGCAGTATGTATCTAGTTGACTTAAGACGCGCCGATTTGTAATGATGTAGTTCCTCTTTCCATCAGCTTCTCTGCCACAGTGGCCGGCATGTACTCAAACAATTAGAAACCAGTTGCTTTGTTGATGTGAGAATAAAGAGTTGCATTGTTTTTGTGATACATATTTCTGATTCATAAAGAACGTTATCTGTCAAAGTTTGGAATCATAATACCCACAACCTCAAAAAAGCGGTAATAGTGTGAGATGCCAATCCTATGCAAGTGTCACAAAAACACTTATGCATATGTTTGCACTCGAGAACATGAATAAATTCTCTAATATTGTTGAGTGAAACATTGAAAAATACAAAAAGAACAGAACTTTGGGAGTTTTACAATGTAAATAATTAATGCCAGTACAAGGCAGTAATTCTGGCCTCGCAGCGGCGTCCAAATGATATCCATCAAAGTGGTTCAGATAATTTTGAAGATGTTACATACCCCAGCAGTGGCATCCAAACGATATCTATTGAAGCGGGTGGTTCAAGTAATTTTGAAGATGTTTTACATAGCCCAGCAGTGGCGTCCACAATTATAATGAATGAAATTACGTCACAAATTTCTACTTGCCATAAAATTACCAGTTCTGCCCTATGCTTAAAATAGTAAAAATTTGGATAACCTTTATTGTATAATAAACTTCCTGGCGAGTATTTAGATGCCTATTATGTACATATATCACAAATGAACTACGAAAATGCAAGGCTGATCCAGTAAGCATATTTTACCATTTAAAACACTACTTCCTGCATTTTAAATCATTTTACTGAAGTAATTGTAATTGAATCTATTTACTTTTTTGAGTACTTTATCCAACACTGATTAATCTGTCCCTTAACTGATTTTCTCTATTTTTGTAGTGTTAATATTGCTAATTACCAAGTTGTTATATTCCAGATACAATTACTTTGTGATTGATGGCTGGAATGGCAGTGGGCAGTGTTATCGGCCTGCAGGTAGCCATGTCAACATCACCTAGAAAACAAGGCCTCACAACTGGCTGTGCCTACGTCACACCTAAAGGCCACGAATACTAGCGGACTGGCCAGCCGCTAAGAGGCAGTGAGCATGCCCCAGCAGCCAGCCAGTGAGCCGGCAGCCGCAGCCTTTAGGTGTAAAGTAGGCACGACCATTTGATCATACATTGTTCCCACATCGGATATTATGTTAAGTGAATGCTGTTGGTGATCAGGTTACATGTTTACACTTTCGAACCGTGTACGAGGGTGGAACTTAAAATGTGGCAATTATTTATTCACAACTAATACAAAAGCCTTACATGTTTGCACCGTTACTGTCACTCAAAGTAGTCACCAGTGTTGCGAAGAACCCAACACGAGTTATGTGGAAGGCATAGTATACCATTAGCAGAGCCTGTTGAGTTGATGGTGCAAACTGAGCGGTCTACTACCTACCTGTCTTATCTCTGGAACAGTTATGAAGCAAATACCACGAAATGATTCGCTTATCTTTGGTATCAAATCAAAGTCACAAGGACTTAAGTGCAGGAGCATGGTGGATGGTGCAGTACTTCCCAGTACCACTAACTGAGCAGAGCAGCCACAGCTTGCACTGTATGCGCCTGCACATTTCCGTGTAAAATGATGGTTGTGTTGCGCAGAAAGTGTTGTCGCTTCTTTTGCAAAGCTAGTTGCAGGTGATGCTCCAAAAACAAACAGTAATACTGGCACTGACTGCCTGCCGTGGAGGAACATAATGTGTTAGGTAAGACCGTTCGCTTACAAGTAACTGTTTCCCTCGATTGTATGCGTACCGGTGACAGGAGACAGGCAAGTCAGTTTGCTCATAGGTAAGGCAGGTATGTCAACAATGTGTGCTATCAGCAGCAATAGTAGATTCCATTGCATAGCGTCTCCACAGCAGTTTTGGAACTATTTAAGTTCCAGCCTTTGTATATTGTTGCCCGTTCAGGTAAAATAAGGTGTTCCTGCACTTTTGAAAAATATTGTGTAAGAACTGTGTAAAAGAAGTAGAGTTTAAAATGTAAAGTTTTAGCTTGGATTGTACGATTATTAAAAATCTAATAGGTTATGGTGAGGGTTTCTGCGATACAATGTGTGACAGCTTGAGATCCTGATATTAAACAGTAATTAATATTAGGTGGAATACCAGACGCCAGCTGAGATTTCAGGATCAGTATGTGTGATTGGAGTTTTTCTAGGGCAAAGGAGAATTATCTAATACGGTGATGGCAGATCAATTAAGGATTCATGGGTAGAAAGTCAAGAGCCAAAAGGACTAATTAAAAAGAAAAAAAATTGCTTTATATATGTGTGTGTGTGTGTGTGTGTGTGTGTGTGTGTGTGCGCATGACGTGATCAGTTGCCTTTCCGTAAGGGATTATGATGAGAGTAATACAAATGATGAAGTCCCTAATATGTTTGAGTTAGTTGGTAGCTTACATGCACAACAGTATTAGACTGTTCACTGATGACATTTGAGAGGAATCATCACACATTTCCTACAAAATGCAAACAGACTTCTGGAGGAGGAGGAGGAGGAGGAGGCTGTGCATCACGAATTCCTCCGTGGCGAAATTTGAATTTGATCTCTGAAAGAATGGTGTGGAGTAGTGCTTTATATCACCAAGTTTCCTGGTGCAAATAAGTAACACTGAGCAGTAAGGCACAACTTTAAATGCATTTTTATTTGTAGTGTTTATAATAGTTAGGTACTGAAAAAATTAGATTAGTGCATAAAATTATTTTATTACTGTTGTTGCACATAACCTGGAAAAGCGAAGTTTGTGAAGATATGTGGGGAACAACATGTTTGTAAATTGCATGAACACTACAACATACCTTTGTGTTCATTTCTCTGGAGCCATGCCAATTGTGAGTGGCCTAGCAGCTCTATAATAATGCAATGTAGTACTTGGACATGGTACGTACCATCTTAGAACAAGGAAAAAGTAGGTATGTCTGCAAGCAAAGATACAGAAGGTGTCATAAATGTGGAAACTTTTAATATGGCAGCTTCTGGAGGCAGATGTTTTTAACCATAATTGCATCAAAGTTCACTATAGATCTGACTGGAACTTCCATGTCTGCACCTGGAAACTGAGAGACTGCACTATTGCCAATATCTGAAGCAATGGCACAGTAGCCATTTACTGGTTAGTCATTTCTTATTTTGAAAAGGCAAAGAAATAGGCCTGGTCCATCACAATTTTCAATTACGACCTTCAGAATCACAAAAGGGAGGCTTTTTCCCTGTTCAAGGAATCTGGAGAACATTTCCTCACACTGTTCATCTACACTCCGGTGTTAAAAATTTTAGTGTGTTTATTATTTGGGCATACAGTAGCACACAATGTCTGTGGCTGTACAACAAAAAATATCAGTGTATTTTGAATGTGCCAAAATTCAGCCCTTAAAGTGACAATAGGGCTTTTATTTTTATTTATCTATTTTTTTTATTTTTTCAATATTTTCTATGCTAAATTATTCTCATAGGATGTGAACAGAGTTAGTTTCAGATCTACTTTTGCCCTAAATGCGTTGTTTTATCTGTGGCATTTCTAAGTACGGATAGTATGAAATGAATGCCTAGGACAGGTAAAAATTAATATTCTTCAGATTTTGAAGTTATCTAATTCTGTAAAATGGAAACATATAGCTGAGAAACTCCTTAAATCAAAGATGCATTCAGTTCTCCTTTGCCTGGAGGAAAATGTTGCTCCCCAACAAAACAATCATTTGTTAAATTGTAAATACAACCACAAAATGAAAACCAAGACTATTTAGGAAAAATGGTGATGATTTTGCAAACGCAAAAATTCCAGTGAAAACGTCACCTAACACAATGTTTTGAAACATTCAGCTGTAAAAAGCATGCATGTGATTTCTGAAATTAAATGATGTACTGCATTCTTCCCTCAAATGGAAAAAATGTTTTGATTGCAAAACATTATGTATGAATTGTACTATGTTTCCAGAGTGAGCACATGCAATTTTTGGCACTTCTGACAGATATGATAACTGCACGCTATTTCAAAACAGTGTGTACATGAAGTTTGTTACAAGTAACATGCTGTCATTGACTTTCTGCCAGTAAAGAAAGAAATTGAAGGCATTTCTATGCAGTATCTGCATCTGTATACAGGGCAAACACCCCCTTCTTTCATGGTGGAGGAAAGGCCATTTCCTGCAAAAATAGGGTTTGCAGATAAAACATTTTTTCATGTGTTTAATTCTCATAATGTGCAATAAATAATAGTTGAAGCAAAAGATGGGGTGCATTACTTTCTGGGACACCATCTTAAAACAGATGTGAATTTTGTCAAAAATTAATGCTAATTCCACTGAAAATAATTGCAAGTTTTACAAAAAAATTAATGCTATAATTTTCAATTCTTAACAACAACTCAAGTGTATATCTGCCTATGTACAGCATACTATGCAAGCATGCCACACTAACCAGACCTTGCAACTCACTAAGCATGTAAAACCTGTGCAAGCCAGTCAAGGTAAGCAGGATCACCCATAATTAGTTGCTGTGACTAGTGAATTAAGTATTGACACTTATTGTTACAAACATTGTCTTTAATGTGAGGCCCAATTCTGAGCCACAATATTTATAACTGATACTGGCTGTAATAAATACCTCAGATGACTCGGCAGAGCTGAGACCAGTGATTGTTGGAGTTACAGTTGCCTGGCGCAGAGTCTGTTGTCCACTGCTACTACTGCTGCTTGCTGTTGCAATAGGCATTGCAGTACTTGTAGCAGGCATGTATTCTGTGTGACTGGAAGTGGGTACAGATGTCTCTCCAGTACCACTACTATGTACAGCTTGTTGTTGTTGTTGCTGCTGCTGCTGCGTTTGTGTCTGCTGAGTGGGCATTGGAGTCAATATAACTTGTCCCTGAACCATCTGACTTTGACCCTGCTGCTGCTGCTGCTGCTGCTGATTACTGCTTAGGAAAGGAAAAATTAAAAATATAATCATTCCAACCTGTAATTCCTCTTTTTATTTTCTATGCCAAAAATAGCATTGGCATAGTTAACTCACAAATTATCAATAATGGAGGGTAAGTAACAACACACACACACACACACACACACACACACACACACACACACAAACAACTATCATGTCCGGCCACTCCAGCTATCGCTATGTGTGCATAGTTGTCAGAGTCCTGTCTGATTTTCCATTGTTAAAATAACTAAAACATTATAATAATGGGGAGTCCAGGTTGGAATCAATAATATAGTAAGGACAGTTTACAACTCACCATAAAGATTTGGCGACGAGCTGCGACAGGCACATACAAAAGACACAGACATACAACACTTTCAGCTATCGGCCATGGCCTTCTTCAGAAAATAGAACACTCATGCAATCACACAGGCACACAACACAGTCATACAACCTTCACCTCTGGCTGCCACACTTACTATATTATTAACTAAAAAATTATATTTATATATATAAAAAATAGATTAAGATTACTCACCAGGCGAAGGAGCACAGGTAGTGATAGTAGCACAAATAAAACACACACACACACACACACACACACACATACACACAAACGCTACCTTTCGCAGCCTAGGTGCTTCTGGCAGAAGGGAAGGAGATGGAAAACGAAATGATGAGGGTTTTAAGGGAGTGGGTAAGGAGCCATCCCAATCCCGGGACAGGAAAGACTTGCGGGGGGAAAAAAGGAGGGTAAACAAATACACCCACACCCAAACATATACACAAATGCAAACACACCTAGGCAGACATACTGTAGAAAGCAAAGAAGTTGGAGAGAGAGAGAGAGAGAGAGAGAGAGAGAGAGAGAGAGAGAGAGTAGAGCATAATGTTAATAACACTGCAAAGATCGCACTCATACGATTAATGACTTTTGGCCACTGAAAATGAGCCCTTTGTATTTTACTGTTACTGAAGTACATTAAATAATATTGTGAAGGTAATTGCAACTTACTATATGTGTAGGGCAGGTTTTACAATGCACATCTTGGCACAGTGTTACACTGTCCTGGTTATCTGGATACTTCCCACCGACACCAATCTTTCAGAATACTGGAGATGGGAACTTGCCCTTCAACATATTCTCTCTTCTCATTACCCACCTGGTCTCAACCTCTGCTAAATTCAAATTCCCACCCACCATCTTTAACATCTTTGCCTCGGTTCTGTGGACAGAGCCTCTGCCTCAAAAGGTATTTCTGTCCAACTTCTTTGCTTTCTGCCAGGTGTGTTTGTGTGTGTGTGTGTGTGTGTGTGTGTGTGTGTGTGGATATATGTGAGTGTGTGTGTATTTGTTTACCTTTCTCTTTTCCCCTAAGGTAAGTCCTTCCACTCCTGCTATTGGAATAACACCTTTTCCACTTCCTTAAAACCCGTATCCTTCCATTTCTCCTCTCCTTTCTTCCTCTTTTCCTGAAGAAGCTACCAGCCGTGGTGAAAGCTTGAAGGTTTGTGTGTGTTTTTTTGTTTCTATCGACAAGCCTGTGCTTTGGGTAAGTCAAACAATCGTTATTTTTATACAAAACTTATTAAACAGATAGTTCTGTAATTTTCACACTTACAATAACTGTAGAAACAGCCCAACAAGTTGTACTTTTTAGATACTTGATCTAGATTTTGGCACAACTAAGGGTACCTTCATCAGAAGATTATAATTATTACATGAGGGGGAAACTTATGAGCGATATGCTCAAGTCCAAAGGATAAATAACATTAGTAAACATACTAGCCAGAGGCTAGCAAGTCAAATTTTACAAAAAAGAGAGAGAGAGAGAGAGAAAGAGAGAGAGAGAGAGAGAGAGAGGCAGGCTATCCGGTGTCAGGCCTGGCGTGCAGTAGGGCAGCCCGACAACGGCTAGCCGTTCTCTTTTCTATAAAATTTGATTTACTAGCCTCTGGCTAGTATATTTTCTAATGTTAGGGCCTATTTATCTTTTGGACTTGAGCATATCGCTCATTACACCTCATGTAATAATTTTAATCTTCTCATGAAGGCACCCTTAGTTGGTGCAGAAATCTAGATCAAGTATCTAAAAAGTGCAACTTGTTGGGCTGTTTCTACAATTATTGTTAATTTAGTATGGTTGCTTCATCTACTTCCTCTTCTCTTCTAAAATACTGTCTTCAAGTTTGTTACTTTTGTATATCCCATCAATATTTTCCTTTGACCTTTCACTTCTTTGCTTGGTACTGGTTTCCCCTCCGAGATCTTGGTATGCATGCAGTTGCATTTCTTGTCTCCAAATGTTTCTTTTATTTTCCTGTAGGTGGTATCTATCTTCACCCTAGATATCCTTTTTCTAGGGACATGCATTTTTTCTATAGCCACTCATGCAGTTCCTGCCAACCCCATTTTTTCAGCCATCGGTATTGCCTTTGCCTTTTTCACTTCATGCATTTTTATATTTCGCCTTTCATCAATTAATTTCAGTGTCTCCTGTGTTGTCTTCTACCAATACGATCCCCTGCAACCTCCACTACTGCCTCTCTCAGAGCTAACCTCTCTTCTCCTACTGTATTCCTTTCCCCAGTTCCCAGTTTCGGTTAATCCTTTCCTAACACCGCCTCAAACACTCAACAACCTCTGGTTCCTTCGTATATCCAGGTTCCATCTCATTACTTTTCTACCTTTTTTCAGTCTTAAGTTTTAATCTACAGTTCATAACCAGTATATTATGGTCAGAGTCTATAATTGGCTGTTGATATGTCTTACAGTTTAAAACCTGCTTTTGAAATCTATGAAATCAATTTGGTACATTCTGGTGTCTCCTGTTCTCTTCCATGTACACAACCTTATTGCATGGTGCTTAAACCAAGAGTTTGTGATGATTAAAATGTGCTCTGGACACAATTCTACCAGGTGACGATCTCTTTCATTCCTTTTCCCCAGTCCATATTCAACTACTTTTTTCCTTCACTTCCTTTTCCTACTACAATCACTACCAATTTTTCCTCTCCCTTAACTGCATGTATAACTTTTTTTTATCTTATCATACATTTTTGCAATCTCCTCGTCATTGGCAACACTAGTTGGCATATAAACTTTGACTACTGTGGTTGGTGTTGGCTTTGTGTTTATCTTTGTTACAATAATGTGTTCAGTATACTGTTCATAGTAACATATCCATATTCATACTTCCTTAGTCATTATCAGACCTACTCCTGCAATACCACTAACTGATTTTTTATTTATAACCCTCTACTCAACTGACCAGACTTCATGTTTATCCTGCAAACTAACTTCACTAATCCCCACCGTATCTAACCTCAACATACCCATTTCTCTTTCCAATTTTTCTAACTTCTGTACCCTATTAAGGGATAGAAAATACCATACTCCAATCCACAAAATGGCCTTTATCTAGTTCTCGTCCCCCCCCCCCCCTTTTATGACTGCATCCTCCTCAGTAATCCCTGCCTGGAGATCTGAATTTAACCATGAGACACTATCATCATACATTCATACAGTAGAGCTACACATCCACGGGGAAAGAATGGCTGTTGTTTCCAGCCATTCACAGTAACTGCCTGGCACGCTGCAAAGCCAGCTCAATCAATCAACCAAACTGTTGGCCCTGTAACTACTGAAAAGGCTGCTGCCCCTCTTCAGAAACCACATATTTGTCTGGCCTCTCCACAGATACCCCTCCACTGGGTTTGCACAGTACAGATCATTGAGGCACATTGAGGCACACAAGCCACCCATCTCGGTAATGACTGTGGTTCATGGAGGTGGTTACTTAGACCACCATTGTTATTTTGCTGCTGTAACAAGAAATGATGTCTAGTACATTTAGTGTGTCCCCTCTGTAATCTAAAAATGAAAAGTCGGTGTCTTCTTCCCAATCTCATATTCTATTAGGTGTTTCAACCTTGTGTTAATAATCTGTGTGAATATCTTGTAATCATGGTTTGGTTATACTTGCATCTGTCATCATCTGCTTTCTGAGAACTGAAATTACAAGGTTATTTCTGTAGTCGGAGGCAATTTTGCCTGTCTCATACGTCCTGCCCAACAGTTGGAAATTCTGCCATGGTTGGCTGTCCAATAATGTCAATAATTCTGAGAGGATGTCTACCATTATGGCAGTCATTCTAGCATGATCGTATACAATCTCATTTTCAAGCTACTTCCTATTTTCTGCCTATAATCCTTCCCTTCCGTTTCTTTCCCTTACACAAACGTATAATGTGTGTCTCCCACATTTTATTAAAATACATTATTAATAGAATATTGCCCACAGATCTACCTATGCCAAAATTAAGAAGAATTTATTCATTAACAGAATTAACAAAATTCTTCATAACTGAAAATTATGTATCTTTTGGCCTCAAGCATTTTTTGCTTTTGCACAGCCCTCACTTATTATTATTATTATTATTATTATTTATTGCATTTTCCTTTGACTAGCAGACGTACTTCAGCAGCAGCTACTTACAGCCATCTATAAAGAACAGTAATTCATCCTAAAATATTTTATTTGTAGTACTTACGTTGTCTGATTATTATAGGAACTGGAAAAAGCTGTAGGTAAAACTGCAGCTGTGCGTGGCTGTGAAATGGGACGAATGCTGGCAAACGGTGTTTCACTCCTACCGGTCCATGGTGTGACTGCAGCAGATTGCTGGGGCTGCAAACAGCAAAGCACAGGATACGACATTAAAACGATTCAATCTCAGTTGTATAATGGTACACATTATTATTTAAACAGGTAAGGCTTTAATGCAGTTTTAGAACTTCCTGACAGTTTACGAATGGGTGTCATACTGTCAAATTCAGTTCTCTACCATACTCTTTCTCCCAGTCCTGCCAGTTCAACAAGCTAACTAGGAGAGCCACTGACAAATTTGGGTAAGAAAGAATAAACCCCAACTGGCAGAAGTCAGTTCTGGCATGCTTACTTTGTTTCCGAGAAAAAAAGGAAGATTGGTGTTTAATATTCCATTAACAATGATGTATTAGACGTGAAGAATAAGCTTTGACTGGGGGAAGAATGGAGAAGGCAACCAGCCAGGTTCTTGATAAATTTAACTGTATTGGGTTAAATTATTTGGGAAGTCATGGGAAACCTAATGTGAATGGCAACACAGGGACCTGAATAGCAGTCCTTATTAGCGTTTGCCCTGCACTAACTAGGCTGTGCCACTTTGTTCAAAACAATATGATTTTATACCTACCTCGTGTGAATCTTTCTGAGAAACTGTATCCTGTAACAGGAGAGAATTTAGAGTGTGTTGGATAAAAATAAAGATATGATGGAAATGACTAGACACTGGTGCCAGGCCCATCAACTCTCCATACATCACACAAAAAATAATAATTTTTTGACTTGTAGGAACTAAAACTTAAAATGAAGCAAATTGTCTGAACTGATCATAGGGCAAAAATACTTTTGGGAAGGACACGGCAAATACTTATGCAGCAACCTAGCTTGCTAGTGTACTTTCTCTATTATTTAAGTTAAGGGACAACATTAACAAACAATTATTACTCCAATCTTACTTTACTTCCTTTCATTCCTATCTGCAATAAGGAATACTGCTCTATAATAGCTCCCAAGACATTCAAATGGCGGAAACATCAGTCAGCTGTATAGTAGGATTAGCACACAAGTCTTGCAAAAGCCACTTTAAAAATTGGCATACCATGTATTTCCCCAGATAAGACAAGGTACAAATTTACATCAAAATTTTGTAGTGTAAGCAAGGGATGGTTCGAACCCCAATTTTACCGAATCAAATCTTCCTAATCTCGAACCCAAATAATCTGTCAACCCAAGTATTCTCCCACGTTCGCCGTGTCTTTTGGGTTTGTTAGGCGGACTGAATTTATGTGTGGTAATCGCTAACAAGGAAGATTACGTGACATAATGTTTACATTTGTATTATTCTTACGGGGAAGAGAGTGTGCAATTTACAAATCACGATTTATGGGAACAATCCCTTACCCTTAAAATAAATAAAAAATAAATAAATAAAATAAAATAAAACACAAACAAGTAAGTTGTAGCGCAAAGGCAGTGGTTGTATCATCATGCATATAGATGCAACACAGGCCTGCCAGTCGGCTTTACGTAGTAGCTTTTAGGTAAGACTTCAAATGTATGGCTATTGTATGAAACTAAATCCGGAAATACAAAACAAATTTATTAGATTTACAATACAAATTTTACGAAATGTTTATAATAGCAATTTGATATCGGTACAGTAATTCTGAATCACTATCATGTGATTCCTTGTTATTCAGTTCTTTTATACTACTGAACATCGACCCCTCGTACAATCTACTGCACTCGATATTGAACATTTTTAAATGCCTGTTACACAATCTGATTTGGAACCCACTTCCAAGCGCATTTTACACGACCCGTTGGTGTCAGTTGTCTGTCACCATACGTGAAATCAGAATGAGGCAACTCATGCAAGAATCCTAAAGCCTTACGTATTGTTGGTATTTACATAAAGAAATTTATTTTTCTTGCTACTTATATTTGAAAGGTTGCTACATTTGAAGTTGAGCAATACTAAAGTTCTATTTCCTTCGTTAGATGGTGTATTGAAATTCAATAGTTCAAAATAAAAAGGAAATTAGACTCCTCTTCCTTCTTTTAACGGGTGCAGAAGTTATAGTGGCAGTGCTTATATTTGCACCTTCTTAAGCAAGCCTGTGTAGCACCATAAAGGAGGTGTAGCACTGCTTATATTAGATGGGAAAAGTTACTTGTGGTGGCTTCTAGCGCCATTTTATCAGAACTATTCAAAGTGAGGTCGCTTCGTTTTGTGACAGCAGGTCTTTCAGCAGATCTATGGAGAATAAAGTAAATAACAGAAACAAAAGCCTACTGTTATGCAAATTAAACTACAACATTTGTAAACTGAAAGTTTCCATGTATTACTTTGGATTCAGGATTCATTAGTATTTAGCCATATGCACAAAATCTCTAATCCAAAGCCAGTGTGCTAGATTCGGCAAATAATGGATTCGGCTAAACCACTCAGACACAACCCTAGTATAACCATATATGTGGCCTATAAGATGACCCCCAAATTACCATATTTACCCGAATACAAGCCACACATTTTTTCCAGTTTTTGGGGTCTAAAAATACGCCTGTGGCTTAGATTCGGAGGCAAAGCTTCAGGAAGTTCTGAAATATGCCATTAGAAGCTGCCATAAGTAGGTTTTGTGAATTATAGTTTCGAAAAATGCCACTAGAAGCCAGGATTTCACCCTTTGTTGCAGTGTTTGGGATCTGTTTTCATGCCGATCCACATATTATGCAGGTGAAATTCAAAGGAAATCACAATTGTTGCATGTAGCTCCAAAATATTTTAACCCTTTCACTGTTTCGTACGTAAATATACGCTAATCGTTTCAGTGCGACTATGGATATATTGAGAAATTATTTTTGACAAGTGTCTTTGTAAAATCAAACTGCATTGTAAATAATTAATTCTATTCCATACTTTATGGCGAATAGGTTATCTTGAGTATCCTTGCCCATCAGTAAATTAATAAAGCTCATAAGGTGAATATTTTTTAAAAAATCGTGCAAACCTTTGTTTTCGTAAATCCTTCCTTCACGATGTCAATTTCAGACAAAATTTCAATCTTATTTTTTCCCTCCTCTTTGTACTGTCTTATAAGACAACCTCGGATTTTTGTGCATTTTTTTCTGATTCAGCCATCGTCTTATCTGCAGAAATATACGCTAATTGTGATTCCTAACCTGCACATATGTAACTCTTTAGTACTTTCTGATTCAGCCATCGTCTTATCTGCGGAAATATACGCTAATTGTGATTCCAAGCCTGCATATATGTAACTCTTTAGTACATACTAAAGAAAAGATAGATTCAACAGGAAAAGTTATGTTCAAATGTTTGTATAGCTTATGGGACTTAACTACGGGGTCATCAGTCCCTAAACTTACAAACTACTTATGAACTAGCGAAGACTAAGGACGGCACAAATATCCATGCCCGAGGGGGGTTCGAACCCCCAACCGTAGTGGCCATGCGGACCGTGACTGGCGCACCGCAGAGCGCTCGGCCATCGCGGCCAGCTGAAAAGTAAGGTGCAGTCACACAATACGTCTACATCGATACTCTGCAAATCACATTTAAATGCCTGGCAGAGGGTTCATTAACCACTTTCATAACTTTTCTCTACCGTTCCATTCTCTAATAGCGCGCGGGAAGAAAGAACACCTAAATCGTTCCGTTTTCGATCTGATTTCTCTTATTTTATTGGGATGGTAGCAACTGTTTGTTATATTTACCTTCCAGAAGACTAATTGTAGTTCGTAATAACCATGAGTATTTAAGGTTAAAATTTTTCAATAAGCTACTACATTCAGCCCGTACAATGCTGTTTAACAAATACTAAAATGCACTTCAAACTTTGCTAAAATATAGTGAATTATATTCGAATGAATTCCTAGGAACTCTAAAAGTCTCTTAGAAGTTTTCTGAATGTTTCGCCTAAATGACGTATTATGTAATGTATATTTACGATGTAATTCTGTATGTGTATGATAAATGTATAATCTAAATTCCACTATGTACTCTCACTAGGACAATTGTATTAAAAATATTAAAAGGTTAACAAATATTCTATTCTATGTAAGAGGTAGCTTCCCGTCTGACGTAACACAGCAAGAGTAGGAAATGAGAAAGCACTTCTGCTTGCAGGCACAATTCATCAATCATTTAAGAACACACACAAAAACAACAGTATTTTCTGGTGACATTACACAACACAAGGAAGAGGAAGCTCTCTCTCTCTCTCTCTCTCTCTCTCTCTCTCTCTCTCTCTCTCTCTCTCTCTCTCTCTCTGTGTGTGTGTGTGTGTGTGTGTGTGTGTGTGTGTGTGTCAGAGAGAGAGAGAGAGAGAGAGAGAGAGAGAGAGAGAGAGAGAGAGAGAGAGAGCGCAGTGTTAATGAAAGTTACTAGATTTTCTCCTTACTTCTTCCATGTACATTTCCAACTGTTTTGTGACTGAAAATGCATTTACAATTTGTATGGAAGAATAGAAAAGAATTTTGTGTAGACTGATAGTGGGAAACATGCAAAAGCTGATGCACTTGAGGTATTACATTCAAAAACAACACATTTTTATTTTCCTAAAATAAACACAGTGAAAAATGCATTTAAACTAAAAATACTTAAATTTAAACCTAACTGTTGTTTGTTTATGTCAACAGAACTCTAGTTAATTATACATTATAAAAATGTGTAAGTAAGGACTGTTTCTTGTATTCAGCCTTTGTTTTTCTACCAAATGAATTTCACTTTCGAATTAACATTTCTAAGTGGCCCCTGTAAAAATTACATGTTACATGCGCATCTACATAGTTACAGTTCAGATTAATTTGTGTGTATATTTACATTAATATTGCATACTAGTCACTTTTCACATATTGGTGACAAAAACTTGTCAGGAAATAAAAATGATAAAAAATGAGAACAATTATTTTGGCTGAGGTGCCAACATTAAATTTTTTAAACAAAACTGATGGGTCAAATTTTCATCACAGAATAATGTGATAGTGTTAAATGGAATAGAATCACTGATAAAATTTAAATACTTACTAAATTTGTGACACAAATCGTTGACATATTTATTATAGACTGTATCATTGATGTAAATATTAAAACTGGAAACCAACGTAAAACTTGTAGCTTTAATTAGAAAATGACTTTACACACAAATCGTCGTCATGTCATTGTGTAAGAGCTGTTTCTCAGCTCACTAAACAACATAATAATACACTACACCTTTGCAGTTGCAGAAAACACAACTGTGTACATACAGGATAATTATCATCATAGTTCCTGTTTACTTACAACAAAATGATCCTCGCAGAAATAAATGCAGAAGTGATCACTATCCTGTTTGGATCTCTAAGAGCAAGTTTCGATCACATTTTATGCATATATCACAGCTAGAAATATGGGAGAAAATATAATAATAATAATAATAATAATAATAATAATAATAATAATAATAATAATGGCACACCTCTGTGGATTCATCCAGTATGCTGTATTACGCAGTTTTCGAGTTCAAATTGTTCAAATGTATGTAATTCTATGGGACCAAACTATGTTGGTCATCAGTCCTTAGACTTCCAAACTGCTAAAGTTAAAGTAACCTAAGGGCAACACACACATCCATGCCCGAGGGAGTATTCGAACCACCGACATGGGAGAGTTTTCGAGTATGTAGATGTTACTGTCAATACTGGTGATTTCGACAAGAAAGTGCTAGAATGTGTTGATGACGTAACAGCTCTAAAGGAACCAAGTTTTGCCAATGGAAAGCAAATGACAGCGATATATTATTTAAACCTGAAAATCTGAATTCGAACCACTCTAATCATAAAATCATAATTTTAAACAATTTTCATAACAATTAAGAATAATTTTAATAAGTGGAACCTCTGCATCTTAAATGGAACATTTTAATAGGCTTTCAAATTATTTCAATTTCATTTTTTTAATCCTGCAATCCAGTGAGCCTAAGATGACATAATTAATAATTAATTATTTAAGACTATTTCCAGAAAACTGTAAATAACAAAATAGTGACAGCAGAAGGCAAATTTAAATAGTGAACAAGACATTCTGTTTCAGAGTTACCCACATATGCAATTGCACACTACAAAATGAAGTAGAAATTAATAAAAATACTAAATGTATCACTAGACTGCAACATACCTGTTGTGCTTTAGGCGATGATGATGGCCCAGCCATGGGCTTGATATTGGCAGTAGGTGGTTCAGAACTACCTTTTTCAGTAGAACCAGAGCTTGTTGATGGTTTGGAGCCCTGCAACTGTTTATAAGCAAAAGAACAATACTAACTATAAACCAAGGAAGTTTTAAAAATGGAAAAGTTAGTATATCAAAATCATAACAGACTCTTCCATCACAATTACATTGTTGGTATTGTTTTTTTATTTACAATGTATTTTGCCCACCACATACATTCTTGCTCAAATCATTAAGAAGCAAGAATACAAACACTCTGCACACTTCAAGTATACACGGAAAATCAGGCAAATGTCAAACTTCAATGACTGTCCGAAGTCTGTATGTTCAAGCAATGAGGTGAGTTGCAGTATTGACCATACATATAGCACCATACATATTTGAAAATATCAGCAACATTCAACTGATGTCAATAATCACCGGAGAGCACACACACACACACACACACACACACACACACACACACACACACACACAGCCAGGCCACTGTGGCCATTCTGCAAGACTGAGACGTAACAGACCACTTAGGGTAACACCTAAAGACTGTACATTTGCATATAGGCAACACCAATACAATTTGTAACTCTTGTGAGAAAATCCCTGTGTATTAGCCCTATGCTGATCTACAGATATCACATAACTTTGGTTTAAGAATGTTACCAGATTGTAAACACACCACAGAAACTAATAACTACTCAGTTAATGTTCATCCATTGGTAGGAAAGAGAGTTATTGCATATTAAAGCTGTATTCCGGAATATAAAGTAAGCAAATGTAGAATTAACAGATAGTAACAGAGAACAGATGATATTAGATTCTCATCAAACTCAGTACATGGACTTAAAATGCCGTCTGATTTAATAATGTAATACTGGCAATAATTTATTATGTGAAGTCTGAAGACAATCTGAAACCAACATGACCACATGGGCAGCTTTTAAGCATTACTTGGAAACTACGATATTTATAGAACAAAGCTTGCAAAAATCGTAGATCTGTACATATTAGGAATTATATTCATAACATAATTCTCATGTTATTAGCGTCTTTATGATGTCATTGTTCGAATACATATAATATCATATATTGCTTAATTGTGGCAATTCTTATCAAAGTGATCGTATTTAAAAAAATAAACATTTAATGCTCTACTTACCAATATTAAGTATATCTTGTAACAAATCCGTTGTTAATGATAAATATATAACTTCCTGGTTCTAACAATAATATGTATTGTTGTAACATGTCAAAATAGTATATAAGGGTCTGAGCAGAGAGACTCGAGGCGTCATTATTAAGGCTGTCTTTGGGCAGTCACTATGTATGTCAGTATGCAGATCGATTTCAACAATGTAATGTATCATTGAATATAGTTTTATGAAAAGTTCGACTTGTGTTTTGAGTTTACATTAAGTGACATAGATCTGTAAGATATCACCCAGCACACAAACTTAACCCGAATTTCAGGCACATGGAAAACTACAAGCGAAGCAGATTCTACGAGATACACCCAACCTACAACAATCTGGTAATGTGTTGAACTTAATAATTTTGTAATTGTAACCTTGCTACGTGGAAGTGACATTTATTTAGCATCAGCTTATGGAAGTTATCAGCTTGTAGCAGGTATGTTACAACTCGCCACGGCCGTGGTGAGAGCAACCAGTGGTGGGGAGTGACAAAGTAGCAAAGAGAGGGAAGCAGGAGGGAAAAGGGGGGGGGGGGGGGGGTGAGCTGCACGGAACAGGTGAAAGAATACATGAGTTTTGCCTGATGGACAGAGTGGAAGGATTGCAAGGGACAAACTTGTGGTGGGATGGGAGATTCATCTATGTAGACGAGGCTGATTTCCTTTTTATTTTTGACTATTGAATTTTAATACAGATCCAACGAAGTAAATAGAACTTCAGTGTTGCTTAACTTCAAATGTAGCAGCCTTTCAAATATTAGCAGCAAGAAAAATAAATTTCTTTATGTAAATACCAACATTTAGGATTCTAGCACGAGGTGACTCATTCCGATTTCACGTATTGTTTCGGCGAATTTTGTGAAGTGCTGGGATATGAAAACTGTAATGAAGTACTAGGATTTCAAGAAGAAAGTTATTTATTATGTGGGAAAAAATTCTAATCGTGCGCCATCCAGGCGGGATGACATCACAATTCAGCAACCACTTGAAATATGTTTCAATAAATCGTTTGAGGTCAAGTTTAAATACATGTACAGTGACTGCCTTTCAAAAAGTGACTGAAAACTGACAGCAATGAGTCGTGTAAAATGCCCAAGTGTTCAAATTAAATATGATACATTGAATTGGGTTTCAAATCAGATTGCGTAACAGGCATTAAAAAAACGTTTGATATTGAATGCACTAGATTGTACGAGGGATGATGCTGTGTAGTACGAAGGAACTGAATAACAAAGAATCAACTGAAAGAGATTCAGAATTACCATACCAGTATGTAATTGCTGTCAAACATTTCGTAAAATTTGTATTTTAAGTCTAATAAAATTGTTTTATATTTCCGCATTTAGTTTCAAAGTTATTGCCATTCTTATTTGCCGAGTGTTTGGTGTTGCTACAATAGCTGTACATTTGAAGTCTTATCTGAAAGCTACTACGTAAAGCCAACTGGCAGGCCTATGTTGCGTCAGTATGCCTGACTACAACCACTTACTCTGCGCTACAATTTACGTGTGTCTATTAGGGGCAAAACCCGAAAAACGGCGAATGCGGAAGAATATATGTATCACATTAATGTTTACATTTGTATTATTCATATGCTGAACGGGAATAGTTAGAAATGAAGCACGACAACTGACTTCTAGTAGTGATCTTAAATGATTGAAAGAATTAATAAATCTACAAAATACCCTTGCGGTTAACCCTCCGGACTGCGCAACCTGTGCGTTGAGTACTTTTCACAGCTCTGAAATGTCTTCATGGCAATAACACGTACACACACATCGAATAAACGCAGATTTCTGTGTGTCTGGATTTTTCCAACTTCCAAAATATCTACTCATCTTTTCAGGTTTTATTTTTGACTCTTTTCCTTTGGGGGAAAAAAATCCTTTTCTTTTTAGACTTCAATGTGCAATTATTTTTTATTTCATCAAAACGAAATAGTTTGTAATATAGTAAAAAGTTTCTTATTATCTTTTAGAGCATCTAAACAACATATATCTCAAAATGTTTCATACTAATTTCTTTTAAGGGGAGGGGAGTATTAAAATATCCTTAAAATTTAAAATAAAAATCTAAATGAAATTTTAATTTCTTAAATTTGTCATTTGGGATCCTTCCCAGAAGGCTTTATCTTTATCACTGGCTGTGATAGACCAGTAATTCTTTTTAAATACATGTACTTGGGATGACAGATTATTTGGGTTTGAGATTCGGAAGATTCGATTATTTAAAATAATGTTCTTCACTTAATTTATAGGCCCACATGCCATGATCAAATAGTAAACCTTTGCCCTAACATTTTGACCTTGACTGTAGATGACAAAATATTTAAAGAAAGTTTTACTATTCGACCACAGCCTGTCAGTCCGACACCCATGAAAGCTCACACTGTTGGTATTGAAAAATTGATCAATGAGAGCACTAAATGGTACAAACAATCCAATGAAAATCTGCAGTCCACTACCCACCTTCTCAAGCTGTCTTTGTATATGCTGAAGCCTCTCAGTTTCTCTCTGTTTTTCAGCTCTTAGTTCAGCATTTTCTTTCTCCAAGCGCACTATACGAGCCTCGTACTGTGATGTTAATGACATTAAACGGGCACTATCTTCTTCTGTAAAAAAAAAGGAAGAATACATTAACATACACTAAAAAACCCTAATCCCACAACAGTGAGCATATATTAGTTCTCTGTGTCTTCTATCAGTAATTGAAAAGAAGATAAAGAGAATTGAGAGACAAACAAGGAGGAGAGAAAACTGGGCAAGGGATTGAGAGGCAAGTAAGGAGAGGAGAAAACAGGGGTGCTAGCACGTGAGAACAAGGGGAAAACAGGACTTCAACAGACATAGGTTGAGAGGCACAAGTGGGAGACTGGGGATGAGTGGTAGGAGTGTGGAAGCCTCCCTCCTCATTTGGTTTGTAGAACCAATAAAAAAATAATCTTGCCATTATTTGTGTATCACTACAATTTCACTTAAGTCTGATGACTTAATTTTGTTACACAAAGTAACGGACTAAAGCAAGGTAATATCTTCAAATAAAATTGATATTAATGAATTATGGCCATATACAAAGTAACGAACTCTACAGCTGTAAAAATGGTAATCTGCTTTGTCATGATGGATAGCTCACCTTAGCTTGAAGGAATGAAACTGCAGTAAAGATGGCAGGATCGTCAAAATTCTGATGAAGATACCTTCTCAGAGCTTGCAAATCTTTCAGAACTAGCACTATATTACAAAAAAGCACAAGTAGGACTGTGGTCAATGAGTGAAGATTTTGTGTCATTGCTCACAAGTTCTTCGCTCACTTGTTGAGGTCAGCACATTCACAGTGGCTATGTGTCCTATGTTCCAGCTTACAGCTCTTGCTACAGGCTGTGCCCATGACTCATCTCATAATTTGCTCCCATATGAATGGGTTATCTGCAAGTGACACTCTGGCATTGATGTCAGACAGGTATGGCATTTATATGCTATTGGGAGAAGCTTATATAGCCTAATTTATTTTTCACTGTCTCTGGGCCTGCAGGAATGAGATGACGTCACAGATTCAGCAAAGAGGTTGCGGCACTGTACAAAGTTCTGGGTAATGCCAAGCGCATGGGAGGAAAAAATAATGAGGACTATAATAACTTTGCAATTAGCTATTATTTATGAGCACTTTAAAGTGACATTCTGATCTGAATATGTCTAATTCTATAGTGTTCAAAGTTTGAAGCATAATAAATATTGTATCTCAAATGTCAACTGGAGTTTTTACTCAAGTAAACTATTGTAAAGGTATTTTATTGAGGCAGTTAAGAACTGTGTAGCTGTATATATGTGCTACACACACACACACACACACACACACACACACAGGGCCAGAAAGGAGTATATTCTCCTTCATCAAACTAATACAAGATTAATCATGCAGAACACTGCAAAGTACTGGATCAAAATGTGGTTGGTGAAACTGTACACACCTGAGTTGAACATTTAACTGCCAGAAGTCACGTTATTGTACCTATGTCTTTTCAATGCTTTACTGAGTAGAACATCAGGCCCCACATTGGCCAATTTTAAGGTGGCAGAGTTAGAGATGCAACACGTTCGCATTAAATTTTGGGTGGAACTCTAGAATTCACACACACACACACACACACACACACACACACACACACACACACACACACACACACCAGGAACATAAAATTGTGTGTGCCAATCAAAGACTGACTGACTGAAAGATTGCAGAAGAAAGTAACATTTCATTTGAATGTAACATTTCATTTGGATCATGTCATGAGATCCTGTTACAGTAGCTTGCATCTTACACTTCATAATGATGCTGTCAAATTCAACCAATGGCTCAACACCAGACTATTGCACAAAAAAATTCACTGTGCTGCCTCATCCTCCATACTCTACAGACATGACCCTGTGGACTTTTCTGCCGCCCCCCTCCCCCAAGCTGAAAACGCAGTTGGAAGGACGAAGATCAGCAAGGTTATAAGAGGTAAAAGAAAATTTGTAGACTATGCTTCACTTGATCCAGCAAGGTATGTACCAAGCATGATTCCAGAAGTAGAAATGCCATTGGGAGCAGTGTATCAATTATGGAGTTAACTAGTATGAAGCCGACACTAAGTAAAAGATAAGCATAGAAAAATTTGCTGACAATCTTCCGAAATTCTTTAAACACAGAAATGTTTTTTTACCTTTTATCTGCTCAACAGCACCAACTCTCTCTTGCGCTTCTTTCAACTGATTTGTTAAAGTACTCTTCTCTCCTGTCAACTGTACAATTCTTTGTTTTAAATTTTTTAATAGTAACCTTGCTCTTTCATCCTTTTCAACTGCATTCATCTTGAGACTTTCATTTTCTTTGCGCAAGTTTTCTGCTTCATCTTG
Source organism: Locusta migratoria (assembly GCA_026315105.1). Taxonomy (NCBI): domain Eukaryota; kingdom Metazoa; phylum Arthropoda; class Insecta; order Orthoptera; family Acrididae; genus Locusta; species Locusta migratoria. The sequence goes on along the minus strand of CM048745.1, from coordinate 367,239,681 downwards.
AGAACTCGTTACCTGCAACAATATGTGGGTATATTAGTTACATAGGGCTTCTTTTTTTCATTATTAAGCTTGTTACCTGAATTAAAATGCACTTACAGTTTATCATAATCTGCAATTAAGTTTAAGGGAGAGACTGCAAAAACACTGTTATGGGTTCTCAGGTATCTACATCTACATACATACTCTGCTATCCACCATGGCAGAGGGTACACTGTACCACTACTAAGCATTTCCTTCCCTATTCCACTTCCAAATAGAAAGAGGGAAAAAAAATTGCCTATATGCCTCCGTACGAGCCCTAATTTCTCTTATCTTGTCTGTGTTCACTACGTGAAATACAGGTAGGCGGCAGGAAGATCGTACTACACTCAGCTTCAAATTCTGGCCCTCTAAATTTCCTCAACAGAAATTCATGAAAAGAACGTTGTCATTCCTCCAGCGATCCCCGTTTGACTTCACGAAGCACTTCCATAACACTCGCACATTAGTCGAACCTACCAGTAACAAACCTAGGCCTCTGAACTGATTCCATGTCCTCCTTTAAACTTACCTGCTGCGGGTCCCAAACACTTGAGCAATACTCTAGACGTGGTCGCACAAGTGTTTTATATGCCGTCTCCTTAACAGATGAAGTACTTCTACCCAAAATACTCCCAATAAACTGAAGTCAGTTGTCCTCATTACTCACAACTGTCCTTACATGTTCGTTCCATTTCATATTGCTCTGCAATGTTACACCTAGATATTTGAACGACGCGACTGCATCAGGACGCTCACTACTAATGCTGTATACAAACATTATGGGGTTGTTTTTCCTACTCATGAGAATCACATTACATTTTTCTACATTCAGAGGTAGCTGCTATTCTTCAAACCAACTAGAAATTTTGTCTAAGTCATCTGGTATGCTATTACAATCAATTAAAGACGACACTCTCTCACAGAGAGACAGAGGAATGAATACAGTAAGCAGATTCAAATGGATGTAGATTGCTGTTCTTACTCTCATGAAGGGGCTTTCACATGATAGTAGCGTGGAGAGCTGCATCGTACCACCCTGTGGACTGAAGACCATAACAACAACAAACTGGTAACATGCTTTGCATACACAATATAGATACTGACAAAAGCATAGTACACAACTATCATAAAAGTGAAGGCAAGGAAAGTCCAAATGAAGTGTGTTAATTTATGAATGATTACATAAAGGATATAACACAAAAATACACTGAACCTCATCTCTTTTCAGACAATTGCTCAGCTCAAAATAAGAACCACACCATCAGCAAATTTCTGTTGTACCCAACAGATTCGAGGCAGTTCAACAGTATTCCACAATACTTTCCAGTGAGGGGGCACAGTTTTCTGTCCTTTTATAAGTATTTTGGCCTTATAAAAAAGAAACTAAGGAAACAGGACACATTGTTTACTGTACACGATATTACAAAGGCGATTCTTAGGACTTCGAAGGAAGGTAAATTTCTTTTTAAAGGAATTTGTGATATATTAGACTAAGTCATGGTGGCCACTGTACTACAGGAAGACCAGCATTTCTGAAGACACTCTGAAGGGTTTTAGACAAGGAAAGATAACTTTTTCTGAAAGTGCTTTATCACATTTTATTTTTGGTAGTGCAGAGTGGATTACATTACAGCTTCTACATCAATCAATGGACTTATTAGTCACACTTTTCTTCTGGGACTCCACTGTAGGCAATTGATTGAGCCAAATAAACCAGAATCCCATCAAGAAAGGTTTCATTAAAGTCCAATATAATTAAAGAATTGGAAAAATGCAGCATTATCTGCCTAATGAACACATGCCTTTCTATGAAGAAATTTTGAAGTAGCCTGCAGCGAACGACAACCTAGACGACGAGTAAATGGATTGTGAAAAATTAATTTTGTTGTAGAATTGTGCATAGCATTGTAAAATGTATAACTGTACATGTTATACAGTAAGCTTTAAAGATAATGATAATATGAATAAAAAGGAGTATATGGTTTCAGAAATTTTTCATATCTACTCTCTCTTAAATGCGTCACGTTTGCAACTTTTAACAATTAATTACACTACTTTAATATTACATCATAAACCCAGTCTTTCAGCAAAAAATTACAATTGTATCATATTAAATAAAAATTTTGAAGAAATGTGCAAATAAGTAACACTTTTAAGATTTAAACAGTTTAAGATTCATGTACCGTCTCCTTTACAATCATCTTCCCAAAATTCTCCCAATAAACGAAAGTACACCCTCTACCTTCCCCCATGACTGTCCTTAAATGCTCGTTCCATTTCATACTGCTGCGAAATGTTATGCCTAGATACTTAATTGAAATGACTGTCAAGCAGCACACTACCGATGATGTATTCGAACATTACACAATGGTTTCTCCTCCTTGTCTGCATTACCTGCCATTCATAACACCACATAGAAATTTGGTCCAAATCATCCTGCATCCTACTGCAGTCACTCTAAGATGACACTTTCCTGTAAACCACAGCATAATCAGCAACCAAACGCAGACTGCAACTCGCTCTGTCCATCAGATCATTTATATAGATAGAAAATAATAATGGTCCTCACACTTCCCTGGACCACTCCTGACAATGCCCTAGTCTCTGACGAATACTTGTCATTTAAGACAAGGTAGTAGGTTCTATTACTTAAGCCAATCAAATATTTATGTACATATTGCATAAGTTCGTACCTTCAGTAGCAGTCTATAGTGTGGTACCGTGTCAAACGCCTTTCGAAAACCGAGAAAAATGCAGTCTCGCCTGTTGCCCTTCATCCATAGCATGCACGATGTTATGAATGAAAAGGACAAACTGGGTTTTGCACGATCGATGTTTCCTAAAGTCATGCTGATGCATGCTCAGAAGCTTTTTCATCTCAAGGAAATTTACTACATTTGAACTGTGTTCAAGAATTGTACAGTAAACTCATGTTAATGACATTGGTCTGTAATTATGTTATTTTGCCTTTCTTATATACACTGAAGTCACCTATGCCTTTTTCCAGTCGCTTGACACTTTGCGCTGAATCAAAGATTTGTAATAAATTCGACCTAAGTAAGAAGCCAATACCGCAGAGCAATCTTTGAAAAACTGAATTGGTACCCCATCTGGATTTGGAGATTAATTTGTTTCCAACTCTCTCAGCTGCTTCTCTACACCAGCTATGCCTATTACTTATGTGCTCCATTTGGGAGTTAGTGTGACCATCAAATAAAGGTATGTTTGCATGGTCCACCTGCAATAAGGATTTAAGAAATGTTAAATTTAAAACTTTGGCCATCATTCTGCTGTCGTCTATCACCCTTAAAGTTTACACAGGATGAGAATTTTTTCGGGTTCTCAGCAAGATCTTTTGCTAAGGTACGATGGTGGTAATTATTGTACGCTTCGCGCATTGGTCTTTTAATAGATGCGAAAATCTCTACTAACTTTTGCCTGATTTTATTTGCTTGACCTGTTTTGAATCGAGAGTGCAACTGCCCTTGCTTTCTCATTATTCGAATATTATTGAACCAAGGTGGGTCTTTCCCATCCTTAATCCACTTTGTCAGCACATATTTCTCCAGCCCTTTATATACAATGCATTTAAATTTTGCCCTTAATTCCTCAACATCCATCAACGATGTCCATTCGTTCCTGAAGTGGGACGCCAACAATTGCTTATTTACTCTCTTTAAGACAAACGCTCTCCTAGCTTTCTTGTCCAATTTATTAACTTTGTAATCATTGTCACTATGACGACATCATAATCACTAGCCTATCTCTATGTGAGATCTGAGGTAAGCCATGTGACATGCCAGACATTCCACTGCAACCCCCCCCCCCCAAGCAGCAGCCTTGAGATGGGCGACCATGGCAAAAAGCACATTCAGCTGTATCAATATAGCTATATAATTCAATTAACTACTACACTAGTGCTTCTCTGATGGCTGGTAGCCGACTGAGCTGTGAAACGGTCTCTCACTGTTCAAACCAACATACTAACGATTAGGTAAAAGGGTAAAGCAGTCAACAATCCGAAGATTGGTTTCAACACCACTGTGCTTTACTAGGCATGGTCCTGTTTGGAGGTGGTATGCCGTTGCCTTCCTCCGAACTTCGAACTGACTTACCCAGCCAGTTATAGGGGGACCTATAGATTAACGTGAGTTCCGAACCACGGTGCTACTCGGTATTTTTCACATGAGCAATACTGCCAGAGGTGAAAGAAGTGGAAAGTGACAGATAAAAATCCTAGGACCCGGCTGGGATTGAACCCGCAACCTTTGGATTTGTAGTCTGGTACTCTACCACTGTGCAACCGAGGCACAAGTACTAATGATTAACAAACAATATGTAACTTACAAAAGGATAAAGCTTTGGAAAATGAAATCACAATCAAAATTTGAGACTGACTGCTGAAGCAACCATCTTTGATCTGTTATGAACAAACAAGTCACAGACAAAAACTCTGAACAACAGTATTTACCAAATACACAAGAATAAAACTATCAAAAACATAAACACTAATGAAATTTAGAAGAAAAAGAAGACTAATAATGAAAATGCTCAAAAATTATGTGGGTACTGCTCTGCATGAGACACAGTTCCAGCCACAGACTGGAGCACATCTAGCATGACCTTTCCAGTACTTTAAAATTATCTTGCTTCTCCAAATGTTTCATTGAAATTTTTATCTACCCCAAGCTGTTGTATTTCACCAGTCCCACTCTCAGGAACATATATTCTCTCTAAAGACATGAGGCACAGATAAAGGGATTTATTCGAAGCGTAGGACACAAAAGCATCTATATAAATGCAACAGGTAACAGTTGGTTTCAAATTGGATACCTCTGGTACAATCTGCTTATACAATGGTATGCAATTAAGATGAATACATTGTGTGTTAGTCCATGTAAATATAACCAAAGGAAACAACTACAACGAAATTCTAATGCCAGTTGGTGTTCAGAAGATGACAATAAAAGCAATAAAAGTATAATCAAATAATTTTTATCAAATGATCTGGCTCCTCTGATTATACTGATTCCCATCACAATAAAAATAATATAAATCTAAGTACAAAACAAAAACGCCTGCATGGACTCTTCTCATACTTTCCTCCTATCAGATCAAGCAATTGCAAAATAATGCCCCCTTCTGTTGCCATTGCCAAAAGAAGGGTCAAAATATACAGTAAGTAACAACTAAGTGCCATATACTTTCTAAACTACAGGAAGGAAGATGGCATTCTATTTTTGTTCTTAACTAATATTTCACTCTTCATTTGAAACATATTAATAAATTTAATATCAAAATGTCATTCTATCTGGATCCTACCTTATCATTCAGTTCCTTAATTGCATCACTGTGTCTTGTTTCAGCTTCTAACATGAGCTGTTCCATTTCTCTGCGACCTTCGGTGCGATAAAGTTCTTGTGTCTCTGGTGGAAGAGGCTCAGATGCAGCTTTCTTTCTTTCATCATCCCATTTCTGCTTCTGTTCTTCCATAGTTTTTGTCAACTCTTCAAACTGAGTCTTGTATTTCTTTGCAATCTTGCGAACCTAAGAAAGTTGTTATAAATTTATTACACGTAAAACTGAAATTAAAAGAGATGAAAGATTATTAGAAAGAGTTCATTTATTTTAAATTCAATCTGCTTTCTCATTCAAGACCGTGGTACTTGATCGGCGGGGGAATGTGGCTGAGGGACTGCGTCAGCTTTCAGACAGTACCACATATAAAGTTTGTCAAGGCAATCCCATTCCTGCTATCCAGGCATACCTTAAAGGAATTCTCAAAGCCTTAGGCCCCCAACAAAACCTTTCACCTGACTCCATTAACCTCATGACCCCACCAACGTCCCGCACCCCCACTTTCTACCTACTTTCCAGATTCACAAATCCCGGCCGCCCCATTGTGAACGGTTACCAAGCCCCTACAGAATGAATCTCCACCTACATAGACCAACACCTTCAACCCATTATGTGCAGGCTCCCATTCTTCATCAAAGACACCAACCACTTTCTCGATCGCCTGAAATCCTTACCCAGCCTTACCCTCCGGAAAGCAGCCATGTAATCATTGATGCCACTTCCCTATATACAAATATCCCACATGCCCAGGGCCTCACTGCAATGGAGTATTTCCTTTCACGCCGACCATCCGCAACCCACCTAAAACCTCTTTCCTCATTACCCTAGCCAGATAGATCCTAACCCACAACTTCTTCACATTTGAGGGCCAAACATACCAACAACTAAAGGGAACAGTATGGGAACCAGGATGGCCCCCTCGTATGCCAACTTCTTTATGGGTCACCTAGAGGAAGCCTTCCTGGAAACCCAGGCCTGTCAACCCAAAGTTTGGTATAGATTTACTGTTGACATCTTCATGATCTGGACTCACAGTGAAGTAGTAGTCCAGAATTTCATCTCCAACCTCAACTCCTTTAGTTACATCAAAAATTCACCTGGTCCTATTCCAAGTCCCATGCCACTTTCCTCGATGTTGACCTCCAACTATCCAATGGCCAGCTTCAGACATCCATCCACACCAAACCCACCAACAAACAACAGTACCTCAATTATGACAGCTGCCATCCATTCCATATAAAATGGATCCTTCCCTACAGCTTAGGTCTTTGTGGCAAACGAGTCTGCTACAGTCCAGAATCCCTGAACCAGTACACCAATAACCTGATTAAAGCTTTCACATCCCGCAACTACCGTCCTGATCTGGTTCAGAAGCAAATAGCCAGGGCCACTTCCTCTCCCCCCCCCCCCGACCCCGAACCTCCCACAGAGGGACCCTAAAAGTGCCCCTCTTGTCACAGGTTACTTTCCAGGACTGGAGCGGACTCTAAATGTGGCTCTCCAGTAAGGATACGACTTCCTTAAATCATGTCCCAAAATGAGATCCATCCTTCATGACATCCTTCCTACTCCACCGAGAGTGTCTTTCCACCACCCACCTAACCTTCGTAAACTCTTAGTCCATTCCTATGAAATCTGCAAAACAGTTTCCCTACCCTCCGGCTCCTACCCATGTAACTGCCCCCAATGTAAAACCTGCCCAATGCATCCTCCCACCACCACTTATTCCAGTCTTGTAACCTGGAAGATGTACACATTTAAGGGCAGAGCCACTTGTGACAGTCCTCACATGATTTACCAGCTGACATGCCTGCACTGTGAGGCTTTCTATGTGGGAATGACCAGCAACAAACTGTCCATTCACATGAACAGACAAAGGCAGACAGTGTTTGTTGGTAACGAGGATCACCCTGTGGCTAAGCATGCCTTGCTGCACGAACAGCACATCTTGGCATAGTGTTACAGCGGCAGAGTCACATGGGGAGCAATAGGTTCTGTGTGGACAAGTGTGACAGCTTCCCAGCCTTTGCAAAATGTAGGTGGACTCTATCCTGATACAGAATGATGCTAGTGTTTGTCAACTTTGTCAACAGTTGGTGAGGGGTTTGAACCCCAGTAACCACCCCCGTGGCTACACATTTGCACAGGGATATGATCCCTATGACAGTGGGCTGAGTTTCAGGGTGGCATAGGGATGGACTAGGATATTATGGTAGTTGGGAGGGTGACTGAACACCACTTTAGAAAGGGTGGGATGTATCTTGGAAAAGATGTCTCATTTCTGGAAAATCAAAACGTTGGCAAAGGATACAATTTAGTTGTTTGCGTCCAGAGTAGTACTGGGTGACAAGGGGAGCACTCTTTTGTGGATGGTTACTGGTGGTAGAGGTAGTATTTGGGATGTGTGGGGGATACGGCACATATCTGTTTGCGGACTAGGTCTGGAGTAATTTTTGTCTATGAAGGGCTTTGTGAGACCCTCAACATACTGAGAAAGTGATTGGGCCATCTGGAGAAATCCTTTCTAACATCCCAAAAACCCCAATCTCTGGCCTGGTTCAGGTTTATTAACAATACTTTCATGATCTGGACTCAGGGCCAGGACACCCTATCATCCTTGCTGCAAAATGTTAACTCCTCCTCCCCCATGCATTTCACACTTCACTTGGCCTTCCTCAGGCCACCATGCACATTCCTGGAAGTCAACTTCCACTTCACTGATGGCTCCATCCACACTTCTGTCCATATTAAACATACCAAACATACCAACCACCAACAGTACCTACACCCTGACAGTTGCCAAACCTTCTACATAATAATAATAATAATAACAATAATAATAAAATAAAAAATAATAAAAAGAACCTCCCTTAAAGCCTCGCCACCTGTGACAAGCACTCTTTTTCTCAATATGCTGAGGGTCTCTCAAAGGCCTTCATAGACAGAAACTACACCACAAACCTAGTCCGCAAACAGATCTCCCATGTCCTATCTCCCATGCTCATGCCTGAATAAGGTTATCATTTGAGACTATAATATTTCTATGAGTGTAAATGGCCTCATTAAAAAATCATCATTTATCCTTGATAATCAGATTTTAAAAATGCAGTATAGGATAAATTCTGAAGAAGTGAAACCTATATGATAGTGTATATTTTGATATTTTTTCACGAGTTATCAAATAATGGATAATATTATTTAAATGCAAAAGGAAGGACACCTTCGAGTCTTTTTATACAGCTAACATAGAAATATTGTAACATCAGAAGGATCAGAAAAAGCATGATACGGCTGGAAAACCTGAGAGCAAATTCTAATAGATTATTTCTAAATTGGAGTGTAATATTTTATTTTAATAAGAACAGCTACTATTTTTATTTATTTTTACTATTTTCAACCACACAGTATTTTAAAATATTGACACTGTTAAGTACAGTGAAGGACTACCAATGAAAGAGTTCCTGAAAGGGGCAATAGTGTGGTGGAAGATAACCTAGAGTAAATGCTTTCTGAAAGACAGACAAAAAGTATCCAGTTTCACAAGATCGGAACTTTGAGTGGACAAGAAACAGGACTGTAGTAGAAACTAGCAGGAGGTAACCAGTAAACAAGGTACATGACAGCCATCTGAGATTATGCTACTATAACTCAAGTCACAGCTATCAGCTATTATGGACACCCAATCCAGAATTATGGGCAAATTCAGCTAATACAATACCTCTGGTGCATGAATAAGAAGAAGATAGTAGTCTCAGATGATAGCTGTTGTTTGCTCCCCCCCCCCCCCCCCCAAATAGTGCAGTTAGTAAAATATTTTCTTGTCTTATATATGTCTATGTAGAACTCAACTTTTCTATCAAGTTCAGCTTCACCTTAAGTTATTGTTGTTCTAAACTCAAGTCAATGTGGTGTAACAGAATGAATAATTAATACTTTACTTCAGAAACTATTACGCATCCTTATTTCAAATGTGTGTGTGTACTGTGCATAAATATGAAGTGGGCTAAGAAGTGTTGTCAGATCACAACCAGTAATTGAGAGTAGTTGTGGAAGTATATTTTATGACCTGAAATCAACCAGTTTTATGGACAGAATGGATAGTTGATGACAAACGGTATGAGATTGTGTGAGAAACTTAGTGACTGTGTATCTTAATAGTATTGAAGCTGTCAATTCAAAAAATGAAGACTCAGAGAGGGATAAACACTGAAACCTGAGTACAAAGAAAATATTTCAAACTACTGTCACTTCATGCATTACAGGCTCATGAGTTATATATCCCAGTGTGATAATTTAAGTGTAGCTTTGAGCAATACATTAAGGTAAACAAGGTAAGTTTATTATTATGTCCACATTGCCACTAAACTTTGTGTCTCATATAAACAAAAAACATTACTCATCAAAAAGATAATATGTTGGTAAAAAAAAAAAAAAAAAAAAACACACACACACACACACACACACACACACACACACACACACACACACCTGTCTCTGCCATCTTTCGTCCAGTTTGGCATGATACAGCAAGAATTTTGTTTACATTAACGAATGTAAGGGTGAACAACCTATCTTTCAGTAGCAACTGTTACTAGTCCCAACACATAATGTTGATTCCAGAAAGACTATCACCTTTTACTGGAGATTGTAATGCCTATAAATTTCTTGGCTAGTTACAACTGCGTGGCAGATTCAGGTCTCAAACCTGGAACCTATGCCTTTGTGTGCAAGTGCTCCGACTGAGTATCCAAGTACTAATCTGATGTTTTTACAGCTTCATGTCCACTAGAACCTGCCAAGTTCAGTCTGAAAACCATGCCCCCCCCCTCCCCCATTCTGACTAACAAATTCGCACTAAGTAAATAGCATAACTATGTCATTTGGACAGTAGGAAATGAAGTACTGACGAAAGTAAAACAGCGAGGCGAGTTGAGTAATACACACTCGGATTGCTTCGTCAGGAGAGAACTTGCCTATGAATTGTAAAGGTACTAAGTTTGCATCTCAAGTTTATTTGTTTTTTATTGCTCATATATGTTTCCCAATGAAGAAGACATGGTATAAACTCTCATATCATTTTTCTGGGAATGACATTTCTGTTTCACATATATTCAAGTGGTTAATCACACTGAATGCTTCACTTTTTTAATATTGAACACCTTAATCAAAACTTACCTGCATTTCCTTATTGCGGAGATCGGAGAGCATTGCCTCCCTTGCACCAAGATCCTCAGTGATCCTGGCTAGTTCTTCATTTCGTTTATTGAAAAGAGCTTTTGTTTCTCCAAGTTCTCTAGTGAGTCGTGTAATTTCTTCCACCTGAAAATACCCAAATTTTGGTAACTGGCACACGTTCACATTAAAAATGTGACATTTCTGTAACATACTATTAAATCCGGCAATGCCTCATAATTGATTAATATGTTTCAGAACTGCAAATACATCTTACATTCCTTGGCCCCTCTTTCTGACCATCTTCTCATTCCTTTTCTCTCTCTCTGCCTACCTCCTCCTCCCCATCCCTCTGACCATAACATCCTGCCACATCTCTGTCAGTTCCCATCTGAATGGTCAGTAGAATATGTTGTCAAAATTTGAAGTAAATTAGTCAGCGGCTTTTGGAGATTTGTGGTGTATGTCTGTAGGAGCTTTCATTAGTGTGTTGTGTAAACACTGTAATAAATTGGTCAAAAACTTTGCAAGATTTTTAACAATGTTTCCCATTTGTATATTAAATGTGTGTTTATAAATTATAAGGGACCTGAAAAATTTGCATTTTGTGAGCAATGTGAATATACATGTGAATTTAAAATCAAAATGCAAAATCCGAATTATCTACTAGGAGCTATTTTGTTAGTGAATTGTTTCAAAGTAACTATTTTATCAAAGCCTTTTGAAATAACTATTTTCCACTTATAGGCCTCAATTTTAATTACTATTATTTTAAATAATCTGATGAAAACCAAAAACAGGATTCTACCATATTTCTAGTCGAAGTCGAATATAATTAATACCTATTGAAGAACACAAAGATATTTTATTAACTTTTAAACACGTTGACTGCCACGATGACGTACCAGAGTTCCTTATCGTGGCCGTCGGTGGCCACACGTCAGCCAACATGTTAATGTACGAAGTGAATCATAAAATCCTTATATTCTAGCGATATCAATTGAATGATATATTTTATGTTCATAAAGATCACATTGTGGCAATTCTACCCAATTGTGAAAAAAAAAAAAAAAAAAAAAAAAAGGAAAGAGCACCACCTTGCATTTGTTCTTTTCTCTACAAAAAAATTAATTGCATCGTCTGTTGGTTCTTTCGTATACTACAATGTACTACAGTGAAACCCCTATTTTACGTTTCTGAGCGGTTCACGCTTTAAAAATGTGAAATTGCAAAAAACCTTAAAATCCCAAAACTACGAGCAATAAAATACATATAATTGGCATATGGTATATGATTAAGAATCGTAATCATCTCCAATTGACCTACATTGCATATAATCTTTGTTTAAGTGAAGGTAAATGTAGAATAGTGAAGTCTATACCACAATATGACGAAAAGTGTGATAAAGTATGAGATTTTGATGGATTGACTTTATTTTCTCTTGTTGGAAGAAGAAGATACTTAACGAGTTCTTCTCAATGTCTTCACGTTTCTTCATAATAGTATTTAAATACGTCACTGTAGTTGCGACTTAGTCCCTATATTAGTATCTAGCGAAACACTTAGCATTTTGTTCAAATTATGGTTCATATTTGAAACAAGGTTTTTCAGTTACACATCTAACAAACACACATATTGGCAGTGCTGCAAACTCTAAAAAATATTTTATGCTAAAAGTTTAAAAAGTAATCAGCCAACAGGAAAAATTGTTGATAACAATTGTCATAATACATAATAACAATAAGTGAAAAAGTAAATAAATTAATGATTAAAATTTTATCACTCCATGAATACATTTTTCAATTGTTCAAGTAGAAGATGATCATTTTGACTGACATCAACATTTCATAATTATAAGACAATAAATTTATTCTGTATTAACATTTTGGGAATGTCCATGGTCCAAGTATTAATAATAAAATCAGTATTTTGTTACACAAATGAAAGATTCAGAGCCTTGTCCTTTGTTGGCAGTTTATTTTCATTAAAAGAAATGCAACCAGTTACTTTTTATGGATTTTTTTATTCCATAACTAGTTTTGAAGCCACTGCAGCCTCATCTTCAAAGGATTCATTACGGCAATGTTTATTATCTTCCACCAAGTGTACTTTTACACTGTCATGGTAGTTCTGTAACATAACTGAACTTTAGTAATCAGGAACACAATAAATATACGGCTACATCTGCATTTCATATCCAACATGGCTATTTTGAAACTCTTCCCATTGTATTTTCTTGAACAGATGCAGTTGGTGATTCTGTGACGAACTGTTCCCGAGTTTAGTTTTAACCAAGTTAAGTTTGTTGATTACACACTATGTTTGTATTAGAATGTGGTAAAGTTAATAATTTTGTTGCAAATCCTGCCAGCTCCAAAAAGATAATGTTCCCAGCAGCATCTCTATAGTTCAAAACTTCATACCAAAATTCAGCACTGGACAAAGTACATTCCCATTGCATATCAAAGACCTTCTTAAAATTTGTGTTTGCTATTGAGATAAAAGTCTGTCGATTAATGTTGCATTCATTTTAAATTCCTGCACTATTTCAATGATTGATAGTTCAATAACTTTTACAATTCCTTGTACAGAGAACTCCGGCATTTTTTCTAGAACTGCCAAGTTTGTAGGTAATTTTGCTTGTAATTCATTGACAAGTTTCTGTAACATTTTCGCCATGTAACAATGTTCATTTTTTCTGGCATTTTGAAACTTCCACTTTTCCAAGACGCGACCTACAGCTGGCTGAACGGAAATCCATCTAGTGTTGCATAACTGAGGAATCAAAGTCTCAAATCCACAGTTGATAGTTTTATATAAATCTTTATAATACATTTGTAGCTTCACTGAATGAATACACCAATTATAAGTTTCCCAAGTTAGAAACTCAATATTCCTGGGTAACTTCTCCTCGAGGTACATGACATAACTAGTTGTAAGGAATGGCACACACAGCGTACTAATATTAAATTTTCATTACTGGTTTCATGTTTTAACAATCCATAAACAATGTTAGTGGTTCCTGTCATAACGGAGACATTGCCTGTACCAGTGCTGATCAGTTTATTGATGTTCAAATTTAATGCAGAAAACAATATTCACAGAATATGACATCAATTGCGAATGGGAAAAGCTGAAAATGTTTACCCAGCCAGGATCTGAACCCGGGTCTCCTGCTTTCTAGGCAGTTGCACTGACCACTACACCAATGGGGACAAAGTGATCAGCACACCTGCAAGAACTACCTAAGTACACATCCTGTCAGATACAAATTCCCAGCTTTACCCTGCCGACAATACTCAAACTCATAGTATTGACACTAATTCCTATAAGAGTAAAGGCCCCAAAGTTGCCCACCACTCCCCACTGACAAAAGGCAATGAGCCTGTCACTGGCATATTATATATACACATGTGGCGTCTGCTCCGAAAGAACAGATGTCACTTCTGATCCTGCAGTTGTTATTCTTTCATATTCACAGAATATATAACGGGCAATGATCCTTTTCATTAGTGAGGAGGCGTGGGGAAGTTTGAGACCCTTACTCTTGCGGGAATTAGTTTCAAAACTACGAGTTTGAGAACTGTGTGCAGCGTAAGGCTGGGAATTTGTGTCTGGCAGGAGGTGTGCTTAGGTAGTTGTTGCAGGTGCGATGATCACTGTGTACCCAATGGTGTAGTGGTCAGCACAACCGCCTAGAAAGCAGGAGACCCGCATTCAAATTCTGGGTGGGTACACATTTTCAGCTTTACCCATTCGCGGTTTCTGTCATATATTCTGTGAATATGAAAGAATAACAACTGCAGAATCAGAAGTGATGTCTGTTCTTTCAGAATATGCCATATTTATATGCAGAAAACAATGATTTTAAGCTAGTGACTATGGTTTTAGCTGCTTCATCCTCAAGTTCAAATAACACTGGAAAATGCGATAAATTTTGCTTGTAGGATCGCACTTGCATTTTCGTAGTTTCTATATGATATATATAATGTAATAGACATCACAATACTAGGCAGGGCCTGTTTTTATTACGTAATAAACGCTATCTGAATTTAAAAGCTTAACAAACTGGTAACTTTATAGGAAACATCTGACATAATTTTATTCATCATAATCAATGTTTTCGTAAAGGCTGCATCTGTGTTATACATTCTCTAAATAATGAAACACTGCACCAGTTGTGAATTTCTTCATGCTTTGTATCCCCCCCTCCCCCCACACTTTGGACGACAATTTTTGAGAATCACGTTGTCAAGTGCAAATATCTCTTGCACTTGCATCGTACTGCCTTTTTGAGGTTATAACGTACTTTGCCCCTTCCTATGGGCAAAAAACTGCTCATACGCAAACTACTGTTCACACTATGTACAAAATGTCACAAAAGTAGTTAGATAAATATTTTCAGTTCACAATGAGAATAAATTTATTCTTGAAACTCATCATAATAAGCACGAAAAACTACATTTGAATAAACAGTAGGTGCGAAGGCTGATAGGAGCGATCATAAATAACACTCGCGCCCATCAGTCACTGCACCATACAGAAATTTAGCATGAACTATAAACAACGAAACACCAACTATGCATTTCAACAAACGCAAAAAATGTCAAGCAAATTTACTGTGCAACATTGTAAACACAACTTAAAGGCGAAAATTTATGTCAATTACATAGGTTAACTCCTCGAATATGGTTTCCCAAAAGTAAATCGCGGGGAAAAATTTAAATATCTTAACACAAAAGCCGGGTCAAATTTAAACTGTGAACTAACAAAAGTTGTGTAAAAGATGGTAATAAGTAAAATCTGGAACATAAAAGTGGGGTCTTGCTGTAAATGAAATTGGAGAAAATATAAAAAATTCAAGGTTCTTGAGTAAAATTC
Source organism: Locusta migratoria (assembly GCA_026315105.1). Taxonomy (NCBI): domain Eukaryota; kingdom Metazoa; phylum Arthropoda; class Insecta; order Orthoptera; family Acrididae; genus Locusta; species Locusta migratoria. The sequence goes on along the minus strand of CM048745.1, from coordinate 367,224,249 downwards.
CAGGTTTTTTCCCGGTTTTCAAGATTTCAAGGTTCAGTGGACACCCTGAAGGAGTCCACACTCTTCACATGAGCCGCTGACTCACCATACGTTCAAACAGCTTGCAAAGAACATTGGTGAGGTTGATCGGATGGTAACTGTCAGCCACCAGAGGATCTGCACCAAGTCTCAACACTGGGATGATAGGTTTTCCCGTTGCAATGGCGGGAAAGCACTATCTGCCAATAGACGGATAAAAAGGGCGAGAATCCCGAGTTGAAACTCTGTTGAAAGGTGTCGGAGGAACTGGCTGTGAATCCTATCTGGTGCTGGAGTGGTATCGGGGCATGTAGCAAGGGCAGGTTGTAACTCCAACTCACTAAATAGATTGTTGTAGAGTTCCTGGCAACAGGTGTGGAATGAGAACTGTTTTCACTCTGCCCGCTCTTTGAGGGCGCGGAAGTTGTCATTGTATGTGGCAGTCACGGAGCAATGTGAGTAGTGCTCTGACATGTGCTCGTTGATTGCTGTTTGGATAGTGCAGAGTATACCCTGGCTGGTGAAGGATGGGATTCCTGTTAGTGGGTGGCATCCAAAGGCATGCCGTACTTGTATCCATACCTGAAATCTGAAGGTGCGGGAGCCGATACTGGCTTCATACCCCCTCCCATGCTCACAGGGTGGAGTTTTAATGTATTTCGGTTTGGCCTCAGACAAGGAAAACCGGTCCAGGGTCTTAATACTCCATTATGTTCCTTTCCTTATGCGAAACTGCGCAATCAGGCAAGCAAGGTGGATGGTGCATTCCACAGTTTACACAAACTGGATGGGGGACACAAGGAATGTCTGGATGAACATTTCCCCACTCCCAACAGGTGGGGGTTGGCATCACACCATAAGGACATGTGCCCAAACCTCCAGCTCTTGATGCAGCGCATAAAGGGGGGGGGGGGACACATAGGGCTTTACATTGCACCGGTTTATCATCACCTTGACATTGTCAGGTAACGAATCGTCCTCAGAGGCCGAGCACGTGCAAATAGCTGTTTGAATGCTGTCAAGTTCTACATGGAAGGGTGGCGTTGGTGACACTTGAGTGCTCGCCTACATTCCCATATAACCTCAGCGATCTCCGGTGTCCACCAAGGCACAAACTTGCACCTATGGGAACCAATGTTTTGCGGAACAGCTGTCTCGGCAGCTGAGATAATAGTGTCAGTCACCTGTTGGAGTGCATTATCAAAGGCAGATGGTGGAGGAGTATCGATTACAGCAGCCGAGGCATAAGCCAGCCAGTCAGCCCTACAGAGGCATCATCGGGGCAAGCTATCAGCAGGTTGGTACTGCTGAAGCGACACAAAGATGGGAAAGTGATCGCTGCCGCACAGGTTGTCACGCAGCCACCAATTTAGGTGTGGTCGAAGGTTTGGGCTGCAGACAGAGAGGTCGATGGCCGAATATGTGCCCCAGACCATGCAAAAATGCTTGGGGCACCAGTATTCAGAAGGCATAGGTCTTGCTGTGCCAAAAGCATCTAAAACTCCCTAGCGTGGCCCATGGTCTGTGTTCCACCTCAACGGGTGGTGGGCATTAAAATCCCCCAAAAGGAAGAATGGTTTGGGGAGTTGGAAGACCAGAGCAGTATGGTTGGTGAGAGAGACTACCTCATCAAGGGCAAGGTATACGCTGCAGATGGTTAATTTCTGTGTTGCCTGGCTTCTCATTGCCTCTGCCTCGAGATTGGTGTTAAAGGCCAGGGGGGCTACTAGGAAGGGGCTTCAGGGACCGACTAAGAACAGGAGGCCTCTTCTATCAGCAGCTGGGGGATCCTTCAGCAAGCGAGAGCAGCCAGAGAAAGCTGCTGTTTCTCTGGCTGTGGGGTGGGGACTGATGTCCCCTGTGATTGGGGGTTGTTACTCCCAACATGAAGAGAAGAGGAAATACCCCTACCTCTCAAGGGGGCCGGTGTAGAAGATCGGACCCGAGGGCCACTAGAGAGGTTTCAGCATGTGGCACACACCTTGTCAGGGATGGCAATGGAGGTGCTGCTTTGGCATATGAGGACTTCATGCTCACAGGGTGGAGTTTCGTGTATTTCTGTATGGCCTCAAAAAAGGACAACCTATCGAGGGTCTTGTACTCCATTATCTTCCTTTCCTTATGCGAAACTGAGCAATCAGGCGAGCAAGGTGGATGGCGCAATCCACAGTTTACACAGACTGGAGGAGGGACACAAGGAAAATCTGGATGTGACGCATGTCCCCACTCCCGACAGGTGGGGTTGGCACCCCACCAGGAAGACATGTGCCCAAACCTCCAGCACTTGAAGCAGCGCATAGGATGAGGAACATAGGGCTTTACATCGCACTGGTAGATTATCACCTTGACCTTCTCAGGCATGAATCACCCTCAAAGGCAAAGATGAAGGTACTATAGGCAACCTTGTTGTCCTTCAGGCCCTATAGACACGGCAGATGAAGTGGACTCCTCGCCGCTCCAAGTTCCTGCATAATTCATCATTCAATTGCAATACGAGATCTCTATGGAATATGATGCTCTGGACCATATTCAGGCTTTTGTGTAGAATGATTATAACAGGAACATCACCCAGCTTATCACAGGCAAGCAATGCCCACAACTGCACCGGAGATGACGTCATTATCAGTACTGATGCTGAATGCATCTTCGACATTCCCTCTACCTCTCCAAACTTGTCCTCTAGGTGTTATACAAAGGATAAAGGCTTTATAGCCATGAATGAGTCAACATCTGGCCTGGTACAGACTAAATATCATGGAGCATATTACTCTCCTCGAGTCCTAGCCCTACATCCCTCCCATGGTGTTGGCAGGGAAGGGAACAAGTGGGGGTCGTATGTTGCTGCATTATAATTAGACCTTCCCTGCTTAGAGACAGCAGTTTTCCATCCGCCAACGCTATTACTTGCTCATTTCATCATTGTCGTGGTCCCACGAGCAGCTAAGGAACTATATGTCCAACCAGGCAAAGCCTGGGTAAGTCGAATGCAACTGAGGTGTGACAGGTTCCCCAGAGGTTCCTCGCTAGTGACTTTCAACCTCAACAGCCATGCATCTCCTCGGCACTAGCACAGCTTCATATATGTGTCTGCCTTGGTGTGTGTGTGTGTGTGTGTGTGTGTGTGTGTGTGTGTGTGTGTGTTTACCTATTTTTTCGCCTCAAGGGAAATCTTTCCTCTCCCGGGATTGGAATGACTCCTTACCCACTCCCTTAAAACCCTCATCCTTTCCTTTTTCCCCTCTCCTTCCCTGCTCTTTCTGAAGAAGCAACCTGAGGTTGCAAAAGCTCAGTTCTGTATGTAAATTTTATGTTTCTGTTTACGTACCGGTGCTCTTTCAGCTGGTAAGTAACCACATCTATTCTGTATATATAAAATCCCAGTTCTTGGACACACGCAAAAATAAAAACATACACATACACAAAAAAAACTGAGCTTTCGCAACCTTAGGTTGCTTCTTCAGAAAAAGAGCAGTGTAGGAGAGGGAAAAGGAAAGGATGCGGGTTTTAAGGGAGTGGGTGAGGAGTCATTCCAATCCGAGGAAAGACTTACCTTGGGTGAAGAAGGAAAGGTAAACACCCACACCCACACACACACAAAATATATATATATATATATATATATATATATATAAAGCACACACACACCAAGTTTAACATCAACTGAGTACAGAAAAAGAAAGTAGAAAACTTACTGAGGAAGGTGATATAATACCGCACCCTGGAGAACAGGTTATCTTTTATGACAAAATTAAAACACCTACCTGTTGCTTGTTCTGGGTCTCAAGTTGAGAAACATCTTGCTTGAGCTGCTCGCGCTCTGTCTTTAACCGTTTCCATTCCTCTGGTGCCACTTTGTTTGCCCTTTCAATCAGAGAACTTACTCGTTGACGTAGTCGTCCTGTTTCAGCACGTAAGTTTGTGTTTTCAGCTTCAAGAGCAGATGCCTGATTAGTTAAATGGGATCTTTCTTTACGGAGTGGCCCAATTTCTGACTCTAAAGCTTCAGCTTTAGTCTTGAGTATTTTAATCTCCTTTGAGAGCTCATCTCTTTCTGCTCTGAGGGCAACATTACTATCTGTTATGGCATTTAAAGTTTCAAGCTGAAAATGAAATCACTAACAAGATTAACAGATAAACCACAAAATATTATGTAGTTTCATCAATTATATTAAAAAATGAACTTTTGTGCCAGGATGATAACACTGTTGAAAATCATCTGCTGACACAGCAATGGTTATCAATTGGTTCAAATTACAGTCATGGAATGTTAAATTATACATAACCACCAATCACTAGAAACTTATCATATTCAAACCTAGCAACACATGTTATGAAAAATTTTTCCATTGTTATAAAATGTGTAAGTTACATTTCTGGGAAATGATTCCAATACTGAACAGCATGTTTGCCCAATTACTGATTTCTGTCCCCAAACATGGAATGGGATAACATTTTAGAGATATTGCCCAACGAGAATTAAATCTCATACACACACTGCCTAACAAGAAAGTGAAGCACCTGTCAGAAAGTAAGGTAAGCAATGAGTATGTTTATGACTAGCATAGCAGTTCTCCAATGGATAGAACGGCCAACAGAGTGCATTTGTGTTATTCTGTCTAGTGTTGTTACAAGGAATGTAAAAGTGTCAGATGTTAAATTCAAACGTTTGTAGAGCTTATGGGACTTAACTATGGGGTCATCAGTCCCTAAACTTACAAACTACTTACGAACTACCTTATACTAAGGACGGTACAAATATCCATGCCCAATGGGGGATTCAAAACCCCAACCATAGTGGTCGTGCAGACCGTGACTAGTGCACCGCAGTGCGCTCGGCCACTGCGGCCAGTGTCAAATGTTAGGCGACAACTTAAGGACACAAATACGTAGCCATGAGAGACAGCATTATTACCACCAGCCACAGTTTGAAGTATGCCTCACTGTTTGTCTCCATATGGCTATATGGTCAAATTGTGCAACATCCAGATTTGAAGAACTTTCAGATGAAAGCATGTGAATAAGAGGGCAGGCATTCTCATGTCAAGATTTCAGTTAACGATGTCTGACCACCAAAAGGAAGGCTAGTTGTATTTTATCTCTCTAACACAGACAGTGTTAAACATTACTGGATCAAGTTCACTGGATCAAGCACTGTATAACACAATTTAGGCATGTCATGCCAAGTAAAATTATGAGAGAAAGCTGCAATGAGAGCAATGAAAGCTTAACTGAAAATTTAAACAAAGCCAAAACCTCACAGACAAGCAAAAACTAAAGGGGACCGATATTACTGTAAGGGAGGCGAACCATGATGCATTCAACAAATTCGAAAATGACATTTTATGTATTGACATGAAAGAAAATCTGAAATACTTTTGGTCTCATTAGTTCCTTATCTAAATAGTCGTATGAATGACAAAATAGCATACATCAAAGTAAATGACCAAGCTATTAAGAAGCAACCGTATTTGTTACACAGATGAAAGGCCACTGGACCTGACAGAATACAAATTTGAGTCCACACAGTGTAAGCAAAGGAGGTTTCCCTTCTCCAAGCAACAGTCTATAGAGAAGCAAAGTATCCTTAATGATTGTAGAAAGTGCAAGTCATTTCTGGTTTTTAAGAAGAGTTATCAAAAACTACAGACCTAAACCTCTGAGGTCTATTTATTGTAGAATTTTGGAATACCTTTATTGCTATAATATTATGACATATCTGGAGACCAGAAATGTCTAGAGGAATAAACAGATTCCACAGGCAATGGCAGTGTACAAACCAACTCCCTATTTTCTGCCACGAGACCCAGAAAGCAACAGAGACAGGCTCCCAGCTAAAAGTCATATTCCTTACCTATCAGTAAGTGTTTGTATGGTTCCACACAGTCACATAATGAACAAAGTATAGGGACATACAATGCCAAACCAATTGTGTTACTGGACTGAAGAGTCTCTAGAAAACTGAACATAGCATGCCAATCTCAATTAAAGAAAGCCTTATGATGGGCAAGTAATTTCTCGTGTGCCACAAGTGAATGTTATAACACATTTACTTCTCACAAAACATATAAATGACCTAGCAGAGCACTAGAAAATTTTAGTGAAATACAGGAGTATCTGCAGAGTATTGACCCTTGGTGCAGGAAGTGCCTATTGAACCTCACATAAACAAATGTAACTTATTAAAATACACAAGACTTTATTGTACAACTGCACAATTGCAAAAATACATACTACAAGCAGTTACTGCCATAGAACATTTGGGAGTATCCATACAGTGTGATTTGAAATAGAACGACCACATAAAATTAACCATGAGGTGAGGCAGAAGACATTGGAACCATACTCAGGAATTTTGGTTCATCTACAAAAATAAATAAATAAATACACTTACAATACAGTAGTTTGGTCAATATTTCAATATTGGTTGTCAGTGTGGGATCTGTATTCAGTGGGAATGATAGAGGATTTAGAGAGGATCCACGGAAGAGGCATACACTGTTACAGGTGTGTGTGTGTGTGTGTGTGTGTGTGTGTGTGTGTGTGTGTGTGTGTGTGTCAAGTGTGCATTCGTCGCAAGTGACAGCCAACAATGTTTAAGTTATTCAATATATTGCTTCCTCCTTTATATCACTCAACCCATCAAGCCACCTTCGAGGTTGACCTTACTCCTCAAGGATGACCTTATCAGTACTTCCGTACACACGAAACCTATCAACCACCAACAATATTGCCATTTCCACAGCTGCCACCCACTTCACACCAAGACGTCCCTTCCATACAGCCTAGCCACCCCAGGTCATTGCATCTGCAGTGACAAGCTGTCCCCCTCCAAATATGCCAAATGCCACTCTGAGGTCTTCACTGACTGCAATTACCCTACAAACCTTGTCCAGAAATAGATCTCATGGGCCCTGTCAGTCCTGTCACCCACCAGATGTCCCACATCCACTGTCTGACCACAAAGGAGCAACCCTCTTGTTACCCAATACCACCCAGGACTGCAGAAGTTAAACCACATTCTGGTTTCGACTATCTTTCATCCAGTCCTGAAATGAGAAAGTCCCTATCCCATATCCTCCCTAACACCCAACGCCCTTCCAGTGGTATTCCGCCACCCACCAAACCTAATTAATGACATTGTCCATACCTACTCCATCCCTGCTCCCAATCCCTCCTTACCCATAGCTCATATCCCTGCAATAGACCTTGATGCAAAACCTGTCCTATCCACCATCCCACCACCACCTACTCCAATCCTGTCAGTCATTTCATATCCCATAAAGGGCAGGGCAACATGTGAAGGCAGTCATGTTATCTACAAACTAAGCTGCAACCACAGTGAGCATGACTGGAACCAAGCTGGCTGTCCACATGAATGGCCATCGCCAAACTGTGGCTAGGAGACAGCTAGACCATCCTGATGCAGAGCATGCAGCACTGTATAATGTGGCTCACTTCAATGACTGCTACACAGCCTGTTCCATATGGATCCTCCCCACAAATACGAGCTTTTCTGAAATTTTCAGGTGGGAACTCTCCCTATAATATATCCTATACTCCCACAATTTCCTAAGCCTAAACCTTTGCTAATTCCTGCCTCCACCACCCTTCCCAGGCCATGCACTATCCTAACAAATGTCTTTCATCCCATCACAAATTTCAGTCCCTTCCCATCCTTACGCCCTGTCCGGTCAACACTGGCATATCCCCCCCTCCCCTCCTGCTTCCCTCTCCTTGCCACTGCCTCACCCCCACTCTCACCTCGGCCGTGCCAAGTCTTGCAGACTGGCCACAGCGGCCGGAGACGGCAGTCGTGTGTGTGTGTGTGTGTGTGTGTGTGTGTGTGTGTGTGTGTGTGTGTGTGTGCGTGCTCTCTCTGATCAAGAAAGGCCGAATAGTTCTGTTATTTGTGCCTTTCCACGACTTGTAGGACATCTCTGTGGTGAGTAAGCAACTACCCTTCACGAAAATATTGGTAGTTACTACTACATATATCTCACAAAAAGACTGAGGATAAAATCAAAAGTAACCAGAGCCCACATACAGGCTTACAGGCAGTTGTTCTTCCTATGAACCATATCTGAGTGGAAGGAAAATCTAATAACAGCACATCAATATTCTCCAATCTAAAATATAAGAATTCTATATATATTCAATTAATAATTGACATTTCCAACTCCTGCATCCTTCCAGTCCTCCATGGCACATTGACAACTCTCACCCCTTCCCCACACCAGAAAGTTCAAGAATCCTATGGGGCAGTTCCCACCAAAGCTTCCTTCAAGGGGGTTTTCCTCTCCCGGGAGTCTTTTATAAAACTACTCCTTCCATAGTGTCATCTGGAATATGGTTCAGGTGCGAGATCCATCGCACTACAGCTGATCACAACTAGCTGAAACTGACATGTTAGCACTTTCAAACACCGAATTTTTAAACTATTTATTAATGTGATTTACAATTATTTCTACATGATGTTTAAATATAGTAAATTGAAAACAAACCTTCCGCACAAGTTCAGCGTGTTTTGAAGCACTAACAACTGAAGCATCATCATCCTGTCTTTTCTCAGACTGTGAACTGCGTACTTGATTCAGTTGTTGTTCCACATTTTCCAACTGTGCCTTCAAACGTAGATTTTCACTACGTAAAACGTCAAATTGCCCTACTGCTATGTCCTTCTCTCGGCGAAGGAATTTAATGATCTTCAGTAGTTGGTTAGAATTATGCTCTGCTGCTTTTTCATCCATCTCTGGGATATCAGCAGATGTTTGCTACATTAAAAAAAGTGACAAAACTGTGTAGTAATTTAAGTATATACATAAAAACAAATATTGCACATTTGTAACACTACTATTAAAATGATGACATTTAAATCTATGGGCATTTTGGCATGCATGCACATTGTGTGTGCGCACACACATGCTCATGCATACTTGTTTTGTGGAGTGAGGATACACATACAAAAACAGCATGAATTGTTACCTGTCCCTTTGCAATTGCTAGCTGCTGACCGAGTGCTTCTACTTGGTCATGCAATGCTGCATTCTGTGTGTCAAGTCCTGCAAGACGCTCCTGTTGTTCTTTCACTTGCTCACGCAGAAGTTCCAATTGTCGTTCCCGGCCAGAAATGCCTTCCTGCAATTTCATTTCTGCTTGTTGAGCAGATGTACGGAACTGATTCACTTCCTGTTCCAGTGAGCTAAGCTGGTTACGTACTGATGTAAGTTCCTAAAACAATAATTTTAAAAAGTTAACCAACCTTTTCCAACTGTGAATAAAAAAAATACAATTTCATGTAAACTGCAACAACATATGGTCCATGTCCTAAAACATTAAGAAGCCTTTCAGAAACCTTGCAGTGTTAATGAAAAATTTTCTTCTACTTCTTCCCCTTCCGTCCATCACCTTCTACCCTACACCCTATTGATTTCAGTTTCATTTTCATTTTCAAGCAACTCAGTCCTGAAGACAACATATTGTTTAAACTGTGTGTCGTACACTGATAATATTTCCCATGTTTGTCGAGTGAAAATTATAGTTGAGTTGTTGTAAACTGATCCCTGACAATTGCAGTACAGTAGTGTTACATAATTTTGTACAAGTCCCTATGGCAACACAAAAGTATAGTTCTAATCTGAGGCCATTTGTGCTTCATTTTTTTAAAGTTTGCACCAGCACTGAAAGTTGTCAGGGGTAAACTTACAGAACCCAATTATAGGAAACTATTATGATGACATTATGTACTTCTGTGAAGAAAACTGGATATAAAGCATGTGGGAACCTTCTGGAGTACTTAAGTGTTTGGGATCCCCACCATATCAATGTAATGGAAGAATTGGATACGGGCTGCTAGGTTTGTTACTGGTAAGTACGATCAACATGCAAGTGTTACAGAGATTCTTCAGGAATCAAAATGGGAACACTAAAGGGAAGGTGATTGAGGAACTATGGAAGCCCAGAATTTGAAACATGAGGCAAAATGATTCTACTGCTGCCTAAGACCCCAAGGCCATAAAGGCAAGGTAAGAAATTAGTGCTTGTATAGAGGCCTTATTCTATCTGAAAGTGGAAGAGAAAATAAAATGACTAGTAATGATATGAGGTACCCTCCGCCACACCCCATACAGTGAATAGTAGAGTATACATGAGACGTAGAAAGAAATATCAGAAGTTTGGGAGCAGATATTGCTCCATTTCCATCCTAATGAAGATTTGTATACCTCTTGTTAACTGCCCAGTAATACTGTCTTGCACTATTCATAAGGGGTGAAGACACTCTCGGAAAGACATCCTTCCTACTCCACCGAGAGTGTCTTTCCGCCGCCCACTTAACCTCTGTAACCTCCTAGTCCACCCCTATGAAATCCCCAAACCACCATCCCTACCTTCTGGCTCCTATCCTTGTAACCCCGCCCCCCCCCCCCCCCCCCCCCCGGGTTGTAAAACCTGCCCTATGCACCCTTCCACCACCACTTACTCCAGTCCTGTAACCCAGAAGGTGTACACGATCAAAGGCAGAGCCACTCGCGATAGTACCCACGTGAGTTACCAACTGACATGCCTGCACTGTGAAGCGTTCTATGTGGGGAATGACCAGCAACAAACTGTCCATTTGCATGAATGGACACAGGGAGACAGTGTTTGTTGGTAACAAGGATCACCCTGTGGCTAAACATGCCTTGGTGCACGGCCAGCACATCTTGGCACAGTGCTACACCGTCCGGGATATCTGGATACTCCCCACCGACACCAATCCTTCAGAACTCCAGAGATGGGAACTAGCCCTTCAGCATATTCTCTCTTCCCGTTGCCCACCTGGTCTTAACCTCCACTAAATTTTAATTCCCGCCTGCCATCTTTAACATCTTAACATCTTTGCCTCGGTTCTCTGGACAGAGCCTCTGCCTCTAGTGGCATCTCTGTCTAACTTCTTAACTTTTGGTTTCTATAGTATGTCTGCCTAGGTGTGTTTGCGTCTGTGTGAATGTATGGGTGTGTGTGTGTGTATCTGTTCCCCTTACTTTTCTTCCCCCAAGGTAAGTCTTTCCTCTCCCAGGATTGGAATGGCTCCTTACCCCCTTCCTTAAAACCCTCATCATTTCCTTTTCCCTCTCCTTCCCTTCTGCCTCAAGAAGCAACTGGGTTGCGAAAGCTTGTGTGTGTGTGTGTGTGTGTGTGTGTGTATTTATATATTTGTGATGGTGTCACACCTGTGCTCCTTCGCCTGGTGAGTAATCTTCGTCTATTTTATATATCATCTATTTTTTTACATATATTTTTATTGTTAGCAATTTTTTCCTCTATTATATAAGTAAAAAATAAATAAATAAAAATAAATGGTATTTGGTTTCAAAGAACGAAATTTAAAGAAACATAGTTTGTGCTCTATGCCTTCGTAGCTATTTATTGATTTTGACAGCCTGTGGTAAGCCATATATATGTCTTTGATGCTTCTTGTATTGTAACAATGTACATTTTCCCTGCGTTGGTTAGAATTATGCTCTGCTGCTTTTTCATCCATCTCTGAGATATCAGCAGATGTTTGCTGCATTAAAAAAAAGTGACAAAACTGTGTAGTAATTTAAGTATATACATAAAAACAAATATTGCACATGCCGTAGGTTATTATACTTTGGAAAAATGCAAAATAAGATGATCTGACATTTGTTTCAGGTACACAGTTTCTAAGTTGTCTTAATAAATAAATTACTCTAGACAGCTTATTGCTAATATAATTTATATGTTGGCCCCAGGATAACTTATTGTCTAAATAAATACCTAGGACCTTAACAGAACTAGAGTCATTAGATAGTTGTTTGTGTCTAAATCTGAAGAGAATCTGCCAAGTTATTTTGGTTTAGCAAAAATCCATCTGTTCCGAACCAATGTGCTGCATTAATAAGTGTGATCTTAAAAACCTGCACTAAAAATACAAAGACTGGTACTGCTATGTAGAAAAGTTGTATCGTCTATGTGTAATAGAGTGGTGGATCTTATAAATGAGGGCAGATCACTGATCATTACGAGGAACAGGAAGGGGCCCAGCACAGATCCCAGTCACACCTACTTCAACATTTTCTCTGTTTGAAATTTCCTTGCTAACACAAACTACCCGTTTAGAGTTTTTTTAGATGGGATTTTAAGAGTTTGAGACTGTTTCCTCTGATGCTGTGGATTTCCATTTTCTCTAGTAGTGATGTGTGCTCAACACAGTCTAAAGCCTTGCTTAGGCCACAAAATGAGACCCGAGCAAAGCCTTTAGATGTATATGACTACAGTGTCAATTGCATAAATAGTTGACAGTTTCTTCTTAAACCCATGTTGTGCACCATTGATTATTCCTATGTTTTGGAAGTGAGTTGGTAATTGTTGGTACATGGTATGTTCTACTACCTTGGAGCATGAAGGTACTATAGAAATTGGTCTATAACTAGACGAAGAGTCTTTATCACCCATTTTGTATACTGGAACTATCCTAGACAGTTTTAGTTCATCAGGAAAGTAACCTTCAAGTAAGCCTTTCTTTATGCAATGGGTTTAAGGGCACAGTACACAATAACTCATTTTTTTAGTAGGTTGCATGATATATCATTTTTCTCTGTAAACTGTTTGATGATTACAGTTGTTTTATGACATTTGTACAAATCCATCTGACACTTCAGAGAAGGTTAGCATACTTGTGTTTAGTTGTTAGCTGAAAAAAATTTTTGAAAGAGTAGCTCTGATGGACTAATATCTGGTTTGAAAATAGTATCTCCTAATTCTTTCACTGGGCTAACAAAAAATTCATTGGTCTTTTGTGGTGGGACTTTTTTACTCTTTTTAGTATTTTTGGCAGCACTTATTTTCCAAGCAGTTTTGCATTTATTGGTGAATTTCTGAATATTGTTGACATTGCAGAACTTTTTAGCTAGAAGTATGGCTTTTTTGTATTCATTCCTGCATTCAGCATAAGCTAATTTAGCACAGTCAGAATTCATACAACTGTATATACTGGACAGTAACATGAATACTTCTTGCTTTTTTCTTCCAGATCTGTCAGTTGTTTAGTGTACCAAATATTTTGTCCATTTTGAGACCTAGTTTTGTGGGCACTGTCTGATTATTTCATAAATGTGACAAAATATTACCATATAATAAATAAATGTTAAGAGACTTGAAGATGGAAACTTTTAATTGCCAAAACCAGTCTAAATTAAGCAATTTGAAACCAGTGATTTGGGTTCCTCTGCTTACACAGATTCCATTACGAAGAATTTAAATTTTCGGAACATACAAGTGGAGTTCCCGCCACCAAACTGCACAAGCAACTGCAACCCCTGAATTTAGGTATCATCATTACCTTCAAATCTTACCATATAAAATCCACTGTGCAAAAGGCATTAAGTTTGATGGAAGTTGGGGAAGACCTAACCTCATTTAATGTGATCATTTTGGATGGGTTGCATTTTACTGCCAAGGCATGAATGAAAGTTGATGCATCTATCATCTAGAACTGCCTAGAAAAAGTGGGATTCATTCCAGCAGATGAAGGAAATTTATCTGAAAAACCGAACTTGAGTTATTATGCCACTGAAATCCTACTAGTACTCAACTCATCATGGAAAACAATGCAGTTGGAGCCTACACTGGATGATTTCCTACACGCTGATGATGTTGCCACTGTGGAAAGTATTATTGGAAGACGTTATTGACTCTCATATGCAGGAATAAAATGAAGGAAGTAATAGTGACGATGATGACTGTGTGGTTCCCTTAATTCTTATGTAAATAAGTAAGAAGTAGTATTTACCAGTACTATGTTGTATATATGTAAGACACCAAATTAAAGGTCTGTATAAAACATTATTAGTCAGTTTTAATTACTATAAACTGTATGCATAAAATGTGATATGCTAATATCTCAGACTGGAATTCTGATTCTAATAACAGACTCATGTCTGTATTGGTTGGAAGGTGACAATTTGGTTGAGTTTGCTAAGTCAGTGAATGTGAAGTTACTACATATTTCATAAACTATGTAAGTGCAGGAGGGGGGGGGGGTTATATAGGTAAATTTTACAGCTTAAAAAATATTTGGCTTCCACATTTTACACCATTTTATTAAACTCCCCTGAAAAAGTGTAAGTTGAGGGTTTTACTGTACTCGCCTTTTGTGCGTAGACAGAAACAGTTTCAATTATAGTTTCATTATTTCAAAGTCAAATATATGACAATTTTTATCTAGCCTCTCAGAAGCGTGAACAACTGTTAGGGGATAAAGGTTTCATGAAACTATAAAAAAACACCTCTCAAAAGGCAGGATTTTTTTAAAGATGGATTAATGATTGTAAAGCTAACGAATTGTACTAAGAAACACAAACAAAAGAGAAAAATGAAATTAAAAGAAATTTTGCAAACTATACAGTCTATGTAGTGGCACTAAGTTTGACTACAATAAAAGAACTTGCACCTGTAGATGTTGTGAGTGCAACAGCACTTCTCGAGCATACTTCTCCTCTGCAGTCTTGGCTGCCTCCTTTTGAATTTCAAGTGCTGCTACAGTCTCTTCCAACTGAGATTTCAACTTAAGTAACTCAGGGTCTGTGTCCTCTGCTTTTACAACTTTCTCAGTCTTCACAACTTCAGGAGCTGGTGGAGGTGCTGATTTTATCTGTGCAATTTCATGTTCTAATTCTTCTATCTTCTTGCACAGATCTTTTTCTTTCTCAGCTGCTTCTGATAATCTATGAAAAATAAGAGAAATGCAGTAAACTGATCATTTACTCACTTTTAAAATAAAAAAAATATCACTTTAAGTTAATATTCACTAACAAAAATCATCTCTCCCTTTTCCTCCACCTAAAGTACTCCTTACAGTTTTACTTTTAATACAGAAAGAGTGAATATAAAAGGTCACAACCCATTTTATATTAAACAAAGCACTATCATGCAGTGTCAGTATGATTACAACTCCTTTTTTACCACAGAAGATTCAATAATGTGAGTAGAAATTAGAATGTCAAGAACAGAGAATAGATAACAACTCATCATAAAGACGATCTCTGACAGGCATGTAAAATAGACAATCACATTCAAACAACTTAAATTTTTGGCCACACAATCACCCAGATATAATTACGCACACACGACCACAAGCTCCGGCCAAACCACCACAAAAAACATCTAGACAGTGAATGAGCAGGGGAGCGGAAGGAGAAGAATGTCGGGTAACGGATGAAATGTTCTGCATTGCATGATGGATCTTAAGGGCTCCAATTGATGGTAATATGACATACAGCATGGAAAGCAGTAAAGGAAAGAGGCAGGAGACGATAAATGGGATGTAGAGGTGTGTGTGTGTGTGTGTGTGTGTGTGTGTGTGTGTGTGTGTGTGTGTGTGTGTGTGTGTGTCAAGTTTACATCCAACCTCCTGCTTCCCATGATGGCATTTTCCTTGCTGTTACTAGGCAACCTTAAGTTTAAATTTGGCAGTATAGTTTGTACCTTCTTTTCCCAAGCCAAAAGATTGTGACACATCCACATCAATTCTCTCGTAATGAACTGCGAAAAAACTCGATATTACACAGCACACCTCTACACTATATAGCACTTTAAGCTCCCGGAACCACACCTTGGTTCATTCTTCCTCACTTTGAGCACTGCACGGCTATCGGCCTATCATCTCGCTTTCTTATTCGTTGATTTACAGTTTTCCATATTGCTTTTGAATTTGTTGGAAAGAGGAGATTGTTACAAAACAATGTTTTCTGATCACGAGAAATATTGATTAGACAAAATAAATAAATAAATAAATAAATAAATAAATAAATATAAAAAATGAAAAACCTGCAACCTATATTCAAGATTTATTTTTTTTCCATAATCTCGTGTCAAAAGTTTAGGTGCAACCGATATTCGCATGTGGCCTATATTCGTGCAAATACAGTCCATCAGTGATGCAGTACTTACAGAAATAATCAATAAACGAACCATTTAGGCTAGAAAAATTCCATAACAGCCCCATTAAAATAATTGCTGATCCTAGTCAAGGCAGCACTCAGCACAGTAGAACAGAAAGAAAAGATTTAATTTAGTAAGTTAACTGTAGGAGTGCCTATGGAAATATCCCCAAATTCCTCTTGGTTTTAGTCACAATGCCCACATACTACTATGGATGGAAAGCTGGCTCAAGCATGATGTGAATAGTAATGAAATTCTGAACTCATATTGGAACGAATATCACAGAAATAGGTTGAGGCGTGATTGTAGCGATAAAGAATACAATTTTATCACATGAAATAAGTAAGGACCCTGAATGTGAAATAATTTTTATTAAAATCATTAAGTGGCTTTCCCATAGATTTCCTATTCATGTTATAGTTTTAGGTTGACATTTCAGCTTACCAGATGTAGACTGGAAGACAAATGTGTTTAAGACAGGTGGCAGGGACAGATAATCAACCAATATTGTTTTAAGTGTTGTATCCGAAAATTACCTAGAGCAGTTAAATAGGGAGCAGTGATAATGTGTCAAGACTTACTGATGACAAATAGACCTAAACTTTTCAGTTCAGTTAGTGGCCATTAGGGAATCGGCGGTCATAAGGCAATTACAGCATCAATAAAAATCTGGATTGTTTTCGAAAAACTAAGATAAACCATAAATGGATCTCCTTTTAGAAGTTTTTCACTATCACACTTCACAAAATAACTTTCATTCTTGTAAATGCCTTTTTCATCACACAAAAATTAAATGCAGAAAAAGCATGAGAAAATTTATTAACTTCCACTAACACTGTTATAAGACACACATAGCTTTGTCTTCCTTGCATCATGTAACGGTATCAGAGCTTCAGGCAATGACAGAGCATTTTTGATCATGTGACCCAATCTTCGAATTTTTTAAGCTTAAATTTCAGGAAACAAATTTTTGTAAGATTACAGACCGAAAATAATATTCAAACCACATTTTTAACAGGAAAGTAGCCTATTTCTGGTTTTTGCATTTTGGTGCAAATTTGATATCTATAATTGTGTTTATCACAAAAAGAGAAGTTTACAGATCCCTATTAAATTAGGGATGCTTACCACGTAAAAAAAGATAGAAGAGCTAGGGGATATTCAACAAAGTGAAACATCTCATCACAGGATTGTTTAGTCCGTGAAAGTGCATGACAAAAATGCCTAACAAACCCCATAGCAGACACTATAAAACAGGAAGTGTGTGTCAGGGATTAGTTTACTATTGAAATTTTGAGAGAGTACTTCCAAGGAAGAGGTGGGCAAAATATTACTTCCTCCCTCGCATCTCACAGAATGATCACAATGAGACAATTCAAGAAATTAATCATTCTCCTCACAATCCATTCGAATTTGGAACAAGCAGGAGTAAAGGTAATTGGTTAATGGAAAAAACCACACACACACACACACACACACACACACACACACACACACACAGAGATGACTTACATATTGTTGACAGATGTAAATTTGAAGAATCTTGCCAATTTAATGTTTGTCTCTAGTGTAATTAAACTTCGTGAGTAGAACTTCTTAGCAGAACAGGACAGAAATAAAAAATAAGGCCTAATATCAATTTAAAGTATATTGTATTTTACAGCTGATCTACTGCTGCTGCTGCTGCTGCTGCTGCTGCTACTACTACTACTACTACTACTACTACTAATGATGATGATGATGATGATGATAATAATAATAATAATAGTAGTAATAATAATAATAAATCATGTATTTTAGAAGCAAATAAAGACAAAAAATGATTAAATTCTTCACTAATTAAGTGGTGAGTGAGGGCCTTCACTATCTTCATTGTTTATATTGCACCTATGTCCTTCAAATGTAATAGCCAAATATAATAGTCAAATCAAGAAGAAAATTGTACCAATAAAGTCACATCAATTGTTGGGGATTTCTTTAAAGCAGCTGAAGATTATAAATAAACAGCCAAATAAATAAGTAACAACGACATGATGTGCTTTTGATCACATCAAACTTCAAAAGGTTACAAGTGTCAATCACTGTTGATTTAAGATGAGTTATGTTTTTCTTTATTATTATTATTATTATTATTATTATTATTACTATTATTACAAAATCAGCAAAGGATACATGCATGTTGAGAATTATTAGAGAAGCGACAAAAATATAAAACTGAACCATGGAAAGACAGGAGTGGCAGATAAACTGTAATTGCAATGTAAATAAAGGTAGTGAGATTTCTGGGCAAGAGAATTAATGGTAGATGAACAAAGGAATTCTTTGATATAAGGAAATCTGAAGGGTCAACTATGAATGGACAAGCTGCAAACTCCATTAATACCAACACTAAATGAGCCTTTGGATCAGAAATGTTTCCATGGATTGTGCTTCCACTAAATAAAGGTAATACAAGCAGTAAGGAATATTACCTGTACAGGCCAGCTTCCTTATTTCTCATCATTTTCAATAATGTTGTAATCAAGACAGACTAATGAGTTACCAGCATAATTAGCACCAGCTTAATGAATAACTGCTTATATTCTGAGGAAGCAGTATATCATAAAATGTGACAGTTTACAAACATGGGGTACTTTAAATGTTTTTTACAGGGATAACTTTTTACAGATATATTGATTAGATTAATACTTGTTCCATAGATCCTATATATGACATTTCGTAAGGATGTGGAACCATGACAGACATATTTAAGTAGTGAACAATTAGAAGTACTAAATAAAGGACAAATGAAAGAATAGCATTGATAGTTTGAACACAGGATCCATAAAGATAAACAACCACTAAGACTCTAAAGATATTAAAACTGCTTTTCAATTGGGGGGGGGGGGACTGAAGTTAAGGCATGGATATGATAATCAAGAGGATAAAGGCCTAATGGCTTAGGTTTCCCTTGCTTTTTCTTAATCACTTAATACGAAACTCTCCCAGCATAGAGCTTGGTCTGAGAAATACTGACTGGCACTATATTTTGGAGTTGAGTCTTCTGGCAATCGTATCAAAAGATGATCAGAATACTATGTGCAGAAATATCTTGGCAGCAAGTTAGAGACATCCCACAGTATTCCTGAAATGTTATACACTACTGTATTTGAAGGCACTAATAATATGTACTTTAAATATAATTCACTTAAGATATTTCAGTTTCTGTATCATCAAATATTTCCGTTGGACTCTTATGTTTTATCTACAGCCTTTTCAATTAAATAAAAATTACTGTGGGAAATTAAGAAGTTTACGTTTTCTTTTGTGGGAAGAAGTTGGTAACTATACAATCAATTCAAATCCAATCAACAGCCTTCAGTTAAAAAATGCTTCACTGTTCACTGAATTTCAATAGTACCTAGAAATCTATTTTTCACTCCTGGCCATAAACATGGCAGTGATCTAGAATGAAACTTTAAATCCCTGCAGCAGAGTGTGTGCTGATATTAAATTTCCTGGCAGATTAAATTGTCTGTCGGAACCGGGATTTGAACCCAAGACCTTTGCCTAGTAAGTTGTGAGGACAGACCCTTAGCCGTGCCGGAATAACTAAGACAGCAGAGCGTTTGTCCACGGAAGGCGAAGGTCCCAGGTTCGATTCCTGGTTCTGACACACAATTTTAATGTCAGGAAGTTTCATGGCAGTAATAATTGCCCATATGGAAGAGGAAAAAAATCTAAATTTAAATTAACATGCAGCTGTTTTTCTGTTTGTTTATTTCATTCAATTGCTCATCAACTTCTATATTCCACCACCAGTAAGGGGAGCCTTCTTCGGCTTTCAAAGGGCAAAGAACACTATGACATTTTTAAAAACTTTTTCCTTATTAATTATTGCATGTAATTGTTAGGAAATTCTGCTGTTTTGTCAGGAAACCTTCCAATTCGTCTTAAGACAGGTTGTCGCTCACCAGTTATACTCAACAGATAACAAGGAGAAATTTTACACTCTTCTCTCAGTGGAACTTAATATCTTCTTATTTTCTCTCTCACAATTTTTCCATCATGTTACTCTCATAAAAAGTCTCCAATAAAGTATTTTATCATAAAACTAAACCACAAATACACTTCACTACCACATGTTCATAACTTAAACAAACTATGTAATTATAATTTACTTTATCAGTACTAAATACCTTTTGTTTGTAGCTTCTAAGGCTTCCTTTTTCTCATCAGACAGCTCCTTGACACGCTGCTCAAGTGCCTCAGAAATGTCACAGTACTTCTGCATGTGTTCTTTTGCTTCGGCCAGTTCCTTCTGAGCAGTAGTTAAGCTATTGTTCTTTGCAAGCAGTTGTAGATCTAGGTCTTTAATTTTGCTTAGTAATTCCTTGGTTTCTGTAAATGAAATTCAAGCAATAATGAAAAGCTATACAAAAACGCTGAGACTTTATCAGTTATTTCCTTAATCGTTAAGAGTTTGAAAATATACATGATTTTTTACTTTTTGTAAAATGCGAGGCAATGCCTGGCCCGAATAATTTAGAGCCCAAAAACAAAACACTGCAAGTGTCTAAGTTCACAGCAGATTCAGCTTACTGTTTACATCATCAAATAGATGCAATATAGTAAAACTTCATTTTCACATTCCCGCTATTTACACCATTTTTTTGTCAGTCCCGTCAAATTTCCTATGTTCACAATGTTAATTCGCCCCCATTTTTACATTAACATATTTACACTTTTCCCGCATTTGATGCTTTTTGAAACCGTGTTCGTGAAGAAAAAAATGACATAATTGACCTAAATTAATGTAGCGCGCCTAGTTAACTTACAACATGGAGGCTGAAGGGAGTATAGTATTCCATCAGCCACTACACCGCTTGGCTTTGTTTTCACAACTGATAGTTTTTCATACTTTGCATGATTCCTTTCAAGAATTTCTTCTTGTTGTGAAATGCAAATATTTATCTAAGTATTTTTTGTGACTTTTATAAAAGGTGAGACCAATGGTTTACTTGTGTATGTTTTTATGCACATTGAAGGGGGCGCAGTACATTATAGCCCCCCCCCCCCCCAAAAAAAAAATAAATAAATAAATAAATAATAATAGTGCAAGATGCCGACCCTATGCAAATGTTACAAAAATTCTTATGTATATATTTGCAATCGAGAAGGCAAATAAATTCTCAACTATTGTCGTACAAAACATAAAAAAATATAAAAAAGAATGGAACTTACTACGTAAATAATTAATGCCAGTTAAAGGCTTGCCGACTAATCGATTATGATGAATGAAATTACATCAAAAATTTCTACTTCCCATAAAATTACCAGTAACAGTTCCGCCTGATGCTTAAAATGGTAAAAATTTGGATAACCTTTATTACATAATAAGCTTCCTGGCAAGTATTTTGAAGCCTATTATGTACATATATCACAAACTACAAAAATGCATAAGTGATCCAAAAGCATATTTTACAATTGAAAACATTATTTCCTGCATTTTACATTTTATGTTGTTGCTGTTGTTTGGTTGTTTAAGGGGGACAAAACTACAACAATCATCAGTCACCCAATCCATCTCTAAGCGTCAAAAGTAAAACCGTGGACGTGAAAGAAATGCGCCCAGAGTTTAAGGTTGCAAAGTGGGAGGGGAGTCCCACTGAGTCCAGCAAACATTATCAAAAATGACAAGACACAAAACGAAAGAGACGATCACACAAAGACACCTTACAACAAAGAAGCCGATGTCTGTGGTTGACCGACCATAAAAATAAAGGAAAAGTCAAAACACTCGGCATCAAAAAAAAAAAAAAAAAAAAAAAAAAAAAAAAAAAAAAAAAAAAAAAAAAAAAAAAATAATCTCCAGTTAGAGAGAAAAATAAAAACCCCCTGCTCGAATAAAACATAAAACGGAATCTGCCATTGTAGCATCGTCACCTAAAACATCTGATAAAACGTCTGGGAGGTTAAAATTCCATTGCAAGGCGGTTAAAACGGGGCAGTCCAACAAGATGTGGACTATTGTCAGACGGGATCCACAGTGACATTGGGGCGGGTCCTCACCACGAAGGAGATGTCCGTGGGTGAGCCACGTATGCCCAATGCAGAGCCTACAGAGCACCACTGAATCCCTGCAAGAGGTCCGCATGGAGGAGCGCCACACTGCCGTGGTGTTCTTGACTACCCGCAGTTTATTGGGCGTGCTCAGGCTATGCTACTCAGCATCCCAAAGCCGATGTACCCATTGGCGCAACAATGAACGCAGATCTGAGGCCAGGAGGCCGATCTTGAGAATGGACACACCGACAGCCTGCTTGGCAATCCGGTCAACATGTTCGTTGCCCAGGATACCCACGACCCGGACACCAGATGAATGTCACTGATCGCCCGGACAGTTCAACAGCACGAAGTGCCTCCTGTATGAGGGGAGACCGCGGGTAACACTGGTCCAGCGCTTTAAGGCTTCTCAGGGAGTCGCTGCAAATAAGAAAAGACTCACCTGAGCAGGAGCAGATATGCACGAGAGCTCTGTGAATGGCCACCAGCTCTGCAGTGTAAACACTGCAGCCAATCGGCAGAGAGTGCTGTTCCACACAGTCACAATGAAGATAAGCAAATCCCACGTGGTCATCAACCAGAGAACCATCTGTGTAGATCAGGTCATAACCAGGGAACAACTCCGCTATGACAGCCAAGAACTGGCGGTGGAGCGCCTCCAGTAGAACTGAGTCTTTGGGCCCATGGACAAAGTCCAGCCAAGTAGACGGCTTTGGCAAGCACCATGGAGGTGTGGACCAGATATGGAGATAGAAGGGGCAAAGACTCAAGCTGCAGGAGGAGGGACTGAACTCTAAAGGCAATCGTATGACCTGATTTGGGGCGTCGCTGATGGTGGGGGACGATCACATCAGAAAATAGATGTAAACGGTTCGGGTGGCCTGGGAAGCAATATATGTTAGATGTATAAGCCACGAGCAGGTGTTGGATGCAGATCCGCAAAGGTGGGACCCCGGCCTCCCCAAGTAGGCTGTTCACTGGGCTGGTGCGGAAAGCACCCCTCGCGATGCGAACCCCACAGTTGTGAATGGGGTCCAGTAGGTGCAGTGCCGAAGGTGCCGCAGACCCATAGCCAATGCACCCAAAATCGAGACAGGACCGCACCAGTGCCGTGTAAAGCCGCAACAGCGTCGAGCGGTCAGCACCCCAGGTCGTATGACCCAGGTGGCGGAGAAGATTGAGGGCGCCAGCACTCCCGGTTCAGCTGATGAATGTGGGGGAGCCACGTCAGCTGGGCATCATACGCCAGTCCTAAAAACCGATGAGTGTGTACTACGGTCAGTAGTTCGTCAAAGTTCAGGGTGAGGGTGAACTGTCCAATGCTGACAGAAGTGCATCACTCCAGTCTTGGTGGCATAAGTGCCCAGGTCTGCGCCTTGTGATGAGCAGGAAGGATGCTCCTGGCCACAGTTCACGCAGAGTACGTGGGGCGTCAGGGTGGGTTGGACGTCCACAATCCCGGCAAGTGGCACTGGAAGGGCAACGGGACGACATACATCCAAACTTCCAGCACTGGAAGCATCTCATAGGAGGGATGTAGGGTTTCACATCACCTTTACCTTCTCCGGCAGTGTATCACCTTCAAAGGCCAAGATGAAGGCACCGGTGGCAACCTTATTGTGTTTAGACCTACGATAGACGCGCCGGACGAAGTGAACACCTCACCGCTCGAGGTTGGCGCGCAGCTCCTCATCAGACTGTAAGAGGAGATCCCTGTGAAATATAATGCCCTGGACCAGATTCAGCGACTTATGTGGCGTAATGTTGACCGTGACATCTCCCAGCTTATCGCAAGCAAGCAACGCCCGCGACTGGGCAGGGGATGCGGTATGGATCAACACGGAGCCATTACGCATCTTGGAGGGGGACTCCACATCTCCCAGCTTCTCCTCCAGGTGGTCCACAAAGAACTAAGGTTCACTGTCGTAAATGATTCCCCATCAGTCCTTGTACAAACTAAATACCTCGGTGAATACAGCTCGTTTCTGTTTGCAGCCCTGTGTTCCTCCAAGGGCGTGGCCAAGGAAGGAAACAACTTGGGGTCATACAAAGTGGCATTAAACTTTGCACGCTTAGACACGGCGGTTATACGTCCACCAACGTTATCTTTTGCTCGTTTCATTTTGTTCCCACGAGCAGCTAGGGATCTAAAGGTCCACCCAGACAGAGCCCCGCTTGCTTGGGTAAGCCTTATACAACTGAGGTGCGGCAGGTTCCTCGGAGGTTGCTCGCTAGCGACTGTTCAACCTCAACAGCCGTGCATCTCCTCGGCACGTAGCACACCTTGAGATTGAGGTTTTTTTTATAGAGGTTTGTACCGTCCTCGCGACCCGGGCAATTAAGCCAAGATCCCCTGGCTCTGAAACATACAACGTTCCACCGTCATGCCCAACAATGGCCGTTGAAGCACTCGCAGAGCTTACAGTGTAGTGGACTGATGGCGCGACACAGCCCATGGCTCAGGACCCCGGGTTCGCCAAGCCCATACTCAGCAAATTAATGCTGAGCCCCTGAGGGAGTCTGCATTTTACACCACGTCACTGAAGTCCCTTGAAAAGTGTAAAAACGGGGTTCTACTGTAGTTAGGGTACAGTGTAAGTCGAAATTCATTGGACTTTTTTTGAAAATCATTATTCAAACATGTAGAAATGGTTGAAATATAAGAACTCCAAGTCAAAAGAATTATACAACAATGAGTATTTTAATAGTGATTCAGTGGCTGAGTGGATAGGCTGACAGTTTAAAAATGTAAAGGACGAGTGTATGACAAGTGTATCTGTAATTATGTATGTGCAATTAATCTGCACTGAACTTCAGAATCTTTCTTCTTAGTGGTCTCCCAGCACTATCACTTCATACTGCAGCAAATTTGAACAGCAACTTAAGTCAACATATTTGCTGTAGCACATTTAAAAAAAAAAAAAGCCACCTTTGATGCAAGCAGAACTGCATTTAACCCAAGTAAACAGCAGAAGAGGAAACAGTAGAAAGAGCAGAACGAATCCAACAGAGGCAGATTACAACTTAAAACATGCAAAATCCTTTATGGTAAGCATTCAGAAGGTGCAGCAAAAGAGAATTAATACTCACGTGCAGTAGTCTCCTGTGAAGGTTGTTTAGAAAGTTCCTTAACACGCATCTGTAACTTCAGCAGCTCATCATTAACTTGGTTCAATTCTGTTCTGGCTGCTATAAGTTCTGTTCTTGCCTGTTGACCAAGTTTACGCTCTTCCTCCTCACGTTGTCTGGCAATCTCAACTTGTTGCTTAAGCTGTTTAGATAGTTCTCTGAAGTTATCTTCTTCTTCCTGATACAGAGAAATTTCTATTATAGAACATGTAACATCACAACCAGATTTCTGAACAAAGTGGTTACTATGCCTTTCAACAATTTAGAAATGTCAAGGAATTCTTATTTCCTCATTTGATTATTACATTCCTCCTACCCAATGCCAAATATAATACCTGCAATCTGCGCCGCAAGGCTGCACATTCACGGAGGGCATCATCCAGGCGGGTCTCGAGACGAACTCTGGCCTCTGTGTCTTGTCGCTCCAGGCTTGTACGAATACATTCCAAATTAGCAAGTAAATTACTTTGCCCACGATTCTCTCGTTCATACATCTCCTTTTCTTTCTGTAAACGTGCATTGCTCTCTCGCAGCAATTCACATTCTTGCAATGCATTCTGAAGACGAACCTCTGCCTGAGCAAGCTTCTTCTGAGCATCAACAGCTTCCTGCAAAATACACAAATAATATGATAACTAAAGACCAATAAAACCATAAATAACTAAACAAATCTGAAAATATTTCTAATGATGCTTCTAATTTTTAAGCAACAAATTAAGCATATCTAGCACAACAA
Organism: Locusta migratoria; assembly: GCA_026315105.1. Lineage (NCBI taxonomy): Eukaryota > Metazoa > Arthropoda > Insecta > Orthoptera > Acrididae > Locusta > Locusta migratoria. Next base: position 367,198,379 of record CM048745.1, on the reverse strand, counting down.
GCAAGGGAGGAAAAACCCAAAGGCCAATGGCCAATTGATAAGGATGTCTTACATAAACTGTTTATGCAAGCAATTCATAAACCCCCTTGCTAGATGTCAAGGGGTATCAACAGTACTACTGTATATATTCACTACTGTTTATAGTGACAGTGCTTTTAACAACATATTTACTATAACCATGAAATATGATGGTCTTATATAAATCCTACAAAATTTTATATTTAAAAAAGCAATATTAAAAAACTCATCATATAGAAAGACATACCGTATATACTCAAGTAATCCGCGCACCCCAAATAATGATGAGGAAAAAAACCCGCACGGATTTGTGTAGATCAGGATACCACCTGTCAGATTTGAACAAGTGAGGGCAGCCATTTGGGATGTCACGGCTATTACGTTTCAAAACAACACGTAAATATCAAAACAATTGACGCGGCACTGATTGAGAGAGGGGGGGGGGGAGGGGGGGTGGCGGGCAATGTTGTTATACCCAGAGTGTGCATTTCTCACACTTATAGAGTCTGAACCGTTAAATAAATGGAGCTGAGACTGGTAATACACAGTCATATATCTTTGTAAAAGTCTATATCTCATGTATTTACATCAAAGATATTTGATAGCGTAATAAGGAGCTTAGACATACACGTATTTTTGGTAATTTTGAAGGACGCTTGCAGGGTCTGCAGTTTCGATAAACATCGAACGCGTGACCACACTTCGATATATGTTTTATGCAACAGTGACGAATAATGTAAATACTCTTACTACTGCTATTTCACATGTTTGTAGGTTGGTTGCCCACAAAGTCACTTAACACTATCCCTGCTCTAGGGTTGACATGTTCTTGTATGTACCCTTGTCTGTTGAGTAACATTAACTATCGTCATAATGTAAGGATGTTAAAACTACAGTCTGTTGCCCGTCTTATTAGCATGGCGAGTATGCTAACAACTGAGTGTTTCTGAACTGGAGATTCGGGCGCTACAGGCCTTCACATACTGAGACTTCTTGTTTAACCTATTCCTAACATAACTTTCACTTAAAATGATCACTGTTTTGTGCGTCAACATATCAGATTTTCCGTATCTTGGAACATATCGAAATGCACCATGTATCAATGTGTGGTCGCTCATTTGAGATTTATCAAAAAGTGCGCCCATGCAAGCGTTATTCATGATTACCGTATTTTCATCAAAGAAATGTCATCAAAAGTTGCTTGTCTTCTCTCTGCTGCAAATGTAACCACTCCGAGCGCTAGTATCACTGTTGCTAATCGACGTGTGTGTGTGTGCGTTTGAACATAACTGCAACGCCGCGCCGTAATTGGCGTTTAAACACAGTAGCAAGAAATCGTAACCTGTCTTCTCCGGATATAGTCTTTGTCACGTCCCGATACCGATGTGGGTAATATGGTAGTACTGAACCGAATAATACCTAACTGAAGTAGGTAACATACTTTATTACTCAGAAAGATGGTACCATAAATTACTCATTCTTACATCAACAATGCAACTGTTCGCAGGCGCCAGCCGTGCTGGCAAAGAAGCTACCGGAAAGATAGGCTACTCTGCTACGGTTGTGACTGGCTACAGCAGCACACAATCAAATGTCATTATTATCCGCTATCTTGAAGTATGACGACAATAATACCCCTTTTTAACACTACGATGAAGATTTATGTCTAAGAAACATTACGAATGTTTGATAATATTTCTTTGTCCAAGATTTGATCGAAAAAATTATCGTGGAATACCAGGCTAAAGGGATGTTTATTAAAGCGGAGTAATCCCCGCCTGGTGTGTTTGTTATGTGGAGTAACACCAACCTAACTTAGAGTAATCCGTGCACCCCAGTTTTTCATTCATAAATTCGGGAAAAAAATGTGCGCGGATTACTCGAGTATATATGGTATATATCATTACTTTTTGTAAAAATTTATCAGCTGTAATGTACAAGGTTCATTATTGTCACACAATCACACTTCAGAGTCACACCGTGATTTCTGTATAATGTATGGCTCATATGCTACTTTATTTATTTACAACTATATGGGCCATCCAATTTTGTTCTTTTAAATATAGGGCCAATGATGGTGTTATGGTCACTGAAACTGGTTGCCAATAAATAATAAATACATTTAACATTACAGGTGTTGGTGCATTTCCTTCTACCGATTAGTACCTTAATTTAACTGATGCTTGGAATCTTTACAAAGATATACTTACATCTTTAATAGCTACAATTGTTTGCTCATGCTTCGCTATTGAGTCAACGTATATCTGGTTTCGTTTCTCAAGAGCATCAACTTGTGCACGATAAACGTCAGTGCTGTCTTTCAATGCCTTAGCACAACGATCTGCATATTCAGCCTGTGCTGTAACACGGGCATAATCAGAACGAATTTTGTGAAGTTCAGTTTGAGCAGTTTCCAATTGTTCTGTCAAATGCTTCTCATGTGCCTGTCTTTCTTTACGATATGTTTCAGCTTCAGCCAGTGCTTCTTGAAGAGCCTTCCTCGTCTCTGCTAACTGTTGAAACAATTAAACAATTATATTACACTGATGAAATTAAACAATTAAGAGGGCACAGGAAGTTGACAGAAATACAAATAAATTATTTTCACAAAGAACTTACTTCTAATATTGTGTAAGTTACTGCAAGTATCTTTTCGATCCAATCACTTCAGTGGAATATTATGCCTTGTAAGAATGTTGATTACATACACTTACCTCTTTAATGCTTGTACTTCTCTCCACATGAGCTGTACCATCTGGAGTAGTCGCGATTACTGATGAAGTGTCGCTTACATCCTTCCCTTCTCTTGTTTGGACATATAAGTTGCGATACATATCACGCTGACGTAACAATGTCTCTATCATTTTCTCACACCGTTCATTTCTTTCAGTCATGCTGTGCATTTGTTCTGCATAAGATACTAAATGGGCCTGTAAGGAATTTAAAATAATGATCACAAATTTTAGTTATATTTTCAACAATTATAAGAAACTGTAATATCTTCTCTCATAGGCACATAATTAAGATCAGAAATACATTAGTATCAATGAACACTTGTATTTCATAGAAGGTAAGGTTGACTGAGCTGCTTCAAGATGGTGTATGAACTCAAACCAAGGTGGAAAAATTGAAAAGAAAATTAGCTATGCTCTTCAAGGCTTCCACCCTAGGAGATTTACAGGAATAATGAAAAACCTAACTCTGGATGGCCAGGTGTAGACCTCAACACCTGACCAACTGAATATAGTGGCAGTAGTAGGCAATTATCGAAAACAAAATTGAGCTGATGGCATAATTGCATTTAACTTACAAACACCGATAGCACCAGTAAATAATGTTCGTCTCCCCCCCCCCACGAAAAAAAAAAAAAAAAAAAACACCATACGCTACCTCAAACTCAACATGTTTGATACAAGATCAATTTTCTACACAGTAATTTCTTTTATTTCTGCTTCAAGACACAGACAATCAAACCATGAAGCTCCTCTACATCCCTTACACAACTGTTGCCAAAGATAAATAACAATACATTATCAAATTTGTGACGATTTGAAGCACACAAGGGCATATTTTAAGCCTGCAGTTATAATGTAGCACCAATACATACAGCAGAGCCATGCTGGCAAAATAAACCAGTAGGCTACTGCTCAATGTAATGTGATTACTGTGTCGCTGCTCACAGAGCAGCATGGAGCGAATCAAACGTATACTGTATTTCTGAGTGCGGTGAGCAGAGCCTTTCACATGGGGAAATAATGACAGCACTCAGCTATGCACCATGTTGTTGTTGTTGTTGTTGTTGTCGTCGTCGTCATCGTCACCTCTTTTGTTCCCACTACTGTACTAATAAGAGATTGACATTGGTGGACACACTGATAGCAATTGTTTTTGATAGACATCCTTTATCAGAACAATTCGAGAGAAAAATTATCACAGTTTGGGACAAGTTATGAGACAAATTTAAAAACTTTGAGAGTGACCGCTGTCTGCACTTGTTTATATATGATGTATGTACTTAATATGCATCAAAATACTCCCCAGGAATTTTTAATTATGTAATAAAGGTTACCCAAATTCTGTGTATACTGTAGTGCCAAGCTGAACTCTGAACTGGTATTTTTATAGGAAGTAGAATTTCTGACAATTTTATTCATCATAATTGACGTATTAAGTGAGCCTTTAACTGGCATTCATTATGTAAGTAATGAAACTTTTAACTAGTTCCATATTTTTTGCAATTTTCGCTGTTTCACACAACAATATTAGATAATTTGTTCACATTCTCAAATATATTATATATATACATACACAGTATTTTTGTGACATTTACACAGGGTTGGTATCTCACACTGCAAACATCTTTGAGATTATAATATACTGTGTCCCCCTTCAACATGCAGAGAAACACACACAAGCAAACCATTATTCTCACCATTTATGAAACGTCACAAAATATAGTTACATAAAAATTAGTATATCAGAATAAGAATAAATTCTTCAAAAAGCATGGCTAAGCTGACACTAGGAGTGACTGAAGGTACGTTCCCATCAGCCACTGTGTCAACTTTGAGCATACTGCAAACAATGAAACGCAAAATGTATGTATGAATACATGCAAAGTTACAAGAAACTTTACTGTGTATTGTTTGTAAACAGTATACGTGAAAGCGAAATCAACACCAACATCAATTTATGTCAATTAGATCATTTTTCTCTCCACGAACGTGGTTTCAAAAAGCTTAAAATGCAGAAAAAACGAAAATATTTTAACACAAAAACAGTAGTCAATTAACATTGCGAACATACGAAATTTGACGGGTCCCACAAAAAAGGTGGGGAAAGGTTAAATCTGGAAACGTATAAGTGGTTTTTATTGTAGCATCATTCCATGCCCCATTTTGCTTGGACGCAAAGCAGTACTGCGGCAGCTGCCACATGCACTGCGTAGCTCTGTTATGTTACATTGATCCCCTATAATCCACAACCTGACAGTGAATTTGCAACTATAAGAATGTTGCAAGCAACTATATTCCTATGCCCACTCAATAAGAACTAACACACACACACACACACACACACACACACACACACACACACACACACACACACAGAGAGAGAGAGAGACAGAGAGAGAGAGAGAGAGAGAGAGAGAGAGAGAGAGAGAGAGAGAGAGAGAGAGAGAGAGAGAGATTACCTTCAGTTCCTTTACTTCATCGGATTCTTTTTCTTCTTCCTTCTCACTCTCAGAAGTCAGTTCCCGTATTTTTGCCAGTAGTTTTTGATTATTCTGCTGCAGTTCCTCTATGGTACTGAAAGTTACCAACTCTTCTGCCTGTACAGCCTGAAAAATGTTCACAGATAAATGAAATACATGGCCAATATAGTTGAAAATTATATGATAGATGGTACCCATATGATTTGAAACTGTAAGAATTGCAGAAGAGCTGATGTAAATTGAGTTTTGACATCCAGTGTTCAGTTTTTCACTTTAACATTGAATTCTGATAACAGTGAAGGTAAGCTAGTTCAATATCAAGATATTGTGGCTAAAATCTTGTTCCAGCAAACTGTTAAAAGCCGTTATAATAATAATAATAAAAACATTCAAATGTCTGTTAAGCTTATGGGACATAACTGTGGGGGTCATCAGTCCCTAAACTTACAAACTACTTATGAACTATCTTATATTAAGACAACATAAACATCAATGCCTGAGGGGGGGGGGGGGTGTTTCGAACACCTGACGGGGAACATCCTCGCTCATCTGAACGTAACGCCTCAATATGCTCAGCCACTCTGCCGCGGCACCATTGTAATCACCTCACTAAAGTTCTAGCTCATATATTCAATGCCTCTTAATCAAGGTATCTTGCAAGACACGATGAAGCATGTTGCTCAGAAGACCATGTACAAAATACGTGATTCCACAGACGTTTCCCACTATCATCCTATCTGTCTTGCAAAATAATTTTCCAAAGCCTTTGAAAAATTAATGTGTCAGAATTGTCAAACCACCTTGAAAAATTTGTACTAGTTAGTAAGCAACAATTTGGTTTCAGATCAGGTATCTCTAAAACCGAAGCAATACACTTCTTTATTAAGGTTTTAAAATGCCTTGAGAAGAAGACATTGCCCGTTGGCATATTCTGTGACCTGACTAAGGCTCAGTTCATATCTACAGGACAGGCAAGAGAAAATACTATTAGCTGGTAACAATCTACTGGTAGGAGATGTACAGTCTTACTGGGGTACAGTACATCATGGAGTTTCAGAATAGTCAGCCCTTGGTCCCCTGTTACTTGCTATATATATTAATCACCTACCCCTGTTGTCAAAAGTGCTAGCAATATCCCAATGTTTGCAGATGACAAGTATTGTGACAGACAGAAAAAGCTCCACTGTTGTAGAGTTACATGCCAAGCAAGCACTTGCAAATGTTCTGAAGTGGTTCAGATCAAATTCTCTACCAATTAAACCCAGTAAAAATACATATCTTTCCAAAATCCCAAAAGAGATTAGCATTGCACATGAGAGCCAATAGTTACAGTGTTAAGTGCACAAAGTTTCTAGATGTCCACATAGATAACCGGCTCAACTGGGAATACCACGTCCACCAAATACTGAAAAAGCTCCGCTCGGCAACATTTTCCATTCAAATAATCTCCAAAATTGGAGACATCAATATATCAAAGAAGGCGTATTTTGGCTACTTTCGTTCAGTGATGTGCTATGGAATAATTTTTTGGGGCAACCAACCACTTAAAAAAAATTGTAAGCCAGAAGAAAGTTGTCCGGATTATATATGAAGTGCCTTCAAGAACCTCCAGTCACAATTTATTTAAATAGTTATATACAATCCTGTTCGGAAAAATACTTCTAAAAAGTAAAGAAAGTTGGTCTTACCAAGCGAAAAGGCACAAAAAGTAAAGAAAGTTGGTCTTACCAGGCGAAAAGGCACCAGTTCGTGTGTGTGTGTGGGGGGGGGGGGGGGGGCGCGGTGCCTTTTCGCCTGGTAAGTCCAACTTCCTTTACTTTTTATAAGTATCGACGAGCCTGTCCTTTGGGTAACTTATTCAATTTCTATTTTTTTTTATACATATTTATCCCACCAGGAAAGTTTCCTTCTACAATATTTAAATAGTTAGGTATATTAACCACTACTTCACAATTATCTCCTCTCACTCCTGGTTTTCACATTTCTCATTGTGAAACAAATGTTTAGTAGCTCATTATATATTCATATAAACTAATTGCACCTGCTTTGTATTTTATCTGTGTTGTATTTTATCTCTATTGTATCTTTGTACTGTATCTGTTGTGACTCATCACATACCCATGTGTAACATGCCATAATGTATTGTATTGTATCCGTATATTGTACCTGCTTTACTCGTTCCACATCCATGCATAACATGGCATGGAATATGTACCCCCAAAAGTAAAAATAAAATATAAAGTTAGGCCATGGTCCAAAGAATATTTTCCTAAAATTTCATCTTTTGGTGTAGGAGGTACAATATGAGTACATGGTGATAAGTCTAAACAATTTGCACCCCCCCCCCCCCCCCCAAATTTTCTTCTTTTCAATGTGTGTATGTTTTTTTCCCCTGATGAGTTTCTTGTCAATTGCATTATTTATATCTGTCATTTCTCTCTCATGCTGAAAATGCAATTTACAGTAGTTGGATTAAAATCAGTTACATAATGCAAAGAGTGATAACTGACCAAGACCACTTACATGTGAAGAACTTGTTATATCCAATGACGAGACATCTGCATTTGTACTCGAGACTGTACGAGCTTCCTCCAGTTCTTTTAGAAGAAAGCAAACCTGCAAATACAAGTGCTTTTAAACCATAGTCTTTGTGAAGAATAAGTGCATATTTAAACAGGATACAAATTATCCTTAAAAACAGCAATGATCTTAGTTAGATACAGTGAACTACCACTGAGAAAAGCTTCTGTTAAATACAATAATATATTACATTTTATAACAATTCGTTAATCACAGAAATCAAAGACTTCTCGTCTCCCAGCACACTAAGAATAGCATACATAAAATGTAATTAACTGAAGATAAATTTTTATCTTAGTTTAGAAAAGAACCCAATTCACCTGTAGTGTTTGCGTTGTGTGTTTGCGTGTGTGTATATGTGTGGGCGTGTGTGTATTTGTTTACCTTCCTTCCCCCCCCCCCCCCAAGGTAAGTCCTTCCACTCCTGGGATTGGAATGACGCCTCATCCACTCCCTTGAAACCCACATCCTGTCCTTTTTCCCTCCTTCCTCTTTTCCTGATGAAGCAACCATCGGTTGCAAAAGCTTGAATGTTTTTTTGTGTGTGTTTTCATTATTTGTGTGTATCGGCGAGTCTGTACTTTGACTTACCCAAACAATCTTTATATACCATTGGCGTATTGCGATGCAATAAACGCCATTGTTTATGTGATTTTTATGCTATTAATTGCATACGAAAAAATAGGAGGTGTTCATTAAAAAAAAGTTTGGGTTGAAAATAGTATTTGTAAATGTTTTAAAATTTCGCATAGTATTTAGTTTCTTAGGCCCCTGCCGTAATGTTTTATAATATCTTTTGTCGTTCCAGAGATATTTGAGGTGGCAGCGTTGGGTGAGACACTATATAGTACCAGCATAATTACAAACAAGTGTTAGTATCACTGTGCACAGAATTCTTTAACATTTTCTTAATTTTAATATAATAAATTTGCTGGAGGTGGAAAAGTTTCTGTCCATGTATAAGCACAGGTTTGGGAAGTTGCTGTTTTTTAACCCATCTTGTGACTGATAAATGAAGGGCAACAGGCAGAAAGCATATTCATCAATTTCTGAAAGGCCATTGATAGAAGTGACATGCAGTATGTTGACTTTCGTAGGATCCAACATGATTTGGAGCAACTTTCTAGTTGGTGTGATGAAAGGCAGCTAGCTCTAAATGTAGAAAAATGTAAGGTGATGCCGATCAGTGGCAAAACAACCCTGTAATGTTACAATACATGATTCACTTAGTGTGCTCCTTCCCACAGTTGTGTCAAATATCTACATGTAACTGAGAAATATGAAATAGACGGAGAATGTAAGGTAGCTGAGTGAAAGGCGGATGGTCGTCACTGTTTATCAGTACCTTCTACAAAACTTAACAAAGGCTAGTCCTGTCACTAAAGCATGTTACCTGACGAGACAGAGTTGCTTTATCATCCATATGCCTCTTTATCTCACGTGTAAGACGTGCACTCTCTCTTGTAGCTTCATTGGCCTCAGCAGTCAGTAAGTTTATTTTTGCCATGGCTTCATCATATGTATTTTTCATAGCTATATACTGTTCCTTCATGGATTCAAATTCCAGAGACTGTTGACGTAGAGTTGGTACTCTTTCTTCAACTTCCTGTAAACAGAGAATAAAAATCAAATTAGTTGGGCCTTTAAGATACATTTTCACTACTTTGAATACTAGTAATATTAATGTTTTATGCCACAGGTTGATGGTGAAGTATTAGTATCCATCTTCTTCAAAAATGTGCCTTTTTTATTTCTGCATATAAATTGTAAATAACAAGCACCATGAAAGGAATGTGATACTTTGTCTTGATCATGACATAGTAATGAAGTTGCCATTCCTTAAAGCACCTGAATTACTCTGTTACTCTGCAGCAGCTGAGCACATATTTACTGAAATAAAATGCTCCAGATAGCAATTATGTTGTTTCATTCATGCAACCAATTTAAATCCAATAATTTTGAAGTACAGAATCATAGTATTTTGACCACCTGTTGGTTCTTCTACAGTTGCTGATGACCATTTCGGAAAAGGGAATTGTTAGAAATTCAGAACAATGAGAAGGCTAATGTGACAGAGAAAATGAGTGATACTAGTGCAAGAAGCAATGAATGAAATCATGCGAGTTGCACTTTTATACCATGGGATGTCCAAAGTGGAATAACAATAATATTGTGAAAAGGTTAGATTGCTACACACCAGATAGATCACACCACGAGTCACACGCAGATACAACAAAAAGATTATTCAACAATTCAGTGTTTGCTTTCTATTTTTGCTAAAAGTTTAACTGTTGAGTTGTCTTTTGTGCCTGTCTGACTCATTGTGTCATCCATGTAGAGAGTAGGACTGTATCATTTTCAGTATATTGCTGACTTGCATTTTAGTTTTATTTACCAAGCCCAAATACAGATAGCATTACTTTAACATTGTTCAAATAGGTGGCAATATTTTCATGTATGAAAGTGAAGACTTTGTTGGTGGTATATACATTAATGATAATTGCAATGGAGATGAGGAGCAACAGAAGATTTAAATCTTGCTACACTCATAATTTTATTAGAGCACAAATTCAGATAGTTAAGATACCTTAAAGAAACCATCCTAGCACTCACAAATGCAAGATTTATGAAACCAGAGAAAATTGACTCCAGTTGTCCAAAGAGGTATTTTAGTCTTGACACTTCCAAATCAAGCCTGCTGTATTCAACGATGTCACTTAGCTACCTGAAGAAGGGTCATAATTACACAATTCTCCTTTTCTGATGCCTTAGAGATTTTGGTTTTCTTTTCATCCATATACAATATAAAAAATGAAGCATTCTTAAGGCATATTGAAAAGCTTCTTACAAGCAGGTGCAAAAAATAAGATGATGATATCTTTTAAATACCAATTTCAGATTTCTGAAAGAAAAGCGTGTTCACAAAACATACATACCTTCATGACAGTGTTCAGATACAATGTGAGTTTGCGACTATTTTCCTTCTCCAGCATAAGTTTCTCAGACATATCAGCATACTGCATGTAGAGTTGAGTGGTGGTCATTCCCGACTTCAGCAAACGACTAACATGTGAAGCTTCAGGTGACATTTCTAGTGACTTCTCAATGGCCTCTGTATAAAATCAATTTCATTAATAATGAATGAGCATTTTTACTCAAGTTTTATTAATGATATACTAGTAATATATTTTAAATGTGCATGTTATGAATAAAAACTGGCACTGTAATTAAGTTATTTTCAGTAAATAGAGGAAATAACATTTATGAATAATATAATGGGAACAGGCTGCAACTCACCTTTAAGACAATGGCTGAGCCGCAGACAGGTAGGTAGAAAAGAAACACATTCACACACCTTGATCTTTCCACAAGAGCCCATATACATTTATACACTCACAAAGGCACAACTTGTACAACAACAACCTTTTCTGGCTGCTATGCCTCAAGGGTACTCAACAGTGAGTGCAATTCAGAGTTGGGAGGGACGGGGTGTCTAACGAAATGTACAGGCACCAAGGGTGGAAAAGCTCACAAGATGCAGCTGTGGAACACAGTGAGGGAAGGGGGTAGAGGTAACTAATGTAGAGAATCCTCTACAGAAAGTTTCAGCAGGCTAACTGGCATCCACAAGTGTGTGTGTGTGTGTGTGTGTGTGTGTGTGTGTGTGTGTGCGCGCGCGCGCGCGCGCGCGCGTGTGTGTGCGCGCGCGTGTGCGTGTGCAATTGTAAAACAGAGTCCCTGCATTCTTTTGGTGTTCTTAGTAATGAGGTTTATCATAAAAGTGTGTGTGTGGTGGTTTTCCAAAATATAATATTTTATTTAACCATTATAGTGAAGAAGTGGTGCTTTACCTGGGAGAAGGCTCAGACATCATATCAGCAATTCTCCCAAATGCCAGACAAAAAAATTATTTTTACAAACATTTGTGACATATTTCTCCTAACTTTCAACTGAATCTCATAGTTGTCATTTACACTAAATCTTGGAATAACAAGTGATTATTACGTGTGCAATTTTCAGATTTTGATCTGATCCACTAACAAAGCCACAGCAGACAAAAATTTAAAAATCCATTAAGAGAGATTTTTTTTTTATTTAGGCTTTTCATGACAAACTCTATAAAAAATGTAATACAGTATAGCAGCACAAAAATACTAAGCCTGAGAAATTAATCCTTTCATTGAAAATTATTGTTAAAATTGAGGTTTATTAAATATGTGACATCTAACTTTCAACTATTTCAATACATTATGTAATATATTCAATTTGGTGATAAAGGCTTGAACTTTTAGCCCAGAGTATGCTGAACCAAACACTTTTCACTTGAAAGGCAGAAGAAACCCCAACATTCTTGGAAATGCAAATAAATACTTGCAAGCCCAAACAAAAATGGCAGCCATTTGTAGAAGATAATACAAATTTATGTGGGTCCACGAAACATTTCTGAAAGCATTTGTCTTGAGTGTAGCATTATATGGCGCGGAATGTTGACAGTAAGAATTTCAACCAGAAATATGATAGAAGCTTTTGAAATATGGTGCTACAAACAAATGATGATGATTGATCAGAATAGGAGTCTCTGGTATATCCTAAGAGAAGGGATAGGTTGGTGGGACACATTCAGAGACATCAAGGAATTGTCAACTTAGAAGGAAGTGAGTGGAGTAAAAATCAGAGGGAAACCGAGGGACAAATACAGATTTAAAGTTATGTAGGCTGCCATTCTTATTCTCAGATGTAGAGACTTGCACAGAACAGGGTAGTGTGGAGAGCTGCATCAAACCAGTCTGCAGACTGACCACAATAACTACTAAACATTATGCAATTCACCCACCAAATATTCATTTTTTTCTGCGATCGTCAAGTAGCAACCATCTGACCACTCGGTATGGATTAATTGTGGTCTGCGAGTCAACCTGCACAGAAGGGAATCAAAGCATTTGAGATATTATGCTAGACAAAAATCCTGAAAGTCAGATGGCCCACTAAAATTAAGAATGAAGAGGTTCTTCACAAAATCAGCTTACAAGAAGAATGTATAGGATAGGATAGGATAGATGTTTGTGCATCAGAGAATAATTTCCATTTTATGACAAGGAGCTAATGAGTGTAGTAAAGGCGATGGAAGAAAGAAACTGGACTACATACATATAATAATTGAGGAAGTAGGTAGTGTGTCCCACTCTGAGGTAAATAAGTTGATCCAGGAGGGAATTTATAGTTGGCAGCATTAAACCAATCAGCAGATTGATAACTCAAAAAAACTGTTATATTTATCAATGAATTAGTTACAACCACCAATAACTAATTGCCAACAGGAACACACAACATAAGGTCCACAGGCACCATAAATTTACTCTAGCCACTGATTACAAAAATAATTGCAAATGGAATTTGTTAGAGAAATGTGTTTTTGTTTCTAGTCTTAAAATTACAGTCCTATATTTAAGTTGCTTTGAAGGTTTTTGTGGCTTACATTGGTAGGTTATGTATATACAAACATATACGTGATCATCTAGAAATATGTAGTCAGTCCTTGAACTTCGAAAAAGCAAGAAAAGTCTTTTGGTTTGAAGTACAAATGATTTCCTATAATGCTAAGAATGACATAAATTGCTTTACAGTACGAACACACAGTAATTCAAACAAGCAGACCATATTACAGAAATCCAGATCAAAAACAAAAACTTCTAGAGGTTAAATCTTATAAAAGCATCTTCATAACATTCTTATTCATCAAAATATCTCCCCATTTCAATATAGATAATTTTTAATAAAAATAATTACCAGCTTTAGCAGCCTCAATTAATTCATTTGCTCTGATAAGTTCTTCTTTCAAAGCTGCTACAGTTTCTTGCTTCTTTTCCATTTCTTCATTGTGTTTCGCATTTATATCCTCAATCTTTGCTTCCAAGGCACAATGTTGGTCCCTTGCTTCATTTAGCAGCTCCTCGAGTTCCTTGACTCTTTTCATAAGCTCTTGTGACTTTCCTTTTTCTTCTTCACTGATTCCTGCAGCATACATACCACAAACAATGAAATTTTATCAAAAGTTTATGAATTCACATGGGGGAAGAAAATAGAGTTACTCTTCCTATTAAGATGTATCATAGAACAAGTACCAGAACTTAAATTTCTCACTATCATTCATTATAGTTCAGGGAAGAAGTCATGGCTCGTGTGCAGACGAGCATTTTTGAGTGTGTGCAGGACGAATCCTTTGCTTCTGACAGGTGGCTAGCTCAGTTGGACATTGCTTGCTGGGCTTTATCTGGCAATTAAATGTGCAACCAGTAGGCAACAAGCAACTGTGGTGGTCGTCCCTCCAAAACGAATGAATGGACTCACCCACCACCCAAGTTGAGAAGGCAGCGGCCACGACTTCTTGCACGAGCTACACCCGGTAAGTGGTTACGCCAGTTGCGAACCAATCTGAAGTCCTGCTTGGCACGTTGTGAAAGGTTACAAAAGACACAGGCAGATTTCAATTTAAAAAAAAAATAAAAAATAAAAATAAAAATAAATCTTACAATGAAAAAGACCCAACGAAGTATTCACACCGTATAAATTGAATTAAACAAATAAATTGTTAATTTTATTCAATGTCGCTTTGATTAGAAACTCTACCTACGATGGTCCACATGGCAAGCTGATCTCTGTAATCATAGCAATTGTATTTGTGATGATGAATCGCAGTTCCTGCAAAAGAATCCAATAGTATGTGGTTAGTGGCTTTGTATGAATACGTACTTCACTAGCACCATTGTCCATGTAGCGTTTTTTTGTATGGTTATCATAAGTGATGGAATGTGAAATAAACATGGCAAACCTACGAATTGGGATCAAAACAAATGATAGAAGAGAGCCGGGTAAGAAGTTGGAACTGCATTAACCAGTAGTTGTGGCAACAGTGAATGGTTTGGGCATGACTTCGAGCTATCTGTTTGGAGGGAAGCAACTTCAACATGTGAACAGTTAAATAGTAAGTAATTTTAATCTTACTATACTGCCCTTACAATTACCATATGAGAATAATATTGATATGACGTAGACAACGAAGACATACTAAAATTCTGTATCAGACCACAATCACTTTCTCATGCTGTTCCCCTCCCCGTGCGCACTCACATGCAAGCACATGAACCAAACTAGCCAAACTGTGTGGGCAGTTAATTGAAAGCACAAAACCATTGCAAATCGGTAATATTAGGTTGCCTACTAAAGAAGACACTTGTACAAGTAGTTAATACCCGATACTAGAGCACACCGGAACAAAAAAGAATGAGCCAGCCACACTGCAGCAACACACTAAAACCTTCAGCCTAAAAGCTTAGGCTGAAGTCCAGACGATTCACCAAACTTGAAAACTCTGGTCACATTCATCTTGTCAACAGTTAAAACAGAGGGCAGAGCACTAGAAAGATTTGCTGCTGCCCTCTCAGCACAATATAAAATATATTGGATAAATCTGAGCCGATAGAATACCATTTTCAAAAATCTGAGGTTTCACCTTTCTTAAAAATAGTGAGATCTAAAAAGTCTGGGTCTCTGGAGAAGCAAGGTGGAAATCTTGCTCCAACCTCAACCTAAGACATTAAAATCTGCCACTCCCAGATTTAAAAGGCAGTCCCTTCTGCAGATCGAATAAGGTGTCATCATTTGTTGCCAATTACAAAAAAAGCCTTTCCAATGGAGGATGAGCAACAGTATGGTATGTCTATGTCAAAGGTGTGGACAGGGTTTCTTTTATGCCTGGCACATCATGAGTAGCCCTAGCCTGATGGATAGTGACGACTCAGCAGCCTCAGCACAGAGACTTTGTATGGGGCTTGTTCTGAATGCCCCAGTGGCCATCTGCATTCATTCACGGTATACTGCATCTAGTATCTTCAAATAGGATGGTCGTGTAGACCTATAATCAAGGTGACATCACACAAAGGCTCTATAAAACCAGAGCAAATAAGTTCTGTGAACTCCCCACGTGGTGCAACTAAGACATTTAAAAGACTCAGCACCTTCAGGCAAAACTGTTTCAAATCTCTAATGTGTGACTACCATGCCAGCCTGGAGACAAATGTGAGGCCCAGAAAACTCGCGGTGTCTTTAAAAACCAGTACAGTATCTCTCATATTCAGCATAAGGAAGTTTAGAACAGAACAGGAAGGGCTTAGAAGAACACAGATGTCCATGTGGGAAGCAAAGTCTTCCCAGCCCATTCACCAACCTTTGAAGAGTTAACTTCAACTGATGTGATTTTGCAAGGCTGGAAGAAGAGCTAAAGACAGAGAAGTCATCAATAAACAAAAATCACTGAACAGGACTTTTAATGATGGACACAAGATTTAATTGCTATGGCAAACAAAGTCACAGTTAAAACACTACCCTGAGGGTCATCGTTCTCCTGCTCAAAGTGTGTCATAAACTTGATACCGGTACCTAAAATAGTGGGGAGAAAGAAACAACCGAATAAAAACTGGAAGACAACCACAAAAATCCCAATTGTAGAGCTGCCTGAGGATGTCTCCGAGTAGTACATTAGGCCTTCTCCAAGTAGTATATTAGGTCTTATCAAAATCAAAGATCAAGTTTATCAAAGGTGGATTGATATCACCTGAAACCATACTGAAAGCAACAAAAAAGCTGTCAGGACTAATATTCAAACAAGGTAGGGGTTGATCATCTGCTCTAAGGTTTTTTCCACACAGCTAACACAGTGGGAGGCATACTTTGCCCCCAAACAGGGGTTGACAAGTGATATAGAGCAGTGAGGCAAGGCAGTGCTAATTACATCCTCAACTGCTGGTATCACTACTTCTGACAAAGTTAGATATATTAACATTACTGCAGGGAAACTAAGTATCTTCAAGCTATGGCAAGTTTTCCCAGCTACTGGTAGTACCAGTAAAAATAAAACTTATTACAGGGAAACATGACTAATAGTACTTGCACAGTACAGATCTCAATGACTTACCTTTGTATAAATTTGCAAGCTTCGTCTGAGCACGCACTTCCTGTCCGAAACTTTCCTGGAGCTTGGCCTCGGCCTGACGTTGTTCTAACAGTTGTTTTGAAAGTGTTTCCATTTTCTTTTGCAAATTATTATTTGCCTTAGTAAGCTCCTCAACACGTTGTTCCAAGACATTTATCTGTTTGCAAGTGAAAAATATGAACATTCATTTCTATGAATCATATTACTTATAACATAAAAATCATAGTAATTTTATTTAATACCTCCTCAGTTTTCTGTGACAGCTGTGTTTCAAGGTTAACAACATTTGCTGCATTCTGTATCCTCAAATTACGTACTTCTGAAGCATGCTTCGCAAGATCTTCATTCAAATTTTCAATCTGAGCCTTAAGTAGCACTCTTTCCTGGTCCATGCGTTTCTCTCTGAAGGTATGTATGGAAACTATTACATTTAACAAACCACTGACAATTATTTTATGACATATGTTACTAACATTATTGAGGCTATTTCTTAATTATTCCAAAGAATAAAATGAAGGAAAAGAAATTGTCATTTTCTATTGTTGAAGGAAACTTTCTTCAGCTACATGAATATCCTCATGTCTTCTTCATTTTCTTTGTTAATGTCATCCGAGGGTACAGGGGGTGATGATCACAAACCATGCAACTAGTAGCCATTTCTCATGTTCTCTCTCTCTCTCCCCCCTCCCCCCCACTCTCCTCCCCCCCCAAATTCCCATTTTATCAACTACTAGCTTAAACCTGTGGCTCTGTTCGCGTGTTGGTTCATGATGATAGATGAGCTATCTTTCAGTATGCTTATCCTTATAAAGAAAGAGCTGAAGACATTGTAGCACGCATAGACCAAAGATATGGTCTGGGGCATCATGTTTCGCTGTATGTAACCTCCTTGCTATAGGGTCGCAAACGTCATCGCTGGCCTTCAGTCCAAACTTTTTAATAATTTGACGACTTTCTACCACTATATCTTCCACCCCCTGATAGCTATCGGCATGGAACTGCTATGGTGTACAACGGGAGACTCTGACAACAATTACACACAGACCATTCGTTTGCGTTCTGTAGTTTTCCCTGCAGAGCAAAATATTAACACTCACACATGTAGAATTTTACACACACCGATAACTTTCCATCCCAATATACTCCACTCTTTTATAATTACCAACCCTCAAGAAACAATGCAACCAATAAAATCATTTTCAAAGAGTAAATATAATTTTCAAAGAGTAATTATTGTTACGAATTTCACGTTATATTCTTCAAATTACTAAATATCTATCACATCACTATAAAACTGTGACTAAAACCTTCCTCAGGTATAAATTAGTAACTGCACAAATATTTAAGTCTCTGCGTCTTGTCGTTCGGACGTGATAAGCGTACACTGAACAGGCATTCACATTTATAGATATAGATTTGTTCATCACCTTAGTTTGCACGTATGCTACTGAAGAACCTAATTATTTAATCTACTAAACATCAAAGAAGAGGGCTTTATCTATGTAAACTAGAGTCAAACAGAACTGTCTCTATGGTATATCCAACTTCTTTCAAACTGAATATTCCAAAGTATGTCTGAATTTTTTTTTTTTTTCCCCCACAAATCACAGATGTAATCTACTTGAATACGTGAGGAATCAAACTGGCATCGGCATGTGAAAGGCAGACAGTGGTGAGCCACTGGGGATGGCTCACACGGATGGCTCTGGAAGATGAAGTGGGTTTAGTAACTCAAGAGATAAGGGCAGAAGGTGCAGGGGATTGGGAGACAGAGGAGCTGGGTTCGGAAGAGGCACAAGGGAAGGTGGAATTTGAAGGTATGTTATTGTGTTATTACACTGCAGCCTCTTCTAAGTCAGACTCCAAAATCAAAATGCTTTAATACATTTTCCAACACTGAAATAATCTAAAGTCTTTGACATCATGGAGTTTACGATTCTGATGATGATGATGATGATGATGATGATGATGATGAGGAGGAGGAGGAGGAGGAGGAGGAGGCAGTAGCAGCTCTCATAGAGGACTACGTATACTAACATAAAAAGTACTAGAACAGTGAAACAAAAGTGCCCCAAAATCTCCAATTTCCATGTAATTACTACGGAGCAAAGAAGTTTTTATACCTTTATTGTAACAGTTCGTACACCATTATTGTTGGAGTCCTTGAAGTAATACACTGTTCATAGTAATCAAACAACCAATTTATAAGATCGTGAAAATTAATAGGCAAAGCCATTTTTTCTTCATTAGAATAAGTACAGGAGTGATGTTTTGATACATCCATCTTAAAAAGATACAATATTTAGAAGAATTGACTGTTAATTTGAAAATTAACTTTGGGCCTATAGTACTTGACATACTTAATATTTTACATGATTAAGTATGTTGTTGTTGTTGTTGTTGTTGTCATCGTCTTCAGTCTGCAGACTGGTTTGACGCAGCTCCCCACGTTACTCTGTACTGTGAAAGTCTCTTCATCTGAGAATAAGTTCGGCAACCTGCATTCTTTTGATCTGCTTACTATATTTGTTCCTCTGTCTCCCTCTATGATTTTTACCCCACACACTACCTTCTAATGCTAAGTTGACGATTCCTTCATGTCTCAGAATGCATCCCACCAATCTATCCTTTCTCTTAGTCAGAATATGCCAGACACTCCTTTTCTCCCCATTTCTGTTGAGCACCTCCTCATTAGTTATGTGATCTACTCATCTAATTTTCATCATTCGTCTGTAGCACCACAATTCAAAAGCTTTAATTGAGTATACCACAAACAAATTATAAATTTTTTAATTCAGAAATACAAGAATCATAACGAGAGATAAAACATTACCGAGAAAGCTGACCTTTTCTTCAGGACAGATGAAATCAAGCACAAAACCTTTTCAAGACTTAAGAAAGCTATATCTACCGCATAATACTAAGTCATCAAGAAAGAGTGTAACTGCAAGTAAAAATACCTACCTTGCTTCTAGACTAGCCTGCCTACTATCAACTTCATCTATCTTCACTAAAACTTCATACTTTGCAGCAACTGCATCTTTTGCTTGCTGAGCAAGAGCCTTATTTTCTTCCTGGAGAGAATTTAGTTCAGTATTGCGTCTCTCCAACAACCTTGTCAATTCATCACGCTCATCCGTAACAGACAGACACTGTCGGCGATAATCCAAATTCTCTTTCTCCAGTCTGAAATATGTCAAAAGTCAGAAATATATACATAAACAAAACCATACAAGGGCACTCAAATTGGCATTGGGCTCTATACATTGACCAAGCACCAGTAATGTTCAGATTTTTATAAATTACAATTTTATCACAATGTTTGATAATTATGAAATGAAAATTGCTAAAATAATAGAATTAGCTTGGCAAACAAAAGCAGTGAAAGGAACCTTCATGGGAAACAAACAATAACATTAAACATTCTGGTAGAGTTGATGCAATGTTATAATTTACAATTGCTAATGCACAAAAATTTGTATCATAGCCAAAACATAATAGCTCACAAAATAAAACTTATCAGCATCCTATAAATTCCAAATCACCTATGCATCCTGTGCCACCTCCAGCATATGTCTTACCTTAAAGCTCTTAATGGACGTTTTCTTAAATACCGGAGTTTAAAACTTCAGCTTCCCTTTTGCTTTGTTCTATTGCGCCCCCCCCCCCCCCAAACAAAAAGCTGATCAGTGACTGACTGGATAAAAGCATTTGAGCCACTTATTGATTTCACACAGACAGGTATCTTTTTCGGATCTTGGCAAAATATCACAGTGGTACTTCTAAGCTTAACACATCTATCTCTTTACAAACATGCAAATGACAACAAAATGTTGTCTGCCTGTGATTCCTTGATCTTTTTTAAAAATCACAGTGCTATCACCTTTGTTCCATCAGTTTATTCCGAAGTTCATTATTAAATTACACTGTATCTTTTCAGTTCTTAATCCACTGACTCTGCACACATTTCTCCAGGCAAGGTTTACAATGCATTGAAACTTTACTCATAGCCCCCCTATGCCCATCATACCAGAAGTAAATGATGTGCATTTATAGTCTAAGTGGGATGGTAACAATGCCTTATCTCCGTTTGCTTTCTTGAATGATTTATTAACCTTAGTAACCATCATCTTTATGACATTTCTGTATCTTACGAAAGGAACCATCCCAGAATTTGGCTGTAGCGATTTAAGAAAAATGTGGAAAACCTAAATCTGGATGACCAGAGGCAAGTCTGAACCTTAATTTCCCGAATCTGTGTCCACCACTGTGCTGCTTCTCTCCGTAACTGCTCACAACAGTGTTCCAAAAACTCAGTTCAAATGTAGTTAACAAAACTGCTTCTGTATGAGCCACATTGAAATAAATCCATAGATGACCTGTCTACAATCCATTACTTATGCGTACTGAATGCAGATTTTCTAAACTTGTGTATGTGTCCAGATAAGTTCACAGTCAAACCTGAAATTCAACCACAGTAGTGACAATATTTTTCTTGGCTACAAAGAGGACCCCAATCAATTCTGGGAACAATAATGGAAATTGAGAACTCTGCTTGCTCCCCCATGTGAGTCCAGCAGTCTGTACAAATTCTGCTAGCCGCCCATACGAACTGAAGGATGACCACAGAAACCAAGTGACTGGAGTCACAAATTACAGGCAACTGTGTCCTCTCAGCTTGATTGGTGCAGGTAAAGCCGCCTCCACCTCTCTAACATACACGGTGCACATTGGCATTCTTTTGAGTCCCGAACAGTGTTTCCCTAAGGGGTGCCTAACACTGGAATTCTCAGTAACTAACATTATACGATACATACAGGAACCTGACTGAGTCTTCCTGCCATATGTTGAGTAAAATATTTACTGAGGGCCACAGCTTTTAATGTTCAATATGAATTTCTCTCACCAGTTAAAGAGAGCTGCATAAACCGTGAAGGCTCAAAGATGTGGGCAAAGGTCCATGTCGCCCACGTCTTATAGACCACTCACGGTAAAAAAAAAAAAAAAAAAAAAAGGAAGTAAAACAAAAGAGCTTATATAATGTCATCTATTGGTTTTTTGCTTAATATGCTATACTATAAAGCAGAGCTGACTCGTAAAGCTAATGAGTTTTGGATACCCCTTTTTTCGTAACTTGGTTTTGATTAAATTATGAAACTATGTTGCCCAAGCTAATCTCAAGTTAAAATTTATCATATAGTTTTGAATATTAGAGATTTCAAACTGACTAACAGGAAAATATTTTATAGTTTAATTATTAATATAAATTCGGTATACTGAATATGAACCAAATCAAATTCACAGAATTAAATTTTCTTCTAGCACTGGCAGCATTTTGGTCCTGTTCAATCTGTGTAACGTCTGAATGTTGTCTATAAAAGCTATATGTATCTGACAAATTCTCATCTTTTAATTAGGATGATCAAAGTACTTACACTACCTATAGTTTTCTCCATACATACTATCCACTGTGTCGTCCTGATTTGTTTGTCGATCTGGTCCTCAAAGGTGAAGAAATTATGGATGACAATGAAATTAACAATTATTTCACATTTCAGGGCCAGACCTACAAACAAATCAGCAGAACAGTTAAGAGAACCAGAATGGCTCCTTCCTATGCCAACCTCTTCATAGGCTGCATGGAAGAGGCATTCCTAAAAACACAAGTTGCACCCCCTGGTTCAGTATAGATTCATAAATGATATCTTCGTGGTCTGGACTCATGGTGAAGAAGCCCTTCTGAACTTCCTTCAAGACCTTAATTCCTTCTTCAACATAAAATTCACCTGGTCTTTCTCTAAAACTCAAGTCACCTTCCTTGATGTTGACCTTCACCTTGTCGAGTCCCACATCCACACCTCAGTCCATATTAAACCAACAAACAAGCAACAGTACCTCCAGTTTGACAGCTGCCATCCTTTTCATATTAAACAATCCCTACCCTACAGCCTAGGCATCTGCTCCCGTAACAAATCCCTCACCACCTACAACAACAATCTATCCAATGCTTTCCTCTCCCGTAAGTATCCTACAGACCTCAATTGCACGCAAATCTCCACACCATTCCTCTCTTTCCAGCAACAATGTTCCTAACCCTAGACAACCCAGATACATCCCCTTAGCCATCCAGTACCATCCCAACCTCAAATGCCTAAACAAATTGTTCCATCAGGGTTATGACTTTCATTTCTAACTATTCCCGTTCAGCATAAGAATAATACAAATGTAAACAGTAACGCGATATGTATATTCTCCCGCGTTCACCATTGTCTTTCGGGCTTGTTAGGCACATGGAATTTAAATTTGGTAACAGCTAACATAGAAGATTACATGGCATAATGTTTAAATTTGTATTATTCTTATTGCGAAGGGAGGGTAGAATTTACGAATCGCAATTCATAGGAACAATCCCTTGCACCTAAAAGAAAAACATGTAAGTTGTACCACGAAGGCAGTGGCAACTCTAATAACGTAATTATAACTTTTCCTTCCGAACCTAAGTCACTAAGCTACAAGATGGTTACTTGCGAATTCTCCAAATAGTTAGAAATGAAGCACAGCAACTGACTTCTCGTACTGATTTTTAAATTTTCTATGAATATAAATTCTGTGCAGACAAGTTACGTGTTGTTAAATGTTTAAAAGAATAAAGGAATCTACAAAATACCCTCACTTAACTAGTAAAACTGCAGAGTCTGATGCCCATGTTATTAATATGACGCGTATGTTGGCAACTTTGCCGTGAGCAACTATGGGAAAGCATTAATTTGAGCGTTTCTGAGCTGGGAACTTGAGTTTTTTGTGGAAGGGCACAGGTACCCATAAATTTCGAGACAGTACCCTACGACATTCAGTTTTCGCCATGGTGTTTGAATTCTGTTGCAGTTCAGAACAGTGCTGGCATAGTTCAGTTTCAGAATGCAGAGAGAGAGTGGTTATGGAAGCAGATAAAAAGTAAAGGAGCAAAAGTGTATTATACATACAATACTAAAAGCAAAAATTATCATAACTAACATTGTCGAGCTGAGGCGTTGTCCCGCGGATATGAACAACTAGAATGCATCAGGCAGAACTTATTATCTTCGAAGGAATGCCAAAGGAAACATTTGGATACGCAGAATATATACATCGTGAAAAATAGGAATATAAGGGAGCAAGACAAGTGGAGCTGGCACCTTCAAGTACTAAAAAAAAAAACTTCTTGCTTAACCTATACCTAACCTAACTTTCACTTAAAATGATTCGTAAGATTCATAAAATAAATAAAACATGCTGTTGCATGGGCAACAGACTGTACAGTTTAGCCGCTTAACCTCCGGAATGCTCAATCTGTGCATACTTTTCACATTTCTGAAATGTCTTCGTGGCAATAACAAGTATACACACGTCGAATAAATGCGGATATCTCTGTGTCTGAATGTTCTCTCTCCATCAGTTATGAAATGCCAGATATGTTACTATAACATTTATACATCCTTTTAAGAATCTATTTTTCCAACTTTCAAAACTTCTACTCATCTTTTCAGGTTTTGTTTCTGACTCTTTCCCTTTGAAAAGGAAAAAAAATATGCAATCCTTTCCTTTCTAGGACTTCATAATGCAATTATTTTTTATTTCATCAAAATGAAACAGTTTGTAATAGAGTGAAGAAAGTTTCTTATTATCTTCTAGTGCATCTAAACAACATATATCTCAAAATGTTCCATAGCCTACAGATTTCTTTTAAGGGGAGGGGGTATTAAAAAAAATCCTTAAGATTTAAAATAAAAATCTAAATGAAATTTTAATTTCTTAAATTTTACTGTAATATTGTCATTTGGGATCCATCCCAGAAGGCTTTATCTTCATCAATGTGAGAGTATTATTTATTTTTAAATACATGTACTTGAGTTGACAGATTATTTGGGTACGAGATTCGGAAGATTCGATTTGGGTTCGGAATTCAGCACATGCTTTATTTAAGATTTGGTATTCAGATTCCATTCGGTAAAATTGTGTGTGTGTGTGTGTGTGTGTGTGTGTGTGTGTGTGTGTGTGTGTGTGTGTGTGTGTGTGTGTTTTATTTATTTGTGCTACTATCACCACCTGTGCTCTTCGCCTGGTGAGTAATTTTATGAATGACATTTTGAAAACGGCTTAACCAAACATTATGTACAAGGTGTCAAATGACAGATCTAAGTGAGTACTATTAAGATGTATATTTAGCTTCTTGCGCAAATTCAGTAAATTTGAATTTCAGGCCAGTAACATGGTTTCCAGGTATAAAAGCTGGATTTTTAATAAATAAACAATAACTGTAGTATTAGTGGCAGTACGGCCAATAGTTAATAGAACCACAGCATCAATAGTACAGTGAATAATCTATGTTTAAATACTAAAAAAAAAAAAAAAAAATGAAGAAAGTTTAATTTTTTCATAATGCAAAAACTACGATATGTACAATGTTTCTGATGCCATATTCTGTTTCAGCAAAAATCTCCGTTAAATACTATCATCACATGTATCTATTTCATATAAAAGAGGTAATTTTGTGAAAATAAGATACTAATTTGAGTTCAGAGTAAGCCTGCGAGGGTACTTAAGGCAGCCATTTTGGCTTGTTAGGTGCAGTCTTTTGGTGTTGGTTTGACAGACAGGACGTGTGCTATGCTGGGCGACTGTGGAGTCGCTCGAGGACATGTAAAATTTCAGTGAAGTGTTCTAGTGTGGAACTTAGAAATATTTGTTCTGTGGTGCTTCGAGAACTTTAATTTTATTCTGCGCCTGTGGGACACATGGGTTTAATTTGGATGACAGTTTTATTAAATACTTCATTTTTCTAATCATCAATACTCGAGTGTGTTATCTAACTAAAAATTCCAATATTTAAACTAAACCTGTTTGCAGTTTCTCGAAGTTTTGAAGTCTCTCCCTGCAAGTTTTCAACTTTCTTTTGTGACTCTTCCAGTTCTTGCAGTGTTTCATCCAATTGGTTCTTAAGACGAAAGAGCTCCATCTGCTTTTCAGCCAGATCATTTTCTGCATCAGCTTCAGTTTGTTCTGAAATCAGAGATTTACAATAATTACTCACAAGCTGTTGCATTGATTCGGTTTTTTTTTTTTCAGATAATGGGTCAAAACATGTCACAGTAAAATTATGAAATAAAAATTGAGAAAATGAATATATAAAAATAAAAATTCTCAATATTTTCTTATATTCATCTTTCTGTTAACTGAAATAGGTTTCTTCCAACCTGTACTAACAAACCATAGTATCATCCCTTAATTCGGCAAATACAGCAAACTGTAAAATTATATATATTCACTGAATAGAGATATTGATATCCGATTGTAAGTTTCTTAGTGGCCCAACGCCATCTCTCAGTGCACTTGGCAGTTTTGGTACTGAGACGTAATGATTCAGGTGTATCTTTGTAACATATTTTTCAAAAAGGAGTAAAGGGTAATTCCGTGTCAAATCAACACACTTTAAATTAAAAATTTAGAAGTATCAGAAACTTATGAAATTTGGTACACTCAAAGTAGAGGTTGACAGCAGGAAAAATACCAAATTTCAAATTTTTATCTCAAATGGTTCTGAAAATACGGCTTTGTGAAGTTCTCAAAAAACGGTCAAATTCACGCTACGGCAAAAGATTACAAAGGTTGTAACTCCTCTCCTATTGAGAAGATGACGAAGTGAACACTCCAGTATTCAATCCAAGAACAGCTGCCAGCATGTGAAACTTAGAAGTAGATGTTCCTGGAGTAGTAAAACAACTTAAGTCACTAAACAAAAATAAATCTTCCGGGCCAGATTGTATACCAACTAGATTCCTCTCAGAGTATGCTGATGCAATAGCTCCGTACTTAGCTATAATTTACAACCGATCACTCAGCGAAAGATCCGTACCCAAAGACTGGAAACTTGCCCAAGTTACTCCAATATTCAAGAAAGGCAATAGGAGTGATCCCCAAAATTACAGGCCTATCTCATTGACGTCGATTTGCAGTAGGATTTTGGAACATATACTTTATTTGAATATTATGAATTACCTCGAAGAGAACGACCTATTAACCAATAGTCAGCACGGATTCAGAAAGTATTGCTCTTGCGAAACACAGCTTGCCCTTTATTCACATGAAGTGTTAAGTGCCACCGACAAGGGATCTCAAATCGTATTCCTTTTTTCTGGATTTCAGGAAGGCATTTGACACTGTACCCCACAAGCGGCTTCTTATGAAATTGCGTGCTTATGGAATATCTCCCCAATTGTGCGATTGGATTCCCGATTTCCTATCAGAAAGGACACAGTTCCTTGTAATTGACAGTAAGTCATCAAGTAAAACAGAAGTGATATCTGGCGTTCCACAGGGAAGCGTTATAGGTCCCCTACTCTTCCTCGTGTTTATAAACGATTTAGGAGATAATCTGAATAGCTCCCTTAGACTGTTCGCGGATGATGCTGTATTTTATCGGTTATTGAAGTCAACAGAGGATCAAAAGCAACTGCAAAGCGATTTAGACAAAATTTCTACTTGGTGCGAAAATTGGCAATTGACACTAAATAAAGAAAAGTGTTAAGTAATACATATGACCACTAAAAGAAATCCGCTGAACTTCAATTACGCGATAAATCAGTCAAACCTTAAGGTCGTAAATTCTACCAAATACCTAGGAGTTACAATTACGAACAACTTTGACTGGAGAGAACACATAGAAAATATTGTGGGGAAGGCGAACCAAAGGTTACGTTTCATTGGCAGAACGCTTAGAAGATGCACCAGCTCCACCAAAGAGACTGCCTACATCACACTTGTGCGTCCTCTCCTGGAGTACTGTTGCCCCTTGTGGGACCCTCACCAGGTGGGACTGACGGAAGATATTGAGAAGGTTCAGAGAAAGGCACCTCGTTTTGTTTTATCACGTTACGGGAGGGAAAGCGTCACGGAAATGTTGCACGAATTGGGGTGGAAATCATTAAAAGAAAGACGTTATTCATTGCGGCGTGATCTGTTTGCGAAGTTTCAATCACCGACTTGAAGTTCTGAATGTGAAAATATTTTGCTAGCACCCACCTACTTAGGGAGACATGACCATCCCAATACAATAAGAGAAATCAGATCGAAAACGGAACGATTTAGGTGTTCTTTCTTCCCGCGCGCTATTCGAGAATGGAACAGTAGAGAAAAGTTATGAAAGTGGTTAATGAACCCTCTGCCAGGCACTTAAATGTGATTTGCAGAGTATCGATGTAGATGTAGACATTAGAAACATGGGAAATGTGTCATTTTGTAGCATTTTAATGGCATTTCCAATGATTATAAGTTATGATAAAATTTTTCTTTTCAAAACCGAAATTAAATTTTGAAATTCGAATATTTTTTAAACGCGTTTTTAAAAATTTTCAAAAAATGTGTAACATAGGTCATATTATCACTAATTTGTATACAATGTTTGGTTATGGGATTGCAATGGGTTAATAGTCAAAATAATTTAAAACCCGAGAGTGGTTTTGGACTAAATTGCTATTTTCATACATATGTATCAAACAGATTGTTGTATTTTGATGGAACAATATATAACAAAGATAAAACTAGTAACACTGTATTCTGAACAGAAGTGACTTTTTCTGGAGTATATTTTTGTTGGTATTTTCAACAGTGGAGTTCTCCTTTTGCATTGTTATTGCATCTCTTGTGCCAGCTTTGTTCAGTCTGCAATTGAAGTCAACAGAGTGCACATATACATTAGATTACTTTTTCTGTTTAGAGTTTTAGTACAGAATAATTGGTGTATATATTAATTCTTAATTAGTGTGCATTGTTTAAGTGTGGAAAAAATGGCATACAACTGCAAATTTTCAAATGCTCACTGTTGCAATCCTTTAAAAGAAAATAATCTTTATGTCAGGGACAAAAGAAAATTAAGAACTGTCACAAATTGGATGCGTAGTTTGTAACCAGAAATTTTGAAGATATCAAAGATTTGTGATACATGCAGGAAAAAAATTGCTTCCTACAAGTACCAACAAACAGAACACAATTTACTAGATTTGGATGTTCAAGGAGAATCAAATGAACTAAGGAACAACACTTTTGATTCAGATGAAGACCCGAGTTTTGAGGAATCGTCACTTGTAGTTGACAGACTCAACACTTCTCTGAAAGAGCTAGGTGAGTCACCTATTGATAATAAAAAAAATTAAACCAGAAACCTATTCAACTGGCAAGGTTAAAAAGATAGATTCTGCTATAAAAGAAGAAGAAAGAAAAAAATTGTGTCAGTAAAAGATTCAGAGTTGGGTGATGATTACAAGGAAGATTTAAATCATTCTGTTTTACAAAATCTCAAGGCCCACTTTTCTAATGCATCTAGTAGAAAGAAAAAGTTGATGATTTTAATTGGGTGCCAAAAACTTGGGGCATCAGAAAAATTATGTGTGAGTGTAATGCACCCAACTACTTGGTGCATCAATCTAAAAAAATACTTGCAGAAAAAGGAATTTTAGAAAGCCCAAATCCTAAACCTGGTAAAAGTTTGCCAACTGAAACTATTAAAACTGTCCATAACTTATATAAAAATGATGAGCTTAGTAAAGCTATGCCAGGAATCAAGGACTGTGTCACAACAGTAGTTGACCAAAGTGGAAACAAGACTAAAGTTTCAAAAAAGACTTATTTTATGCAATTTGTAAGAGGAGTATGCTTTATTTAAAAGTGAATTTCCTAAATCTACTGAGCTGGGACCCAAGCACTGTGTCTTAGCTGGATCAACTGGCACCCATGCAGTGTGTGTATGTACAACACATGAAAATGTCAAATTAATAATTGACAACGCAAAATTGGGTACAGTAACCAACAATGAATTACAAACGTACAAGCACTGCATGGCAGAAATGTTATGTAATCCACCATCACTAGACTGCTTAAGGAATCAATGTTCGTCATGTCCAGGAGTTCAAGAAATTAGACAAATTCTAGAAAAATCATTCAAAGAAAACATAATTTAAAAAGTGACATTCAGGCAATGGATTTCAGTTGATCGATGTTCTTTAGAAACTTTACAAAAACCATCAGGTGAATTGTGAATTCATTGATATGTTTTGCAGCAAGCTGGAGGTTTTAATTAGACATGACTTTGTTGCAAAACAACAAACTTCGTATCTGAATAAAGTAAAGGAAAACTTATGTGCATCCGAATTCACCGTCATACTAGCTTTTGTAGAAAACATGGTTGTGCAAAATCAAAAAGTTCCAGTAGCTATGACAATATATCAACAAATTTAATTAAAAAGGGTGCTTCTGAGCTTGGTGATATTTTAAGTTACTTGCGTAACCAGTCTTATCAGTGGAACATTTCCTGAATTGTTGAAATATGCTGAAGTTAAGCCATTACATAAGACAGCAGAAATTCCATAAAATTTCCATCCAATTTCACTTTTGTCTGTATTCTCATTTTTTTTTAGAAAAGAATGTACAGTCATCTTCTTAAACAACTTACCACTAATAAACTATTATCCATGTCACAATTCGGGTTTATAAACGGGTCTGATATTGAGAAGGCTATCTACACACACAGTGAGAACGTAGTTAATTCATTAGACAAGTTACATGCCACTGGTACATTTTGTGACCTGCCAAAGGCATTTGACTGTGTAAATCACAATATACTTTTGAGCAAATTGGAATATTACGGTGTAACAGGAAGTGCTGCAGAATGGTTCAAATTGTACATCTCTAATAGGAAAAAAAGATTGTCAATAAGAAAGAGAGGTGTACTGAACTATCAGTCTTCTTCAAATTGTGAACTAATAACATGTGGGGGGTCCCTGCTGTTTCTTGTATATATCAATGACCTTTCAACATCAACATTATTGAATGCCAAGTTTGTTTTACTTGCAGGTGAAACAAATATTGCAAGAAATAGTAAATCAAATATAGCCTTAGAAAGATCGGCTAATGAAATGTTCATGGACATTAATAAATGGTTCTTAGTCAATTCTCTGTTGCTAAACCTTGAAAAAAACACACTATATGCAGTGTAGGACTTTAAAAGGTTTCATGCCAGTATATGTCTAGAGTATGACAGCAAAGAAATAGAAGAAGTTGAAACTGTCAAATTCTTAGGATTACAGCTGGATAATAAATTTAATTGGAGAGATATACCACAGAACTGCTGAAGTGTCTAAACAAGTCCCTGTTTGCTATGCAAATGTTGTCAGATATAGGAGATAAAAAAATAAAAAAAGCTAGCATATTATGCATACTTTCACTCCAAAATGTCATATGGGATTATTTTCTGGGGCAACTCATTCAGGCCAAGCAAAAGTTTTCAGAGCACAAAAATCTGTGTTACGGATCATTTGTGGTGTCAATTCTAAAACATCATGTAGAGGGCTATTTAAGGAACTGGGGATACTTACTACTGCTTCCCAATACATTTGTTATCTAATGAAATTTGTCATTAAAATATATATCTTTCTCCCCCCCCCCCCAAACCAATACAGGCGCTGATAACCTCGTTGTTGAGCACCCTAAAACGCCAATCATCATCATCATCATCATCCTCCAAACCAATAGCTCAGTTCAAGGGATCAATACTAGAAACAAGAATAACTTGCATAAAGATTTAAAGTAACTTACTTTGGCTCAGAAAGCTGTGCAATGTTCAGCAGTACACATTTTTAATAATATGCCAGCAGCCATAAAAAATTTAACTCACAATAAAGTACAGTTTGAAAAGAGTCTAAAGGACTTTTTGGTGGCCAACTCCTCCTCCATTGATGAATTTCTTACCAGAAGTGATTGACTGTAACTTACTGTATATAATATTCACAAATATAAATATTGTGTTCAGTCTGACTTCAGTACAAGTATTGTGCAGTAATGTGATCATTGTAAATTAGTGTTGTTAAAAAGTAGTAATATGCACCTAGTATATTAGTATATAGTAATAAGTTTTATGTTCTATAAAATGTAAATATTCTTAAGATAATTGTTTTTCCTGACCAATTCCACATCCACAAGGGCAATTACATTTGTGACTGTGGAAGGTATATTATCACATATGCTCTCTTTTTTAAGTATATATTGCGTATTTTGTTCTGACATGTTCTACATCCAAGAGGATTTCCTCAATTCGGATCTACTGGAACGAATACATCTAATCTAATCAAAATGAAGTTCAAAGTTATCACTGGGCTAGTAACCAGGCTACAGTTAATCCCTTTGTAATATATTACAAAGAAGGGGCAAAATTTCAACATCTAAACTATGTAATAATTTCAGAATGTCTTGAACATAACAGTAGCCGTATATAGTTTTCAAAAGAAGCTTGTTCATTTTTTGACCATGAAATTTCAAAGTTCCACAAAAGATCATATATTTTTCTGATGGGTGTGCAGCGCAGTATAAGAACAAGAAAAATGTCATAAATCTTTGTCACCATAATGAAGACTTTGGCATCCAGGCTGAATGGAAATTTTTTTTTTTTTTTTTTTTTTTTTTTTTTTTTTTTTTTTTTTTTTGTTGTTACTGCCCCCAGTGAAGGACCAAGTGACTGAATTGGTGATACGGTTAAAAGATTAGCTGCAAAAGCTAGTTTGCAATGACCTTTTGAAAATCAAATCTCGGATGCACGTGATTTTTACGAATGGTCAGTTGAAAATATTAATGGGATTAGTTTCGAATATGGAACACAAGAAGATTGTGTGTCAGCAGAAATGTTTCTGAAAGGTCGGTTTAGTCAAGCACACACAATAAAAGGGACTCAATAAGACCACACCTTTATCCCTGCTGCCTCAAGCTTATATAAGTTATCTGTGAAAACCTTTCCAGAATCAAAAACTTCTTCACAAGCATCAGTATCAAGGTTAACAGATAAAATGTTCTTTTCTGACTGTAATGGTTACACAACAATTGTTTATGACTAACTGGTGGCTTGGTTACATATTGGGCAAAAATGAAGACCAAGATGAAGTAAAAGTTACCTTCCTTCATCCCAAAGGACCTTCTCCATCATTTAGTTAGCCAAAAAGATTAGAAATATTACGGCTACCATTCACGGATGTATTATTTGTAGTGAATCCAACAACTCCAACAGGAAGGTTTTATGTACTATCCGAAGATGATATTTTAAGAAGCAATGAAATGTTATCACAGTACTTTCAACACATGTAGACCTTAGTGGTAAGTTAAAAGTTTCACTGTACAATTTTTGCCATTATTTAAAGTTCATACATATAACAAATTGATAATATTTAACTGTTTTGTTTAGTTCCTATTCACTTAAAATCTTTTCAGTACAGTATCATTTATTTTAAAATATCAAAATTGAACTAATTACAACAAATACTTTTTTTCCAATTACACTTTGTCATTAAGATAATGAAATTACAATGCGTTTGAGATTTTATGGTCGCTGTTGGGTTTCATTTCATACAATTAAGTATAAAAAAGCTTCTAAGTACGAAAATACCAATTTAGTCCAAAACCACACTTCGGTTTTAAATTATTTTGACTATGAACCTATAGCAATCCAATAACCAAACTTGGTATATTAATTTGTGATGATGTGACCCATGAAATGGCACCTTCCCCATGCTTCTAAGGCAAATAGGAGAGGAGTTACAACCATCATAATGTTTCGCCGTAGCATGATTTGACCATTTTTAAAAACTTTATGCAGCTGTATTTTCAAAACCGTTTGAGATAAAATTTTGATATTTGGTATTTTTCCTACTGTCAATTCCTACAGCCAGTGTACCAAATTCCTACGGCCAATGTACCAATGTACCAATATCTGAAAGGGTGTGGTAAAATAGGTGTGTTGATTTGACATGGAATTATCCAAAAGTCATTTGTAGATAAATGTCACTAGAATAAATTGTTAAATTTGAGCCATTTGCTATGTTTTTGAGCCATTTGCTATGTTTAGATACTTACGTTCAATAGTGCAAAAATAGCTGAAAATTGATTTTGGCACTTAATTAACTTCAAACTTTATATTTTGGTCATGCATAAAGGAATTTAAAAAAAAAGTATTAAGTTGTGGTTTGAGATTACAATCTTAGGAAGATGTGGTAAAAATTTCAACAATTTGAAACAAATAAAAAGTAGACATTTCATCACAGCAAGAATTTGTCATTTTTGTACCGAATATTCAAGGTGCTGTTTTTTCCTTCAAGGAATGCTAAAGGAAGCCATATAAAAACCACCCTACAGCACAGGTACTGTGCAAAAACCAAGCAATTTGCTCAATTTAGCTGGCTCTAGGTCAGGTCTCTAAGACTCTGAATGGCACTGAGTGAATCTGAGCAAATGAAATAAGAAGGATGGTGGTGGCAGCAAATACATTGGACTGCCTGATAGAGAGCAAAAAGCTCAGCTGTTAAATTTGAGCATTGGTTAATGAGCTCGTATTGAAAACTGTTGAAACCAATGACAAAGGTAGAACCAACACTATCAGTGTTGTTAGATCTATCTGTATAGATGAAAAGCTGTGAGCGAAGTTCAACAAACCTTGAGCGCTATACCGAATCCAGGGTACTTTCCTTTGGGAGTGAGCTGAGTTCGACGTAGACGCGAACCTGGGCCTGAAACCACGATGGTGTAGGGCTCACATACATTCGAAGGGTATCAGGGAGGGTTGCTGTCGAGTTGCTGAAGCAGGCGACGAAAACAAACACCGGGAGGCAACAGTGCAGAAGCACACACCCGATATTGGCGATGGAGGGAATCGAAGAATGATGGGTAGGATAGGTGTTTGGGCATCGACAACAGCCGGCACGCTATACCAACAGAGTAATATCATGCCAATAGTGCAATGGTAATTCGACAGTTCTGCATAGAGGCTTTCAATAGGGCTGATACAGAAGGCTCACTAGGCGTAGCCCCCGATGGTGAATTAAGACGGCGCAATATGGACGGCCGTACGGAAGAGTAAACAATGCTTCTGTAATCCAGATTCGAATGGAGTATGAACCAATAAGGAGAAGGACAGTTCTATCAGATCCCCATGATGTAGAACACAGAGGACGTTAAGGGACCATGTACAACGGCCAGCCAGAGAACATACGTGTGGAGACCAACAAAGTTTCCTATCCAATATTGTTGTCTGCATGAATGGGAGAGCGACAGGGCCTAGATGTAGAGATGGTGGAAGGAACTCTTCGTAGTGCCAGAAGTTGATGCAGACTGTTTTCTCATTGGAGAAAATGAAGCCATTTGCAATGCTCCAACAATAAAGACGGTCTGGTCAAGACAATGCTGGAGACAGTGCTCAAAGAAACGTTCTTTAAGCACTGTAGTAGATTGTGAAATCGCCCACAAAGAGGGAACCAGAAACGTTGGGTGGGAGGCAGTCCATAATGGGGTTAATTGCTATGACGAAAAGAACTACACTCAAAACAGAGCCCTGTGGCACCCCATTCTCCTCGCAAAAAAGGTCTGACAAAACAGAGCCCACTCATACCCAAAAACGTTGGTCCATTAAAAAAGCACGAATAAAGAGGGGCAGGCGGCCGTGAAAGCCCCAGGTATACATGGTGTGGAGAATCCCTGCCCTCCAGCAGGTGTCGTAGGCCTTCTCCAGATCAAAGAACACAGCCACCGACTGACGCTTTTACAAAAAATTATTCATAATAAAGGTAGACAAGGTGACAAGGTGGTCAATTGCAGAGCGGTGCTGACGAAAACTATATTGGACATTGATAAGGAGGCTTCAGGATTCAAGGAGCCAAACCAAACGAGCGTTAACCATGCGTTCCATCACCTTACAGACACAGCAGGTAAGAGAAATGGGGCGATAACTGGAAGGAAGACATTTGTCCTTCCCTGGTTTGGGGATGGGGACAACAATGGCTTGACGCCAACATTTGGGAACCTGACCTTCAGTCCATATGCGATCATAGGTGCGGAGAAGGAAACATTTACCCGCAGGTTCTTCAACATCTCAATATGAATGGCATTGGGCCTCGGAACAAAGGAGCGAGAGCACGGCCTAGCTTCTGCATAGTGAAGGTGGCATTATAACTTTCACGATTTAAAGATTGGAAAGAAGGCGGCCGTGCCTCCTGTTGCGAGGGAGCAAGGCAGGGTGGTAATTAGCAGAGCTCAAAACCTCCGCAAAAGAGCTGCCTAAGGCGTTGGATACGTCAACAGAGTCCACGAGGATTGCGTCTGCTACTTCCAGGCTGGAAATTAGGGAGTGGACCTTAGTGCCACATAACCAGCACAGGCTAACAGACAACCGAGGAGGAAGTGAATTTGTTAAAAGAACTAGTGAAGGTAGGCCAAAAGGCTTTTTTCCTTTCTTTTACAACACAACGGCATTGCACTATCAGTCGTTTGTAATTGATGCAATTCTCCATCGTTGGGTGGCGTTGAAAGGTGCGTAGAGTTGAAGTCACCATGCAAAACAATAGGTGGAGGAAGCTGGGCAACACATTGCAGCATATCTGTCCTAGTAAAGGCAAACATTGACGGGGAATAGATATTGCAGAGAGAAAAGAAAAGGTTGGGGGAGAGTGATGCGGATGGCAACTGCCTGTATGTGAGTGTGCAAAGAAATGGAATAGTAAAAGATGTCATCTCGAACAAGGAACATAACGCCTCCATGGGCTGGAATACCACCCACAGGAGGTAGGTCATACCACACAGAGGTATATTGAGGGAAGGCTATATGATTGTGTGGGCGTAACTTGGTTTCTTGGAAGCTGACTAAGAGCGGACAGTGCAAACGAAGGAGTAGTTTTATTTCCTCTCAACTGTAACGAATGCCTCGAATGTTCCACTGAAGGAGCGCCATGATGAGAATAAGGGAAGAAAAGAGAAGCACGAGGCAAAAGGGAGTCACCTTGACGGCCGGACTACGAGGGAACACTGCAATCAAAATACATTGGTGAATAATCTTGTCTATCAGTGAGACTGGCATTTCTGCTGCCTTCCCCAAGTTGATCGGTAGTAGCTTCCTAGCTTCCTCTGCCAGTAAAATGCCAGTTGCCCGGCTAACAGTAGTGCATCCTGGCGAGACAGATAATGACCGGGGCCGACTACTGTTAGGCGGCGTGACGGATGAGTCGCGCCTCGGCGAGGAAGGAGAGGAAATTTTGTTTTTGTTAGCTTTTTTGGAAGAGTGGTGGTGAGATGAAGAAGCAGCTGTCAGTTGAGAAGGCTGAGTGCGTAGAAAATCTTCACGCACAGGTTCATTTCTTGAAGTCCAGGCATCTTGCCCATGATTGACGAAGACTGAACTTTAGAGGGAACAGGAGGGAGAGGGGAGGTGGGCCGGGCAATCTTTGGGCTGGCCGATCACACAACTGTGTCAGCGAAAGTGAAATCGCAGGTTTGTGTACCTGCCCCCTAATTAGGTTGGGAGGAGGTGAGGACCTTACTGTATGTACCCGCTGGGAAGATAGTGGGCTTCCAACTCGCTAATAACTTTCAAGCAGCAGAGGTTGAAACCTTTTCTGTGACCCAAATTTGCTGAATGACCCTCTTGTCTTTATAGACAGGGCAGTCCCTAGAAGAAGCAGCATGGTCACCCATGCAATTAATGCAGCGAGGGGATGGAGGTGGGCAGTCACCCTCATGGGCATCCCTACCACAGGTGACACGTTTGGCTGCATTGGGGGCAAGATTGACGGGTGCGGTTGAACCTGTAACATTGAAAACAGCGCATAGGGTTTGGTACATAAGGGCGAACGGAGATAACTTCATATCCTGCTTTGACGGGAGTTCAACTCTATCGAATGTCAAAAACACAGTACAAGTTGGTATTAACTGGTTTTCAACCTTTTTCAACACTATGCATGGTTGTTACACTCTGATCAAACATGTAGTGTTGAATCTCTTCATCTGATAACCCGTCAAGATATCTTGTGAAAACTGACCCCCGTGATGAGTTCAGTGTGCGGTGCACTTAGACTTGGACAGGAAATGTGTGTAGGAGTGTAGTTATTAGTTTCTGCACCTGGAAAGCACTGTCCACTTCCAGCAACTAAGTTCCATTGCGCTGCCAAGAACAGGTCTTCACATCAATATCCTTCTGAATTATGAAAGGATTACCGAAGAGAAACCTTGACAGTCAATTCGAGAAACAACCAGAAATGTAGGAAGATTAAGCAACATTTTCTTACCCTGAGGTGAATCTATCTTTCTTTTTAGGGTCGAAGTCGGAGTAGAAGAGAAGGAAGTCATTGCG
This sequence comes from Locusta migratoria, assembly GCA_026315105.1. Classification (NCBI taxonomy): domain Eukaryota; kingdom Metazoa; phylum Arthropoda; class Insecta; order Orthoptera; family Acrididae; genus Locusta; species Locusta migratoria. Next base: position 367,160,393 of record CM048745.1, on the reverse strand, counting down.
GAAATGTCCCCCATTATTGCCGGCTTCTCCAATGGCGTGCTCCTTCCTAGTGGAGGGGGGGGGGCGCCTCACTGAGGGCTTGCCCGCTTTAGGTGATTAGGTGATTGTTCACACCTCAGGTCACACCTACCGAGAACGGACGGAGGGACCAATCTGCATGTTCGGAAGGTACCAGCTCGGGCAAGCACCCCTCCTTGGGCCTGGCCTTGGCAGTATGTACGTGCCCCACTTGTCTACCCAGGGCAAGGAATTACACGTTACTCCATCACCTGCTACGGGGCCCTGTGCACGCCACACACATACCCACAAAAGAGCTGTGGGGCCCCCTGCGGTGGCTTCGTATAGTGCATGATGGAGGATGTTTTACAATCAGTTCATTTCTTACACCTTCACACTGAAATGGATGGACATATATAAATGACATTTTGAACAGACGTAGCTTACACCCTGATTAATAAATGGGCTACCTTTCGCAAGTCACCGTATGGTGCGTGGCACATGGTACCTTACAAAGGGTTAATATGTTTGCTACTCCTTCATGCTGACAGGGACGGACAGATTTGAATGAAATGGAAGGTAAAAAACATTCTCCGTAAATGCTGTGTTTTGGCCACCTTCTCAGGAACACACTCAATAATCATATCCGTTCGTTTATCTCATCATATTGTCAAACTAATAATCCTTTTGTTATTTTAATTGAATTTATAACAACTAATTTGCTATCATTGCAACCTCGGTATATTCTGCTGTTTTCATTTTTTTTTCAAAAAATTGCTGGATCTTTTTGTTTGTTCATTTATACCTACTAGCATCACATCTCGCAAGGACGTTAATTGAAAATATTTATTTTAAATCAGTCAAAATAATGTAAAAGTTTATTTCAGTAATGTTTCCAGTTTTTGTTTATAATTCAATACCTTAACTTCAATAATAATTGATTACATCCAGCCAATACCACACACAAATTAAGCAACAGCTTGTAAGGTCAATTGGAGTGTAATGTAAATTATTTACTCATTTATATATAAAAAAGAAGAAGAACATATCTTTGTTCACAGTGAAATATCAATGATGAAATTTTTATAGTACATTGCTATCAGACATATGTACAAACTGCAAAAATCAGATTATTATATTCAGTCCCACCCAAGAAAACTAAATCCAAACTTTACAAAAATGAAAATTTCAAAAATTTATAAAAAAAATAAGGAAATATTTTTAAGTGTTCTTGTTCTATATAAGGTTAGTAGTTTGTGATATCTAACTAAAGGCATCTGATAAATGACTCTAGTTGTTACATTTGGACCCAAAAAGTGGATTTTTCCAATTTTTTTTAGTAGCCTATAAAACTCCTGAGTTTATTTTGATATGTTATTATTGAATTTAGGTTGTTTTGTTTAATAAACAAATTTGTAGTGGAGCCTTTTAAAAAACAATCATGTTAATTGCAATAATGTAATTTAATCCAGTACAGAGATACTAAAATTATCGCTAACATCTCCCAACAGAAAAACGGTCATGCATCTACAAATAAAAATGGCTGCAATTCAATATTGGGACAGGTAAAAAAAATTATAACTGCTTTCAATTTCTCAATTATAGGGTAATCACATACAAAAATCAAAATATTAAAAAATGGTCAAGCAACCCTCTTTGGACAACTTCATATGGTTTGAACCTTCCATCTGCAAGTTGTGCTACAATTATCCCATTCCCAAAATGAGCTCCAATCCCTGCTGAATGCTATGACCCTTCCCAGAACCACCTCCTCGGATCAATTTCCCTGCTCACTTCATTCACAACAGCTACCTTCCACATACACCCCAAAAACCACACTCCAAAATAATCCTGCACACACAACTGTGCCCTCACTGAAGGAATTCTCCGTATTCTTGTCTCACTGCCCAGTTTTTGCTATCTTATGCCTCTCTACCCCTCCACTTTTGGCTCCCTCCTCCTAGCGTTCTAAAGCTGCATCTCTTCCACTATCATGAAGGAAATATGCCCCCCCCTCCTCCAATCCATCCTGCACTTCACCCAATTCCTGTCTCATAGTCAACTTTTGCATTTTTATCCCTCTCCACCATCTTCTGCTCCCTCCCCCAGCATTCTAAAGCTGCATCTCTTCCACTACCACAGAGGTTTCAACTTTTGAATATGGCAAATAGTAATGCGACCTAAATATGTGTGAATGAGGGGAGCGGGGGGGGGGGGGGGGGGTTAGAAGGGCATAAGTGAATAAGGAATCATCAAAATTGTGAAAACAGTTTCTGTAAGGTTGCAGATGAGATATGGGCAGCATATTACTACATCACTCTGATGGCATATTCTGTATCACTCTGATGTATGCTGGGGGGAGAAAAACCTTAACAGCTAAATCTTTTCTTCCTCAGAAGAGAGATTTTGTGATTTCCAGATTAATATTTATTTATATAGGCTATATATCTATATCTAAAAGAATCTAATCATTAAAAATAATGTAAAATCATAAATTAGTATGTCTCCGTCCACATCCTCCTCTTCCAGCATGTTACTCGGCATAATTAAATCATTCTCCCTATTTTTTTAAACATTAAATGAAAATTTCAGCATTGGGCGAGAGAGAGAGAGAGAGAGAATCTGAAGTGACACTGGAGCTCTTAAAACTTTAACAGTACAACCTAGTCGCTTTCTTGGCGTCGTTCAACTGCTTTTCGATAAATTTTAACTGATGGCATAGATTTTTTTGAAAAAATCATTTAAATATTTTTCCACTAGTAAGGAATTCAATATTGAAGTGCTACGAGTTCATCAAAATTCTGTTATGTTTTAACACACAATGCTAAAAACTCTTTCAGTGGCTTAATTACTTTGTGGCACCAACAGAGTTCTCATATTTCATTCCATTCCATGATGGTGGTGGTGGTGGCAATCCTGCAAAATGTGTTTTTCCCAAGGAATCCTCAAATTGGAAAATGTTACACCATGTGATATCTGCTCATTCATGAAAAAATATATTTCAAAGGATAAAACTGAAAGCTACTGAACTCTTCTTTTAGTCCTTCAATCTCACTAGAAGATTGGAAACTTAAGAAGTACTCCACAAATGCGAAGTTCATTTTTATATATCAGCTATGTCAGAATCCGTCTGCTGCTAGATTCAACAATGGAGTGCCTTTGTAGATTCATCCCATATGCCGTATTACGCAATTTTCATGTTTGTGGAAACTACTCTCACTACTGGTGATTTCCACAAGGACATGCTAGGTGTTGTTCATAACCAACCATTTCTTTTTGTCAATGATATCACACGAACGAACTCGAAAGGAACAGAGTTTCGCCGACGAAACATGAATGACACAGATTGTTATTTAAACCTGAAAATCGTAATTTGAACCACACCAATCGTAAACTCGTAATTGTAAACAATTTTTGTAACAATTATGATTAAATCATACTGGTTGGAACCTCTGCTATCAAGGGAGAAATACCAGAAGTTTGTCAAATCCATACCAGTGTTTGCTAAAGAGAGAAGACCCCCCCCCCCTTCCTATTAACATGATTCTGCATAATATTCTGTAAGCATGGAAAAAGAGGAAATTCAATTCGGAAATAAAAAACAGTAGACACTGTGAGGTATCTGTCTTCTGCTGATGATCTTGTTACGCTAACAAACAATAGACGAGTCAAAATTTTCTTTAAGTAACTCCACAAAATCTCTCAGATAACGTGCCTACAAATTTTATATGAAGAAAGCCTACAGATTATCTCCCAATTATAACTTGTATTGGGGTCATTCCTCAGAATTCACTATACTGGGACTGCACCATGCTTACAGATATTATTGCAATTCGGTATGATCATAATTCCCGAATTGAAACATGTTAAACACTTAGGAGAGAGGCAGAGCTACACCACTCTAAAGTCACAGTTTTTACCATTTTTTAAATAAAAATACATAAAAAAGGTTATCACCATGGATGATGAAGCTCCTGTCCTAAAACACATACAAACAGCTGGATCATTTGAAGACTGGGATATCACCCGTCGGCTTTGACTCTTAACATTGTGTGTTGTGGTGTGTTAAGTCTTCACCGCATACTTGTTTTGAGGTGTATGTTGACAGGTGGTGTGATTGTGTAGTGGCACTCTTTTGTGGTGGAATTTGAATGTTTGTTGTCATAAGCATTCGTACATTAGTTTGATGTTTGCTACTGGCACCGGTGCGTTGTGTGTTCTATTATCTTGCTTTCTGTTGTGGATCAGAAGTGAGTGTGTGCATTTATTCATGGATTAGTTGTGCAATTTTTCTGATTTATTTCTTTGTTTCTGATTAATTCTTTGGTTTTGTTGGAATGTATATCACAAGGACAATTAAGGAGGCAATGCAAGAAACTATAGCAGACGTCTTCAAGTTTTCACAGCTATTCGGTCTAATAGCTGAAGTAGTTGAATGTGCTGAATGTAGACAACCTAAGAAAATGGTTAGTCTCTCTCTCTCTCTCTCTCTCTCTCTCCCCCCTTTTTTTTATTTTAGAAAACATATATTTTGGGAGTAATTAGATATGAATACAATTTTACAACTTCCAAGCTACAGTGTAAACTGCATTATACAGCCATCAAGAGGTCCAACAGGTACTAACCAGCCCCAGAGTCATACTGTGCCCAAAGGCATCAACAAATGTGGAACAAAGTCTGACACTCTCACTCCCAGTCTTCTTGGTAATTTTTATGACTGGATCCTCTATTTCACAATGAAGTATCTACTCAATTGATCTTGCAAGGGCCGAGTGCACCGCAATCACTAAAAGCAGTTAACAGACTCATACAGTGACTCATCCAAATATGCTAGCCAAACCCAATGAGACAATTTGCAGCACTTCTGACTTTGCATTTTTGTGGGACTCTCTTAGTGATATTCAAACATTTCATAATTTTTAAAAGGCAGGAAGTCCATGCACACATGCAAACACAAAACCAATTTTTTCTGCTACATCCCAAATAGAATTGTGTGAATTAAAAATACCATCTTTCACCAGTCATAAATTAAAATTTCATGAATGGACTGAGACAAGAATTCATAACTTGGCACACATCCATGACACCTGCTGGTGCTGTATGTACAATAGTAAAGGCCCCATATCATAAATTTTGCCCCAATTAACCTGAGTTTTTCTGTAGGTCTGTCCTCAGACAGGTTTCAACTGGACATCCTCCACATCGCTCTGTTCTGGGCATCCTTCAGTTGTCTGTAGTTCCTTCCTTTCTTCAGGTCAGTCAGCATTCCAAATCTTCTCCCTCCTCTCCCTCTTCTTCCTTCTATTTTCCTTCCATTATTCTTAGCAGCAGACAATTCCTATGTAATATGTGACCCAACCAAGATGTTCTCCTCTTCTGGATTGTCCGAATGAAGGTCCTTTCCTCTCCTACCCTGCTCAACACCACCTCATTTTTCATTCTGTCAGTCCATTTCACTTCTTCCATTCTTCTCCATAGCCACATTTCACAACTTTCTAAATACTTTTGTTCTTTCTGTCCGATTGTCCATGTTAAGAATCCATATGACACCACATACCACACAAAACATTTGGCGAACTTCATCCTTAGAGTAATGGGATTACTTTTGGTTGTTAGCAAATCTTTTACTTTCCTGAAAGCTTTCTTTTCCCATAGAGATTCTTTGCCTTACTTCCTCTGTGCAACTTCCACTGGATGTTATGCTTCCCAAATATTGAAACGATTGCACCTCTTCCAATACTCTTCCCTCTGATGATATTTTGATTGTGTATGCTTCTTTTCCAATCAATTTTTGTGACTTTGGTCTTATCAATGTTTAATCTTATTCCAAAATCTTTTCCCACCCTTGCAATATTTTCTATCATTTCCTGGAGCAATTCTTCTGTTTCTGCTACTATCATATCATCTCAATATTTGATAGTTTTTATTTTTTCTCCTCCCACTACAAGTTCTTTTGCTTCTTCCAAGGCCTCATCAATTAGCTTTTCAGCATATATATTGAAAAGTGCTGGTGATAACTTAGTCATCTCACACCTCTTCCAATACTGACTTCTTCAGTTTCATCTTCATCTACTCAACTACCGCTTTCTGTCCAGCATAAAGTTGTTTTATTAGTCTCCCATCTTTCCAATCTATACCAGAATCTCTTAAAATCTTCTACGTCTACCTACATGGGATACTCTGCAAATCACATTTAAGTGCCTGGAAGAGGGTTCATCAAGCAACCATTATACTATTTATCTCCCATTCCATTCTCGAATAGCGCGCAGGAGGAAAGAACACCTGAATCTCTCCATTCAAGCTCTGATTTCTCATTTTATTCTGATGGTTATTTCTATCTATGTAAGTGGGAGTCAACAATATATTTTTGCATTCGGAGGAGAATGTTGGCGATTGAAGTTTTGTAAGTAGCCCACGCCGCAGCATAAGAGCCGTTGTTGTAATGATTCCCAACCCATATCCTGTATCATTTCCGTAATGCTGTCTCCCCTGTATCGTGACAATACGAAAAGGGCTGCTCTTCTCTTGACTCTTTCGTTGTCCTCCGTCAAACCCACCTTATAGGGATCCCACACTCGGCAGCAATACTCCAAAAATGGATGGACAAGCATAGTGTATGCAATTTCTTTTGTAAGTCTGTTGCATCTTTTAAGGGTTCTGCCAATAAAACGCAGTCTCTGGCTCGCCTTTCCCACGACATTATCTAAATGTTCTTTCCAGTTTAAGTCTGAAGTAATAGTAATTTCTAGGTAGTTTGTGGCGTTTACAGCCTTCACTTTTGATTGCTTTATCTTGTAAAAAAGTATAACGGATTTCTTTTCGTACTCGTGTGGACAACTTCACACATCTCATTATTTAGGGTCAATTGCCAATTTTTACACCATACTGATATCTTATTCAAAATGAAAGAACAGAAAAAAAGGGGACTGTTCTTTCATTTTGTGTTACTATCGGCGGTACAGCACAATGGTAAGTACTGGCCAGCCATTCTATCTCATTTCAACAATATTTATTATCTCTGAGGAGAATTTTCATCATTAATCTGATATCTTATTCAGTTTGTTCTGCAGGTGGTTTTGATTTTCAGATGATTTTACTAGACAGTAAATGACGGCGTCATCTGCATGCAGCCCAAGAGAGCTACTTAGATTTTCCCCTAAATTGTTTATGTAAATACGGAACAGCAGAGGACGAATAACACTGCCCTGTGGAATGCCCGATATCACTTCTGTTTTAGTCGATGCCTTACCATTGATTACTATGAACTGTGTCCTCTCTGACAGGAAATCCCATATCCAATCACAAATTTGGGGCGATATACCATAACCACACAATTTGATTAAAAGGCGTTTGTGAGGTACGGTGTCAAGAAACTAAAGCCTGCTAATATGCACTTAGGAAAACAAAGTGAAATAGTATGCTTAGAGATATATTCTATTGTATATTTGAGTAGGAACTGGCCATGAAAACACAAATATAATAAATGTTTCGAATATAAACTTGCCAGCATGGGCAGTGTTGTAGATTAACTAAGCCTATATGAAATATTCTCATGTTCTTGTATACAAAAAAAAAAAAAAAACTAATACTAAGCCTTTTGTAAATCAAGAAATACGGCATCTATTTGTGAAACCTTGTCGATAGCGCCCATCACTTCGTGTGAATAAAGAGCTAGTTGTGTTTCGCATGAACAATATTTTCCAAACCCATGTTGACCTTGGGTCAATAGATCATTCTGTTCGAGGTATTCATAATATCTGAATACAAGATATGTTCCAGAACCCTGCTGCAACAGCATACTCCAGTTAACTCTGTCAAATGCCTTTTTCCAGTCAACAAAACAGCTACTGTATATAGTCCTCTGTTCACTTCTAACATTCTTTCGTAACATGAACACTGAGTGAAGTGAAAGTGCCAAGTACTTTTTCACAACATGAAAACACTGCAAATTCATCAAAATGATAAAATACACAGATGTATTTGTGGTTCTTTATCTCACAATACAACTACTTGTGGTATTAAGACAATATAAAATAAATACCCCACTGATGATGCTGCAATGCCAGCGAAACATGTTTGGGAGAAACTGAAAACAATTTGGCTTTGCTCAAGGCAGAGCATGCCTAAAAAGCAAATTTATTCTAAAACTCTGGATCAACATTCTAAGACACCCAATTGCATCTCTGATTCCTCTTCTAAATCCGAACTGAACTTCTCCTATATTCTCCTCTATTTTCTTGGCTATTCTAGTCTGGTCACAGCTTTCAAAACACTACATATAAAACTAATTGTCTTGTAATCTTTACATTGTTTGGTGTTAGATTTCTTTGGTAATGGAACCATTATAATTTTTACGAGATCTCTAGGCCAGATACCTGTATCATATATTCTGTTGCTCAGAATTCCTTCCCAGTAGGCCTATTTGGCTAAATTATACATGCCGTGTCGAGTAGTACGGCATGTGGCAATGGCCAGAGGTGGTTAATCGTGCCACAGAAGGAGGCAGCCAATCAGATATTAGCCCAAAACAGATGTTTTGTCTTCACAATACTACCCAATATTATGTTCATACCACCTTTAACAAAATCTCTCAGGATGTGGTCAGATCTATATTGTAGTCCCTTTCCGTTACTATGAAGACGCATACGGAAACGGAGTTTACTTTTTTATGTTGATTATGAAGTAAATAATAAATGCTGTTCCTACTCTATGGTTGGCAGCTTCCTTTATGTACTGTCTGTTCAATACATTTACTGTAATTATTTACTATCACCTAACTGGCTAACTTAACATGCAGCTGCCGTTGCCAACATCGCCACACTACACCATGACATGACAAGTAAATTTTAGCCGTAGTATTTTTATTGGTATAGGCTATGTATCTATTACTCAAATGATGCAATGAACCGATAAAATTTAAGAGCGAATTAATGTAATGAGAGGTCATATTTCACATGTGTTGTCTATTAAATATAGGCCTGCTGGTTAAATAAATAACAATTACAATATAAAAGTACTTTTGTTCCCTGAAAAAATTTGTTGGCTCCGTATATTAGGCCTATACTACAACTTTGAATAGTCAGTCACAAGCTGAGAAAAGAAAGAGGAAAAATAAGCCTAGGCCCTAAGAAAAATAATTAGCCTATATGTAAACTACCTGTATAACATTAACTATTGCTCAGCAGATACTAGTATAGCCTATATAGGTAACCAGATCTAATAGCCTAGAATAACATTATAACAAAATATCTGACAATAAAATCATGACTTCACCTAAAAGGAGTTCACTGATTTCATTCTATCTGCACCAGTCCACAGTGGTAGTATTCACTAGGCCTACATTGTTAACAGTTTGCATCGATAACATGAATAAATAGGGTATTAATGAATCCATCCTACATTAATTATTTGGTTCCTGAGGCTAAACAAGTAAATCTTTCGTATTTGATGGATATTTGTAAAAAAGAAACATACAAACAACAGCAGTGTAACAAGGCATATAGGTTACCTCTAATTTACATTTTTACTCTTCAAGGAATTGTAAACATCATTGGACTTGGCAAGAAGTACAGGAATTGTACATCCTATTATTGGCAATGAGACACAAAGTTTACATTAGAAGCTAATACAGCAGTAATTTAAAGTTTTATTCGTCTTTCACCATAGCGTCATCAGAAATTTTCCAACTAAGTCTGCTTTTGACATTTTCTTAAAATAGTCATTTCCTACAGTAGGCCGTATGTGAAAACGAATGTAAGTCTGAAGCAAAACGGAAACATAATAGTTATTCGAGAGACATAGGCCATACCAGTGACAAATTATCTGACTGTAATGAAGGAACAAAAACTGGAAATAACTACAATAACGGGCGAACGATTTAAAAATCTGCAATGAGGAAACGAACACGTTAACCAAACTTAAAATCTTAGGAATGTCAGCAATCAGATACATCCTATGTAGGAAAAACCCAATAACGCACTTTCAAAACAACAATTGCTAAGAAAAACTGAGCAAAACAGGAAAATAACCGAAGGTAACAACAATATATTATTTAGGCACTATTTGTCAACAACCTATTCTTCCTAATCATAACCAGTTTCACAAAGAAATTTTTTCAAAATTGGAAAAAGTATCATCGGAAGGCTTACCATCCTTATTTTCCATTTCCTTATCTTAGTATGTCCACAAAATAACACAAATTGTTCACTATACACGCAGTTAAAGCTCCCCTTTACGTATAAGTTTGCCACTTCAATTCGACGCACGCGTTATATACAACCCAGGCGCCGAATTCAATTCATAAACATCACCCCCTCTTCAAAACAGCAATACACCGGCATTAGCGCCAACCTCGACAGAGGAACATTTTACGTTAAAGCGAGACTTTGGAGTGCCTTGTCAAAATCTTTGCTACCGCGAACATTGGAACACGTGTTTAGTTTATTTGTTCGTGTTGTTACAAATATTGTAAGTTTCTTATTTTTATTTTAGTAGCTAAAAATTTAATTTAGAGTCCGATTGCCTATTAAGACAACCTTGCTATGCCTACTGATTTATTCCTTTCACACTAGCACGACGCAATTGTGAGGAAGTCTTTGTTCCATGCTAGGCGTAGTTGTATGTGTAAGCGTGCATCGTTTAACGTGAAAGATATATAATTACATTAATTTCGAAACATAATTTTTTTGTTGCCCGTTGTGACAGCTTTGTAGAGCGTTGCTAATATTTAAACATGGTTCCCACTGTAATATTAATATTTCACTGTGTCATTGGACGTTCTATAATATCAGGTTCCGATATTGCTTCCTGATTGTAATCGGAGATGTCTGTCATCTATGATAAGTGTAAAATTCGAAAATGGTTAGAGAACGAAGGAAACTATTTTATAGCCTTAATGAATGATAAAAATACGATCATAATGTAATAAATTGCATGGAAATTGCATTTATTGCTTTACATGTAAATAAACATCGTAAAAGGGTGCATATGCCTTACTAATGCAAAGGGGGAAAAAGTTTAACAAAAATTATGAATTTGTGTAAAGTAGTAACAATATATTCGATAGTTCAAGGGTAGCGGATACGTTATACAATAAAAGTGGGCTGACAGACGGAAGAAATAGCAATGTGAATGACCGTTTTTTTAATAGTCTTATTTTTTTATATTTTTATTTGATACAACGTGAAATACGCTTTCCAAATTTATAATAACGCATTTGGAGATAACTTTAATATATAGAGCTACGATAAGGGTGTTTTTTGTGACTAGAGTGTCGTGCAAGATGCGATGAAACCGTTCAGACCTATATTTTTGTAAGAATCAAGCTTGCTTTCTCCTTCTTGTGTTCCCGTAATTGTCTAGTGATTAAAAAGTTATTTCAGCTTTTTTGTTGCTTTTATTAAAATCAGATTTTATTTTCAGTTGCACTGTGTGCATCTCATTATATTTAATTACAGTTTAAAACCCTATTTTGTTTTTGAAACAGAATTGTTGCAAAAAAGATAAGACATTTATTTTACTCGGAAACTGCAGTGACACTAGCTACGCATAGAAACAACAGGAAGTAAAGTCTTCCCCACAGAAAGCAATGAAAACACTGATGTATACTATTGTGCCTGTTAGTAATAAATGAGGTATCTTATTAATACTATACACAAGAAGTAGTGCACATTGTTATGAATAGTTAGATTTTATTGATTGCAAATGCAGTTTCATTAGAAATACCAATGTCTGACCCTTTTATTATTAACCTCGTATTTCACTTTGTGTAACAGTTTAAACCCATATTGTCTATTTGACACCATTGTTTGTAGAAGTTGTTACTAAATTTGCTTGGCACGATCTTGTGCATACCTTTGTATAAATTTCCCTAGAGTAAGAATGAAGAACTTTTATTTTTTGGGATGGAAATTATCCACCATACAACAAAATAGCCCTATACCACATTCTTGAGATGATCTTGTAAATTGAGTATCATTTGGATAGTTTGTTATAGAATTCAGAACAATTGAATGCCCCATGTTGCTTCTAATGCCCACTTTAGATTCATCATACATCTGCTCTAATGTTACGGTGACTAAAAGAAACCAGCTTTATTCCCATCACAATTTTAAGAACAGGACTACAGTAACCGGATTTTAGGCAGTATTCATCTCTGATGTACCAAACAAGGATTTTAACTAGTGAAGCATTTGGAGATCACATGGTTCATAACAAAGTTATATTTATTTATTTTCAATATAGGCCTACAGAAAAGATTCATGTGTGTTGAGTAACTAGCAAAGCCATGCCTAACTCAGGAGTAGACTTCTATCTGATACAAAAGCTAAGAAATGAAGGTTGGTTTTAGTTCTTCTGTTGTGTTCATTTCTTGTATGTTTTTGAGAAAGTAGACTACAGTTGAAAAAAAAATTTGAAAATACTGTCTCTGTGCACTGAATTTTCTGGGTAACTGATAATTAGTGTAACTCACTGAAGAAATGTTTAGTCTATCAATCTTAAAATCATTTTAAACATTGAGTATGTGTAGGGCCCACTCCAACTGAATGGAAGTTTCTTATTATTTTTATATAGTAGGTTTCACAATTATACAACCCTCAGGAAAGTCATTGCTTGAAAAATGTATTTCTGAAGCTTGTGGACTATATGTAGCCTACTAACATGCACAAATAAATGAGAATCCATTTGTCTTGAATAACCTTGTCTCGAATATTGCACTGGCTGTCATTTTCAATAGCCTGTGGAAAGTAGTACTTATTCTTTCATTCTTATAATTGTCTGCACAAAGGGCAAAATTTATATCTTCTAAAACTGCATGTATAAGATCATTTATGTAGGACTGTTACAGATGAACTAAAAGTGAATTATGTGGTTCACATTGATACTTTCAATTGTCAATAACTATTGTCATACAATCCACATGGAAGTAGATCATTCACATAAGATAAGAACAGAAATTTGCTGTAGGAACAAAAAGGTTTTAAGTTTCTTTTTGAAAAAATACCACTGTGAAGTCTTTCATTAGATATGTAACTATTTATTAGTATGTGTATGGTTTTTTTAACATCATTTGACCAAGCAAGGTGGCACAGTGGTGTAACACTGGACTCACATTTGGAAGTATGGCAGTTGAAATCCACATCTGTCTATTCTAGGTTTTGGTTTTCCACGATATCAGTAAATCATTCTGGGATGGCCCTTTTGAAACAACCTGGCTGATTACTTTCCCATCCTTACCCTAACATCCCATTATAAGCTCCACCTCTTACGACCACACTGTTGATGTGATATTAAACACTAATGTTCATTCCTTCCTTTGAATAACATTTCATCATTTTACTCTGTAATTTATGAGGAAAATCACAGATTATTTATTATCTGTGATACATAAGTATTTCAATATTATCCAATATGTTTATATTCATTGATAATGTTTGTTTTGCTAGTCTACATAGTGTAGGTATCTTGAAAAGACTCAGATATGACGTCATTAGTCAAAGCCAACAGATTCATCACAGTCTTCAATTGTGCCCCCTTTCTCTTATTTTCCCAAAATAAGAGTGAACTATTGCTTGATCCAAAATTTGGAACAAATCCTGTTTTACCAAACCAAATGATTACTACTTGTGAAATATAATGTGCCAAGATTGCTGTTCAATACATTATTCAAGATTACTGGTTTTGACAAAACTTTGTTTTTATCTTCGGATCTGCAATTCCTTAAGCTTTACGTTTCTAAATACAGCACCTCTCCATACATCACATATATCATTAGTGTTTGAGGGGTGCTGTATTTTGAAATGTAGAGTTAAGGACATTGTTAATCTGACGTTACAACAAATATTTATCGAAACTGGTGATCTTGAATAAAGTACTGAAGAGTGATCTTGGTTTATGTATTTCACAACAACAACAACAATTTGGAACACCCCCTTGCCTTGAAGAGTTCAAGTCCACGAATGAGTACTTGTTTACTTATTGCGTGTTGGCAAAGCAAATTACCTTTAGAAATCGGCTGTGGCTGCCCACTGTTTGTCACTTGGCTGCACTGTTATTCCTTTGTTATTGTTTTGAATGCTGACTGTTCTGTATTATCCAATATGGTATTAAATGAGTAACCATGCAGTTGCTGGCTTATCTTTTAAGAGTCAGTTCTGTCAGGCTTGTTATTTCAGTTATGTAAACAAACAGTTAAAGCATTGTGTGTGGTGTGTTCTGTCGTGGAAGCATGCTGCACAGTTTGTGGTGTCAACACTGCAGGGGGGTAGGCTCACTCTCACTTGCCACCAGCAGCCCAAGTGTAGGGCAGGCTTGCTTCCTCCACAATCCTCTCCCACCCTCTGAATTCTGCCATCTAAAAGTTAACGCACCCTTCAGGCCATAAAATAACATAGGAAAAGTATTTTTTATTTTCCATCTGAAAGGTTCCATTAATTTAATACTTTCTCCCTAATCAGTTAAACTTGAGCTGGATATCATTATTTAGACTAGTGTCCAGAAAACTATAGATTAGCTTTTAATAGGCTATTTTTTAAAATTATTTTTACACGTCACATGTACTCTTCTAGTTCGGAGCATTGTTTCAGTTTACTGTAATGTAAATTTTCCAGTTATTCAGGGATCTTTTCACAAAGGACTATCCCATGCCAAGTGGTCTATTTGTGGGTATAATGTCGTGTTAAAGCCTAATTTTCCTTCCTTCCTTCCTTCCTCCCTTTGAATAATATTTCATCATTTTACTATCCTATCTCTTGTCTTCCCAAATCGGAGTGAACCATTGCTTGATAACACAATCATTGATCTTTAAGTATTTTTTTCAAACACAATTTGGGCATTTTAGAGCCAAGTGGTCTGTGTGAAAAAGAGTTCCCATGTGACCATCTCGGATTTTGATAAAATTTTGTGTGAATATTGGCATATGTTCCTAAGAATATTAGTAATGTTTTACGTTATCCAATATAATACTTGTACAGATAGAGACATTTGCTTGATACCATGGTGCAGCTATCAACATTGTACACCTGCGTTTTTGACACCTTTGAGATACATTATCTCCGGCAATATTGTCTTGAAAGAAGCTATTTTGTACAACTTTTTGCACTCTCTTAAACAAAATAGTCCTAAAGTAAAAAATATTTCTTGAGCATTTTTTGCTATGATAATTTGAACCAAAGTTAGCAAAAATGGGCACTTTTGGGGAGGGGGTAGGTGAAATTCAGCTTTTTACATCTCCATAGGTAATTGTAGGATAAACTTTGCATGTAATAATTTACCAATACATTGTTTTAGAATGCAAAATATATTTCTTCTTTTGCTTTCCTGTAGTTTACAAATTAAGGGCTAAGTTGACGATTTTTGTAAAAATGAAGAAAAAAATGTATACTTTAAGGCCAATTTCCCAAATAAATAAAATGTAAACTCTTTGAAACCAATTTCATTAGAAAGACCATGTTCTGAACCACCTAATAAACTGAATTTGGTCCTTAAAAAAAGATGTCAACATGGAGGTGAATTAAAAAAAACGCCCATGTTCTGGTGGTAGTCAATTAAATCTGATATCATTTATTAAGTTTTACAACTGTTTAATGCTTTCTGGGGAAAGTAAAATCAAATGTCCTAATGAGTCAGAAAAATGAAATATTTTTTCCTTCCATATCTCTAAATTGTTCAGCTCTAAGTTACTACATAATTTTTACAGGCATAAAAATGAAATGTAATAAAGAACAAAAAGATAGTTTCCAATTTGTGTTAAACTTTACCTTTAACAAAAAAATTGTTCATAATACTGTGCAGTGTTTAATTCTATCTAAAATGTCTACCTTGTTTGTATTTCAACACTTTTATACCAACATACTACCTGTAAGTATTTAACTGTTAGTTAATTAGACTCTGAAACACAAAAGATGTACAAGCTTTGCAGTTTGTGGGGAAATATATGTGTGCTATAGGGACTGATGTGGCCCAGAAGTAGTACTGTAGACCTGATGTGTCTTTCTCAAAATTTTGTGAACTTAGACCAAAATAGTTTGTAACAGTTGACTCAGCTGGAATGCATGCAGTGTATGTTGTGTAGCCCATTGGAATGTTAAGCTTATGCTTAGTATAGCAGCAATAAATAAAAATTGTAAAGTTTCCCTTGCAAGGTAATTTGCAGTCTGGACTCTAAAGAATGCTTGCAACATTGCTGTAGAAATGTCCTGGATCAGAAGCTGTAGAATCTTCAGTTATCAGCTATTTCACAGAACATGATCCACAGGAAATTATTGTGTACAAGCAAGGAATCCATACCAACATGACACTCTGTAATAAACAAAATTGCAACAAATACTGCTGGTTATTTGATTGTTGCAGACATTGTAATAGACAAATTGCACACCCTGTGGAAGACAAATGAAATTTAAATACTCTAGTTATTAAACAACTTTTAGTGCTCAAGAGTGAGGAAAAGGCTCTTGATTTTAAAGGCATATGTTTCTTATGTAACTTTCTATTTGGACAATTCAACATTATAATGAGGATAGTTTGCAACTAGCCGCAAAGACGTTCCTCGTCATCAAACACGCAACTTAGCTTTTCGCAACACCCTTCATCAGAAAAAGAACACACTAATTCATAAAATCATATTGGCACATTTCTCAGACACACAAATGTCATCCCCTCCTGTTATATTCCAAGTAACACTCTGTGGTGATAGTATGGAAGGGAAGTGGGATGTGGTGGGGATAGATATTGTGCTGCCTTATGGAGCTTGTAGTACTAGATGGTTGGAAAGGATTGTGCTTACAAATGGGAGGAGGCAAAATTGGGATATGTGTGTGTGTGTATGCACACACACACACACACACACACACACACACACACACCATATGTAAGAAATAGAACAGCTGTAGGATAGAAGTGCCAAGGGCTGTTGGTTGTGGGGAATGTAAATATACTGTGGTGATAATTTGCACTTGTGCCGTTTAAAATTCTGGCAGTTGGGATAGGTGGGAGATGCTCCAGATTGCCTGGATTGTGAAGCAACCATCAAAATCAATCATACGCTCAGCTGCATGTTGTGCCACAGAGTGATCTAACTTATGTTTGGCTACTGTTTGGTGGTGGCTATTCCTTCTAGTGGACAGCTGGTTGTTAGTTGCACCAGTATAAAAAGCTCTGCAGTGATGGCAGCACAGTAGTTAACTCGCATAGTTGCTTTCACAGGTTACCTGACCTTTCATGCACCAGTGACGGAACTGTAACAGGAAGTGCCATTTGGTTGGTTTGGGCAGGTCTTGTAGCTGACCCCTGTGTCAGAGGACTGTGTTTGGGGGTGATGTAGGGATGGTTAGGTCAATCCATTCAAAGTGTTGCTTGACCAACTCAATAAAAATTGATCTTTGCTGGGTGAATTCCCCAATATTTAGATGTCATAAAATATTATTTGTTAAAAATATTTATTGACAATTATTTGGAAATTGTAGCCTTCTTTTACAAGCCACATGCATTTTTATTTTATTTTTTCCACATTTGCAAGTAGGCTATCAGTATTTTTTTTTTTTTTTTAATTCATTCAGTAGTGGATTGTCCTAAGCCTTTCATATAAAATGTGTTTAGTTCAACACAGTCTGACCTACAAATTAACATCATTATCAGTTAGCAGGATGTATTATTTTATATATCTTAATAGTTCAAAAATATCACTCACAAATTAAAAGAAAAAGAAAAAATCAAACTTTTACCAAAGTTTTAACTTTGAGTTGACTACTGATTTTTTAGAAATGCGGATGCTTGCAAATGGGGAAAAACGAATGCAGCCTGGAACAAAAATGGTCACCATTGACAAATAATAAACAATTAATATTTTGTAAAACTATTTTGAGACTAGTTAACATTGGGGAATTGGTCCATGAAATATATCGGGTGGTTGACTAGGTCTATGAGGTAATGACTGTCTGTGAATGTGTTGGCCTTTGTGAGACCTTAAGCATATTGCGCAAGGAAGTCCTCGTCACTGCAAATAAGCCATTTTTGGTTGTCTAGGCAGGAAACCAACATTTAAAATGTAGATTCTGTTGTTGGTTGGTGGGTTTAACAATTGAAGCAACATTTGAAGAAAATATCGACACACATTCATAGGTTTTTTATTTCTGGAAAATGCATTAAACACTTTAGAAAAGTGTACAATTTTGAAATTATAGGAAAATTGGCAGTCAGATATGGGGAGACACTGACAATACGCAATACATAAAGAAAACCAAGAGGGAATGAAAAGTCTGGAAGACCAAGAACAAAATACTTGGATTAAAAAGGTTTTAAGACAGATGCAATCTTAATAGTCCCTCAGATGAATGTATACAGCTAAGAACCATTGACAGAAAGAAGAGCATTTCAGGAGTGGGGATTAAAATTCAGGCTGAAAGTATACCGATGATAAGATGGAATTGTATTTCTCAGTGAAAGAATTAAAGGATCTGTTGAATGGAATAAACATTCTAGTGAGTGCAGAATATGGATAGAGTAAACCACAATGAGACTAGCATTAAAAGTAACATTAAAATCTGTTATCACAAAGTTGGCAAAGGTAAGGAATTTGCCACATCTTGGAAACTCATGATGGACAAAACTAGGAAGTCTTTAAAAAGCTGACTAACATATGCAAAGAGGCATTCATGGCCAGGAGACATCTATTTCTATCAAAAGATTGACTTTATTAAACCAGAACAGAAAATAATTGGATCGTTTTAGATTTGATACAACAGAAGAACATCGAAAATTAAATAGATGTATAGTATAAGGAATCTGTCCAGAATTGGCAAAGGAAGAAACACATTGAAATCGATTGACAGATCATGTGTTATGTCACCCAGGGAAAATGTCAGTGGTCCTGGATGTTTTGAAACTGACTAAATTTCCACGAACAAATTTTGCAACATTTGGCACAAAATTGCATGTATGTTGCCTCTGCTGTGTGAATAAATTTTATTACTTTTACTTCCTTCTTTGAAAGACAGGCTTGTTTAAATAGTGTCAAAAGGAATTATTCAGAAATGTTAACAAATCAAAAGAAACAATAGATTGATTGTTTATGGATCATTCCACGTCAATTCAACACACCTGTCAATCTGCCCCCTCTCAGATTTCTTTTAAATTTGGTTCATTCAATGACCCAGATAAGAGATGCAAAAATATCAGTTTGCAGCTATGAAGAAAGTTACAGGTCTGGAAAGTTTGGAATTTGTGCGAATTTTACATGTTTCTGCCTCAACATAAATGACTGTAATCTGGTTCTAATTCATATACAACAGTGAAAATGATATCATTGGAAAGCTAGTGAGTAGATCTTTACACTGATAGGCTACATGGCAGGTTTCTAAGAATTTTCATACTAAAGGTCATTGACCTTAACTTTCGACCTTGAATATCTCACAACATCCCTTCTGCTCCCTTTTTAATTATTTAATATATTGTGTTGATCTAGTATTTTTCTATAAATATGGTAAATACTGAGATGGCATACCAGTTTTGTTATGCACAAAAAGTTATTTTGTCATCTTAAGTACACTATCAGCATACAGTAAGCAGTAATTTAGGTATCCAGTTTGTTTTAGAACAGCAGCCAATAACAGTTACTTTTATTCTGACCAAATCTTAAATATTTGTCATTGTGAACAGTCAGTCAGAGATGTTTTAGGGGACATACAATAGAGTGACTTTAATTTCAATCAATCCCCATTAGCTTGTTTTATGATTGTAGCTTGTTTACTCAATGAGCAGTGTACATGTGTTGCAGCTGTATGCATATATCAAAGATAATACCCAGATATAATTATTGGATTCTCAAAATTTTGACAGTTGCGGCCAAATCGCTGTGTTCTTGCCAATGCCAGTGTGACCCATTTTGTGTGTGTGTGTGTGTGTGTGTGTGTGTGTGCAACACCAGAATTTCAAGTTAATGATTGAAGGGTGTAAATTGAAAATGCTAACGAAGTCTGAAGAACACTCATCATGCAAGCACTGTGCAACATTTGTTCCATGCAATCCTGTTCTACAGCATGTTTCTTAGGTTCATGTCCCTGTTGTGCAAGTGTGACAAGACCAACATATTATCTGTATGATCTTTTTGGTGTGAACTGCATTGACAAAAGACATATAAGTGTTGCTTAAATATGGGCAATGTACTTTTAGATGCTATAAGAAAGTCAACAGATGATTTCACCATAGTGTTTGCATCAAGGTTACAACATCTCCTACCATGCTCATTTTTCTCCCAGCAACAGTCACATTTCTGTAAAATCACTAAAGAAGGTTTCAAAGTAAATGAGTATCTTGTTCTTTGTGACTTTGAAGAGAATTACTCCTTTACTATTCAGGATGAGATACAGGGATTCCACTGAATAATTCACAGGCAACAATTCACCCATTTACAGCTTACTACAGTGACTCGAGCACTAATGAAATATTACATGTATCATATTTGGAAATAGCTGACTGCCTTCAGCATGATACAGTGTATGTTTATTCTTTCCAGATCAATTTCTTAAAATGAAATTACTTCCTTTTCGTGAAGGATAGGTTTCTTACTCGATACAGAGAAGTCCGATGAATCACGGAAAGGCACAAATAACAGAAAAAACTTGAAAGCTTTTGGCTTTTAAGGCCTTTGTGACTTTCAGTTTAAACAATGACATGTACAAAATGTGAAACATACTGTTTGTACTGCAAAATTCTGTGACACTTGCAATATTATTCTTTTTGATGCATACATACATTGGAGTACAGCAAAATATTTTGTGAATAATTAGACTTAGATACAAGGTACACGATGAGGTGATGTGCAGCATGTTGTGACTTGTACAAATTGCATTTTGGGGGGGGGGGGGGGTTCCAAGAAGTGAATTTCTACAATTTGAGAATTTTCAAATTCCAAAAAGTCCATGTACATATATACTCTGCAAGTCATGTTTAAGTGCATGGTAGAGGGTTCATCGAACAGCTTTTACGATATTACTCTACCATTCTACTCACTAATAGCGTGCAGGGAAAAAGAAACACCTTAATCTTTCGTTTTTGATATGATTTCTATAATTTTGTTATGATGATCATGTCTCCCTACGTAGATGGGTGCTAACAAAATATGTTCACATTTGGAGGACAATGTTGGTGGCAGAAATTAAGCAAGTAGTTCCGCTACTATGAGTAGGTCGAATATCTTTATTTTAATGATTTCCACCCCAGATCCTGCATCATTTCCATGACACTCACTCTCCCCTATTTGTGATAATATAAAATGAGCTGCCCTTCTCTTAACTTGATCTTCCATCAGTCCCACATGTTGAGACAATGCCCAGCAATACTCCAATTTAGGATGCATAGACAGTTTGTGTAGGAGAACTGTTACATCCTCTAAGTGTTCTGCCATGAAATGTAGGTTTTGGCTCACCTTCTATATTATATTTTTGTGTGTTCCATCCAAATAAAGTTGTTCTTTGTGTAAGTCCTAGGTATTAACTGAATAAGACCTGTAGATTTGATTGATTTATTGTGTAAATGAAGTCAATGGCTTTCTTATAGTGCTCATATGCATGAGTTTATACTTTTTATTATTTAGAGTCAACTGCCAATTTTTGCACCATGCAGATATCTTAATTGTTTAGCAGATCAACATGGAGTGATACAAATACACATATCTCTCACCTATAATAATGTATTTTTGTTATTTTAGAACACCAATGTAAACCTGAAATCAACACTACCATCTGATGATGGGCTCAGGTTGAAAACTAGTAACA
The DNA here is from genome assembly GCA_026315105.1 of Locusta migratoria. NCBI lineage: Eukaryota > Metazoa > Arthropoda > Insecta > Orthoptera > Acrididae > Locusta > Locusta migratoria. Next base: position 367,138,626 of record CM048745.1, on the reverse strand, counting down.
GTGAAATAAAGTGATTTATAAAAATTTTGTGGCTGGTTCCAGTATTTATCTACTACATTGAAATAAGAATACATTTCAGTGGGGACCTTTGACTACAACATTAGAACTTAACAAAGTTCATTATGATTCAAATTTGCTTAGAAAAACCTTATCCATTGCTAATTTTCAGAATAAAGGGAATAAAAAATTATGTACCAACAAATTATGTTTTCTTTCTTTTGGGCCCGCAGCATGACAGAGAATCACGTGTAACAATGGCAAGTCCAGATGGAATGTCAGTAACATTAGAATAAGAGCAACTCACCATAAAGAAGAGTGCTTAGTCGCAGATAGCCACGTAAAAGAGACAATCATATTCACAGTTTTTGAATTTTCTGCCATAGACTTCATTCCAGAGAGACTACATACAGCAATCACTCAGGTGCAACTTGTGCATATGAATGCCATCTCCAACCAATATGTCCCAACTGACTTGACAATGTGTGGGGAGGGGAGGGAGAAGGATGTAGGGCAAAGCTTCACTGATAGATGGGAATGTGAAATGGAGGTCAGCAACCAGTAAAGGGTGAGACAGGGTAGGGCGGAGGAGAGTGCAGATGGTTAAAAATTATTAAAAATAATAGTGTAAAATAAAACAAATTAATTTAGAGATGAGGGACTGTTGGTTATAACGATGATAGATTACTTTATGATGAGGCTAGTATGGTCCCTGGGACGGAGTGATCATGCAATTGCTGTATGTTTTCTCTCTTTAATGGAGGCTGTGGCTGAAAATTCAAAGATTCTGTGAATATGATTGTATTTTTTATGTGGCTGTCTACAGCTCAATGATGGATGTTATGGTGATTTGCTCCTATCCTCACTTTAGAGAATGGCATTAATAATAGGTCGAAAATTGCTGCTGTGTAATTATAAGTTTTATTATGACAGGCCTGTTTTCTTATGCATTGCCATTTTCAAGTGACGTCTAGGTAAACCTGACATCCATTTGACACCAATAGTACACTGTCATGCAACTGTCACTGCTTAGTTGTTGGTAAATTCTTCTTCTTCGTCTTCTTTATCGTAGCCTTGTTCCATGTCAAGTAGGGTTGGCGTTGCTCTTCTGGATCCTTCTCCTCCATAATACTCTATTCATTGCTTCTTCCATCCTTTCTCCCTTAGGTCCCCCGCTATCTTATCCTCCATCTCATCTTTGGTCTTCCTTGAATTATTACCTAATATTTTACAGAGAACTAAGTAATCAGTTACCTAGCAGTATACCTTTTGTGTTTGTTCCTTAATCATGAATACAATCCTTCATAATGATGTGGAACATGTCAGTTTAAAATTTTAACAATGAAAAATCTGATTGCAATGTTAATAATGGAGGATAGATAACAACTCACTGTAAAAAGGCTCTCTGAGGTGTTGACATGCACGAAAAATAGGCAGTGACATTAGCACAACTTAAATTTTTGGCCATGGCCTTCATCAGAAAAAGAAACACGTACATTCACACAATTCTACACACACAACAACCATATCTGACCACTCCAGTTCCACAAACATCTAAACTATGAGTAAGGTGGGGAGTGGAGGAGAAGTTCCATATTGCATGATGGATTGTAAATACTCTGATAGGCTTTCCTGCCTCTTCACTTCACTGTATTCATTGCCACAAATCAAATTCCCACCTATCAGAGCCTTTACAATCTATCATGCAATATGCAACTTCCCATCCCCTCCCTTACCCATCATTCTCCACTCTCCACCTTACTCACAGTCTAGATGCTTGAGGTGCTGGAGTGGCTGGACATGGTAGTTGTGTGTGTATTGTTGTGTTAGTGATTGTGTGAATGTATGTCTCTTTTTTACTCAGTGATTACTTACCCCAAAACAATTTTCCCAGTGAAATGAGTGTTCATTATGGGTATACTGCAGGGTGACATCACCCTGCAGCATACCCGTTAGTTGTTTGTATCCCAAAATAAGATTTCATTTGGGAGAAGTGAATGAAAATAGGCACAGTATGCTAATTTACTAATATGACTGTCACCATAATTTGCAATACTCTTAATAGCAGTCAAACATTTCGGCAGTTCATCACTGTGTTTCTTCCAATTCAATCTCTCATCAATGCACACATCTAAGATTTTTGAATACTCTACATTAGCTACTGACTACTGTCCAACATCTCTGTTAATTAATGGTGTCATGCTATTTACTGAATGTAACTGTATATGCTGTATTTCATCGAAATTTAACAAGATTCAAAGAAAGACATTTACAGCGTCATCAGTTAATTCTTGTTTTTCAGGTGTGATTACAATTCTTGTATCACCAGCAAAAAGTACTTCCTTTGCTTCTTTGCGAATATAGAACAGCAAAGGACCCAAGACCGATTCCTCTAGAACCCCATCCTTCATAGCTCCGCAGTTAGAGGAAACAGTTGATTTTTGTGCATATTGCAAACCACTTATTTCAGCTTTCTGCACTTTTACAGTTAAGTAAGAATTAAACCATTGGGACACAAATGGGAAGCAAACACATTGGGTGGCTGCCGAAGAGAGCAAGGTGCCAACCAGCGCTGTGGATGGCCAAACTGCGAAATAAGTGAAATAAGCATTCAAGTTGGCTTCGGAGTTGTCGACTGTCGAAAATCATGGTTGTGCAGCAGAGGCCTTCCAAACAGTCAGAAACTATCAGTGCTTTGGTCACTCAAATGCATCTATTTTTACCAGTATGAGGAAGTGGAGAGTGAAATTTTTTGGTCATCTGGAAAGAATGAACACCCAAAGACTTACTTATCGCATACACACATCAATTTCAAAAACAAATTCGTATTCCAAAGGGGTAAAAAGGATTTACAGGAAGCTGAGATTTCATTCAACAACATTCAGGATTGACACATTTTCAGAAAAAAAGGTCAAAATTACTAAAAAAACTTACTCCGCTTACTGTGCTGTTTTCCACATCCTGCCTGCAAGAGAGAAAAGAAGTGCTATCAGGCAAAATGAAAAGCTACTGGCAAAAGAGAAAAACACAGGAAAGAGACAAAAATCTTCGTGGTCATAGTAGGACGTAACCGGGAGGGGGGATCGCATATCTATAACAATTTGATTGAAACTCTCGTCAGATTCTTTTACCTTAAGTTCTTTTACCTGTGTTTCATAGACATTTTGTATTATTTTAATCTTGTAATTTAATCTGATATATACCTACTCTTAGTCTACATTTCTGATTTCTTGCACGATTGGTACATTCCCTTCTAACTCAGTGTAACCATTTTATTTGGGATCTTGCAAGTCTATAATCAGTCAATTCCAAAGTGAGTTTGGACAGTTCACAAATTGTCTAATTGTGTAAGTTGTCTCCAAGTTCAATTATCCACGCTATATCTTTAATAATAAAGATGGCACATGACTGAAGAAAATAATAAATGAAACATGAACAAGTAGACAGAGGTCACAACAAACATTTTTTTATCTTGCTTAATTTCTCCTGGTGAATAACAACTTCGAAAAACTTACGGGTATGCTGCAAGGTACCAAAATCGACGACGGCCGATATTTTGGCAGGAGACCACCTTGCCATTTTCAAGGTGAAAATGGCAGACTGGTCTCCTGTCGAAATATCGGCTGTCGTCGATTTTGGTACCTGGCAGCATACCCATAAGTTTTTCCAAATTTTTTTATCTTGATTTGGCATATGGCATAACAGCTTTCAGATTATGGATCTGCTGTGTACAGGATCTTCATGTCCTGTAATTGGCTTGATATTCACCCAGTTGTTGATATGATTCGGCTCTCTTTAATAACTGTCTGCAAAAGATCTTGTACATTGTTGGTAGCAAAGAGAATCTTCAGTAGTTATTCAGATCACTCATATCACCTTTTTTATGAATTGGGTGATTAATTGCTACAGTCCAATCAGAAGGTAGAGTTTCCGTTTCCCAAATATTCACTATGATATCATGGAGATGTTTTACTGAATCATGATCAGCGTATTTCCACATTTCAGCCAATATCCTGTCTTCACCTCCAGATTTGTTATTTTTCATGCCTTGTACAGTTTCCATGATTTCATCTAATGTGGGAGGGGGATGATCTGGAAAAGGAACAGTAGGATAGAAGTCAAGCTTTTCAGCATTTAATAGGGATGAAAAGTAATTTCCAAAAGCTGTCACAATTTGTAATTCAAATATAGTTTTCCATCGAGTCCTTTTATATGTAATGTAAGAGTTTTGAACTTGGAAAGTTACAACAATGGATAGGGAACAACTCATTGTAAAGACGAACGTTAAGCCGCCAACACACACACACACATATACACAAAATTCTAAATTTTCGGTCACGGCCTTCCTCAGAAAGAGAACACTCATGCAAACAATCACTCAGGCACAGTCACTCACTCACATCAGGCATCTGAGGAAGGCTAAGGACTGTGTTGGGTGGCCAGAGATGGCTGATGTGACTGAGTGATTGTGTGGATGAGTGTTCTCTTTCTGAGGAAGGCCGCTGCCGAAAATTTAGAATTTTGTGTGTCTTGTATTTGTGTCTTTCGGTGGCTCAATGTTCGTCTTTACGGTGAGTTGTTCCCTATCTACATATTATTATTATTATTAAACTTGGAAAATTGTGATTTAAAAGCTTTATAAAATTCTCAAGTGTGATGTCTTCTGAAATTTGCTTCTATTTCATCGATTTTTTTTTTTTTTTTTAAGTCTCTTAGATATTTTCAAATCTATTGCTATATCTTCAAGAAGTTTCATATTTTTCAGAGGTTTTCTTGCTAACTACATTTTATCCAAGCTCGTTTTCACTTTTCAACTGCTTCATTGCAATCATCATTCCACCACAGGTGTGTTAAATTTTTTATTTTGGTATAGTTTGAGTGGCTGATTGTACGATGGCTTCTTTAATGCCATTCCAGTCTGTTTTATTTGGTTTGCTGTGTAATGTCAAAACTTTTATATAGAAAATTTCGTTGGTGGAGTTTTTAGAAATAGAAGTTTCAGTTGCTATTCTCCAAGCATTGGGTTAGGTTGTTTCCAAGTTTTAGCATTTTCATGTAGACACTTGAAGGCTGAGGATTTTAAAAGATCACAGTTCTTACAAACATCAGTCAATCGCTCACCCATTTTTATTTGTTCTTTTATGTGCAAGATAGTCACCAACAATTTGTTTATACTTTTTTTGCTCTACCAATTTGACATTTGTGGGAGCATGGAAATTTACTATTGTATAAGCTTTATTTATAGATTTGAATTACAGTGTTGACTTCTTCCACAACTTGAAGAAAACCCCAAGCTTGAATCGATCATTTTCTTATTGACAATAAAGCCAATGCCTAGATGTGGTATATTTTTCGTGACTCTTTTGCCAGGTCTTCCTTTGAATATTCTAAAATGTTCTGTTTAAAAACAAAATTCATCTGTAAATCTGGTCTCCTAAACACCTATTATCATTAAATTTTTGGCCCATTTTAGGTTACGGTAGTAACACTAAAAGTGGGCCTTTGCAATCATCTTTTGACAGCTCGAAATTTCAATGAAAATAACGGCTTAACTATTCATCTGACACGAAAATTGAATAACTGAATTTGTAGAGGAGAAAATTCTCTACAACTTATCTCCCTTATGTTTTTTCATATCTCATATTGTTTGAGACATATTTGCAAAAGTAACTGAGAATTGAGGCCCTTCATTGAATTAACAAAAACCAGCCGTTCGGAGATGTCACGTGACATTCCACACATATTTGATGATTTTCTTATTGTAACTTACACATTGTCATTTCAAAGCAACAGCACACTGAGGAATTAACAAAAACACATCGTTTTTCATACGATAAATGATAATCTAGTGTCTACAAATGCCACATTAACATCAGTTAACAACGGCCATCAATAGTATGAGATTAAAGAACTCCTGTTTTGATTTATAGCCGTAGCATAGTGGGCAAGGTGCTGGACTGTGACGCGAAAGGTCGGTGGTTCGAAACCCGCCACTACCTAATTTTTTTTCCTAAAAGGGTTTCAGACACTTATTAATTAATTATTATTTTGGTCCAAAATGTTTGCAAAAACTTATAAAACTACAAATCTAAAGTGGGCCGTAAAACACGTCAGAGTGATTTTCTCTCTATCTCTCTCTCTCTCTCTCTCTCTCTCAGTATGTCTAGCATTTATTCGATTTTCCATCTTGTAGAAGAGAGTTTATATTTATAGTTGCCAAAAAAGTTATAGGTTTTTTATGACATGATGTTGTAGACTTACCAGAATCCATAGGTCTACTTACCCCATCAACGGGAGTGGATTGGTTACCACTAGGGGTATGTGATGCAAGAGGTTGTGTTTCCATTATGAAAAGAGAATAAAAATAAGAGAAGTTTTGGGTTGTCCAGAAGGATAACGGAGTTTTGACTAATGAGATAGTCAGCCCCACAGTATGTGACTTCAGCTGCCTATTCTGGGTCAGACTCTGTTTGCAGCCGCTCATTCTGAGACAGACGCTACAGTTTGCTTGTTTTGGTCCGCTCTGGTTATTTATTTTCACCAGTATCACCCATATCTGAGAGAAATTCCCCTATCCGCCAACCGGGGAGGGCGCCCAATGGGGGACCAATAAACCCCACACAAGATGTGATAAAATATGCTAAATTAATTGAACCACAGACATTGCCGAGGTGGGGTGGCTTGCGTGCCTCAACGATGCAGATAGCCGTACTGTAGGTGCAACCACCGCGGAGGGGTATCTGTGGAGAGGCCAGACAAACGTGTGGTTCCTGAAGAGGGGCAGCAGCCTTTTCAGTAGTTACAAGGGCAACAGTCTGGATGATTGACTGAGCTGGCCTTGTAACATCAGCTAATGTGGCTTTGCCATGCAGTTACTGCGAACGGCTGAAAGCAAGGGGAAACTACAGCCGTTACTTTTCCCGAGGACATGCAGCTCTACTGTGTGAAAATATGATGATGGCATCTTCTCGGGTAAAATATTCCGGAGGTAAAATAGTCCCCCATTTGGATCTCCGGGTGGGGACTACTCAAGAGGATGTTGTCATCAGGAAAGACAATACTGGCATTCTATGGATCGGAGCGTGGAATGTTAGATCCCTTAATTGGGTAGGAAAATTAGAAAATTTAAAAAGGGAAATGGATAGGTTGAAGTTAGATATAGTGGGGATTAGTGAAGTTCGGTGGCAGGATGAACAGGATTTCTGGTCAGGTGCGTACAGGATTATAAATACGAAATCAGTTGGAGGTATCACAGGAGTAGGACTGATAATGAATAAGAAGATAGGAATGCGGGTAAACTACTATGAGCAGCACAGTGATCGCATTATCATTGTCAAGATAGATACGAAGCCAACACAGACAACAGTAATACAGGTTTATATGCCAACTAGCTCTGCCGATGATAAGAAGATCGAAGAAATATATGAGGAGCTAAAGGAAATTATTCAGACAGTTAAAGGAGAGGAAAACTTAATTGTGTTGGGAGACTGGAATTTGGTAGTAGGAAAAGGAAGAGAAGGAAAAATAGTAGGTGAATATGGACTGGGCAGAAGGAATGAAAGAGGAAGTCGCCTGGTAGAATTTTCACAGAACATGATTTAATCGTAACAAACATGTGGTTTAAGAATCACAAAAGAAGGTTGTATACGTGGAAGAGACTAGGAGACACCGGAAGGTATCAGATAGATTTTATAATGGTAAAACATAGATTCCGGAACCAGGTGATAAACTGTAAGAAATACCCAGGGGCAGATATAGACTCTGACCATAACTTGTTAGTCATGAACTGTAGGCTGAAACTGAAAAAAACTGCAGAAAGGTAGGAAAGTAAGGAGATGGGACCTGGATAAATTGAAGGAACGTGAAGTTCTGGAGAAATTCAGAGGGAGCTTTAGGCAACAATTGACAGAAAAGGGGGGAAATACAACAGTAGAAGAGGAATAGGTAGCATTGAGAGATGAAATAGTGAAGGCAGCAGAGGACAAAATAGGTAGAAAGACAAGACCTACAAAAAATCTTTGGATATCACAGGAAATACTAAATTTAATTGATGAAAGGAGAAAATATAAAAATGCAGTAAATGAAACAGGCAAAATGGAGTACAGACGATTAAGAAATGAGATTGACAGGAAGTGCAAAATGGCTAAGCAGGAGTGGCTAGAAGCCAAATGCAAATCTGTAGAAGAATGTATAAGAAGGGGAAAAGTAGATACCGCCTACAGGAAAATAAAAGAGACATTTGGGGACAAGAAAAGCAAATCCACGAATATCAAGAACTCAGATGGGAAACCAGTTCTCAGCAAAGAAGGGAAAGCTGAAAGGTGGAAAGAGTACATAGAGCAGCTCTACAAAGGAAATGAACTTAGAGATGATGTTGTAGGAAGGGAAGAGGAAGTAGATCAAGATGAAATAGGAGATACTATACTGAGAGATGAATTTGACAGAGCCCTGAAAGACCTAGGTCGGAACAAGGCTCCAGGTGTAGATGACATACCCTCAGAGCTACTAAAGTCTCTGGGAGAGCCAGCCATGACAAAACTGTTTGAACTGGTGTGTAGGATGTACGAGACAGGCGAAATACCCTCAGACTTTAAGAAAAATGTAATAATCCCCATTCCATAGAAATCAGGCGCAGACAGGTGTGAAAATTACAGAACCATCAGTTTTATAAGTCATGGGTGCAAAATTTTAACACGAATTATCTACAGGAGAATGGAAAAGCTGGTAGAAGCTGACCTCCGGGAAGATCAGTTTCGATTCAGGAGGAACGTAGGAACCCGGGAGGCAATACTCACTTTACGGCTTATCCTATAAGATAGATTAAGGAAAGTTAAACCTACATTTTTAGCTTTTGTAGATTTGGAGAAAGCTTTTGACAATGTTGACTGGAATACACTCTTTCAAATTCTGAAGTCAGCAGGGGTAAAATACAGGGAAAGGAGAGTTATTTACAACTTGTACAAAAGCCAGACCGCAGTTATTAGACTCGAAGGGCATGAAAGGGAAGCATCAGTTGGGAAGGGAGTAAGACAGCGTTGTAGCCGTTCTCCGATGCTATTCAATTTGTACATCGAGCAGGCGGTGAAGGAAAGCAAGGAAAAATTTGGAATAGGGATTAAAGTTCAGGGTGAAGAAATAAAAACATTGCGTTTTGCTGATGATATTGTAATTCTGTCAGAGACAGCAAAGGACCTGGAAGAGCAGTTGAATGGAATGGACAGTGTGTTGAAGAGAGCGAATAAAATGAACATTAACAAGAGCAAAACAAAAATAAAGGAATGCGGTCTTAGAAAATCAGGTGATGCTGAAGGAATTAGATTAGGTAACGAAACAATGAAGGTGGTAGATGAGTTTTGTTACTTAGGTAGTAAAATAACATGCGATGGTCGCAGTACAGAGGATATAAAATGCAGAATGGCAATGGGAAGAAAAGCATTTTTGAAAAAGGGAAATTTGCTTACATCGAATATTAATTTAAGTGTAAGGAAGTCTTTTCTGAAGGCATTTGTGTGGAGTGTTGTCTTGTATGGGAGTGAAACATGGATGATAAGCAGTGCGTACAGGAAGAGGTTAGAGGCTTTTGAAATGTGGTGCTACAGAAGAATGCTGAAGATTAGGTGGGTAGATCGCATAACTAATGAAGAGGTACTGAACAGAATTGGCGAGAAAAGGAATTTTTGTCATACTTTGACTAAAAGAAGGGATCGCTTGGTAGGACACATTCTTAGACATTGAGGAATAGTAAATTTAGCATTGGAGGGAAGTGTGTGGGGTAAAAATTGCAGAGGGAGACCAAGAGACGCGTATAGTAAGCAGATTCAAGTGGAAGTGGGTTGTCGTTCTTATGAAGAGATGAAAAGGCTTGCTCAGGATAGAGTAGGGTGGAGAGCTGCATCAAACCAGTCCCCGGACTGAAGATCACAACAACAACAACAATTGAAATTATTTAATTGTGTTTGAGGTAAGTGAAAAGATGCAGTGAAAATGTTATCCAACAATCGATCTGTTAAAAGCCAGAAACAATTCAAAACCTTACAAATGTGAAGAGAAACATTTGTGTGGGATTGACATTTCATCATTGAAGGTGGTAATTTATATATCTAACAACAGAGAGAAACTTTTACAAGCATATCAAGATTTCTTTACATATATGTTTAGTTGAGAAGATGAATCAAAAACACACATAAGTAATAATGAGGTTCCAGAAGTAATACCAGATTTTGTGAATAAATCCATTGAAAAAACTAAAAAAGGGAAGGCACTTCAATATATAGTTTTGGTAGTAAATATTTGATGTGAAGCAAAAGTACACAAGAAATGTACAAAATTATTTATAGTATTTAAATAATTCTCAGTCTCTGTTGCAATATTTTTATTCTCCAATTATGTGTTTGGTGCGGGTAGCGCATCGTCAGACTGGAAAAAGACAAATGTTTTGTTACAGTCCGTGCACCTGGCGGGCAGCAAATCTAATGTGGCTAAGGTGACTAATCCTCAGGGATACCGGGCGACCTCCCTGAGTAAGTAGCCTTGCACCGCGCGGGGTTATCGTGGTGTGGGCCATATAAATCCCCAAATCTCATGGGACTAAGATGAACACGGAGCAAAAAATTATTTTAAAAGAATCCGAGGGGCAATCTGAGACCTCAGATACTCAAACATCGGGATCAGGACCGATGGAGTGCACTCCTACTTCTCAGTCAGGGTCTAGACCTGAGCAAGAAGTGGGAAATGTAACAGAGAAGTTGGACCAGATTAGGATCAAGGCCTTGTCTGGGGCTCAGAGGAGGAAACTTCTCAAGGAACAGAAGCAAAAGGAAGGAAAAGAATGGCTTCCTAAGCATAAGTGGAGGGAATCAAAAGGGATACACAGATCCCCTCGACGTCAAAGACAGGTGGCAGGAGGGTTAGGGAGGAATCTAAGACTCCCTCCTCTCTGGACAAGCATGATCCTAAAAGGCTGAGGCAGGAAATAGGAAAACAGACCTATAGTACTGCAGTCTCGGTCTTTAGAATGGCGATTGTCCAAGAAGGATACCCACTGGTGAGCATCACCTCACAGCAGGAGGAGCTCGTGCAGATGACCCTCTTTGAAGAGATTGGTCCAGGACCCAAATTCAGGAGGGTCTATCTAGATCGCGGTGCCCTCATTTTAGTCTGCGAGGAGGGCCACTCAGCAGTATGGCTTAAGGACGAGGTGCCCATGATATCCCCATGGGAGGATGAGAAGCTGCTGGTCAAGACAGCAGCCAAACTCCTGAAGACCGCAAAGGTATCAATATGGTTACCAAAGATCCTTAAGTATGTCCCTCCAAAGACTCTGTTCGAGAAAATAAGGGTTCAGAACCCAAAAGTCTCGACAGAGGATTGAAGGGCAATTAACCAAAAGGTCATTCCGGAAGGACGAACCCTGGTGGTGGAGGTCGGAGAGAAGTCCCTGAAGGCAATGCGAGAGCAAGGCCTGAAACTGTTTTTAGGATTCTCGCAGGTCGCCGTCAGGGTAATCCAAGACCTTAAAGGCAATAATGGCAGCAAGATGGGGACTGGAAGTGCTGCAGATAAACCTGCAGCACAGTAAAGGGGCCACTGCTGCCCTGAGCCATCGCCTGGGGAGACAGGAGGTGGACGTGGCCCTGATACAAGAACCCTATTTATACAAAGGGGGTGTATCAGGCCTCGGTGGTACTGGAGGTAAACTGATTTATGCTAGAAATCTAAAAAAAACTCCAGAACATGCATTTATGTTAGAAATGGAATACCTTTCATACCAATGATGGATTTTTGTTCCAGGGACCTGGTGACTATCAGGATGCAGCAACGTGAGGAAGGTATCACGAGGGAATTTTTTTTGGCCTCAGCATACCTTCCTTACGAAGACAGCTCTCCTTCTTTGGAAGTGAGGACACTGACAGAAACCTGCCATCGGCAAGGTGACGAACTGTTGGTGGGATGTGATGCCAATGCCCACAATCTATTGTGGGGCAGCAAGGACACCAACAGTAGAGGTGAGCACCTTCTTGAATTTCTCCTATCTTAACAACTTGGAGATCCTGAATAGGGGTGATGAACCTACATTCAGGAATAGTAGAATGGAAGAAGTAATTGACGTAACTTTTGGTTCCATGATGATGGGAAGTTACGTCAAACAGTGGCATGTGGTCCCGGAGCCATCCTCATCAGATCACATGTATATTAAATTCAAGGTTGAAATGGGAACCAGACAGACCATGGCCTATACGAATCCCAGGAAAACGGACTGGGAGACATATAGGAGAGACCTTGACTTCAGCCTATCGGAAATTAAAACTTCGATAAGGAATCCAGCAGAGTTTGAAGAAGTAGCAGAGGCAATAACCTCTGCTATAGTGACCTCATACCAGGACAACTGCTCAATCACCAAGAAGTGCACAAATAGGAGTGTGCCTTGCTGGAATAATAACCTGGAAATGCAAAAGGAAACAGGTATGAAGACTGTTTAACCTTGCGAGGTGCAAAGGACAATGGGCAAAGTATCGTGAGGCCCTTGTCAATTACAACCTTGCCATCAGACGGGCAAAGGAGGCATCCTGGAAGGTATTCTGTGAGGAAGTGGAGGGCACGGCTGCTCAAGCAAGACTTCATAAAATCCTCACTAGAGTGCCAACTAATCCAGGAGGAACACTGAGGAAGGAGGATGGGGAGTATACAAAGACAGTACATGAAACGCTTGAACTGCTCCTCAAGACTCACTTTCCTCAATATACTCTGGGGGATAACTCAGACCAGAATGCGATTCCTGAGAGACAACGGTTCTCAGGTATTCGCAAAGAGGACTGGGATCTGGCCAAGGAGTGTGTCGATTTCAGTAAGGTCCGATGGGCGGTGGGAACATTTCAACCGTTCAAGTCACCTGGCCCCGATGGAATCTTTCCAGCTCTTCTGCAACAAGCGGGAGAAAATCTTATTAGATTCCTATTCAGGTTATTCAGGGTTAGCCTAGCAGCAGGAATCATTCCCAATGCCTGGAGGGCAGTGAAGGTTGTCTTCATTCCAAAGCCAGGGAGAATTGATCATACCAAGGCCAAGGATATGAGACCAATCAGCCTGTCCTCCTTCATTCTTAAGACATTGGAAATGCTGGTTAATGTGCATGTTGGAGAAAGGAGGTTAAGTAGGGCTCCTCCTCATTCAAACCAACATGCGTATCAGCCAGGTAAATCATGTGAGACAGCTCACCAACTCGTTGGGAAGGTGGAGAAAGCACTACACTTTCAGGAAATAGCCCTCTGTATCTTCCTGGACATTGAGGGGGCTTTTAGCAATACGACCTTCGATTCCATGGTTAGGGCAGCAGAGGTGCATGACCTAGGGACCACAATATGTAGGTGGACTAGGGCCATGCTCAGTGGAAGAAAGGTAGAGGCTACCATGATGGATGAAAAAATGGTAATCAACACCACTAGGGGTTGCCCGCAAGGAGGAGTTTTTTCCCCTTTATTGTGGAATCTAGTGGTGAATGATCTCATTGGAGAATTAAACTCTTGGCAGTACTTTTGCCAAGGATACGCAGATGATCTTGTCATAGTAATACTTGGCAAATTTGCTGACACAGTGAAGAATATGGCACAAGGTGCACTGGACATTGTGCAAGACTGGTGCAGAAAACAGGATCTGGGGGTTAGTCCTAAGAAGACTGTTGTTGTACCATTCACAAAGAAGCATATACAACATTCAAGCTGGAATCTAAAGCTTTTCAATGAAGCACTACCTGTGAAGGGAACAGTGAAATATGTAGGGGTTACCCTAGATGAAAAACTGACATGGACCCCTCACATCAGGAATATTTGCTCCAAGGCAAAAGGTACTCTTGTGAGTACCAGGAGAGCTTGGGGCAAAAATTGGGGCCTGAGCCCCAAGGGTATGCACTGGATATACACCACAGCGATTAGACCCAGGATCACCTATGGGGCGGTCGTGTGGTGGAAGAAGGTAGAACAGCAGGTTGCTGCTAAGGAGGTTGCTAAGTTGCAGAGATTAGCCTGCTTAGCCATAACAGGCGGAATTAGCAGCACACCAACTGCTGGGATGGAAACCATGCTGGATATGCCCCCATTACACCTTTGGGTCAAGATGGAGGCAGCGGCTGGTGCATACAGACTCAAATCTGGCAACAACTGGAACTCTTTGGGATATCCAGAATCACACACTAAAATAGTGAGTGAGGTAAATATAGGAAAGGTTGGGGAAATGCCAGCCGACTATATTATAACCCCATACTGCTTCAACAAGCCTTTCAATATAACAATTGGAAGTAGGGAGCAGTGGGAGAAAATAGTTCGACACCGTACGGGGGATATTGTCTGGTTCACTGACGGATCAAAATCAGACCAAGGTGTTGGGGCTGGGGTATATGGGGTGCAGCCAAGACTGGAGGGCGTCATCTCTCTAGGAAAACTGGTCTCAGTATTCCAGGCAGAAATAACTGCCATCAGGGCGTGTGTGGAGGAGAATTTGCGTAGGTGCTACAAAGATTGTAGCATTTATATCTATTCAGACAGCCAGGCAGCCCTGAGATCACTGGCATCTCCTGCAACAAGGTCTAAAATTGTTGCAGAATGTCACAGGGTTCTAGTGGAGCTAGGGGAAAGCAATAGAGTAAACCTATTGTGGGTCCCTGGCCACTCGGGGATCAGTGGCAACGAACATGCTGACAGATTAGCCCGGATGGAGGCAGAGGCTCCATTTATTGGACCGGAACCTGTCCTGACAATCACCAAGGCAATGATCAAATTGGAGCTACGTAACTTGGCTCTGAAGACAGCACGTAGAATATTGGACCAAAGTCCATCAACAAAAACATGGCAAGGTAATGATGCCAAAGCCATGTTTTAAAAGAAGCTCTGCAATCCTGGTTCTGAACAGGAGAGAGATTACACTCATGGTTGGGTTGCTGACAGGCCATGGGAATTTCAAAAAACACCTACGTTCAATGGGAATAACAGAAGAGGACCCTAAATGTAGGATCTGTGATGACGGTGACGAAACTGCATCACATCTAATCTTCGAATGCATTGCATTGGAGAGTAAAAGGCACAGAACATTTGGGACAACCAGACCTGAAGAAATTGTGTCTAATAAAGAACTGCTAAAGGGACTCCTTGCACTGTTCAAGGGAATTGGTTGGCTTTACTAGACATACAGGGAGCGATACCGCACAATAAACTCAGTTTCGGTGTGGGCAGTGGCGGGTTGGACCAACACTGTTTTGGCTTCCCTGAAAAAATCAAATCAAGGTGAGTAATTTTGAAAAGTCAGACTTACTTGGGCGGAGATGGAGCCACAGTACTATCTATAGCTGTGGTGGAGGTAGCTTAACAATTTATGTTGTCATTGGGCCCCTGCAAAGAGGTAAACATACAAAGTAGTAAGGGCTATTTGAAGTAGAATAACTAGGGACTAAAGGGGTATAGTATGGAAATTAATAGAATGTTATTTATATGATAAAATTCACCATACCAGCAGAGGAGTCGCTGTCGTGGCAGGTCCATGTTTACGACTGGTAGTATTGTTAATAACTGCGGAACATAAATGCGACCGTTAAACAAAGCGGTATGGGCAGAGTTACGCCTGCAAGAATGAGTGGCTTGCCAAGCGGTAGCTTGGTATTATCAGAGATGTTTGTGACGTGGGGGAATAAATCTTGTGAAATGATACATGTTGGTAGTGAAATAATAGTAAATGAATGAAAACAAAATTATTAGAGGCCTGGGGGTGTGGTGGAAGAAAGATGTGAATAGTCAGAAGGGGGGTCATTTTGTAAGAAGATGGATAAAATTTTGTCGTAAAAAGTTTGATTTTTTGTAATGAGCTGTTCGTTGAGACTGTGTTCTGGGGACTGTTTCACAAACTTAGTTATTTCTAATTCTTCAAGAAGTGAGAGTTTTTTTCCTTTGGGTGCAATGTGAAGAACTTGCAATTTGTCTAGGGGGGGTGAATGTGTTTGCTTCTTTTGAGATGCTCAGAAAAGGCCGAATTATTTTTGACAGCACCTTTTCCGAGCATCTCAAAAGAAGCAAACACATTCAGACCCCCCTAGATATATTGCAAGTTCTTCACATCGCACCCAAAGGAAAAAACCTCTCACTTCCTGAAGAATTAGAAATCACTAAGTTTGTGAAACGGTCCCCAGAACACAGTCTCAACAAACAGCTCATTACAATCAATCACACTTTTTACGACATCATGTTATCCATCTTTTTCCAAAATGAGCCCCCATCTGACAATTCACATCTTTCTTCCGCCCCACCCCCAGGCCTCTAATCATTTTGTTTTCATTCATTTATTATTGTTTCGCTACCAACATGTATCATTTCACAAGATTCACTTCCCCATGTCACAAACATCTCTGATAATACCAAGCTACCGCTTGGCAAGCCCCTCATTCTCGCAGGCGTAACTCTGCCCATACTGCTTTGTTTAACCGTCGCATTTATGTTCCGCAGTTATTAACAATACTACCAGTTGTAAATGTGGACCTGCCGCGACAGCGACTCCTCTGCTGGTATGGTGAGTTTTATCGTATAAAAAGAATTCTATTAATTTCCATACTATACCTTTTTAGTCCCTAGTTATTCTACTTCAAATAGCCCTTACGTACTTTGTACATTTACCTCTTTGCAGGGGCCCAATTACAACACAAATTGTTAAGTTACCTCCACCACAGATATAGATATTTCTTTGGCTCCATCTCCGCCTAAGTAAGTCTGACTTTTCAAAAATTACTCACCTTAGCCACATTAGATTTGCTGCCCGCCAGGTGTACGGACTGTAACAAAACATTTGTCTTTTTACAGTCTGACGATGCGCTAACAGCGCGAAACGTGTAATTGGAGAATAAAAATATTGCAACAGAGATTGAGAATTATTTAATTATTCATCACTGTTGCTGCACCAGCCTCCACCACCACCATCATGGAATGGAATGAAATGTATAATTATAGTATGTTTGTGAAAGGCTGCATTACCCTAAACTGCCACATCACTGCAATTATTGTTCTCTACAAGAAAGAGAATAAAATGTAAAAAATTAGGGATTTCATCATCTTCAAATATGTACAAGATACTTACTGAATATTGCAACCTAAAAAAAGGAAGGAAGGAAACATAAGATTGAGTATGGTACATCACTATTTTCAAACTGTGAACACATTTACAGAGTAGGTTTCCAAAATAAAAGCAGTCTGTCTGCTAACTGTAAAGAAGTATACTAAAAATCATAAGAATTTAGTGAAACTGTGAGACACCGTAAATGTGAAAAACCTCAAGCCGAAACGTTATTTTGGTGCTCCAACTTTCCTTCCCAATCTCAATCACTTGGTATAACCCTAAGTGGCAATACATTATGATGTGTTATTCAAACATGACTCACATGGCTTTGGTTGTGGATTCATTCTACTTGTCCTGAATGGTTGGCCCTCGAGTTTTGATTTCTGTGATAACTGGGTATAGTTAATCCTCCAAGGTGGCTCTGGCCGTTAATACAAGGGAAAGTATTGGTGACATTTTGAATAGGGTATGCAGTGTGCTGTTGAAGATTGTGTCACATGAGTTTAATAGCCCATTTTCAGTGTGTTATGTGATGAATTGTTGCAGTAACTATTTCAGTGTAGTGTGTTAGTATGTAAAACCCAAGTATTTCTTCGCTGCATTACAATAGGGGTAGTAAAAGTCTTTGAAAATATGTACCGTAATGGTATAATTATGACGTTTACATGATTTTTAGTATGAGAATTTCGTCATTTCTTTGCAGGTTAAATGGAAAACACTGACAGTATAGGTGAACGGTTAACAGATGGAGAAGACAGTGACTCTGAAGTGGATGACTCGAATAACATGATGGAAGACAGCTCTTCAGATGAAATGGATTCTGAACACAGAAATACAGTAAGTTATTCATCATTTGGAGTATTCAGCCAATTTGAGTTTTGTTTCGTATTATGTTGACTTTTAGAAGGCTTGGTTACTTTCGGATAAGGGTGCTGAAATTACATTCAAAAATGTTTCCTGAAGAACTTTTTACATAGGATAATTTCAGTTCTATCTTCATTATGTTTTAGGCATCTATTTATTACACAAGTCATTATGCCTAATTTTGTGAATGAGGCAAACATTTAAAGTTTATGATATTGTGAAAAGAATAGTGTATGACTCACTGCAAAGATGGTACCCTGAGCAGCAGACAGACAGATGTGATGAAATGATTTTGCCCATACTCAGACATCTCATTCATACGACTGTTGTCTCTGGTTACTCTCGCCACAGTGCACTGCATCACATGAAATTAACAAACTGGAGTAGTGTGGAGGGGTGGGAGGAGAGCAACCTAGCAGAATCATGTGGGGACTAGGATAAAGCTGCTCAGTGCAGCAGTGGGAGCCTGTGGGGGAAGGAGAGAAATGGAAAAGAGGGGAAAGGACCTGTGGATTTGTTGGCAGAGACAGAGGAAAATGAGGGTTGGAGGATGTGAATTTCAGTACTGTATATAATATAATATAAAAAGCTGTCCATCAGGATGAAGGACAATTGCCAATCTGGGGCTGAGTGCACCACTCTGTGGCACAACATGCAGCTGAACATACGATGATTTGATGATTTCATGTGGTATTTTTGGCTGTTAGACTCCAGCTGGGATCGTGTTCGGCCTGCCTGGTGCAAGTCTTTAGGTGGCGCCACATGGGCCACTTGCATATCGATGATGCTGAAATGTGAACAGTTTTTTATTGTGCCTACTTGCAGTTTGGAAAGCCATCTTTTTAGTGAGTAGCAATCTCTCCTTTTCATAATATTGTTGCTATCTCAAGCTGGAGTTTGCACTGTTTGAAATTTATGTATTTCATTGTTTTGTAAGTGCATGGATACATCTTGAAGAAAAGTGCTTCAGTAATGACTAATCACTTCCGACATCTGACTGTGATGCCACACCACTTTAAATAACATCAAGGTTTCTTTTATACTTTTCATTCCATGCCTTCAGTATGTAGCTCATGGTGTTTCTAACAGTATATGTGTTATAACTCTGTAAGAAAAAAATTATTTCCTTCTGAAGAAGGCACCAATAGTGTTGTCAGAACTTTGGTTAATATCAATAAAATGTTATCTGTGACTGGCTGTGTGCTTGTTAATTCAAAGCTTTGTACAGTTGCGGACAACAGCCATGTTCCAAAATTTTAAAATTTTATCTTAAAATCAGTGGCAACTTCTGAGGCATGATGTTTGGAGTTGCTGTTAAGTTTTATTTCTCATGCTTTGCACAGGTTCATAATGATATCCTGTTTCCCTATACATTTGATTCAATACAGTTTCATTCTCTAGAATTGGTAAAAGAAGCAGAATTGTTATAGAAACTACTCTTGGCCAAAGCTTATCATGCAAGACTCAAAAGATCGCTCTTTACCTGCCTTTTCTCCAGAAATTACTGTCTCTCCAACCTCAAAGTATTTTCCTAGAAACTTTGCGACATGTTTTTCAAACTGATTTATATTAAATAATCTGCTTGCAATAAGAAGTCCAGTGCACTGAACACGGGTTTTTATTTAAGAAATGATGACATTACACACTTAAAAAAAAAAAATCTCTTCTTTTATAATCATTAGTCTTCTTCGTCATCTCTTGGGGGGAGTTATATTTTCAAAACTGATCTGCTGAATGAGGTAAGTTTGTGTCATCTCTGCGATTTTGCATTATTGCTTTAATCTCTGGGATTTTGCATTATTGCTTCAGATTTCTGGGCATTGTATTTTGTTTTCATCTCCTTTTAAAACTGATTAAGAAGTATGCCTGCATGAGGCATAATCTTAAAATAAACGGTAGCCTTAAAATTAACTCCTTATCAATCAACATTTGCTACAATGAACCACCTTTTCAGTATCAGAGGAAGATGGTTTTGTTCTCACTTCTTTCAGTGACTTTAATGACAGTTTCCTTGTTTCATAAAACATTTTTTTCTGCTCGCAACTGGTAATTCCATCTTCTGAGATGCACATGGGGCAAGCTTTACCGAATAATACTTTCAACACTTGATGTTTGTGCTAAATTTTAAAAGACAGAACTTGCAATTATTGGAACATAATCTGCATCTTTATTTCTTTATTAATTTCCTCTTGGTACACTTGTAACATTCATTGCAGTAGTTTGTTCGGCAGTCTATTTATTTTCAGAGGCATCAGTTTCATTGCAGCTCTGAGAGCCAAAACTGACAGTGGTTTACAATTAAGTCAGTGTATTTGTCTTCTTCGTTTGTTTAGCTTTAATTGTTTGCCTATATTGTAAATATAATTTCTACTGAAGATTGGATTTGCCTATAAATGATATTCTCTGCAGGCCTTCTTTCATTTCAAACTGTATTTACCCAACATAAATACTTTCCCCCAAGTAACATGCATGTAAACAGAAAACAGTTTGTTTTCCTTATTGCATTTGTTTTTTGAAAAATTGAACTTTTGGCATTAAAAAATTTGTTTGCTGTAGCAGATTCAGACTCAAGAGTATTTTCTATTTGAATTTTTTTACTTTTAAGTCTGGTTGCTAATTAGAGTTTTTAGTAATTCACTGTTTTTG
Source organism: Locusta migratoria (assembly GCA_026315105.1). Taxonomy (NCBI): domain Eukaryota; kingdom Metazoa; phylum Arthropoda; class Insecta; order Orthoptera; family Acrididae; genus Locusta; species Locusta migratoria. The sequence goes on along the minus strand of CM048745.1, from coordinate 367,118,034 downwards.
CTCAGGTTTGTAACTTTCATGGGAAACTGAATTTTCACTTGAAAACAGTCTACACACAACCATACTGTTTTAGTTTGTTACCTATCAGTGAGCTACAGTTTTTTGAACTGGAGGGTGGTATAATTGAAGCCACTGTAGATGGAAAACTGCATTCTTGTTGGATTGGGGGGGGGGGGGGGGTACTTTGAAAGACTAGAGATATTAATTTCACATTCACAGGACATGTTCAGTGGTATGTTCTAGAGAAGTGATTAGCATTTCAGTCACTTCAGTTGAGAAGACCCAGGGTCTGCCATGGACCCTGATCTCGTTCCATGTGTGATAGCATCGACAATTATAAGGCATGAAGGTGTCCTATGTTATCCATCCATGCTTCTTTGACCTTGTTCCAAAGTTTATCTGTGGTGGTTGGCATTGGCTATTTTGGTGTGCCTGTAGTATCACCAAATCCCACACATTTATGATTTGCAACAAGTCCAGTAATCTGGCAGGCCAGGGGAAAAGACCATCATTCTGTAACACTGTGAAGAGACGTGTTTCATCAGCATGTGGTAGTGCATTGTCTTGCTGAGTAATGGCATCTGGTATAGGGTATGCATACATGCCAACTTTTATGGCTTATCCGTAAAATTCACTTAAATTGCATTTTACAGTTTTTCGGTTAGACGGTGTCATTTTATGATTTTGTGGACAAAAATGTGAAACGTTAACATTCGATAATCGCCCCACTTCGGTACTATCAATTTTCTGCATGGATCAAAGGCATATCTATGACAGTTGATAACTCTTTCTTTGATATGATTGGTGTGATTTGCGTCAGCATTGGAATTGAATTTTAAAGGCGGGATAACATTCTTCCATATGACTTTAAATATTGATTGTCCCAGCTCCTCAAATTTTTTGTTCCACTGTGTTTGCATGGTTTGAGTTAAATCATATTCTTTCACCATGTGAGTGATGTTCTTTGTTCACAAAGTTACCATTTTTCCTTGGAGAAGTTTCTTATCATGTTTTAGTTCTGTTGCCTATTATGAGAAAACATTTTCTCAAGACTGTTTTCAAGAAGCTAAAAAGTCAGAACTAGCACATGATTTGCAGTACGTATTATATTATTCCTTGCCTGTGTTATCACATATCAAGGAAGTCCCATTACAATGCTCCAATCAAATATACACACCAAGCCTGCTGCTGCATAACGCCCTTTTCAAAAGTTGGCTGGTATGGGTATTGCTGTGGTTCACTAGATGTCATTCACCTAGATCAAACTAATCACAGTACTCTGGGGCACACCACATGTGATTTTTGGCTATACCCAATAGCACTCCACACAATGAGACCTTGATTTGGCACTGTAAGTCTTGTGTGAATTTAGTCACTGTGATGCCATTTCGCCTGTCTGTGCCTTATCAAAATGATACCATCATTTTCAAACAAACAGAACTTGGACTCCTCAAAAAAGAATACATGATCCCATTCCTGTCACAGTGGCATGTCATTCCATACACCATTACTGTCTGCCATGTTTCTGCACATTAGCCAATGGTAGATGCAAAAGTGAATTCAATGAGCTCTGCTGTTATAGAAAACCTATTCTCAATTTTCTGTGCTTCAGTGTCTTATGGGAAAAAGCTTGTCCTGGTCAAAAACAAAATCCGGGCTTACCATTAGGTGGGACAGTGTGTCAGTGTTGGCCTACCATTGCAGGAGGTGTTCCGCCTTATTCAGCAAGAATGCTGACAAGTTAAACAGGCATACAAGGGACTTGTGGTCCATGATGAGGTGAACCTCCACCTCATTGATGGCTCCATCCACACTTCCATCCATATTAAACCTGTCAGTTACCAACAGTACCTACACTTTGACAGTTTCCATTGCTTCCACATCAAAAAAATGCCTCCCTTACAACTAGTGATGTGGGCCGGGAATATTCCCAGGGGGAAGGAACTTATAAAATAGGAATGTTGCCGGGAATATTTCTTTGGCCTGGGAAGATTGCAAAAAATGAGGAAGTTTTAGATTTTGAAAGTTTTAGCACTTATTAACAGTTAAAGAACCTTATAAATAGATTAACTAAGTAAATTCATACATTTTAATCTAAGATTTATCATTCTCTACATTAATTTCCTTGTTAATTCATGCAGAATATCATTTACTGGCGGAAAAAATAATTTAAAGTATTAGCTAGGGCTACAATTTTCAGCACATTGAAACACCACATTTCTCTGAATGAAACCTAAACTTACAAAATATTTCTCTGGGGGCATAATTCACAACTGGTCGTCATTTGAAGTATTTTTTAATTTTTCCAAATGAATGAATAGAGGTGTTTCACTTTCATAATTCAAAGACTCCTCAGTTCCTGCAATGAATTATGATTTATAAAAATTTATTTTCTAAAATATCACCATCAATTTCAGTTTTACAATGTTTAATTAATGTTTTACAACGTTCTATGTTAATAAAATCACTTATTTTCAAGTAAATCATAAATCTTGGCTGGTTTATTTGCATAATTTTCCCCCGAAATGCCATTTTCATTGACTAATGTTTACAAAATTCGCAGCATTTTTTTAAAACTTTATAGCTTAAAATATCAATAACATCAACAGAAAACTTAGCAAATTCAATAAACAAAACTCCCTGTGTGTTTTAATATTTGGTAGCTACTCACTAGATGGCATATCAATATTATAAATTCGGTTTTTCTAAAGGTTGATTATTTTAAGGTTGGCAGTTCTAGGAAATGTAAGAATCGTAAATTTTGATGCTTGGTAGTTCTAGGCCACACATTGAAAGCATTGTTTGATGAAATTTCTTCTGAGAAAAATTTCACATGCAGCAGCCACCATTTTTGTTTGGAAAGCTTGCAATCAAACAAAGTGGTCCTGCAAACACTGGCTGTCAATGAAAAGGCTGATCTAGACCCATCCATTAAAAGGAAACTACTAGATGATGCTGTGTTTTGGGTTAGAATAGAAAAAAATGATGAATCCACTTAAACCAGCAGTTGATCGTATCACCCCCATTGAATCAAATGACCCACAAATATGTAGAGTGGTCAGAAAGCTAAATGAACCAGAGAAAAGTATGAAAGAAATCTTACCAAAATGATCCATGCAAAAATCCGAAGAAAAGAAAGTAATGGAAAACTTCACCAAGAAAGAAAAGAATAATAAATAAATAAAAACTTTGATATTGGACCAATCCATCTCGCAGCACTTATGCTGGACCCTAAAATGCAGTGAACTACTAGACCACATAGGTTTTGTTTGGGATTGCGCTCAGCAGATGGGTTTGGATGTCTTAAAAGTAAGAGAAAGTTTAGCTGACTACAGGGACAAGGGAGGCTTATTTTCAAGAAAGTTTCTTTGGGAAGGGATGGACGATAAAGAAGAAATTATCAGGTCTCTGTCATGGTGGAGCAGGTTGAGAGGTATTTGGGTCATTCCATGCCAAGTGGTCTAGAGGCTCCCACATGACCCTCATGGATTTTGATGAAATTTTGTATGAACATTCACACATGTTCTCAATGAACACTGGCAAAGTTTCAGTTTCAGAAATTCAATACTTCCGGAGATACAGTCACTTGTTTAAGACCATAGCACAGCTTCCAATAGTGCATCCTTGAATTTTCAGCAACTTTGAGATGATATATCTCTGGAAGTATTTGCATGAAAGAAACAAAACTTGGCAATCTTATACAACTTTTAGAGCTCTTTAAGAACAGCATTTCTGAACAATTTTCATATAGATAATTTGGGGCAAAGTGGGCGAAAAAATTGCTGGTTAAAAAAAGTGCGAACTTTAGTTTTTTATATCTCCGGAAGTAATTGTGGGATGTACATGAAACTTTGCACACCATAACTCACCTACACAAGGTCTTAGAATATAAAGTTTCATTCTCCTATTGCTTCCCATTATTCCACAAATCAAGGGTAAAGTTGACGATTTTTCAAAAAGTGCTAGAAATGGGTATTTTTAGTCAAATTTTTCAAAAAAGTGTTTTCTTCAAACTCCTTTAAACTATGCTCATTAGAAAGAGCATATTCTAAACTATCTAGAAAAGTGGATTTGGTTTTGCAATGCAAGCATATAAGGCCCTAAAAAGTAGCATCATCATAGAGGCGCACTGAAAGTTTGAACCCATTTTTCGGGCACTCAAATTATACCTAAAATCTTTTATTACGTATAATAAATGTTTGTTAATGCCTGGGATAAGTGAAATAAGAAGTCCTGATGAATAGGACGTAGCTTAATTCCGAATAGAAAAAAATAAAATAAAAATAGAAACAATGTCACACCCCCCCCCCCCCAACTCTCTCTCTCTCTCTCTCTCTCTCTCTCTCTCACACACACACACACACACACACACACACACACACAATTATAATTTAGATTGAATGTAAAGTGTAAAATTTATTTCCACAATCATTATCTAATTATTAGTAGCATTTTTAATTATCACCACCAGCTTACTGAAGAAAAAAAGTATATAAACGAGTTGTTGTGCTTTAACCACTGTTAGTTTCATTTCACCTGAGAAAACCAGCATCTCCATCACCATAGGGGCCACACTCGAGCATCAACAGCTATGGGTGAGTTTCTTTACACAGGTTTCCTAGCCTGATAGTAAAATTATTTAAGTGCCCTGGGAAAATTAGAAGCCGCTCTTAGGTTCCTTAGATTGTTTACTCTAACCTATTTCAATTTTTGATACACTACATTAATTTTCTGATGAATATCAACAGGAATGGTGTACTGCTGGACAGACGAATTTACTGACAGAGCTGGAATAACTGCAATAATGTGGTGTTATGGAACCCAGTACTTGTCACTTATTGGTGGTCAATAAAATGAATCTGCTGGCCCATGAGGGTGCATAGTTTATTAATGCATCCCTTTGCTCAGTGGAAGTCTCACAGATATTCCCAATCCACCAAAAAATTTCTTAGATGCATGCAACATATTGTCCTGGTCGGAGAATAGACATTAATATGCCTTCTTCAGTTCTCTGACCCATTGTAGCTAGAAAAGATGATCAATCATTTGAAACTCTGCTGACCTGAATTGTTGTTTCATCAATAGGTAAAAAGTGACAATTTTCTCTAGTGCCTGCTACAGTTTGTCCAAGTTTAAACCTCTCTTCTTGTGACCCTTTTTTTCCAATTTCATCTTTACTGACAAAAACAAATTTAATTCCATTAATGTTTTCAGAGCAGAAATGAAACAGATCTAGGGGAGTAAGATTGAGCACTGGAGCCAACACTGAAATTATGAATGTGTGATATCTGTGGAAACTGTGCTTTTATATATTTGATGAGTTCCTTGATAAAAACGTTAACTGTACCAGTGCCATGCAGCAAACAAGAACTGATAATGCAGAAACTTAAAGATTTCACTTTCTCATTTTGATGAAAGTAGACAACAAATGGATGAATTGTTGCTTTCCAGAGGAAGCCTTGCACAGCATCCTGAATAATATAAGAATAATTTTCCAAAAAATCCGTTAGGACAACAAGCTCTTTTTTTTTCAGATGACATTTAAGGCCTTTAAGATGCAGCTATTCCGGCTCCATCAGTAACTTTGTCTATCTGACAATACAGCATTCCTCTTGAGATTCATCAGAAAATTAATGTAGCATATCAAAAATTCAAATAGGTTAGAGGAAACTAAGAAACCTATGAGTGGCTTCTAATTGTACCCAGGGCACTTCAATAATTTTATTATCAGGCTTGGGAACCTGTGTAAAGAAATGCTTATCACACTTGGGATATCCTGTGGTAAAGGAACCCACCCGGGATGTTGTTGCCCCTATGGCGATGGGGATGCTGGTTTTCTCAGGTGAAATGAAACTAGCAGTGGTTAAACCAATATGGACTGTAGCAACTCATTTACATACTTCTTTTCCATCATTAAGCTAGTGTTGTTCATTAAACAGGCTACTAATAATTAGATAATGATTATGGAAATAAATTTTATGAATTAAATTCAGTTTGTGTGTGTGTGTGTGTGAGAGAGAGAGAGAGAGAGAGAGAGAGAGAGAGAGAGAGAGAGAGAGAGAGTTGGGGAGGGGCGTGACACTTAAGAAATAACATTGTTTCTATTTTTATTTTTTCTCTATTCGGACTTAAGCTATGTCCTATTCATCAGGACTTCTTATTTCACTTATCCTAGGCATTAACAAACATTTATTAGACATAATGAGCTTTCAAGTATAATTTGAGTGCCAGAAAAATGGGTTCAAGCTTGCAGTGCGCCTCTATGATGATGCTACTTTTTAGGGCCTTATATGCTTGCATTGCAAAACCAAATCCACTTTTCTAGATAGTTTAGAATATGCTCTTTCTAATGAGCATAGTTTAAAGGAGTTTGGAGAAAACACTTGTTTGAAAAATTTGACTAAAAATACCCATTTCTAGCACTTTTTGAAAATCGTCAACTTTACACTAGATTTGTGAAATAATGGGAAGCAATAGGAGAATGAAACTTCATATTCTACGACCTTGTGTAGGTGAGTTATGGTGTACAAAGTTTCATGTACATCCCACAATTACTTCCGGAGATATAAAAAACTAAAGTTCGCACTTTTTTAACCAGCAATTTTTTCGCCCAGCTTTGCCCCAAATTATCTATATGAAAATTGTTCAGAAATCCTGTTCTTAATATTTTACTTTAAAGAGCTCTAAAAGTTGTATAAGATGGCCAAGTTTTGTTTCTTTCATGCAAATACTTCCAGAGATATATCATCTCAAAGTTGCTGAAAATTCAAGGATGCACTATTGGAAGCTGTGCTATGGTCTTAAACAAGTGACTGTATCTCCAGAAGTATTGAATTTCTGAAACTGAAACTTTGCCAGTGTTCATTGAGAACATGTGTGAATGTTCATACAAAATTTCATCAAAATCCATGAGGGTCATGTGGGAACTTTTCTCGATATTAGACCACTTGGCATGGAATGGCCCATTTGCGACTTGGCAGATGGAGCCATAATAATATTGGGGGCACCAGTAAGTTCAGCTGCCACTGAGTGTACATTTAGTATATTTTCTTGGTTGTATTTGAAGAAAAGAAACTGTCTTTCTTCTGAGCGAGTAGCAAACTGACATTTCTTTAGTACAACTGGAAAGAGAACTTGAAAGAAACAAGAAAGCAAGTGGAAACAAACCCAGCGGAAGCAGGTGGTCAGGTAAAAGAAGTCCTTGAGACTTAAGAAGAGAGCAATCATGTTTGTTTTTATAACACAGTTACCACATTGACCTATTAATTTAAGTGATTTCATTTTTAAAATTATAAATTCCCAAGAAATTTATTTAATTATAATTTTTTCTTAAAATATAATTCAGTTTTTGTGTTTGATTTAACTGCCTTAAACCTATCAAGTGTTATTGAGCTATCTGGCTAATTAATCATAAATTCCTGGGCATTTATGAATATTTCCTCGATTTTAAATTCCAGGGAACTTCGCAACAATAAAGCCTAGCCACTGATGGATGGCATATGTGCAGTGACAAGAATTCCCTTTCTCAATGTGCTGAAGCTCTCACAATGTCCTTCACAGACAGATACTACCCTACAGATTTAGTCAGCAAACGTATTTCCCACACCATATCCCTACACACCTCAAATCCTCCCTCTATCACCAGCAACCAGCCACAAAAGAGGGCTCTCTTCATTGCCTATTAGTGTCATGGACTCAAACAAATAAACTGCATTATTTTCTGGCATCATGTCCAAAAATGAGAGACATCCTACCAAAAATCCATCTCATCCTTTGCCCTCGCAACCTTCATAACATTCTTGTCCATCCCCATGCTACCGTGAACCCTTTCTCCCTGCCACAGGGATCATATACCCGTAGAAGACTCTGCTGCAAGACCTATCCAATCCACCTGCCATCACTTCGTATTCCAGTCTCTTCACATGCTTATCCTAACCAGAGGTTAATTTACCAACTGTGCTGCAATCACTGTGCGGCTTTTTATATTGGCATGACCACTAATCAGCTGTCCATTAGGATGAATGGCCATTGCCAACTGATCAAAAACAAGATAGACCATCCTATGGCACAACATGCAGCAAATTATGTGCTTGATTTCAGTGTCTGCCTCACAACCTGAGCTATCTAGAACCTCCCATCCACCACCAGATTTTCTGAACAGCACAGAAGTGAATTATCCTTACAATACCTTATATGCAACCATCCTGTCCCCCTGCCCCCTCAACACCCCTCTCCTTCTATTCCCTCTCCACACAGCATGATTCAGAGTGCAGCAGCTGGAGACGGTTGTATCATTTTGAAGTGTGAATACCCTTTATTCTGAAGGAGGCCACGACAGCATAAGTGTGTGTGTGTGTGTGTGTGTGTGTGTGTGTGTGTGTGTGTGTGTGTGTGTGTGTGTCTTTTGTCCCAGGACCAGAATCATCTATTTAATGTAAATCAATAATGTGCACAAACTGGTTGGAAGGTGGGGGTGAGCCCAAGTTCACATAAGTTTGGGAGTTTTAACAAGGCTGCCACCGCACCATGTGCACTACAAGGTGAAAAATCGTCATATCTAGGAACAACTTAGAAGTCAAGCAACACTGTAATATCCATCTTCATATCCTGTTGACAGGGCCAATTGACAGAGGCGATATGACCTTTTTTGTGAATTGTGATCGAACGGCATGGGCAGTCTGCACAATTAATGAAACAAGGTGAAATGGCCTGTGTAGTCACATGACCTGAGGGCTTATATGTTACCACACCATGTGAGTGGATAGCCGCCACCTCTTCGGCTGGCTGGTCATCGCGTGGGGGGTGTTGTAGCTGAACTGCTGAAACTTTGCACAAATTGACTGTTTTCTTTCAAGCCACCATAGATACTATGAATGTCTGCACAATTTTAATACTTCAGTTGATGATGGGTTGTTACATTGAAGAACTCTCCTTCCACACTTTGTTGCCAGGGATTAAACAAATAATTACATTGCACAACTTGTGATCAGTTTAGGATTCTTTATGGACATCTGACACGAATTTAGAATGCTGGCTCAATCCTTAGAGTTCAGTAGCCCATGCCTGATATGACTGGTTATGTTACTTGCTGCACCAATAAAACTCAACTCTAAATATGAGAATGTGAGTATGTATTGGCTGTGGGCTGGGTTTCGGGATGGCATAGGGATGGACTAGGATGTTATGGAGGTTGGAAGAGTTACAGAACGCCGCTTTAGGAGGGGTGGGAAGGTTCTTGGGCAGGATGTGTCTCATTTCTGGGCATGAGGACAGAAATTTAAAACCTTGGTGAAGGATTCAGTTTAGTTGATTCAGTCCAGGATAGTACTGGTTGACAAGGGGAGCACTCTTTTGTGGATGGTTACTGGTGGTAGATGGAGAATTTTGGGTGTGTGGGGATATGGCTCGAGAGATCTGTTTGCGGACAAAGTCTGTGGGGTACTTTCTGTCTGTGAAGGCCTTTGTGAGATGTTCAGCTTATTGAGGAAGGGAATTCTTGTCACTGCAGATACACTATCCACAGGTAGCCAGGCTGCAAGGGACGAATTTTGTGTTGTGGGAGGAATGGTAACTTTCAAAGTATAGTTACTGTTGGTGGTTGGTAGGATTAATATTGACAAAAGTGTGGATGTAACCAGCAGTGGGATGGAGGTTGACATCCAGGAATGTGGCATGGTTGGTTATATATACTATCGATAGATATGTGATACAAGATGTAGCTTTGGTAATGTTACAGCTCTTACCAGTTGCTAAACAGCATTCAAGATTTCAAGCAGTGTCAGTGAAATTGTTTTAAAGTGGAAACAATTTTATGGAAAATGTTTGGATTTTTTACACCGTAACACAGAAAAATCTGCACATTACTGTTGATAATATGTGTAACTAGAATCATCACACTGAAATGTTGCTATGTTAATGAGAATTATGTATCTTTGATAACAACTTGAGAGGTGCATGTACACATTATGATATGTTCACATTAATTTTCAGGTGCTTGAAAATGACACTTTGTTGAAATTAGCTAATCACACAGTACAGTATTTATAATACAGCCTACTACAGACCAGGTTTTCATCCATTACTTTATGGAGTTGTACCACATCATAAAAGTAGTTTCTTTCACAGTTAACACAGCTTTTGTTTCACAAAAGTTCTTCAGTTCTCTATAGTTACATATTTACATATCTAAAAGGTAGTTGTGTAGTGTTTGCTGCCACTTGTGTCACACCTGTATAAGACGTTAGTTATTGACTTTTCTTTGGTTTTCTTAGTATTTAATTCTTAAATTTCATTCGTAGTTTTGTTTTTAAGAACTTCATTCTCACATTTTTGTGACACAGGATGAGTTCCTGTCTAGGAGCCATTGGTGTAATAGTTGTAAATTGTCATAACTGTGCAGTGAAAGTACCAGAGCTTCAAGTGCTCATAGAAAGGACTGAAGCAGAAATGATTATAGAAAGCTGTCCCAAGTCTGCCTGTGGAGCATGGGTACCCGCAAGCATGCACTGGCTTGCCCGGCGAGCAGGTGCTAAGGCTAGGCCACCTGCAACAGGCTAAGTTAGACATTTAGTTATTTATGTTTTGTAGTGGTTACAGAGAAGAAAGAGCAGTGTTCATGGAAGTGAAAGGAGAGGTAACCGCAACCATCATCCAGTGACTAGAAATTATTAGAGCAGCTGGCCTTCTTACTGATATTACAAGACATTTAAACAGTGTAAAAATGTCACTTCAAGAAAAGACTCTGTTAATTGCTAATGTGTATGATAAAATTCATGTGTTCATGGACAGACTTCATCTATTTAAAAGGCAACTTGGTACTAGAAACTGAACTTCTTTTGAGTGTTTTCATTCTTTCAATTGCCTGGAGACTAATTTTGGTCATTATAAACAAAATCTCAAACAACTTCATCAAAGTTTTGAGGCAATGTTTCATGTCAGCACCAGTGATCCGATTGCCTGGGTTCTGAAGCCATCCTCGGTTCCTACAGGTCACTAGCTGATCAGGTGAAGGTACCTGATCTTCCTTGCAAGGTGGAAGCAGAGCTATTGATACGTAGCATAATTCCTGGAAGTGATGGTTGTCCAGTGATTTGGAACCAATTGGAAGGCTTAAAATACAGACTCAGACAGTCCTGTTGCAATCTCGGGTGCAAATTTTTCGAACTCCATCATAGGGTGGACAAAGGTAGGGTTTCCTTTAACAGATTAGCTGTGCATTACGCACAGGAACTGACTGTAATGGTAGCTGAGTATATGTTCGTTATATAGGATAGAGAAATGCTTCCAACAGGCCTGAAAAGTCACCTAATTCTAGACAAGGCACCATTCACCTTAACAGAATGAGAAAGAATATGTTAATATAATAATAGTTTGCTGTAGCAGCGTCTACAGAAAGATTCAGAACTGCTTTCACCTATAGATGACCACAAGGACAAAATACTACTAGGGCCGGAAATCTGGGTGAAACTAGGCATCAATAGTACTGAAATACAGACTGGAACACTTGTTACTGAGGCTGGCTGAGCACAGAAAGTGGAGGCATGTTACATGCAATAAAAAATACAATTATATTGCCACAAGACCCCAAGTTATCTGACTTCCGGCATAGCGCAATGGATAGCATCACCGATTGCGGTGCTGAAGATTGCCATTTCAATCCCATCCTCTGGCAAAAATTTATTTCTTTGTAATTATCATTTCCAGAATGTTCTACGTGTTTCTTATGTTCACTATTCTTCTAATTTCTGGGATATTCTGTCTGTGTATAAATAGCAGAGCATCCGGCCCGAGAGGCAGTCAGTGCTGCGGGTATGTTTCAATTCGCAATAAACCTGCTTTTAGTAGAAGTGCTGTGTTCAGTTGACAACCCTGCCAAACGAAGTCAAGCCTGCTTCCATTTCAAAACAACATTGATTGGTGGAGGCGCCGGGTATCCTGTGCAACAGCTGCATCACCGTGGCTCCGATTAGCAATGTAAAAGCTGTTGCTTACATGGACTAGAACCAGAATACAAGGGATATACCAAGTACATCCTTCTGAAAGTCCATATCATCAGAAGATTCATGGACACGAAACCAGCAGTAAGCTAGCTGCACATCAGACACCCATCGGTGTTCTCTGGAGATGCTGGACAGGACCCCAACAAATGGCTAAAAGGGTTCGACCGAGTCACCAAGTATAACAGGTGCGATCATACAATGTGTTTGGCCAACGTTTATTACTACCTGGATGGAACAGCCCTGCAATGGTTTGAAAACAACGAAGAGAAGCTGAATGACTGGTTAACATTCCAGACAGAACTTAAGAAGATGTTTGGAGACTGCCAGCAACAAATTCACTTGACAGAATAACAACTTCAGAAGAACTGGGCCCAATGACATGGTGAGCCAACACAGTCGTACATACAGAACGTTTTGTCCCTATGTAACATAGACTGAGGCCGACAAAATCATGCACCTGATGCGGAGTATTGCAGAAGACATGTACCAAGCTCTTCTGATCAAAGATGTTGTTACGATGGAAGAGTTCATCAAGTGGTGCCAGCAGATTGAAGAGGTGCAACAAAGGATGGTTGAGCGAAAGAAGTATGACAGACTCCCCAATGTAGTTCCTATGGCCATTGTGGAAGACCAGCATGACTTTGCTTCTCTCATATGACAAATTGTGAGGGAAGAATTACAACAGTTTATGGCAGCTGGGACTATTAGACCGACCGAGCATTAGATTATGGCCATGGATGTAAGCCCTGTAAGTCACGAGGGAGCTGACGCCACTGAGGAAGAGGTGTTTCAGACATTAGCTCCTGTCTGCCGTGCCAATTGCACCCAACATGAAAAATGGCCTCACCCTGCTATGACTTATGCTGCAGCCGCAAAACGGCAGCCTATGAACTGGCTGCAACCAGTTCACCCGGCAACTATGACAACCCACAGAAGAACAGACGTCTGGAGGGCAGAAGACAACACACCACTGTGTTTCCAATTTGGGCACCCTGGACATGTTGTTCGCTACTGCAGAGAGAGAAAGCGAGTATTCGACGATTATTTTGCTGCAAGACGTCAGCCATCAGAGTAGTTCTATCCCAAGCAGTCACCCGCTGATGAGTTCAGTCGACCTATGGGAAGAAGCCCATCGCCATACCCTGAATGAGGTCGCTCCCCGACACGCTGCTGCCGTTCACCGTCATCTTATAGAGGTACCAGCTGCACCCCTAGCCACCGCGCCTAGAAAACCTAAGAGAGGCGACCATCTACGAAGGTGACGCTGGGACATATGAAAATCCTACATGGACGACAGTCAACGTTATAATCGACGGCCGACCTATCCGGGCACTGAATGATTCAAGAGCTTTTTTCTCTGTATTGTCGGTTAATTACCACCGCACTCTAAATAAGACAGAGTCATTCCATGTCAACATAGTCATTTTACCTCACCACCTCAGATTTCAATGAAATTTGGTATACTGGTGCCCCCCCCCTCCACACACACACACACACACACACACACACACACACACACACACACACACACACACACAAACAAACATACACACAGAGAAAGAAATATATCAAATTTCAACTTGACAGCTCAAATGGTTTCAAAATTGTGCCTTGTTAAAGTTTTTAAAAAAAATGCCCAAAATGGACCTGTTTTTGAAACTTTAAACTGCTATAGCGGCTTTCAGAATCAAGCTACAAATATGAGAGAGGTATCAATTTTCAGCATTTTTCAATCCCTGTGTAACAATATATAACACTATAGGGTCATAATAAAAAAAATTACTAATTTCGAAACAAAAATCGTAATATTAATTTTTTTTTAAATGCGCCACTTTCAAAATTTCGAAAAAATTCTCAAATAGTCATTTTATGGTGGTTAATTGACAGTATAAATTTCATAGGTTCTTACAGAATAATGAATGTGTTGTAACTGGGTTACTATTGTAATAAATTACCTTGAGAAATTAAACAGACAACCAACTAATGGAGCTCTTTGATCTAAACATACTGATGACAAACCAATCCAAAAGTTTCAACTCACTTATCTGAGACAAAGGAATCTGTGATCATAAGGCCACTGCAACAACACTGAATACAATATGAATGTCAGCTCTTTCTGTTTAGCAAGAACGACAAGAGACACGTTTCTGAATACCTGCCAGTACAGCATGAAAGTTTCATCTCCAGCATTAACAGTGTTGGCACTTTAGACAGATATATATCTGGCAAGTAAATTTGAGAGAGATAGGAAAATCCTATGTGGTTCAACAACCAAATTAGGAAACTGCTACAAAAGCAGTGAGAACTTGATTGCAAATTTAAATGTAACCAAGCCTCTTAGGCAAGCAAAAATTAACTGAACTCAAATTTAACATAAGTAGCACATTGTGTGGTGTGCTCAACGATTTAAAAAATAAACTTTGATGTACCAGCTTGGCAGAAAATCTTGAGAAGTTTCATTGTCATTTTAAATTAGTAAATGGTTGAAACTGTATGTCTAGACACTGTGACCATAATATCATTTAAACTAAAAGCCAAAATACAAGACATTTTTCTAAAGCTGTATCAGAAAGAAAAGTCACTGTGCAGTTCTTTCTGTAAATCATCACACAGACAAAAAGTGGTAGGAATCAAAATAAATGACAAAGAGAAAAAACAACAAGGAATTGTTCTACAGAGGTAAAGCCACTGGACCTGATGAGATAGCAGTTTGCTTTTCCACAGAGTTGGCACAGGAATTTGCCCATCCCCCACCTCACCCAGATAGAAGCATTGAACCTAGGTCTCTAGAGAAACAAAGGATTGGAAAAAAGTGCAGGACATTATCATTTTCAAGAAAAACGGATGTGCCTGTACAGGGTGTCCAGCATCCTGGAAAACCAGGAAAACTCAGGGATATTTTCTGTTCTGGAATCTCTGAAAAAATCACGGAATTTCTTTTTTTATTTTTACCAAAAATCCTTGAAAAGTTACAGTACTCAATTTGCTTTTTCAGCAGAAACATTTGCTTACCTTCCGCTTGGCTCGATGCAATTCCTCAAAAATAGGTTCGTTTGAGTTAGGAGAAATTTACCAGTCGCCAGTTTCTTACTACCCCTACTATGTGTGCGCAGCTTTTGCCAGTTGCAACTGCAAACGCCAACACAAACCTGCATTGATGAATGGTTTACACAAGCCTTTCATTTGTAGAACTGTTTTCAAGTGGTACTGTGGCTCTTGCCACAGGTGTATTGTGCAATGCGGCCTAATCTATATCTATAAATGTGAATGTCTGTTTGGTGTATGTTTATCACGTCAGAACCACAAGAGATAAAGAGCTAAAAATTTGTACATTTACTAGTGTCTACCCGGGGAAGGCTTTAGGAATGGTTTTATGGCGATCAAACACACATACAAGCTTTCGCAACTGTTGGTCGCTTCTTCAGGAAAAGAGGAAGAAAGGAGAGGAGAAAGGGAAAGATATGGGTTTTAAGGAAGTGGAAAAGGAGTCGTTCCAATCCCACCCTAAGGTAAGTCCTTCCACTCCTGGGATTGGAACGACTCCTTTTCCACTTCCTTAAAACCCATATCCATCTTTTCTCCTCTCCTTTCTTCCTCTTTTCCTGACGAAGTGACCAATGGTTGCAAAAGCTTGTATGTGTGATTTTATTTGTGTATATCGACGAGCCGGTCCCTTGGGTAAGTCATCCGGTTTCTATTTTTTATATTTGTTTATCCCACCAGGAAAGTTTTCTTCTATAATTTTTCGTTTCATCTATATATAAAAATAGATGAAGATTACTCACCAGGCAAAGGAGCACAGGTGTGACAGTAGCACAAATAAATAGAACACACACACACACACACACACGCTAGCTTTCACAGCCTAGCTGCTTCGTCAGGCAGGAGAGGGAAAAGGAAATGATGAGGGTTTAAAGGAGTGCGGGACAGGAAAGACTTACCTTGGGGGGGGGGGGGGGGGGGGGGGGAAAGAGGGTAAACAAATACGCACACACCCACACATTTACACAGACACAAGTACACCTAGGCAGACATAATGAAGAAAACAAAGAAGTTAAGAAGTTTTGCACGCCATACCACTACCTAACTCTTTGATACTATGTTGTTGGCAACTAAAGGTGACCACAGTATCAACAACAAATTTTAAAAACTTTTTCTATTTCCTTTCTTTCCCCATACCTGAATTACTGTCCACGTTCATCTCCCTCCCAATATGTAAATATTTTAATAATTTTTATATATATTTTTGTACATATTTTTATTTTTTATTTGTTCATTGCAGCCTGTTACATAGCCCATATTTACCACTCCTCCTTTATCCATATATTATGCCTCCCTCACAACATCCCTACAACCACCCCATCCAGTTTTATGTACATTCCCTCCGTAAACATGCTTGCTAACTTCTTAACTTCTTTGCTTTCTACAGTATGTCTGCATCTGTGTAAATGTGTGGGTGGGTGGGTGTATTTGTTTACCCTCCTTTTTTTCCCCCCAGGGTTCCTGACCCGGGATTGGAATGACTCCTTACCCACTCCTTTAAACCCTCATCATTTCCTTTTCCCTCTCCTTCCCTTCTGCCTGACGAAGCAGCTAGGCTGCAAAAGCTAGCGTTTGTGTGTGTGTGTGTGTGCTATTTATTTGTGCTGCTGTCACACCTGTGCTCCTTCGCCTGGTGAGTAATCTTCATCTATTTTTTATATATAATTTTTCCTGCTAGGAATTTTTCGTCTATTATATATATTTGCATAGTTACTAATTTACACCTGAGGAAGGTTTTAGGCCCGGTTTTGTAGCGATCTGATAGATATTTAGTAATTTGAAGAATACAAAGCGAAATGTGGAACAATAATTACTCTTTGAAATTTATATTTACTCTTTGAAAATGGTTTTATTGGTTGTATTGTAGCTTGAGGGTTGTAAATGAAAAAACGGTGGAGTAT
Source organism: Locusta migratoria (assembly GCA_026315105.1). Classification (NCBI taxonomy): domain Eukaryota; kingdom Metazoa; phylum Arthropoda; class Insecta; order Orthoptera; family Acrididae; genus Locusta; species Locusta migratoria. The sequence goes on along the minus strand of CM048745.1, from coordinate 367,101,092 downwards.
ATTGGGATGGAAAGTTATCGGTGTCTATAAAATTCTACATGTGTGTGTGTGTGTGTGTGTGTGTGTGTGTGTGTTAATATTTCGCTCTGCGGAAACTACAGAATGAAAACGAATGGTCTGTGTGTAATTGTTGTCCGAAGTCTCCAGTTGTACACCGTAGCAGTTCCATGCTGATAGCTATAACGGGGTGGAAGATATGGTGGTTGAAAGTCGTCACATTATTAAAAATTCGGGACTGAAGGCCAGTGATGACATTTGCAACTCTATAGCAAGGACGTTACATATAGCGAAACTTGATGCCACAGACCATATTGTTGGTCAGTGCATGCTACAATGTCTTCAGCATTTTCTCTGTAAGGATAAGCATACGAATAAGGAAATATAAGAATAAATAAATAAAATCAGTAAAAAAGAAATTTCTTTTAATACATCTCTTTAAAAAAAATCGATTTGACATTTCGCGCATTACATCAAGTGATCGATCTGTGGTATTATTACAATCATTATTGTTGAATTGTCCAAAACCTTTACACATTATATACGTAATTCATTACATCAAAAAACTTGTTCATAAGTTAAAAAAATGTGCTACTTCATTATTTCCAGATATAACTGATATTGCTTTTGAAAATGTGCTAGAAAAAATTGCTTTTGCAGGCCCAACTTTTTGACTTGCATTTCCTTTTAGATTGAGAAACTCTTGCTTCTATTTGTGACACAGTCTGATTACTCCTGAATATTTCTGCATAACGTTTATTAAAATACTAACGTTCAGTTCGGTACATCTGTAAAAATTAGGCTACTGTTTAAAAAGTGGTTCCTCAACAGTTTAAAATAGTGAGGCATGTCCGCAAAGACGTAGATATGCCAGGTTTACATTGGAACTTCATGCACCACCTTTTTAGAGTTGATGGAGAAGGAAGCGGAAAACACATTTTGTTCAAAAAAAATTCATAGGTTTCTTTATTTAAAGCTCTCAAAATTGTGGCTCTCGAAATGTCATCAGATTTCCATTTCATTAGCTTTTTTCTGTTCATAATAGCTTTCATCTGGTTCTCCGTAAACAACTTTTTGGCAATGTTGAGAAATATGTGACATTGTTTTCAATTAAAAATGTTTCAAATGTTTGTATAGTCTATGGGACTTAACTACGGGGTCATCAGTCCCTAAACTTACAAACTACTTATGAACTACTTACGAACTAGAACGGTACAAATATCCATGCCCGAGGGGGGATTCGAACCCCCGACCGTAGTGGCCGTGTAGACCGTGACTAGAGCGCCTCAGTCTCCTCGGCCACCGCGGCCTGCTTGTTTTCAATATTTCGTGTTTCTAACTGCTTTCTGTTTACTTAGGACAATTATAAATTAGTCTTACTTCTTAAATTCCGCTTAAGCCTTTTTTAGCGGTTGCTTTAATTTTCTTTCTAGCTATTTGTAGTTCACATTTTATAGCTCTTATTGATCTTTCAAGTGATTCTATTTTCTTTTGCATTTCAAAGCAACTCAAACATTTAGGCGAGTCTTCTTCGCCGCAGCCTGTAGCTGCATCATGATGTTCATTGTTTGCCATATTTGCATCACTTATATTTTCCTTTTGTACAACACTTTCGGATAATCTTAATTTTTTAGGGCTTATTGCTTTAAGATGTTCCATCGCTCTCTTTGTAACAATCTTTCTGTTGTGCCTTCCATTTCTTAGGTCTATGTAAGAATTATCACTACTCATATTAGCAATGTTAACAGATGGAATCGCAAGTTTTTTGAGGATTTTCTTCTGAGGTAAACCGAGAATTCTGTTTTTCATGTCGTCTTCATAATCGCTAGCAATGAAGTGATCACTGCAAATTCTAGCATTTTTTATATTTATTTGATCCGCTCATTAACTTTTAACTTGCCATATGGAAATCATGGAAGGATCACTACAGAACCTGTGGCAAAAAAAACCATTTGTTTTTCGTGAATCATTTTTACACGTCACAATACAACAGTTAACGATTGTAAATTCTATAACTCAATGACACCACACTACACGGAACACTTAGAAACACATGTACAAAAAAGGGTGTCAAACACAACACAAATCAGCACTCAGCTCAACCACTCGGCAGCTGCGGTCCCCCCCCCCCCCCCCCCCAGGGGGCTCACAGTTCTTTTGTGGGTGCGTGTGTGGCCCGCACGGGGCCCCGAGCTGGAGCAGCCTTTCTTCTGCCCCAGGCTGCTTCACTTTCCCTCCCGGTTTATGCCTTCGCCCAGAGACGGGCATATTTCGTGAGCTACGGTGGTTCTTGTTGTCGTTTTTCTTCCTTCGTTCCTTCCTTTCTTACCCTTTGTTTCTGTCTTTCTCTCCTTGTACTCTCCTAGCCTTCTTCTCCTCCTCATTAGTCTCCGCCTCGGCATTTGAGACACTTCTTTCCTTCTTTCTCTTCACCTCCTCTATTCTTCTTCTTTCCTCCCTGTGCGTGTCTGAAGGCTGACCCACGCATTATCATGCGTAGCAGGTGACGGGATAACGCGTAATTCCCCGCCCCGGGTAGACAAGTAGGGCACGTACGTACCCCCTGGTAAAGGCCAGGCCCAGGGAAGGGTGATTACCCGAGCTGGTACCTTCCGAACATGCCAATTGGTCCCTCCGTCAGTTCTCGGGAGGTGTGACCTGAGGTGTGAACAATCACTTAAGGCGGGTAAGCCCTCGGAGAGGGCCCCCACTAGGAAGGAGCGCGCCATCGGAGACGCCGGTAATCACAGGGGACACTTCCGCGATGACTTCCTTCTCTTCTTCAGAGACGTTGACCCAGAAACGGAAGATAGATTCGCCTCAGCAAAAGAAGACTCTGCCTAATTTACCGAAATTTCTTGTTGTGTCTCGCACTGACGGAAAAGATTTCAATTCTGTCAATCCTTTCGTTATACAGAAAGGTGTAGATGCAATTGTTGGCCCTGTTAAAACCTGTTCACGTCAGCGCAATGGCACATTGTTGCTGGAAGTGGACAGTGCCTTCCAAGCTCAGAAACTAATCTGGACTACATTGTTACACACGTTTCCTGTCAAGGTGGAAGCGCATTGCACACTCAACTCGTCACGGGGGGTAGTCTTCACGAGATCCCTTGACGGGTTGTCTGATGAAGACATCCAATCCTATATGTCCGACCAGGGTGTGACAGCCGTCCATAGGGTAATGAAAAAGGTCGATAACCAGCTGACACCGGCTCGTACTGTGTTTTTGACGTTCGACAGAGTTGACCTCCCATCGAAGGTCAAAGCAGGGTATGAAGTCATCTCCGTCCGCCCTTATGTACCTAACCCAACGCGCTGTTTTCAGTGCCACAGGTACAACCATACCCGTGAACATTGCCCAAATGCAGCAAAGCGTGTCTCTTGTGGTAGGGATGCCCATGAGGGGGATTGCCCACCTCCGTCCCCTCACTGCCTTAACTGCAACGGTGACCATGCGGCTTCCTCTCGCGACTGCCCTGTATACAAGGATGAGAAGGTAATCCAGCAAATTCGGGTTACGGAAAAGGTATCGACATCTGCCGCTCGAAAGTTGTTGGCGAGTCGAAAGCCCGCTGTTCTCCCAGCGGGCACTTACAGTAAGGTCCTTACCTCCACTCGACCTACTAAGGATTCAAGTACCCAGACATGTGATTTTACCTTCGCTGACACAGTTGTGCGATCCGCCAGCCCGAAGATAGCCCGTTCCACGTCCCCGCTTCCTCCTGCTGCTCCTAAAGTACAGTCTTCGTCAACCTCTAGTAAACCGCGGGCATCTAAACAAGATGCCCGGACTTTGAGAAAGGAACCCGTCCGTGATGATTTTCTGCATTCTCAGGCTTCCCAACTGTCGACTGCCTCTTCTCACCGTCACTCTTCGAGAAGAGCCAACAAGAAAAAGAGTTCCTCTCCTTCCCCGCCGAGGCGTGACCCATCCGTCACGCCGTCCAACAGTTGCCTGCCTCGGCCGTCTTCTGTTTCACCGGGTCGCTCCGTCTGCCGGGCACCCGGCCCTTTACTGGCGGTGGAAACTGCCCCTCCTGATCAACTCCGGGAGGTGGCAGGCGCGTCGGTCGAACCTATGGACCACGACCCTTTGCCCCTAGACAGCGATAGCAGTGCTCCCTCGGAATCCGGTCCTCAGCGGCCGTCGAGGTGACCCCGCTTGCTAGTTGGTTTTTATCCTTATTTCTTATCTCATTTTTATCATGGCGCTCCTTCAATGAAATATTCGCGGCATTCGTTCCAATCGGGAGGAGTTAAAACTGCTCCTTCGGTTGCACTGCCCGCTTCTAGTCTGTCTCCAAGAAACTAAGTTGCGTCCAAGTGATCGTGCAGACTTTCCACACTACACCTCTGTGCGGTTCGACCTGCCACCCGTGGAAGGTGTCCCAGCCCATGGAGGGGTTCTGATGCTCCTTCGAGATGATGTCTATTTCCATCCCATTTCCTTGCATACTCACCTACAGGCAGTTGCCGTCCGCATCACTTTATCCACATTTACCTTCTCCCTCTGTAATATCTATTCGCCATCGTCATCTGCCCTTACTAGGGCAGATGTGCTACACCTTGTTGACCAGCTCCCTTCACCTTTCGTGTTGGTAGGCGACTTTAATGCCCACCACCCCCTATGGGGCTCTCCGGCACCTTGTCCGAGAGGCTCCCTTTTGGTGGACCAACTCCAACACCTCGATCTTGTCTGCCTCAACACCGGTGCACCGACCTTCCTTTCTGACACAACTCATACTTACTCCCACATAGACCTTGCGATATGCACTCCTCAGCTTGCCGGTCGGTTTGAGTGGTATGCACTTTCTGACACGTACTCAAGTGACCATTTCCCTTGTATCATCCACTTCCTGCATCATTCCCCATCTCCTCGTCCCACCAGTTGGAACATTTCCAAAGCCGACTGGGGGCCTTATTCTTCCGTGGCTGTTTTTCGCGATCAGAATTTTCCCAACTGTGACAGTGAGGTCGACTACCTCACAGAGGTTATTCTCACCGCTGCTGAACGTTCCATACCTCGTACATCCTCTTCTCCAGGTCGTGTCCAGGTCCCTTGGTGGACTGCAGCCTGCCGCGACGCGCTTAGAGCCCGGCGCCGTGCTTTACGCACCTTCCGCCGCCATCCAACTTTGGAGAATTGCATCAATTGTAAACGTATGAGAGCGCAATGTCATCGTATCATAAACGACAGCAAGAAAGCTTGCTGGACTGCTTTTACTAGTTCTTTTAACCGTTTTACTCCCTCTACGGTTGTTTGGGGTGGCCTACACCGTTTATCCGGCATTAAGGTCCACTCCCCGATTCCTGGCCTGACCGTGGAGAACGCAGTCCTCGTGGACCCCGCTGCTGTTTCCAACGCATTGGGCCGTTTCTTTGCGGAGGTTTCGAGCTCTGCCCATTACCACCCTACCTTTCTCCCTCGCAAACAGGTAGAGGGGGCACGGCCGCCTTCTTTCCACTCTTTTAATCGTGAAAATTATAACATCGCCTTCACCATGCAGGAGCTAGACCGTGCTCTCGCCCTGTCCCGATCTTCTGCTCCCGGGCCCGATTCCATTCATATTGAGATGCTGAAGAACCTCTCTCCTGCGGGCAAGTGCTTTCTTCTTAGTACCTACAATCGCATATGGACTGAAGGTCATGTTCCCACAAGTTGGCGTGAAGCCATTGTTGTCCCCATCCCCAAACCAGGGAAGGACAAACACCTTCCTTCCAGTTATCGCCCCATTTCTCTGACGAGCTGCGTCTGTAAGGTGATGGAACGCATGGTCAACGCTCGGTTGGTCTGGCTCCTCGAATCTCGCCGCCTCCTGACTAATATCCAATGCGGTTTTCGTCAACACCGCTCTGCTGCTGATCACCTCATTACGTTGTCGACCTTCATTATGAACAACTTTCTAAAGAAGCGTCAAACAGTAGCAGTGTTCTTCGACTTGGAGAAGGCATACGATACCTGTTGGAGAGCGGGCATTCTCCGCACATTGCACACATGGGGCCTTCGGGGCCGCCTTCCTCTTTTCATTCAAGCGTTTTTGGCGGATCGCAAGTTCCGGGTACGGGTGGGCTCTGTTTTGTCAGATACCTTTTGCCAGGAGAATGGGGTACCACAGGTCTCCGTCTTCAGTGTGGCGCTCTTTGCCATTGCAATCAATCCGATCGTAGATTGCCTTTCAGCAGACGTCTCCGGATCTCTTTTTGTTGACGATTTCGCAATTTATTGTAGCGCCCAGCGGACGTGTCTCTTGGAGCGTTCTCTTCAACGCTGTCTTGACCGTCTATATTCCTGGAGCATCGCAAACGGCTTCCGATTCTCCACTGAGAAAACTGTGTGTATAAACTTCTGGAGATACAAGGAATTTCTTCCACCTTCTCTACATCTCGGCCCTGTTGCTCTCCCTTTCATGGAGACTACAAAATTCTTGGGACTCACGTTGGATCGGAAACTTTGCTGGTCCACACACGTGTCCTACCTGGCTGCCCGTTGTGCCCGATCCCTTAATGTTCTTCGTGTCCTCAGTGGCACGGCATGGGGAGCGGATCGTACCGTCCTGCTTCACCTTTACCAGGCCATTGTTCAGTCGAAGCTCGACTACAGAAGCCTTGTATACTCTTCTGCACGGCCGTCGATTCTCCGCCGTCTGAACTCTATCCACCATCGGCGTTTACATCTTGCGACCGGTGCATTTTATACTAGCCCTGTTGAAAGTCTGTATACCGAGGCTGCTGTATTACCCTTAACCACTCGGCATGACATACTCTTGTGTCAGTACGCATGCCGCCTGCGGTCAATGCCCAACCATCCATCTTACCGATTATTTTTTGACGACTCACTCGATCGCCAATATCAGTTGTCTGCGATTGCCTTGCATCCACCTGGAGTTCGGTTTCGCCGCCTACTACAGCGGCTCGATTTTACCCTTCCTTCCACCTTTCGGTTTAGCGAAAGCCCATTGCCACCGTGGCATTAGGCCCAGGTTCACACTCACCTTGAACTTAGTTCGCTCCCCAAGGAGAGCACTCCGGATTTGGTATACCGCTCGAGGCTTGTCGAACTCCGTTCGCGGTTCTATAATGCCATATTTATTTACATTGATGGTTCCAAGAGCACTGCTGGTGTCGGATCTGCCTTCGTCGTTGGGGACAACCGGTTCCAATACAAGCTCCCTGACCAGTGTTCGAGTTTCACGGCCGAGCTTTTTGCCCACCACCAGGCCGTTTTGTACACCTGCCGCCACCGCGAACCTTTCTATGCCATATGTTCGGACTCCCTTAGTGCCCTGCAGAGTCTTAAGGAGCCTTTCTCGAACCATCCTCTCGTGTATCGGATCCAACGCTCCCTCCAGTTGCTAGCAGATGACAGCTGTCACGTTTCTTTCCTGTGGGTCCCTGGCCACGTGGGAGTGCCCGGGAATGAGACCACCGACATAGCAGCCAAGGCCGCAGCTATTTTGCCTCGCATGGCTACCTTTTGCGTCCCATCGGACGATGTTCAACGGGCTCTTCGCCGGAGTATTGTGTCGCAATGGCACAGTGCGTGGTTTTCAATGTACAACAATAAATTGAGAACTGTAAAACCGATCCCGACCGCTTGGAGGACCTCCTCACGCCCCTCTCGGCGAGAGGAGGTCATCCTGGCCCGGTTGTGGATCGGTCACTGCCGTTTCAGCCACCGTCACTTGCTATCCGTCGACCCTGCACCGCTGTGCTCCTGCGGTGAACTGCTGACAGTGCGACATGTTTTACTGACTTGTGTTAATTTTAATCATCTCCGTGTAGCCCTTCACTTTCCGTCTACTCTGGAGGAAATTTTAGCTGATGACACACGAGCAGCTGCTCGAGTTTTGCGTTTTATCAACTTGGCCAACTTATCCAAGGATATTTAACCCTTTTTATTGTCTTTTATCTTTCGTTTTTAGCCTCTTGTTGATGTTCTGACAGTCACCTTTTTTCTTTGAGATCATAGCGAATCTGTGTTCTTGGCTGGGCGCTAATGACCATAGAAGTTGTGCGCCCTAAAACCACAAAAAAAAAAAAGTCGCACTCCACCTGCTTCTGTACCCTGGTGACGGCACGGGTGCGGGGTCATAGCGGCGTGCGCTACAACAAAGGCGTGAGCCAGCCCTTTTACCTAGCCCTGGTCATCGCTAGTCGCTCCCGACCCAGTCCGACCTTCGGTTGCAATAGAAATCATTAAAAGAAAGGTATTTCATTATGGCAAGATATGCTTATGAAATTTCTTTCACGATCTTCCTCCTGAAAGCAAACATATTCTCCTGGCATAGGAGGCATAATCATCATAATAAAATAAGATAAATCACATCTAAAATGGAATTATTTGGGTGTACTTTTTCCAGCACACTAATCAAGAATGGAATAGTAGAAAAAAAGTCTGAAAGCTGTTCAATGAACTCTCCATCATCTACTTCAAGGGTGAACTGCAGAGAAGCAATGTAAATATAGAAGGGATGTTACAGGATCTTTATTTTCCACAACATGTATATTACTTAGAATTAATTTTGGAAGTCCAATTACACTTTTTGTGTGTGATTCTGTACTGTACAAAGAAGTTGCAAAACTGGAAAATTGTAGCAAAATACAAGATGATTTGCATTGTATCAGTATTTTGGTGCACTGAGTGGCAATTGACACTCAACACAAAGAAATGTAATGTAAAGCAAATACATAGAAAGATCCTTTGTTGTATCACTACACTGTTGCAAAACAATTACTGGAAGCAGTTAATTCCATAAAATATCTTTGAGTGCACATACAAAACTATTGAAAGTGAAACAAAACATTTAGACTTAGTATGGGAAAGGCAGATGCCAGACAGTCCATCAACAAAGGAAGTAGCAGATAAAACACTCATCAATGTTGGATCTTTCATTTACAGATTTATAACTTTCTTTTTTTAACTTTCATTATACTATCAAACATTATGTTAACTATTAGTGACTGATGAAGATGTTGATCTCATAGTTTGGCTAGCAGATGTTTGCTCAATTTTCTCACTCTGTGGGATTATTGTACCACATAAAAATATCCGTTATTCTTAAAAGTAGTTGCCTGTATCCTTTTACTTTCTGTAAACTGAGTTGTTTACCAACTTCATGATTGCTAACGTGTATGCTTCCTTCTTCACATTATTTGTAATGCGTGATAGACTTGCTCCTTCTTTTTAATTGTCTCCCTGCCTGATACTTCTTTAATACATTACAGAATATATTCAAGTGACTGTGACTGACTGACTGACTGACTGGCATAAGAAGCAAATATTTTGAAATATAATTTGGGAACTGTATAGCCCCTTTGTAATGCATGTTGTTGTACTGGAGGAGAGAATGGGGAAAGGACTTGCAAACTTGAAAAGAAGAAAAATCATCTCAACAACAGTTCATTGATAACTTACTTTTTTTGTCTATAGTTTTGCTCATTGTAGCAATTGCATAAATGTGGAAGTAAATGATGATAGAGTAATTGAATTTCATCAATTATAGACCATTGATAGTAAATTTAAAGAAATAATATTGGTGATAGATACAGGCATTAATCTATATTATTGCAGCAATTGAATTATAGTGTGACTTTCCTTAACCAGTCAGGCTACAATTAATCATCCCAAGTCTAACTTGCTGCAATGTATTCATCTTAACACGCCCGTAAGCATAGCCAAAGATTTCAGAAATGTATAATTTTGTAGCTGTTTTTAGATAAATAGGGGAGCATGAACTAAAGATTAATGTAAGAATAGAACAGATTCAAAATAAGTTATTAATCCCAATGAAGCTTACATCATGTATAACAGTAAACTAATCAGGTTTAATGCATTTTCCAGTATTTATTTATTTATGTAACATATGGCAATACAGATGAACTGCAACTAACAATCATGAGTTAGTTTGATTTCACAAAATTTACAACAAAAATGTACATTAACTGCATAATTTTACAAATATAAAAGAGGTAAACAACTAAATCTACAAATTAATATCTAGGTTTTCTATTCATTCAAGGGCTGCAAAGTTTAATAACAGTATTTGTGACTTCCTTAATTCAAATTCTGTATCATTAATTTTGAGTGTTGGAGTAATCTCTTACTTTGACGCAACGCTGTTGCAGGTAGAGGCAAAGTCTGATTTGTGTGACTCGCCTGTTCCAAAAGCAAGTAATCATCACATTCCAAAGAAGAAATCTGGTGTCAGTTGTTCCAGCAAAGGAATTAGTAAAAAATCACACTGTAAGCCATCGACTTCTTCAGCAGCTACAAAAGTGCTTCTGGCTGAAGAACTAACAGAAGAACAAGTGAAGGACAAAAAACTTTTAAAAGAAAAGTATAAAAATTCTAAATTCCAAGAGAAGCTTCTACTAATGGAATTAAAAAATATGGAAAGAAAGATTGAAATGTTCAAAAAGTCTCAAAAACTTTGATCCGGGTTTTTCTGGAAGTGTATTTTTGATTTTCTAAGTTATTGCTTTAGTTTCATAAAACAAGAAAACCATTTTTTATTTCTCATTAATCTAATACCATTACTTGTAAATAAAAGCATATTCTTTAAAACAACATTTCAAGTGTATTGAGTTCTTACAAATTCAATCCAATAATACTGGCCATATTTGTGAACATAAGTTTTTCAAAATGCTTGTATTATTGAATGTTTGCAATGTTGTCTTATTTACCTTTAAATTTGTATCATGTTTCATCTTAGATAATTAAGAAATGGGGGTGAAATAATATTTGTATCTGAATCTTATTTTGTTAGTCCGTCCAAAGGTCGTAAATGTTTTGTGTAAGGAATTGAAGGGATCTATATTTTTTAAAGGCAACATGACATGTACTATGACAATCATGACTTTGCATAAGATACTGACAAGTGGGGAAGTTTATTGTATTTTATATATCAAAGTAAAGCTTTTTTCCAGCTAAAACTTGTAATAGGTCATGTATTTTGTTACATAACATTTGTGTTAGTCAACACGTCATTATCAAATAGCACACAGCTGTAGATAGTTATAACAAAATTGTACACATAAATTGAAAATAAGTTATATGTTTTGATACAGGAGAAATATCTCTAAATTTGAACTGTGATCATAAAAAATGTGTGTAGGAATGCAAGTTTGACTGGATAGTTGACATTTAAGTCAGTTGTCCTAAGTATAATATTTTTTTCTTATACTAACAGTTGCTCAAAAGTTGTTTTGTGAAATAGTTGCACATTTAATGTCTAGGCTAGTTTTATTTCAAGTGAAACTAAATTTTCTCATGTTCAACATTTAAATTTGCAATAATAATTTTAACTACAATATCTAATTATAAATTAGTACAACAGTTTTTATTGCCAATTGAAAAAAGACTTAAAGAAATGGAAGTAAAGTAATATTTATTTCCTAAACACTGACATCCATCATTAGTCTTTAACCCCTCGACCGTGCTGTATAAACTGAGTTTGGGCCCACAGTTTCCAACATTCGGGAAGCCGTATGAAGTGTGTTTAGAGTTGTATATCAACTTCAATTATCCTATTGATTTTTAATGTTTTTGACAATAGTGTGTTAATGATTATATTAAAATGAGACTAAAAATATCTTAAACAGTTTTTAAATCCACAAGTGGATGACAATCAACAATTGAGAATTGTGTTCATTGTTGAGTTATGTCATTCCTAAAATGCCTATTTTTGGAACGTGATTTTGAAATGTATTACTAAACGAAAGAATTAGTTAAAATGCCGATGTTTTTGAGAAGTGATTTTTATGCGATTATGCCTCCAATAAAGTCATTCATGAAAATATAAAAATAAAAACAAATGCTAATTTTCACAGTGCACATTGCTAATGCCAGAAACATTGAAATTTGGCAACTCACAATTGCTGAAATGTGTCTCATTACACTGCTTAGAAAGAAGTGTCACGAGAGACAGGAATAATTATACGGTTAAGGGGTTAATATCCAATATACATGCTGGATATAACGAAGTTATGAAAAGAAGGTCATTAACTATCTATTCTCCAATGTGTTTTTACAATTCAATTCCAGGGAATTTATGGAAGGGCAATAAATATAAAAAATATAAACTAAAAAAGTGCAAGTATTTTCACAACCATTTTTAAACAATGAGTTGGCAGCATGCTAGTGGGTTTGGAGTAGTTGTATCAGATATTTAAGTATAACAGTGAAATCTCAGGTACTGGAATAAATTACTATAAATACAAAGGAAAAGGAAGGAGGATTCTATTGCAGCTTTCAGTTTCTGTTACATATTTATAATGATATTGGTTTTTCATATCCTTTCAATGCAGGTTCAGCTTTTTCATCTATTTTCCTTTCTTATGGTTCATTTTTCACTAAATTTTCTTTTTATATTAATATCAATAATTGGGGGGGGGGGGGGGGTGTATAGCAACTCATCGTAAAGAGGCTCATTGAGCTGCTGACAGGCACAAAAAATAGACAGTCACATTCACACAACTTAAATTCGTTAGAAAAAGAAACACCTACTTTCAGACAGTCCTCAGACAATTATACATACACAACCACCATGTCCGGTCACTCCAACACCACAAGCTTCTAGCTGCTTGTGGTTCTGGAGTGGCCCGACAGGGTGATTGTGTGTGTGTATATAGTTCTTTGAGTGATTGTGCGATTTATGTGTTTCTTTTTCTGATGAAAGCCATGGCCGAACATTTAAGTCGTGTGAATGTAACTGTCTATTTTTAGTGCCTGTCAGCAACTCAGTGAATCTTTTTATGTAAGCTATCTATCCTCTATTATTGACATTCCAATTGGATTTTCCTTTTATATTAATATAATAGTGGAGAGTCCCAATGGAAAACAAATAATTTAAGGTTGGGTGTTTGACAGATATATAAACAACAATGAAATTGTTACTATTCTTGCTGACACTTTGTGGTCAAATTGCACTGCAACTTTACAAGTTCACCCATTAGCTGCCAAAGTTTACAGTTTCGCATTTTGTATCAGTGATAGTATGAATATCAATATGTGTCCTACTTTCACCTAGAGTGTATTTACAATACAAGTGGGAAAGTATACAGCACTATGAAAAAGAGAAGCAAAATAAATCTGAACATTCCAAGTGTATGATGTGCCACATTAAGGAAACTGCTGCAGCAATCATGTAGTTCTGTGGTCATGGTGTTGGACCATGAAACAGAAGATCCTGGGTTTAAAGCCTATTCCTGAACAAGATTTTTATTTTGTTATTGTCACTACATTATGAACTGTCCATTATGTCATTGACATCTCTCTTATCTTTTTGTTGCCCTGGCAATTTTCATACTACACATTACTTACAGAATATGAGTCATGTGGGAAGAATATAATACTGTCACAAGTAAATCTGATGAATAGTGAGTGCAAAGAAAATGCCACCTAGACCACTTACCTATCAACACAACAAATAAATGGGTGGGAACTATGTCACAATGAAGGCTCATCACCTTGTAATAACAATGTCGAGTACCAGTGAAAATAGGTTATCTTGGATACAAACTTACAGGGTCTGACTACACTGGAAGAAATGTAGCTGTGCTGTAATATGAGACGCTAAGCATAAACAAACATGTAAACGCGTGACGTTACTTAAGTACGTTACACAGCAGAGAGAAGATTCCTGCTGCCAAGGCTCCCTGGCTGACAGATGACTGTTTGTGACTTTGGATAAAAAATGTTTATTAAATTTGTGAGTTGAATCCCTTTGGCAGTATGAATCCAAAAAATATAGCTCGTGATTTGCTTATTAATATCAATGGTCATTTTCCAACCCTTTTAGTCTGCACGGCCACTACGGTCGGGGGTTCGAATCCCCCCTCGGGCATGGATATTTGTGCCGTCCTTAGTTGTAGCTAGTTCATAAGTGGTTTGTAAGTTTAGGGACTGATGACCCCGTAGTTAAGTCCCATAGACTCTACAAAGATTTGAATTTTGTTTTTCCAACCCTTTTATGATTTGCAGTTAGGAACAGCTTCATTTACAAATTTGAATGATCATTTGTTCTTAATCTTATCATTCGAGACTGATTATGCATTTCAGCGTTCAGTCAGGAGTACAGTCCCCCTAATAAAATTCTTCCGTGATCCCCTATTCGGTGTTAACATTGATGCCTCGTCTGATGTTAAGCCTTTTACTTTGAAATCATACTTCACTGAACTTATGTGCTTTCTCCTTGACTTGTTTTACCCTCTGCTCCTGATTCCATGAGTCTCTTAGGTACCTTGCTTCTCCCATGCATGTAACATGACCCCACCATCTCAGCCTTTTTGCTCTAATTGCTTCATCTATAGTGTACATTCCCAGTTTTTCTTTGATTTCCTCATTATGGACACCCTCCTGCCATTGTTCCCATCTATCTGCAGTCATTCTTGTTACTTTCACATCTGTAACCTCAACCTTACGAATATGGTAACCTGTATCCACCCAGCTTTCACTCCCATACAACAAAGTTGGTCCAAAGATAGAGCATTGTACTGCTAACTCAGTTTTCATACTGACTTCCTTCTTGCAGAAGAGAGTAGATCTTAGCTGGGCACTCACTTTATTAGCTTTGCTACACCTTGATTCAAGTTCTTTCACTATGTTGTCATCCTGAGAGAAAATGCATCCTAGGTACTTGAAACTGTCTACTTGTTGTTACTTTGTACCTCCTATTTGGTCCTCAATCTGTTTAAATCTCTTTCCACAGACATTACTTTTGTTTTGAAGATGCTGATCATTTCACAACCCTTACACCTCTGATTGAGCTCTGAAATATTAGATTGCAACCTTTCAATCGAATCTGCCATCACAACTAAGTCATCTGCATATGCAAGGCTGCTTATTTTGTTTTCTTCTGTTTTAATCCAACCCTGCCAATCTACTGTTTTCATTATATGATCCATGACTGGTCTAATCAGCAATGGTGACAGCTTACAGCCTTGTCTTGCCCCAAAAGTACCCTGAACAATGAACTAATTTGCCGTCTACTCTAACTGCTGCTTGACAGTCTACATAAAGACCTTTAATTGCCTGCAGAATTTTGCCTTCTATTTCATAATGTTGAAGAACTGTCAATAACTTCCTCATAGGAACATGATCATAATCCTTTTCTAGATCTATAAAACATAGATACAATTCCCTGTTCCACACTTAGCACTTCTCCATTGTCTGCTGTAAGCTAAAGATCTGTTCCTGACAGCCTGACACACTGATTTTCATCTAACTTGCCTTCAACTAATACTTGCACTCTACTTTAAACAATACAAGAGAATATTTTCCCCAGAACACTAATTTAAGAGATACCTCAATAGTTGTTACAATCTTTTCTGTTTCCATGTTTGAAAATTGGCATGATTACCACTTTTGTCCAGTCAGACGGAACCTGTCCCGACTCCCACGCCTTTTCATTTATCCTGTGAAACCATTTGAGACCTGACCTTTCACTGCATTTGACAAGTTCCGGCTTAATTTCATCCACCCCAGCAGCTTTATTGCTCTGCATTCTATTGACCATTCTCTCTCTACTTCCTCAAATGTGACCTTGTTTCCATCAACATTCCTATCCCATTCTACCTCAAAATCTGACACTTGAACGTTTTACCTACATTGAGCAATTCTTCAAAATATTTCCTCCATCTGCCCAAGGCATCCACAGGATTCAATAGCAGTTTTCCTGACATCCAAAACACTTAATTCCTTCTGCCCTCCCTTTTGAAGACCGCTAATTACTCTCCAGAATGCTTTTGCTGCAGCTTAACCAATAGTCTCTAATTTATTTCCAAAGTCTTCCCATGATTTCTGCTTGCATTCTGCAGTTATCCATTTGGCTTTGTTTCTTTCTTCAACATAACTTTCTTTGACTGCCTCAGCTGTAGTATGGAGACATTTTTGAAATGCCTTCTTTTTCTTTTCACAGGCTGCCTTGACTGTGTCATTCCACCAACCAAGCTGTCTGCGTCTTCCTGCCTTTACACACTGCTGTGCCAAGACATTCTCTAGTCACTTCTAGTAGTGTGCATTCCACTTCCAATGACTGTAAATGACTACATTCAACTAACTGATACCTTTTTGAGACTATTGTTATGTATTTGTACCTAATTTCCTTGTCCTGGAGCTTCTCCACTCTTGTCCTTCTACATGTGGACCTGACTTTCTGCACTTTTGGCCTCACTAAACCAATTTCACTGCATATTAAATAATGATCAATGTCCATGGCTGACTTCTTGAATTCCTGATCTGTTATTAGTATTACATAGTCAATAACAGATCTAGTTCCCCTGCCTTCCAAGTATTCCAGTAAAGGTCCTTATGCTTTAAAAAAATAGTTTTGATAACTTAGCCCATACTGGCAGAGAAACCCAAGAGCTGTTTTATGTTTCTGTTGGCCACCATATTCTCTCCAAACTTAGCCATAACCTTTTTATATCATTCTGTTCTATTTCCGGATATTGAAGTCGCCCGTGAGTAAAACACTGTCTTTCTTCTTCACTCTAAAACTAAGTGTGTTGTAAAATGTGTCCATCTCATTTGGATCTGCCCCTTCACAGGGCGAATACACCGACAATCCTAATTTTCTTGCTGGAGATGCCTAAATCTATCTACAACAGTCGTTCATTTACATACCTTATTGTAATTATGCTGGGTTTGATTGCTTTCCTGATGTAAAGCCTTTCACCCCCGTGTACTCTTCCTGCTTCGACTTCTGACAGGTAGAATGTATTCTCCGACTTTGTCCTTTTTCTCATCCCTTACCCCAATGTCACTAACTGCTAAAACATCAAGTGTAATCCCCTTTGATATTAATAGCTCCCCATCTCATTCCAGATAGTTTGCCAAGTCGTATCTGAGAAGACCCTGGTCTGTCTATTAGAGGCATTTTGCTCTGATTGTTGCCAGCATCATATTGAACTACCTGGGAAGCAGGTTGCTGGGTTTACTTGCCCAGGGCCCCATTGGGTTTTACCCCTAACGGCCGAGGAACTAACCGGTGGATTTGGCAGTCTTTGCCATCTGACCACAAAGTTGGCCCCAACTTATAATATGTCATAGTTGTCCTATCTTATTCCAAAGTAACTGGTATCCCAACAATCAGGACCACTACTTGGCCACTCATACATTGCCCATGGTTCCTGCACTAGGACATGACTACAGGCACCCACACCATTAATCTGAAATCCCTGAAAATTCTTCAGATTGCATTGACATTTTGACACAATATTGCCTTTGATTTTGCAGGAATTTTTAGTATTCATTTCATTGAATTGCACTTTGTAGAAAATAGCAACCAATAAAACCGCTTTCAGATACATGGTAAAGTTGAAAATTCAAAGAGTAAATAGCATTTTCACAGAGTAATTACTGTTTTGTATTTCATGTTATATGAGCTCAAAACGTTTGACACAATATATAATCTGATTAAAAGATGGTTTTAATCTATTTTATTTTTTATTTTGCATCAGTAACCATAGCCATGACTGCAAGAAAACTTTTAATTGCTGCGACTGGTAATCTTGATTATAATTGACTACAGAAATGACACAATCCACATATTTCCGTCAATACCGTTTATCAGATTGTGATAAAAATTTGCACATTTTACCTTAAATTGAAATATATGTAATCTTTCAGGTATGGTTGAGGAAGGAGATTGGCATAGATTGGGAGAAGGTAATGACAGAGACAGGGTTGGTTGGCTTTATGTAAAAGGGAAGGAGGCAAAAGAGGAATAAATCAGGCACTTCCCGAGGTGGCAGATCGAGGAAAGCCTCCCAGATGTGGGTGGTACTGGGGAAATGAAATACGCAGGGCAGGCCACATACTAACACACAGAAATAAACCCATTAGTGTCTGTTCTGGCACCCAGCGGCTAATGGTCAGCGTCTGCTCACCAAGTTTATGCGGCTGTCTTGATCTCGACAATAAAGTCCGTAAAAATTGTGCTCTCCAACAAAGAACACCACAATCACCTTTAACTTGAAATAATCATGGTGGAACAAGAGGAAAGATATCCACTACCCCAGGTCCCAGTAAATGCACTGGAATTTCCTGCTCATTGGATTATGGAGGACCAGGAACATCATGAGAAAGAGAAGGGTCGAAGCTTCTCAAAACCTGTTTGGAAACACTTCATTGGCACACTCAATGTGAATATGTTGGTCAAAATTCATTTAAAAATTATGTCAACACAATTTCAGAAGCCAAGACAAAAACTCACAATGTGGAAAACACCTAAAACATTTGGGGAGAGTTCTAAATAGATCATGTAACCATAACAGACAAAAATATAAGAGAAATTTTGAACGTTAGAACAGGTAAAGGGTTTATTGAGTCCAGCCTTCACCTATTACAAGTAAAGATTAGGCCAGTCCCAAGAAACAGAAGGACGGCACAGAGCAAAAGTATAAGACCTGACACTGAATACTTGAAGATAAATAAAGAAAAAATTATTGAAGAAATTAATCAAAATATAACAGAAAGTTGGACAGATCTCATGAATACAGTTCAGGAGCCAATTCATTGAGGCCAACTCCCCAGAAAACACAAACATAAAACCGAGCGAGGTGGCGCAGTGGTAACGCACTGGACTCACATTCGGAAGGATGGTGGTTTAAATCCACCTCCGGCCATCCAGATTTAGGTTTTCCGTGATTTCCCTAAATCACTCCAGGCATATGCCGGGATGGTTCCTTTCAAAGGGCACGGCCGATTTCCTTCCTCATACTAACCCAAAAACTCCGAGCGTTAGCTCCGTCTCTAATGGCCAAGCTGTCGTTAAACCCTAAGCATCCATCCATCCACAAACATAAATGGTGGAACGCAACTTGTGATCAGTCTATTGACCAAAGAATCCAGGCATGAAAGAAGTTTAGCAGTAACAGAACAACAGAAACTAGGCAGGATTTCGACTAAATCAAAAAACCAATCCTCAAAAGATATTCAATCAGTGAAAAGGGCATATGACATAAGCAGACTCAATGAAAGTGAAGATGATTTCAAGAGAAATAACACAAGAAATTTCTACAGAATTTTCAGGTAAACAGCTTCGAAACATCTGCTTTAAAAGAACTGACAAATCTCTAAAACCACATACCAGAGAAAACTGCATAATTTAAATTTAAAAAGAAAAAAAGTTTAGATAAACTCCTCAATTGCCAAGATCTGGAAATTCAAAGAACCAGAAAGCACAATGAAAATTCTCATAGAAATATGAATTACAGAGAAAAACCCACAGGAGTGGAAATGTGCATTGATCCACCCACTGCATAAAAAGGGCAACAAGACAGACCCTAATAATTACTGGTCACCTACAAAATTCTCTCGTAGCTATTACTCAATAGACTGGAACCATAAACTGATGCAAAGATAAGTGAATACCAAGCAAGCTTCAGAAAGGGAAAATCGTGCATCGAAAAGATTTGGTATTTGCGAACACTCCTGAAGGTTAGACAGATGAACAACACTGTAGTCACATTTGTGGGCTTCAAGAAGGCACACGATTCCACAGATAGGCAGACCTTCTTTGACACAGTAGAAGAATATGGAATAGACAGAAAACCAGGGTCCTCATAAAACAGACACAAACACCATATCCAAAATAAAAATCATGGGAGAAATATCAGAACCATTTGAGATACACATTGGAGTTAGACAAGGAGATGGGCTCTCTCCAATCTTATTGAAAATAGTATTAGACAAAACAATGGGAAGAAAAAGTAACAGTTATTCAGTTAGGAAGAATATGTACAAACAAAATAATCATAAAAGTCTAGCCTTTGCAGATGATCTGGCAATACTCAGCAACACTAGGCAAGAATCACTGGAATAGCTACATGATGTCTCTGTAAAAACAGGTGTGCAGATATCATATGAGAAAACTCAGTAAATGGAAAGAAAGAAAACAGCACAAAATACGGGAAGATTAAAAGAGTGGAAAAATTCAAGTACCTAGGTGAATATATAGAAATAGGAGAATCAAACAAGACATCCAACCTAGAAAAACTTCAGAAACTGCACATACTCACATGGACACACTACAATAAACAAAACATAAAGGTAGGCCAAACTTGGACACTATAATACAGTTGTACTACCAGAAGTACTCAACGCATCAGAAACAACCACAGAGCATCAAGTATCACAGAAACAGAAAAAATAGAATGTAAAAACCTGAGAAATTTTTTGGAGCAGTATAAAAAGATGGTATATGGATGAAGAGACCAACCAAAGAATTATACAACTCATAGACATGATCAGAAAACATTGGCTAACATTCAGTAGATATGTACAAAGGATAAACAGCAACTGCCTGACAGAGGATTTGTTGATGTAGTAGAAAACTCAATTAAATAACCAAATGGTTTCAAGAAATAGAAGACTTGAAACATGTAGGAATCAATAGGGAAATGGTCAATGAAAGGGACAAATTCAGAAACAAAATTATGAGCTGATAACAGGGAAAACACGGGCAGTGCAAAGGAAACAGGACCACAGTCAAAGAATCAAGAGATTTTGGGAAGAGGAAAAGAAGGAAGTAAGAAAGAAGAAATAATCATGTTAAATCAAGTTTAAACACTGTCTTAAGGGCAAAAATATACAACGATAAATGGATATAAAGAAAGGGGGGGATGGTATGGACATAAAAAAGAGAGAGATATTATGTGGAATAAGAGATGTACAGGGAGCGGGGTGAAGGTGATAGACATATTGTGAAGCATTGCCAGGTATGCTAGTGTTGCATAATTGCACAGGTTTATTCAAAAGGAACAGATTTCAAACATTCATTACTAAAAAAAAAAAAAAAAAAAAAAAAAAAAAAAAAAAAAAAAAAAAAAAAAAAAAAAAAAACCAGTTCCAACATTTCTGGAAAGAGAAAAGATCAATTTTTTGTGCATTCAATGTGATACATGACACATCAAAACAGGAAGACATTCTTCCCACAGACACAAAGCAACTGGTCTCGTTATAAAATTCATGGGTTCAACAAGTCAATGTTATAGACTTTCAAGAGTGTCAGGCATAGGGGGGATAAAAACAGTCCAATCTTCATATAACCCCACAGATAAAAGTCACAAGGTGTGAAGTCTGTGGACCTGTAAGGCCACCGGGGGTGAAGGGGATCTGCTCCTCCTCAAATCCAACGTCTTGGAATGGTATCATTGAGGTACCATTAAATGTGCATAGAGCCAGAGAGAAGTGAGGTGCATGAAGGTGAAGTCAGGTGAATTTTCTTCAACTTGAGGAAATAACGAATTTTAGAGAAAAGGTGCATAAACTTTGTTTGGATTGTTCACAAATATTGTGTTCTTCCAAGTCATTTAGCGTGCTAATGCAGAGTTTATTATATTAAAATATGTTGCGAAATGAAAGAAAAATGAAATATAAGGAATTGATTCACGGAGATGGTAAGGGTTTAACATCCCATTGACGACATGCTCATCAGAGACAGAGCACAAGTTCAGATTGTTTTGTGTTAAAAATAGGAAGGAAATCAGCCAGTTACTTTGAAAGGATCAATACGGCATTTACATGGAGTAACTTAGGAAAATCACAAGAAACCCAAATCTGGATGATTAGGGTTCATTTTAACTGAATGCAAGTTAAGCGTGCTAACCACTCTTCCATATCGCTTGATGAATTGATTCAAATTCAAAATAAAGTTCTTTCAACTTGAATTACACAATATGTTACTGTAGCCTCAGAAAAACACATTTTTTTTCTCCAAAACTACAGGCTGTTAATACTACTTACCATTGCTCACAAGTAGCAGTCTGTCTGTCTGATTCTCTATGTCTCTGCTAGAAATGGGGGAAACTGAAAATGACATGATCAGCAGTACCTTCCTTTGCACAATCGCTGTATTACAGCTCCCCACTCAATGCAGATGTTTAGTATTTGGGCCATAGCATGCTAATATCTGTATAATACCTTGAGTAGGGGCACTGTCACTTAGTTTCTAATATTCAGGAATGTGGATTCACAGTCAAACTGCCATTCCTGTTTTGTCATTAACATGGGCTTCTATGATCTCGTACATCAGTCATATTGTTGACACCTCAACTACACTACTGTCCATTAAAATTGCTACACCAAGAAGAAATGTAGATGATAAATGGGTATTCATTAACAAATATATTTTACTAGAACTTACATGTGATTACATTTTCACGGAATTTGGGCGCATAGATCCTGAGAAATCAGTACCCAACAACCACCTCTGGCCGTAATAACGGACTTGATACACCTGGGCATTGAGTCAAACAGAGCTTGGATGACATGTACAGTTACAGATGCCCATGCAGCTTCAACACGATACCACAGTTCATCAAGAGTAGTGACTGGTGTATTGTGACAAGCCAGTTGCTCGGTCACCACTGACCAGACATTTTCATTTGGTGAGAGATCTGGAGAATGTGCTGGCCAGGGCAGCAGTTGAACATTTTCTGTATCCAGAAAGGCCCGTACAGGACTAGCAACATGTGGTCATGCATTATCCTGCTGAAATGTAGGGTTTCACAGGGTTGTAACACATCTGAAATGTAACGGCCACTGTTCAAAGTGTCGTCGATGCGAACAAGAGGTGACAGAGACGTGTAACCAATGGCAGCCCATACCATCATGCCGGGTGATACGCCAGTATGGCGATGATGAATACATGCTTCCAATATGCTTTCACCGCGATGTCGCCAAACATGGATGCAATCATCATGGTGCTGTAAACAGAACCTGGATTCATCTGAAAATATTATGTTTTGCCATTCGTGCACCCAAGCTCATCGTTGCATACACCATCATAGGCGCTCCTGTCTGTGATGCAGCGTCAAGGGTAACTGCAGCCATGGTCTCCGAGCTGATAATCCATGCTGCTGCAAATGTCGTCAAACTGTTTGTGCAGATGGTTGTTGTCTTGCAAACGTCCCCATCTTTTGACTCAGGGATCGAGACATGGCTGCACGGTCCATTACAGCCATGCAGATAAGATGCCTGTTATCTTGACTGCTAGTATTACAAGGCCATAGGGATCCAGCATGGTATTCCATATTGCCCTCCTGAACCCACCGATTCCATATTCTGCCATCAGTCATTGGATCACAACCAACACGAGCAGTAATGTCATGATACGATAAACTGCAATCGCGATAGGCTACAATCCGACCTTTATCAAAGTCGGAAACATGATGGTATGCATTTCTCCTCCTCACACGAGGCATCACAACAACGTTTCAGCAGGCAACGCCGGTCAACTGCTGTTTGTGTATGAGAAACCGGTTGGAAACTTTCCTCATGTCAGCACATTGTAGGTGTCGCCACCAGCTAGTGATGGGACAACCGACTGTTTTTAACAACCGATTGGTCAATCGGTTGTTTTTTCGTTCAGTCAGTTTTTTCAGTCGAATGAAACAACCGAATGAAAATAGTCTCTGTGGCCGTATGAATGTTTTCACTCACTGGCGGGGTTTGAGTGCTTTCAGTTGATGCGAAACAATAGAATGAAACCAGTCTCTGTCGGTTGCAGCCGCTATATGAATGTTTTCACTCATTCAGTGGGTTTGAGTGGTTTCAGTCAATGCGCGACCACCGAATGAAACAAGTCTCTGTCCTTTATATGAATGTTCTCGGCATTGAGTGGTTCCACTTGATGCGATACAACCGGCTGGAAAAAGTCTCTGTTGGTTTCTATAGCTATATGGATGTTTTTATTAATTCACTGACTTCATGTGACTTTATTTGCATACTCCTTCAGCCTTTTCAGGTATAACTGAACAGTGATTCAGCATGAAACTTTCTTAGAGACAAATCTTATAAATATAGCAGTGTGACTGTGTATGTGTTTCTATTGCATGCAAATCTACAGTTTTGATCCAATCTTGATGAAATTTTACACACTTGACCTTCAAAGCAAGAGGAAAGCCACTGTCTACATCAAATTTCATTCGGTGCATGGCGGAGGGTACTTTACATACTGACTTCGACAAAAACCACAATTTGGCTGCGATCTTGATGAAATTTTGCACACTTGACCTTTAAAACAAGGTGAAGGTAACTGTGTACAATAAATTTCGTAGGTGCATGGTGGAGGGTACTTTGCCTACTAACTTCGACAAATTCCGTTTGTATTCAAATTTTAATGATATATTTCACTCTTCACCTTCAAAGAAAGAGAATGGTCACCGTCTACATCTACTTTAGTTTGGTGCATGACAGAAAGTATTCCAGACTTTGACGCCAATATATCATTTTATTCCGATCTTGATGAAATTTTGCACACAAGACTTTCAAAACAAGTGACAGTTCACTGTTAATCTAAGATTTTGTATGGTACATGGCGGAGGGATGGAATAAACCTCCACACCGTTTCACCGATAACCACAGAAATATCTGTGACAAGAGTGAGTAATTATGAAACTTGAGATGAATGTTTTCATACACTGTTGAATACAGATGCGCTGAAGAAAATTTACAGCACTGATAAATGTTGTATGTCTTGTATGTCTTCTCGTACTCCTTCAAATTAGATGAAATTAACAAAAATATTTTTGTAAGAAATATTTTTATACAAAATATTTTAATATGGGCTTTTTTTACAATACCTAATGTTTTACTGATCTTCGAATTTGGATCTAGCAAATATGCTCAAAGTTAACACACTTAACTCTGTCCTACTAGAACCTTAGATATGTATGAACAATAAGCCGCAAACCGCACGTTTCTACCTGTTCCCACTTCGGAGTTACAGTTGCGAGATTAAACTTGTAGAGATCGTTTTGGAACACCCTGTAGTTTCCACGCTTCTTTATTGAGACAGTAAGAAACCGACAACAATCGGCGATGGCACGCACCACCTGCCAGACTGTTGTGTGGAGTTTGGCGCGCGCCTGCTGGCGCTGTCAGCAGCGAAAATGCGAGCAAGGCAGCATCCCCTCTTGTGTCCCCGCTCCCCGCGGTACTTCATGGTCATCGGTCACGTAACTTCTACAGATTGTAGGTGTCTGTGAAAGTAATCTGATCGGGCTCAGATGATCGGCATTTTTGAAGTCTGGGGTGGGCAATTAAAGTGATCGCAGGCCTGCTCCAGCGATATGACATCTAATTAGTTACTCGTTGATGACACCTCAAACAATTTAATCTACAACAAAATATGAATCACTGTTACTGTATATTATAAAACGAAAAGTTACTTCATTCAGTACATAATTAAATGAACACTGTAATACGCATTTTAACTTTGGCATACCCCTTTTCCATGTCGGTATAATGTAACACTGCTGTAGTTATCTGATGTGCATGCCAGTTTCAATCATACAAATAAATGGCTAGCGCTGTAAGCTAAAACACTGATGAGTCGTTTCAGTTGGGATAATGATTACATGGTTCAACCGACAGAAAAACTTACTGCCTATTTTCACTTGAAAAGAAAGAATGAGTAATTCAGTCACTGTACATAACTGCAAAAGTGCCGCATGTTTTCATTCGGTTGTTCCCACAGACTACTTTCATTCGAAAAAAATAAATGAATATTAATCCAACATAGTAAAACTACGACCAACTGATTGTTTCATTCGGTTGCTCCCACTGACTGGTTTCACTCAAAAGAACTAATGAAGAGGCCAACGTACTGTGTCAATTGTTTCATTCGGTTGGTCCCATCGACTGATTTAACTCAAAAGAAAAGGAATGAGTGGTCCAACCCACTGTGTCGATTTTATTATTCGGTTGCTCCGACCGACTGATTTCACTCAAAAGAGGGAATGAGTAGTCCAATCGACTGCGTCGATTTTTTCATTTGGTTGACACCACCGACTGGTTTCACTCAAAAGAACGAATGAATAGTCCAACCGACTGAATCGGTTGTTTCATTCGGTTGATACCACCGACTGGTTTCACTCAAAAGAACGAATGAATAGTCCAACCGACTAAATCGGTTGTTTCATTCGGTTGGTCCCACCGACTGGTTTCACTCAGAAGAATGAATGAATAATTCAACCGATACCAGAAACTACAACCGAATGATCGATTTTTTTCCAACAACCGAATGAATCGATTGTTTTCATTCGATTGTTCCCATCACTACCACCAGCGCCAACCTTGTGTGAATGCTTTGAAAAGCTAATCATTTGCATGTCACAGCATCTTCTTCCTGTCGGTTAAATTTCACATCTGTAGCACATCATATTCATAATGTAGCAATTTTAATAGCCAGGAGTGTAATTTATGGCTACACTGGGAAGTACTACAGTATCCACTAGATGTATCCCAAGAATCATCAGTAAACCCTTAACAGGTGTAGTGCGAAAGACTCTGGTGAGCCTCAGAAGTAGACTCTCCTGATGCCAGTATAGTTTTGTTATGTACTCTCCAGCTGAAAGCGGTGCATCCAGACACTGGTAGTTAAGTTCATAATAGTGTTGAAGAGACCTCCGTGACATGGCTGCACAGCATGTAATGATAATTTATAGTCAGTAGTCTCAGCATGTGCAATCTTACGCATAATTTTAGTTGCTTTTTCCAATAGTTTTTGTTTTGTAAAAAGGTCATTTTCTCATCTAGAAGACTGCCTAGACCCCTGCAAACAGTGCTTTATTTTTGTAGAGATTCCCACAGGCTACCTTTCTGAAGAATGGTGGCAGTTTTATGAACAACTAAAGTCAACTCATTTACACAAACATGTCACTGTCTTTTCCTCAAGTCTCTTGCTGAAGTCTGCAGGCACAGCTACTGTGACATTATGTAATGGATCCATTTCTTCTAGAATGAAATCTTTAGATCAGCTGCAAGTTAGGTAACATTTATCATTCTATTATTATGATGTTTACTATTTAGACTCATATTTTTGAAGATACAAGAGTTTGGTAGTTACATTATATATAATCAATGGGCACTGTCATTCTGTATTATAATAAGATGAATGATTAGGACTCTCTTTTATGTTGTAAGTTCTTTTGTAGTTTGTTTTATTACTTTTATTATTATTATTATTATTATTATTATTATTATTATTATTCAGTTTTGACAGTTAGCCATTACAGTTGCTGAGATATATTTGTTATTTTCTTTTGTTGGCCACGGCCATCAGGGTCAAGTTCAACGGAGCATACACTGCACTGGTGTCGCTTTACAACCCTCCTGGTAACATTGTAACACGCACAGTACTCAACATTGCACTGCGAGTCATCGCCGCTGGAGATCTGAATGCAAAACACCACGATTGGAACTCAAGACGCTGAAAAAAGCTTTCAAACATCTCTGGCACAACGGCCTTATACGCAAACTTAATGATGCCGCGTTTCCCGATGGACTAGTGCATCTTATACACTCATATCTCAACAACAGAAGCTTCAACACTGACGTGCAGGGCAAACAGTCTACACAACACGGTATTCAGGCCGGAGTACCCCAAGGCAGCATCCTGGGGCCCCTCTTGTTTAACCTCAACATTAATGATTTTTCATCCACACGTAACACGATGTCCGCAATGTACGCAGATGACACCGCCATCTTGGCACAAGATTGGAAGCCATCAAACATAAATTCACGCCTACAGACAGCACTCAGAACTGCCGAACCTTGGTTGGGGAAATGGCGTGTTAAAGTAAAACGTCGACAAGTGCGAGGCAGTTCTGTTCACACACGACCAAAACACCTGCGCAAACACCAATACTGTAGACCAATTACTCTACATGCACACCCAATACGTTTCTGTGAGAAACTCAAATGCTTCGGTGCTGGCTGGACCAGAAACTCATGTGGGGACCACATACACCACATGAACAACCGAGCAAACGCGAGGCTCAAACAACTCTACCCGATGTTCAACAGGAAAGCAAACTGAGTAGCCGGGTGTCGAGGAACCTCTACATGACACATATTAGACCTCTGATGACGTACGGTGCTCCGTGATGGGCATACGCGGCGCCAACACGGCTGTGCCGCCTGCAGCTCATACAGAACGAGGTACTACCCACCATAAGCAACACTCCACGATACACACACACTGTGAATCTTCACAATGAATACCGCATAGAGTGCCTCTCGGTGGTATTCAAGAAACTCACCACATGACTGTACAAAAACTCGAGACACTCGAAGAATCCCTTCATTCTATGCTTGGGGAACTACGATCACAACTATAGGTGGAACCATAAACGACCCAAGACTCTTCTCCTCAGAGACTAACTACCTACGGTCATAGGGACCACCAACTCACAAACACGATGAATATGGCGAATCCCCGCAGAACAGCAAACTGACTGGCAGTGCCAGCTGAGCTCACAGCCGACCAACAGGCAAGGCAGGGAAACCATATTCAGCACACTGAACACAAACATACCTATACAGTCCCACATATTTAGTCAGTTCTATGACCGAACTGTCTAACTATCACGACAAACTTGGCTATGTTCACAGGTATTCTGCCGCAGCCGACTCAGGAGACTTCACAGGAGCTCAGATGCAGCAGAACCTCGCATCAAACGGACTGATTCTTTATGATGAACCTAGCAAAGTTAACGGTACTGAGAAAATACCCATTACTAACATTATCAAACCTTGCACAATCTGTCGCAGATAGCATACCGCTACTGTCCTAAAAACCTACCCCATTGTCGCAGAGGTTTTTTTCCCTTGGCACATTTTTTCTTCTGCCCATACATACCTTTACCCTTCATATACCTTTCGACCAATTCTATCTCCAGATGCACCATATTAATGGGTGATCGTGCCCACACATACGGATGACATCGCGGTACCCACATCCCGTGATCCACCTTAGCAAACTAACCAAATTACGGAGGTGACAGTAGAACTTTTGTGATGGTCACCATGTTGGTGTGGGCATGGAGGGGCCCCATCCTTACCTTTCTCTCCAGTCTCTCTCGACCAACTCCCCACACAAGACGCCTAAAAAACTAAGTTGCAGAGTGCTGTTGCTGGAAGCTAAGCCCCCGAAACTTTAAAACACCACTCATTTGCAGCTCTAAATGGCCTACCCAATCAACTTGTGTGATGTCATGATAAAATGACCCAGCTGTCATACTATATTCATGCCGCCAATCACAGGGCTTTCTACCGTTGCCTGTGCAACCCTGCCCCTGAGACAGAGCTCCATCCAGCTAATGTCATTGACCCCTCAACTTGGTGGCCGAAGACCTTCAAGTTGCCTTGCATTTCAAAAAAAAAGGAAGGAAAAAATCTCACAGCAATCTTTTTTTTTTTTTTTTACAACACACTTGACGCCGACTTCCTATGTCTCCAGATGCTGGCATAGACCTCCCATTTCACTTGCAGTGAATTATTTCATCCATTGCTGCCACCTGGTACTTTTTGCCCGAAGGCCATAAAATGATTTGACACACCATTGGTAACCACACTAACCCTTTCTAAAAAACACTTGCCAGACAAGTGCAGCAACCGACATTGTCCTACATTGGTGCCAATGTCCCGTCGTACCAGATATATATTTCTGCTGGAAAGAAACTTAGGAGGATGGGTCCTGCAATAACAAACAGAGATCACACCACACCCATCGGCATTGTCAATACAGGCATCGGCCAGACGCATGGCCCTCTACCTAATTCCCATAAGGGTAAGGGCCTAGGAGTGCCTCCACTCTGAAGAAAAGATCATTGTCCATCATCAGCAATTTAATACGAATATTAAGACGAAAAATTCCTAGCAGGAAAAATTATATAAAAAATAGACGAAGATTACTCACCAGGCGAAGGAGCACAGGTGTGACGGCATCACAAATAAAGAAATAAATACACACAGACACACAAACGCAAGTTTATCGCAACCCAGTTGCTTCTTCAGCCAGAAGGGAAGGAGAGGGAAAAGGAAATGATGAGGGTTTTAAGGAAGGGGGTAAGGAGCCATTCCAATCCCGGGAGAGGAAAGACTTACCTTGGGGGAAGAAAAGGAAGGTGAACTGCCTAGGTATGTTTGTGTCTGTGTGAATGTGTGTGTGTGTGTGTGTGTGTGTGTGTGTGTGTGTGTGTGTGTGTGTCTATATATATATATATATATATATATATATTGATGAAACGAAAATTATAGAAGGAAACTTTCCTGGTGGGATAAACAAATATAAAAAGTAGAAAACGGATGACTTACCCAAAGGACAGGCTCGTCAACAGACACAAATAAAATCACACACATACAAGCTTTCACAACCGTTGGTTGTGTTTGTGTTTGGATATGTGTGAGTGTGTGTGTATTTGTTTCCTGGGATTGGAATGACTCCTTTTCCACTTCTTTAAAACCCATATCCTTCCCTTTCTCCTCTCCTTTCTTCCTCTTTTCCTGAAGAAGCGACCAACGGTTGCGAAAGCTTGTTAGTGTGTGATTTTTTTTGTGTCTGTCGATGAGCCTGTCCTTTGGGTAAGTCATCCATTTTCTATATATATATAAGGATGTCACTTTTGATCCTGCAGTTATTACCTATTCATATTCATGGACTGTATGACTTTCACTGCGAATGGATAAAGTTGAAAATGTGTACCCAGCCGAAATTCGAACCTGGGTCTCTTTACTCTTACGGGCATTAGTTTTTCAATAACTATGATCTGACGAGAGGTATACTCGAGTAATTCCCTGCAGGTGTGGTGATCGCTGTGTCCCCAGTGGTGTAGAGGTCAGCACAACTGCCTAGAAAGCAGGAGACCCGGGTTCAAGTCCCGGCTGGGTACACATTTTCAGCCTTACCCATTTACAGTTAAAGTCATATTTTCCATAAATACCAGACACCATTTTTGCCTTTTACAAATGTCTGTCTAGGTGTGTTTGCATTTGGATATGTGTGATTGTGTGTGTATTTGTTTACCTTCCTTTTTTCCCCTAAGGTAAGTCCTTCCACTCCTGGGATTGGAATGACTCCTTTTCCACTTCCTTAAAACCCATATCCTTCCCTTTCTCCTCTCCTTTCTTCCTCTTTTCCTGAAGAAGCGAGTACATATATATAAGCACAGGCTCATCAACAGACACAAATAAAAACACATATACAAGCTTTCACAATCGTTGGTCGCTTCTTCAGGAAAAGAGGAAGGAAGGAGGGGAGAAGGGAAAGGATACGGGTTTGAAGGAAGTGGAGGAGTCATTCCAATCCCAGGAGTGGAAGGACTTACCTTGGGGAGAAAAGGAAAGGTAAACAAGTGCACACAGACATACACACACAAACACAACAAGGTAGAAATTTGTAGAAAGCAAAGAGGTTGGACAGAGATAATGGTTGAGGCAGGGGCTCTGTCCAGAGAACTGAGGCAAAGATGTTAAAGATGGTGGGCGGGAATTTGAATTTAGCTGAGGTTGCGTCCAGGAGGGCAACGAGAGAATATGCTGAAGGGCAAGTTCCCATCTCCGGAGTTCTGAAAGATTGGTATCAGTCGAAAGTATCCAGATAACCCGGACGGTGTAACATTGTGCCAAGATGTGCTGGCCGTGCACCAAGGCATGTTTAGCCAAAGGGTGATCTTCATTACCAACAAACACTGTTTGCCTGTGACCGTTCATGCGAATGGACAGTTTGATGCTGGTCATTCCCACATAGAACGCTTTGACAGTGCAGGCATATCAGTTGGTAAATCACGTGGGTGCTATCACAAGGGGCTCTGCCCTTGATGGTGTACACCTTCTGGGTTACGGGACTGGAATAAGTGTTGGTGGAACGATGCATAGGGCAGGTTTTACAAAGGGGCGGTAACATGGGTAGGAGCCAGAGGGTAGGGAAGGTGGTTTGGGGATTTCATAGGGATGGACTAGGAGGTTACGAAAGTTAGGTGGGTGGCAGAAAGACACACTCGGTGAAGTGGGAAGGATGTCATGAAGGTTGGATCTCATTTCGGGGCAGGATTTAAGGAAGTCGTATCCTTGCTGGAGAGCCACATTCAGAATCCGCTCTAGTCCCAGAAAGTATCTGGGGTTCTTCTGTGGAAGGTTCTGGATTTGGGGGGATGAGGAAGTGGCTCTGGCGATTTGCTTCTATACCAGATAAGGAGGGTAGCTGTGGGATGTGAAAGCTGTTATTAGGTTATTCGTGTATTGGTTCAGGGATTCGGGACTGGAGCAGACTCATTTGCCATGAAGACCTAAGCTGTAGAGAAGGGAACGTTTGATGTGGAATGGATGGCAGATGTCATAATGGAGGTACAGTTGTTTATTGGTTGGTGTTTGATGTGGACGGATGTATGAAGTTGGCTGTTGGACAGATGGAGGTCGACATCGAGGAAAGTGGCATGGGATTTGGAATAGGACCATGGGAATTTCATGGGACCAAAGGAATTGAGGTTGGAGGGGAAATTCTGGAGTTCTTCTTCACTGTAAGTCCAGATCATTAAGATGTCATCAGTGAATCTGTACCGAACTTTGGGTTGACAGGCTTGGGTATCCAGGAAGGCTTCCTCTAAGCGTCCCATAAATAAGTTTGCATACGAGGGGGCCATCCTGGTTCCCATGGCTGTTCCCTTTAGTTGGTAGTATGTCTGGCCCTCAAAGGTGAAGAAGTTGTGGGTTAGGAAAGAGGTTTTAGGTAGGGTTGCAGATGGTCGGCGTGAAAGGAAGTACTCCATCGCAGCGAGGCCCTGGGCATGTGGGATGTTTGTGTATAAGGAAGTAGCATCAATAGTTACAAGGGTGGTTTCTGTACGTAACAGATTGGGTAAGGATTTCAGGGGGTGGAGAAAGTCGTTGGTGTCTTTGATGAAGGATGGGAGACTGCACATAATGGGTTGAAGATGTTGGTCTATGTAGGCAGAGCTTCATTCTGTGGGGGCTTGGTAGCCGGCCACAATGGGCCGGCCTGTATGATTAGGTTTGTGAATCTTAGGAATTAGGTAGAAGGTAGGGGAGCAGGGTGTCAGTGGCATCATATATATATGGTGTCCCAGCTATCTTGTCCACCCAAAATATCTCTGGAACAATAACAGCTATTGGAAAACGACTTTCACCAGTATCAATGTATGGCTGGGGCCCATGAATGTACATATTTTGAAACATTCTAAAACGAAATCAAATGTGTTTTTTAACATAATCTTGTGTTTTTTTAAATGGACACCGTATATTTTTTCTTCAGCAATCCATAGCATGACAAATCACATAAACAATGGCGTTGATTGCATTGCAATATTCCAATGACATCCCGAGATATTGCGAAGCGATGTTGACGCTTGAAACACGCGGCTAGCGCACGTCCTGAGCAGCATGGGGTTCTCGCCTGAGTCTCAGGATGTGTGCTAGCCGCGTGTTTCACGTATTTCAAGCGTCAACTTCGCGTCGCAATATCTCGGGATGTAAGTGGAATATTGCGATGCAATCAACGCCATTCTTTATGTGATTTGTCATGCTATGAACTGCTGAAGAAAAAATATAGTGTGTCCATTAAAAAAAACATAAGTTTGTGTTAAAAAACACATTTGCTTTCGTTTTATAATGTTTCCAAATATGTACATTCATGGGCCCCAGCCGTACATTGATACTGGTGAAAGTCGTTTTCCAATAGCTGTTCCAGAGATATTTTTGGTGGACAAGTTAGCTGGGACACCATATATATATATATATTCCTGGTGGGATATGTATAAAAGCTTTGCTAAAAAAAAGCTAAAAAGAAAGATTTGCCTTCTACAAATGTCTACCTTGTTGTGTTTGCGTGTGCATGTGTGTGTGCGCTTGTTTACCTTTCCTTTTTTCCCCTTAAGGTAAGTCCTTCCACTCCTGGGATTGGAATGACTTCTTTTCCACTTCCTTAAAACCTGTATCCTTCCCTTTATCCCCTCCTTCCATCCTCTTTTCCTGAAGAAGCGACCAATGGTTGTGAAAGCTTGAATGTATGTGTGTCTTTTTATTTGTGTTTTTTTGT
Organism: Locusta migratoria; assembly: GCA_026315105.1. Taxonomy (NCBI): domain Eukaryota; kingdom Metazoa; phylum Arthropoda; class Insecta; order Orthoptera; family Acrididae; genus Locusta; species Locusta migratoria. Next base: position 367,067,253 of record CM048745.1, on the reverse strand, counting down.
GTCTATCAGCGAGACTGTGCTTTGGGTAAGCCAAACAATTTTTATACGTATATAAACTTATAAGAATGGTTTTGTTTGGGTAGGACATCAGAGATAAATATACACTTAAATTAAGTAGTTATCAATGGTAAAATTATGGATGCATCAGAAAGTATGTGACATATGGCGCATATATCTCTTCATAAATGTCAACACGTGAAAATTTTCATCTGATTGCAAGGCTTGTTTAGCAAACAAAATGTCTCTATCCACAGAAAAAAGTCATTCAACTGCAGCACTCAAGGGTATAAAAGTATTATATTTAATAAATAAAATTAATACATCCACTTATTTGTGGGACTGGATATTTGTTATTTGCAGAACTAGATTTGATACCATGATTAAATTTTCATGGGCATTAGCTAAACTCAGAATTCAGACCACAAAACACACTCAACACTTAGTTATTCTCACTTGCCCTCTTTTGTTTACATCTATCGCATACACCTCAGTAGAGCCACACACACACAGCATGCAAACTTATCAAAACATGAGTTTCGTGGGTGGTACGGCTGCATTTCTTGTGTAAATAGCAAGTACCTGTGATTCAAAGACAGTCAATGGTAGTTAAAGAGTCAACCTTTATTTTATTATTTATTTATTTTTTTCTTAAAAGTAAATCTTGTACTTGAAAAGTTAACTTCATTAATTAATTAATGACAGTTCTGTGCCCAATTTTCAGTGTTACTTCAACTTGTCCCGTATTCCAGCTTTCATTCCTAAGGTGGCTGAAGAATATTTTATGTTTAAGTTACACTGTGACTGTCCTATGTAAAACTTATTGTAGTTATGACATAAATTGAATGTCAGGATTGAGATAACTTTTGCATAGGACAGGCAGTACGTAAACAGTATAGAGAACAAATGAGAATAAGCAAAAATAAACCATCATCATTCTTCAGGCACCTCAGCAACTATAACCACAATGCAGGACAAATCGAAATAACCTTGAACATTTTACACTTTTTTCCTAAACGTTTAATTGTGGATACACTTAAGGAGATCGTGATCTTCACACAACACAATGGCATATCATTTTAAAATAACAAACATAAAAGTTACATAGAAAATTGTATTGAATTCATAATCTTAGAAAATAGATAAACATAAACTACTATCCATTATACATAGATTGAAAGGTCGCAGATATAACCAAAAATAACAGCAACTAAGCAACTATAATCATATCACATCATTGACCAGCACTCACAACACCTATCTGTCAAAACTGGCAGCAAATAACAAGACATACTACAAAAGAATTTAAAGTCCTCCTATATATCCTGTAGCAGAGCATGCCGTCCGACATGACCCCAGCGACCTGGATATGTGTTACACCATGTGTGCCATCTGGATAATCCCACCTAGTACCAGTCCCTCAACCTATGGAGATGGAAACTTGCCATCCAATAATCCTCTCCTCCCACCATCCTCTACCCCTCCACCATCCTCATCTCACTTATTCATTCCTCACCCCCTCTCCTGCCTTACATATTTGTGTGTGTGTTTCTCTGTATCTTTCCCAATTTAATTAATTAAAAATCTTGTAGCTAACCCCCCTCCTGTCACCCACTCAGCAGTTTCAGTTCACTTCTTTTTAGTTCTTAAACTATCCTCTTTGGTTTATTATTGGGACAGCTCAGTACTTATCATGCAGTATCTCAAATTTCCACATATCACCCATCCTCATCGCATGGCGTAGGTTGTGGGTAACCTTTCCCTTCTGTTCCCTTTTTCTTTCCTCCTCTCCTACCTGATGGATGAAACTATTTCTGAAAGCTAGTATCCTTGTTATTTTCTTCTCCATTAGCATATTTTTTGTGTGACTATCGGCAGTCAAAAACTAAGGTAAGTACTGGCCGGCCACTCTTATCTCTTTTGAATAAAATTAGTATTATATAATATAGAGTGACAGTGGCAGCTGAATTTACATGAACATTAGTACCAAAATGTTGTCTACTCAAAATACTAAACAGTATTATATTGTTAGAATGATAAATGTTATGCAAGTTGCAGATAGTCTGCAGCTGGCACTCTAGCCATCACGATAAATGAATAACTGTGACAAAGTTAACAGCAATTTGAATTTTGTCAACTGCATATGCAAAACAATTTTAACAGTACCTGCTTCATCCAATAGATATAATGGTGGCTCAATGCTCTCACAGAACAATAGTGTCTTTGAGACTGTCCATGATATCCTTATGATTGTTCTATCTCACAAGCTATTGGATACTATGCTTGTTGTATTACGTTCCAGGACATAGGCAAACAACTTTCAAATATGAAATGTGTTTACTGAACAAAGTAGGAAATATGCTTTGATGGTAAAGAAACAAGGTCACACAATAAGAGTCACACAACAGATATTAAAGTGAGTCACAGTAGTCAGACAGGCACTATTTGTAAAGGTCACTGCTTGGAGATTAAATCATTGAGGGCCTACTGGTTGATTGTTCTGTTAGAAATTATTGGAGGATTACACTTGCTGGATATATTTTTGATAGTTTAGGCAAAGATCAACAAGGTAGCACTTTAAGGCAAAAGAACAGACAACATCCAATAACTGTGTTAATGGGAGTAACTGTGCTGCTACACAGCTACTATCTCTGATAGAAACTAAACAGCAGTTATTTCTAGCAGTGGTGTCAGTCCTAATTCTGGTCTTCAAAGTCCATCACAGAACAAGGTGATAGATAACACACTGCACTCGTATTTGAGAGAACAGTGGTTTGAACCCACCTCCAGCCCTCTTGAGTTAGGTTTTCCATGATTTTCCTACACCACTCCTGGAAAATGCTGGAAAAGTTCCTTTCAAAGGGCATGGCCTGACAAAAACTATCCCAGCGTGTGCCCTGTCTTTAATGACCACAATGTTGATTGACCCCTAATCTTTGTTTCTTTTTCATGTGCAATCCTATATGATAGAGTGAGTAGCATCTGGCACTGGTGCAAGGGAAAGCTCTCACAGCCAGAACTGGCTGGTTCTGACCAGGTACCAGTTTATAACTGCCAGGCCCCCAAGGAGCTCACAGTTCTTTTGTGAGCATATTCATGGTAAGCACGGTGCCCCGAGCTAATGCAGTCTTCCTTCCTTCTTTACTTCCCCGACTGCATTTCCTTTCCCCCTTCCCTCCTTTCCTATCCTCACTCCTTCCCCTCCCCACCAGGGGACTGATAACCTCAGTAGTTTAGTCCCCCATCTCAAACAACTTCAGAAAATTGTTGGAACTATTTTCTAACGATGGAAAATCAATGTTGTCATGTCACTAACAGAAGATAGAATAACAACTCACCATAAAGAAGATTGCTGAAGCACAGAAAGGAACATAAAATAGGCACTCACATTCAGACAGTCTCTCACGCATGAGTCGTGTCTGAGTGATTGTGTGTATCTTCTTCTGATGAAGGCCATGGCTGAAAATTTAAGTTGTGTGAATGTGATTATTTATTTTATGTGCCTTTCTGTGGTTTTTTGGTGAGTTGTTATATGCCCTCTGCTTCTGACATTGGTGTTCAGCAAATATTCTGCTGACTTTCCCACATCCACCCTTTCATTGAGCCATCCAAATTGTGGACATGCTAGTAGGTCCTTGCAATTGCAATTGTCTTTGTAGAAACTTCTCATACTGCATTCATTTAGTCTTCTAAGTCAGTGTTTTGTAGTACATTTCAAATGCCATGTATTCATGGAGTCACATTGTACACTTTAATTGCCCTATTAAAGCTTATTGATTATCCTCTTCTTCTTTATCTTACCCTTTGTGTCATCATGGGAAATTTTAGGCTCTGCAGAATTGCCTGACTATTTGATTTTGTCTTAACCCGCGAGAACTCGTGCCTTCAAAAGTTACGCGATCGATTGCATGTAAAACATTTTTCAGACAGTCAAAGAACACTTTGTAATGTACTTAATATGTATGTACTTAAGTATTTCTATTTGGGTTCATAAGAAAACATATTTGAATATTTAAAATTGATGAAATGTCAATTGTTTGAAAATTACTGTGAGCAAAATGCTCGCGCATGAGTCCTTGCGGGTTAAGGACATAAATGCCATCTTGCTATTTGCAGGAGTTCAGTTAGCATCTGTACTTCCAAGTAAAGTGATCCCATTGAAAAAGCTGTATTGTCAGCAATTAAACCATACTAATCTATTTTCCTAATGTCTAACCCAAAGATGTGTTTCTCTGTTTTGTTTCCTCTGTCTGTTTGTTACTACTTTCCCCTTATGATGAAAACTGTAGTATGATTACTAGTTATGATCATGCCAACTGTTAATCTCAGCTGCTGCCATGTAGCAACATAAAGTGGCTATGTTAGTGGCAACGCCTGATCACCTCTCAGATATACTTTGCTAGCTTTCTAAACTTATAATCATCGAGGTCCAGTTCATATATTGCACCTTCTAATATTTCATTTCATCTGTCAGTTTGCCTACAGTACCACAAACAAGATTATGCATTCACATCCGATGCCATAAGAAGACATGCACCTCGTCTATATAGAGCAACTTCCTTGAGTTTACTTAAAAAGGTTCCATGTAATGAAAATATTGCATGTACATACTGAATACAACCCACTTTTTCTACAAGTTCACTTCTGCTGTCACCATATTTATGTTACATGGCTATGTCACTTTAGTCACAGAGAATTTCTTCCTCTAAATGACAATGCAGACATTGCCTTATAGTGGCCTGTGATTGTTGTCATCTTCACAAGAAAATTTGGTAGCTTATTGTTTCTGTTGTAAAATTCTTTCAAACAGACTACATCAACACCTCTCTCACAGAATTGTTTTCATACTTCTGAGTCACTTTACCACACCCACCATTAATTTTTAGTGTCTTTGCTATTTGGTGTGTATTGAATTCAGAGAGGGAATTTGGGTCAAAATATAGGCATCCAGAGATTTCAGAAAATTCACATATAATTGCTCAGTGTTGAAAGTTTCATATCTCTTTGTGAACACCGGCCAAAGGAGATCACCTGTCATTGTTTAACTATGTTGGCAAATTATTCACTCTCATGATACTCTTGGTGTGGGAAATAGAGTTCTCTTTAGCATGTCCAACTCTAGTAACATGTCAAACAGCAACCTGCAATACACTGGGATCCTCGAAACGACTTCACTGTGGCTACACATTTATGAAAATGCAGCATGCTGGGCATTATTTATTTTTGAACAGCAGATGTCATAACAGTCAAAGTTGTAAACACAGATTTTTATTTAACAACAAAATTATATTTATTATGATCTAATGCCATCCACTCCAGGCACCAAGAATGGATAAATCCTGTAACCATTAACCAGGAAGAATTTTGTGAATAGATGGTGCTATTTACCTAAGAAGCTTATATTACCCTTCGTAGAATGCAACATAGTTAAAATGTGTTTTGTCCATCCTCAGTAATTGCATAATTTCTTGCTATAAAAAAAAAAAAAAAAAAAAAAAAAAAAAAACAGAAACTACCTACACATTTGAAATATTTTATTTTGAATGGTTCAAGCTCTTAGTGTTCTTCAGAAGTATAGAAGTGATTATGTTTGTTCTGTCTACGCATGATGGAAGGACACTTCATTATGCTTGGATGGAACAGATAAGGTCACTTATATTCCTCTAAAGAATGATACTAAGTGCTCAAAGCCAATTGAAATACAATATTTCAACTGTGTAACTGGTTGTTGAGTTTTTAACCAGGAAGATAAAATGATGCCAGGACATAATACAATAAAATGTATGCCATTTTTTACTCTAAAATACAGTGTATTTTGGCTTAGAGATACTATCATTCACACCATAGGTGATGTATAACTGTGTGTATCAGGTACTATACCAACCAATACTTTCCACATCATATCCAAAATATATCATGCAATATTGCACCATAAAAAACTGAAACATTCATGTATGTATAAAAATGTATTCAAATATGAGGTGGGGGGGGGGGGGGGTTGTGGGAAACAGATCTGGAGACTATATTAATAAATGTGTGTATCTATCCTAAAGATAAATCATAGAACACTTCATTCCAATCGTATTCTTAAACCCCATGTAGTCATGAATAGTCCTTTTTTTCCATGCTGTTAAAAATTATTGATACAATTGATTTGAAGTGACTCATATGTGGATAGCTTCAAATATTTCATAATAACATTACATATTTTTGGAAACATTTTTGTTTTACTTTTTGGGCAACAGCACTCTTATTTAAATTTATATATAGAGAACAGTGTAGAGTGCAATAATTTTTTTTTTTTTTTTTTTTTTTTTTTTTGACTAGTTTCGGTCTTCTTTTAGACCATCTTTAGGAATTTTAGCTCCATTGATGATGTGGAGCTAAAATTCCTGAAGATGGTCTAAAAGAAGACCGAAACTAGTCGAAAAAAATAAATTATTGCACTCTAGACTGTTCTCTATATATAAAATTATGAACATTGATGACAAAACAACAAGAGGTTGCTATAAAAGAAGAAGATCAAGATGAGGGAGAGGTGTAGAGAAACACAACAGTTGATAGAAGTAGTTTTTGCAGTTCAAGATAACCGAGGTGAAAGCAAATTGAATGGGGATGGGAAGAAGATAAAGTGAATGTGCTAGCCAGGAGGGGGTGGGTGCAGCTGGAAAGGTGAGGTCAATTTTGATCTGATATCAGGTTGGAGGAGAGGGAGGGGGAGAGCTGCTACCACAATTCAGTATTTATACATAGCCAGTAGGGAGTGGGGGGGGGGGAGGAATAGTTCAACTGGAAAGATGAGGTCAATTTCGATCTGACAACAGATGTCATCTGGAGGATAGCAGATGTACTCATAATGTTTTCAATGTTGACTGCCAACAGATAGCGTAGTGAAAGTCGTTATACTTCCACATGTGTGTTTCCTTTAACACAGAATGTTTACAGTAATGTCAATGTGTGAAATAAATGGATGCCGTACAGCAGAGGTGCAATCATTCTTCCTAAAGCCAAATGAATGAATTTGAAAGGTGTTAAATTGTGGACTTCTGAGTGGCAGGATGATCCTTTTGGAGAATTTCCACACAAGTTGGGTGTGCTGCGTAAGTTGTGCAATGATCTGGGTTGCAGTGGTCTTGTGAACATTAGATTAGATTAGATTAGATGTACTTTTCGTTCCAGTAGATCTGAATTGAAAGCATCCTCTTGGATGTAGAACATCTCAGAACAAAATACACAATATATACTTACAAAAAGAAAGCATATGTGTTAATGTACCTTCCACAGACCCCAAATGTATTTGCCATTGTGGATGTGGAATTGGTCAGGAAAAACAATTATCTTAAAAATATTTACATTTTAAAGGACACAAAACTTATTACTACTTACTAATTTACTAGGTGCATATTAAAATTCTTAGAAATTACTTTCTTTTTTATTTTATTTTTTACACTTATTTACAATGATTACATTACTGCACAAAACTTGTAATGAAGTCAAACTGAACAAAGTATTCATATTTGTGAATATTATATAAAATACGTTACAATCAATCACTTCTGGTAAGAAATTCATCAATGGAGTAGAAGGACTTGGCCACCAAAAAATCCTTTAGACTCTTCTTCATTGTGTCACCTATCGTCAAGGTTCTGGACGTTCATGACATCTATCAAGATTGTCATAAGTGGCAGATCATACAGCTACCACAGCACGGGTAAAGAGGGCTTGTGAACCCAGAAGTGTCAACAGTTCTTTTGCCAACTGGTTACTACAAGTGGGACTATGAACATTCACACCTCTAGCTCACCTTCTACTCACACCAGCATTGATGTGCATGGCTCAACTGGTGCCACCAGAGGATCACTTGGAAGATGGAATAGTTGGATTGTAGTTTTAAATGACAAAAGCAGATACCATAACAGCAACTTCTTTATTACACAGCAGATGCCATAACTGTCAAAGTTGTAAAAACAGATTTTATTTAACAACAACAGTTTGTGCATTAAATGTAGATTTGGTGTATACTGTCCTGTAGAGTGCATTCATCCACAACACACTGGCCCACACCCCAGGCCTTATGGTCTGGAATGCAGTAAGTTACAATTTCTGTTCACCTTTGGTGGTTGTTGAAGGAACACTGACCAGAACTCAGTATGTACATAATGTTGTAAGTCCTTTTGCCATTTTTGGAATAGGAAGGTGTTGTATTGTTCCCACAGGATAAGATTCTCCCACACACTGTGTGTGAAACTCAATATGCAAGATCAGCAGCAACTTCCCTGGCCAGTACAATCTCCAGATTTGTCTTCAAGTGATTGATGGGACGGCAACTAACACTTGTGACTAGTCAACCCAGAACTCTCACAGAATTACATGAACAGGTCGAGAAGGTGTAGTAGTATTTGCCATCTGTCTCATCAAATGGATGCCAGAATCAGCACCTGCATTGTTGCCCGTGAAGGCTACATCATGTGCCAATATAGATGTTTCAGCATGGACCGACCCCTGATAACTCAGTATCACTTCAACTATTAATCTGTAAATGTAAACATTTCATGAACTCAATATGCACTGTTTACATAATAAATTTTGAGTGAATTGGAAAACTAAGAGAGTTTACTAATTTTTATTTCCAGCAGAGAATTTTACAACAATGATACTGATTCTAACATCAGTAAAGTTTAGTGTTTAATTTTTTTAATACATGACCTAATGCAAAATATCACTTATTTGTAGCCAATCAGAGCTACAAAGAAAAAAGAGGCATATTAACTAGCATCTACGGTATTTCTCCTGAGAGTAGTCAGGCACATTGTCTCTGGTGGTTCAGCAGACATTTGAAATTTTGCTTTTTCAATGCGTAGCCAGGGTCAGCCTGAAAAAATACTACATAGCACATCTTGCATGCGGTGTCCAGTGTCAGTGGATAACGTCAGTGTGTTTCCCTATTAAAAACAAAATAATTTCATATGTGGAATGTTATGTGCATGTTTGATAGAGCAGTCCCAAATTAGTATATGAAATATTCAATCTAGTGATAACATTTAAAAATGTTTCTGTTTGTAACAGGAACCCAACCAACACTTTTCATCAACAATGAGTGTTACATGAATGACACAAAGGGCACTATTCGTTTGGCCTGACTCCAGCCATATATTGCAAAAACTAAAGTGAAATAACTGCCGAAACACTGGTGATAACGCACCTGACAACTCTTAGGTAAGATACACTGTACAATAGTTCCACAATTTAATTGAATATACTGTAAATCTTCTATATTGTACATCATTTGGGGAGGGGTGACTTTAAGTGACAAACATCTTGTGTCCAGCTAAGACTTTTTCATGTTGCAGTACTTAAGTATAAAATGGAGAATAAAAATAGGATACAGTCTTGAATTTCAGGTTACATTAAATTGTTTTTATTATTTTATCATCTACTAAAAAATCAGTGAAAAACATAGGCACAGTCAAATTTCAGGTACAGTTACCATATGATTTACTAATCAGCATCTGTTGTGCATGTTACCTTAACAATCACATCAATACCAGAGGCAAACAGTAATGAAGTATAAGGGGAGGGGGAGTGAGAGAACCATAGAGGGATAGGGGAATGGGGGACAATTTTTAAAAATAAATATTTGTACGCAGTATATTCCCAGTCACAAAACATGACAGTTGAGAGGGGAATGGGAGAAGATGTAGGATGGTAACACTCTTATACTGCCTTCTTTTTTAAATGCTCAGTTATAAATATCTTAAAATATACTAGAAAACAACGTTTGCTCTGTACATTTATATTATCTTTTTTTATATATGAATAAAACATACATACCCTATGGCATATGCTGGGGGGGGATGATAATAATGTTCATATAGCTATAATTACCTTAAATTCACCTACCTTATCCCCCCCATCCTGCATCACTCTCTTCTAATTTCGTTTCACCTCAGCTATCTTGAACTGTATATTTTGCAATAACTCTACTTCTTCCAATTGTTATATTCCTCTAATTTATTCCCTTACCTTGATCATCTTCTTTTATGGTCCCATCTTTTTGTTTCAATAGTCATTCATGTTCATTATACTATTATGAATTGTTTGATTCTATTATTCATCACAGACATGGCATTGAATCATAAAGTGACTGTACTATAATCAATTGTATCAATCTGAAAGAGGAAAGGCCACCGGACCTGATGGGATACCAGTTCGATAATGACTTTTCTGGCGACTAGAAATCTACTCTGTAGGAATCAGCATGGGTTTCGAAAAAGGCTATCATGTGAAACCCAACTTGTGCTATTTATCCTCGAGACTCAGAGGGCCATAGACACGGGTTCCCAGGTGGATGCTGTGTTTCTTGACTTCCACAAGGAGTTTGATCCAGTTCCCCACAATTGTGTAATGAACAAAGTAAGAGCATATGGACTATCAGACCAATTATGTGACTGGATTGAAGAGTTCCTAGATAACAGAATGCAGCACGTGTCCCTCATTGGAGAGAAGTCTTCCAAAGTAACAGTGATGTTAGGTGTGGTACATGGGAGTGTCATGCAACCACTGCTATTCACAATATATATAAATGACCTTATGGATAATATCGGAAGTTCTTTGAGGCTTTTTGTGGATGATGCTGTAGTATTTCGAGAGGTGATAGCAATGGAAAATTGTATTGAAATGCAGGAGGATCTGCAACGAATTGATGCATGGTGCAGGGAATGGGAACTGAATCTCAATGTAGACAAGTGTAATGTGCTACGGATACATAGAAAGAAAGATCCTTTATCATTTAGCTACACTATAGCAGGTCAGCAACTGGAAGCAGTTAATTCCATAAATTATCTGGGAGTAGGCATTAGGAGTGGTTTAAAATGGAATTACCATATAAAATTAATTGTCAGTAAAGTAGATGCCAGGCTGAGATTCATTGGAAGAATCCTAAGGAAATGCAGTCCAAGAAGAAAGGAAGTAGGTTACAGTACACTTATTTGCCCACTGCTTGAATACTGCTCACCAGTGTGGGATCCATACCAGGTGGGGTTGATAGAGGAGGTAGAGAAGATTCAACGGAGAGCAGCGCACTTCATTACATGATCATTTAGTAATGATTATTATGATCAGCTCCACATGTGAATAGTAGTATCTAAGCTGTAATACGCTTTTTTTTTTCTTTTAGAGTGAACAATGGCATAAACTTTATTGTATCATCTATTGATGCTATATTTTTGTATAATAATATTATCTTTGTTGTTTTCTATGAAGTAATATGAACTACTTAAGTAAAAAAGCATCCTTAAACAACAAAGTACTCCTGGTTAGAAGATTCAAAGTTTTGCACTTAGGTAATACCAGTAGGGGATAGCATTAGGACATAATAAATATCTTATGCTTAGGAGACACTGATACAACTGTTGATATATATATTTTTGTAATATATATCTAAATACTTTCGTAAATAGATTATTTTTGTAAGACTGGCTGAATTTGTAGTTTCAACAACTTTATCTTATAAGATGACATCAGTATGGCCCTATTTAGCCAGAAACTAGTGGTTGTTAAATAAAAATCTTTTTTGAAACTGTGACTGTTATGATTTTTTCCTCCATTATCTTTATTTGTTGTATTAAATGGGGAAGTTCTGATTTTGACTGAACTTTGCTCTTTTTCCTAATCTTACCTCTACAGGCACTACCACAGTTGTCACACTCCACTTCACATGGAAATAGAGAAGGATCCCCAGCAGAAGCTGAAGCTGCATGGCAATTTTCTGCTGCTATCACTACAGTGTCCATACCAAATGATTAACACCATCTTTATCATACCTTCTGGTAGGAGATCCACATAGATGTGGCATTGCATTGGACAATGATAAGTACAAAAGCTTTCCATTGCTGGATATATATATATAGAGAAAGAAACTTTCCTGGTGGGATAAACAAATATATATATATAAAAAAAATAGAAAAAATAGAAAAACACATACAAGCTTTCGCAACCATTGGTCACTTTTTCAGGAAAAGAGGAAGAAAGGAGAGGAGAAAGGGAAGGATATGGGTTTTAAGGAAGTGGAAAAGGAGTCGTTCCAATCCCAGGAGTGGAAGGACTTACCTCATGAGATCCGTCCTTCATGACATCCTTCCTACTCCACCGAGAGTGTCTTTCCACTGCCCACCTAACCTCCGTAACCTCCTAGTCCACCCCTGTGAAATCCCCAAACCATCTTCCCTACCTTCTGGCTCCTACCATTGTAACCGCCCCCTTATAACCTGCTCTATGCACCCTTCCACCACCACTTACTCCAGTCCCGTAACCCGGAAGGTGTACACGATCATAGGCAGAGCCACTTGCGATAGTACCCACGTGATCTACCAACTGACATGCCTGCACTGTGAAGCGTTCTATGTGGGAATTACCAGCAACAAACTGTCCATTCGCATGAATGGACACAGGCAGACAGTGTTTGTTGATAACGAGGATCACCCTGTGGCTAAACACGCCTTGGTGCACGGCCAGCACATCTTGGCACAGTGCTACACCGTCCGGGTTATCTGTATACTTCCCACCGACACCAATCCTTCAGAACTCCGGAGATGGGAAGTAGCCCTTCAGCATATTCTCTCTACCTGTTGCCCACCTGGTCTTAACCTCCGCTAAATTTGAATTCCCACCTGCCATCTTTAACATCTTAACATCTTTGCCTCAGTTCTATGGACAGAGCCTCTGCCTCTAGTGGCATCTCTGTCTAACTTCTTTGGTTTCTATAGTAAGTCTGCCTAGGTGTGTTTGCGTCTGTGTGAATGTATGGGTGTGTGTGTATTTGTTCACCTTCCTTTTCTTCCCCCAAGGTAAGTCTTTCCTGTCCCGGGCTTGGAATGGCTCCTTACCCCCTTCCTTAAAACCCTCATCATTTCCTTTTCCCTCCCCTTCCCTTCTGCCTGAAGAAGCAACTGGGTTGCAAGAGCTTGCGTTTGTGTGTATGTGAGTGTGTTCTGTTCATTTGTGCTGCTGTCACACCTGTGCTCCTTCGCCTGGTGAGTAATCTTTGTCTATTTTATATATATATATTCTTTCATGCTAGGAATTTTTCGTCTAAAATATTATATATATATATATATATATATATCACCAATACCTTAGTACGAGATACCCCCCAATGACCGGCGTGTAGCAGCGTGAGGACCTCTGCGCAGAGGGCCGATGGAATGATGACCCGAGGAGAGGAATCCTCAGAATCAAGGAGAAGCACGCCGTCTACAACAGAAAAACGGTGTCGAAATGCATAGTAGTTTCTGAGGGGGTACTATGCCTGTTTCGGCGGAGTCTCAGGCCAGCCCTGCTGGACCAAATGGATCACCTTGCGGAGGACCGGGTCTGTGGAACTAGCCAGAGCCACCTTGGCACCTGTGATTGGAAAACCGTCCACTGCTTGCTGAGCAGCTAAGTCGACATGAAAGCACAGCAATTCTTCCTGATCGAAGTCTGGGTCTGGTCCAGTCGGAAGCCAGAAGAGCGCATCCGCATTTGCACGTTTGGACGTAGGGCGGAAGTGTATCGCATAGTTATATTGAGATAGGAACAGCGCCCAACGCTGAAGACGGTGACCAGCCTTGTCGGGTAGTGATGCCGAAGGATGAAAGAGAGAAACTAGTGCCTTGTGATCAGTTATGATATGAAATTTTACACCATACAGGACATGAAACTTCTTCAGAGTGTAGACAAAAGCAAGGGCCTCCTTCTCTTTTTGTGAATATCTGGTTTGGGCTGGAGTGAGCGTCTTAGAGGCGAAAGCAATCAGTCGCTCAGATCCGTCTGGATATTTATGAGCGAGCACTGCCCCAATCCCATGCTGAGAGGCGTCCATTGCTAAGACAAGGGGGAGGCCGGGTTGATAGGTGACGAGGCAGGGGCCCGATTGTAGCAACTCCTTTAATGTGCAAAATGCTTTTTCACAGGCCGATGACCAATGGAGGGAAGTCCCTTTGCGCAGCAGGTCATGCAGGGGTTTTGCAATAGATGAAGCCCCCAGCAAGAATTTATGATAATAAGCTACCTTTCCTAAAAACACTTCCAGGTCCTTGACTGATGTCGGCCGAGGCAGGGCCAACAGGGGGGACCCATTCTGATGGAGGGGTTTGCTGCCCTCAATAGAAACCTCAAACCCCAAAAAAAAGTGATAGAAGGCTGAAAAAAGTGGCATTTCTCCAGGCTGCACGTCAACCCCGCCTCCTGTAGTACTGTGAACAACGCACGTAAGTTGCGTAAATGTTCATTAGCTGAGGGCCCGGACACTACTATATCGTCGAGATAATTGACACAACCGGGCACCAACAGTGTGAGTTGTTCGAGGAAACGCTGAAAAATTGCTGGAGCGCTGGCCACCCCGAAGGGCAACCTCAAGTATTGGTACAAACCAAAGGGCATGTTCAGGACCAAGAGATGTTGAGAGTCAGCATCGAGAGGAACTTGCAAATATGTGTCGGAGAGATCTATCTTGGAGAAGTACTGTCCACCCGCCATTTTCGCAAGAAGCTCATCAGGGCGCGGCAATGGATAAGTGTCAATGATAGATTGGGCGTTCACAGAACGTTTGAAATCGCCAGAAAGGCGCAACCGCCCCAACGGTTTTTTTACAATGACCATGGGAGTCGCCCATTCACTAGACGGAATGCGTTTTACCACCCCAGCTTCCTCCAGGTGGTCCAGCTCCGCTCTGACGTGGTCACGGAGTGCAATCGGAACCGGACGAGCACGGAAAAAACGGGGCCTTGCGGAGGGCTTCAAGGTGATGAGGGCTTGAAAATTATTAGCACAGCCCAACCCCGCCGAAAACAGTGCTGAAAATTTGGCGCATAAAGTGTCTAGTTGCGGAAAAGGCACTTGTTCAGAGACAATGTTGACTTCGTCGGAAATAGTGAACCTAAACCCCTGAAAGGCGTCAAGACCAAACAAGTTGCCCGTGTGAGCATTGTTTACAACAAGAAAAGTGAGCCTACGAGTGACAGATTTGTATGTAACAGGGGCTGAGAACTGTCCCAGGATCGGAATATTTTGTTTATTGTGACACCGGTAAGAGAGAGGGAGAACCCAGATCCAAATAAGTCTTTGAGTTCAATAAGGTGACGGCCACACCTGTGTCCACTTGCAACTGTTTGTGGAAAACCGTGACGTCAATAAAGAGCTTGTTGGGTGCAACCGAAATCGCTGAGACGCAATTTACGTTCATCTCGTCGTCGGAATCTTGGATTTTGGAGGCACAAAGAGAAGAAATGTGACCTTTCTTGTGGCACTGATGACACGTGGACCACCACTTGGGGCAGTCAGGTCTGTCATGATCGAAAAAACAGGAGGGACACGAAGGAAGCATTTTTCCAGTTGCGTGACTGAACGCCGCCTGGCTCGAGTTTCCGCTGCCGTGCAATGGGCCGATCACCCTGGCGCCGAGGCTGCGCGCGGACTGCCGCAACCACGTCATCCCTTTGCGACCCTGCTTGTAACAGGGAAGAAGTGGGTTGGATTTCCGCCACCTCACACCAAGCCTCAATTCCGTTGCCCGCTGCCCGCGAAACCTTGAAAAACTGCACAATGTTAAGGGCCTCTGAAAGAGAAGGATTTTCGCACAGGAGAGCGCGTTCGCAAACCTCGCGATCGGGGGCGAGCCGAATAATAGCGTCACGGACCATATGATCGGCATACGATTCTTTATGCACATCCGTAACAAAATGACAACGACGGCTTAACCCATGGAGGTTCGCGGCCCACGCCCGATAAGACTGTTGTGGCTGCTTCTTGCAGCGGTAATACTCAATGTGGGCCGCTATCATATGAGTATGTTCGCGGTAATATTGTGAAAAAAGGCTGCACATTTGATCGAAAGACAGCGACAAAGGCTCCTGCAAAGGGGCGAGTTGGCAAAGGAGCTGATACAGACGAGGCGACAGCCATGACAGGAATAACGCACGACATAAGGTGCCATCAGACCAGCCAAAAGCCTGAAAATGTTGTCTTAACCGTTTTTCATAAGCGTCCCACTCTTCGACGGACTCGTCGTACAATGGAAAAGGTGGCGGATAAGACAGAGGGGGCGTGGGGGGCGAAACAATCTGTGGGGTGGACGGGGGTTGGGACCCACTAGACAAAGCTGTAGAAAGAGATTGTAATACCTGGTTTTGAGCGTGAATCGCCGTTGCAAAAACCTCTTGTTGTTCGATGAGGCAATGCAGAATCTCATCGGAAGAACCAGTAGACATTGTATAAGACGAACAACCACTTCAGACGGAAAACGCCCGGAGAAAAAAAATATACCACACTCGTCGCCAATGTTGTATTCATGGACAACAACACTCTCACTACGACACAGAACACTGGCGTCCACTGGCTGTACAAATACCCGCAAAGTGAGCTCCTACCTGGTAAACAACACACTGGCCGCAGAGCACAACTCCGCACTGTTTGTGTCATTGACTAGCCCGTGGCATGCTCTGGCATTTGCCGCATTTTCCCGCGGCGCACTGTCACGGCAGACTCCCGACATATGTTATCGGCTGTGTGTGTGCCTTACAGCACTGTCCACACTGTTTATCATCCATGTTTCACTCCCATACAAGGTAACACTTCACACAAGTGCTTTCAGAAAGGACTTCCTTAGACTTAAATCAATATTCAATGTTAACAAATTTCTCTTTTTCAAGAACAAATTTCTATCCATTGCCATTCTGCATTTCATATCCTCTGTACTGCGACCATCATTTGTTATTTTACTGCACAAGTAACAGAACTCATCTACCTCCTTTATTGTTTCGTTATCTAATCTAAGTCCTTCAGCATCACCTGATTTTCTCCTTGCTTTTCATTATAACTTGCTCAATGTACAAATTGAATAACATTGGAGAAAGGCTACAGCCCTGTTTTACTCCCTTCCCAACCACTGCATCCCTTTCATGCCCTTCAACTCTGACAACCGCTGTCTGGTTTTTGTAAAAGTTGTAAATAACCTTATGCTCCCTACATTTTACTCCTGTTAGCTTCAGAACTTGAAACAGTTTATTCCAATCAACAATGTCAAAAGCCTTTTCCAAATCTACAAAAGCTAGAAAACTTAGATTTGCCTTTATTAATCTATCTTCTCCCCCAAGGGAACTCACGGTTCTTTCGTGAGTACATGCATTGCAAGCATGGGGCCCCGAGTTAATGCAGTCTTCCTTCCTTCTTTACTTCCTGGACTGCATTTCCTTTCCCCCTCGACCTCCTTTCCTATCCTCATTCCTTCCCCTCCCGACCGAGGAACTGATAACCTCAGATAACCTCCCCCTCTCCCAACCAAACAACCCAACCCAACCCAACCTATCTTCTAGGATAAGCCGTGAAGTGACTATTGCCTCCTGTGTTCCTACATTTCTCCTGAGCCCTAACTGATCTTCTCTGGGGTTGGCTTCTTTCAGCTTTTCCATCCTTCTGTAAATAATTCATGTTAATATTTTGCAACCATGACTTATTAAACTGATGGTTCTGTAGTTTTCACACCTGTCTGCGCCTGCTTTCTTTGGAATGGAGATTAAAACATTTTTCTTAAAGTTTGAGGGTACTTCGCTTGTCTCATACATCTTACACATCAGGTGAAACAGTTTTGTCATGGCTGGTTCTCCCAGAGACTTCAGTAGCTCTGAGGCAATGTCATCTACTCCAGGGGCCTTGTTTTGGCTTAGGTCTTTCAGTGCTCTGTCAAAATCATCTCTCATTATAGTATCTCCTATTTCTTCCTCATCTACTTATTCTCTCCTTCCTAAAATATTGCCTCTAAGTTCACTTCCTTCGTAGAGCCTCTCTATATACTCTTTCCACCTTTCAGCTTTCCCTTCTTCGCTGAGAACTGGTTTTCCATCTGTGTCCTTGATATTCATAGAGCTGTTTTTCTTATCTCCAAATATATCTTTTATTTTCCTGTAGGCTGTATCTATTTTTCCCCTATTTATATATTGTTCTACATCCTTGCATTTACCTTGTAGCCACTCCTGCTTAGCCATTTTGCACTTCCTGTCAATCTCATTTTTTAGTCGTCTGTACTCCATTTTGCCTGTTTCATTTACTGCATTTTTATATTTTCTCCTTTCACGATTAAATTTAGTATGTCCTGTAATATCCAAGGATTTTTTTACGTCTTGCCTTCCTAACTATTTTGTCCTCTGCTGCCTTCACTATTTCATCTCTCAATGCTACCCATTCCTCCTCTACTGCTTTATTTTCCCCAGTTTCTGTCAATTGTTGCCTAAATTCTGAAGAACTTCAGGTTCCTTCAGTTTATCCAGTTCCCATCTCCTTATTTTCCTACCTTTCTGCAGTTTTTTCAGTTTCAGCCTACAATTCATGACCAATAAGTTATGGTCAGAGTTTATATCTGCCCCTGGGTATGTCTTACAGTTTAATACCTGGTTCCGAAATCTATATCTTACCATTATAAAGTCTATCTGGTATCTCCCGGTGTCTCCTGGTCTTTTCCACGTATACAACCTTCTTTCATGATTCTTAAACCAGGTGTTTGTTATAACTAAATTATGTTCCGTGCAAAACTCTACCAGGCGGCTTTCCTACTCGATTAAGGGATCTAACATTCCACGCTCCGATCCGTAGAATGCCAGTGTTGTCTTTTCTGATGATCACATCCTCCTGAGTAGTCCCCACCCGGAGATCCAAATGGGGGACTATTTTACCTCCAGAATATTTTACCCGAGAGGATGCCATCATCATATGTTCATACAGTAGAGCTGTATGTCCTCGGGAAAAGTAACGGCTGTAGTTTCCTCTTCCTCTCAGCCGTTCGCAGTAACTGTGTGGCAAAGCCACATTAGCTGATGTTACAAGACCAGCTCAGTCAATCATCCAGACTGTTGTCCCTGTAACTACTGAAAAGGCTGCTGCCCCTCTTCAGGAACCACACGTTTGTCTGGCCTCTCCACAGATACCCATCCACTGTGGTTGCACCTACGGTACGGCTATCTGTATCGTTGAGGTTCCCATGAATCACAGACATTGCCGAGGTGGGGTGGCTTGCGTGCCTCAACGATACAGATAGCCGTACTGCAGGTGATTAAATATATAAAATACAAAATTGTTTAATAAATAAACTGAGTGTGTTATCATATGTATGTAACTCTATATAGGTTAGTTAATTTTATAAAATAAAGTCTGACTTTGATTGTGAAATTTGTCTGCCTTATTTGGGTTGGCCAAGAAAATTTTGGGTTGGTGCGGGCCCACCCTGGCCCACACCTTGGCACCGCCACAAATGTCCTTCCCATGAGGCCAGATCAAAGATACATGTAGAAGCATGTGGGCTTATATTTGGCTGTTTCTAATCTCCTCTCCTCAAATCTCTCCATGAACATGTTGGCAACCACAGTGGTCTGCCATAGCCACACCTTTAGTTTGCTCATAATATTGGTTCCTGTACAGGAAGTATGTAGAAGTCAGTGTATGCATGAACAGGTCCAGCAAAACACCCTCAAATTTTTCCACAGTCAGGTCTTGTGAGTCTTACAGTGGGACCCTGGTGAACAGTGATACCACATCAAACCTGACCTTGATGTCTGAGTCGGTGATACATATTTGCTTGAAGAGTTGTAGGAAGTCCTGTAAATTAAGGATGTGGTGAACATGTTCCACCACATGTGTGGACAGTAGGTTTTTCAGGTACTTGGCTGTTCTGTATGTGGATGCCCCAATATTATTGACAATTGGGCGTAGGGGTACACCTGCCTTGTGTCTAGGTAATATTGGTGCTTTCACCTGAAGTTGTCTGATAGTATTCTCAGTCATCCCAGTCTCCTTTAGGAGAGCTCTCATCGTCTTGTTCACCTTGTCAGTGGGGTCATAATCCAGTGTTCTGCATGCAGAGTCCCTTAAGTAGTTGGTGAATCTTCTCACCATATTGCACCTGCAGTAAAATAAATGTTCTACGATACTGCTGGATGTACTACAATACTGTTGTCTTCCTGGAGCATCTTGAGTGCAAGCCTCTCCGAAGTTGTGATGTTGGATTTTCGAAGCATGGTATTGGTGAGAGCCTTGCAAGTGTCTCGGTGGACTCTTCTTCCACATTGCATAGAATGTGGCTGCAATTGCTCTACAATCTATTCCATCAAGAGCTGTGTATCGAAGTACAATGGCGATTGTTTCTAAGTATACTTTTATTTATTGAACTTCTATAGTCAAAGCTAGAAGCTGTAGTAAAGGTGATACCCTTGCTGAGTATATTGAGTATATTTAAGGTTGAATTGTCAAACTGTATGCCACTCAGGTTTGTCTCCTTGTGAGTCTCCTTCATGTGTTGTGCTTTATTACTCATGCAGTAAAACTAAGCAGATTGGCAAGATGTAGCCTTCATTCTGGCACACTATGCTAAAGACCAGGAGGCATGGTCTACCAAGTTCCAGTCTTCCCCCATTAAGGTGACTGCCATGTACAGATGAAGGTGTGACAGCTCTCTTGCTACAATGTCCATTCTGTAATGCATATCTCTGATTCTCTCTCTCACCAATGCCATGCTTGCTCTGTGTTATAACTTATTTGCTGGCCAGGATTTGATGTGATGTTTAATTCTGGTGAATACTGGTACCACTTCTCCACCTCGGCATCTCAGTAGAAAACTGAGAGAACTCAGCATCCTCTCTTTTCTCTGTCAAAGCTTATCCAGCTTCTTGATGTTTTGGTACATCTCCTCCCCATAGAGTCTTTTGATGTAACTCTTCCAGCTTTCCTAGTGAACTAATTACATCTTGGGTTGTTGCATGTTCTGCAAAATAACAGTGTCAATCTTGCATAATATTTTGGTTACGTCCGCACATGATGAACCCACTCCTGAGCTTTCCAACTTCAGATTGATGCCAATGTGGTCTGAGCTCCTCAACTGCAATCTGTTGGGGCACTGCCATTTCATTTGGCATCTTCTGTGGTACTAAATATTTGGCCAAATGACAAGAACAGTGTATATAAGATGCAAGGGATTAAGATAAGCAACAAAATCCACAATCACTGAACACTGTTTGGAATTGGATCATGCCATGAACTATGAGGAAAACAAGATATTAGCCCAGATACCCAGGTTTTGGGACAGTATTATAAGGGAACTGATAGAGATAAAGCTGACTGAAAACCTTATGAACCACAACACGGGGTACCAGCTAAGAAGAATCTGGGATCCTGCTCTGGCATTGCTAAAGAATCATTATTGACAGCTGTAGCATATCCCAAATAGAAGAACCGAAGATGGGAAATATGGAAATCGATACCCAGGCAGAGCTACACATGCACTTGACCGGACATGGAATGCCAGGGGTGGGTGAGATGGGTGCGGACCACAAATGGAACACCAAGAACTGAGGTTGTCGTAAGTTGGAGTGCCAGCATTTCAGCAGACTGTCACAACCAGATGTGAACCACAAAGGCGCCACTCCATAGTTGGAATGCCAGGAGTGAGTCCAGTGGGTGTGAAAGGTAGCATTCAGGACTGCAGTGGTCGCCAAATGAAACGGCTATGCTTCAACAGATACTGGTGGACAGGCATGGACCTCATAGGCAACAAACCAAAGTTGGAGAGCCCAGGAGCATGTTGGACAGGCATGAGGTTTGTAACCAAAATATTGTGCAAGTTCAACACTGTTATCAGTCAGAACACCTGACAACCCAAGGCAGCATTTAAAATCATATTTGTGAACATGTTCTTAGATTGGGAGGCTCTTTTGTGAGCAAATCATAATACTTGTTTGGATCTGTCATACAGTGATTTTGAAATAAATTTCTTGACAGTTTACCTCCATAACTGAGTGGTCAGAGGGGCTGACTGCCATGCGGAGGATCTAGGTTTGATTCCTGTCAATAGTGAATGGACTAGAACAAGGTGCAAGCAGCCTTGTGGCATCAACTGATGAGCTGCTTGATGGTGTAGTAGCAGTTCCAAGTCAAGAAACATGAAGTGACAAGGAGAGTGGTATGCTAACTATGTGCCCCTCCATATCACATCTGATGGTACCATTGGCAGAGAGTGACATTCTGGTCGGTTAGGCCAGACTGGGACCAGAACATGTAACTTTGCTTTTTCTGAACAAATTTTGGCAGAATCAAGACAGACAAGGCTCAAAAATTATTTTTGAATTGACCATTGTAACCAAAGGAAAATGAGAGTTTGAAGAAATTTTGTGAAATGTAGTTAAGAAGTTTGGTTCATTTGGATGAACCTTTCAAATAAGTAACCCAAATAAAATAGATGCCATAACAGATCATAAGAGAAAACACAGTGCATGTTAGTTGATAACCAAATGATTCTATTGATTTATTTTTAAAATATCTTGATATATCTGACAAGAATGTGAAAGGAATTAAAGGCAAAACTTTAATCAGAACAATTTTGGGGACCCACAGAACAAGGGTGAAGATAAGACAATGGCTGAATCATAAAAAAAAAAGGCCTCAAAATCTGAGGTCGTCATATATAACAGTACAAAAAATAAAAAGAAAAAAAAAAAAAAAAAAAAAAAAAAAAAAAAAAAAAAAAAAAGAAAGAAAGATTGAAATTTACATCATGGACGAAAGATTTATGAAAACAAAAATTTGCATTATTTTTAAAGAACATATTCGCTTTATGAGTTTTATTAATTTACAGAACGGACAACGGTATATACGATAACCTGTATGCCATAGAGCAGGAATATAATTAATTATTTACAATGCAGCTTGATTTTACAATGTCCCTTGTAAAAAATAATTTCTCAATATGTCAAGGTCGCTCTGAAAGGATTAGCATGTATTTATGTATGGAGCAGTGAAAGGGTTAAAATATTTTGGAGCTACAAGCAACAATTGTGGCTTCCTTTAAATCCTTTATCTTCTGTTCTCAGGCAATTTCATGTGTTTTCACCCCATATAATATGTGAATTGGTGCAATCAAATGTCATCTTCGCAAAAGAAATTACTTTTCTTTTAAACATTGTGGTGGGGAAAAAAAAAAAAAAAAAAAAAAAAAAAAAAATGCTTCTTCACGATCGGATTCAAAGTAGCACTACACGCAAGAACTTTCAAAAACAGACTGAAAATGCTGCAACAAAGATTGAAATCCCATCACAAAAACTACTTATGGTGGCTTCTAGCTGCATTTTTCAGAACAAACACACAACACCTAGTTATGGCGGCTTCTAATGACATTCTTAGGAACTTCCTGAAGCTTTGCCTCTGAATCTAAGCCTTGGGCATATTTTTAGATCCTGAAAACTGGAAAAAAAGTGTGGCTTGCATTCAGGTAAACATGGTAACTTGAGTGTCATCTTATGGGCCAGATATATGCTTATACTATAAAATTTTGATGAAAATTTGTACCTCGTCTTATCTGAAGGTCACCTTATCTGCAGAAATATACAATAATACATTATCATGAGGACAGGTTACAACTCATCATGAAGTGTATAGCTGAGGCACAAAGAAAAGACAGACTAATTAAATTTGTGGTCACAGCTAAAGAGCACACACACTTTCACACAATCACTGTGACACAATTCATCACACATGACAACCATCACTGACTATTACAGTCTAACTGGTACTTTGACAGTGTGAGGGAAGAAGCAAGGCTGCAGGGCAAGGGTATAACAGAGTTTTCTGCTCTTCCTGGCAGACTGTGCTGGTACTGATAAGTGGGAACATGAGGTGCAGCTTAGAATGCAATGAAGGGAAAGAGGGAGGGGAGAATACAGAGATGATATGAATTGTAAGGGGAAGTTGGGTGGGGGCACTGTTAGGTGTGGGGTGTAGGAACTAGGTTAACTTAAGTTGATGCCAAGATGATTGTGAGGCTGTAGAATGTGTTGTGGGATAACTCTCATTTGTGCAGCTCAGAAGAGTCAGTGATGGAGGGGAGGATTCGGATGGCCTGGGTTGTAAAGCAGCCATTGAAATCAAGGCTGTTATGCTCAGCTGCATATTGTGCTACAGGATTGTTCACCCTGCTTTTGACCACAGTTTGGTGGCAGCAACCATTCATTCTGATGGGCAGCTGGTTGGTAGTCATAAAAATGAAAATAACTGAACTATGATTGTAGCAGAGTTGGCAAATCACATGGCTGCTCTGAAATGTGGGCCAGCCTCTGATGGGGTAGGCTAAGTCTGTAACAGGATTGAAATATGAAGTGCTGGGTGGGTGGATTTGGCAGATCTTGCATTTGGGGTCTTACACAGGGGTGTGATCCCTGTGGTAAGGGATTGGGAGTAGCATTATGATGAACTAGGATGTTATGGAGGTTGGGTGGATGACAGAACACCACTTTAGAATGAGTTAGAAGGATCTTGGGTAGGATGACTCTCATTTCAGGGCATGGTGAAACATAATCAAAGTCATATGGTTCAGTTATTCCAGTCCAGGGTGGTACTGGGTGACAAAGGAGTGCACTCCTATGTAGCTGGTTATTTCAGATGGATGGAGGATTGCTGATGTATGGAGATAGGCTAGTTCTGGAGGGAGGGGGTTGGAGGTTCCAATGCCTATCTCTGAATGCCCCCGTGATACCTTCAGCACATTGTATGGTTTTACAACCATCCTGGCCTTAACCAACACCTAACATATCCCCTTCGCCCTCTCCTTTCTACACTTCCACCAAATTCCTGCCTATCACATAACTATGTGCCACCTTTGTCCAGTTCTCTGCACCTCCCCTTTTGCCCCACATCCCCCGCACCTCCTCTCTCCCTTCAATGTATTCCAAGGCACATCTCACATTCCCACCAATCAGTAACTCATTGCTCTGTCAAGTAGTATGGAATACTCTTTCCCTACCCTTGTCCTGGATCCTTCTACTTCCCATCCTCTCTTCCCTTGCATTCTGCAAGTAGCTGTGGTAGCTATAAATGGCAGTCATGTGTGTGTGTGAGGTGTATGAATGCATGTGTGCTCTTTCTCTGATGAAGAATGTGGTGGGAAATTTAAGTAATGTGAATGAGGATAGGTAACAACTCGCCATAAAGAGGCACGCTAAGCTGCTGACAGACACGAAAATAGATAATCACATTCACATAACTTAAATTTTCAGCGACAGCCCTCATCAGAAAAAGAAACATATTAATTCACATGATCACTCAGACAACTATACATGCACAACTATCATGTCAGGCCACTGCAGCAACATAAGCTAGATGTGAGTGAGGTGGGGAGTGGATGGCGAAGGATGCTGGGTAAAGGTGGGGATGAAAAGTTCTGCATTGCATGATGGAATTTAAAGGCTCTGATAGGTAGGAATTTGAATTGTGGCAATGAATACAGTAAAGGGAAAGGCAGGAAAGGATAAAAGGGAGGTGTAGAGGTGTGTGGGGAAGGGGTGGAAGGATTTGAAATGATAGGAATAATAGGGGAAAATAAAAATTGAAAAAAAGGAAAAATAAAGTTAAGGAAAAATAGGAAAAAAAAGTTGGGATGAGTAGGAAAAAATAAAAGTAATAAAATAAGGGAATATTGTAAGTGGTGATACATAGTTGTAAGGAAGACATGGATACAGGATAATGGGTGGGGAAGGAAGAGGGGATGGGGAATATTAGGCATAGGGTGCAGGGATGGGAAGTTGTCTAAGGTTGAGGCCAGGATAGTTTCAGCACCGTAGAATGTGTTGAAGGGACAACTCCCATCTGCACAGTTCAGAAGACCTGGTTGTTGTTCCAGTCCAGGGTGGTATTGGGTGATGAGGAGGATAATTCATTGTGGCTGGTTACTGGGGTTGGGGGGAGGATTGGTGGTGTGTGGGGATTTGATATGGGAAATCTGTATGTGGACTAGGTCAGGAGGGTAATGTCTGTCTTTGAAGGGCTTTGTGAGGCTTCGGCATGATGGGTAATGGACTTTTCATCTCTGCAGATTTGCCGTCCATGGGTGGCAACGCAGTAAGGGAGGGATTTTTTGATGTGGAAAGGATGGCTATCAAAGTGCAGGTACTGTTGGTAATTAGTAGGTATAATATGGATGGAACCGTCAGTGAGGTGGAGGTTTAACCTCCAGGAAGGTGACTTGCCAAGTTGAATAGGACCAAGTGAAATTGATGCAAGAGTAGGAATTGAGTTTGTGAAGGAACAAGGATAGGATGTTCTGGTTCTGAGTCCAAATCATGAAAATATTATCAGTGAACCTGAACCAGACTGGGTTTTTGGGAAGCTAGTTAGATTTCCTCTAGGTGGCCCATAAATAGGTTGGCATAGGAGGGTGCCTATGGCTGTGCCATGGATTTGATTGTATACTTTTCCTTAAAAAGGATATTGGTGTACAGCGAAGTGGCATCAACAGTGACAAGTAAAAGGATCCAGGAAGTAAAGGGATGGGGAGCACAGTAACTAGCCACAATTAGGAATCTGGGATTGATAGGTTTATGGATTTTTGGGAGCATGTAAAATGTAGGTTTGCAGGGTGTTGTTGGGCTGAGGAGAGAGATGGATTCAGGGGAGAGGTTCAGGGAAGGGCCATAAGATTTTAACAGGGACTGTAGGTCATTTTGGACTTTTGGGATGGGGTTGTCTTGGCCCATCTTGTAAGTCAATGAATCAGACATTTGATGTAGGCCTTCTGTCACGTAATCACTATGATTCATTACGACAGTGGTGGAACCTTTGTCAATTAGGTTACAATCTGTTTTAGGTTTTGTGAGGTTGTTCTTTCTTCTGCTGAAAGGTTGGTGTTCTTAGGAAGTTGATTTGGGGAAGGATAGTGATGCAAAGTTGGATGTGAGGAATTCCTGGAATGTGACCAGAGAGTGATAAGGGGGCAGTGAGGGAGGGTCACGGTTGGATGCTGGTATGAATTGGGAGAGGCAGGGTTCAATGTTGAAATTAGATTCACTTTGATTTGAAGTATTGGTGGCAAAGTAGGTTTTCCTCTGTAGGGATCGGCAGAAGGAGAGGAGGTCTTTGACAAGTCCAACGTGGTTGTAGCTGTACTAGTTTGTGCATACTGTAGTGTATCCTTGCTTGTCTTTACATGTATGGGCATGTTTCAATACATTTTCTTGTATTGCTGAGCAATTTGTTGCATTGTTACGGATTAATTGGTATTGGTGCATATTTTTCGCCTGTCAGTTCATTGTCTTAGGAAAAGATATGTGATTTTGACTGTCAGTTCATAGTTTTTTGTACTGGTGTGTATTTTTTTTGTACTAGTGTGTAGTTTTGCATATTGGTGCATGATTCTGCTTATTTTCATGTACCCTTTCTAGCTATCCAAACACCTCATGCACCTATTTATCCATCATATCCCATTTTCCAACAACATTCCTGCTCCGTTGGATCCCAGCTCCATCTTTCTGCACTAGTTCAGAAGAGTTTCCCTATCCTTGGGCAAATCCTGTCCCACATTGTATTTCTCCAATCCTGCATAAACCATGGAATCCTACCCAAAGACCTAACCATTAAAATTCCTTTCTCTGGATCCCATCCTTCCTTTGACAATGACCTTCACCTTTTTAGTTCCCACCAATCCTTGTCCCTCACACACCTAGTACTCCAATGTGCAATCCCCAGTACATAAATCCCATATCCCAAATTGAATCTCTTGCACTCCAGCAGTTGGAGGAACATTCCAGACACCACCTTCATAAATTATCCAGCCTGCTGACGTCCTACTGCTGCCTTGGGGCAAACCGTGACTCTCCGTCACTCCCCCCCCTTACCACACTCTGGTCACATTCCAGGAATTCCTCACATCCAACTTGGTATCACCAACCTTCCCCAAGTCCCTCCCTAAGAACACCAACTTTTTGGAAGAAGAAAAGACAGCCTTACATAACCACAAAACAGATCCCAACCTAATCATCCTCCTCACAGACAAGGGTTACACCACTGTTGTAATGAATCACAGTGATTACGTGACAGAAGGCCTACGTCAATTGTCTGATTCTTCCAACTACAAATTGTGCCAGGATGTCCGCATCCAAAAAGTCCAAAATAACCTACAATCCCTGCTAAAATCGAATGGCCCTTCCCAGAACCTCTCCCTCGAATCCCTCTTGCTCCTCACCCCGACAACACCTTGCTAACCTATGTTTTACGTGATCCCAAAAATCCATAAACCTAACAATCATGGACACCCAATTGTGGCTGGTTACTGTGACCCCACAGAAAGAATTGCAGCCCTTGTTGACCAGCACCTCCCACCAATTGTTCAAAACCTAGTCTCCCACATCCAAGATGCCAACCACTTCCTTCACAGACTCTGCACCATCACCATCCCCATCCCTTTACCTCCTGGATCCTTACTTGTCACTGTTGATGCCACTTTGCTGTACACCAATATCCCACATGCCCATGGTCTTGCTTCTCTTAAACACTACCTTTCTCAATGTCCTTCAGACTCCAAGCCCAATATATCATTCCTTATAACCCTTACCAATTACATCCTACCAAACAATTACTTTTTCTTTTAAGGAAAAGTATACAGTCAAATCTGCGGCACAGCCATGGGCACCCGTACAGCACCCTCCTATGCCAACCTATTTATGGGCCTTCTATAGCTTCCTAGCTTCCCAAAACCCCAACCCCTGGTCTGGTTCAGGTTCATTGATAGTATTTTCATGATTTGGACTCAGGACCAGGACATCCTATCCTTGTTCCTTCACAAACTTAATTCCTTCTCCCCCATCAATTTCACGTGGTCTTTCTCAACCCGGGAAGTCACCTTCCTAGATGTTAACCTCCACCTCGCTGATGGCTCCATCCACACCTTTGTCCACATTAAACCTACTAATTACTAACAATACCTGAACTTTGATAGCTGCCACCCATCCCTCCCTTCTAGCCTTGCCACCTGTGGACAGTGAATCTGCAATGATGAGAAGTCCTTTACCCATTATGCTGAAGGCCTCACAAAGGCCTTCACAGACAGACATTACCCTGCTGACCTAGTCCGCAAACAGATTTTCCATGGTGTATCCCCACACACCACCAATCCTTTCCCGAACCCCAGTAACTAGTGACAACGGAGTGTCCTCCTTGTCACCCAATACCACCCCAAACTGGAACAACTTAATCACATCCTACATCATGCCCTGAAATGAGAGACATCTCACCCAAGATCCTTATGACCCTTCTAAAGTGGTGATCCATTGCCCACCCAACCTCCACAACATCCTAGTCCATTCTTATGCCACTCCCAACTCCAACCCCTTACCACAGGGATCTTATCCTGGTGGAAGACACTGATGCAAAACCTGCTCAATCCACCTACCCAGCACTTTCTATTCCACTCCCATCACAGGCTTATCCTTCCCCATCAGAGATCTGGCCACCTGTGAAAGCAGCCATCTGCTGCAATCATTGCAGTGTTTTATATTGGTTGATGATAAACCTGCTGTCCATCAGAATGAATGGTCACTGCCAAACTGTGGCAAAAAAACAAGATAGACCACCCTGTGGCACATCATGCAGCTTAGCACAACACTCTGGATTTCAATGGCTGCTTCACACCCGAGTCATCTGCATCCTCCCGTCCACCACCAGCTCTTCTGAACTGCACAGATGGGAGTTTGGTCTTGCAACCATTCTGGCCTCAACCTAAGATAACTTCCCATCCCTCACCCTATGCCTAACATCTACCTCCTCTTCCTTCCCCACCCATTATCCTGTATCCATGTCTTCCTTACAACTGTGTATCACCACTTAGAATATTCCCTTAATTTATTATTTTTATTTTTTCCTGTTTTTCCTAACTTTTTTTCCTCTATTTTTTCTAACGTTATTTTTCCTTCTTTCCCAAGTTTATATTTTCCTTTTTTTCCTAACATTATTTTTCCTTTTCTTCCTATTTTTATTTTTCCTTATTACTCTTGTCATTTCAAATCCCCCCACTCCCTCCCCACCCACACTCCTCTACACCTCCCTTTTATCCTTTCCCACCCCTTTCCTTCACTGTATTCATTGCCGCAATTCAAATTCCCACCTATTGGAACCTTTAAATTTCATCATGCAATGTGGAACTTTCCATCCCCATCTTTACCCAGCAACCTTCGCCCTCCGCTCCCCACATCACTCACAGTCTAGCTTCTGTTGCTGGAGTGGCCAGACATGATAGTCGTGTGTGTATAGTTGTCTGAGTGATTGCATGAATGAATGTATTTCTTTTTCTGACAAAAGCCATGGTTGAAAATTTAAGTTGTGTGAATGTGATTATCTATTTTTATGTCTGTCAGCAGCTCAGTGAGTCTCTTTTCATTGAGTTGTTACCTCTCCTCCATTATTGATAATCTTATATTTTTGACATTCCAACCTGGACTTTCCATTGTTAGATATACACTACAGTTGCATTGGCCGAAGACTCTAAGGCACCTTGCTTGGAAGCACACAGTTATTCTCCGTTGGAGGTTGGAGTCCTCTCTCAGGCATGGGTGTGTGTTTGTTGTCCTTATCATAGGTTAGTTTAAGTCTAGGGACTGGTAACCACAGCAGTAAAGGTCTTTAGATTTACAAACATTTGAATATACACTACCTGACAAAAAAAGCAATGCACCCACAAGGAGTGGTCCAATATTATCCCATTTTGATACACAGGCATTACATGTGTAACTGATTAGAATTACATATCTCTTTAATGTGTAGAACACCTACCAGGGTGCATTGATGGTGTCACTGCCCTGTTACTGCAAAGTTGGTACCAATAAACTCTGTGTGCCAGACAGTGAAGCAAGAAGTTTACAGACATTACAAAGCACTAAGAACAATGGTCCAAAAACTAAATCCATAATTATATATTGAGTGAAAAAGAGTGTAATACATTGTTGTTAGTGTACTCAAGTTAGTGACAATCCTTATTGATCCAATCATGAAAGGTACTTAACTAAGTTCTTCCAATGTCTGTTATGGGGTCCTCCAAAAATTTATTTCATTTTCAAGTCTAAGACCATTATTTTCCAGTGTTATAGAAGATACCAATACTATTAAAAGACATAAAGCACTAAGTGTAAGAACAGCAAACAAGTAGTTATAGTATTAGCTTGAAAATAATGTGTAAAAGGTATAGGTAATTCATATCACCCTATGATAAATTATTAGTAAAAAAACTGTCAGATGCTTGTTGAGATAGTATTTGGGTCAAATCGTGTTCTTAATATATATGAATCATTTTCCAGATAGTATAAGATATAGGAAAAAAAAGGTTATCTTTGCTAATAATAGTAGCATCACATACATTGACAAAAAATTATTGGGGACAAATACTTATTATTAATTAATATGGAATGAACACACAAAGATAAAATGATCAGCATTTTATGTTCTTAGGGGTCTGTTATCAGGTTTAAACAGTCATTGTATTGTGGTGGCATACTTTTTCTGCATAAACTCAATTCTTAGGCAAGGGATTTTTTTTCTGAGTAAACTGAAGTTTGTGGTACCACATGTTGACTTTGACTTATGATGTCATCAAGAAGGCAGAGTCCCGTGTTTAAAGATTATACAGTATGTCTACCATAGAATCACTCATAACACATGTGAACAAACAAAAACAATGTGAAATATATTTAATTACAGAAATAATATGAAACTAATGGAATTATGAAATTTTGATAAGGGGCAAATTAAATGTATGACATCCCTAAGACATACCAAATGAATGCTAATACAAAAAGTGACCAAACAAAAACCTCAACAATAAAAAAATATATAAAAAAGAAGGGGGGAGGGAACTAGAAATGTACTTATCACACAAAGTCAGCTGACATATGCATCTAGACTGGTACATCACACACACACACACACACACACACACACACACACACGCACTAAAAACACTAAACCTAAAATTCTAAAACCAAGAATCCTTCCTAATCAACCATGCCAAAATCACCATGTATTCCTCCCTAGTTCCAGAAGCAGTGATTTTGGTCATTTTCATAAATTTTCTACTATGCTGATACTCCAGACTGCCACAAGACCATATGGTTAGAGAAACTTGAATGTAGTTCCACTAGCCATATTGTAAAGGGGGGGAAGAAAGAAGGAAAAACGCTCACTGACAAGCCTACAAGATACATTTGTTCAATAGTAAAATGCCTGGCACAGATCCGTAGACCATTTTTTTTCCATATTGAAATGTCAAGTTATTCAATGTTTAAAATAGTCTGCTCGTGAGGTTTATTTATTGGTTTTTCTGTTCCGTAGGACCCAATTGACAAGTGAGGCTCCATGGTCATGGAACAACTCTTCAATTTAGATTTGAAAGTGTGTGGGTTAGTGCTAAGATTCTTTAGTTCTTGTGGCAGCTTACTGAAAATGGATGCCGCAGAGTACTGTACACCTTTCTGCACAAGTGTCAAGATGGTGTGATGCAAATGTAGATTCGACTTCTGTCTAGTATTCACCAAGTGAAATCTACTAACTCGTGGGAATAAGCTGATATTATTAACAACAAACAACATTAAAAAAAAACGTATTGTGATGCCAGTGTCAAAATTCCCAGACTACTGAAGAGGGGTCAACATGACGTTCGTGAACTTACACCAGATATGGCTTGAACCGCCCATTTTTGAGCCAGAAATATAATTTTTGTATCAGGCGAGTTCCCCAAAACACAATGCCATACATCATAAGTGAGTGAAAGTAAGGGTAATATACTACTTTTCGTGTTGAAAATCACTTATTTCAGATATTGTTCTAATGATAAATATAGCAGAATTTAGTTTTGGAACTAGATCCTGAACATGGGCTTTCCATGACAGCTTACTGTCTATATAAAAACCTAGAAATTTCAACTGTTCAGTTTCACTTATCATATGCCCATTATGTGTAATCAAAATGTCAGTTTTCGTCAAATTATGTGTTAGAAATTGTAGAAACTGAATTTTACTGTGATTTAACATCAACTTGTTTTCTACAAGCTATGAACTTATCTCTTGAACTGCATTATTTGATACTGTGTCAATATTACGAGCAACATCCTTCACTACCAAGCTGGTATCTTCACCAAACAAAAATATTTTACAGTCACCTGTTATACTTGAAGGCATATCATTTATATAAATAAGAAACAGCAATGGTCCCAAAACAGACCCCTGGGGCACTCCACACTTAATTGTGCCCCATTGGGGTTGTACGTCATAGCCATTTTCTACACTACAGAGAATTACCTTCTGTTATCTTTTATTAAAGTAAGAGGTGAGCCAGTTGTGAACTACTCCCTGTATTCCATAATGTTTCAACTTTTGCAACAATATTTTGTGATCAGCACAATCAAACACTTTTGTTTAATCAAAAATTTTAACTGTTTTAGACACAAAATGTGCAGTTGACATTCTCTGCATATACAGAGTTTTCTGTAAAGTAGTGTGTAGTAAATGCTTCTTATTTGTTACAAGATAAAAATAGGATTAGTGAATACCTAATCATGATATAAATAAATAAATTTAAAAAACCCTATGCTAGTGTAACTAATGTTATATATCTCTAATACACTGCCATTTATTTTTGTATGATGTTACACAAAAATTAAATTTAGTAGCTACCAATAAAAATGTAGTCACATAATTATTGTATGTGAAAAATATGAGAACCAATATTAAAGACAATATATATAAATTACCTTCACATTATTTAATTAAAAAACTTTTAAAATGAAAGAAAAACTGTAGTAGTCCATTGACTACTGGATGTTCTAGGGATAGTTGAAATCTGGTCATCATAGAGTTGAAAAGCAGCAACTCTTAAATAATATATTTGATGTGTTGCACTTTTAACAATTAATTCCTATGAGGAGATCCTGTTGAATGTAGAATATTTCAGAAAACAAGAAATACTTACAAAATGAGAACAGATATATGAGCTCACTTCCACCTGAAATTGCCTTTGTGGACTAGGTCAAAGATACAAAATACTTACATTGTAAAGGACCTAAAGCCTGTTACCAAATGTTAAATGTTCAATACACTTAAGTGCATATGATAATTCTTAGGCTGTTGTAGTCATGTGCCATCATAACAAAATAAAATAGAAACCATTTTACAACACTTATTTACAATACTTTTTTTTTCATTAATGGGCCTGCAGCAGTGAATATATCATAATATGACATTTTTAATAAGCAGCAGTAAAGGATATCATACTTATTAAAAATGTCATATTACTTATTTACAATGATCACATTTTGTACAGAAGTCAGATCACATGGAATGTTCACATAAATCAGATGTGTTAAGAAATTCATCCTTTTAGTAGGATGAGTTGGCTACCAATAAATCCTTTAGACTCCTCTCATACTGTACTGTATGATGAGTTACACTTTTTATGGCTGCTGATATGTTGTAGTCCTTCAGGCTGTTCTAGCAATCTGTTGACATGTTGAATAATTGGGACTTCTACCAGATTGATAAAATATTTCAATGGTTTAACTCACTGTCTTCTTCAGATGCTAACTGAGATGGTCCTTGGGGGGATCGAGTCCAGTAATTATGTCTAAATGGTGCTGGGCACTCCACAAAGTCAATGCTGCATTCGCACTCTGTTCCCTTCAGGGACAATTTCAATGGTCCTCACCAGTCTCTGGTGTACCAACTACTGTCCTTACCTCGGCCATCCTTTGTGGTCATGGTAGTGATCTGAAGTCTGCACCAGGTTGAGTGTTCTGTCAATGGTCCATGCCCACCAAGAGTGGTTCTAATAGCCCCCTCAGATTGCTGGTGTTCCGGCTGCCATCCACACCTGTCCTCTGGGGGTCATGGTTGTGATCTGATGTCTGCACCACATCAAGTGACAGTTTGCACCCAACAAGTGCAGTTTTCATAGTCATCTCTGGTTGCTGGTGTTCTGAGTAAAACCTGCACCAGCTTGGCTATCCTCTGGAGGTTGTGGTCATCACCATGTTGGATGTTCCATCTGGTTCTACACTGTGGATATATCTGGTCACTGTTATTCTGATTGCCATCTATGCCCAGCTAGGATGTCCTCTGAGGTTGACACACCTGCCATCTGAGGATAACACACCCCAGATGACTACCACAACCTCAGAGGACAGCTGATACAGGCACATCTAGCACTCGGAACATCACTGACCAGTCTATAGAGGGTCATTGGAACTGCGTCTGATGTGTGTGGAGCATGGATGCAGCAGAAACCAGTTATGGAGCTCTCAGCACCATCTAGGCATAAATATTGGACTTGAACCACCATTCTCAGTTAGCATGTGAAGAAGACAGCAAGCTACGCCATTGAACTATGATGCTAAAATGTTGTGAACATCCAACAGAAGTCAGATGATTCAACTTGCTGATATTTTATAGAAAATGTGTAAAGTTGAATTTCAGACACCTTTCTGCACCAAAGTAAGTGACTTTAAATCCTTGTAAAAGTTATTATTATTTCTAGACATTATTCTATGCACTGAGCTGTTGGCTTAAAGAATGTACATTTTAATGACAAATTTAATTAAGGAATAAATGTATTGGGAAGCAGTAGGTATTATCCCCAGTTCCTCAAACATCCCTCTGTAGGATGTTCATGAGTTCACATCACAAATAATTCATATCGTCGAAACCCCCTAACTAATAATAACTGTCTCGTCTACTAGTTTGCATGTGACAACTATAAAATAGCAAAGAACTTCTTTACTTAGTAATGAAATTCATCTGGCTTTCTCTTGTGTATATTTCCTTAGTTTTGCCTTCGTATGTCTTATTGAGATTGCCATGTATGTAGTTTGTCCCCTGTCAAAAGCTCCTAATTACTGTGTTTGTCACCCTGGTTTCATGTCCCTTCAGCAATTAAATAGTTTTTGTATAGTTATAATCATTTTACATTTGAATGTCCCACTTTCTGCATACTATGTGCATTACTAAAAAAAATTTAATTTTGAGAGAAGCAAATGTAAATACAAGAACGGAGGGAGGGGGGAGGGGGAGGTATGAAGAAAGAGAAATGGCTTTGTTTCTTACTATAATGTGTGTGCATTAATTCACGAGTTTATGGATCCGATAATGAGTGACATCAAAATCATCATTTTGTGTAAGCTTTGAGGTATAACAACCTTGGTGATGATGCCACAGGTAAAGGTAACATTTGTTTTCGTACTCTTCAGTATCCCTTTTGATTTTTTAAACCTGTTCACCCTAAACTTATTTACATTTTATTTCATATAGTTCAGTAATTGTCACCTGTATATATATGGAAGTGTTATAGAAGGATTCAATCTGTATGCATCCTTATTATGACCATGATTACAATGTGCAGCTCCAAACTCCTGTAAAATCCTACTTTTGATTATTGAAGGTAAATCTGCTGATAGGCATCCACTAGTCAGTCCCCCTGATCTTATTGCTGAAAATAAACTTTGTACTTCTTCTTGCCTTGGATAGGAATCAGACTCTGTCATACTCCTGCTATATGAGAGATTCAGAGAGAATATTTACTCTCAAACACTTGTGGCGTGACTGTGTGTTTTTGGATTTACCACCACACATAACAATTGGAATATAAAAGTGTTTATGTTGTCAACTTCAGGAATTAATTTATCATCTGGTATCTGGCCCCTGTTAATTGGTTGTCAGTGAATCCAAGTGAGCCTAAAATTTCAAAGCTCATCTTCGTCATTTACATTTTATTGTCTTGGCTCTCCTCCAACATCTTCTTGTAATAGCTGAAAGTTTCTATTTTTAGTCTACTACATAAATGATGTAGTCTGTCACAGCAAATAAATATTAATAAATTTAGATTTATTTCTTCAGTTAGTTCTATACTACACCTGTGTACAGATAGTGCTAATATTTCACAATAGAACAAAAGAATGTAACATTTCATAATAATGAACCTCAGAAAACTTACATAATTACTAGCTATGTATATTCTCTCTTGAAATCAGGTGCTATTGTATGATCCAATTCCCTATGGCAAGTAGCTGCACCACTTCAGTCATCATCTTGCATACAGTCACCCAAGGAAAATACCTGTAGAAAAACGTTCAGCACCCAGTATTTGATCTCCAATTTATTAAAAATATTCTCCCCAGTGAAATAATTTGTTACCTTGTGACTTGTCACACTACACACTATCCAGTGAAACATGGTTCCTCATTTTAAAACATTTAACTTTTGCCCATTTAATTAACTTATAGTGTCTTCACAAAATTACTGCTCAATCTTCCCATAACACGACTTGAACAGAAGTGTAAGCTTACAGCTATTTTATAAATCACAGCATATGCTAGATAATGGTAATCACAGATATACAATGTTGCATCTTGTGTAATAGTTGATGTGCGCTTATTCTTAGATGTCTGCAACAGTTGTTGAATCCAGCAATGCTGCACATCTATCCTGCACACACATACACCTTTTCATTGTTAGGTTGTTCACATGCTAGAGGTGCAGGTCACCTCTTTCAGGATGTATTAGGAACAGAATACTAGGACACAAGTTTTTTTCAAACCTATTGCTGGTCTGGGTCAGGTGACAGAGGATTTAGGTGTACTATGTAAGGGCTTCACCATGGAAGACACTGTAGTTACTGTGGGAGGGCTGGAGAATGTTGTGTATTTTTAAAAATGTAACTCAGTATCGTACAAATTCATTCTCGTATTACAAGGGACAAAGAAAAATCACATCTGAACGGAAAGAATAAAGGCAGGACACAAAACAATGTACAACAAATTGCTAATTCACATTTCAGAAATACCTGACTTAGGCCTATTTTGAAAATTTTTGTAGAACTACCTCTTAGGTATGAGTTATTCATCTTTTAATGAATACCTATTGAATTAATAAAGAGGCTAGCACAACTACCGTGAGGCATTATGTAATGGCAACACATTTTCTGTATCTTGTAACTAGTGTAGTACTGTTTTTGTTCCACTTGCATATAATACAGGTGTTAAAATCTTTTACAGAACTCTATCCTGTGTATGTTTATAGCGTATCTATGTTTACAATTAACAATGTGTCATAGGAATATTATGTTTTTCATACACACAAATAATCATTATAAGTTAACTTTGCAATTGTATTTGTTTATCCATGTAATTTTTTGTAATGTTCTGTAATTATATTTTTATTAGTGTAAATTTTATTTTATTTGTAATACTCCTTACTTGACAAGTCCTGTATCATGTGTGTGATAGACTGGTTGCTGAACCAATCAGTAGAGGGGTACAACTTTTACAGTTTTTAGCTGCTGTGGGAAGATACCTCTTTGTATTGTTGTCACATGCTCTTTGTTTTATTTGACGATTTCATAATAAATTGGTAATTTTCTCTTCGCTTTTACCCTTTACTACATGACTCAGAATTAACTTGTATTTTTTGAAATAGGTAGTTGATAAACAGAGGGCTGTTAATTGTTTTTTCATAGTGCAAAGGGTTCTTGTTTTCTTATGATACTTTAATCCCTGATGTAATTGATGTTGTGAATGTATTGCAGCCTTTACATATTAATTTCTTTCTTTCTCTCTCTCTCTCTCTCTCTCTCTCATTTTTAAATGCCCTTTTCAAAACA
The DNA here is from genome assembly GCA_026315105.1 of Locusta migratoria. Classification (NCBI taxonomy): domain Eukaryota; kingdom Metazoa; phylum Arthropoda; class Insecta; order Orthoptera; family Acrididae; genus Locusta; species Locusta migratoria. Next base: position 367,028,787 of record CM048745.1, on the reverse strand, counting down.
AAATTTTCCAGGAATCTACCCAACTTTGTCTCTTAACTGTTTTACATTGTATCCAATGAGTGCATGTTTATCATATATTGGTAGTGCTCAATATTTTGCTTCCTGAATAGATTGCATATCTTAGGTTGAAATGCTAAAAAGAACTACTGTAGGTACTGAAGTTTCTGCCACACAGCTTGATTAAACGAAGGGATTGGCTGGTGTGACACTATGGCATAAGGTAATCTTGTTTAATAGGCCTCTTGTAGTATTAAAGTGTATGGGGTGGAAATTATAGTGGGAGGCAAAGGGACGAATAGAGTAATCAGGGTCAAATGACTATAAGTTGTGGTGATTATTAAGAAACGAATAGGCTTGTACAGGATAGGCCTACAGTAGCATCAACTGAGTCTTTGGACTTGAGACCACCACACAATATGCTATTGGTAGTGTTGTGTGTAAATCAGGAGCGACTATGATAGACTATCCTACGTATTTTCACACTATTTATAGGTGTTTCATAGTTTTGCTAATACGTTGGTGAAGACTTGGCTGGTATGTGACTATTGGAGTATTGGGAGACCTTTCCCCAATTGCATCTTTATTGCATACGGTACATTAAGAAAGCGTCAGTGTAATCCTGTTGTAACTTGTACAATTGTTATTTGTCATTTTTGTAAACTGTGTTCTTCGTCATGTTTGAAAATAATTTTAAAAAACTGCACCAGTATTTGACGAAAAGAATATAATTTCGAACAAATGGCATTTATGGAAGATGTGCCGACAGTAGTGACTGCGTCAATCACCAGATGGTGATGAAGGTAAATAAACGAAATACAACACAATGCAAGCATTGTTTGGGTCTGCTCTACAGATGATTTTATACAACGGCATCGTAGTTTCATTCCTTACAGGTGTGGCGAAGATCTATTGTGTTCCCCGTTAGAAGATTTTATTTCTTCTCCTGTTGCTACCAGAAAATCAATAAACATGGCGTCTAAAACATTGTCTTGATGATTTTGTGATTATTTTGGATCGGAACCGGTAATAGGATACTCGACATTTGACATCCGTTAACTAATTGCGGTAGAAATCGAAATATCTGCAGGCGAAACTTGTATGAATGATTTCCTAGATATGTCAGTTAAGGTCTGCCCTGTCCCTTGCGTAGGCGTATCTGTCAAACCGTATGTTTTGTTGTGGTGTTGACTCTCGAGAACTGATAGGAAGAAGTGAAGTGTTGGTGTTCTGATCGTATAAGAGTTAACGATTTATAAAGGTATATAGTGAATTACTTCAAGTATTCTTCAGTAATTAAGAAAAACATATTACGCGACTGCTATAGAATAGAGCAGTAACGACAAAAACAGCTCTCGGATAACGTGTGAGTATTGTTTGAAGCAAAACTATTTCGTTGTTGTAATACTTTGTGTAGAAAAATACGTAAGCAGTGAGCGATCTTGCCTGTGCCCTTCGTGATAAGTGGGCGGTAACCTTCAATTTCTGGAGCTGCATTTCAATATTTGTTGACATTGTAACGTCACCCTGCTTCCTGAGAATATTTAAGCTACCTCTCTTCCAAGCAATAAGAGCATCAATTTTTTATTTGAATCTATAGGCCTACTAACCCAAAAATGTAATCCTCACATTTACCACCAAACACTCAGGTACCATATTTTGACTACCTATATTTTTTTTCTGAGAGAGAGGAAACCTTGAATGTTAAGTTAAAAAATGCTCATTAAATGACAACTGCATTACTGTGTGCGAATTATGAGACGACTTTCTGCACAAGCAGTTCATTACTAAGTACCGGTATAAGTGAATACAGCTGTATAACAACAGAAAAATGAATAGGAAGATTTTGACATTGTTACAGTATATGATTGATCATGAGGCCTGATTAGATTTGTTGAAAAAAATTTACAGAAATCTAGGATTTGTGTAAAAGACACTTGCACTTAGTATTAAGTTTACTATTAAAGGAAATTTTTTTTTCTTTTTACTCAGTCTTGAGTAGACATGAAAGGAACCAATATCATGTTTGTTTTATCAGATAATGAAAATAATTATTATTGTATTGTTTTATATCCCAGGTCACTAGTTAGTAATTGTCTTCAGATGTGATACAGAACATGTGAGTAACTTGGAATAAGAGATCATAATAGGCTACATTTTAAAAGAAAATGTTATAAGTTACATGGTCACTTAGAAAAATCATAAGAAGTTAGATATTAAACCATTAAAAAAAATCTACTGGCCTTTAAAAAGTTATTCACTCAGTGTCCGTAACACAAAAAGTTGAGGAATGAATGATTTATCATCATAATTTAGAAGTTAATTTTTTATGCTCTAACAATAGGAAAAGATTTAGTGTAGAAATACATTTAGAAACGCAACCCCTAGTACTGACAATTAACACACTTAATAAAGACAATTAGGAAATAGGTTTCTTCTTCTTGTGTGAAAGGAGGAATTGATGATTTGGTCCTTCTTCAGAACTTATGAGTCTAAGATAGCATGTAAGTGAATTGTACTCATCTCTTTCCCATTCTTTCAACCTCTGTGAGCCAGTTCTACTTAATTTTTTATTATGGAAACTAAATGTTTGTTTTTCGTGTTTTAACTGTTTCTGTAAGCAGTCCTGGGAGTTTCACCTTTTTAACTTAAGTATTATGTATCCTACTTAGTTATCTATGCTTATTACAGTGTGTGATAATAGTGGTGGCGGTGGGGGCATGAAGGGGAAACGGGAAACAAGTGTCACCCAATGGATTGACTGCTAAAGGTAGAGGAGAGGTGCCTGCCACTCTCACTTAAGTACCCACTATACTAAAACTTTCTACTTTCTGCTTTGTTATGAGCCCCTAGCTACTTCTGCAGTTCGTTTATTTTCCTCTCTCCAAGGTGTGGAAACCTGGAACTGGTTTATCACCTCTCACAAAAGAGCAGATCAGACCATTACAATTTGGATCCTGAAGCTGCTATTTGTTCCTAATTCATACCACTACAAGACTTTTCCCCCCTAATCGGACCCCAGAATCTTCCTACACTTACATTACCCTTTTATAAAAATAAAGCACATCACTCAATGAAATGTTTCCAGATGGCATGCAACAAAGCACTGATGATTTTAACACTGCACTGACACTGAAACACACAGTTCTCCTCTTTCTAATTTAAAAAACTTACTGGCTTCCCCTCCCCCTCCCCCTCGGCTAAACTGCAGAGTCTGTTGCCCACGCGCTGCAAAAGTTGGCAACACTACAGAATATCTATGTATACACCACAGCAGTCAACCATAGGGCAGGTATAGCATGTTTTATTTGATTTGTGCGAAACGGTGATCATTTTAACTGAAAGTTAGGTTAGGTATAGGTTAAACAAGAATTTTTAGTATATGAGGGCGCAAAGCACCCGAATCTCCGGTTCAGAAACGCTCAAATTATTGTTTTCCCATAGTCGCTTGTGGCAAAGTTGCCAACATAAGGGCCATGCTAATAACATGGTCAACAGACACTGCAGTTTTACCCCCCACTCCCTCCTTGTCATTTGCAATTTCTCTTGGCAATTTGGGACTTGTCGCTGCAGCATGTGGTAGTTATGCTGTATGAAATGCCTTCCTCAAAAATTGTGTGCAGACTGTAAGTAGTAATGGTCTTACAAGTTTCAAAATTACAGTGGTGAAATGGAGATAGGTTCACCTTTATGCAACTATTCAATATTCATTTGGATACCCTAACATATTACATCACAGATCATCCTCTTTGTGTCTTTTCATTTTTATATTTCCTGTCATTTACATTGTGTGTGTACCCAGTGGATTTCAATCAGAATTAGCTGCAGGTCTAAATTTTGGTTAAAAGTCACAGTACATAGGTACAAAGTAAAAATTACAGTAAAAATAAAAGATAAAAACCTACAGAGGATACCATGGTGAAACATGTTTGTGTGTCAAAACAAATGCATCATAGTGGACCCATCTCTTTTTCACTATTATTTTACTACAAACATGGAATTTGAGGTGAGAAAATTGATCTGTTGATTCAAAACGATGGGTTATATATTGTGAAACACACCCATACATGCATTTACTTCGCGTTGTGATTCCTGTTCAGAACAATGACATTATTTCATTTCGTATAGCAAAACTATGGCATTGAACAATTTAGTAAAATGTACTAGTAGTGTACTGTTTCTTGTTTATCTAAGGATCTTATGTAGAAAGAAGATTGTGTTCTAATGATTACATTATGAAGGAGCACTGTCAGAAATTTTTAATAGAGAATAGATAACAAGAAAGTAATAGCCTACCTATTGTAAGCCCTACCAGGATAATTCTACATTAACCAGTAACTGTCATTAAATTATTCATTGGTAAAGTTCTGGAAAAGGCTGTCTTGCATGTTGGTAATGCCTACTGTAAGCAGTGATGGGAAGCTAAACTGGCAGCATGGTATAATTTTATGCATTTATTCCACCCGTCTGCTTTGATCCAAGACATCATCAACATATCGGGAAACCTGTATTTCAGTTGTAGCCAACTGCAAAAATGAATGTTTCAATTGTTTAAGTGTTTTTAATTAAATCAATGGGCTTGTTAAATTTTACTGGTAACTTGGAAGGAGCTTTGCATCTAGCAGATGCTGCCTACTATTGATACATGCGTGCTTCGCAGTGCCATCATTGCTTGTTCACCCACAATAATTTAAGCTGTACTCTTAGGCTACTGCCTAACCACATCCTTTAAAATTGACATAGTTGTAAAAAATATTAAAGTACTGTTGTCAATCAGTATAGACATCTACAGTCGAGCTTGTCAAAAGTATTTTGCCTACTATACGAAACACCAGTGCCACGGGTCAAATGGATGCAATCCTGTCTGATAAATGACCCAGCAGAACAGTTGAATTGTGAAGCCAATAATGATGTTTTATTTTGAAATACTGTGTTTTAATATAATATGCTTTTCCACAACCAAATTTATTTATTTGCTTTCACATTCATTGGCTTTGCCAACTCTCAACTAAACTGTTGCCTCCCTAACTAATCTCGATTTCGGACTATGTACCCTGAGGCATAGCCAATGTTTGCACCAAAACAAGAACAGCAGTTGACAGTCCATATGAGACTTTAGTCAATTCATTTAGTCCATTGTGTTGATCAGTGGTGTAGAACCTTTTTGTAGACGTTGAATGACTGTTGTTGTTGTTGTTTATTAACAGACCCATTCACAAATATATTGGATATACACTCTTCATTGTACTTGTTATCATGAAGGTGAAGTGAAAAAGGGAGCAAATGAGGTCTGTTCATCCCTGTACTACTACATTGAAAACAATGTATCAAAGAATGATACAGAAGTACAGCTGTTCTCGGACAGAGCACATAGTCAAGATAAAAATAATACCATAGGAAGGATGTCCCTTCCATTGAAAGACATTGGGGGGGGGGGGGGGGGCACTCACTGATTTCCTGAAAGAGCTCACTCATCTCTCCCTTGTGACCATGTGTTTGGAACACTGAAAAGACAAGTACGTAAATTTGTTAAAGCTTAAAAAAAAAAGTACAGTTGAAGCAAAAGGCACATCTCAAGATGCCTTATCAAGAGAAACAGGATTTTTGTGTGTCATTGTTCAAAGAATTTTGGTAGGAAGGAACGAAACCAGGAACTGTGACTGCCTACCTTTTCTTAAACTGCTGTGTCGATCACTCCTTTAATCTGACAAAAACTAAACTTATCCTACTTTGTTTCAAACTGGATTGAAGAGGCTATATGATGGAATAAAGGTTTGAATCAATAAAAAGAAAACTGAAGAAAGTCAGAAATGATGTTGAGATTTTTATGATGATATATTGAAATGGCTGACAAGTGATAACTCACAGTTATTTTAACTAGCCCGGACCTTGAATTCTATGAAATAGTTGTTTTCATTATCAGTTGAAGATAGTGTTTCATTAGTTAATAAAAAATGAGTTTTAATCCAGAAACATGTATCTTTGTAATGTGTTATACTCAGTAAAAGTGCTAAATTCCTTGCTGACTGGAGAAAGGAACTATGTTATAAATTTTCAAAATGTTTATCACTAGATACTTTCTAGAAAGTATGAAAATTTTTTTTCATTCACAGTATGTATGATTAGTGTGCAACGAATATCGAGAATTTCAATGTAATCTGTTAAATAGCCATTCCAATCCCGGGACAGGAAAGACTTACCTTGGGGGAAAAATGGAGGGTAAACAAATGCACACACACCCACACATTCACCCAGACACAAGTACACCTAGGCAGACATACTGTAGAAAGCAAAGAAGTTAAGAAGTTAGACAGAGATACCACTTGAGGCAGAGGCTCTGTCCAGAGAACCGATGCAAAGATGTTAAGATGGTGGGTGGGAATTCGAATTTAGCGGAGGTTGAGACCAGGTGGGCAACGGGAAGAGAGAATATGCTGAAGGGCTAGTCCCCATCTCCGGAGTTCTGAAGGATTGGTGTCAGTGAGAAGTATCCAGATAACCCAGACGGTGTAGCACAGTGCTACACCGTCCGGGTTATCTGGATACGGTGTAGCACAGTGCTACACCGTCCGGGTTATCTGGATACGGTGTAGCACTGTGCTACACCGTCCGGGTTATCTGGATACTTCCCACTGACACCAATCCTTCAGAACTCCGGAGATGGGAACTAGCCCTTCAGCATATTCTCTCTTCCCGTTGCCCACCTGGTCTCAACCTCCGCTAAATTCGAATTCCCACCCACCATCTTAACATCTTTGCATCGGTTCTCTGGACAGAGCCTCTGCCTCAAGTGGTATCTCTGTCTAACTTCTTAACTTCTTTGCTTTCTACAGTATGTCTGCCTAGGTGTACTTGTGTCTGGGTGAATGTGTGGGTGTGTGTGCATTTGTTTACCCTCCATTTTTCCCCCAAGGTAAGTCTTTCCTGTCCCGGGATTGGAATGGCTCCTTACCCCCTTCCTTAAAATCCCCATCATTTCCTTTTCCCTCTCCTTCCCTTCTGCCTGATGAAGCAGCTAGGCTGCGAAAGCTAGCGTTTGTGTGTGTGTGTGTGTGTGTGTGTGTGTGTGTGTGTGTGTGTGTGTGTGTGTTCATTTATTTATTTGTGATGCTGTTACACCTGTGCTCCTTCGCCTGGTGAGTAATCTTCGTTTATTTTTTATATTTAATTTTTTCCTCCTAGGAATTTTTCGTCTTAATAATCTGTTAAATAGTTTAATAATAAATCAGTTTTTGTCTCTCCTGAAAAGTAAGAAAAAGTGAATAGTTTCTTTCTCCACCACCTGATTTCATTATTTCTGTATCATTAACTCATTAGCTCAAAGTTATAACAAGGGCAGATGATGCTGTAGTAATTGAAGTTGCAACACTGGATAATTGTAGCAAAATGTATGAGGATTTTCAGTATATTTACTCTTGGTTCAGGGTGAGGTAGTTGACCCCCAACATATAATGTAACGTACAACGACTACACATGATGCTGAATTGGTAACAATCATTGGAAGCAGCTACTTCCACAAAGTATATGGAACTATCCAGGAGTGATTTGAAGTAGAGAAGCCACGTAAAATTATACCTGACTTAATGTAAGAAGGCACTTCCGCGCATAGAGGTGGAGCAATAGGGGAAACAAGGAGGGGAGGAGCTACGGCCGAGTGCCAACAGTTGTGCCTGTGGGAGAAATATTGCGTAACTCTTGGCCAACCGTGCATCTACAGAATGAACATTATTGGCTGTCATTGCGGTAATGGAGGGGGATGCACAGGATGCCTGAAAACTGGACCACTTTCCTAGTTGATGGCGACTATAGTAATGCGAAAGACAGATGCCATACTGAGATTTATTGGAATAATCGTCAGGAAGTGTTGCCCATCAACAAAGGAAGTAACTTACAAACCTCTTCTTCAACCACTACTTGAATATTGCTTATCAGAGTGGGATGCATACCAGAGAGGATTGGTAGTGGTGATAAAGAAGATCCAAAAGTGAAATCAAACAAAGGAAATTCCAGGAAGGATTCAACAATATTTTTGTGAAGGGTAGGTTGCTTACTCACCACAGACAAATTCGATGTGCCGCGGAAAGGCACAAATAATAGAAGACACACACACACACACACACACACACACACACACACACACACACACACACACACGACTCATCAGAGCTCCTAAGAAGTGCAGCACACTTCATTACAGGTTAAGCATGAAAGTCTCATTGAGTTATAGATCAACTCCAGTGGCAGACACTGAAGAGATGCTGTTGCATCAAGGTACGGGCTTCTGTCAAAAGTCACCGAGTGAGGTGGCGCAGTGGTAACGCACTGGACTCGCATTCGGGAGGATGGTGGTTCAAATCCACCTCCGGCCATCCAGATTTAGGTTTTCCATGAATTTCCTAAATCATTCCAGGCATATGCTGGGATGGTTCCTTTCAAAGGGCACTGCCGATTTCCTTCCTCATCCTAACCCAAAACTCCGAGCGTTAGCTCCGCCTCTAGTGGCCAAGCTGGCGACGGGACGTTAAACCCTAAGCATCCATCCATCTGTAAAAGTTCCTTACCATTCGTATGAAGAAGAGTATATCTCTTAAAAAAGACCGTGAGGATAAAATTGGGATGGAGCCTTATCTGCAGTCTTTTTCTGCCCCCACAAAGCATGCAAGAAACAGGAAAATAAGGATCTGACAGTTGTACATGACTCATTCTAAGCCAAATGACAGGATCACCTGCTTCACAGTGAACACAATGCACACACTTCTAAATAGTTATTCTTGTGAGTCATGAATGTTGCCAATGAGGATACAGTGCGTAACTAGAGTTGGCAAAACAACTAATGTTTAGTGATTACTGATGTAAATTCTCCGCAGAGATGATAAATTATTCTTCAAAGAGATAGATTGGCTGGTCGGTACTTACCTTTGTGCTTTACTGCCAATAGTCACGCATAGAAAGAAAGAGGATGAAAAAAAAAAAAAAATAGGACAAGCTTTTGGAACAGGGTTCCTTCATCAGGTAGGAGAGAAGGGAAGAAAAATCTCTCTTACCTGATGAAGGAACCCTTCTTTCCTTGTGTGACTAACGGCAGTACAGCACAAAGGTAAGTACTGGCCAGCCGATCTCTCTTTTGACAAATATTTAGTGAAGCACTCCATCTTTGATTTGTCTTACAGTCTGAGGATTTCTTGAAATTTTTCACACCTATTTCCTATCACAATGTTTATTTGGTAGATGATCTTTATTGTAATGCCGCAAAACTAATAGTACACAAAATTGGAAATTGATATCTTGCATAAGTGTGATGCTCTTAGCACTGTGCCTTTCTCGGTAAGAGTTACATATCCTGAAATAAATTTTTTTTCTTGTTCTCTAACATTTCGCAAGTTGTTTTTAAATGCAAGCCTATTATAATGTAACTGATAAAATTTTAAAATAGTATCTGGCAGGTTCTTCGATGCTCAGGTGGCAATGTTTTATGAAAAATATGGATAATGGATAGGAAGCCATCATTTGTAACAGCCTGCAGAGTTATCCTGCTGCCACCATCACCACCTTGTGTAAGGGCTGTGAAGAAAAGATAAAATAAACCAGGGCTCGTGTGGATGCATATAGAGTGTCAGTTTTTTCTGTGGAACAAGGAGGAGAATAAGTACCAACAGTATATGGTAAACTTTGTTATACACTGTATTGTGCCTGGCTTATGTTGATGTAGATATATGTGATTTGACTAGATTAGATTAGATGGTTCATTCCATAGACCCGTGTTGAGGTTTGGTTCTGTGTAAGAATTCGTCACTGGTGTAGAAGGAATTGGCCACTAGAAAGTCTTTTAGGCTCCTTTTAAACTGATCTTTATTTGTAGCAAAATTTTTTATGGTTGTTGGTAAATTATTGAAAATGTGTGTTCCTGAGTAGTGGACCCCTTTTTGAACTAAAGTAAGTGCTTTTAAGTCCTTGTGTAGATCATTTTTGTTCCTAATATTGTAGGTATGAACTGAGCTGTTTGTTGGGAAAAGGGACATATTATTTATGCCAAATTTCATTAAGGAATAAATATACTGAGAGGCAGTAGTTAATATACCCAGTTCTTTGAAGAGGCTTTTGCAGTATGTCCATGAATTTACACCACAAATAATATGTATTACTCACTTTTGGACTCTGAAAACTTTTGCTTGACTTGAAGTTACCCCAAGATATTATACCATATGACATTATGGAATGAAAGTAAGCAACTTCTTCAGTTAGTTCTTGTCTGTCAGGTGTGATAACTATACTTGTATCATCAGCAAAAAGAACCAGCTCTGCATCTTCATGAATATAGAATGGCAAGTCATTAATATATATTAAGAACAGCAAAGGGCCCAAGACCAAACCTTGTGGCACCCCATTTTGGATTGTTCCCCCGTTTGAGGAGTCATCTGTTTTTTGTGTATTGTGTGAGCTACTTATGTCGACTTTCCACACTCTTCCTCTTAGGTATGATTTAAACCATTTGTACACTGTCCCAGTCATACCATAACACTTTATCTAGAAGAATTCCATGATTTACACAATCAAAAGCCTTGGAGAGATCACAAAAAATCCCAACAGGTGATGTTGGGTTATTCAGAGCATTTAATATTTCATTGGTGAAAGTATATATAGTATTTTCTGTCGAAAACCCTTTCTGAAAACGAAACTGACATTTTGTTAGAACTTTGTTTACCTATGTGTGAAATTATTCTAGAATACATTACTTTTTCAAGACTTTTGGATAATGCTGTCAGAAGTGAGATTGGGCGGTAGTTGTTGACTACTTTCAGAAAATATTCATAATTTTTTTTTTTTTCACAATGAACAACACCTGCATATTGCTTCTTGAGGCAGGGTGTATCATCGTACCACTCAATTGAGTCTTGTAGTCACCATGTTGCAGTGAGGGAACGTCTGATGAGACCATTGGACCAGATTGTACACAAAAAGAAAAAATGTTTACAGTTCCACAGTAACAAAACATTCACTTGACACATAACAGACCTGTTCATGTTTGTTCTATAGATTAAATGCCTTTTTCTTGTAAGTACAAGCTAACATACAACTTTTCCTAATCTCTACTCTGCCCGTATGGTCACACTTGGATTACTATTGAAAGGAACTTACTTTTTCCTTTTGTATTTAAGGGTAAACTATCTACACCCTCCACAAAAAGGCAGCTATACTCGGCTAATTATTGCTTATAAGGGGAAGATACTTATATCTGAAGTGACACAAGTGTGTTCTTACTGTCTGATCACACTAACTAGTATCAATTCCAATGGATGAATGACCTCCTTATTGAAGGGGCCTGCTGCTTTATGCAAGATGGATAAAAAACTTGTTCCAAAATTAAAATCTTCAGTGGGTAATTAAAGAATAAAGAAGGCTCATTACTTAAAGATAAGTAACAGTGTTGCAGTGATCAAAGGCTGTCGACTGTAACAGCTTTATTCATTTGCCAAAATGCCGTGAAACTAGTGGATTGGGAAATGTGTACTTTCTGATGAACTAAAAATATATACATCACATTTCATTAATACATTTTTGACACATTGCAATTTAAAGTAATGTGTGTACTTGAAGGTAATGGGTCCTGATTAAATGTCTTGAATTAACTATATGAAAATTGCCAAACATACAACATTATGTCATTTGCAATAAAAATTGCCATCAATTTGCATTAAAACTGTGAAACATTTACTGGAATATGGAACTTAACACAGCGTTGCTTGTTGGATTCATGTCCATCAGAAAAAATACAAAAGGAAAATTATGCAAAAAAACACAACCTGTTGTAAGTCCTATTATTATCTGTGTGGAGGTGAAGAGGTTAATATCCTCCAGCAGATTCAGGCACAATTCATTGTTCTGGAAGCTGTTGAAACAAACACTGAGTGATAATTGTGTGAGATAAAATGATAATTCAGCTGACGTGAAACTTTGGGGAAAACATTATTTAGAGATTCATTTCCATAAAAGTGAAGAAGGGCAAGTCAAATTCAAAACAAAATTCACAAAGAAAGATTATGTTTACAGATATTTAGCCTTTTTCCAAACCAATAATAGTATGTAAAAAGAATAACACAATGTATTTCAATAACATAATATGTGAAATTTGAGATAAATCTGCAAAGTGTACAACCATTTATTGCAAAACAATTTCATCTTGAATAGGTAACACTATTCATATCTTTCTAACAACAGATCATGTGGTATTCATATTTAATCATATCCTGTGGGTTCAGTAAAACATCAGTGATAGTTGTCTTTGCAGGTAAGTAACTTCAAATTCAAAAGTTCAGTGTTCAAAATGATCTGGGCCTGATATGAAGTTGTGGAACCCAACCATGGCATGAATAAGAAAGAAAAGTCAGTGCAGAGTGAGTCCAGTTTTGGATAAGGAACCTGGTTTGATACTAAATTGTCCTTGTCTGAAATTGAGAAACCAAACAATTGAAATAGGTGCATCCCAAATAGGTTCTCTGTATAAGCATTATTAACCACAAAAAACATTAATAGCCACACTGTTGTGTATTACACCACTGGGAGAGTGAATGATCTAGCAGGAAGGCCATTGTTTGTTATAGTTATGAGTGACAGGAGTAGTTGGAAGCCCGTGACAACATAGAAGGCATTGTTTGTTACAGCTAACCAACTTCTGAGTGACAGGAAGAAGTGGAGGGGAGCCCATGACAATGTAGGTATGAGTTTCACAGTGTTCTGTGAGTAACTTAGAGGGAGAAATTGATATGGCTCATATACAATTGACATCTGTATCCATTTCCTCATTCTGCTAGGAGGGGGAGGGGGAGGGGGTTTGCAAACCTATGAGATGTGGCCCGTCTTTTTGCACTAGTGGCATGCGGCCCAGTGTTTAGGACAACCTGCATTGTTATTTCTGACAAAACAGTAAGGGCTAGAGATGTGTAGTTTGTGAATGAACTAGTTCAATTAAACTATTCTATGAAACGAACTATAGTTCACTTTGGTGAACTAAAGTTCTTTTACTCCTTGCTTTCTCAATCTACTGGAAATTAGATGGCGCATGCTCAAGTATCCCTTCCCTTGAACTAGTCTAACTGCCTGAAGTACGTAAGATCAGAAGACTGCAACATTTCTGTTAGTTCAGTTACAAAAGAGTGTATGTCAGTCAGATTTTTTTATTAATCTTCATTTATAGGAAGGAAAGAGGAAGTAGATGAAGATGAAATAGTAGATACTAACTGAGAGATGAATTTGACACAGCACTGAAAGACCTAAGTCAAAACAAGACCCCTGAAGTTGATGATGTTCCCTCAGAGCTACTGAAGACTCTGGGAGAACCAGCCATGACAAAACTGTTTTACCTGGTGAGTGAAATGTATTAGGCAGGCAAAATACCCTCGGACTTTAAGAAAAATGCAATAATCCCCGTTCCAAAGGAAGCAGGTGCAGACAGTTGCAAAAATTACAGAACCATCAGTTTAATAAGCCATGTTTCCAAAATTTTATCACAAATTATTTACATAAGGATTGAAAGGCTGATAGATGCTGACCTCAGGGAAGATCAGTTCAGATTCAGTAGAAATATAGGAAAACTAGAAGCAGTACTCACCTTACGACTCATATTAGAAGATAGATTAAGGAAAGGGAAACCTACATTTCTAGCATTTGTATATTTGGATAAAGCTTTTGACAATGTTGATTGGAATACACTCTTTCAAATTATGAAGTCAGCAGGGGTAAAATTTAAGGAACAGAAGGTTATTTACAATTTGTTCATTAACCAAACACCTGTTATTAAGAGTTGAAGGGGATGAAAGGGACACAGGGTTGAGAAAGGAGTAAGACAGGGTTGTAGCCTTTCTCCAATGATGTTCAATTTGTACAATGAGCAAGTTGTTTAGGAAAGATAAGAGAGATTTGGAGAAGGAATTATAGAGTTCAGGGTGAAGAAATAAAAACATTGTGTTTTAATAATGACATTGTAATTCTGTCTGAGGCAGCAAAGGCCTTGGAGGAGCAGTTGAACGGAATGGACAGTGTGTTGAAAGAAGTACAGAAGATGAACATTAACAAGAGCAAAACAGGAGTAATGGAATGCAGTCTTAGAAAATCAGGTGATGATGAAGGAATTAGATTAGCAACAAAACAATAAAGGTGGTAGATGAGTTTTGGTAATTGGGCAGTAAAATAACATATGATGCTTGCATTACAGAGGATATAAAATGCAGACTGGCAATGGGAAAAAAGGCTTTTGAAAAAGAGAAATTTTATAACATTGAATATTAACGTAAGTTTAAGGAAGGGGAAAATCGCAGAGGGAGACCAAGAGACGCATATAGTAAGAAGATTCAAATGGATGTGGGTTGACTATTAACTCAATTTTCCATCTATAACTATGAAAATTCATGTATGGTTTTTCAATCAGACATTAAAAATACGTATTTGAAAGATTTTGGTAATTCAATCTGAAAGGGGAGGAGATATGGGTGAATTTTTTTATCCGGAAATAAACTAGTTCAAACTAATTTTCCTATCTCTAGCGATGACCAAGAACCCACTACACGGGTGTGCCGGTATTGCTGGTCTCCTGTCTGTGGCCACTGTCTACATGTACTGTCTTACTTCATGGTCCGTTGTTGGATCATAATGTTGCCGCCCTCCTTACAGGAGGGAAGGGGAAGAGGACTGTACAGCCAATACCTCACACCAAGCCTTGATTTGATTTCCTACCACTTTTGGCACTTCAAAAGGTTGGGCGATTTTGGAACAATGAAGGGTTTTTGCGTTGCATTCCAAGTTCCTTTACTTTCCTGTTAGCAGTGAGGCAAATTATCATGTCTTGAGCCATCTGGTCCACATAAAGACTATGAATCTTGGATACAAAAGTGCAGCAATAATTGTGGCTGTGAAACTAGTTCATCCATATTCTATGACCAATATGGCAATATATTGACAATATTAAAATGAGGCTGTTCAAATGAAGTTTGTCATGTAAAAGAAAAAAGATTTTTTTTGTGATGCAGTACAGAAAATGCCCCAATTGCAAAGCCTAATCAAAACACATGCACTCCTTAATTGTGTATCTTGCAGTATTTGACAAAATTTGTTTATGTTTGAGGACTGGACTCGATAAGTCCTTTTAGTTTGATTATGGGTAATTCCTCTTTCTTTCCACCCCCAAGTATATATTGTTTTTCTGTAGGAACATTGGTCATTACTATTTGTTTGATTACTGAATACAAGGGAATAATTATAAGTCTAGATTAATCAGTTGATTGTGTGTGTTAACAGCTTTAAGATTAAAGACCAACAGAAAAATAATTAGTTCAGTGAAATAAAAGAAAATGAATGAAACTCTTTAAGTTGAATTTTTTAGATTTACTTAAGACAAAATGACAACAGAAATTATACACACAAATTGTATAATTTTAAATGTCATGCTACACCCATTTATTATTCATTGACACTCTGCTTAGGTATTTCCATATCTGTGCTACCAAGCTGACTAATAAAAGTAATAGGTTTCCACCTGTGCTCTACTGTTGCCATTTGATTGAGCAGATATAATTGAGATTACATACAGTGTTTGTACAGTAGATATGTTGCAGGGAAATTATTATGAAAGATTAAGTGTGGCTAATAGAGTTGTGACGACAAAGCAGATTGAGCAAGAGCTGCCAACAGGCAGATTGCTCTAGAATCAGACAAACATTTGTTCAAGGTAAATTCTTGTAAGAGATACAAAGTTTTGCAATGTACGGTAAAATAGTTATCAGTTAAAGATCTCCATTTGCCCCTTGACTAGCCATGACACACAAAATGTAATCCAAAAAGTACTGAAATGAGTGGACTTAATTTATGACCAGTAACTCTTTTCAATTCACAGATATTAAAGCAGAGTCCAGGACAAGCACATCTGTTTTGAGAATGTATCAGACACATGATTTAAAGTACATTTTGTGGAGTATAAAGTATACTCATTCTGTGGTTGGTTAATCATGCTGTTCATGCATGAACTGTTATATATTTCTCGGCCTGGCTGCAAAAGACAGCATTTTTAGGTAAAAGATACATTTATTTTCAACATAGTTGTGTTTTATGTGATTGCACATTGTACAACTTTACGACATCTCCACAGTAAGTATTTATGCGGCACCTGAAATTTGTTTATGCGAAATACCCACCTCCTACTACACTAACACTGTCCCTAAATTCAAAATATTTTCCAAACACAGATTTCTGTACTTGAGTAAATAAGTGTAGGAAGAAGTGTACCGAATAGTTCAGATTTTTCAGGACTTCAACTTCTTAAAAGGAAACAATTTCCTTTATATCGTTATTGTGAATACTTTGTGAACAAAACCATCTAGATCACTAGTAAAATTTTATTCAACTACTCTCATCATATATAAAAAAATCTTAGAATTTCTAGAACAATTTCGAACGTCAGTGTTAAAATCCATCCCTAATAGGTCATCAACTAACTTGTCTTGTTCTGAAAGTTCTAAGCTTTTTGATGCTTTGTAATACCAGTACTCAAAACTATGAAATAAACAAATAATATTTTAATAGTGATCTTGATGGTATTATTTTAAAGAAGTGTGTAATTTTTATATCTTACTGCCTAAGTACTTTTACTGGTTAGTTCATTAACCTGACTTTTTTTCTTTCTCTTGTATGTTAGACCCCATCCCTCAAATTATTTCAGTCAGTTGTTACAGAAAACTGGCATAAATGTTACCAGTTATTGTTTTATGCTTTTCAGATCAATAATTATGAAGAATCATGTTCTAATATAATAAAATATGTATGCTTATGATGTAAATCATTGGTTTACCTACTGTCCAATGTTTATTGTACAAACTCACAAATTTCTCCTCATTGATTCTGATCGTACCCATTTTCAATCTAAAGTACCTCCCCTCTCTTATTTATCCCCAAATATAACTATGGAAAAATCAGATTGGAATGTTAATAATATATGATAGATAACAACTCACTGTAAAAACGATCACTGAGCCACTGACAGGCAACATGAAAATAGACATTCATCAGAGAAAGAAAAACATACAATCACTAAAACAAAACAATGCACACACAACTACCATATGTTGCCACTCCAGCACACCAAGCATGTTGACAGTGAGTGGAGGGCAGAAGGATGTTGGGTAAGGGTGGGTCTGAAATGTTCTGTGTTGCAAGATGGATTGTAAAGGATGTGATATACAAGAATGTGAGATGCAACATGGAATGCAGTAAAGGGAAAGGGGTGAGGGGTGAGAGGGTAAAATAGATGTGTAGAGGTGTGTGTGGGGAGGAAGGGGGATGTAACAACAACAACAACAATAATAAATAAATAAAAAGTAATTAATGAAGCGAATATTGAAATAAATAAGGGGTGACAGACAGTTGGAAGGAAGACATGAGTTGGTAGGCTACAGGATAATGAGTGGAAAGGGGGGGAGAGGCTTGGCAGGGTGTAGGGATGATAAGGTATCATAGGTTGATGCCAGGGTGGTTGCAGGGCCATAGAATGTGTTGAAGGGACAACACCCATCTGCTTAGTTCAGAAGGGCTGTTGGAAGGGAGGATCCAGATTGCCCAGGTAGTGAGGCAGCTGTTAAAATCAAGCGTGTTGTGTTCAACTGCATGCTGTGCCACAGGGTGGTCCATCTTGCTTTTCCCACAGTTTGTCAGTGGATATTCACCATGATAGACAGCCGTATGTTGTCATGCCAATGTAAAACACTATGCAGTGAATGCAGCAGAGTTATTAAATCACATGACTGCTTTGACAAGTGGCCCAGCCTCTGATAGGGTAGAATAAATCTGTGAAAGGACTGGAATAAGAAGTGTTTGTTTGGGCAGGTTTTGCATCAGGGTCTTCCACAGGTATGTGATCCCAGTTGTAAAGGGGTTCAGGTTGGGAGTGGCATAGGGATGAACTAAGACATTGTGGAGGTTGGGTGGATGACTGAACACCACTTTAGGTGGTGTTTGAAGGATCTTGGGTAGGATTTCACTTCTTTCAGCATGTGATGACAGATAATCAAAGCCCTGACAAAGGATGTAATTGAATTGTTCCAGTCTGGGGTGGTATTGGGTGACAAGAGGGACACTTGCTCATGGCTGGTTATTTGTGTTTCAAGGAGGATTGGTGGTAAGTGTGGATTTGGCACGGCAGATCTATTTGTGGATTAGGGAAGTAGGGTAAAGTCTGCCTAAGAAGGCCTTTGTGAGGTCAGTCAGTGAGTCAGGTTGGAAAGTTAGATGAAGATCCTCTGTGGAATAGTGACTTCTATTTGCCACAAGCGAGATAGGTTTTTGGTTGTTAATGTCCAGCCAAGAGTTGTGGTGAGTCATTATATAAGTTTCATGTCCTTATAGCAAATTTTTCACCTACCGTGTATACCTAGGTGCTAATGAGGTATCAACAGTCTAAACTGAGCTAGGTGAAGAGCTGATTATGAAACTGATAAAAAGGCAGAGCCTGCATGAGAAAGGAAATTCCTCCTGATGTATTTGGCTCTAATCTGACTACAACTGGATGCAATGATGATAGCCAGTATGTTGCCTCTTTTAGGAGCATATATCACCTAAATGTCTAGTTTAATATCAAATGAACCATGATGTATGTAGCACTGAACTATTTGATGGTATCCCAGGAGAGTTTTCTCCAGTGTAGGCACATCTCAGACATAATCATTCCAAAAGTTCCTCCTATCACGAGGCATAAAAATGAGATCCATTTGCCTCATGAGACTTCACTGAGGCTGAATGTAAATTTTTGTTCAAAATGGAAAGGTTGGCTGTACTTACTGTAAATGTTAAAAATAGTGTTTTGGTACTGACAGATAATAAATTTTAAAAGACAATATTTTTGAAAAGTTTGCATTTGTATTATTTTAACTCTATCAGAAGTCTCAGAGAAATTATTTGTATTTATTGTTAGAGCAAATGAGAAATAAGCAAATAATGATACATTTATGTTGATAAGGAAAAACACACACACAAAGGAGGTGAAAATGGAAGGCTAGTAACGAGGATATAAAGGAAACAATAAAATACTTTGATAAACTACTAAATCAAAAAGGAATACAATTATGGAAAGGGGACAGAGACCTGGAAGAAGACAAAGATGTAACTTTGCTGGAAATTCCACCAGTTAGAATAATGGAAACAGGAGATGTATGAAATTAGTGTGGAGATGATAAAATCAACTGGATCATTGGAAATACATTGATTGTATATATTGCTAAGATGCACATGGACTCAGAAATGTGTACTTGAAGAGTGGGAAAAGGGAGTAATAATTCCATTAGTCAAGAAAGATAACAGAAGTAGGGATCACACTCTTATGACTAATAGCAGAAGCAATGGAGAGAATACTGGAAAGAAGATTTTGGGGGAAGGGGAGCAAGGGAGGGTGTTTCAGTTAGGAGTGGTATGGTTTTCAATATGGAAGATCAATAGTGGACACAATCTTTTAAACATTTGATGGAAAGGCATTGGGACTATAGAAAAGACCAGGTGATGACATTTCCTGATTTAGTGAAGGCATATAATAGTGTTTCCAAGGAAAAGGTATTGGCTACCTTGGAAAGATAGGGAACTGATAAACAGACAGTGGAAATATACACAGGCAGTGTATGGCACAACAGATATTTTAGACAATAGACTGAGAATTATTCAATTAAATGTAATGTGAAGAAAGACAAGAGTACAATATTAACCAGAGGGGATAGAGAAGGTAAGAGACAGATTAATATTTAAAAAAAGGGTTTTGAATTATTGGGCAATATCACACATCTAGAAAGTGTGATAATGGTGAATTAATTTCTGATGACAGAAATTAGCGAAAGGGTACAACTGAGCAATGCATTGTACCAATGTGTAAAGGGCTTAATCTGGGCAACAGAGGTGCAAATGAAATATAAGAAAGTGCTGTACATTACACCTTCATTACCATATGAATCAATGACTTTGACAATGACAAGGAGAGTGGATTCCAAGCCAATGAAATAAATTTGTAAGTGTGTTAGGGAAAGTAAGCAGAGATGGAATGAGAAATGAAGATGTTAGAAAGGAATTAGAATAGAGAAGCTGAATGATGGAATTGAGAAGAAAAAGAGTGAAGTGGACATGTAAAGAGAATTGAACATGGAAGGAACCTAAAATTATTATTGAGGGCAAGAAGGAGACATAGAACAAGATGGAGTGCTCATCAGTTTGAGGAGGAGGAATATGGACTGGAACCAAACAACCATGGAAGAAGAATGGTGGCAAAATGGGGTAAAGTGGAGAACTGCCATAAATAACTCAACCTAGCCTGATGATGAAGAAGAAGATGATGATGATTTGCTGAACAAAGTGGCATATGTAAACAATAAAACAATTAAGTAGTGAAATTAGGCACTGGTTAGCAGCTAATTGCAATCAGTTCAGTGTCTACAAATTGGGATGAAGATCATTGATGCAAAAAGAGTATTTTATTTGTTAGCAATAAAATGTATACAGTGTTTGTTAATCAGTACAGCTGTGTGCAGACATTGTGTGTTTAACTTGAGAAATTTAAAAGTTTCATTACTTTCAGTGAATATAACTGTACATGCACAACTACAATGAGCATTTAAGTTTAAGCCTGCATTTTTATTTTATTTTATTATTTTTATGTAATATGTTATGATTACATTTTATGGAGCTCATAAGAGTTATATCTGCTTTTAGTTGAAAATAAAAATAAAACTAAAATGAAAATGCATTGTTTTTATTTATTTGAGATTGTTTCTTTTTTTTCCCCTCTTTGCTTTTAAGATAACTTTTGATTTCAAAAAGTGCTTGGGAAATGACATTAACATGCATTCAGATTGTAGCATATATTCAATTTTTTTTAATGTGTGACATATATTCATTAGCCACGAACATTCACTGTTTCAGAATAACCTTAATGGTCTTTAGGGAAGAGATCAACACTTCCTACTGTGTTTTTTGCTTCAGTAAAAATCTATGCTCGTAACACATTTTGATTGGAAAGATGAATGTACTTTAATTGATATGAAAGCACAATCTTTTTTAATTAAGTTGTGTTTTGCATTCCATTAATGATTAGTAACTTATTAATAGAATTGATAGTGTTGTATGTCTTGAGAGTATTCTTCATGAATTAAAAATGATTTTTATGTGCTACACTAAACAGTAGGAAATGCAGTAATAGAATCTTAATTTACATTCATAAATATACAAACCATTGTGAAATGTGTGGCAGAGGATAGTTATCATAGTATCACGTTGAGAGTTTCTTCCAACTACAATCACACAGGGAGAACAGGAAGAATGACTGCTTCATTTCCAGTGCGCTGTAACGGTTATTAAGTCTAGTATTGTTTTCACTGTTCATATCACAGCATTATGTCAGTGGCTGGAGATGATCTGTTCATGTAATGTTGGTTCTTGAAAGATGCATTTCATCATATATGGAACGGTATGCCATGAATACCATTTGAGTTTTGTTTCTTCAAATTTGTTTAGTCATATTCTGTGAGAGTCACTCAAATTTGAACAACATTCAAAGATGGGATGCAGAAGTGAATTGTAAACAGGCTTCTTTGTGGATTTTAGAATGTCTTTTTCAGAAATGTCAGCAGTGCATAAATAGTTTATAAACATCATTGCACATTTAGTGCTTCAATTCACTTGATTTGTTGTACAAGTTTTGGTCACAGACCATCATCTGGTGGGAAAATTTTTAGGATTAAATAGTTCACATGTTAAAATAACACACTATTACAAATAACAATCTGACAGCACAAAGATTACATTTTATTTTTTGGTTCTGTGTAGGACATCAATATCACAAAACTACTGAAGATATACAATGTATGTTGTGTGAATTGTGCAGTGTTTAAATCCTGATGCTATAGTTGTCACTGGTGGTCCAAATGTTTGGCAAATCTATGTTTGTTGACACTTGATGGAGCGCATTTAGTTGAAAATGTATGCCAGTTTGCCCCTGTTGCTTTTAACAGGTGTTTGCTTATTTACTAGAATGTCCAGGATGCGATCTCCTCTGTTCACAAACTAATGTGACCCAGTGTAAAGTGGCTGGAGGGCTGGTTTGTGACACATTCAGTATGTAACATAACACGAGTCATAAGTTTTCATGGAAACCATTCCAAGGCTGGATGGTTTTGGGGTTGGATTTTCATCATTTGATCTCAAAGGCATCTGACAAAGGTAGGTGGTTGTCTGTCAGGCTCTGGAAGAGGCGTGTCTACAAATTGACCATGCAGTTGTAGTTACTCCCCATTCACGAGTTCAGCCGAGGATCTATCAAGTTCAGGTGAATATTGTTTCATGTGCCAAATAGTACGATCTATATATAGGTGGGCAAATTTGTTCATTTTTAGAAACTAGTTTCTGTTGACCAGTGATGGATTTCCACATATGCTGCCGGAGGCAATTTGAATTTTGCCGCCTCTGCTTACCTACAGTTTGATACAGTATTTCACAGTCATACTAATTATAATTTATGTTTTGTGTGCTATTGTCCTAATTACACCATCTTTATTCCTGTAATTAGTATGACTGTGAACTAGGGGATGGAAGTGGCATTCCATAGATTATTTTTACAGCATTTGGTTAAGATTTCACAAGAAATAGTTTTTGTGCATATTTCAGAGTTAATAAAAGCACAGTAATATACTACTAATAATGTGGGGGTAATGTATACCTTAATACTTCTTACAGAATAATGTACATTCGGTAAACAAGATTAAATTTCTTTTACTACACTAACTTTCAGTTTAAAAATTTTGTCCTCAAATTTGCTGCTCCTAAAATCAGCCTCTTTGCTAAATCTGCCACTGCAGATGATCATTCCTTTTTGGAAACTTTTCATATTTTAATCCAGTTACTATAGTTTTTCTAGTAACCCAAGTAGTTAGAAACTGAATAGTCAGGTTAAAAGGTGCTTGCAAACAATATTTTTATATAAAAAGTAAATACAATTTTTTTTGTCTCTATTGAAAGGTAGAGATGTAAATAACAGGTTTGCATCTACACTCTCCCAGATTTTTTTAACAATTTAGTATAATTACTGTTTATGTAATTTATTTAATACAATTATAATATTCAGTATTCGATGTTATTTATTAGAGACACGAACAAATTTTGTCCACGAGTGAATTTGTTGAGTTTTTCGTTCTAGGCCGCAGGAACAAATAAAATTCAAGACAGTACCCTATGTCACTCGGTTTTCCCCATTGTGTTTGAATGAAGTTGTAGTTCAGTACAGTGATGGAATAGTTCAGTTTCACATTGCAAAGAGAACATGGCTAGCGTGTGGTCACGGAAGCAGATACAGTGTAGGAAGAATAGTGTTTACGTACAATACTATTACCAAAAATTATCACAACGAACATTGAGGAGCTGAGGCATTGTCCCGCGTGTATAACAAGTAAAATGTGTTGGTCAGAACCTATTATCTCCAAATATGCAGATTATGTACAACGTGGAAAATGGGAATATAAGAGTAAAACAATTGGAGCTGGTGCAAGTGATGTAGTTCACCTTTGACAATTTTTTAAAGAATTTTTGCAAAAAGTGATTTTGTCGTAAATTACGTTATTATTCTCAACCGCTTTCAGATAAATGTGCCGTCTCTGTGCTTCTTGAAGAAAAGAAAATCAATTTCTGTAAGAGTATTGTATGCCACATCAAAGCATAACAAAGCATTTCGTTTTCTTTTCGGACGTTCGCTAACAGAGATACTGTTAAATTTTAAAATTTCACGTACATCCACCTTTGTAAACAGAATGACCTACGCGCCAGCCCGCAACAGGCGTTGCGGTCGCAAAGCAAATCACGATGAGCAGCACGTTCTGTGGGATGCAGCAGGTCATTTCAGAGCGAGCTATAGCTAGGTAGCTAGCACGTCTGGCCTGCGCCACGTTGGGACAACACGTCCCTTGTGAGGACGGCTTGAACCCGTCCTCTCACAGGACGTGGAAACGCACGTGGAGGAGGAAATGGTGACGCCGCAGAGTGGAATACCACGTTCCACCCCCCTGCGAAGCGTGGAATGAAGGATCTAGCATATTAGAATTTTGCTTTTTAAGATGACGGATTAGCTTAGCATTACGAGCTACGGAGGAAAAGAGATGTAAATAACACATTTGCATCTACACTCTCGGAGATATTTTTTAACGATTTGGTTTAATTACGGTTTATGTAATTTATTTGGTAATTTAATACAATTATAATAACCAGTATTCGAATTTATGTACTACAAACTTGAACTCTGCCCACGAGAGAGCTTGAGTTTTTCGTTCAATGGCACAGGTACCAATTAACTTTGAGACAGTACCCTACGTCATTCGGTTTTCGCCACAGTGTTTGAAGTCTGTTGCAGTTCAGTACAGTACTGGAATAGTTCAGTTTCACAGTGCAGAGAGAGTGTGGTTATGAAAGCAGATGAAGTAAAGGAGCAAAAGTGTTTATGTACAACACTAAACGCAAAAATTATCACAACGAACATTGTCGAGCTGAGGCGTTGTCCTGCGTGTATGAACAAGTAGAACTTGTTATCTTCGAAGGAATGCCAAAGTAAACATTTGGATATGCAGAATATGTACATCTTGAAAAATAGGAATATAAGAGAGCAAGACAAGTGGAGCTGACGCAGATGATGAATTTCACCGTTTATAGTTTTTTTTAATGATATTTTGCCAAAAGTGATTTGGTCGTACATTTTGTTATCATTTATCAAACGCCTTCAGTTACTGTACCGTCTTTGTGTTTCTCGAAGAAAAAATTACAATTTCTGGAAGAGTATTGCATGCAACGAGCAAGCATAAGAAATGTACAGTATTCAGATTTTTTTTCCGGCGTTTGATAACAGATACCTTGTAATTCTACGCACATCCATCTTTGTAAAGACAATGATCTACGCGCCAGCCCGCAAAGGGCGCTGGAGAGCGCTGCGGTCGCAAATCACGAAGAGCAGCACGATCTGTGGGATGTAGCAGGTCGTTTCAGAGCATGCTGTAGCTAGGTAGGCAGCGCGCCACGCTAGGACAATACATCCCCTGGGAGGACGGCTTTAGCAATGGATGTTCCACCTGCACGAGGGGCCAGCCCGGGCATGGCGATCAGGGCTAAACTGATGCACACTCGCCATTCCAAGATCGTCTTTCAGGCCACGTTAACCCACAGTATATGTTTCACATATCCAGTGGCGGCTCGTACAAAATTTGACCAGTGTGTTACAATATTACAAAAATAAACAGGAAACAAAATATACTAAAATAAAAAGTCAACCTTTGTATGATTGCCCTTAATTAAATATCAATTAATACTGTACTGACAGTAAGACCTTCAGGGGAATCTATAACAGCGCTGCCAACTGCATGTATTCACTGCAGGTACTAAATATAACGTTTAAAAAATATAAATTTTATTTACAGAAATTAAAAATTTAGACTCAGAGGTATTTGAATAGAGCCTCACACAGGTAGGTTTAGGAGACAACGTGCAAGACGCCTGAGCCAGCGCGCTATTTGACTCTGTATGCCGCAATATTTGTCATACACTATTCTTCTGCAGCCGTTACACGCAGCGCGAAGAGAAATATTGATCTGGTGCTGCAGTCGGTCTCAGAACACATGAGTCGTCAGGCCTAACGTCACGTCTGCGCATGCGCACTAGCAAACAGACGACTGCACCTCCTCTGCGCACGTACCAGCGCGGCTGAATCCCACTTCAGCACATGGAGATGGTTTCCAGCTATCGCGGCGAGAGCGCTACAAAATGTGTTTTCATCCTTGTTACGCATTCTAATACGAATTGGAAAGGAACTGGCATAATTTTATTGTGATATCTGGCTTATATTCCAAGAGAAATTATGTAATTTTATAGCGATTTCTCGCTTGCATTCGAAGAGAAATGGCATAATTTTAGTAATAAATTTACAGTGTGCTGCAGCACATTATCACCATCCGCCACTGCACATCTGTGTCTGTATTGGAAACATGCAAACCAATGCTATACTGCACAGAACAGAATGAGGCCTGTGGCTGCCGGCGGTCACACGGAAGTCAACGTGTTAATACTAAATTTTTGGAAAATAATTAATAGTTGCGTTGAAAAGCAAATGAAATAAAAATACACGAGTAATTGGCTAGTAAAAAAGTAACTTTCGAGAATTACAGTGTGTGTGCAGTCTTCGCGGCAGCTTTCTGCTTCTACATACTAGGCGAACGATGTCTCTGTCTCTCTCTCTCTCTCTCTCTCTCTCTCTCTCTCTCTCTCTCTCTCTCTCTCTCCTGGCGCTC
Source organism: Locusta migratoria (assembly GCA_026315105.1). Taxonomy (NCBI): domain Eukaryota; kingdom Metazoa; phylum Arthropoda; class Insecta; order Orthoptera; family Acrididae; genus Locusta; species Locusta migratoria. Next base: position 367,002,463 of record CM048745.1, on the reverse strand, counting down.
CGCAGGCGCACTGAGCATTGTCGGAGGCAGACATTGTATATCATATCTACCTATTGAAGCAGTGCGGTGAACACTGAAGACGGAGCGTTCAAAAAGTGGATTAATTACCAATTTATTTAAACAAGGTAGTGTTAATATACCATGAGAATATCCTGTGATACCACAAGTTTTATCAAATGAAAATACAGTGGAACCCCGATATCCGACCCTCACCGGACCGGGCCGTGGTCGGAACGGCCAAAAGGTCGGATATACCGAGGAGCAATAAAACACGTTTTTCGGGTCAAAACAGGCGTATACTGCACTAAATCTGCTTAACCGTAATTAATGTATTTCTTTTATAAGAGGCCCCGACAAAGGAGTCCGTTTGCGCCGTTCTTGACAAAACCAAACCAAAGAGCTTCGTCTACAATTTCTAGCTTAGGTTTTTTTTTTTTTTAGAACATTTTCCGATTTTTTAAAGCATCTTCCGTTTCAACTGTAATAGAATAACTTTCTGGATCTTCCAGGTTTTTTCTCCAGTCTTTTACAGTTGTCACGCCGCCCCCTAGATCTGCGGCTAATTTGACAAGTGGCTCACCACGGTCCAAACGTTGAAGCACTTCAAGTTTTTGTTGAAGGGAAACGCACACACGCTTAAGTTTTTGAAAATCCATAGCGAACTTTCACTAATCGCTCAACACAGTTTATCACCAAAGATACAGTAATCACGAAAACAAAAAACAATGAAGTAGAGCAACGTTCCATTTCGTACTCTAGACAACAGAATGTTGTGTGTTATCGGATGTCCTATTGCTAGCTGAAAGACCGTCGCTAAATTGTACACACATCCGAGAATATTGTTCAGCTTTTTTATTAAGTGAAATTTCAGTGGAGATTTGTGTTCCGTACATACAGAAAGAGTCGTATTACAAAGTTTAGTCTCCTTACCTGTTTCCATTTCCGTATACCTCTTTTTCCTTATACCGCTGTTCAAATAAATTCGGTCATCAATCAGTAACTTAGTTGTGTTTGAATAATATATTTATAAGCAAGTACGTAAGTTAAGAATCACCTCTTTTAGCGTGTATTCATCCTCGTCGACAATCAGAACACAACTGGCAGTTTAACAGAGAAACAATGCACACCACTGTTGAGTCAGTTTGACTCGTCGCCGGCAGAAGACAGTCGGGCACATGGTCGGATATCCCGAGGAGTCGGATATCCCGAGGTCGGATATGAGGGGTTCTACTGTATCCGGGAAAATGTAAGTAAAATACCCAGAAGTGATGAAACGATCATATATGAAGTAAATTTTATTACAGTTATTGTCACATACGGGTGTCTCACGAAAGACGCCTGGAGAGGTTCGCGAGTTACGCGGCGCGTTTGCCAGCTGCTGCCGCTCTGCCTGCCGGTCGCCGCAAGTGACTGTGCATTACCTCCTCCTTCCCCTCTGTCTATTTCTGACTGAATGTTCAATAGAATAGCAGGTAAAAAATCGAACGAAATCGATGTAGTACTTATCCAGACTTGTGGTGCCTACTCTTCCATCATATACAAGGTTTCAGAAATCCTCGTTACGAAGTTTGAGGAATTGTAGATGGGGGGAATAAATACATAATAATTTTATAAGGAACCCATGTCCGAGGTTTTCATCCACTGACGCTATGGGCGATTCTTAACCTTTTGACACTATGAATCAAATCAGTACTACTGCAAGTTTTTTGCTTTTCATAATTTAGAAGGAAGTAATACGGACCAAAACAAGAACAAAATGTCTAGTAAACATGGCCTGTAAAATGCATTCATTAGAGCTTTGAGCGACGTCTTCATATTCAGTTGTCGAGTGTTTACACATCTCTTCTACGTGTCAAGTGCTCGTAATGCTTAACGTATTCGTTGCGGACTCCATGGTTAGACTTTTATTTTTGTTTTGGTCCCTGTTAGTTCCTTCCAAAATATGGAAATCAAAGAGCTTGCATTAGAATAGATTTGTTTTACAGTGAGGAGATAAAGTACTCATAGTGCCACTGGATGAAATTTACCAACGTGAGGTCCGGATCTAAATACGCACTCATTCTTCTGTACGAGTCCTCAAAATTAATAACGGGAATTTCTGATAACAGTTTATTTTTAAAAATATACAGCTCGTGCCTTTCCGAATGTTCTTCATTGTTTCGTTTAAAAATTTGTAATAATTTGGTCAATAGCTTTGGACATTTTCGGTCAAAACGTTTCCAACTTTGTATATTACGCCTACATACAGTGGCGTAGGTATCATAGGGCTAGGCGGGGCAGTGCCCCGGGGCCCCCGAGCTCCAGGGGCCCTCTCGACCTTCGTGAGCGACGATCGAAAAAAGTTACAGTAGAGCGTCGAATTTTTTATGTAATTTTTTTTACCCTCCCACTCTATCGTCAATCATAACCCCTTCCCCTCAAACCAAGTTTCCCACAGTAGCTGCACTGGGCCACAGGCTGGGAGCTGGCAGAACAATGCTTCTGATTAGGCCTTCACGAGACGCCACTATGTGGCGCTGCCGACAGGCGAAACTGCCAGTCAATGTGTCCAACAATCGGCACACTTCAGTCGGCAGAAGTAACGGCAGCATCAAAGCTGCTCACAGCAACAGCGGCATCTTCCAAGATGTCCTGACAAAAGCACCCAGTGACATTAGCACTCAGTTCTAGCAGAGGGGCGGTCGGCTAATCTGCCCATCCGATCTCCGCCCAGCAGGTAGAAGAGTCGAGGGCTGTGAGGTCGCATTGACACGGGCCGTGCCTTGGGAAATGCGGGTAGTACATAGTTTGTATAAGAAGCAATTAAATACAATAGGCGTCGAAAATCAAGAAGGAAATGCTCATATTAAAAGGGGGGTAAGGAAAGGTTGTGGATTGTCGCCGACACTGTTCAACTTGAGCAATGAAGACGTAATGTAGGAAATAAAGAAGAGGTCCAAGGCTCTGATAGAACTTCTGGGTAAAAGGATATCAATGACATTGCTATCATCTGTGAAAGTGATAGAAAATTACAAGGTCCGTTGAACTGAATGAAAAGCCTAATGAGCACAGACTGTGGACTGAAGGTAAACCAAAGTAAGACGAAAGTCATGAGAAGTGACAGAAATAAAAGTAGCGAGAAAATAACATCCCTGTAGGTGATCACAACGTACACGAAGACAAGGAATTCTGCTACTTTTGCAGTAAACTAACTCACGACTGAAGAAGCAAGAGGGACATAAAAAGTAGACTAGCACAACCAAAGAGGGCATTTATGGGAAAGAGAAATCTACTTCTGTCAAACATCGCCCTGGACTTGAGGCAGAAATGTCTCAGAAAACACGTTTGCAACACAACTTTGTATGTTTGCGAAACTTGGACTGCTGGGAAATGAGAACAGAAGAGAATTGAAGCCTTTGGGATGTAGTTTAGAGAGTAGTACAAAATATCACATAATTTTTTTTTTTTTTTGGAGATACTGCTTGTAAGTTTATCTTTTAAATCCATAATTGCCTGGGTATTTATGAATTTTGGGCATTTTCCCAGGCTTTTATTCTGGACATTTGCCCCAACTTGCAAATATCGAGGCATTTTACATCACTAGGAGAAAAACAGATTTGAATACATCAAGCAAATAATTGAGGATGTAGGTTGCAATGCTAGTCAGAAAATGGAATAGTTGGCTAAGGAGTTGGTGGCAGGTCGCATCAAAGCAGTCAGAATTCTAAGCCTTTTTACAGTATATTAAAAGGATGTTCTACAGTATTGTATGTTATGATTAGAAAACTAAGGAGGAAACAAATATTTCGGTGTTTATTTCGGAAAAAGTGACAATTTTCGAATGTGTGGTTACGCAAAATAATAATAATAATAATAAAATAATAAAATAATAAAAAAATAATAAAAAATAATAAAAAAATCACAGAATATATGACATCAATTGCGAATGGGGCAAGCTGAAAATGTGTACCCAGCTGAGACTCGAACCCAGGTCTCCTGCTTTCTAGGCAGTTGCGATGACCATTACACCGCACCTGCAAGGACTACCTAAGCACGCCTGCCGTCAGATACAAATTCCCAGCTTCACCCTGCCCACAGTACTCGAACTCGTAGTTATGAAACTAATTCCCGTAAGAGTAAGGGCCACAAACTTGCCCACGCCTCCCCACTAACGAAAGGATCATTGCCCGTCACCTGCATATATATATATGGCATCTGTTCCGAAAGAACACACGTCACTTCTGATCCTGCAGTTGTTATTCTTTCATATTCACAGAATATATGACATCAGCTGCGAATGGGCAGGTTACTGTGAGCAGGGTGGAGCTGGGAATTTGTGACTGGCGAGAGGCGTGCGTAGGTAGACCTTGCAGTTACGGTGATCACTGTGTACCCAGTGGTGTAGTGGTCAGCGCAGCTGCCTAGAAAGTGGGACACCTGGTTTCTAGTCCCAGCTGAGTACACATTTTTAGCTTTGCCCATTCGCTGTTGATTTCATATATTCTGTGAATATGAACTGCAGGATTAGAAGTGGCGTCTGTTCTTTCGGAATAAATAACGGTTAATAATAAAATACTGTCCTTAAAACGAACCATTAATTATCTTCTCAGATGAGTAGAGTCGGTGAACCAAGTACATTCTCACGGACAATTTTTTCTGTATTTAAGACATAATAGACATTGCCCATAGACGAAATCTTTAGAAAACAAAAATGTTTCCACTCTAATCAATTTTCGTCTAAGTAGTGTGTACATGTGAGGATTTCATATGGTCGGCTGAAAAAATAGCACTTAATTGGAACATTGAGTGAAATGGTACACATTAAGCGTTTTTTCTTCTACGGCACCTGTCATTATTAGATACAAGGCTGTAGAAGTTATTGGACCTTTACAACACTGGAGAATGCTGATATTGCAAAGACATATTCCAAATCCTTATCTGCAACAAAAATTTTAAGGCTTTTATGGATATTATTTGACTTACTGCCAGCTGGAGTCTGTCTCCTTTTTTTCTTTTATGTCGACGTTCGATAATTCAAATATTCAAATGTTTGTAGAGTCTATGGGACTGAACTACGGGGTCATCAGTCCCTAAACCTACAAACTACTTATGAACTACTTACAACTAAGGACGGCACAAATATCTATGCCCGAGGGGGGATTCGAACCCCCGACCGTAGTGGCCGTGCAGACCGTGACTGGAGCGCCTCAGTCCCCTCGGCCACCGCGGCCGGCATTCGATAATTAATCAGATGTTTCGCCCACGTGGGCGGCTGACATTGCCAAAATTTCATCTTCCAACAGCAGTGGAATCGAAACTTCGACAGTGTTATCACAATCAGATTCTGATATCGTGCAGTCGAAACTTTAAGTACCTATAACGACAGATCTCCATTTCTTCTACGTACATGATTTTATAAATGTCATCGATGCATAGGTCTATTCGTTTTAAAAATATGTGCATGATTAAATAATATGATGGATACATAATGTTTAATTCTTCTCCACATCGACAGCTAAAAAAAAACGGCAACACGTAAACAAAACGCAAGTTATTTCGCACGTAATCAACACATCGATTTAAATCCCTACTCAGTCAGCACAATACGTTGTGAAACGTCATTCCCAACTTCGTTTTTATTCAAATCCACCATTTCGCTGTGTATTCGTAGCCTAGACAAAGAACGTGTTGAGGCACATACTTCTCATTTTAATACCAAATTATAAGCACCCCTCCGCTAACGTCATGTGTAAGTCGAGTTTTGTAAAGAAACAGATAATTATTTCCAGTCCGTTTGTGTTTCAAAATGTCTCTGACAACACACCTCACTTTCAGTTGTTACGATACCGAAAAATAAAATCATTTCAGTGCGCTTTCCATAATATTTCTAAAAAGTATAAAAAAACATGTGCGGCTCCGTAAAAAAAAAAGAAAAAGCTCCGTAGCACAGTGGTAGAGTGCCAGACTACAAATCCAAAGGTCGCGGGTTCGATCCCCGCCAGATCCTAGGATTTTTATCTGTCACTTTCCACTTCTTTCACCTCTGGCAGCGTTGCTCATGTGAAAAATACCGAGTAGCACCGTGGTTCGGAACCCACGTTAAACTGTAGGTCCCCCTATAATTGGCTGGGTAAGTCAGTTCTGAAGGTCGGAGGAAGGCAACGGCATACCACCTCCAAATAGGGCCATGCCTAGTAAAGCACTGTGGTGTTCAAACCAATCTTCGGATTGTTGACTGCTTTGTCTTATAAAAAACATCGATATTTTCAAACATCGATGTTTTCGCAGTGATGTTTCTTAACATCGATGTTTTTTCGTCTGAACATCAACTTTTTTAAAGAGCGATGTTGCATCCTTACAGATGACAAAAAAAAAAAAAAAAAAAAAAAAAAAAAAATTTGTATTATTTTCGTAGAATATTGGCTTGTCCTGAAACTGATCATAAATAAAATATTGTGACTGCATCAGAGAGACCATGTTCTGTCTATCGACTATTCGTAACAAACCGACTTGCTAAATGGCAGAAGTAAATTGTCATTTCGGTGTGTTTAAAATAAGTTTTATTGTACACCTTCTTATTTTATTTTTATTCTTGCTTTAAGTTTTTTATTTTATATAAAGATTTTTTTCACATTCTTTTCTCTAACAAGACACCTATGAAGTTACTCAAGCTTTTAGAGGTAGGAGATTGCTTTCAGACAAGCCTTGGTCACCATCGTCTTCGTACATACTGCTTCATGCAGTTTGTTTTCTTCAGTTTGCCTTCCATACTTCACTCTGACCGCATTAACGCGCGGCCTCTGTCTTCATACACTGGATGACGTCTTTAATTTTTGGATTCGGTCTTCCTAGAAAATTATTAATTTTGTTATGCCAGCCTCCTACTGAGTTGGTAGTATGATGGAGCCGTCTGTAACAACTCCGAAGGCTGATAGAAACTTCGTCATTTTCAGAATGTTCAAATGTTTGTAAATTTATCGGATTCATCTGCGTGGTCATTAGTCCGTAGCTTACAAACTACCTAAACTAAGGTAAACTAACCTAAGGAGAACACAAACACCCATGCCCAAGGGGGGAATCGAACCCCCGACGGCGAAAGGGCCCGCACACCGCTGCAAGGCGCCCCAGTACGCACTCGTCATTTTCCAACGACCTGTCAACAAAATAGTCGAAAAACTGAGAAAGGTTGTCGGTGTCCGAAGCCTTTGAACGAACCTCGAGCCAGCCATCGCAGACATCTTCAAGTGGCAGAAACGCCAGAGCAGCACACATACGTATTTGCAGCCTTACTTCTTCATTGTCTCTGTGTTCGGAAGTAAGCCCCAGCTATTGCACTCCCCTACAGGGAGCCTTCGTCATGTGAAAGTGCCAGCCATGCACGTCAACAAGCGGGAGAGCAACTCTTAGCGCAGAAATCGCAACTAACTCGAAATGGCAAAACCATTTTTATTAGGTAATAAACTAGGAATCCAGGACATAATAACTCTGTCGGGGTGGCGGTGGTCGCAGTTTGAGGGGGGCGGGGGTGGGGGGCGCACCTCTGGAGTCTGCTTTATTTTTTAAAAAATGAGGCCCCCCCCACCAGAACCAAATTTTGGCCGTGCCACTGGAATAGAAAATAAGTTTTCGCGTCTTGGAAGAAAAATCGCCATGGTTAATGTTTACTGCAGATAATGAAAAGCTGGACTACTGATGTTGTGCATTGCTTGCGTTAAACATGCTCGGCAAGTGTGTAAAACAATTAGAACTTCATCTACTGACTTACCATGATCAAGAGACGGTATATCAAAGAAGAATAAGAAAAACAACATTGACGGCATATATAAACACGAAAAAAGCGTTATTTATTCGGAATGAGCGCAGCAAGAGAAAATAAGTAAAAAGCAGATGCTAGAAACAGGTGCAGTAAATGCTCGTGAATTATATTTAAAATCCGGAAGGATAAATTGGATACAACTGTTAAAAGTGTTGCGATCACTTTATGTAGCTGCAAAAAGAGAGTGGAGCTTTCATGACAATCCTGAACTTATACAGCTACAAATTGCGAATATAGGAACACATCTTCATACAGATAAGACAGCATTAGTATATAATGGGGATTCGGAATCAACGAGAATCGCCTGTCTTTTGTTTGTACCGTTACCCCTCACCCATCCACCCTCGGCCACTTGCCCAACCCCTAATCAAAGGTCACTACCACCCGTTCTTAAGAAAGGACAGGACAGACAATATTGCACTTAAGGATGATTGTCATCGAACAAGTCATTGCACTTAGTAAGACAATGATGCTCTTTGGGACGAATGACAAATAATACATAAAGTTCTCGTAAACAACATGGCCACCTCCAATTTGATAACCAAATTAATTGCGACATCCTATATTTTTGCATTAACAATTATAATATTTCCTTTTCTCGGAATTGATACATTCAGTTTAAGTAACGTAATAACGTAGTACAACAAACAATTTTGAAGGTAAATATAGACATAACATAAAGAAATTCGATGTAATGCTATGGGTGGGTGTACTCTAAGTGTTGTATAATCTACATACATTTATCGACAATTTTTAAAAACGATTCTAACCAAAGTCAAACACTTATGACTATCCAAAAAACTGTTCTGTCTTTCGGAAGATGATCACCCCCTAAGGTGCCCGGGCAAAATAAATGTATCACTTCGCATAGATGATGTGTGCAGCAACCGATTAACATGTTTTTAAAAAAATAGAACATGTTAGATAATAAGCGGAATGTAACAGTAATGATCGCCACAAACTTGTGTGTGCCCTTCTTAACAAACACTATTTTCATGTCTAGACGTTTAACACAACTACCTTAAACAATTTCTCTTGATAGACGCTACGGAAACGGTAATCATAAGCAGTGAACTGATCTAGACAAGAATTCATTTTAAAAATAAAAACGATTAACTCAGACAGACAGAAAGGCAAACTAACGAAAACCCTCTCTCTCATACAAATCATACCAGCCATACGTTGTGGTGACTTTTAAAATAAAAGTATCAAGTTCCAAAATTTAATACTCTCTCTCTCTCTCTCTCTCTCTCTCTCTCTCTCTCTCTCTCTTAGCAACCATGTCCTGTTACAATACTAGACAATGCACACAATTATTTTAGAAATGTACCAAGTCTTTACAACATTCCCTTAGTTCAATGTATCGTTGTCGTCTATTTCCCTATTTCCTCTTCCCATTCAGTATTTCGATAGGTGCAGGGAAGGTAAGTTTTCGAATTCCATGTTTTCCTGTAATCCACCACTTTTATGGTTTTAATATCCACTTCTGCACCTTCTGACAATTCTTCTAGACGAGAGAATTCGGGTAGTTTAATTTTACCTCTAAATTCCTTTTTAACGCGAATGCTGAAGCGGTACACATCTTCTTGCATATACCATCTTGCTGAAACTAAACATTGCAAAGAAATAACTCTCTCTCTATCAACCATACCCTGTTACAATATTAAGCATTGCAAAAGTTTGTTTTCAAAATGCTCAAAGTCTTTACAACGTTTATCTAACACAGGTCAAACTTGCAAGTACCGATAATCGAGCACTCCAGAAGAAGTTTAAAACTGTTCTTTTTCTACATTTAAACAAAAGTAAACCCTGTTGTACAACGCTATTTCCTTGCAGAGTCACAATAAACAATTTAAAAAATGAAATGATTTAAGATGAGCAGTTTACTGATTTCCAACTGTCTACACTAAAACCTTTTTTGTCGAAAGCGTGAACCTAACAACATTCTACTTTGATATAACACTCGCCAATAATGCAACCACGGAACTGCAAACATCTCCATAACTGAGGGGACATATAGGTAATATTTTACCTGCCCGATAGAATGGATCCAACGCACTTATAACAAGATTTTCAGTTCTGTAGAGTAAGAACGACCAGGCCTTAACCCAAAATATAGACACAGAGAGAGAAAAATTTCTTACTCCAAACACAAATCAAGCTCCTTTTTTGCTACATAAAGACGAAAGTAGTACACCTTAGCTCTCACAAATGACAGCACACAGTGCGAGAAGAGCATCAGATAAACAGACAATAAACATATTATTTATTGGGCAGAGGAGTTCACTAGATTTATGGACACACCAGTCAATTTTTGGAGTTCTTATTAACCCAGTAAACAATTTACAAAGCACGATTGTAACAGTACAACTGTGTACATGCAACATAATTATCAGGAATGCTTCTATTGCACTCCAACAAGAGACAATTTCTACTTGTCATCACAATGCAGGAAAACGCTACAGGCCTCCGACAGATACGCTTACATCAAACATCATATTTCAACACGTTTTTCTGATTACCATGAAAGTGCAGTGTACCAATCATAAGTCGAAATAGTCTCTCGTTGCAGTGCGATAGAAGCATTTCTGATCGTTACATTGCACGTTCACAGTTGTTCTGTAAAAAAAGTGTTGACATAACATGAGTAGTATAATGATGGGCATTGAAGCCCTCTGAGATTCTACTCATGATTCATTGTGTGAGTACTGCTACCCCCACCCCTCCTCCCTCGGCCAATTTCTGGACCGCAGAGCAAAGGATGCCGCCACAGGATGATTGATAGGTCTTCCCAGAAGAACAGGATGATTGACAGTTTACATTTAGGTCCTTTTGATTGTCATCAACACTACTTTTCCGACCACTAATCAAAGGACGCCACCATAATGCACTTAAGGATGATTGACAGGTTGCAAGTAAACAATACTTCCCTCGGCCACACACCTGGCCGACATGATGTCGCCCTCCACCCCCAGTCGCCGCCGCCAGACAGGCCGCACCTCCCACAGGTGCAGACCTATCGAACCCTCGACATGTCTGTACTCGCACCCTCAGCCAACAACTGGCCGACACCGCGACCCCTACTCGCTCCGCCGATTGCCAGACCGCGCTGCCGCTGCTGCCACCGACAGATGCCACTCCCTCTTCCACACTCGCGACCGCTTCTCAAAGGACACCGCGACCCGCGAGAACAGAACAAACAACACCGCAACAATTGTCTTGACGCATCGACAGATGCCACTCCCTTCTCCACACTCGTGACCGCTTTCTCAAAGGACGCCGTGACCCGCGAGAACAGAACAAACAATACCGCAACAATTGTCTTGACGCATCGACATCTCTAAACAACACCGCCCTCACCAGCCGACCCCTGCGCCCAGGACAGGGGCGTACTGCACTCTTTTTACGGCGACCGCGCCCCGCCAGGTCAGCAGCCAATTTAATTGCATATTTATTAAGCGCGCCGCAGCGATCCATACGCCAGATCTCGATTTATGTAAGAATTTCCGCCGTTTATTATTCTTCGACAAATAAAACTACCATAGTGTTATTCGTATGTATTTTAACAAGAATTTCAGTGTATTGCTAAAAAACAATTTAGAACAGAAATATTTAGTTGGTCTCTAGACAAAAAAATAACTGTATACTACAGCTTGTAGTAAAATATTAAAAATCATATGCATAATGTGCAAGTAAGAATTTATCGATGCGCAATCAATCCCATCTCTCTCCATGCTTTTCGCATAGACTACAGACGACAGACGTGCTTAATAATAGCACAGGTTAGATAATAGACAGTAACGAACGCCACAAACTTACATATCCATCTTAACATATACTCTTTCGATATCCAAAGACAATTCTAACCAGAGCCAAACATTCGGGACTAACCAAAAGAAAAGTAATGGCCCGTTTCGGATCTCGACCGCAACCTTAGATCTATAAGCAAAATAAATGTATCTCTTCATTTAGACGATGCAAGCAACAGCTATCAAACGGAATGTAACTTGTATGCCAACCAGGCTTTCGATAACACCACAACAAAAGCAGCAGAAGACAGCATATTGTTTATACAAAAATTCCAAATAACGAAAATCGGCAACAACATCTAGCACAACGTCTCTAAATATACATCTGCAAGCGCCGTTAACAATCGTCCAGAACACAGAGCGCTCTCTTGGCAGGCTACATAAAAGAAACATATGCTAAATGTTTAAACAAAAACACCTAAGTTACATCTCCAAATGATCAAAACCTTCTACGCAAGACCTCTGCAGACGCACCAGTTTGACAAGGATAGCGCGCATTGAATGTATTTAATGGAGCTGAGACATGCCGAAAGTTCCGAAATTTAACACCCTCTCTCTCTTTAGCGATCTCGCCCTGTTACGTTTCCTTCTTCGATCGAGGTATAGATGCGCCTTCCGAGTTCGAGTAGTTTAATTTTACCTCTTATTTCCTTGCTACAGCAGTACACATCTTCTTGTGTATACCCATCAAAGGAATCTATGTCCTACTACATTTATCTGACGCATGTCAAACACCGATATTCCAGCGCCCCAGAAGACATTTAAACCTTATTGTGCAACGGAGAATCGAAAAAAAAAAAAAAAAAAAAAAAAAAAAAAATACGCGAAATAATTTACCGATTTCCGACCATCTAAATTAAAACTTTTCTTTTTTTTTCTAGAAAGTATTGGCCTAACAATACCCTTATTCGACAATACAGCAACCACAGAACCGAGGTAGTACTTTACCTGCCCAATGCAACACCGATTTTCAGAACAAGTTCGACCCGCCCTTTACCCACAAAATTCCTACTCCAAGTTCCTTTCTTGTGCATTCCACTAATCCGAACTCGAATTTATTTTTTTAATTACAAGTAGATGTCTACCGCAAACAAAGATGCTAACCTAAACACCGCAACACTTGATCCTACTTATATCGCAACCAACGCCCGCATACATCGATCATAACCTGCTCTCTAAGAAATGGGTAGGAGTCACACACAGTACAATCACGTTTGTCGTGTGTTCCGCTAATTTCGGTCAATACAACGATGCGAGACCAATCCCCCCGCCTGTTTAGTGTAAAAGCAAATTTTTTTCTCCACACTGTTTAAACCGGGCTTGCACATAAGCAATAGCATCCTTTAAAGCCTATGTCTTCGCCATATAACCCAGTTTTCGTTTACCCTTCTTCTTAGGACTTGTGGAATAACGTAGGCGGTATCTACGTCTTTGGAGAATAAAGTCCTGGAATGCTAAAAAATATAGTTCCTTGCTCAACTCTCCATGTAATTTACAGTTGAAACTAAAACATAATGTCCGAGAGAGCGGTCAATTTTCGGGTACTCTTAATACCCAAGTAATCAAATTGCAGAATAACTGATCTATAGGGATGTAAAGGCTGTCTTTATTGGGATGATGGTGTATTAAGAGCTATGGTATAGCTGCAGCTTTTCGATCGTTTTTTATTCTTATGTCTGTTGTTACAATCAACGTAATTATATCTTCGTAAAAATAGCTCTCGAGTTTTCGGAATCTGATGCGGCCAGGAAAAATAAAACCGAAAACTTCTCCAGGTCAGGTGCGAGCGTGGACAGGTATGTTTACAGGTATAGGACGTACACGCTCCAAACCGGAGTCTAAGATGAGTCAACAGGCCCGCACTCGCCTGCAGCCAGAAATAGCATGGAATGTATGCATGCTAGGTTGCGCGAAATACCTATTTCGAACTGTTTAGTCGTGAGATTCGATGCAACACAGATGTGATCCACAATTGTGCAAATTCATGTAGATACTTAGTAGCATGGTTATGTGCAATGGATGTAGGGTATTTATATCTTCTTTTAGCTGTGTTTACGAATAGACGTCTCTCGGTAGCGTATCGGATATGATTGCAGTGGAAAATTAATTTTCTTTGGTCGATAAGCAAAAAAAAAAAAAAAAAAAAAAAAAAAAACCATTTCAAATGTTTGTATAGCTTATTTATTTATTTTTTATTTATTTGGTTATGAGACTTAACTACGGGGTTATCAGTCCCTAAACTTACAAACTACTTATGAACTAACTAATACTAAGGACGGCACAAATATCCATGCCCGAGGGGGGATTCGAACCCCCGACCGTAGTGACCGTGCAGACCGTGACTGGAGCGCCTCAGTCCCCTCGGCCACCACGGCCGGCGGTCGATAAGCATCGAGTTAGAGGATTAGTTACTTACGTTGGGAGGTGAGTTTAATCGTATGTTTAGTCTCTAAAGGATTGCTCTTGGAAATCGATAAAAAAATCCGGTGTTGTATTAGTTCGAAATGGTGTAGACTATTTTGCGTTGCTGCTTGAAGGATTATGAGAACTTGGCTTTTGATCTAGATCTTGTTAGCCGTTCTGTGCGTGTGGACGTCGATCATTTTTTTTACACTGTGTTACAGATGTTTATCGAGATTAATAATTTGTTAGAAGGAGTGGAATACGATGGTTTGTTAAACGCACGAGGTATATAGCCTATTGACTGATAGAAATCGATCCAGAAACATTGTCTGCTGGGCTATGCATTGGAAACAAAGTTGTGGTTGGATGTTTGGGGCGAGTCAAACAACCAATACAGTTATTTTGTGGGGAGAGATCGAAACTTTATTAAAAATGTGCTGTGTCTGGGATATCTTGTCTGTTACTGATCGCGGTTATAACACCATCTGTGGTAACTCGTTTATGCGAGGGAACTTAGAGTTAGTGACGGCTGTAAGGATAGCCCTGTCAGGGTTGTTACGGACGTATACAGAGCTTGCAGCATCCTAGTTGGGTCAGAAAAACGAGTTGGATTGGCTAGATCCGTTTGTTGTTGCGGGTGTAGTTCTGTTACTGTGTTGGAAATGTTTGGCGCTTACAGAGAGCGTTGTAGACTAGATGGGACGGAATTTAATTAAAAAGTGTTCATGTACCCTAAATACACGTCACGGTAAAGCTCTAAAGAAAACCGACTTTGGTGGTTGTAAAAAGAAAATGCAGTAATATTTCGTCGAAGCATCGCCCGTTTAATCGTATGCTAGTGTTGTCTACTTTATGGCTGGTGTGCATTATGTTACGTAGCGGATATGCCTGCTGTGGTAAATCATAAGTCTCTCATCGAAAATTAACGTGTTTTATATTACTCCTATAGTTTGGTAACTTAAAGTGCGCTAGTTGTAGTCAATAGAGTGCATGTGTGCGTAGTAAATTCAGCAAGTTCGATACTGCAAACACTGGAGATAAGACGAAGCTACTATTTCTGGAATACAGTGGGGAAATATGTACGTCCTGTGGTTATATATCTTATAAACTGCAACTAATCGATGTTTTTTAATGGAGGTGCCATCATCTATGCTACAGGAGCAGCTTCGCATAGATGGCTTCTATCTCCTGGAGTTGGACAACACTCAGGATTTCGAAGGGATTTTTCTTTTTTAACCGAGTGGCGTTCGTATCCGAGCATGAATTTCGGATGGAAGGAGCAATAGCAATGTGGATGCGGACGATGACAAGCAAATTAGAACGACTCCTTAACGTGGTTTGCGTCGAATTGTAGAATAATATAAAATTTGTCGAAAAATCACGAGCCCTGGTGTAAACAATTATCGGTTTTATAAAGCGTCCAGACAGTTGATTATTAAGACTTATATTTTTTCGCTGGGTCGAGAAGATGGCATTATCAGAATGGGGGATTGGGGTTATGGATCTGTGCAAGAAGATTGTTTAAGTGTTCTAAAAGAGAAGATACGGATTTACAAAATGCGTCGCTCCCAACCATATGGTCCCGGCTAACATATGCGTTTAGAGATCAGTTATTCTGCAATATGATTACTTGGGTATTAAGAGTACCCGAAAATTGACCGCTCTCTCGGACATTATGTTTTAGTTTCAACTATAAATTACATGGAGAGTTGAGCAAGGAGCTATATTTTTTAGCATTCCAGGGCTTTATTCTCCACAGACGTAGATATCGCCTACGTTTTTCCACAAGTCCTAAGAAGAAGGGCAAACGAAAACTGGGTTATATGGCGAAGACATAGGCTTTAAAGGATGCTATTGCTTATGTGCAAGCCCGGTTTAAACAAATAGTGTGGAGAAAAAAAATTGCTTTTACACTAAACAGGCGGGGGGATTGGTCTTGCATCGTTGTATTGACCGAAATTAGCGGAACACACGACAAACGTGTTTGTACTGTGTGTGACTCCTACCCATTCCTTAGAGAGCAAGTTATGATCGATGTATGCGGGCGTTGGTTGCGATATAAGTGTTTGCGAACATTACGTTGCATGTACTCAGTTGTACTGTAACAAAAAAAAGTGTAGACACTCCATGTTCTATATAGGATCAAGTGTTGCGGTGTGTAGGTTAGCATCTTCGTTTGCGGTAGACATCTACTTGTAATTAAAAGAGAAATTCGAGTTCAGATTAGTGGAATGCACAAGAAAGGAACTTGGAGTAGGAATTTTGTGGGTAAAGGGCGGGTCGAACTTGTTCTGAAAATCGGTGTTGCATTGGGCAGGTAAAGTACTACCTCGGTTCTGTGGTTGCTGTATTGTCGAATAAGGGTGTTGTTAGGCCAATACTTTCTAGAAAAAAGAAAAGTTTTAATTTAGACGGTCGGAAATCGGTAAATTATTTCGCGTATTTTTCTTTTTCTTTTTTTTTTTTTTTTTTTTTGTTTTTATTTCGAATCTCCGTTGCACAATAAGGTGTAAATGTCTTCTGGGGCGCTGGAATATCGGTATTTGACCTGCGTCAGATAAATGTAGTTTGCATCATAACAGGACATAGAGATTCCTTAGATGGGTTTACACAAGAAGATGTGTACTGCTGTAGCAAGGAAATAAGAGGTAAAATTAAACTACCCGAATTCTCGGAAGGCACATCTATACCTCGATCCAAGAAGGAAAGATAACAGGGCGAGATCGCTAAAGAGAGAGTGTGTTAAATTTTGAAACTTTCGGCATGGCTCAGCTCCATTAAATAAATGCAATGCGCACTATCCTTGTCAGAGTGGTGCGTCTGCAGAGGTCTTGCGTAGAAGGTTTTGATCATTTGGAGATGTAACTTAGGTGTTTTTGTTTAAACATTTAGCATATGTTTCTTTTATGTAGCCTGCCTAGAGAGCGCTCTGCGTTCTGGACGATTGTTAACGGCGCTTGCAGATGTATATTTACATCTACATCTACATGTCTACATATATACTCCGCAATTCACCGTAAGGTGCGTGGCGGAGGGTACACTGTACCACTACTAAGCATTTCCTTTCCTATTCCACTCCCTTATTGAACGAGGAAAGAAAGAATGCCTATATGCCTCGGTACGAGCCCTAATTTCTCTTATCTTGTCTTTGTGATCTTTACGCGAAATGTAAGTAGGCGGCAGCAAGATCGTACTACAATCAGCTTCAAATTCCGGCCCTCTAAATTTACTTAACAGAAATTCACGAAAAGAACGTCGTCTTTCTTCCAGCGATCCCCAATTGAGTTGCCGGAGCATTTCCGTGACACTCGCGCATTGGTCGAACCTACCGGTAACAAATCTAGCTGCTCGCCTCTGAACCGCCTCTATATCTTCCTTCAAACCGATCTGCTGCGGGTCCCAAATACTTGAGCAATACTCAAACGTGGTCGTACAAGCGTTTTATACGCGGTCTCCTTTACAGGTGAAGTACATCTTCCCAAAATTCTCCCAATAAACCGAAGTCGGCTGTCTGCCTTACTCACAACTGTCCTTACATGCTCGTTCCATTTCATATCGCTCTGCAATGTTACGCCTAGATATTTGAACGACGCGACAGCATCAAGAAGCTCACTACTAATGCTGTATTCGAACATTATGGGATTGTTTTTTCTACTCATGCGCATCACCTTACATTTTTCTACATTGAGAGCTAGCTGCCATTCTTCGCACCAACTAGAAATTTTGTCTAAGTCAACCTGTATGCTATTACAGTCAGTTACAGACGACACCCTCCCATACACAACAGCATCATCAGCAAACAGCCGCAAATTACAACTTACAACTCGTCTCTGATGAACACTCGCCGTCGAGAACAACGTACTGCGTTCTATTACTTAGGAAGTCTTCCAGCCAGTCACAAATCTGTGAACCTATTCCATAAGCTCGTATCTTCGTTAGCAGTCTGCAGTGTGGCACCGCGTCGAACGCCTTTTTGAAGTCGAGAAAAACACAATCCGCCTGTTGCCATTCGTCCATGGCTCGCAAGATGTCATGTGAGAAAAGGGCAAGCTGAGTTTCACATGAACGATGTTTCCTAAACCCGTACTGATTCATGGAAAGAAGCTTTTCCGTTTCAAGGAAATTTACTATATTCGAACTGAGAATATGCTCCAAAATTCTACATGAAACCGATGTCAACGATATTGGCCTGTAATTCTGTGGGTCAGTTCTTTTTCCTTTCTTATACACGGGAGTCACCTGCGCTTTTTTCCAATCACTAGGAACTTTGCGCTGAATTAAAGATTCGCTATAAATGCAAGCTAAGTAGGGGGCCAATGCCGCAGTATAGTCTTTGTAAAACCGAACTGGTATTCCATCCGGACGAGCAGACTTTTTCGTATTTAGCTCTCTCAGCTGCTTCTCTACACCGGAAATACCTATTGCTATGTCCCCCATTTCGGAATTAGTACGTTGATCAAATGATGGTATATTTGTGCGGTCCTCCTGCGTGAAAGATTTCTTAAAGGTTAAATTTAGAACTTCAGCTTTCCGTTTGCTTTCTTCTATTACTGCCCCAGAATGATCAACTAGTGACTGGACAGTGGGCTTTGACCCGCTTATCGATTTCACATAGGACCAGAATTTTTTCGGGTTCTCGGAAAGATCTTTTGCTAAGGTATGGCTGTGATAATTATTGTATGCTTCACGCATCGATCTTTTTATAGACGCACGAATCTCTACTAACTTTTGCCTGTCATCATTTGCGCGTTCTTTTTTGAATCGAGAGTGCAACAGCCTTTGCTTTCTCAGCAGCTTTCTAACATTATTATTATACCAAGGTGGATCTTTTCCATCCTTAATCGTCTTTACTGGCACATATTTCTCTAACCTTTTATTAACAATGCACTTAAATGTAGTCCACAATTCCTCTACATCCATAGTCCCGGAATTGAACGATGTCCATTCATTTTCTAAGTGCGATCGTAACATTTGCTTGTCGGCTCTTCCCAACAAAAACACGCTCCTAGCCTTCTTGATTGGTTTATGAACTTTGGTCACCATCGACGCTATGACGATGTCATGATCACTAATTCCTGTCTCTACACAGACATCGTTAATAAAGGCCTGTTTGTGGCTATAAGGTCTAGAATATTTCCATTGCGCGTGGGTTGCCGGTTTAACTGCTCAAGACAGTTTTCGGAGAATATGTCCAAAAGTAGCTCGCAAGACTGCTTGTCTGTACCGCCTGAAATGTAACTAGCGAGGTGCCAATCTATACTCTTAAGGTTGAAGTCTCCTCCGACTAATATTACATGGCCCGGATGCCTATGCACTACCTGGTGTAGACTTTCCTTGAATGATTCTAAAACTGCTACAACAGCACTGGGGGGCCAGTAAAAACACCCAACTATTAACTTTACTTCTTTTAGACCTGTTATACGTGCCCAGATAACTTCACAGTTACTTTCAACCTCGATCTCAGTAGAAACAATATCTTTGTCCACAGCGATGAACACTCCTCCTCCAGTTGTATCAGATCTATCTTTCCGATATACATTCCACGCTTCGCTAAATATTTCTGAACTTGCCACATCATCATTTAGCCAGCTTTCGGTGCCTAAAACTATCTGAGCGCAATAACTTCCATGCAGCGCTGCAAATTCGGGAACTTTGTTTCTAATACTCTGTAAGTTCGCGGCTAATATTTTTATGTTCGAATTTTTGTTCCGAACGTGGCCTGAATTCGCTGTTTGAATGCTGACAGGCGAGTGCTGATCAGAGTTAGCGCCTAGCCTAAAAAACCCCCATGTGCACTCCACAAGTACTCTGCTACCCGAGTAGCCGCTTCCTTAGTGTAGTGCACCCCAGATCTATCTAGGGACACCCTACAATTCCCCACCCGATAATGCAGATCCAGAAATCTGCAGCCATGACTGTCACAGAGTCGGCGAAGCCTCTGGTTCAGACCCTCCACTCGGCTCCAAACCAAAGGACCCCGATCAACCCTGGGAACAATGCTGCAAATCGACAGCTCTGCTTGCACCCCGCGTGCGAAGGCAGCAGCCTTCACCAATTCCGCCAGCCGCTCGTAGGACCTGAGGATGTCCTCATAACCCAAGTGACAAGCGTCATTGGTGCCGACGTGAGCCACGACTTGCAGTCGACTGCACCCCGCACCTTCGATAGCCGCCGGCAAGGCCGCCTCCACATCTCGGATTAGGCCCCCCGGCAGACACACTGAGTGCACGTTGAAATTCCTTCCAGATCTGGAAGCTATCTGCCTAAGGGGCTCCATCACGCGCCTAACATTGGAGCTCCCAATAACTAACAATCCCCTCCCCCCGTGCACTTGCTCGGATCCCACTGAAGGAGTGGCCACACTTTCACTCACAGGACGAACGGGAGCGGACGGACGTCCAGCCTCCACATTGCCCTTCCGCCTCGAGCGACGCGAACGCCGTGCAACCCGCCACTCCCCTTGCGGAGAAGGCGGCTCGACGACGTCCGGTACACCTGAAGGTGCCTCGGTAGCAGGGGCAGAGAGCGAAGCGTGAGACACCTGAGGTGTCCCACTCGACGCACCAGACTCCCCACCATCGCTGCACCCCGAGACAGCAGCCTGAAGACGGCTGACCGTAGCCAACAGCACACTCAGCTGTTCGCGAACCGCGGCCAACTACTCCTGCGTCTGCACACAGCAGGCACACATCCTATCCATCCTATCGATACAATTAACTGCAATTAACAACTTTAAAGAAGCCTAGCACTCTAATGAAGGCGGCTGGCTGCTGACTTAACTGTGGTCAGTGGTAACTAAACTGTCAAATCAACAAAACTGAGTCCGGCAGCTTTAGCGCTGTTAACGCTGCGGCACTCGTGGCAGCTGGCACTGGACTGAATGATAACGAGCTTAGTAACGGTCTCTGACTTGTTTTGAAATACACCGGTCAAAGACGAAGACTAAACACAACGGTATTTATCAAATACGATAGAATAAACTATTAAAACAGTAGTACAAACGAAATCTGCAAGTACGCGGGAATAAACCTCTTAAAACAGAGTACTAACAAAAATGAACTAGACTGGCAAATTAAATTTGACACAAATTAAATTCAGATACTTAGCGCTGTTTAGGATGCGGCACTGGTGACAGCTGGCACTGGATTTAGAAACGTTGTGCTAGATGTTGTTGCCGATTTTCATTATTTGGAATTTTTGTATAAACAATATGCTGTCTTCTGCTACTGTTGTTGTTGTGTTATCGAAAGCCTGGTTGGCATACAAGTTACATTCCGTTTGATAGCTGTTGCTTGCATCGTCTAAATGAAGAGATACATTTATTTTGCTTATAGATCTAAGGTTGCGGTCGAGATCCGAAACGGACCATTTCTTTTCTTTTGGTTAGTCCCGAATGTTTGGCTCTGGTTAGAATTGTCTTTGGATATCGAAAGAGTATATGTTAAGATGGATACGTAAGTTTGTGGCGTTCATTACCGTTTATTACCTAACCTGTGCTATTATTAAACACCTCTGTTTACTGTAGTCTATGAGAAGAGCATGGAGAGAGATGGAATTGATTGTTCACCAATAAATTCTTACTTGCACATTATGCATATGAGTTTTAATATTTTATTACAAGCTGTAGTATACGGTTATTTTTTTGTGCAGAGACCAACTAAACATTTCTGTTCTAAATTGTTTTTTTAGCAATACACCGAATTTCTTGTTAAAAATACATATGGAGAACACTATAGTAGCTTTATTTTTTTCAAGAATAATAAACGGCGGAAATTCTTACATAAATCGAGATCTGGCGTATGGATCGCTGCGGCGCTCTTAATAAATATGCAATTAAATTGGCTGCTGATCTGGCAGGGCTCGGTCGCCATAAAAAGAGTGCAGTACGCCCCTGTCCTGGGCGCAGGGGTCGGCTGGCGAGGGCGGTGTTGTTTAGAGATGTCGATGCGTCAAGACAATTGTTGCGGTATTGTTTGTTCTGTTCTCGCGGGTCACGGCGGCCTTTGAGAAGCGGTCACGAGTGTGGAGGAGGGAGTGGCATCTGTCGATGCGTCAAGACAATTGTTGCGGTGTTGTTTGTTATGTTCTCGTGGGTCGCGGTGTCCTTTGAGAAGCGGTCGCGAGTGTGGAAGAGGGAGTGGCATCTGTCGGTGGCAGCAGCGGCAGCGCGGTCTGGCAATCGGCGGAGCGAGTACGGGGTCGCGGTGTCGGCCAGTTGTTGGCTGAGGGTGCGAGTACAGACATGTCGAGGGTTCGATAGGTCTGCACCTGTGGGAGGTGTGGCCTGTCTGGCGGCGGTGACTGGGGGTGGAGGGCGACGTCATGTCGGCCAGGTGTGTGGCCGAGGGAAGTATTGTTTACTTGCAACCTGTCAATCATCCTTAAGTGCATTATGGTGGCGTCCTTTGATTAGTGGTCGGACAAGTAGTGTTGATGACAATCAAAAGGACCTAAATGTAAACTGTCAAGCATCCTTTCCTTCCGGGAGGACCTATCAATCATCCTGTGGCGGCATCCTTTGATCTGCGGTCCAGAAATTGGCCATGGGAGGAGGGGTGGGGGTAGCAGTACTCAAGCAATGCATCATGGGTAGAATCTCATCAGTGGGCTTCAATGCCCATCATTATACTACTAATATGTTCGATGTCTGTTTATGTGACACTCTTCTCGCACTGTGTGCTGTCGTTTGTGAGACCTATTCTGCACTATTCTCGTCTTTAAGTTGCTGGTTTAAATATTTTTGTTTGTATAGTACTATTCTGATAGGTGATGATAGTACAGACGGCCTCATTGATGAATGTTTGAATGTTTTTGCCTCTAGAGGGTCTACTAAATTTCGTTGTGTTTAAGCATTGTCTAATATTATTATTAGGAGGGATCATCAATTATCATCTGTACTTTGACGAAGGACTTCGAAATATGTGAGGTTTGCCGGTGTTTTGCAGTGATGGCTGATTTTTTTTCTTTAACAATCAGCTGTTGTGGTGTGTAAGTTTGCATTCTAGTTTATAGGTAAGTATCAGTAGACAGCTACTTGTAATAATCGATAAAAAATAATAAATCCAAGTTAGGTTTAGTGGATTGAAAAAAGAAACCTTAGTTGATACAGGAAAGGAGCTTGATTTGTGTTTGGAGTAAGAATTTTTGTCTCTCTGTCTATATTTTGGGTAAAGGGCAAGGCGATCTTGCTCTACAGAACTGAAAATCTGTTGTATGTGTGTGTTGCATTCTAGCTATCGGGCAGGTAGAGTATAGCTTTTATGTCCACTCGGTTAGGGAGGGAAGTCTTTGGGTTTCCGTGGTTGCTGTGTTGGTGTCATTTCAAAGAAGGATATTGTTAGGTCCGTGCTTTTGGGAAAAATAGAAAAAGAAATGTTTGTGTAGATAGTGCATTTTTATTGTTTGTTGTGACTCCCCAAGGAAGTACTGTTGTACAGTAGGGTTTAGTTTTGTTTAAATGTAGAGAAAGAACAATTTTAAAGTCTTCTGGAGTACTCAATTATCGGTATTTACAAGTTAGACCTGTCAACTTACTGAAAAGACTTGGGGCATTTCGAAAATAATCGTTTGCAGTGTTTAAAATTGTAACAGGGTATGTTTATTAGCAGGCTTGGGGAGTAACACATTACTTGTAACGCCATTACTAGTAACAATTACTTTTGAAGTTAACAGATGACCATGGCGTTATTATTTGCCTAAAGTAACTTTAATTAAATTGATTAAACACAGGGTATTACTGTTACCAGTCACTTAGTTTTATTGTGCCTACAGTGCGTTTCGAGGGTTTAAACCCCCATCATCAGGTGGAATGACATTAGGCAGAGTACATATAGGTTATGTTGACCTGTTGCTTTGTCGCTAACAATGGAGAGTATTAAATTTCGAAACTTGATAATTTTATTTTTAAAGTGGTTGATTTGTACGAGAAAGCAAGTGGTCGTTAGTCTGTCTTTTTGAGTCCAGCCAGGAAGACGGATAAATGTCCTTGCCGATTTTCGGTATTTTTGTCAGTAACTTCCATTTTTTTTTGTAAACAATATATCTTCTGCTGTTGTTGGTTGTTGTTGTGTTACTGAAAGAATGTTTGTTAATGTGGACACACAAGTGTATGGCGTTCGTTACTGTTACATCCTGTTTATTATGTAGTGTGTGGTATTTTTTATTTTTTAAACACGTCCGTCAGCTGTTCCAAGCATTGTCTAAACAAAGAGAATGAGAGAGAATGCTAATAATAATAAAATGTAATGATATTTTGTTTAAACATTTAGCATATGTTTATAGATAGGACTGTAAAATTTGTTTATGGACACAGACAAGTTTTTGGTGATCGTTACCATTACATTTGTGTATTATCTAATGTGTGCTTTTTTTTATAACATGTTCATCGACTGTTGCTAGCATTGTCTATGCAAAGAGATACATTTATTTTGCCCAGGCACCATAGGGGGTGAACGATTTCCAAACGACAGAACAGTTTTTTGGATAGTCCTAAATGTTTGGTTAGACTTGTGTTTACAAATTATCGATAACTGTATGTATGTTATACAACACTTAGAGTAAATCCACCGGCATCATTACACCAAATTTATTTATGCTGTATCTATATTTACCTGTAAAATTGCGATCCATATGAGTTGTACTTGATGTTCAATGTATTACATTACATTCCGAGAAAACGGTATGTTCCAATTGTTAATGCAAAAATATAGGATGTCGCAATTAATTTGATATGCAAATTAGGAATAAAAAAATTATCGGGTGCGGTGGAGGATGGCCTGGCTGCTGGTGGGGGCGGTAGTGATTAGTTCTGGAGGCGGTCAATTTGTTTACGAAACTCGTATGTTAAGTGTAGGTACTTGTTTGACGTTGTCAGTTATTATTCCAGGTAATTGTACTGTCCAAAGTACGGTTACAAATAAAATAATTGCCTCCTTTTTTCCATCGTTGGCCTAGGACAGAGTAATATATCCTGTACATCGATAAGTAATAACTTTTGAAAGGGGTGGCATGGGGGCAGCAATCTGTAGGACTGTCTGTGGGGCGGAGCTGGAGGCGGTGGTGGGGGCTGTACTCACACAAATTCCCACTTTCGGTGGCGGACATGTTGTTTACAAGAATGTTACTTTTTAGTTGTCATTCGTCCTGAAGACCGTCATTTTCTTACTAAGTGCAGTTGCAAGTTCAATGTCAATCATCTTTAAGTGTACTATTGTTTGTTCTCTCCTTCCAGGAAGAATGGGTATCGACATCCTTTGATTAGCGGTCGGGCAAGTGGCCTAGGGTGAATGTGGAGGGGGGGGGGGGTAACGGTACCTGTCGTCTATGACGAACAAAAGACGCCCTAATCTCACTGCGCCAGAACCCCTATTACTATACTACTGACAGCAGCAACATTGACTTTATTAAGGAAGAACTATATTCAAAATTAGTTTTTTTCTTACACTGACAAACTTTTTTTTCCATCTTTGTGGATGAGTCAACCTATCGGTTTTCCGAAAAACACTTGATTTTATATGTTTCAAATGTCAACGAACAAAATATCGCATGCTGCTGTTTGTATAAATTATTCTAAGTAATGCTGTGGCAAAGTACCTCGAAAAAAAAAATTATCCACGCTCTCTCAGAAGATGGCATAGGCCTGGAAATAAAGAAAAGCTTATAGGATTTGGTTCAGTGAAATAGGTATTGCAGCTAGAATTAGGTGAGAAACACATCTCTACACCTGATTAGTGTGCATTGTAATTGTATGGCTCATAAGTTGGACCTCGTTTCCGAACAAGTTTTTATGGACGTAAATTCTGTTCATAACTTTGAATGCTTGTTAGAAGAACGTCACAAAAATTTTAGTAATCCACAGACAGCAGCAAAACTGAACATTGCAGCAGCTGTAGGCGTCACAAGTTATCTGAAAGTTAGTAAGCTGTTCCATATTCGTTAGATCTCTAGTGAGATGGATACTGTGTTGGCAGTATTTAAAGATTTTTCTTGTATCATATAGTTCCTAAGCAAAGAATAAGAAAACCGTGAATTATTAAGTAGAGATCATTGTAAATTGGCAGGGCTATTTAGGCCTAAGAAGCTTTCCCCGAGAAAAATGTTTTATTGCTGGGTTTCTTATTAGATCTCTCATGAGTTCTGTCTTTAATTAGTACAACTATGTAAAAAATCTGTGTTTCTTACTGTAAAATAGATTATAAAATTAATTCCGCAACACAAAATCTTAAGAAAATGCATGTTAAGATTGATCTTCATTTGACTGTTTGCAAAGAAAATAACTTACTGTAAAGTTCAACCTGACAAGGAAAGTGAAAACAGAGAGTCTGATACAACAAGAGGACTAATAATTCAAGGTTTAATAATATTTGCGTCAAGTGAAGTGATAAAATATTTCTCTGTTTTCAAAGAAAGTGGATTGTACGGTAATTGTGACATATAAATCAGCTGGCCTGCTTGGTCTGGATGTTGATACAGCTGTATCACAAAGGAGAGAGTACCAAGCCGGGCTCTCTAGGCTTAAACGCCTTTCCTATCCTGGAAAAATAATTACGGAAACTCTGTTCAGGGCCTCTGTCAACTACCGCTTGTGAACCAGGTTTCAGCGTTTCTCACAGCATGAAAACTGCCGAAAGAAATCGTTTGTTGGTGATACGCTACAGTATTTAATGACAAACTTAATGGGCCGCCATTGAATTTGGATTATGGGATGCCTACACCGTTGCAGGTAAATGGGTCAGCTCCGGTCATCATTTGGCAGCTCAGTCTATACTCGCTAAAGGAAAGAAACAGGACAAACACCACCTTAAAATTTTTCTTAAGGTAAGCTTATTTTCGTTTGACATATTTTAACTTTAGCTAAAAGGGGCCTTACTTCACTGCGTCTTTGGTGATCTACCAATGCAGCTCATTAGTTTTTCAGCTCGATTTTATGAAAAGAAATACCAACGTTTTTGTTTTTAACTGTCTCCCCTTGCCAGTACCTACAGCCATTAGAACAGGCGACATAAAATGGCCCATGGGCACAACACGGCTTTGAAAATAAACCCCAGTCACTTTGACTGTCTGCCTTTGTGCCTCATTTATTGTCATAGCAAAAGCAAGTTTCAGGGAGAACTGGAGCCCCCCCCCCCCTCCAGGGGTCTCACAGTTGTTTCGTGAGTACTTCCGTGGCGAGCATGGGGCCCCGAGCGAATGGAGTCTTCCTTGTTTACTTTCCGGACTGCATTCCTTTCTCCCTCCCCTTCTTTCCTATCCTGACTCCTTCCCCTCCCCACCGGGGCCTGATAACCTAGGTAGTTTAGAGCCCCCTACACAAGCCAAACAACCCAACCCAACTGGAGCCGTTTGAACTAAAATGACAAACCAATTTAGTAGGTTAGACGTCAAAAAGTAACGAACTTTCGCATTTATAATATTGTTGGTATAGATTTCGCTTTCTTTTAAAATAGCAATATTTTCTTTGAATATGTTTAATAATCATTTGTTCTTATAACCTATCAAACCATTATAGTTGATGCTATGAAGGCAAAATTTATCCTTCCCCCAACTCATCAGTTTTTTATGATTTCGCTCCCTGCTTCATAAGCAGTCTGAAACAACGAGAATGGGCAAACTGGACTCTATTCGATACCCAGTTCAAACTGCTGCTCAGCCTTCCTAGAACTGGAAGGGAAATGACTATGTGGCAGTTCCTGGAATTAGAAGTCACCGCAACCGTTCCGCCATTCAGGACCAGGACCATGGAATGGGACCGACTAAGAGTACCGAAATGAACGGTGAACCACCGTTCCTTGCTCCTTCCAGTGGCGCAGCCAGGGGGAAGGGGGGGGGAGACTAATGGGGCTGAAGCTTTCTCCCCCCCCCAAGCACTTCCCAAAGATTTTTAAATTTTACGATTTCTTATTGTTTTCATTTTTTTTTTTTTTTTTTTTTTTTTTTTTTTTTTTTTTTTTTTTTTTTTTTTAACCAGGTCGGCAGAGGAAATTTGAAATAGTACACATGTATTAAATCAAAATGTAACTAATTTGCCAAGCATAATTGAATGTGACAGTGGGTCGCCAACGTCATGCCGCCACTGAGAAAGTGTGCTGCTGTTACTGTGAGCGGTTTTAATGATGCTGGCGCTGTTACTGCTATGCTGAAGTTACGAGCCGATTGTTCTATGCGGCGACCCGCTGCTTACCAGATAAGCGGCGCCACTGAGTGTAATCTTATGAACAACAATACTGTTATTTTAGTTCAATATTTACTCACAGTTTCATGTTAATTAAACTGTAAAGGCCTTTCTCTTTGGATAGTGACAAAGAAGGTACTTAATTATTTTACGAGCTGATTATATACACTGCATTTCCACCATGTTGCTCCTCTTCCACTTACAATGCGAGCCTACTCATTTTATTTCTTTTCGTAGTATAATTGGTTTAAATTATGAAAAGTGTAAAAATAAGTCATAGATTAATAAATGCAATTGACTTTATTTTAAAAAAATAACCCCCCCTCCCATGACCAAATCCTGGCTGCGCCACTGGCTCCTTCCGTTCACTTTTGTGAACCGTTCTTTTGGACCTGTTAGTTCACAAACGACTCATCTCTAGTATGATCGGAAGCAGTGGCGTAACTAGGACTAGGCTTTGGGGAGGGGGGGATAGATGAGCAAAATTTTAGTCAGTTACCAGACAGACTACAATCTACCACTCCCGTTGCAGATTAATTCACTTCCATCCAATGAAAGGTTATGGTAAAACACCCCTAGTTTCCAATCTTTACCTTTACCAGATTGCGGTTATACAATTTCTCTCTCTGTCTTTTTTTGGCGCGGGGGGGTTCTATCCCCCTCATCCCCCCATAATTACGCCACTGATCGGAAGAGCTTCTGTCCACCCATTGTCTAGCCACTTCAGAGTTGTTTTTAGGGATTGTCGCCAATGCTCTATCAATCCATTATTGTCCGGGTGGTAGCTGGTTGTTTTGTGGTGGCTTATTCTACAGCGCATTGTTAACTTGCAAAAGAAATCTTATTGAAACTGCTTGCCACAGTCTCTGTGGTTATGTGCATAGACAGGCTAATTCAGACACCCAGCTAAGCACAAAAGCGTACGCCAAGTTTTTAGTCACAATAACTGCTTCTGGCGAATGTGTGAGTCTGTCATTCATTCTGACCGTAAATAGGTGTTAGCCGTCCCACAACATTGTCATGGACATGTGGAAAATGCATGGTGGTATCATGAAAGTTTCCAGTTGCCGCACGAACATGTCATCCATCTTTATAAAGTTGACGCTTCATGCAGCATCGTGTCCACTCCTTGTGCCACATGAAGCAATCTAAGATCGGGTGTAATTTACTTCGTACTCGAGGGTGGCACAGCCGGCCGCGGTGGCGGAGGGGACTGAGGCGCTCCTGTCATTGTCTACATGGCCACTACGGTCGGGGGTTCGAATCCCCCCTCGGGCATGGATATCTGTGCCGTCCTTAGTGTTAGCTAGTTCATAAGTAGTTTGTAACTTTAGGGACTGATGACCTCGTAGTTAAGTCCCATAAGCTATACAAACATTTGAATATGTTTTTGAGGGTGGCACAGGTTGTGCAAAGATTCAAATGTGTTTTTTTCTTAATCTTACCAGTAGAAATGGCCGTGGTTTTTTGGGGCATTTTTCACAGTACAACTTGAAGTGAGGGTATTGAATGTAAGGGGAGGCGTTGAATTGAAATTTGTGTTGTGGCCAGGATTCGACCTCGGGACCTCCGGCTCACTAGGCAGACGCTTTAAACCACTCGGCTAACACAACCTTACGGATAATGCGACTACACGGACTGACTTACGGCAATTCTCCCTCCACAACACATTAATTTTGCCTCAATGTTCCCCTGTGAAATACGTATCAAATTACCAGGACTCTACTACTTTGGAATAGCACTCTAGCCAGGAACGTGATTGGGAACAATCTCGTCTTGTACCTCAGGCAGACGTGATGCAAATATCAACAGTAATTGAATTCCTGAGACTCATATTATTGTCTCATTATATCATAGGATAATGAATATAAGTAGAGGCGTTGAATTAAAATTTGTGCTGTGGTGGGGACACGAACTTGGGACCCTCTGCTTATTAGGCAGACACATGTTTCCCTCCACAACACATACTTTAATTCTGCCTCAATGTCTTCCTGTGAAATACGTACCAAATTGCCAGGGGTGTCCTACATTGGTATAGCACCCAGCAAAGAATGTGAATGGGAACAATCCCATTGTAGGAGAGCCCTGGCAGTGTGTGATACCTATTTCACAGAGGAAGAGACAAATTTAAAGTATGTGTTGTGGAGGGAGACGTGCTTTAAGTCAGTCCGTGTAGCCGCATTATCCATAAGGCTGTGTTAGCTGAGTGGTTTAAATCGTCTGCCTAGTAAGCAGGACGTCACGGGTTCGAATCCCAACCACAGCAGAAATGTTAATGCAACACCTCTCCTTATATTCAATATCTTCTGATATAATGAGACAATATATGTCTCAAGGAATTGAATTATTGTTGATATGAAGTCAGGATGCTCATAGATTGCAGGTTCATGGATGACTTTGTTTCCTGCAACAGGCTTGTGCAGCTCCATATATGTTGTGCTCCTGCGATTTCCACACTGCTGACATGGGTGAGACAATCTGCTACTACATTCTCGATCCCAGATATGTGCCGTGCGGGAGTAGTCGAGCGGTCTGGAACGCCACGTTACGGATCGCGCGGCCTCCCGCGTCGAAGGTTCGAATCCTCCCTCGGGCATGTATGTGTGTGTGTGTGTTGTCCTTAGGTTAGTTTAACTCAGTTTAAGTAGTTTGTAAGTCTAGGGACTGATGACCAACGTAGTTTGGTCCCATAAGAACTACAAACATTTGAAACATTTTTGTGTTGTATGTCAGTGTTGAATTGAGGTATGTACAATAGCTGATTGTGCTACCTTGCTTAACAATTGATGTTATCTGAGAAGGCATATGACAGCGGCTTGGGGTTGGTATAGCTGATAAATTTCTGGACTTCCAGCTGAGGACGAAATTGATTGCGTCATATGTTGCTAACAATTCAAGACTATAGGCGCTGCTTGCAACACTGAATCTATAAATCTCTGCTACATCTGTGTAGCATTTCTGAGGCTGAATATCATGAATGTATTCTCAAATAGGCCAAAAGACGTAATTATTGCCATCTTCAGGATGTCTTCTTCACCTAAACGTATTTGTGTGTATGCCTTGGCGTTGTTCAACACGCACCAAGGAGCTCACGGTTCTTTCGTGAGTATGTGCAGGCAGGGGCTCCGAGCTAGTGCAGTCTTCCTTCCTTCTTTACTTCCCAGACTGCATTTCCTTTCCCCCTCCCCTCCTTTCCTAGCCTCACTCCTTCCCCTCCCCACCTGGTTTGATAATCTCAGTAGCTGAGTCCCCCTATCCCAACCAAACAACCCAACCCAACTCGCAGTTCAACATACTGTGCAGGCTGGCACCACTGAAATCATTGTTATAATTGCATAGGAATGGAACTGGGTAGCAATATAGCCCTGTCTGGGCGTTAAATTCGCTGTAATCACCCCACAGATGCCACGCACCACTCTTCTTCGGCACAAGATGTAATGGCGAAGACCAGTGACTGCTGGATGGTTGCATGATGTCCTCTTGAATCATATTGTCAAATTCGGCGTTGTTAATAGCTTGTCGATCTGGGACCAAATGTCAAGACCTACAGGAGAACTGTGGTCTTTCAGAAGTCTTTATGCATTGAATTGTACTGTGTTTCACTTCCTTAGGCAATACTTGGAGATTTTGTCAGAGCTGGAAAATCTTGAAGTAGGGCAGCGTACTTGCTGTCTGCAATAGTAATCAGCTTGAATGCGGTATCTGATTGCTGTGATTTGGTCGACCAGGCATGTGTTGGCAGTGTCAAACAGAAGATTGTAGTCTGACAGATAGCCAATGTTCAATTGTTTGTATAGCTTATGGGACTTAACTACAGGGTCATCAGTACCTAAACTTACAAACTACTTATGAACTAGCTAACACTAAGGACGGCACAAATATCCGTGCCCGAGGGGGGATTCGAACCCCCGACCGTAGTGTCCGTGCAGACCGTGACTGGCGCGCCGCAGTCGCCTCGGCCACCGCGGCCGACTGACAGGTAGTCCACTCCTGTTATCAGCTTGGTGACGTCCACTATCATAAAGTCCCACACAAATGACCAACGTAGGCCTAGAACCTTCTCTAAACTGTGTTCCATATATTGGAATAGAAGAACTGTTTGCAGCAACAGAATGACATACGTGGCCTACACCAGCGTACCACTGCTTGTGGAAAAATGAACAGATCGGAGCTAATGTCAATTAAATACTTCCAGCCTGTGTGCCGATCGCTCATTAACAGATGCTATGACACAGCCGACTGCCACTGGCGTATGGGTATGTGTAGGGTTTGGTACAGTATCACTCTTCATCACCAAATGGTCTTCGGTACCAACATTCTCCCTGCTGTGGTTCATTCGTAGACAGAGATGAGGAAGTCGGTGATCTCCTATGTGAGTGCTTCCGGAACTTGGAATGGCCATAATCACTGCTGGTGTTACGTTGAGACATCAACTCACTCATCTTCTGTGTCAGCATATCGAACTTTGCTATTAGGGCTTCATAGTTGGCTCGTGGCAGTGAGGCAGAAGTACTTACACACTGTGTAGCTGCCAGGCTGATAGGGGCAGGTGACATGGCATCTTGCACTAATTCTGCTAGCTCTGGCAGTGCATCTAAAGACATATCTGACTGTGCTGCCATGAAAAGACAAATAAAAAGAAATATTAAACAACATATTCATGGGGGCCGCCATTCAACAACTGTGTAGTGTTCGTAATGGTGTGCATGCACACAAATGAAATGGAGTGCAATGCAGTAGCAGAGAAGGTTACGTCCTTACAAGTCAAAGTTTTCTAACGGCAGAATGAAGACACATTGCTATTTTACATTCTTAAAGAAGAAGGCCACTTTGTTAAAATATTGTAATAAAAATATAGTTTTCATAACAACATGTTTTCAGTCTAAGCAATCAAAAGGTAGCATATGAACTAGATCCTACATAACCGTATTTTAAGTTTGCTCCTGAATCGAAAATAGTGCTTAGATAGACTCTCTTGGGGGTATCATACAAGCAGAGTTGTTTATACTATAGAATGGAGTTCATTTACTACATATTTCTATTTAAACAACAATAATTTGCTAAAAAGGGGCTGTGGTGCAGTTCAAGTTGCCCAGTTTGTGATAAGGTTATGTCCCTTTCTTTCCATGTGGAAAATTTTCAAATTATTTTCAAAATTTGTAATGGTACGCCCCTCTTTTCATAGATGTTTGTTTAAGGCAGACTTGGATTTAGGAAGATTCATATGTTCTTTAAATCTTGTGCAGAAACATTTCCCTTTTTTGTTATACTTATCGCTTTATTGACTATTGTTCGACGCAATCGCTGTATGTATCTTTGGAAAATATCTTCTATGTGTGTGTATTTAATTGTGAATCTAATAACGAATAAAGTATGACTATGAAATGTTCACAAGTTCTATAAATACGTACAACAGGTTATGGGCCCAGTCTATCCTCCCGAAGTGAATTCGAATAATGTTGAAACACGTGAAGTAGTTCGAAAGTTATGAAAACGTGGGGGGCCTAACCTAAATCGTAAATGTTTTCTTTTCTTTTTTTAAAATCATAATCCGAAAATTCGGGAGTAAGCATTGCTGTGCCTGTATTAACTGGGACAAGTTTTAACAATTGGAAATTTAGAATTCGTTCACTTTTGGAGAAGGAGCAGCTAGACAGTGTCCTGGACAGTAAATCTCCAGATGACGGGAACAGGAAGGAGTTCCTCATCAGAGACGCCAAAGCAAAGACAATAATAATTCGAGGTGTAAGTGACTACCATTTAGACATCATTAAACATGGAAAAACAGCAAGAGAGATGTTAGCACTTCCCCAATCAATTTTTGTTCGATCAAAAGCTTTTGGAAAAATTTCCTTTTGGAGACAACTAATGAATTTAAAATGTAATAATAGAAACAACTCAGACGATCATTTTCTAAAATTTGACACAATCACACGAGAATTGGGAGATCTAGGTTCAAAAATCGATACGTCAGACAAGGTAAGTCATCTTCTAGTTATTTTAGGCAAAGAATTTGAACTATGATAACAGCTCTAAAAACTCAGCCTGACATAATGTTTGATTTTGTAGAAGCAAGACTTTTGGATGAAGTTAAATTGAAATCAAGGTAACAATGGAAAGTGAAAATGAAGTGAGCTTTAAAGCTTCAACCAGTGCACCAAGAAATGACAGTGGTTTCTTCAAATGTGGTGATAAAAATCATTTCATTGCTCAGTGTCCAGAGAAGACTGTCTTCCATGAAAGAAGAGGTAACAAAACATTATTTCATAGTTACAGAAATTACAATACTAGAGGTAATTTTTTTCTAATTATGCACAAAATGATGAAATTTCATTTATAGCTTGTACAGACAGTGTTAGAGTTTTGTATAATGAAGAGTTTATTATTGATTCTGGTGCAAGTGATAACATGTTGAATGAGGCTCTGAGAGATAATATGTTTGATATTAAGACACTAGACAAGAACGTGTCTATCTATACACATTGCAAATGGTGAAATTATGGAGGCAACTAAGAAAGTTTAACTGAGAATTTCGTGTCAGAATAAAACTATTGTTATAGAAGCATTAATTGTACCTGGATTGAGGCATAATTTGTTAGCATTCAGAAAAATAGTTTCTAGAAATTTGAAAGGACCTTTCATAAAATATGTATGATTATAAATGGACTTGACTGGAAAATGTTTTGTGATTATGTGAGATGACTAACTTTATGTATTGAAAGCAAGCATTTTGAAGACAAAGAAAAATATTTGACTGTTCAATCAACTGCTGTGGAATATTTTTGGCACCAGCGATTAGGACATCTGAATAATGAAAGTTTGAAGTCTGTTAGGACTTCCATTCAAGAATGAACCATGTGAAGTGTCCATTGCAGGCAAAGCAACTCGATTGCCTTTCAACAAGCAGCAAAAATCAACTAAGAATATTGGAGCATTAATTTTTTCGGATATTTGTTGACCAGTAAATCCTATGACTCAAGGTTGTGAAAGATATTTACAGGTAATTATTGACGATTATTCAAACTTTGTAGTTGTTTGTCTTTCGAAATTGAAGCTGAAAATAATTTAATTGTGTATATAAATGAACTGGAGTTACAACATGGAATTTATGTGAAACGAATTAGATTGGATAATGATAGTAAATTTACTTCAACTTCATTCAAACTTTATGCAAGATCAAATTGTATAAAATTGGAACATGCTATGAGATATAGTCCTTAAAGTAATGGTCAGTTTGAACGAATGAATTTGACATTGACAAATATGGTTAGAACAGTCTCAGATGTGCCAAAATTTCTGTGGGTGAATCAATAAGATTAAATGCTTATGAACTTAATAGAAGCCCATCTAGGAAAGGTTGAAACGCCATCACTTCTTTGGAATGGAAAACAAGGTATCTCAAAACTAAAACGTTTTGGATGCAGAGTTTGGTGTACTGTACTGCCAAAGTATTTTGGGCTCTAGGGCAAAATCTTCTGTAATGATAGAGTATTGTGGAGGTGGCTATAGGCTTTGGTTACCAGAAGATACGTTCAAGGGATATTTGATTTGATGATACAAAATGTTTATTCAAAGACCAGCTTAATTTAAACCAGGTTAGTGAATTTGAAGATTGCAGAAAACAACAGGACTATGAATTAAAATAAGAGAAAAATGAAACTGATGACAGAAGAAGAAACTCAGGAGACTGCTCAGAAGAAGAAATTATTCAAGACCAAGACTCTCAACAAGAAGAAGAAAACTTCATAAGTTCAAGAAGAAAGATTAACATACCAAGCTATCTACAAGTCTATGAACTATACTCACCTTTCTGTCTCTTCGACACAATCAGATGAACCTGCTACTTATGAAGAAGATGTGAAACTTCCAGATTTGAAGATTGCAATAGAAAAAATAACTAAACTCGCAAAAGGATGTAGGAACTTGGAGTCCATCTCAACTATCAAAAGGAAAAGTGGCAATCGACACTAAATGCGTGTTCGGATCAAAAGAAGACGGCACAAGAAGGCAAGATTTGTTGCTAGAGGTTTCCAGCTGAAAGAAGACGAATCCAGTACTCTTATGCTCCAGTATGCAGAGTGACTACAGTAAGGATTCTTATTTCCCAAGTGGAAGGAAATGACTGGACGATGCGCCACATAGATGTTCCAACAGCATTTTTGAATATAAACTCAAAGAAGAAGTTTACTTTAGAAAACCAAAAGGACTCAATCATTCTCATGAAATATTTAAACTAAATGGTGCCTTGTATGGACTTTCCCAAAAATTTGGGAATGACAAATTTAATAAAATATGGAAACAAGTGGTTTCAAGAGGTCACAACATGATTATTGTTTGTATTATGCAAATGATGTTTATCTTTTGTTATTTGTTGATGATGCTTTGATTAGAGGTAAAACAGAAAAAGTAGAGAATCTGGTAAAACATTTGTACAAAAATTTCAAAGTCAAGGATATGGGAGAGGCAAATTATTTCTTAGGAATGCAATTTCACAGAACAGATGATAGTTTGATTATGATACAAAATAAAATAATAAATAAGTTGTTGAGGAAATTTAATATGGAAAATTGTCATAGTGTAGCCACACCAATGGCTATTGGATTTAAAATAGAAGATTCTGAAATGATTATTGATGTTCCTTATAGACAGTTGGTATGTAGTTTAATGAATATCACATTAATGACTAGACCAGATTTATTATATGCAGTTTCATTGTTGACTAGAGTTTTGGATAGACCTACCAGCCAAACTTGGCAGACCACTAAGAGAGTTCTCAGATATTTAAACACTACTAAAGAAATGGGGTTGAAATTTGAAAGGAGTAAAAGAAAAATAATTAGCTATTCAGATGCAGACTGGGCAGGTGATAAAGTATTAAGAAAAAGTGTGAGTGGGTTTGTAGCTTTTTATGGTTCTAATCCAATTGCTTGGTTCTCTAAAAAGACAAGCTTATGTCGCTATCTCAATTATGGAAGCAGAATATTGTGCAGCATCAGCGGAGGCACAAGAATTTACCAATTTGAAAGGTATACTATGTCACTTTGACAAATCTTACACTGAGAAATTCTAATCAAAATTGATAATTGTCATGCTATATCATTAATTAAGACATTTGAAAACAAAGCGACCCAAACACATTGTTATAAAACTGCATTTTATTAAGGACTTGTTTGCTAAAGAAATCCTTGATGTTGAGTATATTGAGTCTGAATGCACTGCAGCTGATATTTTGACTAAACCTTTGAGTAAAGAAAAGTTTGTTAAACATCGAAAGACAGTTCTTAACAGTGATTACTATAAGAGTTGAATGTTATTATTGAGTTCTTTTATTACATTTATAGAAGTTTGAATTTTTGGATTAAGAATTCGATTGATAGTTTCACTTTTGTATAATGTGTGTTTTATTTTATTTTGATTTACAATCTATTGATAAACTGTCAATCGACGGGGGAGTGTTGCAGGTCCCGATTTATCGAACTATTGTTATGTTAGACACTATCAGTGTATGTATCTTAGGAAAATATCTTCTCTGTGTGTGTTTCCATGTGTATTCAGTTGGGAATGTAGTAACGAATAAAGTAAGTCTTCGAAATGTTCACAATTCTATAAATACCTACAACATGTTTGACCTGTGTGTCTCAGGGAAAAGTTATCACATCTTATGCAGTAGCTCCCACCAGTATTCTATGTATCTATAGAGGTTTCTTTGTGTCTGTATTTCATTCCTAGATTATATGGTATGAAAAAGACTGGTTACGCGTTTTTATTTTGTAATTGTGACCAAAGTTATAAAATATGAGACGCGATGGTAAGTCTTGTTCTGGGTGACAGAATCTCAATTAGTCAGAATAATTAAACATAGAACCGGATTTTATATTTTAGGATTCCATTTGTTCCATTTGTCATGTGTGAATGATTAGACAGTTATATATATATGACATTTACGTAATAGAGACATTACGCAAAATTTTAATGTATATTACTCTATTACTTATAAACGGAAGTGTATTTTATTGTTTGGTAGTATTATCTTTATATTCTTAATACAAATATGGATGCAAACTTTGTGTATTTTCTACCTGAAATTACATCCTTGTATGTTCTAGGCGTATTCAATTAGTTAGAAACCATCTACACAATGCATTTTTATTGTTGGGATATTTCACAGTATTTTGGATTTTCCATGTGTCTTTCAATTTTTAAGGAATTAGAGAATATGACATATGAAATGCAAGGTAACTGTATGTATTTTGCAGATACAAATTTACTACCGAAATTCATTTACCATGATTGGTGAAACAGATGATATGAAAATTGTAATGTTTCTATTAGGCTTCTGTCGAGATGTAGAGGAAATTATTTTACAAAGTAGGTGCCATTGACATTAGTAGCTAATTATAAATCAAATCTAACAACTTGTATATCAACCAAACAGCAGCTATTAAAGTTGAAGGGCATGAAAGGAAAGCAGTGGTTGGCAAGGGAGTAAGACAGACAAAAACCCTGTCTCCAATGTTATAACACTTGTACACTGAATAAGCTGTGAAGGAAAGCAAAGAGAGATTTGGAATAGGAATTAGAATTCAGGGTGAAGAAGTAAAAACATTGCATTTTGCTGATGACGTAATTCTGTTAGAGACAGCAATGGACCTGGAAGAGCAGTTGAACGGAATGGACAGTGTTTTGAACAGAGTGTATAAGATGAACATTAACAAGAGCAAAGCAAGGGTAATGGAATGCAGTCTTAGAAAATCAGGCAATGCTGAAGGAATCAGATAAGGTAACGAAACAATAAAGGTGGTAGATGAGTTTTGTTACTTGGGCAGTAAACTAACGTATGATGGTCACAGTACAGAGGATATAAAATGCAGAATGGCATTGGGAAGAAAAGCGTTTTTTGAAAAAGAGAAATGTGCTGACATCGAATATTAATTTAAGTGTAAGGAAATCTTTACCTGGAGGCATTTGTATGGACTGTTGCCTTCTGCGGAAGTGAAAGATGGACTATAGTTCAGAAAGGAAGAGGACAGAAGCATTTGCCATGTGGTGCTACAGAAGAATGCTGAATATTAGGTGTGTATATCGCATAACTAAAGAGATATTGAACAGAATTACTAAAAGAAGGGATCGATTGGTAGGACACATTCTAAGACATCAAGGAATCATAAATTTAGCATTGGAGTGAAGTGTGCGTGTTGGGTGTGGGGGGGGGGGGGGGGGAGATCGCAGAGGGAGACCAAGAGACGAATTTAGTAAGCAGATTCATATGGATTCGGGTTGCCGTTCTGAAGAGGAGATGAAGAGGCTTGCTCAGGATAGAGTACAGTGGAGAGGTGCGTCAAACCAGTCTCCGGAGTGCAGACTACAATAACAACTAACAACTATACCCAAAGTATTCAAACAGGCTGCCAACACTCTGTTTCCATTTGTGGCTCTAATCGCATGCCTAACAGTAAGAGCTTTTTTTTTTTTTTTGTGCTGAAGGCGTGGAACTGTGACTTCTGGATTGAAGACTTGTATGCGCTAATTTCATCATTGAGTAAAGAAACATTTCTCATTGAATTACGTTTGTTTTTGAAATATGAAGTTAGCATTTTCTAATGTTTGAATTTGTTGGGCATGTGACAGACCCATACCTAATTCAAAGTTTCGTCTTCTCCCAGAGTTCACTAATTCTAATAGTCACATTTCATATACCTGGACAAAGGCTGGACAAAGGCAAATTCAAATGTTTGTAAACCTACGAGACCATTGGATCCCTAGTCTTAAAAACTATTTAAACCGACGTACGCTAAGAAGGATAGATGTACCCATGCCAGAGGGTGGACTCGAAATTCCGACAGGGAACAGCCAGGTGATCCATGGGAAGCTGTGTAAAGGCGCGTTCACACGCCACAAAAACGGCTCCACAGAATGTGTCATGTGGTGGTGTGTGCTGCAATTTCCAACCACTGTTCCCAGAACTCTTGTTGCTTTGTTAGCAATACGCCTTCGCTGAGATTTTTCGAACTGACATTGGTGTTGTCATTTAGGGCATTGTGTTAGATAAAACTACAATAAGATGAAAAGAAAGCATATGTATTGTATTTGGGAATGGGTTTTGCGTAGAAACAATACTCAGACATGGAAAACAGGCATAAACAAAGTAGCTCATGTAAACGAAAATCCATTATTGGAGCAATTACGAAAGAAAAAAGTAACTTTCAATTAAAATCTGCTTATTGAGCTCTGTAAAATAGTCCGACACATTACTTTCTCTAGTGATGCTACAAGTATCCACCTGACCATTAAATGTGATGTCTCCAGTGTTGATATCTTGTCATCAAAAGAATTTTAGTATTGTGATGTCATCGGCTATGTGCTATTTGCAATGTCCTGGAGACTTGCAAACAGTCTTCACCATTTTGACGCCGGATAACGGACGTTGTGTAAATCCCACAATAATCCTCATAACAACTGTCCGACGTCTTCAGGTGGTTAGGACTTGATGGTAGCCGTTTATACATCTGAAGATCTCTAACAGTTCCTCTGAGAAAATATTGTGAGATTTACGCAACGTTATCGGACGGCGAACTCGTGAAGACTATTTGCAACATGTCCGCCGCTAAAGCTTTAAGTCACTCTTGGAGGCTTCTTTGAACGCTAATATACTTACACTTGTCCATAATTAAATACGATACTTAATCTACAGCGAATTTTGAGCTTATGCTGCATATAACTTCACTGACAGTCACTGTAATATTGTTCATTCCCTTAATTAAAAGATATACTCAGTCAGAAATTATAACAGAAACCTTGTCAGTTCCTTTCTTAAATCCATTTGATAAGTGTTGAAGAGCAATGATGATGACAATTCCACATTCTGAATATACTACCAGCACCACATTTATTTTCATCATTTGTAGAATAATGTAGGTTGTTGTGTAACTACAAATCACCTTTCAGTAATCACTCAATAAGACTTGTTTATTCACACAAAATTCTAAAGCGTACATTGTATAAGAAAAATAATAAAATATACAAATTAACGATATTATGCTCTTGAAAATTGTGGCCTCCCCTCGATATATCAACATCACTGTAGCCCAAGAAACCGTACTTATAACCACATATTTTGGAAAGTTCTTTAATTTTGTGCACAATTAAAATGCACATTGTTTGCAATACATAGGTATAAATTCGCTAAAATACCAAATAGAGATTAAGCGTCGGAATCCTTGAAATAAAGATGACGGATATTTGTTTCCATACTGAGAAAAATGGCGTCACGAAGTTGAAACGACTTTAACTTTGTGGTGTGGCGAAAAGTGGCGACAGTTGAGTGGCTGACACTAGCTTTTTCCGTGACGTGAGTCAAATGGTGCTGTTTTTGTGGCTAGTGTCAACCCGCCTTAAGACTTAATTCATACAGAAGTGGCGCATCGCAGGGGGTTGGAACACTTGCGGGGAGTGACACTTGCGGGGAACCCGGGGCCCTTGGGGCGGCTGATGGCTTTTCCTGGGTACAGGCACATCAAGAAGTCTAGCACTGCTGTTGTCAAGTTTCCACATTGTCAACACGAAACTCAGTGAAATTGCACAACCCTTTGAAGAGCAATATAGTAACTTGTTCTAACTGCATATTTATTCGTTGAGTGTTCCTCCTGAAAACAAAATGTTATTTTAATAGTGCTAATGTTTGGAGAGTTATTAAGACATTCTATGCTACTACAAGACGATGACTTTCCACAGTCATACCTTCTAAAAGCATATTATTCAGAACACTAAGCATATCAAGACATCTACGCAAGCAATAAATATATTAGGCATCCTGCACAGATACGTTGATGTAATTGACCGCTATGTAGTTAATCCCACTATCACGCAACTTCCATCTCTTTAAAAATAGCTACTAAGCTTTTTAATAGGAGACGCAACCTTAAACCTTCAATTAAAAAACGTTAATAATAAGTCAATGAGTATTTTACATACTTGAAGCGTTTATTCGTAGACCCCAAAACGATTTGGCTGTATTCGAATTAGAAATACATCTAAGAAATGTATGAAATACGGAATGTGTAAGGGAATGTCACACATCGAGAAATGCTAAAGATAAATTCTATTTTCCATCACCGTCATATAGAACCATTTTTACTCCGAACAAGGGAGAAACAAGTTGCAAGACTTGCAGGAAAAATGAAGCGAAATTGGCAGCCAATAGTTGGTTATAAATTACATTGCCTGTTAACTGTATAAATATAAATTACGGAATACGCGGAACTCCTGTTCAGTACAGTCAAAAAGGTCTAAGGTAATAGGCAGTGGCTTACAATCAGATATCCGTATCACTCTCCTCCTCAAGAAGTCTGTGTGAAGATTTATATTCAGAACATTCAAGAAAAAGGCTACTGTGGTGTTGAAACTACAAGAAACAGCTCATTTACTCAGGAAGGGAAAACGTTATGGTGCCCGTAAATTTGAATGGCTGTATCTCTTGTAGTAACATTCATTTTTTGATAAAATTTTAAAATCCAATATACCAGAATTTTGTTTTTCTAAACTCAGTGCCAACTTTTTTTTGTCGGAATGTTTGCAGGAAGTAGTCTTGATGTGATTTCATACTTCTATGCATTGAATTGATATTATCAAACATGTAATTTTTGTCACAAATTGCGCGGCCGGTCCGGTAGGCCTTTCCCTGAATACAGCACAGGTAGCGGCTGGAGGGCGTGGAGTAGGGGTGGTGTATCCCTACTCCTGGAACACCCTGTTCACTACCTGCAGCGTCCGGGTCTCCCCGCAAGTGTCAAGTGTCTACACATTCCCTTTCCCCGCAAGTGTCACTCCCCTCAAGTGTCACATACTCCGTCGCAGACGCCTGGCAGTGCAAAACAGAGGTGCCGCTCAGGCGGGACATGAACAGTTCACACTGAAGCGGTGCGGTGAGAGAGGCGCACGACGGCCGTCCTCCGATTCTATCAGAAAAGGTCTTCGCCATCAGGTGAAGGCATGGCCCCCACATTCGATTGCGGGCCCTCATCCCGTCTTTTTTTACGGTTGTGTGTAGTAGTTTGTAATTGCAAGTTTATATCTTAATCATGCTCTTTTTAGAATGTACTTTAACTTGGCATAATAAGGTATAAATACGGTATTAATACGGTAAGCTTCATTTATAAAAGTTTTTATGAAAAGTATAATGCACAATTTTGTGTTTGTTCTGCTGTTTTTTTTTTTTTTTTTTTTTTTTTTTTTTTTTTTTTTTTTTTTAAATTGAGACTTTACTTAGAATAACCGCAGCAGGTCCGTAGTCAAAATTTTTGTTTTTCTTTTTTTTTGGAGGAGGGGGGGGATCAGCCAAGTATGGCGTATATTCTAACTTTTGAAGCTTTACAACATTCGGTTCGCAGGAGAGCTTCTGTGAAATTTGGAAAGTAGGGGGCGAGGTACTGGCGGAAGTAAAGTTGGGAGGCGGCATCGTGAGTCGTGTCGGGATAGCACAGTCGGTAGTGCGCTTTCCCGCGAAAGGCAAAGGTCCCAGGTTCGAATCCCGGTTCCGGCACACAATTTTAATCTGCCAGGAAATTTCATATCAGTGCACACTCCGCTGCAGAGTGAAAAATTCATTCTTGAAAAATACCTTAGGCTGTGGCTAAGCCATGTCTCCACCATATCCTTTCTTCCAGGAGTGCTAGTCTTGCATGGTTCGCAGGAGAGCTTCTGTGAAGTTTGGAAAGTAGGAGGCGAGGTACTGGCGGAAGTAAAGTTCTGAGGCGGCATCGTCAGTCGTGTCGGGATAGCAGAGTCGGTAGTGCGCTTGCCCGCGAAAGGCAAAGGTCCCAGGTTCGAGTCCCGGTTCCGGCACACAGTTTTAATCTGCCAGGAATTTTCATTTCAGCGCACACTCCGCTGCAGAGTGAAAGTTTCATTCTTTACAACATACGTTGAAAGCGCAGATGTATTTCAATAAAAACCATATTTAATTTTATTCAATACAAATCTCGAAGGAGCAATTTCAGCATACTTTTCAATTACTTTATCAGGAATTAGGTGAATAGTGAGGCTATTCCGGGAGGGGGACGGGGGAATGATCCCCTTAACAGAACACTTGTTCGTACTTCTGGCAAATGCTGCGCCAGGTAAGGCGAAATTGCAGTAAACACAGGAAGTTGGCGTAAAGAAAAAAATCTATCACTACATTACACCAAAAGCTGATCCACCAATTCCTTTTCAAACCACGCCTTAGTAACGTCAAACTGCTGCGCCAACGGCATGACTTAAGAACGAA
This sequence comes from Locusta migratoria, assembly GCA_026315105.1. Taxonomy (NCBI): domain Eukaryota; kingdom Metazoa; phylum Arthropoda; class Insecta; order Orthoptera; family Acrididae; genus Locusta; species Locusta migratoria. Next base: position 366,958,022 of record CM048745.1, on the reverse strand, counting down.
TCCTTAAGCGGCATGACAACCAGAGTAAAATGGGCAAAGGAACTAATTATGTTCTTATAGCTGCTATCTAGGGTACACTGTACCACTACTAGGCATTTCCTTTCCTATTCCACTCCCAAATTGAACTAGGAAAAAAAGAATGCCTATATGCTTCCGTACGAGCCCTAATTTCTCTTATCTTGTCTTGTCTTTGTGATCTTTACGCGAAATGTAAGTAGGCGGCAGCAAGGTAGTACTACACGGCCCTCTAAATTTACTTAACAAATTCTTCCAGCGATCCCCAATTTTGTTGCCGGAGCATTTCCGTGACACTCGCGCATTGGTCGAACCGAGTTTGTGACACTTGCGCGGAGTGACACTTGCGCGGAAAGGGAATTTGTAGACACTTGCGCGGAGACCCGGACGCTGCAGGTAGTGAACAGGGTGTTCCAGAAGTAGGGATACACCACCCCTACTCCTCGCCCTCCAGCCGCTACCTGTGCCGTATTCAGGGAAAGGCCCACCGAGCGAGGTGGAGCAGTAGTAACGGCCCGGAGATATCACAGCCTCATTCAACAGGGAGATAACACGTCATACAAATATCACTCGATTTACAATACAGCACCATGTGAAGAGAAATGTGATGAAATCGGAATTGAGCGCAACTGTTGCTAACTACAATTTCGGATTTACTGCATTTTGAATCAGAATTCGCATATATATTCGCATTTATCGCAAATGCGAATTTTTACTGTCCCTAGTAATACCTCTAAAAATAAACAGCTGATCAAGGCACTAAAAGCAAGGGCAGATCTTTGGGTGTATTACTACAAATAACTAAAACACAATTTGATCGTGGAATTATATACAATCTCATTATAAAGGTTTTTTGTAGGTGGTTTTGAGCAGCTTTTAAATATGTTAGGAATAGCATTATGAAATATAGACAGCTACACCTTATGTTTATTATGAGATATCGATTTCGGCTAATTTCAGGTCATCTTCAAGTCTCAAACAACAGGTGTTACTTATGCATTTTTCCAGTGGCACTCATAACCTTTAACTGTTTACACACGTCGGCCGCGGTGGCCGAGTCACGGTCTGCACGGCCACTACGGTCGGGGGTTCGAATCCCCCCTCGGGCATGGATATTTGTGCCGTCCTAGTTCGTAAGTAGTTCATAAGTAGTTTGTAAGTTTAGGGACTGATAACCCCGTAGTTAAGTCCCATAGACTATACAAACATTTGAACATTTTGTTTACACACGAGGTCTAACGTTGTTAATCGCGTTAGCGATGAAACCAGAACCCAGAATCTTTGCGTCTAAATGATACATATATTGGTGTGATGTCTTACTTCGAAAAAACAGACATCACACCAACACATATATAGCTCTCAGTAAAGTGGAACGGTACGATGTCGTTACGTAGCACAGCACAGCCGACTGGAAACGCAGGAGAAGTGCAAACAACGTTCTCTCCTCAGAGGTATGATTAGGTTCGACGTAGACTTCTACAACATACAGTCTACACGGCGAAGATTACACCAAAAAATTTAACGTTTCGTCTACTTTGGCGATAGCAACCAAATTTTAAAATCGTGTCTACTATGTAATGATGTAGCAACACAAAACGCTTCAAGTCCAAAACTTCACTGATTTTCGAGTTCTGAATTTTTAATATGTTTTTAATGTTATTACAGAAAAAACATATTTGGGACTCACACTACAATTTTCGTATGGCAGAATTTGTAGGTACATTCACAAGACATAAGACAACGGTTGTGTACATTCATCTCATGAGAAATATCAATCATTTGTTTTCAGTGTTTACTTCAAATTTCTCTTTTAAGTTTCTTTAATTATTAGTACTTAAATGTGGTTATGAAATAAATAAATTGCGTGTTTATGTGTCGTCTTATGCGGCCAAACTACATAGATCATTGGTCGCTAGACTTACACACTACTTAAAATAACTTAGGCAAAGTACAAACAAACATACCTATGTCCGAGGAAGGACTCGAACCTCCGACCGGACCGGTCGCGCAATTTGTGTCACAAATTACATGTTTGATAATATTAATGCATAGAAGTATGAAATCACGTCAAGACTACTTCCTGCAAAAATTTCCACAAAAAAAATTGGCACTGAGTTTAGAAAAAACAAATTCTGGTTTATTGGATTTTAACATTTTATCAAAAATTAAATGTTACTACAAGAGATACAGCCATTGAAATTTACGGGCACCATAACGTTTTCCCTTCCTGAGTAAATGAGCTGCTTCTTATAGTTTCAACACCTTTTTCTTGAATGTTCTGAATATAAATCTTCACACAGACTTCTTGAGGAGGGGAGTGATATGGATATCTGATTGTAAACCAATGCCTATTACCTTATACTTTTTTGACTGTACTGAACAGGAGTTCCGCGTTTTCCGTAATTTATATTTATACAGTTAACAGGCAATGTAATTTATAACCAACTATTGGCTGTCAATTTCGCTTCATTTTTCCTGGAAGTCTTGCAACTTGTTTCTCCCTGTTGGTTTGTGCCAAGTTCGGAGCAAAAATGGTTCTATATGACGGTGATGGAAAATAGAATTTATCTTTAGCATTTTTCGGTGTGTGACATTCCCTTACACATTCCGTATTTCATATATTTCTTAGATGTATTTGTAATTCGAATACAGCCAAATCGTTTTGGGGTCTACGAATAAATGCTTTAAGTATGTAAAATACTCATTGACTTATTATTAACGTTTATTTAATTGAAGGTTTAAGGTTGCATCTCCTATTAAAAAGCATAGTAGCTATTTTTAAAGAGATGGAAGTTGCGTGATAGTGGGATTAACTACATAGCGGTCAATTACATCAACGTATCTGTGCAGGATGCCTAATATATTTATTGCTTGCGCAGGTGTCTTGATATGCTTAGTGTTCTGAATAATATGCTTTTAGGAGGTATGACTGTGGAAAGTCATAGTCTTGTAGTAGCAGAGACTAACTCTCAAAAACATTATCACTATTAAAATACCTTTTTGTTTACAGGAGGAACACTCAACGGATTAATATGTAGTTAGAAGAAGTCACCATATTGCTCTTCAGCTTGCAAAGGGTTGTGCAATTTCACTGATTTTCGTGTTATGTTGACAGTGTGGAAACTTGAAAACAGCAGTGCTAGACTTCTTGGTGGGCCTGTACCCAGGAAAAGCGATTAGCCGCCCCAAGGGCCCCGGGTTCCGCGCAAGTGTCACTACGCGCAAGTGTCACTCCGCTCAAGTGTTCCAACCCCGGTCGAACCTACCTGTAACAAATCTAGCTGCTCGCCTCTGAACCGCCTCTATGTCTTCCTTTAAACTGATCTGCTGCGGGTCCCAAACACTTGAGCAATACTCAAGACGTGGTCGTACAAGCGTTTTATACGCGGTCTCCTTTACAGGTGAAGTACATCTTCCCAAAATTCTCCCAATAAACCGAAGTCGGCTGTCCGCCTTACTCCCAACTGTCCTTACATGCTCGTTCCATTTCATATCGCTCTGCAATGTTACGCCTAGATATTTGAACGACGCGACAGCATTAAGAAGCTCACTACTAATGCTGTATTCGAACATTATAGGATTGTTTTTTCTACTCATGCGTATCACCTTACATTTTTCTACATTGAGAGCTAGCTGTCATTCTTCGCACCAACTAGAAATTTTGTCTAAGTCATCCTGTATGCTATTACAGTCAGTTACAGACGACACCCTCCCATACACCACAGCATCATCAGCAAACAGCCGCAAATTACAACTTACTCTGTCCATCAGATCATTTATATAGATAGAAAATAATAGCGGTCCTATCACACTCCCCTGGGGCACGCCTGACGATGCATTCGTCTCTGATGAACACTCGCCGTCGAGAACAACGTACTGCATTCTATTAATTAGGAAGTCTTCCAGCCAGTCACAAATCTGTGAACCTATTCAATAAGCTCGTATCTTCGTTAGCAGTCTGCAGTGTGGCACCGCGTCGTACGCCTTTTTGAAGTCGAGAAAAACCAAAATTATTTTGATATCTTGGATTTGGCTCCTTACGAATGTGATTACCTTGGAGACAGATTCAGGCAATTGGATTGCAGGTTGCCTGACAGTTTGAAGTTAGTGTGTGAATCAGAGAGCCACAAAAAACCTCATCTTCAAAAAGAAAACGATGTATTACTTCAGGACATACAAGATCAATTCTCTCATTCAAGTTGGAAAGCTAAAGCAGTTAATACCAGAACTACGTAGTCTCAACATTTGTATATTGGCGCCCCAAGAAACAAGGTTCATGAGGAATCTGAATCAGATGGATTCAGAATCTTCAAGGGAGACTGAGATAATGAATAATGTCCCTCATCTTGGTGCAGCATTTATTGTGAATAAAATTCTTGAACAACATAACTGACTTTAAGAGTACAAACTCCAGACTTTTCGCACTTGACAATCAACTCTGACACCATAATAAATGTCCCTGTACCTGTTAATCAGGATAACAGAACTCTGATAAAGTAGAACTTAAGGATACATTGAAAAATGAAATATTTAGGACACTCCAAAAAACAATACCATCACCTTTATGGGAGATTTTAATGCTTAGCTGGGCAAGGTGAAAAAGAAAGAAAGAAAGAAATATCATATATATATATATAAGAACACAATGAAAAACTGCAAGTACCAATCACCTGGGAGAAAGTAACAGGAAATCTTACAGATTTGGTCATGAAATTCGGACCTCTGCAACATTGTAGTAAACATCCTTGGTGGAACAAGGAGTGTGAAAATGTAATAAGAGAGAGATTTGAGACATGGAAACTGTGGAACCAGAACAAGACGCCAAAAAATTGAAAGACTTGAAATAAGAAACAAGATACATCAAATTTTGAGGGAAGTAGGAAGAATATATCAGAGAGGTCAATTGTAGAATTAGAAGCAAATTGCAAAAATAATAACACCTGTTTATTCGACAAATCCTTCAAGATCTAAATAAATTGTTACATAGCACCCAGCCTTAATTTCAAGAGTGAGAATGGAACTTTTGCCCTTAATAATCAAGCCAACTGTGAGATCCTTGCCAATCACTTTGACGAACTTCTCTAGTATGAAACACCCCAGCAAAAACTAAAACTAAAAATGGATACACCACAAAATCCAAATTCTGAAACACCAGATGAAGCAGAAGTAAGAAAGCCAATAAATTCATTGAAAAACAACAACATTGAACATTGAATAACAGCTGAGCTATGAAAGGCGGTTAGTGATTCTTTTATCACTAAAACAACAAAACCGTTTCAAGACATTTGCGAAGAAGAAAATATACCACAGGAGTGGCTAGTGGTACTCATACACCCATTACATATAAAAGAAGCAAAAACAGATGGAAACAACAATCGAGTTAGGTCACTACTATCTGTTATGTACAAAATATTCTCTAAAATACTGCTAAATAGGCTTTAACCTCAACTAGATTCAAAACTGGGAGAATACCAAGGAGGCTTCAGGAGCGGACGCTCCTGTCCAGAACAAATATTGAGCTTCAAAATGATCATCAAATGGTGCATCACATGAGCTAAGTACATCTTCATATCTTTCGTTGACTTCAAAAATGCTTATGACTTAGTAGACATAGAAACACTAGTCTAGGTACTGAGAGAATATGGAGTTGGTAAAAAAAATTAAACCCGATCAACTTAACAGACACAAAAACTGAATCATAAGTAAAGTTTGTGGGAGAGATCAGCAAACCATTTCGTGTGAGGACAGGACTAAGACAAAGTGATGACCTTTTACTACTATTGTTTTCTGAATAAGATATTCTGGCAAGGTAACGACTCTGCTGCTGTGATTGGAACAAAGAGCAAAAAGTCAGTCAAAAATGCCTGGCCTTTGCAGACTAACTGGCTCTTTTAGCTGAGACTGAACAAGAAGCTGTAACACAAATAAATGAAATCTAGGCAATAGCAGAGAAAACTGGCATCCGGATCTCCTTTCAGAAAACAGAAACAATGATGACCAAGAACAATTACATGAATAAAACAGTGAAGACGAAGCATAGGCAGATGAACAAAATAAAATAGTTAAAATACTTTGGAGAGGTGAAAGTTTATCAGCAACAAAGGATCCGATAAACCTACAATAGGCTGAAACTGGAGAAATTAAATTTCATCAATAATAATAATAATAATAATAATAATAATAATAATAATAAAGAAAGAAACTGTCCGCCAATGCGAAAATAAAGCACTGTAATATTGTGGTAAAGCCATTGACACGATATGGAATAGAAACTGCACCCCAAACAAGCCTGGAAAAACTTCTGAAAATCGAAAGGAGAATATTGCGAAAAATCTACAGTCCAAGAATTGTAAATGGAAACTACAGATTGAGATGGTACACTAAAATCCACACCGATCCCCTGGCTGCACACCATCAGCAACATCCCATCACTTCAATTGCGACGCCAGGAAGCAATGAATAGATAGAGAATGGAGGAAACTTCACCACCCCAACTGCCCACAAGATCTTCCAATTCACAAGATGTCGACGGGACGTTAAACTCTAAGCATCCATCCATCCAATTCACAAGATCTTAAACGATCCTCCTCCAGATCGCCTAAAGTCCCGCACTCCGCTGTGGCATAAAGGAAAGGACAATTTCAACATTAAAGAAGAGTGGCGCAAGAGGTGGAACGCGAGAGCAACAGCACATCATGGCGTCGAAGTCCCAACTGCCGGCCTACCAGAGTTCAATCTGCAGAGAAGTGGGTGGACAAAATTAAATAGAATTAGAACTGGTCAAGCCAGGTGCAACGCTATGATGCACAAGTGGGGACTCCGAGATTCTCCAGCCTGTGATTGTGGTGCCCAAGAACAAACGATCCAACATAGAGACTATCCTCTGAGGAAATATCCTGGACCATTCATTGACTTTATAAATGCTACCCCTTCTGCAACTAGTTGGATTCACTCACTTGATGTTGATTTATGATCATCTGTATATATGTATTTACTTAAATTGTCATGGTTTCTCTTAGACTTGCCACTGTTTTAAATTAGTAAGACCCAGAATTCCCACAGGTATTAAAGTAGTGTATTTATCACATCAGTAAATTTTAGTATTTGAATATATACATTAAACTTGTATCTAATGTAAAACTAAATAACTATCTCATATGTAATCCTCAATACTGCTGTTGTTGCCATACGACAAACAAAAAATACGTTCCAAGAACTGTAAATCGAAACTATAGATTGAGATTGAACAAGGAAATATATGAGGAGGTAGAAGATCTGGAAACAACTATAAGGAAGAGTCGACTGAGACACTACGGTCACATGATTATAATGAATCCTCAGAGAACAGATAAACAGATCTGCGACAAAATATATGGCCTGAAAAGCCAGAGAGGTTATGCCAAAGAAGATGAGGTCTGCCAAGAACGAGATGGGTACAAAGAACGACTCAGCAATATCAAACTTGTAATTGATGAGAAAGTGAAACGTGGGAATAGCAATTGGACGGAAGAGAGACGAAGACAAAAATCTGAGAGAATGATGGATGTTTGGAGGAGGAAGAAAAGTGAAGTGGTGAGAATGAGAGCTAAACAGGAGTCAACTTTTCTCGCTGTTTTCTAGAGTTAATTGATTTGTGTTACAGCTTCTTGTTCAGTCTCAGTTAAGAGAGCCAGAACGTCTGCAAAGGCCAGACATTTGAGGTTGACATAGTCCTTAGACAGCAGGCTCATAAAGAAAAAAATTCAATATATAATAAATAATAGTATATTATATTTAAGAAATCAATAGAAAGGTAAATTTTTGTAAATATACCATAATTATAATATTTTTATGTATTTAATTTTTGACCTATGTATACATATAAATGTGAATGTCTGTTTGGTGTATGCTTATCACGTCTGAACCACAAGACACAGAAACTTATTCAAAATTCAAATGTTTGTAGAGTCTATGGGACTTAACTACGGGGTCATCAGTCCCTAAACTTACTAACTACTTATGAACTACTTACAACTAAGGACGGCACAAATATCCATGCCTGAGGGGGGATTCGAACCCCCGACCGTAGTGGCCGTGCAGACCGTGACTGGAGCGCCTCAGTCCCCTCGGCCACCGCGGCCGGCCAGAAACTTAAAAATTTGTACAGTTACTAATGTATATCCGAGGTAGGTTTTAGGCAGGATTTTATAGTGATCGGATAGATATTTAGTGATCTGAAGAATATAACGCGAAATACAGAACAATATTTAATCTTTGGAAATTTATTAACTCTTAGACTTTCCAAGTGTACCACATTTCTGAAAATAGTTTTATTTGTTGCTTTGTTCTTCGAAATATGATGCAACGCAATGAGTAAAATACTTAACTTCTGCAGCTTTAATGAATCGATGATGTAGTTTACAGCGTCTTCCTTAACATGGATGTCAGTTACAGAAATCATGAATGGCTGCGAGAGACAGCGAGTGTTTAGCACAACGTAATGAGCAAGTCATGAACCAAAACGCAGCTATTCAGAACAAGTTAACGGGAAATATTAGAACCTAAAATCGATCGATACAGTCATTGATTAAGCTGTCAACTACCATGTGCAGTTCCTGGATTCACTAGAACCATCAGGAATGCCATTACATCGATTACTTTTAAAAGTAGTATCACCGATCATGATGCTGAGATATTTGAGGCCTCCATAGTTGTGTAGTGGGACTTGACTGATCGTCAAAAATTTACAGCAAAACCCCATCGAGGCAACGATTTTGTCAGGATCATCAGCCGGAAAAGATGTTTTTATACCTTGTATTCCTTTAATACCTTCCGATATGCCGTTTGAATTCGAAACGCTTCAGTTTCCAGTTCGTCTAGTTTTATGATGACAATTAACAAAGCACAACGACATCATTGACACGGTCAATTATACGTCGCTTGCTCAAGAATCGGCAACCCAAATAGTCTGTACATTTACACTGCAAACAATACAACAAATAACGTGTTTTTACCAGAATGCCTTAAAATGAAAATCACTTTGGACATTACTCTGAGCATATGTGTTGAGACGATGCAACACAGGCTGTAAGCTAGATCCTATGTGCTATTTATTGTAAATCATTAAGCAGTTGACATACATTTTCTCATTTGAATATCGATAAAAATGTTTATTGCTAAAGATGATATTGTATTTCATTTCTTTCTTCAAAACCAATCTCATAGCACACTACTGAAACACAGCTTATCTACAATAACTACCAAAACGAGAGCGCAGCTGCGGGTATATGCTAGTTATTTATAATTTTATTACTTTTTTGTCTAAAATGTTTACAAAAGTGGACCGCGAAATGGGACAGTCACATTTTTATCTTTATAATTTCTTTTACTTATCGGTCTTTTCAGAAGACCTTTTCAAAAAAGTTAAGTTACAGCAAAAATTCATATATTTGGGGGGTTGAGTTGTTAGGAAATAACGAAATCAATCACAATAATGATGAACATTATTAATTATGACCCATGACTTACATATTTTTCGTTTCTTTATGAAAAGATGTTTGATATATCTGTCCCTAGGTGAAATATCAACCTTAAACCACTCTTCGAACTTCCGTTAAATGACTTACAGCAAAAGAATGTGACAGTACAATCATTGTGAAGAAGTAACTTATATCTTTGATGTGTGTACCAACTTTCAGAGTCAACAAAGTTACTCGATATTAAACTCTGAAAACTTTTTTTAATTTTCAGTCCTACGCATGATAACTTAGAGCACTCTCCGATTATGCCGCCAGAGGAATACCTCGTGCAAGAAGTCGTGGCAAAATCCAAAGATTTCCGTAAACTACACAGTTTTTTTCATCATCCCTCAGTCGAATCTTCGAAAGATAAATTATGGATTTTGCCAGTTAGACCCCATAAACGCAACATGGAGATGCTCATTTTTTCCCCATCATAAGATGAAAGACGTGTATGATACACCCATGACCTATTTATTGTATTGTAGTAATTGGTGTGTTATTTGACTATTATCAGGCATTTCTCCATATAAAGGTAGGACCAAAACGATGCATTTGAAGGCGAGTTACCATCCATCACAGCCATCTCAGAGTGGATAGTCGCGGCGAATTAGTCGTGCGCACTGAGGTGCCGTGCTGCGGTGTGCGCGGCCGTTCGCCGTCGGGGGTTCGAGTCCTCCCTTTGGCATGGGTGTATGTGTTGTCCTGAGGTTATTTAACCTTATATATACATGTGGCGTCTGTTCCGAAAGAACAGACGTCACTTCTGATCCTGCAGTTGTTATTATTTAATATTCACAGAATATATGACATCGACTGCGATTGGCCAAAGCTGAAAATGTGTACCCAGCCGGGATTCGAACCCGGGTCTCCTGCTTTCTAGGCAGTTGCGCTGACCCCTACACCACTGGGGACACAGTGATCACCACACCTGCAAGGACTACCTAAGCACGCCTCCCGTCAGATACAAATTCCCAGCTTCGCCCTACCCACAGTACTCAAACTCGTAGTTATGAAACTAATTCCCCTAAGAGTAAGGGCTTCAAACTTGCCCACCCCTCCCCACTAACGATAGGATCATTGCCCGTCACTCTTACGGGAATTAGTTTCATAACTACGAGTTTGAGTACTGTGGGCAGGGCGAAGCTGGGAATTTGTATCTGACGGGAGGCGTGCTTAGGTAGTCCTTGCAGGTGTGGTGATCACTGTGTCCCCAGTGGTGTAGGGGTCAGCGCAACTGCCTAGAAAGCAGGAGACCCGGGTTCGAATCCCGGCTGGGTACACATTTTCAGCTTTGCCCAATCGCAGTTGATGTCATATATTCTGTGAATATTATTTAACTTTAGTTTAAGTAGTCTGTAAGCTAGGGACTAATAACCAAGCAGTTGAGTCCCACAGATTTACAAAAATGTGAATTTTTTTTCCAGAGTGGATACCCCCTCCCCAACAACAACTGCTCTGAGATTCTCACTGCAATCCATCAAATTCTGTAAGATCAGGTGTTATCTCCAAAATAGAATTCATAATTAACACGGGTGTCAATAAGACGCCACTTTTTTTTTTTAAATTAGAAACTATTGCTGTAATTTTTTTTCTGTATCAGAGGAAAAACATGTGTACAGGACTTCCATTAAATATTTCTTGTATTGTAATCGTTGCTTTCGGCGTTTTCGTTATTATCTGCCATCTTCCTTTGTATGTATGCTTTTACTCTTCTAGATCAACAACAGACCTTTGTATAAATGAATAAATCTATCACCATCCTCGAAACTAATCAGAGCACTCAATGTCTCTCTTAAATTTCGTAATTTAATGGTAAATTCTTATGTCTTACGCCCCTGCACTCATATATCGAATTACGACCACTGCTAAATGTGTGGACCGCAAAAAAGAGCTTTGATTGTACAGTTCGCAAAATGTTTCTTTTTACCATATTGTTGTCATTGGTCTGGTGTCACGTGTATGTGTTGACTTCCACCAACATATGCACTACAACATATTTCCAATACTTCTCCAGGCGTTACCATTATATCAAAGCTGTTGACTGCCTCATCTGACAAGGGGAGCACCAAGTATGGTACAAACGAATTTTGATGGGTCGCAGGTATGTTATGCGGGAACTCCTCCAGACCATCAAGCTAAAAGGATTTGTTCGAATGCGCCTTGGTTTTCATGAAAATCGAGATCAAAGTCCAGCGCGTAACAGCTATACCTGTACTACGTCACCAGCGGTACGTGTATCGGCGTTGTGTAATTAGCAAGGAGCTTCGCTGTCACATAGACGACCCGAGTTTAAATCCTGGTCGGAACCTACTTTTTTTTTAACACATGTCCGACGATTAATTGTACATAATTATATGCTTTCATAGCCACTCTTATGTTAATGCTTGAGTAATTGGTCATGATAATAACTAATGTCAATCGCTCAATATGTTATGTATTGCGAGGTAATTATTTTATTTTATTCGTTATTTCGTAGCATACTTTTACGGCGATTTCTAAATCAATGAACCGTCTGTAGTTATCACCTATAACATCTGTGCAGCATTTGCTAGCTGCGTTTACAGTCCCCGGCCTCACTGTTGTTATACCGTCGAATGAAATGTGTGCTCACTTGACGCGTCATAGCGGATTATTTTGCTGCGGCAAAAAGTGTTTAGTTGTTCGTTGTTTCATTGTACAAGAACTTCATGTAACTGTAATTATCTTTGCAATAAGAATTGATAAAGTGGGAAAAAGGAATATAATTATATACAATCAATCGTCAGACAAGTGTAAAAAAAAGTCCCGAGCAGTATTAGAACTCAGTTCGTCTGTGTGGCAGTCGAGCGCCTTGCTAATTACACCACGCTGACTCACGAACCAATGGTGAATTATTACAGGTATAGTTGTTACGCGTTGGACTTGGATCTCGATTTTCGTGGAAATTAAGGCGCAATGGAACAAATCCGTTTTGCTTGACAGTCTGGAGGAGTTTCCGCACAACATAACTGCGACCCATCAAAATTCGTTTGTACCATACTTAGTGTTCCCCTTGTATAAGTGATAGTTTTGCAAACTGAACTCTGTTTGTTCTAAAGGCAAATGCATAACACACCACCAACATCTTGATCTCTTTAGAAAAAACTGTAAAGTAAAAAAAAAAAAAAAAAAAAAAAAAACAGTATTGCCAGGTGACCTCTCGCCTCTTCGGCCACCTGGACACTGATGTGGAAACGATGCAATGGCGTCATCAAGATGGAAGATCCAAGATGGTGTTGCTTCCAGTTCTGGACCAAAATGGCCGCTGGGGAAACCCCACGACCAAGGCCTCCGCCTCCTGCTCCCTCACCACCCGACCCCATTTCACCCCCACTGTGAATTTGGTAGGAAACTCCATCACCCTATGCCAAGATACAAGTGAAGACATTGTCCCTAGCACCAGCAGCGCCATTCTGGACGTAAGTAATGTTTGTAAACATCGAGGGAACTATAATCATTGATGTCACATTTGAGGAATACCATGTTTGCATTATTTCCGAATACATTTAATTTTTCGGAAATCGTTTGTGACCTACTCTCTGGGAAGAGCGAGAGAGAGAGATAAAAGAGAAATTTGACATGTTCCACATCTACGAGGATCTCCTAAACATGGTTCTATGGAACAAACAACTAATCTAATCTAATCAGTACACTCATCTTAGATAACATAATACATTGAACCTTAATTATAGTGGTGTCATATACAAAATTGCATGTAAATACAGATGTGACGTAAAGAAACATATATGTATTGCTACAGGTATGTTACCTAATTGTGGTATTACTCCACAGTTGATAACCAATTCACACACATGTAGGTGATGTGAGAGCTATCTGTTGGCAGTCTTGTCACTAGGGAGAGCTGTATTGTGTTTCCTCCCTCCATCCACTCAGCCCCAACATGGCTTTAGTGAAAGCTGTAACCAGCATCCCAGAACGTGTTGTCAACACCCCATACCATCTATTCATGTATCTTGCTACCAAGACACTCTACTCTCAGCAAGTTACAGAAACATTCTTTCTGCCCTCTTAATAAACATTGATAATTGTTTAAACATTTTATCCTGCTGTTTTTTTATTAAGTGTGCTCTCTCAAAAACATTAATGTAAACGTTTTCGTCAGACACTGCTAGACTTACTTTTTCTCCGAGTCATATCACATTGTTGTAGCAACATGTTCTTTCGATACGAACGATATATGCCCCAGAAACTAATTAGATGTGATGACAACAGTCACACTCTAACGTTCAAACCCACCACATACCAATATATGTAGTACACCTTCCGCAACCTGAGCCATGTGATAGTTCACAATGTGAGAGACATGTCAGGCCTCTTACAGACAGACAGACATCAAACATCATATTTCTACACGTTTTTGCTTACAGTGTAAGTGTGTCGTACCTACTGACATGTCCTTATATAAAACTGCAAGCGATCGCATACATTTCTAACATACCCCAGAGAGAATTATAAGGGCAACCATCTTTCCCTTTAGAATCTGCCTTAAACAAATATGCAAAACAAGAGTATCACTTAGTTAAAAGTACACACGATGATGTCATTTAGGAAGCTGTTCCCTGACCGCCCCTCTTGACATACAGTTATCCCAGAAACGGTTGTCACTGAATGCCGTCAGTGTATTCCATAACAAACGTGTTCTTAATCTACCTGCTTAGTGAGCTATTATTAGAGTAAACAATACGGCATACAACTCAATTTTCACACTAAAAGTATTAAACGGACAGACTTACACGCAACTACAATCCCAGTGACAGAGCTATTCATCCCGACGTCCTTAACCTACTATAAACGTTATTACCCACGTCTCTCATTAAACTGATGCAAGCAACTTACTGCAGAGAAAGTCCTCTCCATTATGAGTGCTGGTCCATCTAATACCCACTTTCACACACTTCTACTAGTTCTACCGCCTTACACTGCAACACCAAGTTACTGTCATCAAGCACATCAACAATGAAGTTATCCCTGTATACTGCAGACCTCAATGCAGCTACAATTATCGCCAGAACATATGGGACATTGTACTTACATCAGCCATTTTTGTAGCTCTCGATCACTGTCAACCGCATTCTGACAATGTTTGGAGTGGTTTTTCTCTATCAGCATTTAGCAAAGTGTTGATCGCCGGCCGCGGTGGCCGAGGGGACTGAGGCGCTCTAGTCACGGTCTGCACGGCCACTACGGTCGGGGGCTCGACCCGCCTCGGGCATGGATATTGGTGCCGTCCTTAGTATTAGTTAGTTCATAAGTAGTTTGTAAGTGTAGGGACTGATGACCCCGTAGTTAAGTCCCATAAGCTATACAAACATTTGATAAAGTGTTGATCAGTCGTTATGAGTGCTTCTGAATATACTATTCCGTACTAGCAACATCCAGTTTAAAGGTCCAATACCCCGCTGTACGAACTTTTAACAACCACTCGCACCTTCTTACGATCCTTGACACACAACTCGTTACTCTTGATAAAGACACGTAACACTCAATTGTTTCATATATCATTTTAAGGTTCTGTGGGACCTAAACTGTATGACATGATCATCATCGTGTTCAAACACCGGTGACTTTTACAGAACATATTAATACCTTTTCAAAAGATCAGATAACTTGCACCATATAAAGTTCGTAAATAGATCGTATTTCTGAGACGTTTTCTGTTTCCACCCAGAGTCACTGTATCCAATGCCTTGTACATTAAACAGCCAATTGTGCAGATAAATCCTTTCGCTCTAACCAACGACTACGGACATCACACACCCATCACCCATGACACATCCATCATTACAATTGATAATCATGGTAATAAACAACAAGTTCTCACCTACACAACCATCCATACGTTCTCTACGTTCCCGATATTACCGCTCCATAGCTGATTCTCACTACGCATTTACTATAATCCAGATGGGTAATTACGTAAGTTATAAATGAACGGACATACCGAAGATCCACGACAGTCTGTTCATCGCCACGTCATTTGTTACTCTCGGTTAACGCACGTATTACCACCAATACATCACAAAATGAACGGCACACACAACTGATTAGCAGGAAAGATCTATGTCTGCATCAACAGAAGTTCTTTTTCTTATATCAAGTCATTCAGAGCCCAAAACTGACTTCATAAGCAATCTCTTTGAGTTTAAACTTACATACAACTTCTACACACTCCACATTGGTGGAAACTAGACCACTTTCAGTCACCAAACTGTTGGAGATTTATTTGAACCCTCTGATTCTCGGCCGGTGAACGATTTACGCAGGGCCGTCCCGAATAAATACGGCGAGCTAGGCAAATTATTTTAATTGCGCTCCATTTAATAAAATCGCATTAAAATATCAATGTAAAATAGGTATTGGAATAAAAATGATGCAATGTGTAATCATAACATATTCTTTGCATAAACATATTTCCCCATTAAAATGGGATACACAACAATGCACAACAATGATACTTTGTCATCGTTTTTAAATTTTATCTTTTAAAAAGGTCTTGGTTGATAGTTTACAACAATTGATACAATTATAATTTTCATTATACAAAGAGTCAAACAAATTTCATTTTTCTTGTCTTGGCTTTTGCAAAATCTGAGACGGTATCCTTTGAAATCAATTGGCCTGCTGTTTCTCGTTCAACTGACAAAGTTGCCAACCCCACAAGTCTTTATTGAGTCATTGTGGACCGCAGATATCTTTTTATGAGTTTAATTTCGAGAAGCTGCGCTCACCACTGGCTACAGACACAAGAAGAGTAACCAACATGTTGCAGTTACTAAATTTGGTACAATTTCTGTAAGTCCATTTTTACAAAAAGAACGTTCTCTGACCCTAATTTATTTGGTACTTTGTACGGGAGTGAAACATGGACGATAAGCAGTGCGGACAGGAAGAGAATAGAGGCTTTTGAAATGTGGTGCTACAGAAGAATGCTGAAGATTAGGTGGGTAGATCGCATAACTAATGAAGAAGTACTGAACAGAATTGGTGAGATAAGGAATTTTTTGCATACCCTGACTAAAAGAAGGGATCGCTTGGTAGGACACATTCTTAGACATCGAGAAATCGTAAATTTAACATTGGAGGGAAGTGTGTGGGGTAAAAATAACAGAGGGAGACCGAGAGACGCGTATAGTAAGCAGATTCCTCTTATGAGGAGATGAAAAGGCTTGCTCAGGATAGAGTAGGGCGGAGAGCTGCATCAAACCAGTCTCCAGACTCTTCTAGTAATGGTTTGTAATTCATTTAATAGATCAGTAGCATCTATATCTTTAGAATCTTTCTGGGTTACAGACTATTCCAAATTAACACATTCTTCAAGAATAGCTTTCTGAACTTTATTTTGTACATCATGTATGTTGTACAGACAGCCAAATACTCGATTTAGATTGTTAATCTGATGAAATCTCTCGTCTATTGAATTTATTGCAGTATCCAACATTGCAAAATAAAAATTAATTTTGATATTGTTTTGCTCGTCGCGAAGAGGTTCATCTTCTGCTGTATAACCAAACTGTCTTTTGTTGTGTCTTAGACGGACTGTTTCGATATCTGATGAAAATGTTGCGAAAATGTACGCTCCTTCTCAAATTTTTCTTACTTCTACGTGCATTTTTTCAGATCTCGAATCACTTCTGCAATGTTCAAGAAAGGTGTTAGTTTGTAGCAGAGTATTTGTATCAGCATTAAGATCAGTTTCTTTTGACTGAGGAAGTTTGATAATCAAATTTACTTCGAGCAACATATTGTACCATGCAGTAACTGAAGCAATAAACTTGAAGTTTGCTATTTTTTAGCAATGGACTGAGCCTCAATTCGAGTTTGATTTCCAGCTGAACAAGTCAATGTATGAGCTTCATAAATATCCACGAGTGCGTCATGCACATCAGCTAGCTGATAAAGCAAAGGACGCCATGTGTCAATCCTGCTCTCCCATCTAGTGTCGCTCACGGGAGGGGCCGTGCAAATCATAACATGGCGCCTCAGACCGCGCGGCAATAGCTAGGTATAAAGTTTCATGCTAATCCTAGAAGCTATTACTGAGACATCAATGGCCAACATTTCTTCGCTTTATAGTATTATTTTTAGATACAAAATGCTATTACGAACGATTGATTTGTGAGATTTCATGATTACAGAAAAGCGGAAAAGTAGCAGTTACGTACCCAATTGCTTGCGGCATGTGCCATGGTATGTGTTTAAATGGTGCACTGTTAATCTCCAAGATGACGATGATACAATTGTTGATATTTGAAAGGTAATCATTGAAGAAAATACGTTGATTTTGTCGTAAATGGCGGAGGTTGTCTCACACCTGATTAAGGCATGGAGGAGGAGGGTGGCTTCAGCAGAAGACAGTTGCTCGAATTTGTTGAAAACAGTTTGGATTCAACGTTCACCCTGCCAGGCTTCATGGTGTG
Source organism: Locusta migratoria (assembly GCA_026315105.1). NCBI lineage: Eukaryota > Metazoa > Arthropoda > Insecta > Orthoptera > Acrididae > Locusta > Locusta migratoria. The sequence goes on along the minus strand of CM048745.1, from coordinate 366,940,051 downwards.
TGTGTTAGTGTATGTCAATAATTAAAACTTATTATCGTGACAGTGGAGTCCAAGGCAACTTTCTAACACACATTTCACTATTGTGACAAAGTAATTGAATCGCTGATTCGAAATAGGAAGAAAGTCCAATTTTAACGAAAATACGCTGAGATATACATTTTCTTCCGCAGCTGTCCACTTATCGTTTAATGGAATAGGGAAGAAACAACCAGCAATAATGCCGAAAGTACAGCCTGTGAAAGTTTTCAATTGTTGGAATAGGGAAGAATGTCCGGACATTCTTCTGTTTTACAATCACTGGTCTGAGCAGCACCGCCAGATGTCAGGCAAGGAGCGTTCCAACAATGATACTAAGTAGCATTTAAACACATTGTTTCAGTTTTACTGTCCTACATTATCAAAAGTGTAGTTACGTAAGTTTGCTGTCTGTAAACTCACAGCATAATGAGTAGAAGTAATAGTGATAATGAACAAGCTCAGCACAGAAAAAAAAGGTGTATGAAATACAGACGAATATGTCACGGAAAAACGCGAGAGTGATAGTAAGAAAAGAATACACAACTTCAGAAGGTTTGGTTCTGTCAGCGAAACGGCCTGATCCATCATGCAAGAAAGTTTTATTCGTGCACCTTGAGCTATTTGTATAGATTTCACTGCAAAATATTTATGTGCTGTGTATTTGAGTGGTATACTGTATAATTTGTTATATTGCAGTTGGTCCAAAATGTGCTTTGAACATTCCAAAGATGAGGATGAAATGGAAATTGTTACAAAATTGTATGATGGTAAAACTAAAAAGGAGAAAGATCTGTTTTTAATGGGACTGATAGCATATTCACCCGTTCAAAGGAGAAGGAACAGAAAAGAAAATGCATAACCTGAAAAACAATACTGCGCAGTTTTATTGATACCATGAAGGGCAAGGTACCGAGGTCCTAATGAACTGTGTAGGTCTACTCTCCTGAACGACTACATACATGAACAGCTATACGAATCAGTGAATGAACTACATGTGCGGTACCTGATGTATCTAGCAATGATTGGCAAATTTCAATTAATTCGTCATTATTACCCTGTACGTGGTCACTCCTTCCTCCCATGGCCGGCCGTGGTGGCCGAGGAGACTGAGGCGCTCCAGCCACGGTCTGCACTAAGGTCGGGGGTTCGAATCCCCCCTCGGGTATGGATATTTGTGCCGTCCTAGTTCGTAAGTAGTTCATAAGTAGTTTGTAAGTTTAGGGACTGATGACCCCGTAGTTAAATCCCATAGACTTTACAAACATTTGAACATTTATTCCTCCCATGCTATAACGATTTTGTTGTAATAAAGAGTGACACGACAACAAGACTTATTGTGCTCTGTCAAACAGGATGTTGAAATTGCAGCAAATTCAAGATAAAAACTGAATTCGTTACAAGTCAAAATTGTTGAACGTCAAGATATCACTGTCATTAAAGAATGGTGGCCACAACACTTTAAAAAATCCTCATTTGCCCTAAATTGTCAACTGAAGGAGAGGTTTTCACTTGCTAAATTCCACCGTGGCGGATTAGCCTTGCGGGCCAGTGGCCGTTCGCCGTCGGGGGTTCGAGTCCCCCCTCGGGCATGTGTGTGTGTGTGTGTGTTGTCCTTAGGTTAGTTTACCTTAGTTTAAGTAGTCTGTAAGCTACGGACTGATAACCGTGTAGTTGAGTCCGATAAATTTACAAACATTTGAACATTTTTTGCTAAATTCAGGCATTTGACCTACCCATGATAAGTCGTTTGTATGGAACGGGTAGATGAACTGCGTCACAATACATATAGGGTTCTTGAGGGACGAAAAGTACATGATTATCCAAGAAATATGGCATACAGCAAGAAGATTCCTATTAATTACAAGAAGCTATAAACTCTTATTAAAGTAATAAAGTTCATTCCATCAGAGCATCAGGAGTTATAACAACATTCTTCAGCGGCTCACAAGAAATAATGATGTCTTATCTGAAGGAGAAGATTAGTATTTCCAGGAAACAAAGCTGTACAAGCTGCTGAAGAAGATAAAAAAGCTTTAAAATAGTTAATTAAAAATTTTAATACAACATCCAAATAAATTATTGGTCTTAAGATGTCGGACTAAATTGAAATCAGTATTATCAGTTTATAAATAACAATAAATAGCAGTTTAAACCTTTGTTACAGCGAATTTCCTTGCAAGCTACCCTCAAGAGAATAGTTTAAAAATCAAATGTTTGTTAATGGGACCCAACTACGGGGTCATCAGTCCCTAAACTTACAAACTACCTATGAACTACTTACGAACTAGGACGGCACAAATATCCATGCCCGAGGGGGGATTCGAACCCACGACCGTAGTGGCAATGCTGACCGTGACTGGAGCGCCTCAGTCACCTCGGCCACCGCGGCCGGCAGAATAGTTTATTAGAAAAAAGAAGAATGTCCACCAACTTCCAAAGAGGCCTCCTTTAAAAATATTTATCGAAGGCGTTCGAACGACTCGTCATTTAGTGCAGATAATTTAGTTCTATAAGTTTGTAATTGATCAGAAAACTGTCGGAACAATATTTTAAGAGTTAACAAGTTTTTCTTAGTTTTCACAAAACAGTGGTGTGTGTTCTTCCTTTTTCCAATCAGCGATTCAATTATTACATGAGGTTTGTTACTCGTGATCCCATCTAAACCATTATATGGCATTAAGTAAATAGTGTGATGGTAGAAACACGTCTTACAAGGCGCTGGGCAACGCTGAGCTTACTCTACTGTTTAAAAACAAGCACACTGAAGCTTTTTCGTCCACTGATGAAAGAGAACTGGGCAGAAAATGTTGGGAAGGGTATAGTCAATCAGTATGTGCGTAAACTAAAAAGCGAGCGGTTCTCGAGGGGGGGGGGGGGGGCTGGGAGGAGCGAGGAGGAAGGGTTTTCCCCGAAAAAAAGGGGCACAACAATAGTGAAACTCTGCTTACCGTTGCAAGTGCCCGCGGGCAAGATGCACTCAGGTGACGGTGGTGGGGGTAACTGACATCTAACACGTTACTGAAACTAAACTGAAATGCTTCGACCTGTTCTGTTCCTGTAGTCTGTGGACATATAGTTTCGATAGCAACAAATATACATAGTTGGGGCCGGCCGCGGTGGCCGAGAGGACTGAGGCGCTCCAGTCACGGTCTGCACGGCCACTACGGTCGGGGGTTCGAATCCCCCCTCGGGCATGGATATTTGTGCCGTCCTTAGTCTTAGTTAGTTCATAAGTAGTTTGTAAGTTTAGGGACTGATGACCCCGTAGTTAAGTCCCATAGACTATACAAACATTTGAACATACCGCACTGCGAGCGCACGAGGCTTCGTCGCGTACCACAAATTTGCCGCCTCCCAAATTCGAGCGCCCTAGGCAATTGCCTAGTTTGCCTATATGGACGGGCCGGCCCTGGATTTACCACCTCAATCATCTCTAGTATGCTATTGATATGCTTCCATTCTTCCCGTAATTACCACTAACAAGCGAGCAGTATATATCGCCATCCGCATACAACCATCATACTTCGTATCTATATGTGCATCTACAACTGTGTGTCGCCTCTGCTGTACAGCACGTGATATCACTATCCAGTTTTGAAATCTTTATTTCGCAGTGGAATATCCGAATTCGCCTTCTCCAGAGGAAAATATCAGAAGGATTGAACATTTCACAGCCTATTCGACACCACACCAAACCGCACATGTTCTCAGAACCATTATTCCCCATATGCCTCACACACAGAGTTCAAAAGGTGGTTAGTAAGATAATCATACACAATATATACACTCCTGGCGATTAAAATTGCTACACCACGAAGATGACGTGCTACAGACGCGAAATTTAACGGACAGGAAGAAGATGCTGTGATACGCAAATGATTACCTTTTCAGAGTATTCACACAAAGTTGGCACCGGTGGCGACACCTACAACGTACTAACACGAAGATAGTTTCCAACCGATTTCTCACATACAAACAGCAATTGACCGGTGTTGCCTGGTGAAACGTTATTCTGATGCCTCGTGTAAGGAGGAGAAATGCGTACCATCACGTTTCCGACTTTGATAAAGGTCGAATTATAGCCTGTCGCGATTGCGGTCGTATCGCGACATTGCTGCTCGCGTTGGTCGCGATCCACTGACTGTTAGCAGAATATGGAATCGGTGGGGTCAGGAGGGCAATGTGGTACGCCATGCTGGATCCAAACAGCCTCGTATCACTAGCAGTCGAGATGACAGGCATCTTAGCCGCATGGTTGTAAAGGATCGTGCAGCCACGTCTCGGTCCCTGAGTCATCAGCTGGGGATGTTTGCAAGACAACAACCATCAGCACGAACAGTTGGACGACGTTTGCAGCAGCATGGACTATTAGCTCGGTGACCATGGCTGCGGTTACCCTTGATGCTGCATCACAGACAGGAGAGCCTGCGATGATGTACGCAACGACGAACCGGGTACACGAATGGCAAAGCGTCATTTTTTCCAGGTACTGTTTAGAGCATCATGATAATCGCACCCGTGATTGGCAACATCGCGGTGAACGCACATTGGAAGCGTGTATTCGTCATCGCCATACTGGCGTATCACCCAGCGTGATGGTATGGGGTGCCTTTTTTTTTTTTTTTTTTTTTTTAAATCTTTGTTATGCTTATGGGACTTAACTACGAGTTCATCAGTCCCTAAACTTACAAACTACTTACGAACTAAGACGGCACAAATATCCATGCCCAAGGGGAGATTCGAACCCCCGACCGTATTGGCCGTGCAGGCCGTGACTGGAGTGCCTCAGTCCCCTCGGCCACCGCGGCCGGCTGGTGTGCCATTGGTTACACGTCTCGGTCACCTTTTGTTTGCATCGACGGCACTTTGAACAGTGGCCGTTACATTTCAGATGTGTTACGACCCGTGGCTCTAGCCTTCATTCGATCCCTGTGAAACCCTACATTTCAGCAGGATAATGCGCGGCCGAATGTTGCAGGTCCTGTACTGGCCTTTCTGGATAAGGAAAATTTTCGACTGCCGCCCTGGCCAGCACATTCTCCAGATCTCCCACCAATTGAAAACGTCTGGTAAATGGTGGCCGAGCAACTGGCTCGTCTCAATACGCCAGTCACTACTCTTGACGAACTGTGGTATCGTGTTGAAGATGCATGGGCATTTGTACCTGTACTCGCCATCCAACCTCTGTTTGATTCGATGCCCAGGCGTATCAAGGGCATTATTACGGCCAGAGTTGGTCTTTCTGCGTACTGATTTCTCAGGATCTACGAGGCGCGTCCAGAAAGTAAGTTCCGTTTCAATTTATCTACGGTGCAGCGCTGCTATTGCAGTTCCGCACATGCGCTGTAGACGATGTGAAGAAGAAGAAGAACGTGCACCATTTGGAGATCGCTGTCAGTTACGTACGCTTTGTTGTGCTTGTTTGAAATGTCGGCGTTGATTGAAAATCCCGCCGCCTGTGAAAGCAGGTCGGTGATTCGGTTTCTGAATGAGATAAAAGTGAAACCAAGTGAAATTTATCGGCAAATTTGCGATGTTTACGGACCAAATGCGATGAGTGATTCGATGGTGAGAAGATAGGTCCGACAGTTCAATGGCGGGCGTAGTGATGTGCACGATACAGAAGAACTGGTTCACGCGATTGATGACAAGATCCAGGAAAACCGTAGGTTTACAAATAGTGCTCTCGCTATGGACTTCCCCCAAATTTCACGATCACTGATGCATGAAATTGTTAGCAAACAACTGAAATTCCGTAAACTTTGTTCACGTTGGGTACCAAAGATTCTCGCTGAGTAACACAAAACACAACGGATGGGTGGTGCACTTGAGTTTTTGACTCGTTATGCTGAAAGCGGCGAAGAATTTCTGAGACGGATAATCACAGGAGATGATACGTGGATTTGGCTGGGACGTGTTTGACGATCCTCCGTACAACCCTGACCTCCCTCCTAGGGAATTTCATCTGTTCTTACATCTCAAGTCTTTCATTGACGGTCATCACTTTATCAATGACGACGAGCTGAAAGAAACTGTTTCCAACTGGTTGAAGATACAGGCGGCAGATTTCTATGAAGATGGTAAACAAAACCTGGTGCAACGCTATGACAAAGGCCTGCAAAATTTCGGCAGTTATGTGGAAAAGTAGTTTAAGAGTTGTAGAATTTTGTGCAATAAAAATATCTTTTGTATCTGTGTACAATTTCATTTCATTACCAAACGGAACTTACTTTCTGGACGCCCCTCGTATGCACCCAAATCGCGTGAAAATGTAATCACATGTCAGTTCTACTATAATATATTTGTCCAATGAATACCCGTTTATCATCCGCATTTCTTCTCGTTGTAGCAATTTCAATGGCCAGTAGCGTATTTGTTTTATGGGATAACATTTGAAGCCACTTACAAATAAGTTCTTTTATCGAGATTTGAAATCTTAACATCATTTTAGAGGAATTGATAAATTCATATAAGAAAATTTATTTCGTACTAGCTTAAAACCCGGCGTTGCCCGGGTATTTGTTTATTTATTGCTGCCATTTTTCAGGTATATATTCATTTGTAAAAGGGCAGTACGTCTGTAAAATCACTTGGGAAAACAATTAGTAGTAATGAAGCAGTAGATTAAAACTTGATGCATGATGGGGTGGTTTTCCGGGAACGTTACTGTTTATGTGCTCATATCACATAAACTACGTGTCGTACTGTGATACAATTTAGAACGTACACTCAACTATATGCGTGTATACTGTTTGTAAAATTACCTGCGGCTACAATTTGTAGTGTATAAATTGTAAATTGTAAAGTATTACCGAAAGCCTTAGTTTTAGTCCATGAACAGAGGAACGTTACTGTTTATGTGCTCATGTGTCATGAACTACGCCTCGGAATGTGGTACAATTTAGAAGCTACATTCAACTGTATATGTGTATACTGTCTGTAAAATTTCCTGTCGCTAAAATTTGTAGTGTTCAAATTATAAATTGTAACGTTACCCAGAGCCGTAGTTTTACTCCATAAACAGCGGAAAAGTAGTAAGCGAGAAACGTTTTTCCTTTCATCATTTTACTATGGTTTCCAGCGAGAAAAAGTTTAATAAAGGTTTGAAATTATGTTTAAAGTTTGTTGCAAGTCGCTAAGTACTGTCATTTTCATACAGTATATTTCGAAAGTCTCGCCGCATTATGGCATTTTTTTTGCGATTTCTATTGGTTATGACGTAATATCTTTTGAACCATGTGCCGTATGTGATTCTTAACCATGCAGCAATTGTTACCTCATGGTAAGTAATGTGTGTACCAAATTTGGTTGAAATCGGTCCACCGGTTTAGGAGAAAATGAGCAGTATTGTCGCAAAATGCAGCAGTTTTTCGCGCATCTCATTGTTCATGACGTCATATATCGTGAACTATATATCGTATGTGATTCTTACACTTACGGCGACCGTGCTCATGGATTGAAGCTTACGTGTACAAAATTTCATAAAGATTGCAACAAAACTGTAGATCTGTATGCAACACGTACAAATATACGGACACTTTGCTTTATATATTAGACTAGCTTAAACCCGCGGCTCCGCTCGCGTGTTGGTTGATTATGATAGATAAACGGTCTTTCAGTATGCTATGAGGCTGGTTTTGAAGGATGAAATGAAATACCTTTTTTAGAAACAAACATTTTTAATCAACATTCGAATAAAAAAATTAAATTATGTGAAGTGCTTCATGATTTACAATAAATAATACATACATTATTCCTTATAGCCTGTGTTGCAATATCTCAACACGTATGGTGAGAGTAATGTCCAAATTCATTTTAATTTCATTTTAGGGCATTCTAGTTAACTACGTTATTTGTAGTATTGTTTGGAGACTTTTTGGGTTGTCTAACCTTGAGCAAGCGACGTATAATTGACCATGTGAAAAACATGAGAGCTGTAAATGGATTCCTGCGACGCTTAATGATTGTTCTCGGGCTTCAATTGACATGGCGAAAGCTAGACGAACTGGAAACTGAAGTCTTTTGAACTGAAATCGCATATCTGAAGGGATTAAAGGAGATTCAACAAAAATGATTGTAATAATATCACAGATCGATCACTTGATGTAATGCGCGAAACGTCAAATCGATTTTTCTAAAGAGATGTATTAGAAGAAATTTATTTTTTACTGCTTTATTTATTTATTCTTATATTTCCTTACAGAGAAAGAGCTGAAGACGTTGTAGCACGCATAGACCAAAGATATGGCCTGTGGCATCACGTTTCGCTGTATGTAACCTCCTTGCTATAGAGTCGCAAACGTCATAGCTGGCCTTCAGTCCGATTTTTTTTTTAATAATTTGACGACTTTCAACCACCATATCTTCCACCCCCTTATAGCTGTCGGCATGGAACTGCTACGGTGTACAACAGGAGACTTCAGACAACAATTACACACAGACCATTCGTTTGAGTTCTGTAGTTTTCGCTGCAGAGCGAAATATTAAGACACACACACACACACACACACACACACACACACACACACACACACACACACACACACACCGATAACTTTTCATTCCAATATACTCCACCCTTTGATCGTTATCAACCCTCAAGCAACAATGCAACCAAGGAAACCATTTTCAAAGAGTAAATATATTTTTCAAAGAGTAATTATTGTTCCGCATTTCGCGTTATATTCTTCAAATTACTAAATATCTATCAGATCGCTATGAAACCAGTCCTAAATCCTCCATCAGGTATAAATTAGTAACTGTACATATATTTAAGTCTCTGCGTCTTGTCGTTCGGACGTGATAAGCGTATATGTATATATATATATCGTATGGTATGTCAGCTACATATAATACTTTAGTAAGATATACTAGTGTCTAATTAATAAGATAAAACATATCTCTGTCACAGAGCCAAGTCCAACTCCTTTAACCACTGGACAGCTTCCTGACTGACTATATGGAGTTCGGTCATCCCTCCTGAGAATGATCGTAATGGGCAATTAGTAATTATGTGGGTCATCGTTTGTATGTCTGCTCCACATGACTGGTCGTCTGTCTGTCCCCATTTGAATTTCCAATAGTTACAGCGACCAACACCAGTTCGGAAACGGTTGATCAAAGACCATTCTCTCCTGGGAAGGTCCATTCCTTGGAGCTGCTTAGAGGGATCGTCTATCCAGATGCTGTTTTTTTCATTAAACGAATCCCAAATACTCGCCCAGTTTGATTTAGGTGAGAAACCACTCTCATGTAGTTGCACAGCTGTTTTAAGAGGTGGTTTACGTGATTTCAGCCGGCTTACCGGTGGTGGAAGTTCTTGCAGGATAGGAAGCTCAGGAGTGGACAAGATCTTATAATACTCTCTCATTAAGGCTTCCTTCCGTCTTAGATCTGGGGGAACGATGTTGCATAATATTGGGAGCCATTGAAGTGGTGTAGCTATCAGAGTGCCATTGATCAATCTCATTGCTCTATTTAATTGTACATCAATGTCTCTCACATTAGCGTAAACCAAACAGACATTCACATTAATATATATAGATAAATAGCTATCCGATCGTTATAAAACTGTGCCTAAAGCCTTCCCTGGGTAGACATTAGTAACTGTACAAAATTTTAGCTGCAGAGCGACATATTAACACACACACACACACGTAGAATTTTATATACACCGATATATTTCCATCCCAATACACTCCACCCTTTCATAAACTTGTGATTTAGACGTGATAAACGCACACCGAACAGACATTCACATTTATAGATATAGATTTGTCTAATGAATGCACGTTTATCCTCTGAATTTTTTCTTAGTGTAGCAATTTTAATGGCCAGTGAGGTATTTGTTTTATGGGATGACAACATTTGAAGCCACTTACAAATAAGTTGTTTTATCAAGATTTGAAGTCTCACCATCATTTTAGAGGAATTGATAAGGAGTTGATAAATTCATATAAGAAAATTTGTTTCAAATTAGCGTAGGCTGCTTGAGAAAGTGTGATCGTTAGCAGGCTCCTAGTTGAAAATGCCGAGAATCGGGTGGAACTCGTGTCGTGCATTCGGTGCAGAAAGCGATTCAGTAAAGTGGTATTCGGTAGCGGGTAATCCCGGGGGCGGCGGCAGCCCCCGGCGACAGACGCGCTTGCCCCGGCAGCGGCAGCGGCAGCTCGAGGACCGCTCCAGCGCAGCACAGAGCAGCACAGGGCAGGGCTTGTTAGCGCGCATTGTCGAGAGGAAGGCGCCCATCACGCTTCCTTAAGGCGGGCCGCTTTAAGTGACGATTACGCCCGGCCCTTTCCATTCTGGTGCCTCCCACCCGAGCACTGCCAGCATGTGCGACGCTTTAATGCGCTCCCGAAAAGCGCAAGGTGCCCCCTCTCTCAGCACTGCGTTCTCCTGACATCACTGGCGGATGCCCTGGAGCACCGGTCACCCCCTAGGTTTTACCTTTTAACTAAGGACCGACCGAATATTCGGTTTCGGTTACGGCCCGTTCCGGCCAAAAAACAGAAGAGTCCCGAAAACTTGGTCTAATGTGGACCGAAGGTTGGCCGAGTTTGTGAAAATGCCGGGTTATCGGGAACGGTGTACACTTTTTTGTTATAAAATACCCGGCCGCGGTGACCGCGGGGACTGAGGCGCTTCAGTCACGGTCTGCACGGCCACTACGTTCGGGGGTTCGAATCCCCCCTCGGGCATGGATATTTGTGCCGTCCTTAGTATAAGGTAGTTCATAAGTAATTTGTAAGTTTAGGGACTGATGACCCCGTAGTTAAGTCCCATAGACTATACAAACAACATGTTATAAAATACATTCTATTATTACATTAGAAATTCAAATACAAACAACATGTTATAAAATACATTCTATTATTACATTAGAAATTCAAAAGGTTCAAATGTTTGTAATTCTTATGGGACCAAACTACGTTGGTCATCAGTCCCTAGACTTACAAACTACTTAACCTAAGTTAAACTAACCTAAGGACAACACACACATCATGCCTGACGGGGGATTCGAACCCCCGACGACGGACGGCCCCGCGCACCGCAACACGGCGCTCCAGTACGCACGGCTAATCCGCCGCGGCATTACATTAGAAAACAGTACAAATGGTGGAATACAGTAACACAAAATACTGTATTTGCCGGCGTATAAGACGCACTTTTTTCCTACAAAAATTGGTCCAAAAACTGGATGCATCTTATATGCCGGTTGCCAGTTAAATTATCTACATACAAGTCCGATTTCTTGCAAGGGATTCAAAAAATGGTGTAAAATGCGGGAAATAATATTATAAGCGGGAAAATTTGCATTTAAGGTATGTCTTTCATTTCTGTAGCTTTTGATATACGTACATAATATGCACCAAAATACCCGTCAGGAGCTTTATTATGTCGTAAAGGCTTTCTGAACTTTTGTAGTATTTTTAAGTGCCAAGCGTAACTGAAACTGATGACTTCATAGGAAGTAGAAACTTTCCAAGTAATTTCATTCATCATAATCGATTTTTGTTGGCACTCATGTAATGATATCATTCATTATTCGAATAATGAAACACTGCTCACGCATTTGTCCATGTCTCGCCTGACGATATTTAAGAATTTATTCGCATTCTCAAGTGCAAATATGTTAACTATTTTTTGTGATTTTGCACAGCTTCTGCGTCTCACAATTGTCGTATTTTTGACGTTATAACTTGCTGTGCCCCATACAGTGCGCCCACCAATACACAGACGCAAACCATCCATGATTCTCACAGTTTATGGAACATCACAAAAATACGTAAATATTTTCTCTTTACAATAAATTCTCAAAATGCGTCATTTTGAACATGAAAACCCCCTACTCGTCGCTCGAAGTTCGCGAACTGATACTCGGCGCGGTGTCTAATCGGAGCAAGGTCCGTAGAATTCAGGTCTGGACACCAGTATTCCTTACGGAGCCGCCATTTTGGTTCTAGAGCGGACGACGCAGCGCAGTATCGCTAGGAGAGAAAACGGCAGCCTTCGCCAATTATTATTATTCTGTCGCCAGTTTGCGTACCGTTGGAGTAAGAAATTATGTTCTTGCGTTTAGTAGGAATTCAGTAGGTCCATATTTGTCTTGCCAGGAGATGTCACAAGATGATTCTCACAGATTTGACTGACACTGTGTGAGAAGAACTGCATAGATGAATGTTTCAAATTACTGAAATACGTGGCTTGAGTGGACCATAGGGAAAGAGAAACCCCCATGAAAAAATTACGATTTCAGAATACAAGAAGAATAAGGGGTTTTGGGTGACGAATGAAGTATGCTTTGCACTAAAGCAAGAAAAAATCTCTTGCCGAAAAATGTATTCATAACATGTGAGTGGCGTAAATATTATGTTTATTAATGATGATCACCCAAAATAAATGTAATGTAACTATCGAAGATAGCTGCTAGATTTTTTGTAAATATTTTTTACAGTGGGTGCTTCATCAAATAATGAAAATAGTTTGGCTACATTAATTACCATAATCAAAGTAATAACAACTGAAACTAATATACTGGTTTTGCATAAATACATTTCTGTTTCGTAATTTGTCAGTTGAGCAATGACTTTCTTGGACTTCTTCCAATATCTCTCTTACCTTTTCCAACTTAATTTCAGTTAAAAAATTGGATCCTCCCTACGTTTGTCTGACACAGATCCAGTATCTCGAAATTTCTTCCATTTACGTAATGTGGAATCATTGGAAACTCACACACCAGGATAATTTCATGTGAATGCAAGCCGATATTCAAGATTGTGTTATCGGATAGTTCAATGCAAGAAACTTTCGTAGATATTTTGTCTATACCATACCGAATGGAAACTTGAGGATATATATATTCCAGAGATACGTTGGTGAGCAAGCAGAATGTTTTAATGGAAAGCCTACTTTTTCCTCACAATAGTGGTTGTATATTGTTAGTTATACCACAAATACATTGCCATGAGAACGGATGTAGCCACATTCTCTGTAACCTGCATACTCCGACGCAATTTTGCATCCACTACTTCATGTAAGTAACACTTTCTAGTGACAAACATTATCCGAATACAATCTGCTACAACCGCGTTTCAGAACCAAAATGGCCGCCACCGCAAAGCATCACGATAGCGTGACCAGACCTGTCCTATATAGAGCTTGGATCGGAGCAACGTAAGCAGAGCCACCTAGGTGTCAATGTCGTAAGCCTTTACGACGCTCTCGTCAACCATCGCGCCATACTCGGCGCGCACTGTAAACAGCGATAGGCGAAATATCCGTTTGAATACGAGCAAACTGTCAAGAAATTTGACTGCGTAAAGTTTATGAACACGACTTGAAGGCACTACCGTAGATATATTATATGTTATAATTATCTTGCTATAGATGTATTAAGTGTGATTTATTTTTTTTTTCCTAAAAAAATAGTCTTAACAGTGGGGTGCGTCTTATACGCCGGTGTGTCTTATATGCCAGCAAATACGGTAAATTTAACAAAATATCTCAGAAATGATATTCGCTGCTTAAGAGTATGTACTTTAATTTACATTTAGAAAATAAGAAGGCATACAGCCTTGAACAATGAAAAGTTTGGACAATAGTGATTTACTTCATAAAACATATTCCAATAAAATTCTCATCTCGCTTAAGCTGATTTTTAAAAGGCGCTGTGAAAGAATGCACTCTCATAATTTTGATCACGACTGTTTTTCATTATGAAGACTCATCTACGTAGTGTATTAATGAAACTCAAAGGATTTTTAAATAGGGTGTAGATGCCAGAAGAGAAGAGTATGTCTTGGCCCATTTATAGCACAGCCTGTAACTGCAACACGCTACGATTTCCATTCTGTCTTGCATTCTGCGAGCACGGAATAATTCCAGAGAGTGTGCCGAGTTACCCGGACTGCCGGGTTACCGAGTGCCGAATTGTAGGGACTCTACTGAATTGGTTTCGGCCGCAGTTTCGGTTTCGGCCAGAAATCAGCCGAATCTTCGGATTGGTAGAAGTTAGCTTTCTTGAACTTACTGATGAAGTGCGGTAGCGTTCTGGATGGATTCAGTCAACAATAACTCTTTACCTCTGTTGGCAACGTGCCGCCGCGGCGGATTAGCCATGCGCACTGGCACAGAGTAACATATACAGAGGAGTAGCTCCCCCTAAACCACTGTCCTACGCTCCCCTCGTAGTTCCGTAAGATTAGGGTGCCTCTCACACGTCAGAGGGTAGCATGGAGGGGAGGCTGAGGGGAGAGCTCGTGCCGCCTGCCACGAGGCTACGGCTGTGTGGTGTGCCGGCGTTTGAGGGGAGGTGGTGGTGGGGGCAGCCGCTACCTGCCGCCTGATCTGGCCAGTTTAAAGGGCTGCTTCTGATCGCAGCGCCATCATGGGAAATCTTACGGAACTGCTGGAAAACCTCCCTCCCCGCACCCCTGAGCGTGGGTCCGGGCCCTTACGGAGGTTTCCGTCTGTATATATTTGTCTATGGCACTGGGCCGCCGTGCTGTCGATGGCCGTCGGAGGTTCGAGTCCCCCCCCCTCGGGTATGGATTTTTCCTGTTGTCCTTAGGTTAGTTTACCTTATTTTGTTTCTAAGCTACGGACTGATGGCCACGCAATTAAGTCCGATTGAATTACAAACAAACTGCACGCCGTTTAACTGCTAGGACTAATTTTGTAGTTAAGCACAATATTACGCAATATGATAGTGATATTCTTATAGTATGTTAGTAACAATTCAACTTAGTATTGTACTAATGGAACGGGTTATCGAATTGTTATGCTGTAAAACTTTATTAATGAGATTCCTAGCAAGCAAGGAGCTTTTTCTAATCTTTGTCTTTATCTATACAGGGTGTTACAAAAAAGGTACGCCCAAACTTTCAGGAAACATTCCTCACACACAAAGAAAGAAAATATGTTATGTGGACATGTGTCCAGAAAAAATGAGCTCTAACATGGAAATTAAGCGTTTCTGGACACATGTCCACATAACATATTTTCTTTCTTTGTGTGTGAGGAATCTTTGCTGAAAGTTTGGCCGTACCTTTTTGTAACACCCCTATAAAATCGAAAGGACACTCATTCACTCACTGACTAAACACGAAAACTCGAAAACTACTCGGGCATGGATATTTGTGCCGTCCTAGTTCATAAGTAGTTTGTAAGTTTAGGGACTGATGACACCGTAGTTAAGTCCCATAAGCTTAACAAACATTTGAACATTTCGAAAACTACTTCACCTATGAAGCTGAAATTTTGCACGAATGTTGTTTATAGGTAGAAGACGTCATCTACGATAGGATTTTGCTACAGGGCCAATAGTTGAGGAGATATGACGTCAAAAACAATGAAAACGTCTCCGTCTTGCGGCACGTGATAGTGTGAATTTATCAGTTCCTTATTTGAGAAGGAGAGCACGTAGCGACTTGTAACAAACTTAAAACATAATTTTAAACCTTTAGAAAACTTTTTCTCGCCGACAACACCTACAAAATGATGAAAGGAAAAAAGTTTATCGCTCACTACTTTTTCGGCGTTCATACAGTAAAATTTCGGCAATTGGCATACGTTACAATTTATTATTCGTACACTATTAATTGTATTCGCGAGAAATGTTACAGTGTACACACATGCCATAGTACGACACACAGTTCATGAGATATGGAGTCATAAATAATTAGGTTCAAGAAAACCGCCTCATCACGCATCACGTTTTGACTTATCACGGCTTTCCTACTAACTCTATTCGCGGCGTATTTTTCAGACATTTTAGATATACACCTTCGAAATAAATTAATATTACGACATATAGTTCAGGTGCTATGACGTCAAAGACAATGAAATGCATGAAAATTCGTCCTAATAAGCTTGAGGTTGTAATTTACTATGTCTTTACTACCAACTCCGTTTACAACACATTTCGCAAGCAGTTTACTAATATTCCACTCTACGAACGTGGTAAATAATTTCTTTGTAGGACACATAATTCAGGAGGTATTACGTCATAAACGTGACATCCGTAAATAGGTACTGTATCATGTTTGACATAATCAGCAGATACGACGCAATAACCACTGAGCTGTTTGAAAAGGCAACTACAGGGCGAATTTCGCTGTATATTCAAGCGATACGTGTATTCAAATACCGCAGATGTCTTCATGATGGCGATGATGGTATTCAAGGTGAACGTTTACTACCCGGGCGACCTCATTGGCTGCAGCGTTGCAGTCGGCTTCATCCTACGTGAGCCTCTACAACACATTCATGTTCATGGGTTTAATGAATTATGCAGTACAACATAAATAAACAAACACGAAATGTTAATAGTGTCCTGGAGAAACCTAGGGTGTTTTTTTTTTTTATTATTTTTAGAGGAGATAAAAGGAGCCAATACGAAGACAGGAATAAATAAATACCCGGGCAACGCTGGGTTTTCAGCTAGCAGTTAATATGGGTTTAGGTGGTACACACCTATTTCTTTTGAGTTTGCGTAAATTTATACTGACAACAATCATACTGTTAGTCGAAACTGTGACTTTATATTTTGAAATACTTTTTGCATTACTGATTGAAGCTGTTATGTGTTCAGGAATACCAAAAAGGAGATATGTAAAGCTGATTGTAGATAGTAAAAAAAAACCGAAGTGAAGATAGCAATATAAAGCTAACGCTCTTAAGAACAAATTATAAAGGCTGCTTATAGAAGCAATTGCCGGCCGCAGTGGCCGAGCGGTCTGTGGCGCGACAGTCACAGTCCGCACTGACGCTACGGTCTGGGGTTCTAATCCCCTCTCGGGCATGGATGTTTGTGTCGTCTGTAGTATAAGGTAGTTCATATATAGTTTGTAAGTTTAGGGACTAATGACCCCGCAGTTAAATCCCTTAAGCTTCACAAACATCTGAACATTTTTGGAAGCAATCAAATTATTACTTACTGCGTGCTGCGGTGGAGTGGCCGAGCGTTCGCCTTGCGCTGTGGCTCAGCGAGCTGCTTGGCATGTTTGTTGTGTACCGTAAATCCCCATAACTATGGTCCGTAAGCACAACTATGGTCTAAACTAGTTCTGAACACTCTGCACGGTACCGTTTAGTGAAAGGCGAGAGCTTCCATCGCTCTCGACACACTGAAGGAGTCTGCCGTCCACTGGCAGGATGATCAACTCTAGATCGCACGCGGTAACGCTTCACAGTAGCCATAGCGATAACTTTCTTTTGTACTGAGAGCAAGGCAGGAGACAGCGCTTTTGAATTTTTTTTATCTGTCTTTAAATATAATTAGAGTATATTATCTTTAGCTTGGTGCTTATCTGCTGACGTTGTTGTTGTTGTGGTCTTCAGTCCGGAGACTGGTTTGATGCAGCTCTCCACCCTACTCTATCCTGAGCAAGCCTTTTCATCTCCTCATAAGAACGGCAACCCACATCCACTTGAATCTGCTTACTATACGCGTCTCTTGGTCTCCCTCTGCGATTTTTACCCCACACACTTCCCTCCAATGCTAAATTTACGATTCCTCGATGTCTAAGAATGTGTCCTACCAAGCGATCCCTTCTTTTGGTCAGGGTATGCCAAAAATTCCTTTTCTCACCAATTCTGTTCAGTACCTCTTCATTAGTTACGCGATCTACCCACCTAATCTTCAGCATTCTTCTGTAGCACCACATTTCAAAAGCCTCTATTCTCTCCCTGTCCGCACTGCTTATCGTCCATGTTTCACTCCCGTACAAGGCAACACTCCACACAAATGCCTTCAGAAAAGACTTCCTTGCACTTAAATTAATATTCGATGTTAGCAAATTTCTCTTTTTCAAAAATGCTTTACTTCCAATTACCATTCTGCATTTTATATCCTAGAGCTGCATGACCTCGGGAAAAGTAACGGCTGTAGTTTCCCCTTGCTTTCAGCCGTTCGCAATAACTCAAAAATGTTCAAATGTTTGTAGAACTTATGGGACTTAACTACAGGGTCATCAGTCCCTAAGGTTACAAACTATTTATGAACTAGCTAAGACTAAGGACGGCACAAATATCCATGCCCGAGGGGGGATTCGAACCCCCGACCGTAGTGGCCGTCAGACCGTGACTGGAGCGCCTCAGTCCCCTCGGCCACCGCGGCCGGCTCGCAGTAACTGTGTGGCAAAGCCACATTAGCTAATGTTACAAGGCCAGCTCAGTCAATCATCCAGACTGTTGCCCCTGTAACTACTGAAAAGGCTGCTGCCCCTCTTCAGGAACCACACGTTTGTCTGGTCTCTCCACAGATACCCCTCCACTGTGGTTGCACCTACGGTACGGCTATCTGCATCGTTGAGGGCCGCAAGCCACCCCACCTCGGCAATGTCTGCGGTTCATGGGAGTGGCTGCTGACGTTATACATGAGAAATGTGCAATAAAATTAAAACGTGTGAACTTGAGCAAATCTATGGTCTACTTTCCAGGATGGACTTTAATTGTCAGATTCCCAAGAAGACGGTGACCAGTAGTGGCGATGAGGATACAGCATCGTTTGTATCAATGACGTTGATACCTTTTATTTGAACATATATACAAAGATATTGGCAACGATGTAATGAAGTTTGTTGATGCAATAGCAGAGTTCGTGCCTCAGTGGGTGATGATTTGATAATTCAGAATGAAGGGGGAGGGCGGGGGTGGTGTTCTAAATGTGCATAAATCATATACCACAGTTAGCTGTATGCAGAGAAGTGGAAATTTTTGCAAATGGCGAAATGTAAAGTATATTGTAATGTTCGAAATGACAGATACTTTATGTAAAATGTGTTACGGTGAATGTCTAAAAGACAAGCAGAGTGTGAAGGAGTAGATTGTTTTTCTTATAACATTGTGCCAGCTGTCGTTGGAGACTTTTGAGAAGGTGAGTCCTTTATATTGTGACATCATTTTTCATTAAAATACTTCTTTAAATCGTCATGAGTGTATAAAGTAGTGAAGTAAATAGTCAAAGTAACGGCATCATTGATTCAGCATATAAAAACTATAGTGGACTACAGTCGGCTTTTTCCATACTACAATGTATCACTTTTTGGGATGAAGTTTCACCAACACATTGAAAGTGTTGAGTCCAAATATCTCAGAAATTTAATTAATTTCTCACATAAACTACTATCTGAAAAAATGTGGCTTTAGGAAATTATAAAGCAAGGTTACGCATTAAAATATGTCAAACGTGGTATATAGTTGTGGGAAGTTACGATACCTAAAGACTGAAGACTGTCTTCCTACAAGAAGGTGAACAGGACTGTGGAATTTGTGGTAGCTATGCAGTAGTCTCGTTAGTTCGAGATGAACGCGACCGGGATCATATCCAACTATCGAAATTTACGTGTGAAAAAGAAGAAAATCGATCTTGAAAAGAGTACATGTGTAAAAAAATATGACCTTTTTTAAAACAAAATTTTTAAATAGTAATTTACATTATGAAACTTTCACTCTGTAGCGGAGTGTGCGCTGATATGAAACTTCCTGGCAGATCAAAATTGTGTGCCGGAACCGGAACTCGAACCTGGGACCTTTGCTTTTCGCGGGCAAGCGCTCTACCGACTGAGCTATCCCAACAAGACTCACGATTTCGCCTCACAACTTTACTTCCGCCAGTACATCGCCTTCTACTTTCCAAACTTCACAGAGTTCTCCTACGAAACTTGCAAGACTAGCACTCCTGGTAGAATCGTCAGTCGTGTAGGGATAGCTCAGTCGGTAGAGCGCTTGCCCGCGAAAAGCAAAGGTCCCAGGTTCGAGTTCCGGTTCCGACACACAATTTTGATCTTTCAGGAAGTTTCAGTAATTTACATTGACGGCCTAAAGGTTTTAAAGTCTTTTCAC
Organism: Locusta migratoria; assembly: GCA_026315105.1. Taxonomy (NCBI): domain Eukaryota; kingdom Metazoa; phylum Arthropoda; class Insecta; order Orthoptera; family Acrididae; genus Locusta; species Locusta migratoria. The sequence goes on along the minus strand of CM048745.1, from coordinate 366,920,185 downwards.
TATTTATTTCGCTTTATAATGGGAGAGAGAATTTTTTCAGTGAAGATAGAATGAACCCAGTTGTTTTGTTTTATGACACTTATATTTATGGGAAACTCGTAATTCAGAGACTCGAAATAGCGAGACTCCACTGTATCGAGTTCAGTATACTTATTGTCCAACTTCCTTTAATTTTGTTTCCTGGGCAGAAAATGTCACAACGAGGAGAAAAAGAATCCAATTTGGAAGTGCTTTAATAAAAGTACCGTCGATTTGTCTAAATCTGTTCGCCTCCCGTGTCATCTTCAAAATGTTTGTTCAAATGTTTGTATAGCTTATGGGACTTAACTACGGGATCATCAGTCCCTAAACTTACAAACTACTTATCTACTAGCTTATCCTAAGGACGGCACAAATATCCATGCCCGAGGGGGGATTCGAACCCTCGACCGTAGTGGCCGTGCAGACCTTGACTGGAGCGCCTCAGTCCCCTCGGCCACCGCGGCCGGCGTGTGTCATCTTCCACCTACTCCTGGTTAGGCCTTCACACACTCAATAAGGCTAAGTACATGGAGGGGATCTTCAAAAATATGGAAAAATAAGTGATTTGTGTAACGTAAATATACAGAAATTTTAGCTTAATTACGCAAGATTCGGTTACGGTTTCGGCCGAAACTAGAGGAGCACCCGAATATTTGGTTTCGACCACAAATCATGTTTTGGTCGGACTCTAGTTTTAACACAATCGCCAGAAACGCCACGCGGTTCGGATTCCACGTTAAAATGTAGGTCGCCTTTCCCCGGTTGGATAACTGGGGTAGACGAGGTACACGCAAGCCTCCAAGTGGCGTCCAATTGAAACACTTACATCAGGCCAATGAGCCACACGAAATTATTGTTATTACCGCATCGCCCGCTTGTATTCTCCCAGCTTTCCGGTTCGCTCCGCATGCGTTTATCTCAGCGATGATCTCGGAGTTGACAACTTGGGCACTTTGGCACTCTAGGCTGTGCTGTCTCTTTTAAGTAAACTTAGGTGTACTGGATTTCTTATCGGCCTTTTACATTCAGACAAACCTCACAAATGGCTTTTTCTCAAATTGCGTGGATATGGAATATCGCGCCAGATTTGTGATTGGATAGGGGATTTCCTGTCAGAGAGGGAACAGTTTGTAGTAATCGATGGTAAGGCATGATATCCGGCGTTCCAGAGGGTAGTGTTATTGGTCCTCTGCTGTTCCTTACCTACATAAACGATTTTGAAGAAAATCTGAGAAGCTCTCTTTGGTTGTTTGCAGGTGACTTCGTCATATATCATCTGGTAATGTCATCTGAAGATCAAAACCAACTGCAGAACGATCTAAATAAGATATTAATATGGTGTAAAAATTGGCAATTGACTCTACATAATGAGAAGTGTGAACTTGTCCACATGAGTACAAAAAGAAATCTGTTAAACTTTGTTTACAAGATAAATCAATCAAAAGTGAACGCCGTAAACTGCACAAAATACCTAGGAATTACTATTACTTCAGACTTAAACTGGAAAGGCGAACAAGAGATTGAGTTCTATTGGCAGAACCCTTAAAAGATGCAACAGAACTACTAAAGAAACTGCATACCTTACGCTTGTCCGTCCTTTTTTGGAGTATTGCTGCCCAGTGTGGGATCCTTATCAGGTGGGTTAGACGGAGGACATCGAAAGAGTCCAAAGAACGGTAGCTCGTTTGGTATTGTCCCGATACAGGGGAGACAGCGTCACGGAAATGATACACGATCTGGGATGGGAAAAATTACAACAACTACGCTTATCGCTGCGGCGTGGGCTACTTACGAAACTCCAATCGCCACATTCTCCTCCGAATGCGAATATATATAGTTGACTCCCACTTACATAGGCAGAAATGATCATCAGAATAAAATACGAGAAATCAGAGCTCGAACGGAGAGATTCAGGTGTTATTTCTTACCGCGCGCTATTCGAGAGTGGAATAGGAGATGAATAGTATAAAGGTGGTTAGATGAACCCTCTGCCAAGCACTTAAATGTGATTTGCAGAGTATCCCATGTAGATGTAGACAATCTTGTGTTTCGGTCTTTTCTGTATGTGTCCCAATCTGTTGTGCTGTGATTCTTGTACGCCATGGCCTGTGTAATACACATTTCCACATCAAACTTGTATACATCAGGTCAGATAATTTAGATTATTCAATTTCCACATGCCACTGGTTTTACATGCAGTCCATTAAAGTGGACCCGAATCCTCTGTGAATAGTATTCAGGCAGCTATTCTCCTCTGCTGGTAGTGTCATTTACTCTCCATATCAGATGCATAGAACAGTCTCCTCACTTTCGGACTGGAGGGGCTTCGTCCTGAAGCTAATCTCAGTTCCCTAGTGCTTTCTTTCTCGAAGTGCTTTATTTTGATAGTCACTATGGATCTGGAACAAGAACTTACCATATTTATGAAAGAAATTCCAATTTTAACCTCTATTCATTTTCTGGACGGTTTTAGATCGATGACGTAAATCAACTTTAACTCCAGTTCCTCTGAGGCTTTATATGCTCCATTAACTCGTTCGTCCCCACATAATTAATTCAGCTTTCGAAAAATTTAAATTTGATATTTTCTGTATAAATACAAAATACTAAACATAAAAATTGACTTTAAATATTTTTCATCGTTTAGAAAGGTGAACAGGTGGAGTTTAACAGCTTTAAGATAATTGAAAAATGACATGTTGACCATAACTGTTTATTTTTTATCTCAATGCTACCGGTTTCGGTTAGTTTACCATTTTCAAGCGCTAGCAGAGTTTAGCTAATAGCTTAACATATCACAATACGAAATTGCAAAATTGTAAGATATTTGTCATCATACTAAACTTCTTATCGATATTTTCACAGTGGCTGATTGCTACAGATTCAATCATACATTGATGAGTGTGCAGTTAAATAAATAAATGTATGCTTCAGTCTGTAGCAATCAGCCACTGTGAAAATATCGATAAGAAGTTTAGTATGATGACAAATATCTATTTTACAATTTTGCAATTTCGTATTATGACATGTTAGGCTATTAGCTAAACTCTGCTATCGCTTGAAAATGGTAAACCAACCGAAACCGGTAGCATTGAGATAAAAAATAAACAGCTATGGTCAATATGTAATTTAGCAAATATTTTAGTCGAATAATTATACTTTCATGTTATGATATTTATGCACGACACACATTTGCAGCGATGGATATTATCATTTATGACGGTATTTTGTTGATTGTTAACATTGTCAGATTAATTGATTAATATTTATTACAGCAGCAAAGAAAAGAGAATTTACTGACGAAATAAAAAAACTGAAATCACACTCACTACCACTTATCTACAACAACATAACACGACCTTCAAGTAAGAGCGATTAATGCGTCTGAAGTGGGTGCATGCCCCACAAAGCGGCAAAATATTCTGGAAGCAAGTGTCTCCTGAACAAAGACACGACTTTAAGAATTGATACACACAATACTGTGTGAAGCAGCATTTAATTCGCTGTTGCCTAGAAACAATACTAGAATTGAAGGGGTTAACATGGTAGAGGTCGATTAGGACTACATCCACCTTCTCTCTTCCCAGAAGAGGACTCAAGGCGGCATATTTTCCCTTTCCGTGTAGCAGGTATGTCTGTAACACTTCCAGCCGACAACTTTCCCCATAGTCTGCAAGAATCCAAAATACAGTTATAGGTCTTGCTCTCGCATTATCTTCTTGGATTTTTCTCTGACTTCCACCACAAAGGTTTGATCATTGTTTCCAACCTTTTGCTTAATGATCCTCCTCCCTCTGGATTTAATATTTTTTAACCCGGTCTCTAACAGTATCTCTGGAGAAACATCATGAGTAATTTTGGTACCCAAATTGATAGCCGTCTTGAATAGTTCGACTGCTCTCTTGACGAGTAGCTTCGCCTCATCGCACACAGATATTTTGGGCATCGTCCACTTAAGCCACTCCACTCAATGACAGAGGTTATTCTTATCCAAAGAAACTAGTCTGAGATTCTGGTCTTGACTTGCGTCTTCCCCAATTATTCAAGATAGAACTATCCGGACTAACTCCTCGTGCGGTAAGGTGATGATAACAAGGAGATATTCTTGTTGGCTTAACGCTAGCCGGCCGCGGTGGCCGAGGGGACTGAGGCGCCACAGTCACGGTCCGAACGACCACTACGGTCGGGGGTTCGAATCCCCCCTCGGGCATGGATATTTGTGCCGTCCTAGTTCGTAAGTAGTTCATAAGTAGTTTGTAAGTTTAGGGACTGATGACCCCGTAGTTAAGTCGCATAAGATTTACAAACATTTGAACATTTGCTTAACGCTAGCCTCAAAATCTAGAGAAACGTAACTCTGTTTCTCTGTTTCCTGCTTCGGCGTTTTCTGGATTGGATTATTCTGTGTTCTGTGTATGGAGCTCATACCTCATTCTTTACTCCCTGTGTCAGAAGTAGAAAGAGTTTATCTGCCCTTTTGACTTTGAGCCAGGTTTTTATTGGAATCCTAGGTTCAACTGCTTTTAATTCCCTCCATTTGTTCTAAGGAATCCACTTTTCCTTTCTTTCCCCTTATGTTCTCTGAGAAGTTTCCTTCTTTGTTTCTGAGACAAATCATTAACGTTTATGTAACATTTTTCACCATTGGGAGCGGTTTATCCGCCAACCCAGTTTGGATAGCAGCTTCCATCTGTCCAATGCCTGATTACAGACACTTAAATGGAAACGGTATCATCCATAACATGTTAATGATATCAAATGATGTTCTTTACAAATATACTGAACTTTAAGTTGAAAAATTAACACATGTGTAACGACATATTAAGTGGCTGATTATGGAACATTTGGGACACGATAAGGTCTGAGTCATTCCTGACAGATGGAGTTAAGGGAGCATTATATGGTATCAATCTCATCGAATAAACTGTCTAAAAGTGGCAATTTTAGAGTCTTACTAATGCTTGCATAAATATTTGCATACAACCTTGCTATAATGCACAGTCAAGCGACAATTACATTAAAACAATGTTTCTGTCGGATCACAAACATACAGTAGATGAACTGAATTCATGCGAATTTAGTCTGCGTTACCGAATTATAAAAAAATGGCTCTTACTTTTCAAATACGTCTTATACGAACGTTATGCAATGGTTTCCAGTTATGTTGTGGAGCCGCGGTGGAGTAGCCGAGCGGTCTAAAGCGTCTCGCTGCGGAGCGCGCGGTTGCTCGCCGTGGAGGTTCGAGTCCTCCCTAGGGCATGGGTGTGTGTGTTGTCCTTAGGTTAGTTTACCTAGGTTTAAGTAGTTTGTAAGCTATGGACTGATGACCAGGCATGTTGGTCCGATAGATTTACAGACATTTGAACATTTTATGTTGTGGGTTTCAGTGAGTGTTATGTTCACACTGACAGTAAAGTAAATTGGTATAGAATAATCAATCATTTTAGATAATCATTTCAGGCAGTGACTCAGGAACTCTTTTAAGTTAAGAATGGTATCTGTACAGGATGACCAGCCAGTCTAAAATAGGGTAGGGAAATAATTCAAAAAATGTATTTCAGACTTCGCCTAAGTTTTGCAAGTGTTCTGCCAGTGTAACATCCGCCTTGAGAATGTGATCAAAACTGTCCACCTGAACCGGCCAGAACCAGTATTGACTGTGATTCTAAAATCACGCCACCCTTCTGGCGTCCGTGCTGGAACTACTGACCTTTCCATGATACCGTGGAGCCAATAGCAGACACCCATGTTTGATCACGTGTGCTACTGCTGCAGGACTCATATGTGAGAGAACCAGTTCCTTCGCTCTCTTCAGTTTGAGTTCTCGTAAAGAACAGACGCACTCGAGAGGCCCAGCCTCTGTGCGGGGCGAACGGCCGCATGCCGTCCGCTCCCGCCTAGCGGCTGTTCGGTATCAGCCACCAACTGTGTGAACCGTAACCTTCACCTATTCCATTTTCTAATCTGTAACTTAGACTGGCACTTATTCATTGCATACGACCCCAGGGCGAGTGCCGATGTGTAACCCGTACTTCAGAATACAGCCAATATTAACCTGAAGCATATCTTTTATTTGCCAATCAGCCACCATTTCCTAGGGCGCCTACAAGCATACAGCCGGTCGCGGTGGCCGAGGGGACTGAGGCGCCCCAGTCACGGTCTGCACGGCCACCACGGTCGGGGGTTCTAATCCCCCCTCGGGCATGGATATTTGTGCCGTCCTTAGTCGTAGCTAGTTCATAAGTAGTTTGTAAGCTTAGGGACTGATGACCCCGTAGTTAAGTCCCATAAGTTCTACAAACATTTGAATTTTTGAACAAGCATACACCGCTTCGCCTTCCACCCTGACAACGTCCCCAACCCATCTTATTTGTACAGCAGTGGGATGGGTTGTACAATTTTAGTATCATCCGTGGGATAAAGATTAAGTGCTGTACATATCTTTAAACATGAGAATGAACCAAACTTGTTCACTGGAATTGACCGAGAATACCTAAAGAACAGACGCACGGGAGTAGCCACATGGTCTGAGGGCTGGACGGGCGCTCCCGCCAGAGGTTCGAGTACTCCCTCGGGCATGGATGTGTGTGTTGTCCTTAGTGTAAGTTAGTTAAAGTAGTTTGTAAGTCTAGGGACTGTTAAAAACAACAATTTGGTCCAATAGGTTTCCAAAATTTGAACATTTTTAGCTAACGAACATGGCCATGAAAGTCAAATAACGCGCCTTCCGTGGCTTCAGTTGTTGTTGTTGTTGTTGTAGTTTTCAGCACGAAGACTGGTTTGGTGCAAGCCTCTTCATCTCCGAATAAAAACGGCAACTCATATCCCTTTGAAGCTGCTTACTCTATTCCCATTTCGAGTTTTACTCCATACACATTGTCTCAGAAATAGAAAAAATTACCTAACGTTTATGATATATTGTAGAAAACATAATGTAGGGCGTGTTATCATTCTTCAAGTAGGAAGGAATTTGTTAACATTTTATTCATTAAATAATCGTGACACATTTCTAGATATGACTAGCGGCGCGATGCGGCCTCAAAAATATAGCGACAAATGGCTTGTCTGGCGTTATTTTTTCCAAGACCACGAATAACGTTATGTACGTTATCACTTTCAGGTAACTTACGTAACAAAGCAGCATATGGCAGGAAAATTGTTTTAAACATGAATTTTTTATGTTTTCATATTGTAATGGCCTCAGGAATGACATTTCATGGGAATCATGGTAACATGTTGTGAAGTAAGAAATATTTTTACATCCAGTATAAATAATGTATGCAAAGTGTGTGTGTGTGTGTGTGTGTGTGTGTGTGTGTGTGTGTGTGAGAGAGAGAGAGAGAGAGAGAGGGGGGGGGGAGGGAGAGAGGGAGGGGGTAGATTCAAAATGTATGAGCTGATGGCTGTGCTCAACTAATCATTGTGAATATTGTTAACTGATTGCTGTGATTTTCCGCAATTAATACTTACACTCATCGACCGCAACACGTAGCGTATGGCGATGTTTATGGTCCTGGAACAAACAAAACCTCGTGGGTATCTGTATAGATTAGATTAGATTAATACTTGTTCCATATGTCATGTATACGACATTTCGTAACGATGTGGAACGTGTCAGTTTAGTAAATGTTGTCTACACTTGACAATCAATATTTTAGGGATTTTTTATTAAATTTTTTGTTGTTTTTATTTATTTTTAAGCTTTATCTAAAAATTCATCTACGTTGTAGAAGGATTTGCCATTCAGAAATTCCTTTAATTTCTTTTTAAATACTAGTTGGCTATCTGTCAGTCTTTTGATGCTACTTGATAAGTAACCAAAGACTTTTGTGGCAGCATAATTCACCCCTTTCTGAGATTTAACCTTGAATAGTGAATATCATCCTTTCTCCTAGTGTTGTAGCTATGCACACTGCTATTACTTTTGAATTGGGTCTGACTGTTAATAACAAATTTCATGAGTGAATACATATATATATATATTGAAAGTACAGTGAAGATCCCTAGAACCCTAAATAAATGTCTGTAGGATGCTCTTGGGTGGGCTCCAGCAATTATTCTGATTACACGCTTTTGTGCAATGAATACTTTTTTACTCAATGTTGAATTGCCCCAGAATATGATCCCATTTGAAAGCAATGAATGAAAATAGGCGTAGTAAGCTAATTTACTGAGATGTATATCATCAAATTTTGCAATGCCTGTGATAGCTTAAGTAGCTTAACTCAAACGTTTCAGGAGATCTTCAATATGTTTCTTCCAATTCAGTCCCTCGTCAATGCAAACACCTAAAAATTTTGAATATTCTACCTTAGCTACAGATCTATGTTCAAAGTCTAAATTTATTAATGTTGTCAGGTCATTTACTGTATGAAACTCTATAAACTAGGTTTTATCAAAGTTTAATGAGAGTCCATTTGCATAAAACGGAATGTACAGTGTTAGGATTAAGTGGGATATGGGGTATGAAATCAGGATCAAAATGTAATAAATAGGCATCAAATAGGAGATACTATACTGAGAAAGCACTGAAAGACCTAAGTTTCTGTAGTAGATAACATTCCCTAAGAACTGATAGAATGTCTGGGATAGCCAGCCACGACAAGACCCTGCACCTGATAAGGCGAAATACACTCAGACTTCAAGAAGAACGTAATAATCCCAGTACCAAAGAAAACAGAGGTAGACGTGAAACGTACACAACCATCAGTTTAATAAGTCATGACTGCATAATTATACCGCGTATTCCTTAAGGAAGAATGGAAAAACAGGTAGAAACCGACCTCGGAGAAGATCAGTTTACAGTTAGAAGAAATGTAGGAACACGTGGTACAATACTGAGAAGATAGGTTAAGGAAAGACAAAACTACGTTTATAGCTTTTGTTGATTTGGGGGAAGCTTTTGACAATGTTGAATGGTATACATTCTTTCAAGTTCTGAAGTCAGCTCGGGTAAAATGCATGAAACGGAAAATTATATACAATAGGTTCAGAAACCAGAAAATAGTTATGAGTCAAAGGGCATGAAAAGGACCAGTGACTGGGAAGAGAGTAAGGGAGGGTTGTAGCACAGTCTGACATATACAGTCACAACAGTTGCACTGACTTTTGTTATACATTGCGACAACAGCGCTCCAAGCGGTCGGCAAGCTACATTTCTGAATACGATATTGGATGAGTACGAATAAGTAATAACTTAACAATAGTTCCACATTTGTCTTTCTTAGGTTAATTAAGATCCTTGACAATTTAAGAAACGGTACATTATAGGACAGATTAGTTACAATGATCTTGTACCTACAGGTTTTTACTGAAGAATTTCATTTTCTATTAGAAATAAAAAATGGCTAGAAAACCCCAGAAGAGTTGCCCTTTGGCAGAAATACGTCGATTTGTACTGAGGAACGTTAAGGTTTCTCCACTACAATCCCAGTAAAATCGGTGAGGGAAGAAGGTAGGAAACGCACACAGAAAGTAATAACTTCGAGTCCCGGATCCAGCACACAATTTTAATCTGCCAGGAAGTTCAATATCAGCGCACACTCCGCTGCAGAGTGAAAGTTTCATTCTAATAACTACAGTGTTTAACGTACAAATAAGCCACCACCGCTGTAGCTGAAGGAAAAACGTCACAGACGTGGCAATAAAACGCCAAAGGCGATCAAACTGTTCCACAACTATTTGTCACTACAGCTGAACCACAAACGGCAAGAGTCTTCAAAACAGTGGCTTTTAAAGCTAAAGTAATTACGTTCAAGTCATATGCGCGTATAAAAATGACGAGTGAAGTGTAAAAATGTGCGAATCATTAGAGTCCATAACGAATTGATATGCCTCAAAATACTGACTTTCATACCAAGAACAGACCAAAACAGAAATTTATGTTTCTCTTATGTTTATATTCTATTTACTTTCAGCGCAATAACCTGCAAATATACACCTATTCGTAACTATTTGTTCATGTCGAAGTTGTTCTTTATGCCACTGAATCAGTAAATTCGGCTGTTTTTACATTAATTTCCCTATTATGAATGTCTCATGATATTTCACTAATGCTTGTGAGTCAAAAATAATGGTAACTATTTAGTTTATTACGTACAGAAATAATTATAAACAAACATTACTTCTTCCGCAGTTTGTCCATCGCTATGACCGCTAGTTCGTTGCAACTGTCAGTTGGTTATAACTTTCACAGCAGAGTGTCGTGACTGTATATGTTAGACTGCGTTTGTAGCCTTTCCCCAACGTTATTCAATCTGTACAACGAGCAAGCTGTAAAAGAAATCAAAGAAAAATTTGAAATGTGCATTAAAGTTCAGGGCGCAGAAATAATTTTGCGCAAACAATTTTCTTAAAAGGGCAACCACAGCTTAAATACATATTAATGGAATTCTCCACACAATCACCACAAAAAATTAAGATTGAAAATTAAATTCACTTCGATGATGTGTAAGGTGGAGGTGTGTAAAGAATAAAATCGCAACAGCTGTCAAGATGTGTTTATTCCGACACTACCGGTTTCCCATCAGTAAAGATGCATCTTCAGGTAGATGACATAAGAAAATGATTACATAATAATTGGAACAGCATCCAGCTTTCAGGATACCTTGTTAAAACATTGCCACAACAGGGTGTGGTCGTCTTTAGGTAAATAATGTTCCCGCTTTATCCTTTATAAAGAAACCACTGATGGGAGTCAGGAAAACAGACGGCATTTCAAGACCGGGAAGTGATGCGACTCGGTAACCAGCACGTGCTTAGTCAAATTGCAACAGGTCCTGGAATTTGCACTTTCGGACTCTTCAACAGTTGCACACGCCTCCCTCTGTGTCAATCCCGCTTCAACCCACCTATGGCTCTGAAAGCCATAGTTTCCGGTAAGTGACGTTGTTGTGGCATTGCACTACCTGCTCACCAAATTACCTGAACCCAACTGCTTGTGTAATTCGTCTGGTAAAGACAAGACAATACCAACCTCCCTCTGCAGCATCTTTCTGTTATTACCACTATCTCTGTTTCCATAATTTTGCTGTCTTCACTCCACAGAACCGACAGAAAGACGTCGAACCAATTTAGTACATTCTGCCGATGGCGATACTTTTGAAGCTAGATGTCTCTACTGATCCCCTAATTATTTGGAGCAGTGTAGTTGAATGTTTTGCTTACGTAGAAATAAATAGTTTTTATGTATTTCGTATGCGGGCTACAAACAGTATATAATAAATTCAAAAATTATGAAATAATAATGTATATAAAGTTTTACAATAAAATATTGCCGCGAGAGCCCACGAATACCAACTGCCGGCGTGGCGCAGGGAATAGCGTCACGGTCTGCGGAGCAGAAGGGCGTCGGTACAATCCCGCCCACCGGCAAAAATTTATTTCTTTGTAATTTACAATTCCAGAAGGTTCTACATCTTTCTTATGTTCACTTGTAAATTCTACTTGTTTCTTATGTTAACTGTTCTTCTAATTTCTGGTATATTCCGTCTGTGTATAAATAGCAGAGCACTCTGCCTGAGAGGCAGTCAGTGCTGCGTGTATGTTGAGTTCGTAATAAACGTGCTTTCAGTATAAGTGCTGTGTTTAGTTGCCTTCGAAGTCAAGCCTACTTCCATTGCAACGTGACAATAATATAACATTTAATTACTTAAAATTAAATAAATGAAACTTTATGTACAAGTTAGTATGATCAACTTCACATCTCATTCTTTCAGAAGTATACATATGGCAATGCTGTTCCGCTGCAGGAAATTAGATCTTGGGCTGTTCACGCTCTTGGATGGATTACTTGCGAACACTGTAGCAGGTGCTCCATGTTCTGTATGTTCCCGCACGGACATACAATACTTTCACCGATTCCCCACTTGTGCGAATTCTTGTTGTATCTACCAATAATAATAATAATAATAATATGGTTTTCTGTTCTGCTGCACCTAATTGAGGAGTAAGACTCCATGGAACAAGTCAATACATGAAGTTTAACACAAGAATGGTAATAGAAATTTTTTAAGTAATCCTATGCACACGACACTATTAAGACTAAAAAATATGAATTAGCTTAATTGCTTAATTCCCGACCGCAGTCTGTTTAGAGTCTTCCATGTCTGCCAGTCAAGTTCTGCGCCTGGTGGCAGCGCCTCCTCAGCATAGTTGGCATGTCCTTGTTGCTCTCGCCACAATTTTATCCTGGTAGTCCTTGGTGGGTCTGCGAGTAGTTCCTTTGAGTGTAGAAAACTGCTTTTTGACTTAAGGCGTTTTGGTAAAGTTTGGTACCCATGTAATGGGTGACGTTGGTCTTGAAGCTGTTTCGATCGTTCTATTCTACTCTGTACTGAGCGTCGGACCTTTGGTGGAGCGATTCCTGATAATGAGTATAGATGTTCAACTCTTGTAGGTTTAAGGCAGGCAGTAATAAGCCTACAGGTCTGATTCACGACAGGGTCCAGTTTGTTTGCGTGACATGACCGTTCCCAAACAGTGACCGAAAGAGGTGGCGCAGTGGTAACGCACTGGACTCGCAGTCGGGAGGCTGGTGATTCAAATCCACCTCTGGCCATCCAGATTTAGGTTTTCCGTGATTTCCCTAATTCACTCCAGGCAAATACTGGGATGGTTTCTTTTGTGTCCCAGCCTCGTCGCCTCTTTTGTGTCTCCTTTTCGTCGTAGGTGTCGGTGGCCGAGTAGAAAGACCGACACAGGAATAAAGGATGCACGCTTGTGCAGGTACGGAGGTGAGCAGCCAGTGGGACAGCAGAAACTAGAAACACTAGAGTAAATTAGAACGAGATATATATTGCACAGAATTTATACAATACTTAACTTTTACATAGCTCAGTACTGCAAAATGCTGATACATAGTTGAGCTAGAGGCCTGCCTAGTGCCTATCCGATAGCCAAGTCTTCACTGGTGCCTATCTGATTCCGAAGTGTTAACTGGTTCCTATCTCAGTCCCAAGTGAACGATGTCGTTCAATGGTGGCCACGAGCGGAGTTGTAGCAGAGGGCGCTCGCGGCTGACGTCATAAGAACGCCGCGCCGCGCCGTGCGTGCATGGCGGCGCGCGGCGAAAGTAGGTGGCGCGCACTTTAGACTTGTGCGACACCACAGTTTCTTTCAAAGGGCACGGCCGATTTCCTTCCCCATCCTTACCAAAAACTCCGAGCGTTATCTCCGTCTCTAATGACCAAGCTGTCGACGGGATGTTAAACCCTAAGCTTCCTTCCTCCTCCACCCAAACAGGACTTGCAAACTCAGCAGCAGAGCAACAGAGTGCCATTGCTGTCGTGCGGAAAACTTCTGCATTTGCTTCCCATTTTGACGGTGTTAGCTTGTTAAGTAAGTTATTCCGTGATTGGACTTTTGCCATTTTCTTCTCAATGTGTCGCTTAAATGGTAGTGTTCTATCAAGGGTAACTCCCAAGTACACTGGAGAAGGGCAGTGTACCATTCCACCAAACATTCGGTTCCCTCTTTGCCTCTCTATTATTAAGATGGAATAGGGAAAATGTTCAAATGTTTGTATAGTCTATGGGACTTAACTACGGGGTCATCAGTCCCTAAACTTACAAACTACTTATGAACTAGCTAAGACTAAGGACGGCACAAATATCCATGCCCGAGGGGGGATTCGAACCCCCGACCGTAGTGGCCGTGCAGACCGTGACTGAAGCGCATCAGTCCCCGCGGCCACCGCGGCCGGCTTGGAATAGGGAAGTCTGGGTCTTACTTGGATTGGGCTTCAGCTGATTTTTATTGTAATAGTTCGTTAAATTTTCCTAGGTTTTCATTTAGTGTTTCGTGAATATCCTTGTAGTTTGACGCTTGAACAGCTATTGCCCTATCGTCAGCATATATCAAAGATCTTGACCGCGGACTAATAGGCTGGTCATTCGTGTAGATATTGAATAGAACTGGGGCAAGGACACTGCCCTGGGGAAGCCCATTTTTTCTGCAGCCGCCATCTGCTCTTGTTACCCTGGAATTCAACAAAATATCTTCTGTTAAACAGAACTGATTTGAGTACTGTAGTAAGTTGAGGGCTTTGAGTTGTTGTTAACACCTTCGTAATAAGGTGCAAATAGTTGATGACGAAATAGAACAAAAATGGAGCAGCATAAGGAATTGTAAAGAATAAAGAGATAAACGAAAGATGGTGCCATTTACAGTGGGAGACGACACGTGCCGACGATGCTGATGCAACGTCAAGGAGTCGTCAGAGGCGACCAGCAAGTGTGTCGTGTGCAGGCAGTATGGTATGGTATGTGAGGGCTATCAGCAGCGGAGCAGAGCGGGACCTCGCGCCGTGCCCGGAACGACGCCGCGGCGACGTTCCCAAGACCCGTGCCAGCCGGTGGCACCGACGGCGTCTGCATACCACACCGGCTGAGCACCTCCAGGCTCTGGCATTCGATGCTCTGAGAAGCGACGGTAGCTACATTTAGTCCTCGTGCAGAGGAGCATATTTACAATCTCTACAACAGAAAGATCGAAACGACAAATTAAGACACAGTATACGTAAAAACACCTGGATCCGCTCGGTTAGCCGTGTGGTCTAACACACCGCTTTCCGAGACGGGGAGGCGTACCGGCCCCGGTTCGAATCCGCCCGGCGGATTAACGAAGGGGGTTGGAGTACCGACCGGCGTGGATGTGATTTTTAGGCGGTTTTCCACATAACCCTAGGTGAATACCGGGCTGGTTCCCAAGTCCCGTTCAGTTACACGATTCGCAAACATTTCATAACACTTTACACTTTCACACATATAACACTATACACAGACATTTGGGGAATACATTTCCTCCCGGGGGGCAGGGGGTGGCGGCAGGAGGGCATCCGGCTACCCCGTCAATCCTAACATGCCAAATTTGCAATAAGAAAGCCGACCCTGCATGTGCGGGAAAAGGGCTGAAGAGAAAGAAATAAATATGTAAAAACGCCTGGTATCTACATCTACATACATACTTCGCAACCCACGGTAAAGTGCATGGCGGAGGGAACAATGTACCACTACTAGGCATTTCCTTTCCTATTCCGCTCCCAAATACAACGAGGAAAAAAATATATCTATATGCCTATCTACGAGCCCTAATTTCTCTTATCTTGTCTTTGTGGTCATCAAACGAAATGGAAGTGCCGCAGGACGATCGTTCTACACTCACCTTCAAATTACGGTCCTCTAAATTTTCTCAACAGAATTTCTCGAAAAGAACGTCGTACTTTCTCCAGCGATCCTCATTTGTGTTGCCAGAGCATTTACGTGACATTCTCGCATTGGTTGAGAGAAAGAAATACGTAAAAACACCTGGTGTCTATATCTACATACATCCTTCGCAATCCACGGTAAAGTGCATGGCGGAGGGAACAATGTACCACTACTAGGCATTTCCTCTCCTATTCTGCTCCCAAATAGAACGAGGGGAAAAAATAATGTCTATACACCTATCTACGAGCCCTAATTTCTCTTGTCTTTGTGATCATCAAGCGAAATATAAGTGGGTGGCAGAACGATCGTTCTACACTCACCTTCAAATTACGCCCTCTAAATTTCCTCAACAGAAATTCACGAAAAGAACGTCGTATTTCCTCCAGCGATCCCCATTTGAGTTCCCGGAGCATTTACGTGACACTCGCGCATTTGTCGAACCTACCAGTAGCGAATCTAGCTGCTCACCTGTGAACTGCTTTCAAGTCTTTCTTTAAAATGATCTGCTGTGGGTCCCAAGCACTTAACCAATACTCGAGACGTGGTCGAACGAGCGTTATATACGCGGTCTCCTTTACAGATGAAGTACATCTTCCCGAAATTCACCCAGTAAAACGAAGTCGGCTGTCCGCCTTATTCACAACTGCCCTTACATGTTCGTTCCATTTCATATCGCTCTGCAATGTTACGCTTAGATATTTGAAGCTCACTACTAATGCTGTATTCGAACATTATGGGGTTGTTTTTCCTACTCATCTGCATCACCTTACATTTTTCTACATTGAGAGCTAGTTGCCATTTTTACACCAACTAGAAATTCAGTCTAAGTCATCCTGTAAGCTGTTACAGTCAATTAAGGACAACAACCTCCCATACACCACAGCATCATCAGCAAACAGCGGCAAATTACAAGTTACTCTGTCCATCAGATCATTTATATAGATAGAAAATAATAGCGGTCCTATCACATTACCCTGGGGCACGCCTGACGATACACGCGTCTCTGATGACCACTCGTCGTCCAGAACAACGTATTGTGTTCTATTACTTAGCAAGTCTTACTAAAAGCTCTTTATAATAGCCATACCACGACCATAAAAGTAGATGGTGAATACTTGGAGTTTTTCGATATGATAAATGGCGTCAGACAAGGTTACATATTGTCACCTCAGCTTTACAATATCTATGCAGAGTATGTAAGGATGCGCTTCGTCGAAGTGTTGGTGTTTCCTGCGTTCATATACGGATTCGGACCTGGACCGTCAAAAATTGTGGTAAGAGCCACCACTGATGCTTCAAGATGTGGTGTTGGCAAATATGCTGCGTGTATCATGGACACAAATAAGAACAAATCCCTTATAAGAAACTTATCTTCTCCTGTCAACCAAAAATACCTTCAAAACAGAAGGAAAGGGGATAATTTAGAGAAGATCATCTTGTAGGAAAAAATTGAAGGCAGAAGACCATGAGGTAGAGCAGCAAGCAGATGGTTTGATCAAGCGAAGAAGATCACCAGCCTACCTTTTCACGTCATATTAAGAAAGTCTGGAGATCGCTGTGGTTGGAGACATCTGACTGAAGTTTCAACTATCGAAGAATGAATGAGGAAATGATATCACGACACTCAGCAATGAGTAAACGATTAACGATGATGATACGAAAAACATATGTAAATAAAATCATTACATCAACGTACATTGATGTGACAATATTCATACAGATGGCTGTAATATCGATAGACAAGGTGAAAAAGGACGGTCCGTTGACAGATCCGTCATTCACACTCCTTTGTAGCTTGCTCAATGTAGAAATTGAATAACATTGGAGAAAGGCTATAACCCTGTCATACTCCCTTTCCAATCTCCGCATCCCTTTCATTCCCTTCAACTGTGGTAACTGCTGTCTGGTTTTTGTACACGTTGTAAATAACCTTCCGTTCCCTGTATTTTACCCCTGCTGACTTCAGAATTTGAAAGAGTGTATTTCAATCAACAATATCAAAAGTTGTCTCCAAATCTATAAAAGCTAGAAATGTAGGTTTGTCTTTCTTTAATCTGTAATGTAAGATAAGCCGTAAAGTGAGTATTGCCTCGCGTGTTCCTACGTTTATCCTGAGTTCAAAAAATGTTCAAATGTTTGTAGAGTCTATGGGACTTAACTACGGGGTCATAAGTCCCTAAACTTACAAACTACTTATGAACTACTTACAACTAAGGACGGCACAAATATTCATGCCCGAGGGGGGATTCGAACCCCCGACCGTAGTGGCCGTGCGGACCGTGACTGGAGCGCCTCAATCCCCTCGGCCATCGCGGCCGGCCTGAGTTCAAACTAATATTCTCCGATGTCGGCATCTACCAGCTTTTTCATCCTTCCGTAAATTATTCAATTACACTTTTAAAAATACACCTTTTTGAGGTTATTGACCCAAGATCGCAAATATTATTTTATTTATTTGTCATGACCAGTTTCGATTATATATATCATCATATTTAGAAGATTTCATGGCTTATCAAAATATTCACTTTGGAGAACTTGTAAAATAATGACTTTCAGGTCAAAATATAAAATGAATAATACTACATAGCCATAGTGTTAATATACATGTTACCAAAGTCGATCATCATATCTGACTAAAAGATAAAATATATGTACTGCTTCTCACATAAGTGCACGAACATATACTGTGTTCAACAAGTAAGAATGTAGGAAGTGAAGTTTCGAGATAATTGTGCTATTCTAGAACCAAACGGTACAGTCATGTGCGATGTCGCAGATCGTTCGTACTCTTTAATATTAGCGAGATATATTACATGGGAAAAAAGAAGAAGCGGCGTTTTTTTTTTCAAATCTGTAGCAATTGTTTTATTCCTCTAGAAATGCAGCAAATGGAAGTTAGACATCTCGTTCAGTGAATATTAAATCATGCTTGCTGGGCCGCATCTTCGCCAACTCATCTGTGATCTGAGGTAAAATTAAATTGTAAAATTGTATATATTAGACACTAGCGCTGGTTACGAGTGAGGTGTAACCTGAAGGAAAATCAATAATACAAAACAGATATTTTATAAGGAATCTGAATTCCGTATTTACAACTCCTGCATTATCTTCAAATATTGGACAATTACATTGACTGTGTTCTCAGGTTCTGTACATTGTAGAGATAATAATCATTTCGGGTATCATAATGTAATCAGCACATCTACACAGCATTTCCTCTGCCTCCCAGTGTTAATAAAGGTTGTACTGTGACAATCACGAGGCTGCCATCTTACACGTTTTTCTCTCTGACAGGCTGGTGAATGTTGCATCCTGTGCTACTGGCAGGAGCAGGTAAGCAGGAGTTTTTACTTATCCTCCTTCAACAGTTCTGACGTCGTTGGGTCACAGCCTTACGTTGGACTGCTGGAAGCACAAACCACATAGCATATCAGAATATATACCAAAAATACGAAATAATCGGTAGGAGGGTGCTTGTTTTCTAATGTGAGCTGCACAAATGGAGTGGCAGACTCAACAATTCAATTAAGTGTTCATTCTCCCATATAGCTCATAAATCCACACACACACATACACACACTCATACACACACACGCACACACACACACACACACACACACACACACACACACAAACACACACACACACGCACACACACATGCATGCACATGTCTTTTTACTTATGTATGTATGCTTCATGTTCACATTTTTATGAACTGTAGCAGCCTCTTATGTCAGGAAGCAGTTCTTTCTGTCCTTGATGTTCTTACTACTGCTTTTTCCAAGTCAGAAGATGTTAAGCTTTGTGAGAAGAACATAAGCAGTTATTCATTGTCCTGACATGCCCAGTCAGGTAATGCAACTTCATTGCATTTTGATGGGTAGTCTTTATTTGCGAAATAACTTTCTTCTCCCCCATACATCACTTCCCAGCGTCTTCTTTCAGTCCTGATGCAGCTGGTTGTGGATTCATTCCTGCAGCGGATGTTTTACAGGTAATACATTTGTACAAGTCTTTGCTTTTCTGTAAAAATGCCTTATAAATGGAACTCATCATACTCAAATCCTGATTGAGCTAACCCTTACTATACATGGATAGGAGTGGCAGGAATGGGGAGGCATTGGTACGCCTACATATTGGAGAGAGAAGTTGAATCCTGCTGCTGCTGCTACCTTTTGGCAGTGCCGTGAGGTAAGTGTGCAGTTTCAGTGTATATAGTGTGTTATGTAAAGAAATACCTCATGCTCGTCAACTTGAGACCCCCTACCAGATTAGAGTAATAGTAGCAGAACATAATATACAGTATATCAACACGTGGCTAATACGTCTGTGATGTCAGCACATAATTCTGCATCCACAAGGAACGTTTACATTGATTTTAACGCAACTTCCTAGTTAAAAATACTTTTTACCATAATGTGGAAAGAGGCTCTTGGTAATGTAATCTCTTTATCATTACAAATCTCCTTCTCTGCAGAGAATTGGATGGGCTGCATGGTTCACTTGTAGTAAGATTGTTCAGAAATTCACACTGGTACATGATTAGGACTAAATTAACCAGAGATATTCACACAACATTACGCTTGTCTCTGATGGCAGATGTGAGACCACCTCATCGTTCAGCATCCAGGACACTTTTATGTTACTTGTGCTGCAGTACCAGTTAACAAAAAATTACATGATTGTTTTACTATGAACATGTAAATAGCATGTAAGTTGTAGTTTCGCAGCAGCTCAAGGGTTAAGCTCGTAAATTGATCACATGATTACACAAAAACACTTGCAAAATGACTAAGAGAAGGAATTTACACAATACCATCTAGAGAAAACACACAACAAACTTGACATTGGTGATTTTCTGAACGGCATTTATCTTGCAGTTCAGTAAAAAAATCAGTACTATAGAACTGATTCATAGGATAATAAATCACTGTAGCCAGAACATGCATATATGGCATTACATTGTTAATTCCCTGTGATATAGCTCCCTTGGTCCGTTAATTTTATGAGTCTCAATGGCTGTTGAATTATTATCAGCATATTTGCAATGCACATGTGTGTGTTTGTGTGTGTTTTTGTACACTATGATTATCTGTATATATGGGATTCAAAATTAAGGATAAGGAATCGTCTATCAATTCAACATTAAAGTGTTTCACTTGTAGCAAAAATGTAAGCTGCATGTACACTGCTGGAAATAAAAATTAGTAGACACTCTTCGAATTTTCCAATTCATTCAATATTTATTGATGAAACGCCGCTTTTGGAGTAAATGGAATGATTACATTTGCATATCAGTAACTCAGTTGGTATTGAGGTACCTGGTGTAGATCCACTCTGAAACATCCATATTGGTGCTGATTCTGGGATCCATTCGATCATACAAATGGGGAATAGTCTTGAGATACCTTATTCCCCCTACTCAAAGTGTTCAAATACTTTTGCAAGAGTTAGGGGTCGACGAGTCACACGTATTAGATATTGTTCTATCGTATCCACCAGGTGCTCGACTGGAGACAAATCCAGAGATTGTGTTGGCCAGGGTAGTTGCTGCATGTTTTGCAGAGGATGACGCACATTCCCAATTAAAGGGTATACATGGATGGTGCTTGTGTCACTATCTGTTGACAGATGCGTTTACACCACTATCAATACACCTTCTATTCCCTAGGCGGCAACTGCTGTTAGGGGACCGAAATCGGTGTTGTCTTTCCAGGTGTACTAATTTTTCTACAGCAATGTATTTATTAAGTTATAAATCAGAGGTAGGAATATTTAAGCTTAAATGTATATTACAATTTCATTTTATTTTTCAGTGTATTAAGTCCAACAATGTCTTTGGGGTTCCTTTATCATTCCTTCTTTTTTAAGCCTGGAAACAGCATTTAATAGGTATCACATATGTAAAGCATAATTACAAACAATTATAGGTCCTGCTGTGTCTAGATAGAATGCATTTGTTGCTGGTACAGTCCTGCATAGGTTGGGTTACACTGCCATGCAAGGATTTTTAGCAAACGTTTTTACAGTAATTTCAAGTGTTCTAGGGCACAGAAATACCTTCGGGACTACTTACTTCAAGAATAATAATAATTAATTTTTCGATATTCGACACTAACATACATTAATTTTGCGATGACTTTTCGATATTAGATTTAACTGTAGCATTTGGGCATTGTTTGTACTTGGAAGGGTATTTCCAAGTATACCCAGCAGTTATGTGTTGAAAATTGTTAATTTAGGGTCCTAGCAGGCTTATCCCATGGATTGCACATGTACCAGTAATCTTTCTTATGTAAATGATACCTTAACTCTACTTGTTATAATTTATAACTTTTATTGAGCATGGTAATAGCTTGTGACTTACTTTAATAGGTATTAATTCTATGATGACGGTACAATATTTGATGTAAGCATCAAACCATACTAGTACTGCCACCTGTTTAAGAGAATTATTAATGACCTTAACCCTCTCCACTGCAATGTCAGACTACACCCAACATTACAGTTTTCCTCTTTAGTAGCTACTATGTAGCCGAATTCAACGTCGTTGTTGTCATATTACAGTCGGTGTAAGGCCCAGGTCAGTGACCTCTCGAGGACATGTAATATGACACCTATGATCTTGATCTGGATCAGAGAGTAGGTACTATAGTGGTAAATCATAATGTCGGATGGAAAGGGTTCAGCTCTCATACCAATGATTTATTTTCAGTCTACTTTTTCGAAATTTCAGGTGATTTTATGCTAGGAAACAGGATTACAGGACTTACTTTAGAGAGGTTTTAAGCATTAATTTGACAATAACATTAACTCCATTGCTTATTTTTAAGTCTGTGGCATGAATATAATATACTTCCAGTACTAACAGAGTATAAACTTACTTTTTTATGGTGATCCATTAAGCATTACGTTTTTCGATTGTTATGCATGGATATAGCATTAGGATACTTACATTAGGGATAATGACATTTATGTTAACATTGTGATATTCAATGTAAACATGGTACATCACAAACTTGAAATGTCTATAGTAGATTTTATCTAACATTGTAATTAAAGAATATAAGTACTTCCTGAGGCATCTTAATCATGTATTGTACATAGAATATAGAAATTATGGAAGTTTTATTTTGGTAAAGAGATAGAGAGATATCTAAAATGCTGACATCTCTTGGAGAGTAATAAGCACATTTCATGCAGGGAAGATTACTAAATTAATGGAAAAGAGCTCATAAACTTTCATGGAAGGACTACAGTGCAGTTTTCCAGCATTGTAGATGGGGAAAATAATTAATTACATTGCCAAACGAACTTCGCACAGTGTAAATATTAACATAGTGCATTTAAACCTGAGTCATCATCTGCTGCTAGTAGCAAGCAACAGGGGGGTTAGGCATCAGAGGCTGCTATTTCGCATTTTTCAGTGTTAGCAGTCATCTTTAAGGTAAAACGTTTGTTCAACAAGTGCAAATTACTATTTCGTTATTTACATTTTACAAGCAAATGTTGATTTTTAATTATCTTTACAGAGTTTGTAATATACATGTTATTGTATTCTATACTGTTATATATTTATCAAGAAAATTTAGTTGTGTGTCCACACATAAAAGAGGTCTGTAATGCAAACATAGGTATCATTTACACCCGGAGCCTACAGCAGTGGAGCTCAAAGTGCAGTGCAGGGTGCCACTGGATGCTGTCATATATCTGAATAATTCTTGGAATCTGAGTGTTATCATATCTGAATTTTTGGAATTTGACTGCTTTGTTAACTGAATTCCTGGAATTTAGAGCTGATTATGCTAAGCTATCCTGAAATAACCTCTGAGTAGGGTTCAAGGCCATCTCAGTTTTCAACTTCACAGAAGTAACCGTAAAATTCAACAGAGAATTTTTAACAGTGGTGTGGCAGACAAAATAATGACCCTGAAAAATAACAACCAGCACCTTTAAAACAAAAGAGAAGGTGGAGGTAATGTTCATGATAAGAATCACAAAAGGCAAAACAATGTAATTACTATCTAACAATACTTTTAATTTAAAAGAAGTTATTCGCGATACCAAAGTCAAGACGAGCCTCATAATCGTTTAACCTTTCACACACTGATATTCATGAAAGACGTGTCAAGACTCGAAATGGTATCAGAACCTTAACTGTTCTCTGTTGAGTGAAGCAAACACGTTTAAACTGCCTGCCATTTGATTGCGATATGGCTATGTTTTTAACGAGATTTGAATAGAAATTTAGTTATTATTCTGAATAGAGTCATGTTCGATTTAATATAAAAAAACTCGTTGACATAGGCAAGGAAGGGACACACATACACACGCGCGCGCGAAAAGAGAAGAAAAAGGAAAACATATATGGAAACTGGATCTGGATTATTATATAATTACGCACTGTAATCCTAACATATCAAAAAGTCGTTATCGTACTAAAACATTAAAGAAACGAAAAATATATTTCTAACGCTGTGGGTAACAATAATGAAAATAGCGCACAGCGTGCAGCTAATTGTAGTGGTGACTCATGTCGTTCCATTTCCCCTCTGGATTCCGGCGACTATCTAGATTGATGAAGACTGCCAGTCTTGCTAGCGAGATCAAGTCAGATCTCAACAACTGTAACATCGTCGACAGGACTGATCACGGATCTTTTATACATAGCCGAGTGGAGGGTTTTGAGTCAGAGGATGAGGCTGTTCTGCGTCCGCATAGGCTACAGATTCCTCAACTTGCGCCACAGTGTACTGGGGTTTGGGGTGTAGTGTTCCGCAAAATAGGTCAGGCGTCCACTGGATACAGGAGGCGGCTACATGGCATGGGTAGCGGGATCTGGACTGGGAGATATATATATATATATATATATATATATATATATATATATATATATATATATATATATATATATATATTTTTTTTTTTTTTTTTTACGTTAGATCGCCTCGGGGGAGTACAGAAAAGCCTCTAGCTTAAAATGGTGAAGGGGAAACACTAGGGTAGGCCAAGTAACAGTCGGCATTGTAAATAATGTTGTAGCTGTGTTGGGAAAGTACTAGTTTCAAGCCCTAATAGAAAGGAACGAGGTTGACATCGTTACACATACGGAAAGCTGGCTAAGTCGAAATAACTTATGACGAAATTTTTACAAACGCATTGACGATCTATTAAATTAAATAAGGTGGGTGGTGGCGTGTTTGTGACTGTCAGTAACAGTGAATATTATTGTGAAATTGAATTAGAGAATTCTTGTAATATACTACGGGTAGTACTAAAGTACGAAACTAATTTAATAATTGGTTCCTCTTCCCGTCCCCGCCTCTCAACTCAGATAAATTTGTTGCTGAACCGTTCAAACCAAACGTGTCATTGCAAATAGGTACTCCACTCACCACTATAGTTCATGTGAATTTAATCAACCATCGGTAAGTTGGCAGAAATATATGCTGAAAGCCGGTGATATGAACAAAATACCATCTGAATTTATAATCAGTGCGTTCTCCGAAATTATTTTGAACAATTAATTCACGAGCCAATGCGAATTGTAAACGGGTGCGAAATCACAGTTCATCTCTTAGCCGCAAGTAATTGTGAGCATGAAGTCGGATACAAGGACTGTAAATATTTCTCGGTAGGGCAACCAACTTTTCGTTTTCGGAAGCGTAGAAATTATTTCGAGCGCTAATTAACCATCTGGATACATCAGATTTCACCTCATCGTTCCGGCATCCACAGAGACCGCTATTTCATCTTCCGAACACATGATAATCACATGGCACTTGACGGTATGGAGGATTCTGCCATGTCTCCTGCGCGAATCGTTGCATCAGTTCTGACGTTATGCGGGCTGTGGGTGCTGCTGCATTGTAGGCTTAAGCAACCGGTGCCAACAGCATCAACAAGAGTCAACATGAGTCAGCAACTGCAAAATGATTTAGATAAGTTACCTGAATGGTGCAAAAATTGGCAATTCACCCTTAGTAATGATAAATGTGAGGTCATCCTTATGACCACTAAAAAAAAATTCGTGAAAATTCAGTTAGACGATAAATCAGTGAAACCTACAGGCCGTCAATTCTACTAAATACCTAGGAGTAAGAATTACGAGCAACTTAAATTGGAAAGAACACATAGAAAATACTGTAGGGCAGGCGACCCAAAAACTACATTTCATTGTCAGAACACTTAGAAGATGAAAAAGTTCTACTAAAGAAATTGCCCACACTACACTTGTGCTTCCTATTTTGGAGTATTCTGCCCCAGGTGGGACTGACGATTAGAGAAAATTCAGAGAAGGGCAGCTCGTTTGGTATTATCGCGATATAGGAGAGATTCTCACGGCAATGATGTATGAGTTGGGGTGGAAATCATTAAAAGAAAGGCGTTCTTGCGGCGAGATCTATTTGCGAAATTTCTTTCACCAACTTTCCCTTCAGAATGCGAACATATATTGTTAGCACCCACCTACATACGGTGACATGATCTCATAATAAAATAATAGAAATGAGATCGAAAACAGGAGGATTTTTGTGTTCATCCCCCCCCCCCCCCCCCGAGCTATTAGAAGGAAGGAAGGAAGCTTAGGGTTTAACGTCCCGTCGACAGCGTGGTCATTAGTGACGGATCTTTCGCTCGCATTTTCGGGGTAGGATGTGGGAGGAAATCGGCCGTGCCCTTTGAAAAGGGCAATCACGGAAGACCTAAATCTGGATGGCCGGAAGTGGATTTGAACCACCATCCCACCGAATGCGAGTAGCTATTAGAGAATGGAACTATAGAGAAACATAACAGTGGTTCGATGAACCCTCTGCCATTCACTTCAGTGTGACTTGCAGAGTATCCATGTAGACATAGATGTAGCATACGAACCATTCAACGAAACATAATCGATATGGGCTTTCTGAGCAAGGGTACAAAAGCCACTCTTGTACCCTTGCTGACTGCACGACACAAAGCTTTACGTCTCGCCTGGGCCAGTCAACACCAACGTTGGACTGTAAATGACTGGAAATACGTTGCCTTATCCTGACGAGTCTCGATTCCAATTTTAATCGAGTGTTCGGGTATGGAGACAACATCGTGAATCCTTGGACCCAGTATGTCAGGAGGGGACTGTTCAAGTTGGTGGTTGGTGGAGACTCTGTAATGGTGTGGGGCGTGTGCAGTTGGAGTGACATGAGACCTCTCATGCGACTAGATACGACTCCGACAGTATCCTGATCACCTGCATCATTCACTGGCAATTCCAGCAGGACAATGCGACACCCCACACGTCGAGACTTGCTCTAGAGTTGCTTCTGAATTTAAACAACTCCGCTGGCCACCAAACTCCAAAGACATGAACATTATTGAACATATCTGGGATGCTTTGAAAGTTGCTGCTCACAAGAGAACTCCACTTCTCGTACTTTCGCGGACTTCCACACAGCTATGCATGTTGCGAGGTGTCAATTCCCTCCTACTTCAGACCACTTCTGTATGTTCTCGGGGGCTCTGCACGACATTAGGCAGGTGTACCAGTTCCTTTGGCCCTTTATAACAAGGATTTTTTCACGAATATTTGACCATCAGTGGTATCAACAAACACATTAAAGGTTATATAAAAGCAAAGTCAATCACCTAACACTTGCAAATACTGCGGAAACGGAAAGTGCGATTGGTGTGCGGTTTTGACAGAATGGCTTGCTAGTCAGGGGCTCGAATTTTTTAGCCAACAAAAAGATTATAATATTACTTAGAAAGTGTATTTTTATGCAAACATACAGTTTTTAAGTTGAACAATGGTTGTTTCTATCATGCACTGGAATTTTTGACACCAGCTGAAATTCGAAAATAAAGATGTACTTCCTCACAAAGTGTCTTTACAGAGGAAACTTTCTTAATGAGCATAATTCGCTTCTGAGTTTTGCCTGAAATGCGAAACACTCGTTAAGAAAAATACATTCTTTTACAGAAATCATGTAAGAGTAGGATAATCTATTCCGTTCCGGAAAATAGAAAAAAAAGCCTTCGTCCAATAAAAAGAAAGCTGTAGCAAAATTTTGTTTTCTTTGAGATGACATAGTTTTGTTACAATTTGTGAGGAGGGGTCGCATATTCGAAAAGATTGGAAAACTGCTGTAGAGGATATGGCTGAAAGATATAATATTAACAGTTATTGAGAGTTTCATAGGACATAAATTAGTAACAGATGGAACTGATGCTCCGAGGTACACAAAACAATATTTCAAGAGCAACACACACTTAGAGAAAGTGAATCACTCATTATTATTGTAAGCATTATAATTATAAGCACTGATAACTATATATATTTGATAAGGACACTCGGAAAGTTTCACTGTATAAGGGTAGGATCATGCACAGGCAGATTACATGGAAAACTTGCAAGTAACAGTTAGTTTGACGCATTAATTTATTAAAAAATAAAAAAAAGGCTGTTACACTGTTACTTTCAGGATGTGAATACAATACTAAAAGAACTACTTTTTCTGTATTGTAGATATAAAAGCAGCGACATGGCTGCCCAATCTATGAACCGTACTTTAGTCTTCTTAGTTCCCAATTTGCATATATGGTAAGCCACCCATTAAATGCCAGTAAAGCAGTTGTACGGAGCAGATCATCCGAGGAAAATTTTGTAGTCTTCTTGATGAAATAATCCTATATAGATCCCAGATATGTGTACCAATCCACTCAGTGCTAGCCATGTTAACTCTCTCACTGCTGTTTTCAGAGTCTTGCTCTAACTTGTTTGTTTCTTAACCTAGTTTGGCGCGCTTTTCTTTTGTGACACATTGTCATATTCCTTTTTCCTGTAATTCACTTGGACTTTTCTATTAATACATTGATTACAAAACAACTAAGCCGTTATCTCTACAAAATCACTGATTTGCATTTTTTTCTTATTTTAATACAAATACATTTTAAATAAATTCTTAATGAGAAATTTACATTCTTCTATAAATCATACCACTTATAATGAAAGGATATCACCATACAGATATACTTATGTTCTTATTGTATCGATTGAAAACGTTCATCGCATCTCAAGTGAACATAATAATTTATGGTGTTGTAAAGTAATAAGGAGAACAATAGCAACTACAAAATCATCTAAGCGAGATATATACAGGGTGAGGCAGCTAAGTCGTAACACCCCTTGTGTCGCTCTAACCGTAATAGATACAAAGATGCAGTATGAATAGTGAATTGCAGGGACATGGGTAATTGAATACAAGGCATTTCATGTTTGTGCTATTTTTTTATTAGAGAGATATGAGGCCATCTTTAGTTTTTTTAAGGGAACTATACGTTAAATTTTAACGCAACATTTTGGGCTTAAAAAACGGTTTCAAATATATGTATATCATAATATTTAGGCGAATAGTTTTCGAGACACAGATATGTTCCCGTATCGTATTCGTCCTTCGAAGCGGCGTTGTTTGTGTAAGGATGGACTCGCGACGTTTACTGTGTAGTCTACGCAACAGGAAAGGTCGCATTGGACAACGCCGCTTCGAAGGCCGAATACGGTAGGAGATCTGTGTCTCAAAAACTATTCGTCTATATATTATGGTATACACATATATGAAAACATCTTTTTATGCCCAACATGTTACGCAAAAATTAAACATAGGGTTCCATTATAAAACAAGATGGCCTCATATCTCTGTAATAAAAAATAGCACGTTGTCATGTATTCAAGTAGCCCCTGTCCCTGCAATTTACTGTTCAAACGGCATCTTTGTACCTATTACGATTGGGGAGATACAACGGGTGTTATGACTTAGTTGCCTCACCCTGTATATGATGCTAAGAGTGTAAAATGACCCTAAGTATAGAAAAGTGTTTGACCATCCACATGAATACTAAAAGAAACACCGTAAATTTCGGCTAGCGAAACTAAAAAGTGCAGTTTGCAAGTTATAATAACGATTAAAGAAAAGAGGCCAATTTACACTTACATTAG
Source organism: Locusta migratoria (assembly GCA_026315105.1). Classification (NCBI taxonomy): domain Eukaryota; kingdom Metazoa; phylum Arthropoda; class Insecta; order Orthoptera; family Acrididae; genus Locusta; species Locusta migratoria. The sequence goes on along the minus strand of CM048745.1, from coordinate 366,890,985 downwards.
CTTGAGCATTATATTCGCTAGAATAAGAGCTATCAGGAATACATTTGGTACTTAATCGACGATAACGCAATTATGGACACAACAACTGGCTTATTCATCAGAGTTGAACAATCGAAAACATATAAAATACATGATTATGGTATAGAGACGGCGAAAGAAGAAGAAAGATAATGTCATATAGACAGAACAATCTCTAGTCTCTGGATGTTGATGAAGTAACTGTAGCTGCAATCTCTCGTTTTAAGAGTCTGAATTTATAAAAGTGAAAGCATTAAATTTCAAAGCAGCACCGACTAGCATTGTTTCCTAACAGGTAACTCATCTGAAGATCTTCTACTCCGGGGGAAATGGACTTAGTTTCTTCAGAAGAAGTTTCGTCACCTCGTAAACAAATAATTTAATGAATGGGACAGTATGGGAAGCTACAGACAATGAAATTGGGAAAGTCTGTCGAAAAATATATTCAGAATAAAGAACATAATATATTACAAGTAGCTGTGTCACAAGTGTTCACAAACAATTACTCACTGAATGTAGCCATCGGTTTCACACTTACTGTAGGACAAGTCGAAAACACAATGATTTACACATAACTCCAGGATAAACATCAGTCTCAGAGAGCTCGTAAATGAAACAGAAGAACTAGCCATCCGTTAAGCGATCATAAAAGTAGGGGTTAGACCAAGATACGAACACGCTACAGACCGAAATAATGTGGGGTATTCATTAAAAAACATATGTTTATCTTGAAAATAATATTTGCTTACGTTTTAGAATGTCTGATAGTATTTACTTTCCCAAGTCCTTGCCGTAGGATAATGCCTATGAAAATCGTTTTTCAATATCCATTTACAGTGGGAACCCATGTATAAATATCCAATACACATTTCCATACCTCACACAAGAATGAAAAATGCTTCTATCACGCCACAACTAAAACGAATATGCCCTGATAAAACATGTAAAAGGGGAGAAGTGGCTTCTCAACTTATCTGGCAGCTCCGAGAACATTTAAACTAAAAAGTCTTGCCACATTCGCGCGAGTGTGAAATAACACGATTCATTACGTTTTTCCAGATTACATGCCACATGTCGTAATGTCATGCAACTTGGCAGTTCTCATGTCGTGCGATGTCTCTCTCCATGCAAATGAGGTTTAGAATACTAGCTGTTACAGATGCATTCCCCACGAGAGCTCACTGTACTGAGGAATGGGCTGAAATCGCAAGAGCCAATATGTCCAGATTTTCTAATTTAATTTTTTTTTAGCTGCCAGATAATCGGAGAAAGCAGTTCTACTCTCGTACGCCTTTGGCGAAGTCATATTTGCCTTTCGTTGTGCTATTATAGGTGTATATTTCTTGTTGGTTTCCAGCAATAGTCGATTAGCTGTCGTAGTCGACAGAGTCTGTCGCTTGGGAAGTTTGCAAAACATATTTACACAAAATTAAATAAACACCCTTTTTACGATTATTTTACTGCAGTTAACATAAACAACGAAACTAAAATAAACCGGCAAAATTCTGTCATCTTTTAAATTCACCGTTATGTGTAACTCCAACGACTGTCTGCACGTGTTAAATTTATATGTATTTTAGACCATGGTAATCAGAATGGATAGTAATTGTTCGATTAAAAATAGTTTTGACTCTAATCATTCATCTACCTTTTAGCAAGGTTTGAACTGATTCGTACAGTTTCGAAGTGAAGTGACGCATTTCTAAAACCTGATTCAATTTTTTTTCACTTTAAATTCGCAATAAACATGGTGTCATTAGCTAAGCATTAATTGCAGCCCAATTAATTTCCCTTGTAAAACGAATTAACAGATCCACATAATTTGTCTGTGAGTCAGCTCCGGTTTGTCGTTCAAGGTTTGCTTATATTCTGTATCATATCTGTAATAGGATGTTCTAATCTTATATAAACCTTATAAAATAGGCTGTATGTGTACATGTGGGTATGTGTGTATGTATGTATATTTCGCATCTTCTCCTAAACTACTGGACCTATTTCAACCAAACTTGGTACACATGATCCTTACTATCAGGCAATACGACACATACGTAAGGAGATATGACGCCATAAACAATGACAGCCGTGAATAACGGCCGCATCATGCTATAATATTCTACATCTGCTCCTAAACTAATGGACCAATTTCAACCAAATTTGGTACAAATATTCTTCAAGGTCAGAAATCAGTTGCTAGGATTGCAAAAACCACCTACAATACACAGTTATACGATATCACGTCATAAAAAAATGAAAACTGCTCCATCTTGCAGCGCGTGAAAGCGTGATTTTATTCGTCAACTATTTGACAATGAGAGCACTTAGCGACTTATGATAAACTTTGAACATAATTTCAAATCTTTACGAAATTGTTTCTTGCTGCAAACCCAAAAAAAAAAAAAAAAAAAAAAAAAAGATGAAAGGAGAAAAGTTTATCGTTAACTACTTTTCCTATGTTCATGATTCGCGAGACAATTCACAGACAGTACACGTACATACCACTGAATGTTCCTTCAATAGTATATCACAGTTGGACATATACGTCATGAAATATGAAGTGATAAATAATTTGGTTCGCATCATCACGCTTGAGGTTTCCATTTATTACGTCTTTAATGCTAACACCAATCACGACATATTTTGCAGCAATTAGGCACATGTACATATACCACTGAATGTACTTTCGAATTTTCATCACAGTACTACACATATTTCAGGAGATATGATGACATAAACAATGAAATTTTCGAATAACTGCTACATCATGCGCTATTTTTCCACATCTCCTAAAATAATGGACTGCTTTCAACTAAACTTGGTATACATACTGCTTACTATCAGGCAACAAATGTTCAAATGTTTGTATAGTCTATGGGACTTAACTACGGGGTCATCAGTCCCTAAACTTACAAACTACTTATGAACTAACTAAGACTAAGGACGGCACAAATATCCGTGCCCGAGGGGGGATTCGAACCCCCGACCGTCGTGGCCGTGCAGACCGTGACTGGAGCGCCTCAGTCTCCTCGGCCACCGCGGCCGGCTATCAGGCAACAATCGCTGTGGGGTTAAAACTACCGGCGACCATAGTTCAGGAGATATGACGTCGTAAACAGTTAGTCACAAAAATTTCCCCATCACAAGTATAAATAAATATTGTTTATAGTCAAGTTTTGAATTAAATTAATGTTATACATCATATGTATTTTATTACTGTTTTTCTTTCTTTGGATACTGCACTTAAAATTTTGTACATTATGCATATTACTTTGTTTTACTGTTTCATAATTTCCAAGCCGTTTTCATGGATTCGTGAAATCTTTTTCGAGTTTTTATTTTCATTTCTAATATAAGACTTGGAAAATGCAGGCAATGCCGGGTTTAGCAGCTAGTGGTCATAGAAATGTGCGCTGGTTCCGGTTGATCGCAGCTCGCATAGAAACCGACCTCCAAGACCACCAAAATCGCGATTCTGCACTCGGACATTTTGTTTGCAGAAAAATGCTCCAGCCGGAGCACAAGATACCGTTTAACAGAATCAGACGGAAAAGTCGGGGACCAACTGCCTCAGCCCTTATTCACTTGACAATGAAAATTTTTGGCTTGTGAACATAATCGCTTTGTTTTGACAAAGAACATGCTAAATCCTTTCTCCTAGATTACCATCGTAATCTCTTCATACATAGCATCTCCCTGTCACTGCCAGTCTCGGTTTGATCAATTTTGAACCAGTATCTCGAGAACGCAATGAGATATTGTTCTTCTCTGAATTTTTAAAATTTTTGAAACTGATGTAAGACCTGAGGGACAAAACCACCGAGGCCATCGGTGCCTAACCTTTACACTACTTAAACTGACTTATGATAAGGGCAAAACACTTACCAAAGTCCGAGGGAGGACTCGAAAGTCCGGCAGGAGTAGCCGCTCAGTCCGTGACATAGCGCCTCATACCGAGCAGCCATTCCCAAGCGGATAAAATGTCTTAATCTTCTCTCAATTTCATACGCTGCTATCTATGTGCTAACAGCAACCATACTCAAATTCATACGCAATGTATTTTTATCTATGCAAACTCTTTAAAATATGTTGCAATGCTATATTTAATCTGATGCTCCGCATTACTGTGACGAATAACTCAAATATAATCAAGCCTTAGTTGGGTGAAGATATAGACTGTAAGAGGTGCAAATTTTTGACTTTTGTAAAGCGCTTCTAGATAAATGTCTGTAGTATACTTTGTTAACATTTGAGCCATTTGATATAGATATATATTTAGATATTTGCGGTCCACGGTGCAAATATGGCTCAAAACAGAATTTTTTAACGTGTTGATATTGATTGGTAACGGACAAAGATATGAAAAATTAAAAGAAAACTTGTTTGAGAATATCGTCTTAAGAACTTACAGTAAAGAGTTCGACAATTTTAAATGAATAAGTGAGGAGGGGTGGGCCAGTTTGAAGCCCTTACGCTTACGGGAATTAGTACATAGTGACTACGAGCTTGAGTACTGTGGGCAGGTTAAGGCTGGAAATTTGCATCTGACGGGAGGCGTGCTTAGGTAGTCCTTGCAGGTGCGGTTATCACTGTGTCCCCCGTGGTGTACGGTTCAGCGCAACTGCCTAGAAAGCAGGAGACCCGGGTTCGAGTTCCGACTGGGTGCATATTTTCAGCTTTGCCCATTCGCAGTTGATGTCATATATTCTGTGAATATGAATAAAAAGTATATAATTGACAATCCTCACAATAACTAGTTTTCGTACCCAGAAATTATGGATATGCATGGTTTTCTAAGGAACCGCCTATGTACAAATAATACTGTTAAACAAAATTCAACCGTTTTTGTCAGTTTGGGTAGGTTGTAGGAAGTGTGCAATGTTTTAAATTTCATTCCTGTTTCATGCACCAGTTGTCAATAATAAAATACATATTTTATTATTGACAACTGGTGCGTGAAGGACAGTAATAAATGTGAAACAGTCGTGTGATGGCGTCTAAACAGATGATTTTGAATTTTGATCGTAAACTATGTGATAGCTGCAGTATACCAATTTTTCTGATCACTTGGTCAAAAGGTATCCAAGATACTCTGCCCTTATATCTGTTATCAATAGAATCCGAGATGTCGGCTTCAGAAGAATCTCGTTTTCGAATATTAATACCGTACGCTGTCATGCGCAGCGACATTTCATACTGATTAGCTACGTGAAAGGGTTATTGGATGTTTCAGATATTCCTTCGGGGATAATCTGCGAGCAGTACTTAATTAACCTTTGCCGACTCTGTGATTTAACTGTTTACCTTCGGAAACTATGAAGTCTCTGAGTTTCTCGCAGCTCTAATATCTAGCAGAATGCTGAACACGTATCATATATAAGAGTAATACCGCTTTTCAATTATTTTCGGTTTGTACTTTGATCCTTTGATAAACCCACCTGGGGCCGAAGTTTTTCAATTTTAACTTGTTTTCTTCCTTTTTATAATCCGTCACGTCTATTTCACCGCCAAGGAGCTTTTCGTTTTAGCGTGTTCTGTATCTCTGAGTTATTTAATTTCATTTTCTGTTTATATATATATATATATATATATATATATATATATATATATATATATTGTTTGCTCTGCGATTCTTGTCATTTTAGAAAGAAACTTGTTTATGCCCACATCTTCAATTACGATGGTTTTTATTCGAATCACAGTAGTTTAATATCAGTTAATTCTTCTTTTTAAGGGCTTCATGCGTAGAATCTATTACTGATCTGTTTTGTTTACATCCATCAAAAAACTAAAGTTCGTAACCCGTTTCAGTTTTCGTTTACTTTTAAAATACTTCTGAGACTTCTTTCTGTATTGCTAATACGCTCTTTGTGTATTGATTTATTTCGCTTCCCCATTTTCATCAGTTGCTTCCAGAAAAGGTTTGTAGAACAATCTTTAAGTTTATGAATATTTAATGGTGTACATTCTAAATTTAAGATTGCTTCGCCGTCTTTTTTTGCTAATGGCTCACAAAATTTAAAAAAGAAAATAGAAACTTGTGCTGCATATATTTGCTATGTTGTCCTCTCTAGTTACGAACGAATTAAATATGGAAACGAAGGAGAAAAAAGAAAAATAACAGAGCAGTTACTTTGTTGGTCAAACAAAGAACCCTACTTTTAATGGAAATCACCTGACATGAAGTACCGCAATACACACAGTTTGTAGTACATCCCCGCAGTTTGCACAGTTTTCACGACTGTTGTTCAAAGTGGCACCCGTCGGCTTGTATGCAAGCATTACATGCTGTCACAGCGTAATTTCGAGAAATCTTGACACGGACAATAAGAATTCTTCCTAACTGATCTTTAGGCATGGCGTTTTCCTCTCATGGTCCATCAAGAATTAATCAAGTAGTGCATCGTTCACGAGTTGTATACCGTTGTTATTACGCAGCTAGGCAGCAGATTGTATGCTTCTTCCTTCCGTAGTGGTGAGGTTTATGGAGAGTCAGTTTTTTCTGAGATTAAAGACTATTCTCTTACTACTACTATCCACACACTTGCGTTAGCTATTTTAATGTACGTGCTATCGATGTAAAAGAAAATGTCTTTTATAATAATGTGACATACAGCTGTGACCATAGACAGCAAAAAATAAGAACTTAAATTGGTATCGTACGAATAACGTACCAACCCTGGCCATGCAGCTGTCGTCTTCAATTCAAAACGTCATGTCGAATCGTGGAGTGATGTCTTTCCTGTTCTACTACTTGGAGGGGAAGCCTGAGAAAAAACAAACTGATTCATCGTCTGGTCAAGACAATTGAAATGTGACTATACCGGACACTTTTAGAATCTCATTAGCAGATAGTCCCCATAAAAAATCCTAAACACACCACCACCGCAGATAACGTGAACAACGACAAAGTATTTAATTGTTTCTAGGAACACTTAGGGTCCTAAATAACTTTATACACATAAAAGTATGTGTTGGTAAATTTATGGGACTTAACTACTTCGGTTATCAGTCCCTAGCCTTACAAACAATTTAAACTAACAAACTAACGACAACATACTCGCCCAATCCTGAGCGAGGACTCGAAAGTCCGACGGTGAGCAACCGCGCGCTCCGCATCAAGGCATCTTAGAGTGCTAGGCCACTCCACCGCGGCACACACAAAAGTATTCGCACGTCAATTAGACCATCAAAAGAAAGAAGAATAGTCATTGATACTCTCAGGGGGGGGGGGGGGAGAAGAAGCTCTCATTTTGGATGCACTTGTCAATATTGCGTGTAAACTGTTGACAAAGGCTTCACTAGTGATGTGTTGAAGCAGCAATTGAACACTCGTCACAAATTACTTAGGAAAATTCACAACAGGTGTTCGGGTTAGTAATCTGATTCTCGCTTCCCTTAATACGAGTGAGACTTCTGGTCAACGTTCGTTCCTCGAATCGATCCAAAAACCCGTTCAAAAAACAACTACATATGAACTAGCTTATTCTAAAGACGGCACAAACATCCATACCCGAGGGGGAATTCGAAACCCCGAACCCTCGCGCATCGTAGCATAGTGCCTCAATGCGCTCGGCCGCTCCACCGCAGCAGAAACCTGTTATCTGATATTAATAGAAGCATTGACTCGCAGCTGGTGTAGCGTTTTAGGTACATGAATACTTCGTTTATTAAAGTAATTCACGAGTACTGGGCAGAATTGCTCCTGCCAATAACTCCAGGTGTATACGATATTTTTAAGAGACCAATCAGCTCTTATTCAACTATCGTGAAAACTCTGAGACACATTGCGCACTTTTTAATTTGATTCTGTTTATAACTTGATTACTAGTTCGCAGTAAATGACCTTTTTCAGCTTGCGTGACCGTTTTCTTTCACTGCAAATTTGTCACGGATAGTATGTTATTCTCAAGTGTGCCTGTTTACTTACGTCTGTATATGTATCATACGAATTTGTTTTACAGTTTTAATTACGTTTAGCTGGGTTTACATTCGTAATGAATCTTCCTACGCGGATTTATTAGGTGACGTGTTGTCAAGCCACCATATTTGATAAATTAACAGACAGTTCATCTCGTATAATGCTGTAGATTACATTTTGAAAGGTCAGAAACTGTCCTGATGTATCATATCACAAGTATCAGAATGGTATTGAATGTTGTTTTTGTGTTTCCCTTGGTTTTTCTATGGATTTGAATAAAGTTCTCTGAATGATTTCTATTTTTCCACTCGGTTTGTTCATTGAGGATATCGTTGGAATATTCATTACTGGGTTTTTAAATTTCCAGTTGTTCTAGAACGTTTAGAATTTCTAAAATACTTTTAACGTGTTAACCCGTTTTATTTTTCAGATGTAAGTAGAAGATCGACTGGCTGCTTTGGCAGTTTCTTGTATTTTCTTTAGATGGAATTCTTGTTTTATCCTGCTGCAGGAATGGAGTAAAGTTGTAACAGGACTCAGATGACCAAATAATCTACAACAGGTCAACACTTATAAGATAGTTGAACAGTAAACAGGAACAATAGACTGACATAAAATATCTAACTGAATACAGGAACATTAAGACATGAGTTAATATATATATTTCTGCCACGCCAAAGACTATCATGACTGGAAGCCAAGCTATACTCAGGCTGTAGTATGTGCAAGGAGCTGCTTGTCCTAGTTAATGTCTCAACCTAACGCAGCACAGAAATGTGACTGATTCTTCCAGAGTTTGGCCTTATAAAGCCTGGCCATGTGGTGGCAGACAGAACTATGCAGAGGCATGGCCTAGTGCGTTCGAATCATAGGTAGATACACTTCCAATGGACGCCTCGATACTAGTGATGCCAACTGTTGTAATGTCAAAAGCTGGCTCAGGACACATCAATTCTAAATTTCTATGAGCGATACAAAACAGTGCAGTCACTACACGTGGGAATGAAAGTGTTTTCGTCTTTTCTAATCTTATTATTTGTTTTTTTTTTCGTAAATTATTGTCTAGTTGTACGTTCGTTTTCTTTAACAGTTCGTTCATTTCGTTCGATATTTTGCCTAGGTATGATGTTGGTACGTTGATTTTGAAGAACAGAATGTTGAAAATGACCTACGAGTTCGTGGTCGTGGCTGGAATTCAATATGGTGTTGGCCCAATCTTAGCCTTGATGACGGCTTCCACTCGTGGAGATGCTGGAAGGTTTCTTGCGGAATGGCAGCCCATTCTTCACGGAGTGCTGCCCTTAGGAGAGGTATCGATGTACATCGGCGAGGCCTAGCTCGAAGTTGGCGTTCCAAAACATCTCAAAAGTATTCTGTAGAATTCAAGTCAGGACTCTGTGCACTGGAGTGCGCGCAATCGAGGGAAACTCACAAGCCGGCCGCGGTGGCCGAGGTGACAGGCGCTCCAGTCACGGTCTGCACGGCCACTACGGTCGGGGGTTCGAATACCCCCTCGGGCATGGATATTTGTGCCGTCCTTAGTTAGTTCATAAGTAGTTTGTAAGTTTACGGACTGATAGCCCCGTAGTTAAGTCCCATAAGCTATACAAACATTTGAACATTTTTGAAACTCAGAAGGGAAATACCAAGTATGGTACAAACGAATTTTGATAGGTTGCAGGTATGTTGCGCTTCACTGACACACAGCCGACTAGCGTTCAAATCCTATTCGAAACTTGCTCGTTATTTCGAAGCATACTTTTACGGCTATTGAAAGATCAGTGAACCGTCTATAGTTATCATAGTTATCACTTTTAACATTTGTGCAGCATTTGCTAGCTGCGTTTACAGTCCCCCACCCCCCTCTGTTGTTATACCGTGGAATGCAGTGTGTGCCCACTTGCACTTGACGCGTCCCAGCGGATTATTATGCTGCGGCCAGGCGGCTGGTCATTCGTAGTGTATCGTTCATGTATAATTACCTGATATAAATTTATCTTTGCAATAAGAATTGATAAAGTGGGAAAAAGGAATATAATTATACACAATCAATCGTCGGAGGAGAATACTAAAAGATAAATTAAAATTAAAAAATTCCGTTCAGGAACTGAACTCGGGTCACCTGTGTGGCACTCGAGCCTCTTGGTAATTACACCACGCCGACTCACATACCGATGGTGACTTACTACAGGCATAGCTGTTACGCGCTGGACTTTGCTCTCAGTTTTCGTGGAAACCAAGGCGCATTGAAACAAATCCTTTTAGTTTGGTGATCTGGAGGAATTCCCGCACAGCATACCTTCGACCCATCAAAATTCGTTTGTACCATACTTGGTGTTCCCGTTGTCAGTCACTTACTTGTGAGTGAGCATTTTAATGTAACGTAACAATGGATGAGACATGGGCGACATCGTACGAGCCATAAGTGGAGCACCAGTACATCGAATGACATCATTATGGGTCTCCGCGAAAGTCTAAAGTGCGTCAGAGCTCCAGTGTAGTGAAAGTTATTGTGATTCTCGTGTACGACTGTGATGTACAATGTTTGTAAAGCTTAAGGGAATTAACTGGGGGTAATCAGTCCCTAAAATTACAAACTACTTATGAACTACCTTATACTTAAGACGACACAAACATCTATGCCCGAGTGGCATTCGAACCCCCGACGGGGAAAGGCCTCGCGGATCGCAGCGTAGCGCCTCAATGCGCTCGACCGCTGAGCGCGCCGATGGTGTTATCCTAACGTATTGCGTTCCTCCATGGCAGACCGTCAATGGACAACTTCAGTGTTCGTTTTTGGAGCCTCACCAAAACCAGTTTTACGAAAGAAGCGGCAACACTTTCTGCGGAACTCGTCGCACGACAAAGCTGTGGCTGCTCTGTTCGGTCGATGGGAGCAGGAAGTACTGTACCATCCACCTTATTCTCCGGACTTTTGTCAGTTTGATTTGATTCCGAAGATGAAGGAACCACCTCGTGGCATTCGCTTTAGAATTGTTCCAGAGATTATACTGGCAGTATACGGCTCCGGTGTCCTGACAAAAGCACCCAGTGACAAAAGCACCCAGTGACATTAGCACCCAGTTCTGGTCGAGGGGCGGCCCGCTAATCTCCCCGTCCGGTCTCTGCCTGGCAGGTAGAAGAGCCGAGGGCTGTGAGGTCGCAGTGACACAAGGCTGCACTTTATAATGGAAGCGAGCCTAAAGAACAACCAAGACATCTTAATAAGATTTGTGACCTGGAAAAGGTCTTCGATAATGTAAGGTGCTGGATGATGTTCGCAATTCTGAAAAAAAATAGGAGTAAGCTTGAAGGGAAAGCGGAAAATATATAGTTTGTATAAGAACGAAGTCGATACAATAAGCGTCGAAAGTCAAGAACGAAATGCTCAGGTTAAAAAGGGGGTAAGAAAATGTTGTGGACTGTCGCAATCACTGTTCAACTTGCACAATGAAGAGACTTAATGTTGAAAATAAAGATGTTCAAGGCTCTGATAAAAGTTCTGGGTAAAAAGATATCAGTGATAAGATTTGCTAATGACATTGCTATCATCTGTGAAAATGAAGGAAAATTACAGGGTCTGTTGAATAGAATTAAAAGACTAATGAGCACAGACCATGGACTGAAGGTAAACCAAGGAAAGATGATAGTCATAAGAAGTAACAGAAATAAAAGTAGCGAGAAAATAACATCCGAATTGGTGATCACAATGCAGTGCTGTAGCCGGCCGCAGTGGCCGAGTGGTCTGCGGCGTGCCAATCACGGTCGTCACGGCTGCTGCGGTCGGGGGTTCGAATGCCCCCTCGGGCATGGATGTTTGTGTCGTCTTTAGTATAAGCTAGTTCATAAGTAGTTTGTAAGTTTAGGGACTGATGACCCCTTAGTTAAGTCCCATAAGCTCTACAAACATTTGAATTTGATCACAATGTACACCAAGACAAGGAATTCCGCTACCTTTGCAGTAAACTAACTGACGATGGAAGAAGCAAGAGGGACATAAAAAGTAGATTAGCACAAGCAATGAGGGCATTCACGGAAAAGAGAAATCTACTGCTGTCAAACATCGCCCTTGACTTTAAGCAGAAATTTCGCAGAACATAAGTTTGCAGTATAACATTGTATGTTACTTGGACTGCTGGGAAATGAGAACAGAAGAGAATTGAAGCATTTGATATGTAGTTTAAGGAGTTGTACAAAATATCACGTAATTTTTTTTTAAGTTTATGTTTTAAAGCCATAAATGCCTTTGTATTTATGAATTTTGGGCATTTGCCCAAGCATTCATTCTAAGCATTTGCCCCAACTTGCAAATGTCAAGGCATTTTACATCACTAGGGGAAAAACAGAATGGAAACATCAAGCAAATAATTGAGGATGTAGGTTGCAATGGTACTCTGAAATGAAACGGTTGGCTAAGGATTTGGTGGCAGGTCGCATCAAAGCAGTCAGAAGACTGATGACTAGGGATGCAAACGATAAATCTACGTTTTGAAAACATCGACGTTTTGCCCCAAAACATCGATGTTAACAGCGATGGTTTGAACATTGATATATCTCTTATGTATCGGTGATAGAAGTCGAAAACTATCAACACCGCTAAATTCTGGTTCTAAGCCTTTTTACTGTATATGAAAAGGAAGTGAGCGTTTCCGGTGAGCAAGGACTGGGCGGCGTGGCATTACCGCGAAAACAGGGACGGCTTAAGGAGGGTACGGGTTGCAGGTGGGTCGTGACGTAGTAAACAGGTCAGAATGGGTGCAAATGTCGCAGATTTGGGGTTGGGTGCAAATGTCACTGGGTGCTTTTGTCACATATCCTACCGCTCCATATGCACTACGAACAGAACAGGCTCTGCTAACGGTATCCCACGCCTTTCACATCGCTGGCAACGGGTTCTGCACAACGCTGGTGACTACTTTGAAGGAGAGTAACAGGTACAAACATGTAACGCTTTTATATCAGTTGTGAATAAATAGTTGTCACTAAGTTCCAACGCTCGTATATACACATACTGATGCCAGTTTTAATGGTAATATTACGTAGTAGTCAGACGGGCGGCAGTTGGCAGTGTTTGGGCCTGTAATGGTTGGCTCGGTGTTGGTCTTGAGGAGCCCCTGGTCGCGGCAAAAGCCAGGATTCCTTTTTATGCATCGAAAATAACTGTGTAACTAAATGATAAAAGTCTCTTCCTACAAATAAAGAGCAATACTCCTGCTACTTTAAAATAAACAAAAGTGACGAACATAAACTATTCGATGCACAACATTTTCCTGGGAATGTATGTCCAACAAAACCGTTCTTCCAAAGGGATACGTAAGAGAATAATAGTTTATCATGCTCATGTGTAGTCTAAAATGTTATCTTCACTTATTCGTAGGTCACCTTATTTCGAGAACTGCAGGTAAATAGCCTCCCATCATCTCTTTCCATTTCCGGAGTTTAGAGTATTTTGAGTACTCTTGCAAGATAAAAGGTAAAGCAGTCAACAATCCGAAGATTGGTTTGAACACCACAGTCCTTTAGTAGGCATGGTCCTGTTTGGAGGTGGTATGCCATTGCCTTCCTCCGACCTTCGAACTGACTTACCCAACCAGTTATAGGGGGACCTACAGTTTAACGTGGGTTCCGAACCACGGTGCTACTCGGTATTTTTCACATGAGCAATACTGTCAGAGGTAAAAGAAGTGGAAAGTGACTGATAAAAATCCCAGGACCTGGCGGGGATCGAACCAGCGACCTTTGGATTTGTAGTATGGCATTCTCCCACTGTGCAACCGCGGCGCACAAGATATCATGTTGAAATTGCAGTAGGGACTTCCTCTCCGGCAGCTGCTGGTGTGGCGCTGTTGCCAGGGGCGACGGCAGCACGCGCCGCCTGCCCTCGCCCTGTTGTCTGGCGCTCACACTCAGCTGTCGCGCCTTCCGGGAAGTGCCGGCGTGATTGCGCCTATCTGCCCGACCTCTCTGCCATATTTATGTAACGCCCGCACATTCGCGACCGCCGCCCGCCTGTTAATTGAGCGCTGCTCTCCCAGTCCGAGCGACAAAAAACTCACATGTACTCTCTCATGTCAGTTTTTCATCTGTCACCTTCTCTCCACCTCTTGTTTATGAAATGTGTGAGCGAAGTTTATCATATGTTTCATTGTTTTAGGCGGAGAATTTTATAGGTTGATCTATAGCTGGTAAAGTATTTTTATGGGAGCACAAGTGCCACAATTGAACTTTATTTCCTAGCTGAACAATCATAATGATGTGCTGAACGGTTTTGGGGAGAAAATAAATTTATGGCATATCTTGACCAAAAGAAGGGATCGATTGGTGGGACACGTTATTAGACATAAGTAATCATCAATTTAGTATTGGAGAGAAGAGGTTGGGGTAAAAATCGCAGAGGCAGACCAATAGGCCTGCAGTAAGCAGATTTAAAAGGATGCTGGTTTTCGTTCTTATTTGGCGATGAAGAGGCTTGCGCAGGATAGAGTAGGGTAGAGAGCTGCATCAAACCAGTCTGCGCACAAGACCACAACAATAACAACTTGCCGCGCGGTAATGGCCGTGCGCTCTAAGGTGCATTTGTCCGGAGTGCGCGTCCACTTCCCGTCGGAGGTTTGAGTCCTCCTTCGAGCGTGGGTGTGTTTGTTTACCTTATCATAAGTTACTTTAAGTAGTTTGGTCTGATAACCACTGCAGTTTGCTCCCGAAATTTGAACAACACGAACTCTTTAAATCTTTCCAGAATGAAACTTTCACTCTGCAGCGGAATGTGCGCTGATATGAAACTTCCTGGCAGATTAAAATTGTGTGTCAGAACCGGGACTCGAACCTGGGACCTTTGCCTTTCGCGGGCAAGCGCACTACCGACTGTGCTATCCCGACACGACTCACGATGCAGCCTCACAACTCTACTTCCGCCAGTACCTCGCCTCCTACTTTCCAAACTTCAAAGAAGCTCTCCTGCGTACCATGCAAGACTAGCACTTCTGGAAGAAAGGATATGGTGGAGACATGGCTTAGCCACAGCCTAAGGGATGTTTCCAGAATGAAACTTTCAGTCTGCAGTGGAGTGTGCGCTAATATGAAACTTCCTGGCAGATTAAAATTTGCGGTAGTGTGCTTGCCCGCGAAAGGCAAAGGTCCCAGATTCGAGTTCCGGTTCTGGCACACAATTTTAATCTGCCAGGAAGTTTCTTTAAATGTTACATGAGAATTATGAGTATCGTCTGGCATTTGTAGCCACTAGACCCACAACTGTGGTTGTTTGCACCCTGTCTAGTGCAAGTCTTTTAATTTGACGCCACTTCGGCTACTTTCGTGTCAGTGATAATGAAATGATGAGGACGACACAACAACCAGTCCCCGATCCAATCGGGAATGGAACTGCGGCCTCTTGTCCACTATACGGAGGCGGACGAAGTGTTATATAATTTTTTTGGAACAAATATTAAATGCTGCGCCGGCCGCGGTGGCCGAGGGGACTGAGGCGCTCCAGTCACGGTCTGCGCGGCCACTACGGTCGGGGGTTCGAATCCCCCCTCGGGCATGGATATTTGTGCCGTCCTTAGTCTTAGCTAGTTCATATGTAGTTTGTAAGCTTAGGTACTGATGACCCCGTAGTTAAGTCCCATAAGTTCTACAAACATTTGATTAAATGCTGCCCTTGAAGCATCTGAGGCCCAACGGCGTGACGCAGTGGATACACAGGTCCCCGTTATATCACCGACTTAAGCACTGTTCGGCTTGGCTACCACTTGGATGGGTAACCGTCCGGGTCTGCCGAGTGCTATTGGCATGCAAAGTGCACTCAGCCCTTGTGAGGACAACTGAGGAGCTACTTGATTGACGAGTGGCGTCTTTGGTCGCGAAAAATGACAACAGCCGGGAGTGCGGGGGCGCTGACCACGTCTCCCTCCATAATAGAGCTCCTAAATAATACCCAGGCTGAATCGTCCGCCATGTTTTCCCCAACACGGTTGTAATCGCGCTACGCTAACAGTATTGAAGCGCATGCCCTGCCATCTTTCACAAACGATTTTGCAAAAACTAATCGGTAGAAAAATTTAATTTTTAGTAACATGAATATTTATATGTTCAGCATTGTGACGACGTGCGCATCAGTCACAGTTAGTACGGTAATGGCTTTGATGTAAGAGACTGAGCTACGTTAGGAAAAGTTTGATAAGTAAGGGCTGCGATAATATTCCGTTTGGTGCACATTTCGCCGGGGGTTGGAACACTTGCGCGGAGTGACACTTGCGCGGAACCCGGGGCCCTTGGGGCGGCTAATCGCTTTTCCTGGGTACAGGCCCACCAAGAAGTCTAGCACTGCTGTTGTCAAGTTTCCACACTGTCAACGTAACACGAAAATCAGTGAAACTGCACAACCCTTTGCAAGCTGAAGAGCAATATAGTGACTTGTTCTAACTACATATTAATCCGTTGAGTGTTCCTCCTGTAAACAAAAAGGTATTTTAATAATGATAATGTTTTTGAGAATTAGTCTCTGCTACAACAAGACTGACTTTCGACAGTCATACCTCCTAAAAGCATATTATTCAGAACACTAAGCATATCAAGACACCTGCGCAAGCAATAAATATATTAGGCATCCTGCACAGATACGTTGATGTAAGTGACCGCTATGTAGTTAACCCCACTATCACGCAACTTCCATCTCTTTAAAAATAGCTACTATGCTTTTTAATAGGAGATGCAACCTTAAACCTTCAATTAAAAAAACGTTAATAATAAGTCAATGAGTATTTTACATACTTAAAGCGTTTATTCGTAGACCCCAAAACGATTTGGCTGTATTCGAATTACAAATACATCTAAGAAATATATGAAATATGGAATGTGTAAGGGAATGTCACACACCGAAAAATGCTAAAGATAAATTCTATTTTCCATCACCGAAATATAGAACCATTTTTACTTCGAACTTGGCATAAACCAACAGGGAGAAACAAGTTGCAAGACTTCCAGGAAAAATGAAGCGAAATTGGCAGCCAATAGTTGGTTATAAATTACATTGCCTGTTAACTGTATAAATATAAATTACGGAATACGCGGAACTCCTGTTCAGTACAGTCAAAAAGGTCTAAGGTAATAGGCAGTGGCTTACAATCAGATATCCGTATCACTCTCCTCCTCAAGAAGTCTGTGTGAAGATTTATATTCAGAACATTCAAGAAAAAGGTGTTGAAACTATAAGAAGCAGCTCATTTACTCAGGAAGGGAAAACGTTATGGTGCCCGTAAATTTGAATGGCTGTATCTCTTGTAGTAACATTTAATTTTTGATAAAATGTTAAAATCCAATAAACCAGAATTTTGTCTTTCTAAACTCAGTGCCAATTTTTTTGTGGAAATTTTTGCAGGAAGTAGTCTTGACTTGATTTCATACTTCTATGCATTAACATGTAATTTGTGTCACAAATTGCGCGACCGGTCCGGTCGGAGGTTCGAGTCCTTCCTCGGACATAGGTATGTTTGTTTGTACTTTGCCTAAGTTATTTTAAGTAGTGTGTAAGTCTAGCGACCAATGATCTAAGTAGTTTGGCCGCATAAGACTACACATATACACGTAATTTATTTATTTCATAACCACATTTAAGTACTAATAATTAAAGAAACTTAAAAGATAAATTTGAAGTAAACACTGAAAACAAATGATTGATATTTCTCATGAGATGAATGCACACAACCGTTGTCTTATGTCTTGTGAATGTACCTACAAATTCTGCCATATGAAAATTGTAGTGTGAGTCCCAAATATGTTTTTTTCTGTAATAACATTAAAAACATATTAAAAATTCAGAACTCGAAAATCAGTGAAGTTTTGGACTTGAAGCGTTTTGTGTTGCTACATCATTACATAGTAGACACGATTTTAAAATTTGGTTGCTATCGCCAAAGTAGACGAAACGTTAAACTTTTGGTGTAGACTGTATGTTGTAGAAGTCTACGTCGAACCTAATCATACCTCTGAGGAGAGAACGTTGTTTGCACTTCTCCTGCGTTTCCAGTCGGCTGTACTGTGCTACGCAACGACATCGTACCGTACCACTTTACCGAGAGCTATATATGTGTTGGTGTGATTTCTGTTTTTTTTCAAAATAAGACATCACACCAATATATGTATCATTTAGACGCAAAGATTCTGGGTTCTGGTTTCATCGCTAACGCGATTAACAACGTTAGACCTCGTGTGTAAACAAAATGTTCAAATGTTTGTATAGTCTATGGGACTTAACTACGGGGTCATCAGTCTCTAAACTTACAAACTACTTATGAACTACTTACGAACTAGGACGGCACAAATATCCATGCCCGAGGGGGGATTCGAACCCCCGACCGTAGTGGCCGTGCAGACCGTGACTCGGCCACTGCGGCCGACGTGTGTAAACACTTAAAGGTTATGAGTGCCACTGGAAAAATGCATAAGTAACACCTGTTGTTTGAGACTTGAAGATGACCTGAAATTAGCCGAAATCGATATCTCATAATAAACATAAGGAGTAGCTGTCTGTATTTCATAATGCTATTCCTAACATATTTAAAAGCTGCTCAAAACCACCTACAAAAAACCTTTATAATGAGATTGTATATAATTCCACGATCAAATTGTGTTGTAGTAATTATTTGTAGTAATACACCCAAAGATCTGCCCTTGCTTTTAGTGCCTTGATCAGCTGTTTATTTTAGAGGTATTACTAGGGACAGTAAAAATTCGCATTTGCGATAAATGCGAATATAGATGCGAATTCTGACTCAAAATGCAGTAAATCCGAAATTGTAGTTAGCAACAGTTACGCTCAATTCCGATTTCATCACATTCCTCTTCACATGGTGCTGTATTGTAAATCGAGTGATATTTGTATGACGTGTTATCTCCCTGTTGAATGAGGCTGTGATATCTCCGGGCCTTTACTACTGCTCCACCTCGCTCGGTGGGCCTTTCCCTGAATACGGCACAGGTAGCGGCTGGAGGGCGAGGAGTAGGGGTGTTGTATCCCTACTTCTGGAACACCCTGTTCACTACCTGCCGCGTCCGGGTCTCCGCGCAAGTGTCTACAAATTCCCTTTCCGCGCAAGTGTCACTCCTCGCAAGTGTCACAAACTCGTTTCGCCGTATGTTGCTTCGGATGAAATTTTCCTAACGCATTGAATTTTATTTTTGACTTGGGCGGAGATCTTAAACATTCACCCATATTGCTAAAATTTATTTTTTGTAGCGAGCTCATTTTCGATGGCGACAACGCCAGAATTAATTGTCGCGTATCTCATACATGATTAGAGGTATCAAAATGATAACACGCAAAGAAGAGAGTATTTTGCCATATTTTTCATTAACTATAGCGTTATTCGAGGAAGTATAGGTTTTTTCTGCATGAAAAAAAAAAAAAATAAAATAAAAAAAATAAAAGTAAGGGATTATTAGTTGATGTTCCTTAATCAGTCACAACTTTATTTCCATATTTGTTGTCCAGCGCGATTCGGAACTCCGTTTTCAAAAATTAATAGGGGTTACTTCATTTAAAACTACCGGGCTGATAAGCCGTGGTCGATTTATAAAACTTTCCCCTAAAGTTTCATCTTCGGCTGCGGAAGACATCTTCAGAGGTGGGGTTACATTTCCTTCAGTTTATCGTCCAGTACTAACAGAACAAAAGTTAGTAAATTTAACAAAGATTTTATGTGGGAATACTCGGAAAAGACAGGTACCAAGAATCTCTTCACTAGCTGATGAACTGGCTTTGTCTCATTTTTTTTATATAATAAAGCACTGTATTGAAATATTTAGAATGGCCTTTTCATATTACTGAAAACTTTAAATTGAATATTATATAGATAGGTAAACAAAGAACTTATGTAGCTTGCATCTATTAAATTTACTGGATTAAGAAGCCGATACCAGTGTCTTAAAAAATGTTCAAATGTTTGTATGGCTTATGGGACTTAACTACGGGGTCATCAGTCCCTAAACTTACAAACTACGTATGAACTAATACTAAGGACGGCACAAATATCTATGCCCGAGGGGGGATTCGAACTCCCGACCGTAGTGGCCGTGCGGACCGTGACTGAAGCGCCTCAGTCCACCGCGGCCGGCCCAGTGTCTTAAGTATGGGTGTTGCGAAGTAACAACCTGTGGCTATTTATTAGGAGCTCAAATACTGAAGACGAGTTATTACTAGATGGGCGAGCGGATCCAGGTGCGTCATATTTAACTGACATTATCTCAAGTTACAAATTTCTTACAGATTTCCTGTTTACAGTGGATGAAAATTTGATGAATTTTGATTCTTTCATTCGCTTAATGTGTTGATCTAACTTCAATGGATAAAACGTTCATCGCATGTCGAAAACTCCGTAACGTTGTCAGAATATCCACGTAATAAATTATTGCAGCAAATAAAACTAAAATGAATGTGTACTGTCGTTCGTAACGGACACATTGATGAAAATTCTACGTTCATAGAGTGAGTAGTTTGAGAGTTGAATGAAAACGAGATAATGCGTCAGCTCCGTCCGGAACGATGCAACTCTTACAGCTTGGCGAAAAAATGGCGGACAGTTCAGCTCGGGTTTATAGGAGTCTTATCACAGTCTAACAAACACGGTCGCGGCACTCACTACTCTGAAAGTTGCTACCAACTTACAGTTGCAACGACACTAACGTCCTAGTGGTGCGCAAGGCGGCATAAGAGTAACGCTTGTTTATAATTAGATTTCTACAAATAGTATCTGTAATTTTCCATTCCAAGCAATAGTATAATATCTAGAGACGTAAATATTCGTGAAATAAATGTAAAAAACAAACGAATTTCACTGATTCAGTGATATAAACAACAGCTCATTCAAAAAGTAATATTTACGAATATGTGTATATTTGCAGCTTATTCCGCTGAAAGTAAGTATAATATAAATATAAGAGACACATAAATTGCTGTTACGGTCTGTTCTTACACAAAAGGCACTTTCTTTGACGTGTAACAATTCGGTATGACGTGTAATGATTCGTACATTTTTACAGTTCATTCTTCATTCGTTTAAACTTCTATACTTTTGAGCGTAATTAATTTTGCTTACAAAACGAATGTCTTGAAATTTTTGCCGTTTGGTGGTTCATATGTATCAATAATTGTGGACTGATTTCTGGTTTGATGCGGAACGGTTTTCTTTTGCTTTCGATGGTTATTGTCACGTTTGTGAGGATTTTCCTTCAGTTACAGCTGTCGTAGCTGGTCTGGTACATCTATACTAATAATAAATCTGTAAATGTAGACCTGCCGCTATTCACTTCAATATTCGAAACTACTGGACGAAACTTCATGCGGTTTTCACAGGAAACACGAGAAGAGTCAACATATAGACATAATTTTATCGAAATTGGATCACAGAAAACAAAGATGTAATTTTAAGTGTTTTCACTATCGGTTTGTTCAACTATTAAAAACCTCTTATCTCCAAAACTACTTCACGAAAATTTACGTGGGGTTTTCACACTTAATCTTGAGCGTAACTCTGTACAACATATGGCCTTCGTTTCATAAAAATCGGACCACGGAAAAAAAGAATATCGTAATTTGAAATTTTTTATTTACGACCGTCATATTTGTCTATCTCTTTGAACTCGTTTATCTCCAAAACTACTTGACGAATTTTCATGGGGTTTTCACACGTAAGATAAGCATATCGTGTGATTACATAAAGGCTTCAGTAATTAAAATCGGATCAGAAAAAATAAAGATATAATAATTTAATAGTTTGCTTAAAAGCGAACATGTATATCTTATTTGTTGAGGATAATCTCCAAAAGAACTACACGAACTTTCATGGGTTTCCACAGGTAAATTAAGAATACTTTGGAGAATAACATAGGCTTCATTTCATCAAAATCGGATCAGGGGAAGAAAATATATCGTAATTTGTAGTTTCTGGTGTACGCTATGATTGAACTGCAGCGTAGTATAGCAATGATCCAATAGAGGCGCTGTTACTGACATAGAATACCAAATAACTAATAGATGGCGATGCTGCGTTATTTATTCACATAACTAAGGTTTAATACACTGAAACAAGGGCTACGACTTTCCTGATGGCAGTGGTGTATGTATTGATGTCGGCAACGTCCGTTGAATCCTTTTTGAAAAATCTGTCACGTACAATGATAATCGTTGATAATGAAATAAATAATTAATGTTGTACCGAACAGTTAATTGATGATCCACCTAAAGCGAGTATTTCGTTGCCAACGTTAATATACGAAACCGTTGCCACCGAACCGCGGTGGTCGAGCGGACTGAGGCGCTCCAGTCACAATCTGCGCGGCCACTACGGTCGGGGGTTCGAATCCCTCCTCGGGCATGGATATTTGTGCCGTCCTTAGTCTTAGTTCATTCATAGGTAGTTTGTAAGTTTAGGGACTGATGACCCCGTAGTTAAGTCCCATCAGCTATACAAACATTTGAACATTTTTTGAGCTAAGAAATCTTTGCAAGAAAACACAAATTTATGTAGTTTCCTTTTTAATTTCGGTACATACTTTTTACATCATGAGTCCATTCTGGTAAGAAATGCCTAGAAAACGGTGTAGTTCAGTAAGAACAAACAGAGGCCCTGTTAGTTACGTAGTGCACCAAAGAACTAATAGTTGGGGCTGCTGCATTTTTAAAAATGTTTTTATTTCTTTTCGATGCTTGTGCCACAGAACAGCAACGAACTACTACAGGTGCTATTGGTTTTGTAGTGGTGCAAAGAAACAATACACGATCGTGTTGTGCGTATCCCCTCAATAACAGAAGTATTTTGAATTAAGAGCCGCAATCTTATCTTTGTAAATACAAACTAACATTGAACAACAAGTTGCTGATTATGCTTTGTATATTCACAGCTTAACGACATTTCTTTGCTTCTTTTGACAGGAAACATTTGAATTTAAAACAAAACGACATTCCTTTGCGTCTATCGAAGCTCTGATTTACTTAAGAATCCTTTGCAAGGAAATTACAATTTATGTAGTTCCCTTTCTGATTTCGGTGTATCCTCATTACATTTTGAGTGCGTTCTGTTTAGGAATGCTTTGAAAATGTCATAATACAGGAAATGACAAAGTCAGGGACGTTAGTTACATAGTGCACCAATAACTAATTAATTACGTTGCTGCTTTTTTTTTCATTCTCATAACTATGGTGTAATATACTACAAGAAGGGGTACAATTTTACTTACGGCGGCGACGTTGTGTGCTGATGTTGGCAACGGCCGTTGAATGCTTTTTCAAAAATCAGTCACGTAGAATAATGGGGATATTTCTTTATGTTCACATAATTTATGCTGTTCTGGTCAGTAAATTAATCATCCTCCTAAAGCGAATAGTTCATTGCCAAAGATAGCAAACTAAACCGCTGACCCTGCAAGTAAAATTTAACCCAGGTAGGAAACGAAAAAATTTGTTTCTTTCTAGCTGTAAACCACATGCTTTGAAACGTCATAGAAAGAAAAGAAGTGCCTCTTTCGACAGGTATAACGACTAAATTGTACATTGAATGGAGTGAACATTGCGTTCTGTGCATCTTTTCAACTTTAAGCTGGAATTACCACGTGATATTGAGACAAATATATTCTAACCACAAATTTGTTTTGTACTGCTTTGGCTGCAAAGAAGCCCCACTTCATTTTCGCAGAACAGCCACGAGTTAACATGGAATAATATCTAACTACATGTGTCGCAGAAGCAACAAGAAAGATAAGGAAGCGTCGCTAGAAGGGCCATTTACATATAGTCTTAACCGAACATAAAAGATCCAAGATTAAAGTCAGCGATTAATAGATTTTTTCTAATATCACATGACATTTCCACCTTAATGTTGTCGACACAAAATCTGTTCTGCGCTTCTGAATGCTCACTCCAGAGATATTTCTGCCACATATATATGTCTGTGGAGATAATATACAGACGCGAACGACAAAATCATCAGAAACCTCTCTGCTTTCATAATTCTTCGGAACAATATTGCGGACTACAGTAAGCTAGAGAAAGACGTCTTTTTCGCAGAGACAATTGTAATTACACTCATAATCCGACTTCTGAATATAAAGTTCTATTACACAAGGTCGATGTCAACTTTGTGCTTTACGAAGTATGTATGTATACATTAGATGAGAGAGTGGCCATTGCTGCTAACACAGTCAAGACAATTCACTGGAAATACTACTATATTTAATGCAAAGTTCTATACAGACGATCAGCTGACACCATTCCTTCAACGATTACCAAGACTGACTTTATCGCACATTGACACCACCATGATGTCTTATTTAAACAGGCATGAACTGTTCTGTTGATTGAATTATCAGACTTTCAGCATTCGTCGAGTTTGCCATAATAGGAGCACCGCATACAGAATAACTTCATTTTCCCCAGTGCAACACTGCAACATACTAATCTTTGAGCATACATTTACTGTGAGAGATAAAAAGTTGTAGTACTACAACATAGAACCAATACATGGCGCTGTTATTATTATCAATATTTCTCATCTCAACGATAGAAGTGTTCTCGGAAGTTTACGGCAACAGACATTTAGACACCCCACTCTTAACTTTATGAACACAACCTGACATTGAATATACATCGTTCCAGAGTACGGACAAATTAATTTCACTTTTGTATGAAAAACTTTATGAACATTCATTGTTTTCGACAATGACTTCTACTTAAATCTGATAGAGCGGTCCAGTGTTGACCTAGGTCTGGAACCCAAAACAACCATGATATACTCAGGTCTGTCTTTAACAACCGTTGCGAAGCACGGGTATATAAGCTAGTTAAATAATGTAGGTTTTGTACTCCACAAAAGTCTCTTACGTTCAGAATTTACTGGTCTGACTGAAATTTTATTGACGAAATCTTGACTTTCTGAGTAGTTCAATGTTCAAATGTTTGTTAATCTTAAAGGGTTTAACTGCGGGGTCATTAGTCCATAAACTTACAAACTACTTATGAACTACCTTATACTAAAGGCGGCACAAACATCCATGCCCGAGGGGGGATTCGAATCCCCAACGGGAAACGGCCTCGCGCATCGTACCATAGCGCCTCAATGCGCTCGGCCACTCCTCCGCGGCTTCTGAGTAGTAATCCGACGGATTTCAACCAAAGGTCGGTCTTCTGTTGTTTATTAGCAATATTTTGTTCTTCACCTTTAAGTGGGGATGTGGCGTGTTCAAAGCACCCCATTTGTAAAAGTTTACTGGTATTTAGTGAAGCATGTTGGTCACACTGATGAGCGGCTTGTTACCTTCGTTCAGAGGGATGTACATTGTTGCGTAACCATTGTTCGTGTTTTTATAAGTACATAACACTGTACGCAACAAGTTTTAAACGCAGGGGTGCTGATAATATCCGACCTACCTAGTAGTGCGACTTTCTGTGTCGATTGGTGCACATCATGATGTCGTATGTGGAGGACCAAACAGTTCTTAAAACTTTGTTGGAGGAAGTTATTAATGATGATGAAGGCTGTGAGATGCCAGAGTTTGAAGTTTCTGATGACAATGAAGAAGAAGAGCAGCAGTGCGAACTGAATGCTAAAAACTGCAAGACTGCTGTATAATGCTTTGCTGTGCTCATAAATACGTAAACAATTCGCTCAGTAGCAGAATGCACCAACCTTTATATCCATCCTCAGGTCTTGGAAAGAGCTACAAATTCGGCTGTACCAAGATCCATCCGACTGAAGGCAGCTAAGTTCTCAAACACAGAGGAGTTTATTCTAGCAGTTGAAAAGAAATAAATGTACATCAGAAAAAAAACAAGCTCTTCTATTGCAAACACAACTAATTTGTGTGTTTAAATCATATGAAAATCATCTGCAGTCAATATATTAAATCAGAATCTTCTTCCAGTGATGATGAAACTCTTCAATGTGGTAATGTGATATTTCTTTAGTCTTTTGACATGAACGATTGTTTTGAGTTATAAATATGTCTGTTAACATCTCTCTATATTTTCTTATTTGATTAATTTAAAAAATAGTATGTATACGAACATTTGAAACCATTTCACACAAGTTATTCATTTATTAGTTATCGATAATTATTCGAGTACCTCAGTGATTAAAATAGTTTTTAAATTATTTATAAAAGACTAAATGCTTTGTTTATTGTGTAACGAACAATTTAAGAATAAAATAGCAACCTCAGTGTCATATTAATGTACGGTCATGTGAACATGTCCCTAGTTATGTTATGAATGCTCACCTTCCCAGTTAAAGGTTAATAGAAACTGGATATCTTCATTAAAAAGCCATAGATTTCAAGTGAATCTTAAATAAACTGTACTACAATGTGCCGTTTCGTATGTGTCAATGTTTCTTAGGAAACCTAAAATAAGAAAATTGTGCAGTTATTTTGTAGTTATTGCCGATTTTTATGTAACTACATAGCTTCCCTGTTGTAAAACTATGCGAAAATCAATTTAAACTACACTATTCGCACTTGTACAATATCATATTCAGAAATGTACCTCGCCAACAGCTAGGAGCGCTGCTGTCGTGGCGTATAACAAAAATCAGTGGAAGTGTCGTGACCATAGACTGGCCACAGCGCCGCCATAGTTGATGCCAATTGAAAAGGTTGCCGCCATCTTTGGGAACGTCAGTGCGACGCCAAGTGTTTACTGGGCGTCTGCTAACGATGATTCATATGTTTTATATTAATCATTGCCAGGCTTGATTTTCCTTAATTTCTGGGCGAAGCAATTCGGAAAGTAATTCCCACTACGAATAACATTTCTCGTTTACTACTGCATCGTAATGTTTACAATCGTCGAACTGCCGCATTATTTGATGTTACTATAATCTCAATAATCGTGTGTATTTGACGACATATCTTCCCTATAAATACAGGCGAATTTCTTTTAAGTCTTTAATTATGTTTATTCTGCCTGTAGTTGAAATGATGTTTCATGCTTTGGAGTACATTACGTATTTATCAAGCTCTCCACAATTTGACTCTCCTTACAGCTTTTGGTTTCTGTAGGTGCTCAGGAAACGAAAATAGTGTTGGAATGGCATTTGCAAATAGCCGCTTTCGATCGGTGGTAGCATCCATAACTTTTCTTCAAAATGACAAGAGTATATGAAACTATACTTTGTAGGCTGCCACTTATCACGCGTCATACTGGTTACCTATTGGGTTAGCAACTCCTTGTTTTCAAAGGAAATCTGTATAAAGAATAGTTTAATTACAGTACATATACCTAGGCTACCTACCCAATGGTTAATAAGCTTTTGTACACTACATAAACAACTGTCATTACATTAAAACACATCAAATACAACTGTCATCTGCCTAGATTTTTGATGGTTGTGAAGGAAACATAATTTTGAAACTTAGTAAATGCGAAAGTTAAGTATAAAGAATGTATATAGACAAATACACGCTGATACACAACGACCTATATAATTACATATCTCTTTCTTTATGTATGATATTCCAACAGTTTTATCACTGTGGTTGCTGCAGTTGTACGCCGAACATACACTGGGCTTGATGTACCACTAATAATAGCGCTCACACGTTAGTTTAGATTACAAACATAAGCGTCTGCTCACGCTGCTGCTTCAAACTGACGTTCTCAAATATGGCGGCCAGTGTTGCTTAGTGCTGCCACCCAGAGCGCTGTGACTTGCCTGTAGCCTCTCTATGTTGTTTATATACCTCTTTGGTCGTGACTGTATATGTTAGACTGCGGTCTTACTCCACACCGCATCCAGTGACGATTTCGGGCGGAGGATGACATGGCGGCCGGTCGGTACCCGGATGGGTCTTTCGAGGTATGTGTGGGACGGAGTGAGTATGTGGAGTATTTGAGACGAGTTGAAGGTGTTCGGTTTTGGAACGCCGTATTACACACGGTGCTGTGTTTTGTTGTCCTCCGTGGTGTGGCTGGCGCGGCTCGGCTGCTAGTTCTTGGACGGTCGTCAGCTCTGCCCGGCTGCCTTTAGTGCCGCGCCATTTGCCGGCGGGCAGTTACCGTTACACCGGCGTAAACAACGCGTCCACCGCTGCTATACAACGCCCCACCGTCTCATCTCGCTCATGCCGTCGCCTCTGTTGCGGCCTGCTATTCGGGACGACCTACCGAGCTTGGGCAGTAACAGCTTTATAGCCGCCACTCGTCATTAAGCACACCGCACAGCCGTTATCACCGACTGCGAACCGCAATCCGACTCAACTCGTAAGTAAGAACTCGAATTTGTCTATATACATGTGGAGTCTCTTCCGAAAGAACAGACGTCACTTCTGATCCTGCAGTTGTTATTCTTTAATATTCAAAGAATACATGACATCAGCTGCAATTGGGCAAAGCTGAAAATGTGTACCCAGCCGGGATTCGAACCCGGGTCTCCTGCTTTCTAGGCAGTTGTGCTGACCCCTACACCACTGGGGACACAGTGATCACCGCACCTGCATGGACTACCTAAGACGCTTCCCGTCAGATACAAATTCCCAGCTTCACCCTGCCCACAGTACTCAAACTCGTAGTTATGAAACTAATTCCCGTAAGAGTAAGGGCTTTCAAACTTGCCCACCCCTCCCCACTAACGATAGGATCATTGCCCGTCACCGGCATATTATATATATACACGTGGAGCCTGTTCCGAAAGAACAGACGCCACTTCTGATCCTGCAGTTGTTATTCTTTAATATTCACAGAATATATGACATCAACTGCAATTAGGCAAAGCTGAAAATGTGTACCCAGCCGGGATTCGAACCCGGGTCTCCTGCTGTCTACCAGGAATCCAGTAAAATCTGGGCAATCTGGAAGGGTGAGAGACATAGGGAAGTGCTTCGACTTAGAAATTAGAAACGACTTGCTACTGCTTCAGTTTATTACTATCACAGGTCTCTGCATGTGACACATTACAATTACAAAGGTCACTCAGACAGGACGCTCGGTGGTTAATGGGTGTATTCCCCTCTGCTGTGTATGTGAAGCCCAGCTTATCTCTATAAACGATTTGGGATTATGAGCAGTCCTCTTAGGTTCTTTGCAGACGATCTTGTCACTTATCATCTATTGAAGTCATCAAGGGATCAAAACCAACTGCGGAACGAGAGATAAACTTACTGGCGGATTAAAACTGTGTCGGAACTGAGATTCGAAACTGGGACCTCTGCCTTTCGCGGGCAATTGCTCTACCATCTAAGCTATCCCGCCATCACAGCCTTACATTCGCCAGTACCTCATCCCCTACTTTCAAAACTTCACAGAAGTTCTCCTGTGAGTGTTATATGACTAGCACTCCTGGAAGAATGAATAACACGTAGTTACCGACACGTCTTCCCTGGATTAACAGATTTTATACAATCGATACAAGTAAGGCATGTTAATAATAGTAGGACAATGTGTTGATAGCGGGAAAATCCGCTGAAACCGGTAAAAAACTGACTTTTGAATAACCGATCTTGCCATTAAGATAATGTAGTCAAAACTATCCGAACACCCCCAAAAACACACTTTGCTGCCAAGGTACTCCGTATCAGCGACCTCAGTAGTCATTAGACATCGTGAAAGAGCAGAATGGGGCGCTCTGGAGAAGTCACTAACTTAGAACGTGGTCAGGTTATTGCGTGTCACTTGTGTCAGAAGACTGTACTCGAAATTTCCACTCTCCTAAATATCCCTAGGTCCACTTTCTGATGTGATACTAACGTGAAGGGACACGTACAGCACGAAAGTGTACAGGCCTCGTCTGTTGATTGGTTGGGATAGGGGGACTAAACTACTAAGGTTGTGTCCCCCCCCGGTGAGGATAGGAAAGGGGTGGAGGGGGAAAGGAAATGCAGTCCGGTGAGTAAAGAAGGAAGGAAGACTGCTTTAGCTCGGGGCCCCGTGCTCGCCACGCACGTACTCACCAAAGAACCGCGAGCCCCCTGGACGGGGGGGGGGGGGGGGGCACTGTTGTCTGACAGAGACCGCCGACACTCGAAGAGGATCGTACAGTGTAGTAGGCGGGCATCTGTCCAGCCCATCACTCTGAAATTCCAAACTGCATCAGGATCCACTCCAAGTGTTATGACGGTTAGGCGGGAGGTGGCAAAAATAGAGTTTCATAGTAAAGAGACTGCACATAAGCCACACATCACGCAAGCTAAACAAAGCCTCACTGGGTGTAAGGCGCTTAAACATTGGACGTTTGAACAGTGGAAAAACCTTTTGTGGAGTGGCGAAACAAGGTACACAATGTGGCGATCAGACGGCAGAATGTGGCGAATGTCCACTGAACGTCATCTGCCAAAGTGTGTAGTGCCAACAGTAAAATTCGGAGGCGGTGGTATTACGGTGTAACCGCGATTTTCATGGAGGGGCCTTGCACCCCTTGTAGCTTTTTGTGGCACTATGATAGCACAGCCTTCACTGATGTTTTAAGCGCGTTCTTGCTTCCCACTGTTGAAGAGCAATTCGGGGATGGCGAATGCATCTTTCAGCACGATCGAGCAACTGTTCATAACGCAGGCCTTTGACGCACGACAATAACATCCCTGTAATGTACTGGCCTGTACAGAGTCTTGACTGGAATCCTACAGAACTAGGGGGTGTTTTGGAACGCCGTGCCGGGCCTCGTCGACCTACATCGATACCTCTCCTCAACGCAGCAGTTCGTAAAGAATGGGTTGCCATTTCAAAATGTTCAAATGTTCGTATAGTTTATGGGACTTAACTACGGGGTCATAAGTCCCTAACCTTACAAAATACTTATGAACTAACTAAGACTAAGGACGGTACAAATATCCATGCCCGAGTGGGGATTCGAACCCCGACCGTAGTGGCCGTGCAGACCGTGACTGGAGCGCCTCAGTCTCCTCGGCCACCGCGGCCGGCTATCAGGCAACAATCGCTGTGGGTTAAAACTACCGGCGACCATAGTTCAGGAGATATGACGTCGTAAACAGTTAGTCACAAAAATTTCCCCATCACAAGTATAAATAATCGACAAGGGATCTCAAATCGATTCCATATTTCTGGATTTCCGGGAGGCTTTTGATACTGTACCCCACAAGCGGCTTCTAATGAAATTGCGTGCTTATGGAATATCTTCCCAATTGTGCGATTGGATTCACGATTTCCTATCAGAAAGGTCACAGTTCGTTGTAATTGACGGTAAGTCATCGAGTAAAAGAAGTGATATCTGGCGTTCCACAGGGAAGCGTTATAGGTCCCCTACTCTTCCTCGTGTTTATAAACGATTTAGGAGACAATCTGAATAGCTCCCTTAGACTGTTCGCGGATGATGCTGTCGTTTATCGGTTAGTGAAGTCAACAGAGGATCAAAAGCAACTGCAAAGCGATTTAGACAAAATTTCTACTTGGTGCGAAAATTGGCAATTGACACTAAATAAAGAAAAGTGTGAAGTAATACACATGACCACTAAAAGAAATCAACTGAACTTCAATTACGCGATAAACCTGTCAAACATTAAGGTCGTAAATTCTACCAAATACCTAGGAGTTACAATTACGAACAACTTTGACTGGAGAGAACACATAGAAAATATTGTGGGGAAGGCGAATCAAAGGTTACGTTTCATTGGCAGAACGCTTCGAAGATGCACCAGCTCCACCAAAGAGACTGCCTACATCACACTTGTGCGTCCTCTCCTGGAGTACTGTTGCTCCTTGTGGGACCCTCACCAGGTGGGACTGACGGAAGACATTGAGAAGGTTCAGAGAAGGGCAGCTCGTTTTGTTTTATCACGTTACGGGGGGGAAAGCGTCACTGAAATGTTGCACGAATTGGGGTGGAAATCATTAAAAGAAAGACGTTATTCATTGCGGCGTGATCTGTTTGCGAAGTTTCAATCACCGACTTTTACTTATGAATGTGAAAATATTTTGCCAGCACCCACCTACTTAGGGAGACATGACCATCCCAATAAAATAAGAGAAATCAGATCGAAAACGGAACGATTTAGGTGTTCTTTCTCCCCGTGTGCTATTAGAGAATGGAACGGTAGAGAAAAGTTATGAAAGTGGTTAATGAACCCTCTGCCAGGCGCTTAAATGTGATTTGCAGAGTATCTATGTAGATGTAGATGAGACTGACTAGCAGCGGTACCTCGTTAGACGACGCAGCTATTACCTGGACGCGTTTATATCGACAGTTGCGGCTGAGCTATTGACATACAGGAAATTCACGTTTTGCGGAAGATAATAGCTCTTCACATTAGTAATCCGTTTGGCAGATGGATTACCTTATTCCTTTCAGCAGTAACGTTTGTGTCAAATACAACGGAATTTGTAATCTCAGTGGTTCTGGAAACAACTGCAGCGACTTACTGCAGCCCTAACTGTGCATTTACGTTTATGGACATTCCTTTATAGCACTAATAATACGGCACGGCGCTGTAAAAGACATTTACGTGCATTCTCTGCGGTCATGGCTTGCCCACATACTCTTTCGCATGAGCGGGCAGCTTGAGAAGAGACCGCAAGCAGTCAGGAAGTAAAACGTATGGTGAACCTCGCTTTTACGTGAGGTATTCGCGCTCACGCAGTAACAGAAGTAATTAAGATTTTTTTAAACAAAGTTATCGTAATGTGAAAATACCATGTAAGTAAGTCGTTCTGCCGGCCGCAGTGGCCGAGCGGTCTGCGGCGTGCACGGCCGCTGCGGGCGAGGGTTCGAATCCCTCCTCGGGCATGAATGTTTGTGCTGTCTTTAGAATAAGCTAGTTCATAAGTAGTTTGTAAGTTTAGGGACTGATGACCCCGTGTTTAAGTCCCATAAGCTCTACAAACATTTGAACATTTAAGTCGATCTGCTTTTGAGTGGAGAGGGAAGATAAATGTTGCGGCGGTGAGAAATAGTAGAAATATTTATCTACATAAATTAATTCTACCGGGGATTACAAATACTGCAAATGTTTAACTTGTCTCTCAAACTGGAACAATGGGAAAGAGAACGAGATGCTTGGAGGTTCTCTTACAACAAGATCTTGCAAACTGAACGATACATTTCCTTAGATCTCTACGGCTGACCACGATAAAAATCTTTAACATGATTAGCAAATCATAGTTCATAAGTAATTTGTAAGTTTAGGGACTGATGACCCCGTAGTTAAGTCCAATAAGCTCTACAAACATTTGAACATTTGGAGCATTTCCGTCTCAAGAAAATTTACTACATTCGAGCTGAGAATATGCTCCAAAATTCTCTCTGTCGACCTTGTCTTTCCTTCTCTCTCTTCGCCCTTTCCCTTCTCCCTCTCTGTTCATTTCCTCTTCTGCCTCCCTCCCTCTGTTCCTATCCTACTCCTCCCCCTCTTTCTGCCCACCACCCCTTCCCCTTCCTCTGCCATCACCTCCTCTTCTCTGACAACTTCTCCTCCACCTCCTACATCTACATCTACATCGATATTCTGCAAATCACATTTAAGTGCCTGGCAGAGGGTTCATTAACCACTTTCATAACTTTTCTCTACCGTTCCATTCTCTAATAGCGCGCGGGAAGAAAGAACACCTAAATCGTTCCTTTTTCTATCTGA
This sequence comes from Locusta migratoria, assembly GCA_026315105.1. Lineage (NCBI taxonomy): Eukaryota > Metazoa > Arthropoda > Insecta > Orthoptera > Acrididae > Locusta > Locusta migratoria. Next base: position 366,857,489 of record CM048745.1, on the reverse strand, counting down.
TTTTTCTTATTTTATTGGGATGGTCATGTCTCCCTAAGTAGGTGGGTGCTAGCAAAATATTGTCACATTCATAAGAAAAGTCGGTGATTGAAACTTCGCAAACAGATCACGCCGCAATGAATAACGTCTTTCTTTTAATGATTTCCACCCCAATTCGTGCAACATTTCAGTGACGCTTTCCCCCCCGTAACGTGATAAAACAAAACGAGCTGCCCTTCTCTGAACCTTCTCAATGTCTTCCGTCAGTCCCACCTGGTGAGGGTCCCACAAGGAGCAACAGTACTCCAGGAGAGGACGCACAAGTGTGATGTAGGCAGTCTCTTTGGTGGAGCTGGTGCATCTTCGAAGCGTTCTGCCAATGAAACGTAACCTTTGATTCGCCTTCCCCACAATATTTTCTATGTGTTCTCTCCAGTCAAAGTTGTTCGTAATTGTAACTTCTAGGTATTTGGTAGAATGTACGACCTTAAGGTTTGACTGATTTATCGCGTAATTGAAGTTCAGTGGATTTCTTTTAGTGGTCATGTGTATTACTTCACACTTTTCTTTATTTAGTGTCAATTGCCAATTTTCGCACCAAGTAGAAATTTTGTCTAAATCGCTTTGCAGTTGCTTTTGATCCTCTGTTGACTTCACTAACCGATAAACGACAGCATCATCCGCGAACAGTCTAAGGGAGCTATTCAGATTGTCTCCTAAATCGTTTATAAACACGAGGAAGAGTAGGGGATCTATAACACTTCCCTGTGGAACGCCAGATATCACTTCTGTTTTACTCGATGACTTACCGTCAATTACAACGAACTGTGTCCTTTCTGATAGGAAATCGTGAATCCAATCGCACAATTGGGAAGATATTCCATAAGCACGCAATTTCATTAGAAGCCGCTTGTGGGGTACAGTATCAAAAGCCTTCCGGAAATCCAGAAATATGGAATCGATTTGAGATCCCTTGTCGATGGCACTTAACACTTCATGTGAATAAAGGGCAAGCTGTGTTTCGCAAGAGCGATACTTTCTGAATCCGTGTTGACTATTGGTTAATAGGTCGTTCTCTTCGAGGTAGTTCATAATATTCGAACAAAGTATATGTTCCAAAATCCTACTGCAAATCGACGTCAATGAGATAGGCCTCAGTCCATTGCCTCCTCCATCTGTTAACAATTAACAATTTTGTTGACTTTCACGGTGATCCGTGAAGTGATTTCTAAGTATATTGCAGGGTACACCGCCATGCGCCGTATGAAATCTAACGTAGATGTTCACGTTCCTCTATTTTGAAGGTCAAGTATATAAAATTTCTTCAAGATCTGAATAAAACCATAGACATTGTCGAAGGTCATAGGAAAACTACCCTCTCATTTGCACCATACAACATTTTACATTGCTATGTCATTGTACGACACATAGTTCAGGAGATATGACGTCATTCGTAATGAGATGCGTGAAAAACTGACGAATAAAGTGAGGTAGAGAATACTTTATAATGAGGGCAAGCACAACATAAAAAGTACATTTTCCTCTAAGAACTTTCAAATGTTTGTAAATCTATCGGACCAAACTGCGTGGTCATCAGTCCGTAGCTTACAAACTACTTAAACTAAGTTAAACTAACTTAAGGACAACAGAAAGACCCATGCCCCAGGGAGGACTCGAAGCTCCGACGGCGAACAACCCCGCGCTCCGCAGCAAGGCGCTTTAGACCGCTCGGCTACTCCACCGCGTCAGAAATGTTGTAAAAAAGGTATTTTTCAGAAAAGGATATCCTATAAAAATATTTTACATTAAACAATTCAAAAATCGTTCGTGCCTCTTCAGCTGTTTTCAAAAATGTTCAAATGTTTGTTAAGCTTATGGGACTTAATTGCGGGGTCATCAATCCCAAACTACTTATAAACTACCTTATAATAAAGACAAACATCGATGCCCGAGGGGCGATTCGAACCCCCGACGGGGGACGGCCTCGTGTTTCGGAGCATAGCGCGTCAATGCCTTCAGCTGTTTTATTGATATCCTTAACTTAGATCCATTACCAGTTTCAAGTCGTTATAGTACGGCGGGGTCGGAGATAAAAGGTGGGTAGAGAGTTTGATAAAAGTGATTGGAAAGTTTTGTAAGTTACCTGTATCTCTAACACTTTGTTTGAACATTCCCTTGGAGGTGTTACCACCTCGTGCGTGCCACTGTCGCAAAGTTTAATTACGTAGCACTGCATGTGAGGGCCGTAGAACTTCATACATTGTCAGTGCGTGCAGTTACAGTTTCTGTTCACTAACCTGGCTTCTTTTCCGTTGTTGTCCCCACGCAGAAGCATGGCATGCCAGTTGTTTCATAATATTTATTTATATGTCGTGAAACAACAAGCGGCATATATAACTCTGTCCATAATCTTCGTACACTTGAATCCTAATTAAAATAGTTAATAATAAAATCGCACTGACGTTTTTTACGGCCCACTTTAGATTTGTAGTTTTATAAGTTTTTGAAAACATTTTGAACCAAAATAATAATATAAATAATAAAAAATGAATTAATAAGAGTGTCTGAAACACTTTTAGGAAAAAAAATGTTGGTAGTGGTTTCGAATCACTTACCTCCAGCGTCACAGTCCAACGCCTTGCCCACTACGCTACAGCTGACAGTTGAGTCGTTGTTAACTGATGCTAATATGGCATTTGTAGGCACTAGATTATCATTTATCGTGCGAAGGACGACGTGTTTTTGTTAATTCTTCAGTGCGCCATTGCTTTGAAATGACAACGTGTAAGTCACAATAAGAAAATCATCAAATACGCAACGCAAGATGGTGTATGCCACAGAGAGTTCTAAGCGAGGAATGTTACGAGACATCTGCGAACGGCTGCTTTTCGTTAATTCAATGAAACTTGTTAAAACTCCGTTATTTTTGCAAATACGTCTCAAACGATACGAGATATGGAAAAAAGCCATGGGAACAAAGTTGTAGAGAATTTTCTCCTCTACAAATTCGTTTATTCAATTTTCGCGTCAGATGAACGGTTTATTTGCAATTAAGATTGGTATTACTAACGTATTTCTTGTCCGAAATATTTCAAAAAGCGAGGTTCTGGTCTCTGGTAGCCAACAATTATATTTGTAAAATTTGCTGTCGATCGGTTGAACGGTTCGACCAAAAAAGTGGGAACACATTACAGCCAGACAAACATCGTCAAATCGCCGTTATTTTTGCAAATAGCTCTGCAACGATGCAGGATATGAAAAAACATAATAGAGCGAAGTTGTAGAGAATTTTCCCCTCTACCAATAAGGTTATTCAATTTTCGTGTCAGATGAACGGTTCGTTTGCAATTACAATTATATTACAAACGGCTTTTTTTGTATTACTACCGTATTTTTTGTCCGAAAAATTTGAAAAAGGGAGGTTCTGGTCCCTGGCGGCCTACAATTATGTATGCAAAATTTGGTGCTGATCGGTTGAACAGTTCGTCTTAAAAACAGGGAACACGTTATGGACAGACAGACAGACAGACGGAGAGACATACATACATCCCGAAATCGCCGTTATTTTTGGAAATATCTCTGAAACGATACGAGATATGAAAAAAAAAAAAAGCAGAGCAAAGTTGTAGAGAATTTTCTCCTCTACGAATTCGGTTATTCAATTTTCGTGTCAGATGCATGGTTAAGCCGTTATTTTCATTTAAATTTCGAGCTGTCAAAAGACGATCGCAAAGGCCCACTTTTAGTGTTACTACCGTAACCTAAAGTGGGCCAATAAAGTTTGAAGTGCCTAACAGGCTTTTTAAGATGACAACACAAAGGATTCTAAAAAGCTGATTGGCTGCGGTAATGAAGGAGTTGCAGATGTTGTAAAATTCTTTATTTTTCTCTTTACGCTTACTCGTTTCGGGCCCAGCCCATCATCGGAGCGCCTGGTGACAAAGACCAAAAAAAAAAATCAGGCATTTACAATTATAAAGTACACATCTGTCCTGAATGGAGAAGGGAAAAAGATGCATTCAGGAGAGGTATGTACTTTATAATTGTAAATTCCAGATATTGTTTTTTTTCTTTTAAATAAATTTTGGTCTTTGTAACTATTTTTACCTATATATACTGTATCCTGTACTTTGTCACCAGACGCTCCGATGGGCTGGGCCCGAAACGGGTCAGCGTAAAGAGAAAAATAAAGGATTTTACAACATCTGCAACTCCTTCATTACCGCAGCTAACCAGCTTTTTTCGAATCTTTTGTGTTGTCATATTAATAATGGCCGCCTACCTCTACCAGGACTTTACGTCCGATTTGCAAGGTTATTTAAGATCGCGACTGTCACAGGTCTTGACGCAAGAGCGGTCTGTGCTGGACTGTGTGCAACAGGGCAGTGCTGGGCCCGCGCACCACCTATTTTGGCGCGTAGTGCACTTTCTAGAACATCTACATTCAATTGTTTCTTAAAAATAGAGCGTAATTACGTAAATGGAATGTACCATAATAAAAACATTAATCAGACAAAATCACATTAACTTCTACGCAACAGTTTATCTAATATTTGTCATTTAAAAAATCATAGAGAGGGAGGATCAACCAATGACAATACGTCTAGCATTGGTGCAGTTTCTCACAGGAATGCGGTATGTTACACCATAGGTAATCTTTTCCCACCCACTTCACATATGACGTGATCTACAAGCTATGAATTTTCTTTGCAACTGAATAACTATGGCAATGATCCAGCCAGCCTACAAGATGAAGAGCTTGCTCAGGATAGAGTAGGCTAGAGAGCTGCATCAAACCAGTCTCGAGAATGAAGACCACAACAACAACAACAACAACAACAACAATGAGAACTCCATTTGTACTCGCAGACTAAAACCTTAAACAGATAAAACTATTAACATTCGAGGAAGACTTCGTGATGGAACTATCATTAGGTTTTCCTTTGGTTTCTTATAAGACTGATGCGATATTTCACTGTAAATCAAAAAATAGAATAGCCTTGAATGAATTAATGGGATTAAGAACTACTTATTTATGCAACATTGCATATTATAGGTTTTTTTGACACAAACATCAGAACAAACTACATAGAAAACGATTTACGCGTAACACTAATAAGCTTCAATCTAGTTAAGGAAAAGTTAACAATCTCAGAAATATCACCAAGCATACCATTTAATTTGTATAAAATAAATGTCTTATTGGACAAACTGGTGATGTTTTGGACCTATAAAATGTTCTTTCATCATAATCAAGAGCCAGTTCTATCACTTACTGACGTGGCCTCTTTGAGTCAACGTGTAATATAAGATCAAACGTTCCCTACGTATATACTGGATCACAAAAAGTTTTCTAGAACGATTGTGGATCACAATACAAGGAAGGTAGGAAACCACTGCTCTAGATCATTACTGTCCACGCCCTGCGTACACGCTGCTGCCTCCAGCGATGCAACCAAACAGGGGCGGGTCCAGGGCGGCCTGCTGAGGGAGGGGAGAATGGGGGGAAAGGGGCGGTGAAAGAATTTTTCATCGTCACCTGAACTCTGGCTCGGTAGAAAGACTCTAGTAATGGTCACCCCTTTTTACCTCACGCCCAATCAAAAAAAAGTCTCACAGTTTTGAAGTCTCAGTGCAGTGATAGCTCGTTAGCTTCGCATATATATATGTATATGAGAATGGAAAAGCTGGTAGAAGCTGACCTCGGGGAAGATCAGTTTGGGTTCAGGAGGAACGTAGGAACCCGGGAGGCAATACTCACTTTACGTCTTATCTTAGAAGATAGATTAAGGAAAGGCAAACCTACATTTTCAGGTTTTGTAGATTTGGATAAAGCGTTTGACAATGTTGACTGGAATACACTCTTTCAAATCCTGAAGTCAGCAGGGGTAAAATACAGGGAAAGGAGAGTTATTTACAACTTGTACAAAAGCCAGACTGCAGTTATTAGACTCGAAGGGCATGAAAGGGAAGCATCAGTTGGGAAGGGAGTAAGACAGGGTTGTAACCTTTCTCCGATGTTATTCAATTTGTACATCGAGCAGGTAGTGAAGGAAAGTAAGGAAAAATTTGGAATAGGGGTTAAAGTTCAGGGGGAAGAAATAAAAACATTGCGTTTTGCTGATGACATTGTAATTCTGTCAGAGAGAGCAAAGGACCTGGAAGAGCAGTTGAATGGAATGGACAGTGTGTTGAAAGCGTATAAAGTGAACATTAACAAGAGCAAAACAAAAATAATGGAATGCGGTCTTAGAAAATCAGGCGATGCTGAAGGAATTAGATTAGGTAACGAAACAATGAAGGTGGTAGATGAGTTTTGTTACTTGGGTAGTAAAATAACATGCGATGGTCGCAGTACAGAGGATATAAAATGCAGAATAGCAATGGGAAGAAAAGCATTTTTGAAAAAGAGAAATTTGCTAACATCGAATATTAATTTAAGTGTAAGGAAGTCTTTTCTGAAGGCATTTGTGTGGAGTGTTGCCTTATACGGGAGTGAAACATGGACGATAAGCATTGTGGACAGGAAGAAAATAGAGGCTTTTTAAATGTGGTGCTACAGAAGAATGCTGAAGATTAGGTGGGTAGATCTCATAGCTAATGAAGACGTACTGAACAGAATTGGTGAGAAAACGAGTATTTGGCATACCCTGACTAAAAGAAGGGATCGCTTGGTAGGACATTTTCTTAGACATCGAGGAATCGTAAATTTAGCATTGGAGGGAAGTGTGTGGGGTAAAAATCGCAGAGGGAGACCAAGAGACGCGTATAGTAAGCAGATTCAAATGGATGTGGGTTGCCGTTCTTATGAGGAGATGAAAAGGCTTGCTCAGAATAGAGTACGGTGGAGAGCTGCATCAAACCAGTCTCCGGACTGAAGACCATAACAACAACAACATATATAAAGAAGAAAAAGAGCTGCTTCGCCTCCCTCTTGGATCAGCCTTCGGAACCAAACCGTGACCAATGATAAACTAGCTCTGTTGTTGCCAATATAGAGAAATTGGAAACGAAAAATTATCGTGGAACATAGTGTTCAGTAGATATGACTTCGTACGGATTGCGCTGCGTGAAAACAAATAAAGTCGGTAAGAAGGCGATGAACACAGGAGGAAAAGAAGATGGACTAACGTAAGAATGAATAAGTACTACCCGGGCATCGCCGGTAATGACACTACAACTAAATACACTGCTCGAAACAATTAGGGGATCAGGTGAGACATCATACAGACAATGTACATATGGTAACGTATTTTATTCAGATATTGGCTAGAATTGTGTGTAACAGTACAATACTTTGTTGGCTGAACTCTTTACTTGAGATTTTCATGGCATTTACCATGGGGCAACCATAAGAGTGAATAAGACATTCTCGTTGTCCTCTAATATGGTGTGTGATCACCTCGGGCGGCCAGTACATTTGCTCACCTGCGTGGCATGGACAGTAAGAGTTTATCAATCAGCTCTTGAGGTATGTTTAGCCATTCACCCATGAGTGAAATGTCCATCTCTGCTACCGTTGTCTGGCTGCTCTGCGTCTGCCAAGTGTTTCCAGACATGTTCAGTCATGTGTAAGTCAGGTGAACAAGCTGGGCACCCCATTCGTTCAATTACCTCGGTCTCAAGCACGTTGCCCACCTGTGGGGACGAGCGTCATCACCAGAAGAAACCCATCTCGTATGAGACCACCGTTAAGCCCTAAACTTCTTTCCTCATATGCCACCCGTGTAGAATACAACAAAAGGTCCATGGATGTCGTCCCTATTCCTCTGCGATATTCTGAACGACAAAAATGTCCTTGCGTCAGCCAATACTGACTGCCGCTCACACCATTCGTCCACCACCGTGATATGGTAATGTTTCCTGCATATAAGCAAGAGTGTTCCGAGTTCCCCGTTTGGCCGAGGGGACTGAGGCGCTCCAGTCACGGTCTGCACGGCCACTACGGTCGGGGGTTCGAATCCCCCCTCGAGCCTAGATATTTGTGCCGTCCTTAGTTGTAGGTAGTTCATAAGTAGTTTGTAAGTTTAGGGACTGATGACCCCGTACTTAAGTCCCTTAAGCTTAACAAACATTTGAACATTTTTTTGGAGTTCCCCGTTCTCCAGATGAGGAACAACCATTGTCCGGCTGAACACAAAGTTTTGACTCATCTGTAAACGGAATTCTGCGCCATTCGTTACAATGCTAATGTTCCTCTCCCAGGTTTGCAGGGACGTGCACTGCAGGCCTGGGTGCGCAGAGCCCACATTCTCGAAGGCGATTTCAGACTGTTTGTGTTGCTATTGCACATCCTGTTGCTGGTTGCACGGGGCGTTGCAGTTCAGTTGCGCCTCCTGTCTCGACGGGCTGTTAACGGAAAATGACATCTCTTGCTGATTCCGCTCTTGGACGACCATGGACTTCTTTTAACGGCTCTTATTGTCCTGAAAAATCACAGTTTGGGACACTTCAGTAGCTGCAGCCACCTCCCATTGTGTCTGTCCCAACCATCGTACGGCTCTCCACGGCATAGTTTTGGGGAAGTCACGTTGTTGTTGTATTGCACTACCTGCTCACTACACTATCTGAACCCAACTGCTTGTGTCTATGTGATGGCACACCCACAACGTGCTGACATGAGTAGCGTTTCCAACCGATTTCTCATACACAAACAGCAGTTAACCAGCGTTGCCTGGTTAAACGTTGTTGTGATGTCTCGTGTAAGGAGGAGAAATGCGTACCACAATGTTTCCGACTTTGATAAAGGTCGGACTGTAGCCTGTCGCAATTGCAGTTTGTCGTATCGCGACTTTGCTGCTCGCGTTGGTCGCGATCCAATGAATGTTAGCAGAATATGGAATCGGTGGGTTCAGGACGGCAATACGGAACGCCGTGCTGGATCCCAACGGCCTCGTATCACTAGCAGTCGAGATGACAGGTTTCTTATCCGCATGGCTGTAACGGATCGTGCAGCCACGTCTCGATCCCTGAGTCAACAGATGGGGACGTTCGCAAGACAACAACAATCTGCACGAACAGTTCGACGACGTTTGCAGCAGCATGGACTATCAGCTCGGAGACCATGGCTGCGGTTACCTTTGACGCTGCATCACAGACAGGGGCGCCTGCGATGGTGTACGCAACGACGAACCTGGGTGCACAAATGGCAAAACGTCATTTTTCGGATGAATCCAGGTTCTGTTTACAGCATCATGATGGGCACATCCGTAATTGGCGACATCGCGGATAATGCACATTGGAAGCGTGTGTTCATCATCGCCATACTGGCGTATCACCCGGCGTGATAGTATGGGGTGCCATTGGTTACACGTCTCGGTCACCTCTTGTTCGCATCGACGGCACTTTTAACAGTGGCCGTTACATTTCAGATGTTTTACGAGTCGTGGCTCTACCCTTCATTCAATCCCTGCGAAACCCTACATTCCAGCAGGATAATGCACGACCGCATGTTGCACGTCCTATATGGGCGTTTCTGGATACGGAAAATGTTCGACTGCTTCTCTGGACAGCACATTCTCCAGATCTCTCAGCAATTGATAACATCCGGTCAATGGTGGCCGATCAACAGGTTCGTTACAATACGCCAGTCACTACTCTTGATGAACTGTGGTATCGTGCTGTATGGGCATCTGTACCTGTACATGCCATCCAAGCTCTGTTTGACTCACTGCCCAGGCGTATCAAGTCGTTATTACGGCAGAGGTGGTTGTTCTGGGTATTGATTTGTCAGGATCTATGCACCGAAATTGCGTGAAAATGTAATCACATGTTATTTCTAGTTTAATGTATTTGTCCTATGAGTACCCGTTTATCATCTGCATTTATTGTTGGTGTAGCAATTTTAATGGCCAGTAGTGTATCTAGGTTGTTGCAATGTTGTTGTCTCCACTCTGTAAAATCGACAGAAAGAAGTCGAACCATTTTAGTTCATTTTTCCGATGACAATACTTCTGAACCTACACCACCGGTCAAACGTTTTCGATCACTTATCACAACTATGGATTTTTGGTTGAAACAGAGATGTGGTTTCAAATTAATCTACGACAGCCCTGTTCTGATACTAAAACAAGCATAAAAATGTCAGGATGGAAGGACTTTGTTGTATATTTGACCGATTTTCCGTATGGTGTCTTTACCCAAGACGTGTCCACTCGAATATGCCTAATTCCTTCAGCTGTCGGTGTAGCAAGCAGTTCACATTAATTTTCAGTTCACTGTGTGCAGCTAGCAATGTGTGCATTTGATGATGTGCATACCACATTACCTCCAAGCAAACCAGTGCCAATGCAAGTGTTTTGCGATCTGGAAGACCCCGTGTAACATCATATAGGGAAGATCACTTCATATGTGTACAGAGTTAACGTCAGAGGACTCGTACGGCTGTAATGCGCGAGGAGGTCAGTAATATGGGAGCTGCTCCAATATTTGTCTCAACGGCGCAACGACGTCTTCGTGAACGAGATTTAAAGGGGTACGTAGCGGGCAAAAAAGTTGATTACGGACAAAAAATACGGTGAAAAAGATGCAATGGGCACAGCAACATAAAAACTGAAGCGTGCAGCAACGGTCCAAGGTGTTATTCACGGATGAATCGAAGTTTGAAGTTCGTTGACTTCGTGGAGAACGAGAAGTTTGTAATTCTATGGGACTTAACTGCTTGGTTATTCGTCCCTAGCTTACGAATTACTTACACTAAGTTAAAGGCAGCACGAGGGTGGATTCGAACCTCCGACGCGAAAGGCCGCGCGATCCGCAACGTGGCGCTCCAGATCGCTCGGCTACTCCCGCGTGGAGAACGTATGAAGAGTCAGTGTGAAGCATGGTGGAGGGCCGGTTATGGTGTGGGGATGTTTTGCGAATGATATAGTCGGTGATCTCGTGCGGATTAATGGAACATTAAAGAAGGAAGGATATCACAGGATACTGATCAACAATGCAGTTGCATCTGGCAAGAGGCTTATTAGTCGCGGGTTTGTTCTGCAGCAGGACAATGAGCCCAAACATTCTTCTAAATTGTGTAGAGGATATATAAGTAAAAAAAGAGAAATGTGGGTAACTGAAAACTATGATTTGGCCAAGTCAGTCACCAGATTAAAACCCTATAGAACTGTTATCGGATGAACTTGTGAGGGAGGTCCGAAAACTGAGCTCGACTAACGTCGAAGAGCTATGGAGTAATTTTACAGAGCTGTTGGATTCCAATATCTGTACAAACACTACAAAAATGTCAAGAGTTTGTGCAGCTGTTCGGAGCGTGAAGGGTGGATACTTCATGTACATCTACATACATACTCCGCAATTCACCGTAAGGTGCGTGGCGGAGGGTACACTGTACCACTACTAGGCAATTCCTTTCCTATTCCACTCCCAAATAGAACGAGGAAAAAAAGAATGCCTATATGCCTCCGTACGAGCCCTAATTTCTCTTATCTTGTCTTTGTGATCACCACGCGAAATGTAAGTAGGCGGCAGCAAGATCGTACTACACTCAGCTTCAAATTCCGGCCCTCTAAATTTACTTAACTGAAATGCACGAAAAGAACGTCGTCTATCTTCCAGCGATCCCCAATTGAGTTGCCGAAGCATTTGCGTGACACTCGCGCATTGGTCGAACCTACCGGTAACAATTCTAGTTGCTCGCCTCTGAACCGCCTCTATGTCTTCCTTCAAATCGATCTGCTGCGGGTCCCAAACACTTGAGCATTACTCAAGACGTGGTCGTACAAGCGTTTTATACGTGGTCTCCTTTACAGGTGAAGTACATCTTCCCAAAATTCTTCCAATAAACCGAAGTCGGCTGTCCGCCTAACTCACAACTGTCCTTTGACCTGGCTAAAATATAAACTATGTTGTATTGTGTTAGTTGTTGGTATATTAGCTTTTACGATGTGTTTGTACATTGAAATACAGTATCTAGTTTTGTGCATAGGTGATTGGAAAGTTTTGACCGGTAAGGTAAATATCGCAACTGGTCCGCTAATTGTTTAGACCAGTGTAATTGCTGGATGTGGGATTTGAAGCAGCGACCCGCGTGCAGCACAGTGGACGGAGCAGGCAGGCGATAAGGGCCCGGAGTCGGCTGCTTATCTGTTGGAGCAGCGGCTGCCGGCGCAGATGGCGGGCTGGCGGCGCAGATAGCGCTGCCACTACCTGCGCAACTCGTTCCCTGCCTACCTCCTACCTCCTACCTCTCCACTGCCAGCCACGGTTTCCCTCAAATGGTTCGACGTCAGCTGCCGCCAGGCGTTTAATGATCAAAATGTGTGTCTACACCGGGGTTCGAACCCACATCTCCTTCTATAAGCGAATAGGGTCGCTGGTTCAAATCGAGTAATTTTAATAGTACAATAGGCAGTTGCGATAACCACGTGATGTGAATGGCGGTCGACGGTTCGAACAAGGAGACAACCTCCGTGTCTCTTCATAAAGATCACCCTCAAGTGTCTCTACTGCCACCCCCAGCCAAAATAAATAAATAAATTTCGAGTACTTTGTAAGAGTACAGGTGTTATTTGGATACCTGCTGTTGACACACTTTCGTTTCCTGTTTCTCTCTATTGGCAACAGAGCTAGTTTATCTTTGCTCACGGTTTGGTTGCATCGCTGAGGGCAGGTGCGAGTGTGCAGAGAATGGACTGTTACTTGCGGAGTGGTCAGTTTGGTCTAGAGCAAGGGGTCTCCAACTTTTTTTTTTAACAGGATCCAGAATCAATCTGGAGAACTTTTTGCGGCCCAGTATATTCGCAGGGAATGTTTGATGTTACAAGTTAACTCAGAGGCCAATCACTGATAGAACTGGCTCCAGATCAGTATCACTCGTAATTCACATTAGTGGTTCGGCGGAAACCCACATGTCATTGTGGAGACACGTTCTCAAGAATGCTTTGCTTTAATGTGTACTGTGGTTTGATAGACAGATGATTGGGGGTTTTGTGTTAATGCGTTATCTTACACTGCCCCGTTATCTAAGCTTTCTTGATTGTCACCTTTCAGTATTACTGACAGAGGTACAGTCTTCTCGAACAAAGGGGCTTCTGTAGATTCTAGACGTCAGGTGACATATCTACATAACATTCACCGCTCGCGTACCCAAAGGCTGGAAAGATACACAGGTCACTCCAATATTCCAGAAAGGAAATAGGAGTGATCCGCAAAATTACAGGCCTATGTCACTGACGTCGGTTTGTAGCAGGATTTTAGGTTTAATTTCCTCCAACATTATAAACTACCCCGAAGAGAACAAGAGCTACACTGGTGGACAACATGCTTAAAGCTTAAGGATAAAACATTTCCAATTTTCTGGTTTAAGTATAACCAGTGCATAGAATGTCGGTAATCCTTTATCGAAATGAAAATAAGATATCATTAAATACGAAAAGAAACTGTGTTTGTTACATCGTGACTAAAACGCTGACTAAAGACTTTATTCAACGTGTAAATTATGCAGGATTCAAATATCATCGAAATAGGTTCTGCGGCTTGAAGACGTTGACGTCTTGTGTAAGCGTTGTATTCTAATGTTGAATCGTATTACGTACAGCTTATTAACAATTAAAAGTATTTTACTAAATGTGATAAATTTCGAAATTCAAAGAATAAGTAGCTCTTCCAAGGAGTCTTCAAGCGTCTCAGAAGAGAAACCTTGGTGCTCAGCTCTTCTTTAAACGAGGAATTAGTTGTCTCGGAAACTGCTTCAACGATTTCGATGAAATTTTGTATTTGCACTGGTTTTTTCTTTTGAAGTTCAGCTACATAGTTGTATTTTTCGTAAAAACGCACGCGATTTTCCATATATATATATATATATATATATATATATATATATATATATATAATGTTTTTCGGATCACAGAAGATATCTTAACCTCGAAAACGCGGTGAGTAGCACCTTCGCCACTGGGACACTACAAGAAATGTTAGATACGGTTTTCTCCGGCTACACTAACGAACTGAAACGGTTTCTGCGTTTGTAGCCAACCTGTGCACTTCGAAATATCTAGGAAATTTTGGAGAAAATATGTACTGCGGCACCGAACTACGTACATTTACGGTAATTTTCTTTTAACGGTTGCAATATATATGTGTGTGTAACAATACCACTATACAGCAGAAAAAAATCCAGAGCAACGCTCGGTCACACGATATTATACTTAAAATCAACAAATATCCTCAATTACACACTTTCTAAAGTAGCCTATGTTCTTTTTCAGCGTTCAAGATATCTCCATACCACAATTTCATGAACATCGGTTAAGCGGTTTGGTCGTAAGAGCATAACAGACAGATTGTTTCGAATTTGTAATATTACAGTATGGATTTAGGAGATAATCTGAGCAGCTTCATTAGAATGTTCGTGGATGATGCTGTAAGTTATTGGTTAGTAAAGTCATCCCAAGATCAATTAGATAACAGCACGGTGCAAAAATTGGCAGTTGACCCTAAATAATTAAAAGTGCTAAGTCATCCACATGAGCATCCGTTTAACTTCATTTCCACGATAAATGTGTCAAATCTGCAGGCCGTAAATTAGATTAACATCTGGGAATCACAATTCCGAACAATTTTAATTGGAGAGAACACAGTAGAAATCTAAGGGAAGGCGAACCAAAGGCTACGTTTCATTGGCAGAACACTTAGAAGATGGAACAGTTCTACTAAAGAAACTGCCTTACTTCACTAGTGCCTCCTAATTTGAAGTATTGCTGGGATTTGTGGAATCCCAACTAAGTGGAACTGAAGGAAGATGTAGAGAAAGTTAAAAGAAGTGAAGCTGATTTAGTATTATTGCGATACAGGGGAGAGAGACAGTCACGGAAATGATGCACGAGCTGGGGTGGGTATCGTTAAAACAAAGGCGTTATTGGTTGCTGCAAGTTCTATTTGCTAAATTGCTCTCACGAACTTTCTCTTCCGAATGCGAAAATATTCTGAGTGCACCCACCTACATAGGAAGGCACGATCATCATAATAAAATCGGAAACGGAAAGATTATGCTGTTCGTTTTTTTCACGTGCTGTTAGAGAATGGAACGGTAGAGAAGTATCAGAAAAACGGTTCGATGAATCCTCTGTTATACATTTAAGTACGATTTGCAGAGTAATTATCTAGTTGTAGATGGGTCGGCAGAAATGGCCATGTTTTTTGGCCAACCAGGTCCCCGCACCTTAACGTACTGGATTTTTGCCTGTGTCGACTGTTAAAGGCGAAGTCTACAAAAGTAAACACAAGAGTCGATTTGATCGTTTGGGTTGTAAATAGTGCAGCCGTCGTAAAAGAAAACAATGACGACCTCAGAAGAGCTACAAAATGTTCAAATGTTTGTAAATCTATCGGACCAAACTGCTGTTCATCAGTCCGTAGCTTACAAACTACTTAAACCTAGGTATACTAACCTAAGGACAACACACACACACCCATGCCCCAGGAAGGACTCGAACCTCCACGGCGAGCAACCGCGCTCTCCGCAGCGAGACGCTTTAGACCGCTCGGCTATTCCACCGCGGCGAAGAGCTACACGTGGCGTTATTAGGGAAAGTCAGAAGTGCACTGAAGTTAGAAGGCCGCGCGGGAGCGGCCGTGCGCTGTATGGGCCTTACTGCGGAGTGCGGGCCTGCTCCCCGTCGGAGGTTCGAGTCCTCACTCGGACATGGGCGTGGATGTGTTTTCCTCAGCGTAAGTTAGTTTAAGTATTTTGTAAGCTTAGGCACTGATGACCACTGCAGTTTGGTCATATAGCTTTACAACCATTTGAAATTGGAGATGGAATTTTTGAAAATCAGCATGGAAGGTCCTTATTTGCCTTTGAGTTTTGTATGGGTTACATACTAACTGCTGTAGTTCTGCATACACATATTAGACACAATATAAATAGTAGAACACTGCTGTGAATACACTATGCAATGGAATCTACTATTGTCGCTGATAGCACACGTTGTTGACATACGAACCTTACCTCCGAGCAAATGGACTCGCCTGTCACACGTCACCGGCGTGCGCGCAATCGAGGGAAACAGTCACTTGTGAGCGAGGGGTCTAACGGAACGGTGTCATTATGTTTTCGAAACAGGAACACTAGAGTTGGATCAAGATTGAATGTGCCAGAGGTAGTACAGCATGACAGTGTCGTCCAACGAATGGCGTCATTATAAGTCGCCGCGAAAATTGAAAGCGCGTCAGAGCCCTAGTATGTTGAAAGTTATGGTGGTTCTCGTGAATCTGTGTGATGGTGTT
Source organism: Locusta migratoria (assembly GCA_026315105.1). Taxonomy (NCBI): domain Eukaryota; kingdom Metazoa; phylum Arthropoda; class Insecta; order Orthoptera; family Acrididae; genus Locusta; species Locusta migratoria. The sequence goes on along the minus strand of CM048745.1, from coordinate 366,841,277 downwards.
ATCCTAACGCATTACGTTCCTCCACAGCAGACAGTGAATGCACAGTATTACTGTTCGTTTTTGGAGCATCACAAGCGACCAGCTTTGTGAAAGAAGCGGTAACATTTTCTGCGCAATCCATCCATCATTTTGCACGACAACGCGCGGGCGCCTACATCGCAAGTCGTGGCTGCTCTGTGCGGTCCATGGGACTGGTAAGTACTGTACCATCCACCATACTCCTCGGAGTTAAGTCGTTGTGGCTTTGATTTGATTCGTGGCATTCAGAACTGTTGCAGAGATTCGACAGGCAGTAGACAGTTCCATTCGCACCAGTAACAGAACAGGCTCTGCTAACGGTATACTACGCCTTGCATATCGGTGACAACCAGTTCTACATAACGCTGGTGACTACTTTCAAGGACAGTAACAGGTGCAAACATGTAACGCTTTTGTATCGGTTTTGAACATATAAGTTCCGTACGTCGTTTATGCTTTTTTATTGGGATTCGTGTATACTACCTCCTCCTAAGATGCAGAATGAAACTTTCACTCTGCAGCGGAGTGTGTGCTGATATGAAACTTCCTGGAAGATTAAAACTGTGTACTGGAACCGGGATTATAACCTAAGACCTTTGCCTTTCGCGGGCAAGCGACTGAACTATCCCAGCAAGTTTCAGGGTCCGTGCTCACAGCTTTACGTCTGCCACTACCTTCCCTCCTACTTTCCAAACTTCACAGAAGTTCTCCTGCAAACCTTACAGAACTAGCACTACTATAAGAAAGGTGAAGGTGGAGACTTGGCTGACGCACAGCTTGAAGGATGTTTCCAGAAATATTCACTCTGCAGTGGAGTGTGCGCCGTTATGAAATTTCTTGGCATATTAGAACTTGGAACTTTGGAAAGTATGAGACGAGGTACTAGCAGAAGTAAAGTTGTGAGGACGGACAGTGAAGCGAGCCGGGATAGCTCATTCGGTAAAGCGCTTGCCCGCGAAAGGCAAAAGTCCCAGGTTCGAAAAAATGTTAAAATGTTGTTAAGCTTGAGGGACTTAACCGCGGGGTCATCAGTCCCTGAACTTACAATCTACTTATGAACTACCTTATATTAAAGACGACATAAACACCCATGCCCGAGGGGGAATTCGAACCCCCGACCGTAGCGCCCGTGCAGATTGTGACTGGCGCGCCGCAGTCCCCTCGGCCACCGCGGCCAGCCCCAGGTTCGAATCCCGGTTCCGGCACGCAATTTTAATCTGCCAGGAAGTATCATATAATCGCAACTCCGCTGCAGATTGAAAGTTCCATCCTGGAAATATCCCATAGGCTGTGGCTAAGCCATGTCTCCACCATGTCTTCTATGAGTGCTAATTCTGCAAGGTTCGAATCCTGGTTCCGGTACACAATTTTAATCTGCCAGGAAGTTTCCTCCTAAGATGTTAATTTTTCCTCCTGAAACACCGTGTATAAATTTTCACCAATTATTTATTATGTTTCAGAAATCTTCAAGCGTAACTCTATATAGCTTCCTGTATGTGTGTGGAAATAGGACCTACATTTAACTCCACATAGCGACATTTGAGGTTGTAAGCAACAGCGAATTACAATTCCCAGTGAAGTTATGCAACGAGGCATAAAAAGAAACAACCTTTTTATTTTTCTTGCGTAAGCAGCCTACATGCCCAAGTAGATAACAACGAAATATAGACAAATAAAAAAAAAGGGGGGTACGTCAGAAAGTGTGCAAATGATAATTTGTCGTGTCTGTCGGTATGAAACAGCAGCAAAGAATAAAACAGCGGGGTCACCGACCCTCTGCCGAAGATATCTCCTCAGATCTTGCCATTGGCAGTACTTTTAAGACGGCGTTTATCATGTGCTTATGCACGCACAGAGAGAGGATGTAGCGTGTGTCGGCCACAAGTGCTCCCTGCTGCGGCTGAGCGCACCGTGTGGCGGTCGGCACGTGGCGCCGCCGTCAGCTGTTAACTTGCTGCCGCATGAATGGCTTATCCGCGGCCGCGCAGCGGTGACCCCGGACAGCGGTGGCGTTTATGTGCTATTCTGAGAGACCGATAACGTCTCTTTTTCTTCCTCTCTGTGCCTGCAGCTGCCACCACGCTGACATCTACATATCTTTTGCAGGGCTCAGAAGTGGCTTGACAAGGAATTTATGGAGCACTGTACGGAAGGTGGCTTTGTAAGAACACTTGATTCGTTGTTTAGATCTGACGTCAACTGTGTCGCTTTTAGCAGAAAGGTGTGCAAGTCAATAGAAATGGAAAATCAGCGGTTAGGTGTACTGCAAGGTACCAGGTTGACTTTATAATGGTAAGGCATAGGGTTAGAAATCTGGTTTTAAACTTTAAGGCATATCTACGGACAGATATAAACTCTGACCATAACTTATTGGTGGTGAACTGTAGATTAAAACTTAAGACACTGCAAAAAGGTAGAAAATTAAGGATATGGAATCTGGACAAATTGAGGTGGTTGAGAGTTTTATAAGGAGTGGACGCCTACTCGTCATCGCCGACTTCGTCCAAATCGAAAGTGCCCCAAGTGGGAACTCCAGATGGTCAAGAGTTTAGAAAATAAACGGAAGTTCCATACGGATCTATCACCATATGCATCTTGCCAATTGTCCCTGTGACAGCGAGTTTAGGAAGCGGTGTTTGGCTCTGCGGTAACCGACCAATTGAACGGATCAGAATTAATAAGTTCGAGAAGATCGCCCAGGAACACCGACCGGATGGTGAACGCTAACAGAGGATGCCTCAGTTTAGTTTACGTTAAATGCCTTTAAGTTACGATATTCCACGAAGGATTAACCATGCAGGAAGTGGAAACATTTATACAGTTATTTTCCCACTATGGCGACGCACATTATGTTTTAGTTGACAAATTTCTTCCAGATAGGACTGGACTTAATTTGATTTCATGATTATAATAAAGGCTTCAGTTTGTAAATAGAAATGGATCCTTTATGTAACCCTACTGCTCCTACAAGAAAAAAAAAATCCTGTTCACCGAAAGAAAAAAAAATAGCGCTAAAAGATCGGATTCGTATTGAGAATGTCAGGGATACAACTCCACCGGGCGTCAAATATTTTCTGCTCCTTGGCAATGCGTACACCTACATATTGTTCCCGTAGGGATCGCGAGGACTGGATTAATTACACTACGCACTGAGGAATTTAAACAATCGTTCTTCCCACGCTCAATACGTGAATGGAATGGGAAAAACTCTAATAACTGGTACAGAGGGACGTACCGTCTGCCATGCTCTTCACAGTGGTTTGCAGAGTATTGATGTAGATGTAGACTGACGTTACAATTAACCGCAACATCATATAGGTTATTTTATTAATTTATATAAGCCAAAAAAGAAAGGGCATTGGATGAAATTCGGGACTACAAACATTTAAAAAGGGACTGTAGTTAACGCGTATTTGGAGACGTCATGTATGTACATCGATACTTGCATTCTTTTGCAACTGATCAATTACATGTAAGGTGTGGTATTCATCGAAGAAACAGAGGAAGCAATAATTTTGACCACATCTTGCGCACGTTATATACGCCGTCCATTTGCAGTTACATGGTTTGTTTAATGTCTCCATAGAAAAACAAAGTTGATTGACATTCTGAAAACAAAAATATATTTGCCGCCGGGCGGAATCGAAACCGCAAACCTTTCAATAAAAAATAGATTTCTTACCGCTGAGCCAAACACCGCTGCCTGAACAGTCTCTCTCAGGGGCAGTTGATAAGGTGCAACTGGAGATAGATTCCAATCAAAATTCCTTTCCTTTCCTAAACGCTCAGCCATCTGGAGTTCCCACTTAGTGCGCTTTCATATCTCACCACGCCCTGCATGTACCAAAATTTGGACGAATTCGCCGATGACGAGTAGGCGTCCTCTCCTTGTCAGAGGGAGTATTAGGCAAGGATTGTTTGAAAAGGGGGAAAGTAATACAGTAGAAGAAGAACGGGTAATGAAGGTCGCAGAGGATCATATAGGCTGAAAGACAAGGCCTCATACAAATCCATGGATAACACAGTAGATACTGAACTTTACTGATGAAAGGAGAAAATATAAAAATACAGCAATTGAAACAGGCAAAAGGGAGTACAGACGTCTGAAAAATGGGGTTGACAGGAAGTGCAGAATGGCTAAGCACGAGTGGCTTGAGGAGAAATGGAAGACAGTAGAAGAATGTGTAACTAGGGGAAACATAGATACCGCCTGCAGGCAAGCCAAGAAAAGCAGCGATATGAATATCAAGAACTCCGATGGAAAACCAATGCTAAGCAAAGAAGGGAAAGCTCAAAGTTGGGGGGAATACATAGAGGGCAGTTAAAAAGGAAATTAACGTGAAGGCGGTATTCGACAAATCGAAGTCGAAGTAGAAAAAGACGAGATAGGCGATACTATACTGCAAGAAGAATCTGACAGAGCACTATAAAGATTTGATTAGAAACAAGGCCGCTGGAGTAGATGATGTCCCGTCTGAACTGCTTTTATCGTTAGGAAAGCCAGTTATGCAGAAATTGTTCCATCTGGTATGCAAGATGTAGAAGACAGGAGACTTCAAGAAGAACATAGTGATTCCAATTCCTAAGAAAGCAAGTTCAGAGAAATGTGAAAAGTACAGAACTATCAGTTTAATAAGTCATGGTTACAAAATACTGACTCGAATTATTTAAGCCGGCCGCGGCGGATTAGGTGACTGAGGCGCTCCAGTCACGGTCAGCACGGCCACTACGGTCGGGGGTTCGAATCCCCCCTCGGGCATGGATATTTGTGCCGTCCTAGTTCGTAAGTAGTTCATAAGTAGTTTGTAAGTTTAGGGACTGATGACCCCGTAGTTAAGTCCCGTAAGCTTGACAAACATTTGAACATTTGAACATTTTTGAATTCTTTAAAGACGACTGGAAAAACTGGTGGAATCCAACCTCGGGAAGACCAATTTGGAATGTAGGAATGTAGGAACACGCGAGGCAATACTCACATTACGACTCATCTTACAACATAGTTTAAGGAAAGAGAAACCTATGTTTTTAGCATTTGTGGATCTGGAGAAAGGTTTTGGCGATGTTGACTGGAATACACTTAGCAAGGGTAAAATATAGGGAGCTAAGATTTACATTCAACTTGTACAAAAACCAGACAGCGATTATTAGAGTCGAAGGGCAAGAAAGGGTCTCAGCGGTTTGGAAGGGCGTAAGACAGGGTTGTAGCATTTCCCCAATGTCGTTCAATGTGTACATTGACCAAGCAGTGAAGGAATGCAAGGAGAAATTTGGAGAGGGAATTAAAATTCAGGGAGAGGGAATAAAAACCTTTCGGTTTACTGATGACATAGTAATTTTGTCAGAGACTGCAAAGGATCTGGAAGAACAATTGAATGGAGTGGACATTGTCTTCAAAGGAAGATATAAGATGAACAATAACAAGAGTAAAACGATACTAATGGAATTTACTGTCAGAAAATCAGGCAATGCTGAAGGAATTAGATTAGGTAATGAGACAATAAAAGTAGTATATGAGTTTTGTTACTTGGGTAGCAAGATAATTTCTGATGGCCGAAGTAAAGAAGATTAAAAAAATGCGGAATGATTGTGGAAAGAAAAGCGAAATTTGTTGACATCCAGTATTAGTTTAAATGTTAGTAAGTCCTGTCTGAAAGCATTTCTCTGGAGTGTAGCATTGTATGGGAGTGAAACGTGGACAATAAGGAGTTCAGGCAGAAAGGTGATAGAAGCTTTCTAAGTGTGGTGCGACACGTAACTAATGAGGATGTGCTCAACAGAATTGGAGAGAAAAGGAGTTTTTGGCATATCCTAAGAGAAGGTATAGGTTGGTGAGACACATTCTGAGACATCAAGGAATCGTTAACTTAGCATTAGATGTGAGTGTGTGGGGTAAACATCGTATAGTTGGACCGAGGGACGAATACAATAACCAAATTCAGAAGGATATAGAGGCTTGCATAGGACGGGGTAGCATGGTGAGTTGCATCAAACCAGTCTGCTGATTGAAGACCACAACAACAACAATAAGAAGAGAACAGAAAGGGCACTTGATACGTGGTTTGGATTTGACTTGAATTGTATCGTTTTTAGCAGAAAGGTGTGGAAGTCAATACATTAGGATAAACCAGCTGTTAGGTGCACTTCACCTAAGGAAATGTCACATTGTTAAATACCTCTCGTATTTCGAAGGAGCCGGGTTTGAGTTCTGGCGAACCTTATTAACCACGGTGGAGTTGCCGAGCGTTCTAAGGGGCCTTGCTGCCAAGCTCCCGAATCGTATATTTCCATTTTCAGACAATTGAAGCAACTGACAAAAGTAAAACGATGCCCACCCTGAAGGATTGGTCCAATAATATCCCATTTCGGGATAGCTTAATTTCTTCCTGCTTATGGCGTATTCATAATATAATGATGTTTGTAATTCTTATGGGACCAAACTATGCTGGTCATCAGTCCCTAGACTTAGAAACTACTTAAACTAACCTAAGGACAACACACACATCCATGCCCTGTGAGGGATTCGAACCCCCGACGCGGGAGACCGCACGATTCGAAACGTGGCGCTCCAGACCGCTCGGCTACTCCCGCGCGGTGCGTATTCATAAATCTTGGATTAAACTTTGCTTCCACTCAGTGGGATATGTAGTACTGACGAGAGGTTGGTCTGTGAGAACTGGAACAATAGTATCGACGACGTTTTTACTCATGCCTATGCTCACTCCGTCATGTGCTACTGCCTCAGAAGAGATTCTCATAATTGCCTTGTGTACTGTGTCTTTAGAGACTTGTTTTAGGACGAACTTGTCTGTTGAGAGAGTGATAATATATCAGGCCGGATTAAGATAAAACGTAAATAGCGTGTGCGATTTTCGCGCAAGTATTCAAGCTCCGACAGCAGAGCACGGCGTGGTTCAGAATGTCTGGAATGCGCTCGGCGCGTCGCGTCGGTTCTCCGCTGTTCCCGGCGGCCGACAGATTCGGCGCACGTCTCCGCGGATAACCCGGTTTGCATACGAGCGACGGGGCGCACAGTGCCGCCAGGGCGGCCAACTTCTGCAGTCCTCTGAGCTCAGCTTTACCACAGCCTGAGTACGCCCTGCTGAGTCGACAGCTGCATTTACGGGACTGCGTCTGAGTGGCGTGCAGCGGCGTCTTGTTATCTCCGACAAGGGCGCTCTTGTTACGGTGCGCAAGCGCTGCATCACTTTACGTAACGAACGAGAATATGTGGATAAAGAGCCGCGGGAAGCCACTGCCGTCGTTCCTAAAAAAAGAAAAACTGCCGACACACGGGGCGTGTGGCTGAACGAGTACGGACAACGTGCTGAGTCTAGCGTGTGGCGGAACGCTTACAAACGGTGTGTTTGTGGCACCTAGATATAGATGGGCATGTGCGTCCGCCATTTTTGTTCCTTCGACGTGCGATTGTAGAATAGGACAGACAATAGGCTTTCAGCATGTTGGACTGTGCAGCTCTGAATTGTTTTCTAGTCGTATAATATAACTGGATTAAAAATTAATCTCGTCGTAATAAATTATTGTAATACGATTTTTTTGTATCCAATCCTCGTCGCCACTTTTGTGTCCCCGCCTCGTCGCCGCTTTTTTGTCTCGTTTCCGTCGTAGGTGTCGGTGGTCGAGGAGAAAGAGACCGACACAGGAATAAAGGATGCACGCTTGTGCAGGTACGGAGGTGACCAGCCAGTGGGACAGCAGGAACTAGAACACTGGGCTAAATTAGAACAAGATATATATTTCGTGGAGTCTTGGTAATACTTAAGGTTTACATAGTTCTTGACTGCAGAATGCCGATACATAGTTAAAATAGAGAAGCCTGCCTACTGATGAGTCCTAGTGCATATCCGATAGCCAAGTCTTAACTGGTACCTATCTGATTCCCAAGTGCTAACTGGTCCCTATCTCAGTCCCAAATGGCCGATTCAGCAGTCGTGGCCACGTGCGGGATCGCAGCAGAGGGCGCTCGTGGCTGACGTCGTAAGAACGCCGCGCCGTGCGTGCATGGCGGCGCGCGGCGAAAGTAGGTGGCGCGCACTTTGTACTTGTGCGACACCACAGATTTAACATATCGTTAAATTATGTTTTCTGGTATTTGCCCACCTGGTTGTGTATTGTGAGCTAATCTTTCGCATTCGACAGCTAAGTTTTATGGGATACCACATGCACTACCAAAGCTGCGCTAACGTGCGAGAAATCTCCGTTTCAGCATGCCATAAATTTGCTTCAGAATACACTCCCGGGTCGCTACTTTTTACGGCGTATTTTTCAGAATTCATATAAAATTCCTTTTCAATGCAGAAGACATATCGCCATGATAAACTACGATACAGCAATCTAATTATATATACGAGATATTTTCTCATTCAACAATTTACTTTCTAATTGGTCAGTTTTACTTACGGCCTCAGTAACGTAGTGTGCTGATGTTGGCAACAACCTTTGAATGCACTTTGAAAACTCGAACAGGTAGAATGTGAGAAAATAATTTTTCATGTTTACCATCTTTTTGTACGTACAATTGTCCGGTCAATAAATTAATTATCCTCCTAAAGCGAACATTCTCTTGCCAACACTTTCGCTGCGGCTGACGCTTATGAGCGTCCGCGCTCACTGTAGGATAGCGTCAGCCGCAACCAAAGTGTTGCAGCCGATGCCGTAACTAATCGCAGTAGCTTCAAACATCGTTAGGAGCCGCATCAGTCGTTACAACTAGTAGAAAACAATGTGCATCATTTAAAAGTAATTAGTATTGGTATCGCCTAAATATTGCTACTGTTTTAGTTCATAGCGTCGAACACTTCGCTAACAAAAAAAAAAAAAAAAAAAAAAAAAAAAAAAAAAAAAAAAAAACAAAAAAAAAGGCCGTGTTGAAACCTGTCGTTTGCAACGTGTAGAAATTATCCATAACTACAAATGAATTAACCCACCTCGCATAGTTTTGAAGACCTTTGGTATGTGTATTAGAAATGAAGCAAGCTACATTTGAAGGCAATAACAGCAGAAAAACTCCGCCTTTCACGTGCTAACGCTATCACCGCTTGGAACAAAAATGGCGGCGGGAGCTGCCGCTACAGCAGAAATTGATGCGCATGCCCGTCTAAATCCAGGTGCCCTAAAGGCGACTATGACGTCATAGCATCTCGGCCCGGTGCTGAAGTAGCGCCGATATTATGCAAATGCTTTGTTTCTTGGCACATGTAACGCAATAGTTGATTCTGTATCTTAACGTAGCAACTTCTGTGATGCGCATGCCCGTCTATATCCAGGTACCCTAGGTGTGTTCTGTTCGTACGAGACGTGTGCCCTAACGTGCTGCAAGCGATCGCAGCGTGCCCTAGGGACTGTTTTAACCTGCCTCAGGCTCTGGAATGACACTGTTTACGAAACTGATGGAGTTAAATTCCTGTTTTAGCTCTATTAAAACGCACATTTCCGCTCTTGTGCAAGTGCTGTTATTACTGCTAGATTGATAAGAGGATTCTAATCTAGAAAGTTGTGACCATGAAAGGAATCGAACATCATTCATATTTAAACATGAAACTATAAATTTAGAAAATCCAAATAGAAATTAGGTAAATTATCATTGAAACATCGCGAAAAAAGGTAAAACAAGGGTAAATCTAAACCAGAAAATTCCTTCCACTCAATAAATACTATTTAAGTAAAATGCGTATGTAAGAGCCATTTTTTAAAGGTACAGTTTTTTAAAAATTAACATGCGGAACCTGAAGTAAGTGACGTTTCACTTCATAGAATATATATACAGGGTGAATCACCTAACACTTGCACCGCAAATATTGCGGAAACGGAAAGTGCGACTGATGTGCGGTTTTCACAGAATGGATTGGTAGTCAGGGACTCGTATTTTTAGCCAACAAACGGATTGTAATATTACTTAGAAAGTGTATTTTTTATGCAAACATACGTTTTTTAAATGGAACAATGATTGTTTCCATCATGCACTGGAATTTTTGACACCAGCTGTGTACAAAGAATTTTGAATGACATTTTTGTCACGTTTACTTTGGCAGCTACATCCGTTCAAAGTGTCGGGGGTGGAGGCTACGATAGAGAAACTGACTGGCCGAGTGGCACGGCCCACCGTCTCATGACCACCAGCCAGTCAGCTACGCTGTCGTAGGCTCCGCCCCAAAAACTTTGAATATTTGTAGCTGCCAAACTAAACGTGATAAAAATGTCATTCAGAATTCTTTGTACACAGCTGGTGTCAAAAATTCCAGTGCATGATAGAAATAATCATTGTTCCATTTGAAAAATAGTATGTTTGCATAAAAAAATACACTTTCTAGGTATTTTTACAATGTGTTTATTGCCTAACAATACGAGTTCTTGACCATTCTGTGAAAAGCGTGCATCAATCGCACATACCGTTTCCGCAATATTTGCGGTACAAGTATTAGGTGATTCTCCCTGTATATTGACTGCAAATAAAGTTAATAAGGTTAGTCTAAAACATAATAAGTATGATAAGAACAATTTAACATATAACAAAGCTACCACAGTCTGAACAATGCTTCCTGCTGGTAATAGTTCAAGTACACCCCACACGCCTGGTCAGGGTAACAGTTAGTCCTTCGCCACTTAGTCCTTAGGTGACGAAAGGTGGCACAAGGAAAACGGGCTTCCCGGCACAAGGTAAGCTATGTAATTACAGAATGGCCACACGAAATCTCAATAACCTGATAACACACACAGAGATTGACATAAATACAAGTGTACACAAATGTCCTGCGACCCAGTCATGAAACGTAGCGCGGTGGAGTAGCCGAGCGGTCTAAAGCACCTCGCTGCGGAGCGCGCGGTTGCTCGCCGTGGAGGTTCGAGTCCTCCCTGGGGCATGGGTGTGTGTGTTTGTCCGTAGGTTAGTTTACCTAGGTTTAAGTAGTTTGTAAGCTACGGACTGATGACCACGCAGTTTGGTCCGATAGATTTACAGACATTTGAACATGAAACGTAATAATGAAATGCATTATTTTTAGCACAACCATTTATTGCTGGGGCGGTCGCAATTAACAGATAATATTTTCAAGATCTTACCGCCCAATTTTGATCTTCAGAAGTAATCTCGTCTCTTTATCCGTAAAACCAAACCACAATTTAAAAACCACACAGGATTCATAGCGTTTCAAAGGGCATACATATACCGCGTCTAAGGTGCTTTCCCAGATTTATGAGGAGAAATGGCAGAGGCAAGGGCAAAACACACGCGATAGCACGAGCGTTCCACAGGCCAGGACGAGAAAGATGGTTCCAAGACAAGCGGTACCGTCTGAAATCAATCCAGCGAGTTGTCAGTGAAAGCCAACAGATCGGCGCTCACCGTATTCCCTAATGCCTGGAGCAGCAGATGTCCGATGAGACAGGAAAGGACCGAGAAGGCTGACACGACGTCAAACTCCAGCTCACGCCTCTCCGGACTCGCGCTACACCAGCCGAGGGCAGCTCAGCCAGTCCGTGGTGTAATAAACGCTTCTGCAGCCACACACACCGTCGGCGAAGTACGCCGTCCACGGTCGGTGTTAACTTTCCTCTCCGTACCTGACAGTCGCTTGTCGCCTTCCGACTGCCGCTTCTCCCGCGTACCGCACGTGATCCTCCAGAGAGACCACTTTCCGGTTCCGCCAAAGGAAACACAAGAGGGAAACGCCACGCGATACACCGACGCGCGACAGTTCAGTGCATATGCTGCAGATATTGTTCTGTCTGTGGTGTACACAGTGTCAGTGAACATAAGGCTAAAAGGACAACTGCATGTTCAGCCAATAATGGCATTTGCTAGTCATGATGTTTTGTTACACACAAGTAACAACTTCAGTGCACCACAGAGACGTCATGAGGTCAGTCTCAGAACTATTGACTGTACCACGTATGTTCATTGACACTGAAGAAAGAACAGTTCTTGTCGCAAGTGGGTGCGTTTCTGCGCGGTGTAAGGTTTGATAATGTTGGTACGTGCTTGTTGGGGGTTCCAATTAAATGAGACACTATAAGATGAACATTAATATGCAGGTGCCCACGTTTAAAGCAGACAGCAGTTTTCCTAAGAACGCTCCAGTGAATAAGGACCTTCGTTATCAACAAGAAACAGCCATTTCTGCGTACAGAAGCACTTTTATAGCGAGCATAGATAAATTGAAAAAAAAATTAAGTTCTGGAGAATTTCAGAGGGAGATTTAGGCAACAATTGACAGAAACAGGGGGAAATAAAACAGTAGAAGAGGAATGGTAGCATTGAGAGATGAAATAGCGAAGGCAGCAGAGGACAAAATAGGTAGAAAGGCAAGACCTACAAAAAATCCTTGGATATCACAGGAAATACTAAATTTAATTAATGAAACGAGAAAATATAAAAATGCAGTAAATGAAACAGGCAAAATGGAGTACAGACGACTAAGAAATGAGATTGACAGGAAGTGCAAAATGGCTAAGCAGGAGTGACTAGAAGCCAAATGCAAATCTGTAGAAGAATGTATAAGAAGGGAAAAGTAGATACCACCTACAGAAAAATAAAAGAGACATTTGTGGACAAGAAAAGCAACTCTACGAATATCAAGAACTCAGGTGGGAAACCAGTTCTCAGCAAAGAAGGGAAAGCTGAAAGGTGGAAAGAGTACACAGAGCAGCTCTAGAAAGGAAATGAACTTAGAGACGATGTTGTAGGAAGGGAAGAGGAAGCAGATCAAGATGAAATAGGAGATACTATACTGAGAAATGAATTTGTCAGAGCCCCGAAAGACCTAGGTCGGAACAGGGCCCCAGGAGTAGATGACATACCCTCAGAGCTACTAAAGTCTCTGGGAGTGCCAGCCATGACAAAACTATTTGAACTGGTGTATAGGATGTACGAGACAGGCGAAATACCCTCAGACTTTAAGAAAAATGTAATAATCCCCATTCCAAAGAAATCAGGCGCAGACAGATGAGAAAATTACAGAACCATCAATTTGATAACTCATGGTTGCAAAATTTTAACGCGAATTATCTACAGGAGAATGGAAAAGCTGGTAGAAGCTGACCTCGGGGAAGATCAGTTTGGATTCAGGAGGAACATAGGAACCAGGGAGGCAATACTCACTTCACGTCTTATCTTAGAAGATAGATTAAGGAAGGGCAAACCTACATTTTTAGCTTTTGTAGCTTTGGAGAAAGCATTTGACAATGTTGACTGGAATACACTCTTTCAAATCCTGAAGTCAGCAGGGGTAAAATACAGGGAAAGGAGAGTTATTTACAACTTGTACAAAAGCCAGACTGCAGTTATTAGACTCGAAGGGCATGAAAGGGAAGCATCAGTTGGGAAGGGAGTAAGACAGGGTTGTAACCTTTCTCCGATGTTATTCAATTTGTACATCGAGCAGGTAGTGAAGGAAAGTAAGGAAAAATTTGGAATAGGGGTTAAAGTTCAGGGGGAAGAAATAAAAACATTGCGTTTTGCTGATGACATTGTAATTCTGTCAGAGAGAGCAAAGGACCTGGAAGAGCAGTTGATGGAATGGACAGTGTGTTGAAGAGAGCGTATAAAATGAACATTAACAAGAGCAAAACAAAATAATGGAATGCGTCTTAGAAAATCAGGCGATGCTGAAGGACTAAGATTAGGTAACGAAACAATGAAGATGATAGATGAGTTTTGTTACTTGGGCAGTAAAATAACATGCGATGGTCGCAGTACAGAGGATATAAAATGCAGAATGGCAATGGGAAGAAAAGCATTTTTGAAAAAGAGAAATTTGCTAACATCGAATAATAATTTAAGTGTAAGGAAGTCTTTTCTGAAGGCATTTGTGTGGAGTGTTGCCTCGTACGGGAGTGAAATATGGACGATAAGCAGTGCAGACAGGAAGAGATTAGAGGCTTTTGAAATGTAGTCCTACAGAAGAATGCTGAAGATTAGGTGGGTAGATCGCATAACTAATGAAGAGGTACTGAATAGGATTGGTGAGAAAAGGAATTTTTGGCATACCCTGACTAAAAGAAGGGATCTCTTGGTAGGACACATTCTTAGACATCGAGGAATCGTAAATTTAGCACTGGAGGGAAGTGTGTGGGGTAAAAATCGCAGAGGGAGACCAAGAGACGTGTATAGTAAGCAGATTCAAGTAGATGTTGGTTGCCGTTCTTATGATGAGATGAAAAGGCTTGCTCAAAATAGAGTAGGGTGGAGAGCTGCATCAAACCAGTCTCCGGACTGAGGACCATAACAACAGCAGTATTCTAGAAAAGACGAAGTTGATTCAAACTGGAGTCTGTAACTCCAGTGAAGATACTTTCTTTACTATTACGTTGATGTCAGCACTGTAACGGTGGCGTACTTTTATCACTTTAGTCCTATTTCTTAAATCTGTTTTATCTTTCACTTAACAGTTGCTTACAGTATGTCGACGACTGCTTCAGTGTCACCATTGATACTGCATAGGGCATTACCGGTCTAGTTAATATATGTCTGTTCGTAAGTCCTGAGACTGACCTGTGCTGATGGCACAGTGGTATGGTACCTGCAAGAGACAGATGAGTGCATGCACTAGATCGTTGTTGTGACGGTGAGTTGACTACGCCAGTCGGACCTCGATGTTACAATTTTTCAAAAGACAAACATCAAGTTCTGCCATAAATGAGGCAAAACCGCTGCCGAAACGTTTGAAATGATGCAGCAGATGTACGGCGAGGACGCATTGAGTCGCAGTGTTGTGTTTAGGTGGCACCGACGTTTTGTGCAAGGGCAAGGCAGTGTGGAAGATGTTGCGTGTACTGGTCTGCCACGAACAAACGGAACGCAACGTCCAGCAAGTTGCAATGTTGGTGCGTGCTAACCGCTTTCAGTCGGTAGACGCTCTAGCATCAGCCGTGGGAGTCAGCCACGGTACTTGCTACAAAACAAGACGACTTCAACATGTGTCACCCAGTACAGTATGTCACGAATCCTGTCGCAAGACCAACGTGCTGAACGTATGACACCTCATCAGTTGTGCGGACGATGATACGACGTCTTTCCAACTGGATAATAACTTGAGACCAAAAACTGTGTTTCCTTTACGATTCGCAACTGGAACAACAGGCAGCTGGAATACGGCAGCCTGTGAAACTTGCAGATTCGTGTTCATGGCAATGCTCCAGGCGTCAACTTACTGAGTGTACAACAAAAGACTGAAAGATCTGCGACTTAAGGCGGTATTACACGACGATCCGCCACGAAAGCAGTGGCGTAACTATGGGGGGGATGAGGGGGATAGAACCCCGCCCCCCCAGAAACCCCTCCCAAAAAAATAAAGAGAGAGAGAGAGAGAGAGAGAGAGAGAGAGAGAGAGAGAGAGAGAAAAGAAAAAAGAAAGAAAGAAAGAAATCGTATAACAGCAATCTGGTAAAGGTAAAGATTGAAAACTTGCGGTGTTTTACCTAATCTTTCATTGGATGTGAGTGAATTAGTTTCTTCAATGGGAGTGGTAGATGGTAGTTTGTCTGGAAACTAACTAAAATTTTGCTCGTCAAGCAGATCTATCCCCCCCCTCCCCAAAGCCAAGTCCTAGATACGCCACTGCGCGAAAGGTATAAGTCTAGCGCGACAGCCATCTATCGGCGAAACACGTGGAACTACCGCGGAACCATGATTATTGGCAGACATTTTATCTCGCGCGCCGGAATAGAGACCAGTTCTAAACTCCGGTGAATCCGCGCATGCGCACTAGGCAGCGCTAACGCGCGCGTGCGCAGAAGCGAATCTTGCAGGAAGCTTTCTGCCTGTTATTTTTGTATGACATTCGTGGTTAGGACTGATTTGTGATTTCGGACTTCCGGGTTGCGGTTTTTGCCCATTTTTCAGTTAGTAGATTTTCATAAATGCAGTAATTAAACAAAACACATGTTTTTCAGCAGACCTTTATAGTAGATGTTTATGAAAAGGCCTTTTTACATTGGTTGTTTCATACTTATAGAAATGAAATGAAATAGAGAGCCGTTGAGTCATTATTCAGGCGTGGAGGGAGGAAAGTTGTTTGTATAACCCACACGATCCCTTTATCATAAGTTATGTCAGCAATCGTTTACTCCTCAATGATATTCGTACAACTTTACAAACAGCAGCTCTTCAAAACAGGTCACGTCCTTCCTCACCAAGTTCCAAATTTGATGCGGCTTTCCGGGACTCACTTTTTTATTAGCTGTGAGTATATTCCTCTGCCTTCCTTCTTTCCGGCCACAGTCTGGTTTTCGTCGTTGTTGTGCCGTAATCTGAAGATTTACCGTCACAGCTCCAAAAAAATGTGTCCTATGTGCGAAATGCTGTGTACATGTAAATATAGACAGACACATACATTTGCAACCTAGTGTTGTAATATAAAGCTCCATGTCACGAATTGCGCAGCCGCTACCGCCGGAGTTAGGAGTCCTCATTCAGCCATTTGTGTGCATGTTGTCATAGGCATAAGTTAATTAAGTAGTGTGTAAGTCTAGGGACCAATAACCTAAGGAATTTGGCCCTTAGCTACACAAACTTTGAACGTTAATATAAAACGAAAGTGTTGAGCAAAGCAATAGTGACTCAATCCTGTGCTAACTACATAAGAGAAAAAGAAATACTTAATAAAAAATGACTTCACATTAAATAGGAACCGTAAGCTCACAGAAATAATTTAAATGAATGACGTTCCAGGAAATCACAGCTTCCCTCGGGTTCTTGTGTGGTATGAATGATTAGATGAGCTGTGTTTTCTTCGCGTTCCATGCGCGTTATTGCTGTCTAATGCGCATGCGCAGATTCGCGCGAAGGAATATCCGCTGCGCATCGTATAATAGGTTTGCGTAAAGCAGTACCTAGTTCCAGATAATCACACTTGTGGTGCTGCTGTATAGGCGTACGCGTCAGGTGTATCGTGTAATACGGCCTTTAAGTTTGTGCATTTGGTAGGCAAGTGATTATGTCTGTGGTATTCGGAAATAAATTCAGTATCACTGAAGATAAGGGTTCTGTCAATAAGGACAACAACTTACATAAGCTTACACATTTCCGCTCTTATGCATTTGCTAGTCATGTCTGTGGTATATACAAGTAACAACTTCAGAATCAATAAACAGAAGGCTGAAAGAAAAATGGCATTTCAGTCAATGAGGGAGCGGCTTATATTAGTTTCGTAACAAATCTTGCGATAGAAAATTAGATTGTGTCTTCACATAAGAGAAAGGTCATTTTTCCTTGATCACTGTTACTATTCAGTAGTACAATTCTTTGATTAAGTAAAACACAATACTTGAAACCACAGAGTAGTAAATATTTTATTAAAAGTGCAAAACTGCCGTGCACCAGTCGAATACACTCACTCCTCAGAGGAAGCACACTCGTATTTACTTAGCATCCAATATTATACAGTATATTTATATCAAATTAATAATAAATCAAACCTTCGGCCGAGACGCATACCAGCACCGCATGCGAAGATCAGTGTCTTAGTCCGCTACTGTACTCCTTACGTTACGCCAAGCAGCGATGAAGATACTAACCATCTTACGTATTACTGTCTGCTGAAGATACTAATCACATATATGTTGTTAACTGGCATCAAATCGTATCAAGAACAATCCGCTTTGATGGATCTTCAGTGTGCCGTTACCTTGGAACCACAATTACGACGTTCCTAGCTATTTTATTACAACAAAAACTACCAATAGCAACTGGTTTTCGAGAGATTCCCACTTTCCTCAGGTAATCTGTCATACTTTGAAATGACATGTATTTGTAAGACCTAAGTTATAAACACAAAATGCACCCAAACGTATTCTTCTACTAGCGTCTTCATCTATGTAGCGAAAAGAGCCCGGGGCCCCTAGTAGCGTGCTTGTAACGTTGGTGGAATTCTCGCGTGTTATTGGTGGTAGATATTAGCTTAGAGGGAACTGAATCGAAGAGGATGCGTAAGAGCGAGAAACTGGCTCACAAGGATACATGTTTAACAGCTTTGGGGAGTTGCTCTGTAGTCAGTCGTCCTTGTGGAGCAAGAAAGTCTGGTTTAGCGGCACCAGGATACTTGTCGTCGTCGACATTTATGCGTTTCGTAAACGAACATAATTCTGGTAGGCGAAAAGGTGCAGCAGTGGGTGGGGTTGTGGATCAGTCAGCGAGCAACCGTGTTCTCCCACGAAATAAATCTCTCATCGTGTGCAATGATCACGTTCACATGGAATCAATGCGCGAATCCATAGTGGGGGATGTTTTCATTTGAACGTTCCTCGTAACATGCAGGGTGTAAATTGAATAAGCCGCCAAAATTATACAGATAGTAAATCTACTTGACAAAAAAGTCTAATGAAATATTGTTGTATCATGTACTTTAATTTTGTATTCGTAAAAATCAGTACTTGTAGAACTGTTTAAATTGTGGACTGACGGTACACCAGAGAGTCGGGTGTAACCGCGTGTCCTATCCGCGCTGCCAGCACGCTACCAGGGGTGCGTGAAAGAGCGCGCGATTGCATTAAGCGACGAGAAATGTAAACGTCAGACGTGTACAACGACACGGCACGGCGGCTAGGTACTCTGAAACAAGCAATTTGAACAGCCATTGGGTTGTCAAGAATAGGTAATTTATATTTCATAAACAATAAATTTAGTACAACCAGACTTTTCTCTTTTACAGTACCATTATGAACGTCGTGGTTGTAAAGAAAAGCTAATATCAAAGAAAATGTGTTTCCCTTAATACAAAATCAACCAATTACCTAGTAAATGTGCATTACTTACAATCATCCATTTCCTCTTTTTACAACACAATCGTATCAAAAATTAAATTCAGTTTAAAGATGAAGGTGAAACATTGAATTAAAATTTGTGATGCCGCCGGGAATCGATTTCCAGCAGCATCACAAATTTCAGTTCAATGCTGAACTTATATCTGTAATGTCTTTGACATGTTCGAGACGAAAAACAGTCTCAGGGTTCGTATATTTCTATTCACAATAAATTCAGTTCATTTTCCTTTTATACAACACTAACGAAAATGAAACCCAAATTACTTTGTTTCCTTTTAGACAATACAATTCGATCTTACATATGATCCATGAGAGCGAACACATTGTTTCCTCGCTCGTTCACAAACCAGCGTACTTGCCTCATGGTATTGTCAGCATCTAAAATCCTCTCCGTAAATTCGCGCACATTCTTAACTTGCTAAGCATAAACAATTTCCTTCATTGGCGATTTAGGAGACAATCTGAATAGCTATTTTAGACTGTTGACGGATGATGTTGTCGTTTATCGGTTAGTTAAGTCAACAGAGAATCAAAAGCAACTGCAAAGCGATTTAGACAAAATTTCTGTATGGTGTGAAAATTGGCAATTAACACTATATAATGAAAAGTCTGAGGTAGTACACATGACCTCTAAAAGAAATCCGCTGAACTTCAATTACATGATAAATCAGTCAAACCTTAAGGTCGTAAATTCTACCAAATACCTAGGAGTCTAAATTACGAAGAACTTAGACTGGAGAGAACATGTAGAAAATATTGTAGGGAAAGCGAACCAAAGGTTACGTTTCATTGGCAGAACGCCTCGAAGATGCAACAGCTCCTCCAAAGAGACTGCCTACATCACACTTGTGCGTCCTCTCCTGGAGTACTGCTGCCCAGTGTGGGTCCTTCACTAGGTGCAACTGACGGAAGACATTGAGAAGGTTCAGAGAATGGTAGCTCGTTTTGTTATATCACGTTACAGGGGAGAAAGCGTCACGGAAATGTTGCACGATTTGAGGTGGAAATCATTAAAAGAACGACGTTATTCGTTGCGGCGAGATCTATTGCGAAATTTCAAACACCCACTTTTATTTCTGAATGTGAAAATATCTTGCTAGCACCCACCCACATAGGGAGACATGACCATCCCAATAAAATAAGAGAAATCACAACGAAAACGGAAAGATTTAGGTGTTCTTTCTTCCCGCGCGCTACCAGAGAATAGAGAGAGGTTATGAAAGTGCTTAATGAACCCTCTGCCAGCCACTGAAATATGATTTGCAGAGTATTTATGTAGATGTAGATGGCGGCAGAAGTAAAAATCCCGTGGATTTAAACCAGGGCTGCGTGCTGGCCATCGACGTGAACCCGACCGACCGATCCATCGCCCTGGAAATTGTCTACCCAAAAAGCTGCATACTCTGCGAGCATTGTGGTGTGGAGTATCGTCGTGGAGGAACCACATGTTATGACATATGCCTAACGGAATGTCTTCTTACAAAGTTGGTAGTAATGTTTCCTCTAGAAACGTTCGGTAATGGATACAGAGTTTCTAATTATAATCCGTGCCTTATTGTACTAAAACCTTGCAGAACAGGATGTAAAAGGATGTTAAATTTTTAAATAATTATGCGAATTATAAAAAAATCAAGTTTTTATTCGTTATGGATGCCGTGAGGTAAGTGGCATACAAAGATGTGGGTCATGCCCCGGAACAGCGTTTTAGTGATTTCGATACTGGCGAGCTGCATCCGTGAAATGCGATTTGCGAGCCACCCAAACGTCATACATCAAGAGGGCGGAGTTTTAGGTGTTGAACATCAGCTGCCATTCAGAAAATCCAAATGGCTGTGGAGATTTTGAAAGCCACAGTGTCGTAAATTTCATAACCATCCCGGATAATGTTTTATACGACATTCGTTCTGGGTAAACAAAGGTAGGCATTGTAACTAATCCATCACAGAGATACACAATGAGAAGTTAATTAAACTAATTTTTAAGATAGTGGTCGAAATACAGTACCTGTAAGAAACATTTTACGACAAAGATAACCGTATATCGCTGGCATAGACGGCGCAGCGTACAGCGTCAACCTACTGCTAAAAGATGTTATGCTTGTGGAAGTACTTCAACATAAGCATGCTGACATAGTTACAACTTCGAAGTAGAGCCATTCTCTTCGTAATGGAGGCTAAGACTAAAGAGAAGTACACTACTACATCATCTGCGACATTATAGCTTCCCTATCTAGCTGATTCTCGCACCAGTTGTCAGTTATCCTTAATTGTTTAATAATGATTTTGCAGCAAAGATCGCATTTTTCATTTATTATGTTACCGATTTCGGCGTGCTCGACGCCATCTTCAGACCTGTCGTATTTTACATAACTTCACAACATTTTTTACATACTAAAAGAGTACATCCAGGTTGAGGCGTCACCAAACATAAAATTTCTAGTCACAAATAAAATATAGACATCCATCTTCCAATGGTTCTGAAGCGAGGTACTTCAAAGTTAAGTTCAATATTAATTGAAGTACAGTATAACACTAACTGTTAGGCGGGAAAACTATATACCTATTATATAGTTTTCCCGCCTAATAGTGTTATACTGTACTTCAATTAATATTGAACTTAACTTTGAAGTACCTCGCTTCAGAAGCATTGGAAGATGGATGTATAAATTTGATTTGTGACTAGAAATTGTATGTTTGGTGACGCCTCAACCTGGATGTACTCTTTTAGTATGTAAAAAATGTTGTGAAGTTATGTAAAATACGACAGGTCTGAAGATGGCGTCGAGCACGCCGAAACTGGTAACATAATAAATGAAAAATGCGATCTTGGCTGCAAAATTATTATTAGTCAGTTATATAAAATTGTCAGAACGACATGTTTCGGGACCAACCTTATCCCATTCTCAAATCCTACAAGAAACAAGGAAAGAACATAAACTAAGACTTAAAAACTAAGATGCGAACACACGAAACAATTATTATTTCTATGATAACATATCTAAAAATTAAAATGAATCAGTCATTAGGCAACGTCCACTGTAAAATATCTTCAGCAACGGTGCATTGTCATGCAATAATCTGACATATTGTCGGTTTGAGGAAACTACTGTCAACTGCCAGCTCGCTGCACTGTTGTTTCAGCGATAATCTATGAGCAACTACAAGTCAAATATGACTGACGACATGACTCCCACGGATGGGGCCAAGTGCGTTCCAATAAAATTATTTAACAACGCGCTAAAAAGCTCTTGTCTGAAGTATGACTGTATAGCTGAAGATATATGACTGGCATATAAATTTTGTTATTTTTCCAGGAGGTCATTATTAAAATTGGGGCAGAAATTCCCTTTGGACAGATCCGTCTTTTCATTTAATACATTGTTCGACTCTTTCTCTAGTGCACAGAATATCTCTATTTCTTCTAAATTAGAGAGTAACAATCCTTTATCGTCGTAGTGTAGTACCCTCATACCAGCATTAGTGTTCTCCAAGGAGTGTTATTCTTCTTTGAGGTGCCTAGCCACCGCCGATGAGCCATTCCCACTGTTGTGCTCATTGAATCTGCTTTTGAAGTTTCTCCCAGTTTGCCCCACATACTTCACGTCGCAATATGAACATCTGATTTTGTACACTCCGGCTTTCCCCACCCAATTCTCTCCTGTATCGATTTTATGTTTCAACCTCTATTCTAATCTATTGTGAGTTCTAAAGGCTATTGTTACACCTTCTTTGTTAAATAATTCGCGAGTTTGTACGAGAGGATAACCCAAAAAAGCATGACTCATGCTTTCTCAGTTCGTTTCTTTCTATGCCTTATTGTTTTGTCTAATCTTTCTATTAAGCTTACATCATAGTCATTTTCTATTGCTATTTGCTGGAGAGTTCGTAGTTCTTCTTTCCTGTGCAACGCGCTTTTAAAGAACGGTACTTTGTGTTTCTGGGAGTGGCATGAGGTTTTATTGATAACAGCACCGGTAAATGTGGGTTTCCTATATACACCTAATTCAAGAGATTTTTATCCTTGATCTACGTATTTTACGTTCCTTCCTTGTTTATTGTAGGACTTGAGAATGGGATAAGGTTGGTCCCGAAACGTGTCATCGTGACAATTTTATATAACTGACAACTGGTGCGAGAATGGGCTAGATACGTATTACAGTTGTGTGATGGCATCAAAACAGAGTTATAACTTCCATCTCGAATACAGTGGATGGCTGTAGCAATATGCTTCGCTAGTTTGTTAATGCAAAGTGTAGCTGCTGCAATATGCTGACCCCGTGGGCATTTCAACGAGGCTGCGATGACAGCGATGTTAAAAGAGGACGGACAAGGCAGAACCTGGAAGAGGCTTTGTGGTTACTGAATCTCGGGCATAACGCTATAGCGCGAGCAGGAGTAGCAGTACCATTTCGTAGCAAGTGCATGAGCTTTATTATTGTGATCTGAGGCAACGTGCAGGCAGTTTTGTAGAGGGAAATATTTTCCGCAGAAGAACAATCAGCTATAAAAGCTGCCGTAAAGGGCAGGAAAGGGTCTGTGAGCAAAACGATCAGCGCAGTAGCCAACCTTTTGGGAGCACGATATAAAGGAGGGGCTCTTACTGCAAATGAGGGGAGTCAGGTAATGGGCTGTGCATCGCTGAGTAATGCGCTTCGCCGTTATTCTGAAACCTGCTGAAAGCCCGCCGTTGGCAGGGTGTTTATTTATTCAGATCTTCTGTTAGTTCAGCTCCTCCGCTCTTGCATCTTCTTGTCCAGCCCATAAATCCA
Organism: Locusta migratoria; assembly: GCA_026315105.1. Taxonomy (NCBI): domain Eukaryota; kingdom Metazoa; phylum Arthropoda; class Insecta; order Orthoptera; family Acrididae; genus Locusta; species Locusta migratoria. Next base: position 366,817,717 of record CM048745.1, on the reverse strand, counting down.
TCTCTGCCTACCTCCACTTCCAACTACTTCTACTCCTCTTTCCCCCTCCTTCTCCATTCTATCCATACCCCTGTCTTTGTCCATTTCCCTCCTCCCTCCTCCCTCCTTCAATATTCAATAATATTCCGTACATTATTTATTTATTCTTAATTAGCCTGTCCAGATTAGGGCCTCTCTTATATCTGACCAGGAAACGGCAGATACAAAAGATATTACACAAAAATTACACTAAAAATAAAATAATAATATTCATAGAATATATGATATCAAATGCGATTAGGCAAAGCTGAAAACGTGTACCCAGTCGGGATTCGTACCCGGGTCTCCTGCTTTCTAGGCAGTTGCGCTGACCCCTACACCACTGGGGACACAGTAATCACCGCACCTGCATGGAGTACCTAAGCACGCCTCTCGTCAGATACAAATTCCCAGCTTCGCCCTGCCCACAGTACTCAAACTCGTAGCTATGAAACTAATTCCCGTAAGAGTAAGGGCTTCAAACTTTGCCCACCCCTCCCCACTAACGATAGAATCATTGCCCGTCGCCGGCATATTATATATATACAAGTGACGTCTGTTCCGAGTGAACAGACGTCACTTCTGATCCTGCAGTTGTTATTATTTAATATTCATAGAATATATGACATCAACTGGGAATTTGTATCTGACGGAAGGCGTGCTTAGGTAGTCCTCGCAGGTGGGGTGATCACTGTGTCCCCAGTGGTGTAGGGGTCAGCGAAACTGCCTAGAAAGCAGGAGACCCGGGTTCGAATCCCGGATGGGTACACATTTTCAGCTTTGCCCAATCGCAGTTGATGTCATATATTCTATGAATATTAAATAATAACAACTGCAGGATCAGAAGTGACGTCTGTTCGCTCGGAACAGACGCCACATGTATAAAATAATAATAGCCGACAATAATAATAATAAAACTAGTGGTAGTTATAGAATGTTACAGGGCATTTAAAATAAAATACGTTAAAAGATTGAAGTAAATTTAAAGGGACAACGGTAGAGAAGGGTAAGAGAAGACAGTGACAGAGGCTCTTAGAAATGAGTGGAAAACAGATAGAGAGACATTGCCGTTAGCGGGAACTGGCCATAGTAAACTGCAGAGGAATGGGTATTGTGACAGTAGTTTGGGAGGGATCTGATTTTTCTGATATTCTGAGGAAGATTGTTCCAAAGTCTTGTTCCTGATATAGAAAAAGATTTCGAAAACATGGCAGTATTGTCCAATGGTACAGATAGAATTTTACTATGTTGGGAACGGGTAGTCCTGTTGTGCTGCTCAGAGAGCAGACTTGACGATATATAAGAGAGTGTAAAGATTGAGAAAACGGTAGACCAGGCATAGTGTATGATAAGCTCTACGCTTATCAGCACGAAGCCATGACAACTACTTGTAGGCTGTAGTGCTGTGGTCGAAACAGCGTATGTCACGAATGAATCGTACACAATCATTCATCGACAATTCTAGTCTATGTGAGGTTTCATACGAAATTCCTTGGCCGGCCGCGGTGGCCGAGGGGACTGAGGCGCTCCAGTTACGGTCTGCACGGCCACTACGGTCGGGGGCTCGAATCCCCCCTCGGGCATGGATGTTTGTGCCGTCCTTAGTAATAGTTAGTTCATAAGTAGTTTGTAAGTTTAGGGACTGATGACCCCGTAGTTAAGTCCCAGCCGGCCGCGGTGGCCGAGGAGACTGAGGCGCTTCAGTCACGGTCTGCACGGCCACTACGGTCGGGGGTTCGAATCCCCCCTCGGGCATGGATATTTGTGCCGTCCTAGTTCGTAAGTAGTTCATAAGTAGTTTGTAAGTTTAGGGACTGATGACCCCGTAGTTAAGTCCCATAAGCTTTACAAACATTTGAACATTTGCACGAAATTACATCATCATTGTCGAGATTTTTAGATTAAACACTGACAAATAAAGTGACTGGTAACAGAAATAGGAATATTTATATCCTGCGTTATCAACAGTTTTCTGCTAGGTCTTATCTTTCTACGTATTTTGTAACATGCGGTAACTATTTCATTTCTCTTTCTGTCATTGAAATTAGGTAGTTCTTAACCTCACAGGGCCTGACTGTAAGGAATATCTGTTCCAAGTTTGAGAAGAGATGTGTGACACACACACACACACACACACACACACACACACACACACACACACACACACAAACATACACCCACAAACAGACACACATTCGATCAGGAGCCGGCTGGAGCGGCTGCGTGGGTCTCGGAGGCAGCATGGTAATAAAATTTCTAAAAATTTCCGGGTTGTTGTGCCGTGGTCTAGTGGATTTCTTACGGAAACCCAACGTTTCGTCTCCGGCTGCGGAGGACATTTTAAAGGGGGATCGTGGCACTTTTGAATGTCCGATGCACACCTTGTCTCGCTACTGACTGAAGCCAAACTCCGATAACGAGGGCTTGCGCGCAGTGTGACGTCAGATGTTTTTGACGTGCGCGCAATTCGTCGTTGCCGATTACCTCCGTCAGTTAATATCGTCCCATGGTGGAAGACTGTTACATTTCTTCTTCAAAACGGGAATCCTGATTTCATTTAGTTTCACGCCCTCCTCCATCCTATTGAAATTGTTGGGGTGTTTTACAATTTCTATAGCCTCTCTGTACAGTCTGGTAACAACGCACGCGGCTATCCTGCATGCAAAGCCTTTAGATGAGCGACTATTAATGTTTTAAGGCTAGACGCAATGTAGAGGGTTCGCCTTGTCACTGATTTCTCTCTTCGGTTGCAAAGTGATCGTTTGTCAGTAAAGTGGCTAACACTGGAAAGTGCTTCTTTGGAGTTGACGAGCAGGTTTATTTGGTAGGCGAGAGACACGTCACTGCCGAAACTCGACGTCTGGCGGCCTGACGTCACTGGCCGCGGCACGGAGTTCCTCACATGCAACATTCATGCCGTGTGCTGACTCACACACCACCTCAAAAATGCCGGCGCCCTTATTATTCCGCTGCAGTGCTGTCATAACGCAGAGCGTCCCAACAATTTACATTTCTCTGGAGACGCCCTGTCCAAGTAATATTGTGAGGTCTGTCATGTCTTCACCGAGGACCAGTGCACTCTCCTGGAATGACTTACTTATCGCCGGCCGCGGTGCCCGATGGGACTGAGGCGCTTCAGTCACGGTCTGCACGGCCACTACGGTCGGGGGTTCGAATCCCCCCTCGGGCATGGATATTTGTGCCGTCCTTAGGATAAGCTTAGGGACTGATAACCCCGTAGTTAAATCCCATAAGCTTAACAAACAAACAAACTTACTTATCGCTCCTCCAGCATTTTCCCTACCCAATTTATTTAGGAAATCAGTAGTCATTAAAATCGGAGGGATCAAGAACTGTCGGCCGCAGTGGCCGAGCGGTCTGCGGCGTGCCAGTCACAGTCTTCACGGCCGCTACGGTCGGGGGTTCAAATGTTTGTATGGCTTATGGGACATAACTACGGGATCATGAGTCCCTAAACTTACAAACTACTTATGAACTAACTAATACGAAGGAAGGCACAAATATCCATGCCTGAGGGGGATTCGAACCCCCGACCGTAGTGGCCGTGCAGACCGTGACTGGAGCGCTTCACTCCCCTCGGCCACCGCGGCCGGCGTCGGGGGTTCGAATCCCCACCTCGGGCATGGATGTTTGTGTCTTCTTTAGTATAAGGTAGTTCATAAGTAGTTTGTAAGTTTAGGGACTGATGACCCCGCAGTTAAGTCCCTGACGCTTAGCAAACATTTGAACATATTTTTGGATCAAGAACTATTACGTTTGACGGCTACTTTTGTCGTTGTTGTTGTGGTTGTGGTCTTTAGTACGCAGACTGGTTTGAAGCAGCTCTCCACGCTACCATGTCCTGTACAAGCCTCTTCATCTACATACGGAACCTACATCCTTTCGAATCTGCTTACTATATTTGTCCCTCGGTTTTTACCCCACACACTTGACGATTTCTTGATAGAATGTGTCCCACCAACATATCCATACTCTTAATCAGGAATGCTAGAAACTCCTTTGCTTTTCAATTCTGTTGAGCATCTCCTCATTAGTTACGTGGTCTACCCATCTAATCTTCATTCGTCTGTAGCCCCACATTTCAAAAGCTACTATTATCTTTTTTGTCTGAAGTGCTTATCGTCCACGTTTGAGTCCCATACCATAAACTCCAGACAAATGCTTTCAGAAAGGACTTCCTAACATTTAACCCTCTCATTCCCACATTATGAACTCAGCATTGGAAAAATTAAAATTCAGTGTTTTCTGCATTAATACATTGCACTAAACATCAGAATATGTGTTTTAAAAATTTTGAGCGAACTGTTGTTTTCTATGTCATATATTTATGGACAACACAGACGTTTGTATGGAGGTATTTATTACTTGGTACGTTATTTTGTTGATAGTTAACACTGTCAGATCAATAATGCTATCAAATTCTTCGCCACAGCACCAAAAACAAGACAATTCACTGCTGGAATAAAATAAACGGAACCACACTCACGCTCAGGCTCACAGCCATGCACGGACGGCAACGCAACACAACCTCCAAGATGGAAAGATTAATGCGTTAGAAGCGCCTACACACCGTTCCAAGCAAAAAATGTGGTACTAGAAGCATGTTGTTCATCAAGAAAAATGCGACTTTAAGGACTGATAAACAAAATACGGTATTGTACGTTGCTGTCAAGAAACAACACTGCGAATGAAAGGGTTAAACTATTATTGGATGTTACAAATTTCGCTTCTTCAGAAAGGCTTTTCTTCCCATAGCCATTTAGCATTTTATATCTTTTATTTCGGCCATCAGAAGTTATCTTGCTACCCAAATAACCAAACCCATCGACTACTTTTATCGTCTCATTACCTAATCTAATTCCTTCAGCAACGCCTGACTTTCTGACACTACATTCCAATACCCATGTTTTAATTTTGTTAATGTTCATCTTATACATTCCTTTGAAGACACTGTCCATTCCGTTTAATTGTTCTTCCAGGTGTTTTGCTGTCTCTGACACAATTACTATGTCATCAGCAAACCACCTCCAAATTTCTCCTTGCGTTCCTTCACAACTTGCTCAATGTACAGATTGAACAACATTACTCCCTTCCCAACCACTGCGACCCTTTCATGACCTTCAGCTCTAATAATTGCTGTCTGGTTTTTGAACTAGTTGAATATAACTTTTCGCTTTCTATATTTTACCCCTGATACCTTCAGAATCTGAAAAAGTATATTCCAGTCAACATTGTCAAAAGCTTTCACCAGATCTACAACAGCTAGAAACGTAGGTTTGCCTTTTCTTAGCCTATCTTCTAAGATAAGTTGTAATATATTGCCTCACGTGTTCCTACATTTCTCCTAAATCCAAATTGATCTTTCCCAATGACATATCGCAGCGTAGTTGTGCAGTGTTGTCAGCGTCCTCACTAAACGGGCAACTCAGCGAGCAAGAGGACTCTAGATTTGCAGCCGCGCGGGAATAGCCGTGTGCTTTAAGGCATCGTACTGGACGGCCGCTCCCGCTTGAGGTTCGAGTCCTCCCTCGGGCATGTGCGTGCGTGCGTGCGTGTGTGTGTGTGGGTGTGTGTGTGTGTTGTCGTTAGTGTAAGTTAGTTTAAGTAGTTTGTAAGTATAGTAGAGACTGATGACCATAGCAGTTGTAGGCGCAACTGCTAACTCAGGGCAATCGAACAAGCTCTCTGCCGTGAAGCTATCTACGGCCACATGGAGGTCCTCACTGCGGTCATCCCGTAGGGAATCGTTTGTTCTCTGACGCCTACGAATCGGCGACACATGGCTGACGCATGGCCACCTTCTTCGGCGGGAGGACGCACCACAGTGTGACTGTGGCGCCCCCTTGACAGTGGTCCACATTTTGGTGTACTTTCCACTTTTTCTTGCCTTGCGACAATCTTTTCATCTGCCAGATGCTGTTTCTTTTACGCTAGGAGACGATGCTGCTATGATTGAACGTGTTTTAGATTTTATTCGCGCTGCTCGTTTTTATCATGTGATTTAATGGTGGGTACCTAAGCCTGATATTTCAGGCACCCGCCACTGAAACGGTTTTAATCTGTTTTTCCTTTCATCCTGTCAGTCCCATCTTTGACTGGCACTTATAGTGTGTGCAGAATAGCTGGCTCATCCTCCATTGTCTTTGTGCTCAGCCAGCCAAATTCTTCTGCTGTGATTTTTTAGTGTTGTTGTCTGTTTGGTCAACTACTTTCATAGTTTTCCATTAAATGTTGTGATCTTAGCACGCATTATCACCTTGAACATCTTATGCATTAGACGTGGAATACTTTTTACTTGCTGATTAACACATGTTCTCTCTTGGCTAGGAACAGGGGACTGATAACCTAGCCGTTTAGCCCCTTTTAAAAAACCCAACAAGAAGCTCGCTCGTTACTCGTTTGCTCGGCCGCTGCTCGGGAGTGGCGCAGCGAGCAGCTCGTAGCTCGAGCACAGGCGAGAGCGACCGAGCCAGGCGACTCGGTCACACTCGTAGCGGAAGGGAAATCGGCCAAGTGTGGTGTACCGTCTCTTGGAATGAGACATATGAAAAGACTTAATATTAATAATTATTAGTACGAACATGATAAACTGTTAACAGCTGTCCTGTGTGTTACAAAAGAAAACTCTTAAGAAAATGTTTCTTCTTTGTAAAAATACGCCGATAGTGTTACAAAAGACAAGGACCGAATGATCATGAACGACGTCAGAATTTTTTTTTTGTTTAAAAAAAGGAACAATACCGGTACATTAGATAATTGAAAGTGGCAATCTTATGTCGCTGGTTGTCTGCTAGTCTGGTAGTACTGATGACGATATGTTTAGGGCTTTAACGAGTAATGCATTTAGTTTTACAAGGAAATATATTAAGCTACTTGTACATTTTTTATTAATGTATAATAGAACTCTTTACAGCATATTAGTCCGATTGCAGTATTTTCTGACGTGACTAGTGACGTCAGTATATTTTTCACTCCAAAAAAAATGTTCAAATGTTTGTAGAACTTATGGGACTTCACTACGGGGCCATCAGTCCCTAAGCTTACAAACTACTTATGAACTAGCTAAGACTAAGGACGGCACAAATATCCATTCCCGAGGGGGGATTCGTACCCCCGACCGTAGTGGCTGTGCAGACCGTGACTGGGGCGCCCCAGTCCCCTCGTCCCCCGCGGCCGGCTTTTTCACTCCACTGTCGTGTAATGCCACAAATAAATTTTCACTTAAATAGGACTACATGAACATGTTTTAATTTTGTTAATGTTCATCTTATACATTCCTTTGAAGACATTGTCCATTCCGTTTAATTGCTCTTCCAGGTGTTTTAAGCGATAGTTCATTGCTTTCCTTTTATAAAATCTAAAAGTCGGAAGAAGGACTACCAAATCATTTAGAACGACAATAGGAAAATCTTATGTATAACCTCCGGTTGTGTGTGTGGGTGTAATTGTGTGTGTGCACGCATACAAACCTACAGTTTCATACCAATCTTGATGAAATCGTACTTTTCCTAGGAAGTCTTAACACTGCAGTGGTCGTGTCACTGGTAGGAACTGTGCTGCTCACATTGTATGTCAGATACTGCACCGTAAGCTTTAATTAAGCTCAGATGTTGCAGTGAATAAGTAAACGAAACGAAGGGAAAAACATGAATTACAATAGTAGCAAGTGGACACTTATTTTGTGAACATTAACAATAGAATGTTTAGGTCCACTGACGCGCCGGTTTCTTATTCCGGGAATACGTATCTGTTAGATCTTACGCGACCATTCTAGTGTTAAACAGACGAAGTGACCACTAGAAATAAACACTCTCGATGAAATTTAGGGGGCCGAAATTTGAAGCTGAATGCAGAATGATTCTTCTGCCGCCAACTTACATTTCGCGTAAAGACCACAAAGATTAAGAGACATTTGGGCTCATGTAAAGGCATACAGGCATTCGTTTTTCCCTCATTCTATTTAGGAGTGGGATAGGGAAGGCAATGACTAGTAGTGGGACGAAGTACGCTCCGCTATGCACCTTGCGGAGTATGTAGCTGTAGATATAGACGAGCCCGTGGATGAAATTTATCGTAAAGACAGACAAAATTTTAACCTATTTCTGTTTTGGACCTCTTACTCGCGAAGCACATCCGTTACGAGCGCTCAACGTGCGCCTCTGTAACAACATTCTCAAATAAACTGAACACTTAAGTATCATAATTACTGCAAATTGTAGTGTGTAACTGTTCAGAAGGTAGGCCCATAAGCGATATGAAAACAAAGCACTCTTGTTTAAAATGGCTGTGAAAATAAACCTCAGAAAAGTCGGATGTTATCGTGGGCACCTCTTTCATCTGACATGAAATGACACAAATTTGTAATTAAATTAGTACCTTAAGCTTATCCCAGCAAGAACTACCGTGCTTGTACCGGGCCTCTCCAGCAAAACGTACGTCCCGTTTGATAGCATTGGCAGAACGTCGTCTTTCGTCGTTATTGCTTTGTAAGAAACAGCGCTGCGCGTTTCTAAGAGCGTTACGGGTCTACGGGTCTCACGAGTGCAGTGGAATATCGTAACAGACGGCCGCGATGGCCGAGGAGACTGAGGCGCTCCAGTCACGGTCTGCGTGGCCACTACGGTCGGGGTTTCGAATCCCCCCGAGGCCATGGATATTTGTGCCGTCCTTAGTATAAGGTAGTTAAGTCCCATAAGCTTAAACATTTGAATTTGAACTAGCCACGGCTGACCAACACCACCTAGAGACAAGACCTCACGACAGCCCGTGCTACGCCACACTGACCAGGCCGCGACTGCCAGCTGAATGGCTGGCAGTTGCGAGGTAGTGGGCGTGCCCCAGTGGCCAGCCATTCAGCTGGCGGCCGCGGCCTGGTCAGTGTGACGTAGCACGGGCTGTCGTGAGGCCTTGGCTCTAGGACTCTAGGTGGTGTTGGACTGACTCGCAGTGCCCCATTGCCCTCTGTGGCTGCGAGACTTTTGCAAGTCGAAGACGAACTTCAAATGTTCAAATGTCTGTAAATCTATCGGACCAAACTGCGTGGTCATCAGTCCGTAGCTTACAAACTACTTAAACCAAGGTAAACTAACCTAAGGACAACACACACACCCATGCCCCAGAGAGGACTCGAACCTCCACGGCGAGCAACCGCGCGCTCCGCAGCGAGGTGCTTTAGACCGCTCGGCTACTCCACCGCGGCAAAGACGAACTACGAGCGAGCCTGACGATTGAGATGATCTGCTCTAACACCAAAGTTACTGTAATAGGTGACATATTGATCTTTTAAAGGCATTACCTGAACGTGGGTTCCGAATTACATCGATGTGGAAAATAGAAAAATTGTGCCGGATCGGGATTCTAACAACCGCCTAGAAGACAAGGCCTGACAACTGGCCGTGCCTACTTCACATCGAGAGGCCGCGGCCGCCAACTGAATGGCTGGCCGCTGGGAAACGCCCACCGCTTCGTAGCGGCCGGCCAGATTGCGTTCGCGGCCTCTCGATGTGAAGTAGGCACGGACAGTGGTCAGGCCTTGTCTTCTAGGCGGAGTTGTTCTAACTAGAACCTCCTGCTTGCTAGGTAGCCGCGCTGAGCACTACACACTTCGAACACAGTGGCCACCACATTGCGCGTTCTACTCTAGAACGTGTCCTGTCACACAATACTAGCCTATTCACCACGCCCATTTTCCTCTTTTACTCGCGACATTTTGCCGATTTCCATAGGCGTTCGTGCGTCTGCACTGAAGTGATCACCTGATTCATATACAGGTGGTGAGCAATAATAACACCATGCAGTATACTACACCTTGTTTCAAGTTCGCAGCACTGCAATGTTACACGTTTTGTTTTTCAACGTGCATCACATGCAACACAAATACGTGAGACTCAGACTACCTAAGAGGGCAGCTCGATGGTAGGCAGTTGGTAGCACCATTTCTGACAAAAATGGCTGCAATGTTTAAATTTAAATTACCGACGGTACCGTCGGTAATTACAGAGTCACAAAACAAAACATCATTGGCGAAAAGGAGTGGACGAAACCCCAAGTTAACATACAACGACCGGCTAGCATTAAGAGCTACTGTGACCAGGCAACATAAATTTAACACGGCAAAAGCGATTGCAAAATGCAACACTCTCGTGAGAAATGGTTCCGATAAAAACGATACGGCTGTGGATAAAAGTTCATGTAATATCTGTATTTGTTAAACCCCTAATAACGGAATCCAGCGCAAAGCTGCGAAGGTAAATATGAAAGGTAAACGGGTAGGTTTAAATATAGCGGGACATAGCGGAGTTGAGTGGGAAGACGAACGAAATTTAATATAGGTATTCCACGACTATGTCTAATAATAAGAACACAGGAATGCGGCTAAAGTACTTTGAGTAGAAAGCTAAAGAAAACATTTTGTAGTTGTGGACCAATTCATATTGGCACTATGAAAACGGCACCAATATGCTTGAACATAAGAGGAATTTCCGCCTGGGAATACGGATAAATTAGCCGTAGCATAATATGCTTATCAAGAGGATAATCATGAAATAAAAATCAGCGAGGTGAACGTCATATCGAAAACGTAACATTATTATGTGCGCGTATTATAGAGAGGCTATTGAAATTTTTAAACACCGTAATAAGCAGAAGGTAACAAAATTTCGATGTCAATTTCACTCCGATAGAATGACAATCGATTACTTTTAGTTGAGAATGTTGGCATTACCAGAGATAACCACGTAGCCGACGTCATGGGATGGACTGTAGTGCACTCTACAACGCCTAAATAATCGGCGGTTTGGTTATATTTCACCACTTTAGGTCTGAGGCTGTCTCTCGCAATCGTAGGCGAAACGTTATGAGAAAGTTTACATAGACAGACCGCGCCCTATTTACGAGGGGGTAGTTGGAAAATAAGTTTCCCTTGTCGACTGTGGTCAGAGTTGCGTATGAAAGGGGAAAAAATAGATGAGACATTAAAGGTAAGACATTGTTTTTCTACGTAAAGTCCAAGTACATTGAGACATTTGTCAATCGCTTATAAGCTTCAAAAAATCAGGACGCTGCATACGTCAGCATTGCTTTGACATCATTGCTTCCAAAGCGCCTTCCGCCGACAGTCTTCTTCAAAGTTGGAAACGGATGGAAGTCACTTGGTGCGAGATCAGGACTGTATGGCGGATGGTAAAGGCACTTCCAACCAAGAGTTGCCGTCGCCAAGTATGGTCTCGCATTGTCAACCAACAGCAGGACGCCAGACCTGACAAGGCTAGGCCGCTTTTTTCCGAACCACCTCTTTCAATTTAGACAGAGTGGCACTGTAGCTCGCAGTATTGGTGGTTGCATCCTCCAAGAAGTCCAGCAACAAAACTCCATGGGCGTTCCAGAAATCGGTGGGTAGCACTTTACCTACAGAAGGAGTACTTTTGAACTTCTTTCTGACAGGTGATGGCGAATGTTACCATTCCATGCATGCGGCCTTCGATTCGGGCGTATGATGGTGGGCCCACGTTTCATCTCCCGTCACAATCCGAAACACAAAGTCATTGCCACATTCATGGTCGGCCTCTACCCATTGGTGTCTCGGCGTCTTGCAAGTGCGCGTTTACCTACTGTGTCGTCTTTCACCCATAGTCCTTCGACGCTTCTTTCATATGCGGCGCCCTGATTTTTTCCTGGAGGACTTTCTGAAGCTTATAAAGCGGTTTGACAAATGTCCCAACGTACTTGAAAATTATGCAGATACGTCATATCTTTAATGTTTCATTTATTTCCTTTCATACACAACTCTGCCCACAGTCGACAGGGGAAAATTATTTTCCAACTCCCCCTCTAAAATTAAAATAAATTCAAGTCTTTTCTGAGGCCATTTGAGTGCAGTGGACCCTTGTAATGTGGAGGTAAGCAATCGCGACAACAGGCAGTATAAGCTTTCGCAATTTGGTGCTGTAGAATAATCCAGAAGATTAGATGAGTAGACAATTTTACTAATGAGCAGGTATGGAACAGAATCTGGGAGAAAAGAAACTTGTGGCATAACTTGATTGCAAGCAGTGATCGGTGGATAGTCACATTTTTAAAGATGTATCAAGGAATGGTGAATTTAGCATTGGCGGAGAGAGTGTTTCCGTATGTGGGGGGGGGGGGGGGGGGGGGAGGCGATGGAGGAGAGACTCGCCGAAGGTTACATCTTAAGGAGAGGAAGTAGATTACCAGATATAAAGTACTAGCTGAAGATCTGCTGTTATATCGCCATCTATTTAATCCGTACTCTTGTTAATCCATCTCTTTTCATTGTCTCGCTCTTCATCTACCCCCCACCCCCGCCCTTTCTCCTTCTCTTCACTTCCACCTGCTCAGTTCTCCTCTCCCTCTCCTTCTTTTTTGCGCTTTTCCTCGTTAGCGCAGGGTTGGTGCAGTTGAATGTGTATTGTTAATTTCAAGATGAAAACCGATGCCCCTCCCTTATGTCTCCTCCTACCCATCGCTATGAAAAAATCTCGTTTATCTGTCTAATTTGGTGGTGACAAATGAAAAAGTGTAAAGTTTATTGCAAAGTACCTTCAAAATGTCAAATGCGGGGTCATCAGTCCCTAAACGACACAAACATACATGCCCGAGGGTGGATTGGAACCCATGATGGGGGACGCCTTCGCGCATCGGAGCAATCCGCTCGGCCGCTCCACCACGGCAAATTACCTTCTACCATGAACCACACGGCAGCTTGCGGATTATAAAAACCTTATCCATGAAGAAGTACATACATGAGCCAACTTTCGTGGTAATTGGTAAAAGGTGTCAAAATCTTTTGTGGTGTGCTCTTCGCCATGCATCGTTCGAAATATTACGACACACTGATCTTATTCGTTTGATTGCTCAAATGAGCAAACTTCCATCAAGATCGGAATAAAACAATTGTCGATGTCTGTAAATAAAGTACCCGAGAACGTACTCCATATGAAATCTTATATAGACAGTTACGTTCCTCTTGTTTTTACGGTCAAGTGTGCAAAATTACGCGCATTATAGTGAGAGTACTCGCCATGCAGCGTAGGAAATACTACCTAAACATCCATATATGCGACGGTCAATCGGTAAATAAGTCGCAAACTGAGGTAGACACGCCAGCAGTGCGTTTGCAAGCCTGAAAATTGCTTTACTTTTCAGCTGACTCCACCTGTAAATTTAAACACTCGACCCATTGTTCGAGAAGGCTTTAAAAGCCTGGAGCTTGGAATTTTTGTGTCAGCATTTGCATCCTATTAGTGACGCTCTTGAGCTGTAATGCATAGTGTAGCTGATGAACTACGTACCTTATTTTTCTATTATCTCTCAAACTGATAAACATTTTACCACAAATTTATTTGTAGCTGCTTGTATACATAGTGTTACATATGCTAGTAGCTCGTCCCAGAAATTATAAATCGCAGAGTGCTACTGGATAATTTCGACAGCTGCACTGAGTTACTCCTAATATGTGCGTTTTTTTACTTTAATATTCCTCCTTTGCAATGTAAAAGTAGATATCCACATACTACTGTTGTATTTGAGTTACTTTCTGGAAAGATAAGAGCATTTAGTGACGTTTACTACATCGGGTACATCATGGAAGCACTATATAGCTCATTAGCTATGAACGTTTTGTCGCTAATAGTACATAATAATTTTAAGGATTTTTTCAATGTTTTTCTCAGTATATACGCACTATACATTAATCGTGGTGGTTTTTATCGTTTCAAATAAAAAGTCATGCATTAAAGGGTTAAACTGATGCAACCCCACAGGACGGATGTGTCGCTGTGGTACAGAAATACCCCTACACAGCGCGCATTATCTAGCTCAGTTTGAGATTAATTTACTGACTCACTCTCGTATATATTTCACGAATTGGAAATTTTTCCGTCTTCTGCTGCTTTTTCAAAGATGGACAATATATCAGTAGAAAAAAAAATGTTCAAATGTTTGTTAAGGCTTATGGGACTTAACTACGGGGTCATCAGTCCCTAAACTTACAAACTACTTATGAACTACTTACGGACTAGGACGGCACAAATATCCATGCCCGAGGGGGGGGATTCGACCCCCGACAGTAGTGGCCGTGCAGACCGTGACTGGAGCGCCTCAGTCCCCTCGGCCACCGCGGCCGGCTATATCAGTAGATTATGTAATGACCTTCTCCCTATTTTAAAGGACAGATGTTATAAATTCAACATGATTGGAACAAAACTGTAGATTTTTGTACAATACAAATACACAAACAAACACATTGATACTCTGCTTCATGTATATAGTGAAGGTGATATCAGAAAGAGACGTATTGCTGCTCGTATCTTTGTAGCGATCATACTGATGGTTGTCCCCGTGGTAAATAAACAATTTTTGCTTGACGTATTTTTTGCTTTTGCTTTTCAACAAAATGTTACCTGGATTGTTCACGCTACTTATATTTGCATCGAACGACTATGGGTGACAGATAACATCGTGCGGAAAAGCTTTTGTTAGACACATAATGTTCGCTTGCAAGTTACATTCGTTATGCCGTGGAAGGCAATTTGCGCCGTGCGTATGCAGTGTGTGTTGCCTATCAGCCAGTCATCTCCTCAACAGACCCTCAGACTGTTGTAAAACCAGCTACAGGTAGCTTGTATGCAGTTCACATAGATGACTGAAATCTCGACATGTGAGGACAGGCGAGTATTCAAGTAAACCTGCCGTCGCTAGGGAGTTGGAGCGATCACTTTGTCTCTAACAAAGTTGTTGTGCATGGTGAGCTGTATAACCGCTATCCTTTTCTTCGCTACAGACGTCCTCTCTGCGTGTTTCCGTGCTGAGCGCCATTTTGTTGTCACTGTAGTGCTCGCCTGGGCTGTGGGAAGACGTCCGTTCCCTATAAAATACTTATCATTCGATTATAAAAAACTATTTTTCACGTCATTATATCTTCAAGTGGTAAAAAATTGAATTTCTTTTCGCTGTGAAATAAATTAAGACAATTATTGCGAAAAATTTAAAGAATTATCCGGGGTAAGACCGCTATGTGCAGACTTTGCATGGTTGATTTTAGCTCATACATTAAAATATACACAATGTAGATCAGACATCGATATTTATTTACACTCCTGGCCATTACAATTGCTACACCACGAAGATGACGTGCTACAGATGCGAAATTTAACCAATTGGAAGAAGATGCTGTGATATGCAAATGATTAGCTTTTCAGAGCAGTCACACAAGGTTGGCGCCGGTGGCGACACCTACAACGTGCTGACAAGAGGAAAGTTTCGAACCGATTTCTCATACATAAATAGCAGATGAATGGCGTTGCCTGGTGAAATGTTGTTGTGATGCCTCGTGTAAGGAGGAGAAATGCGTAACATCACATTTCCGACTTTGATAAAAGTCGTATTGTAGCGTATCACGATTGCGGTTTATCGTATCGCGACATTGCTGATCGCGTTGGTCGTGATCCAATGACTATTAACAGAATATGGAATCGGTGGGTTCAGGAGGGCAATACGGAACGCCGTGCTGGATCCCAACAGCCTCGTATCACTAGCAGTCGACATGACAGGCATCTTATCCGCATGGTTGTAACGGATCGTGCAGCCACGTCTCGATCTCTGAGATAACAGATGGGGACGTTTGCAAGAGAACAACCATCTGCACGAACAGTTCGACGACGTTTGCAGCAGCATGGACTATCAGCTCGGTGACCATGGCTGCGGTTACCGTTGACTGCTGCATCACAGACAGGAGCGCCTGTGAAGGTGTACGCAACGACGAACCGGGTGCATGAATGGCAAAACGTCCTTTTTTCGGATGAATCCAGGTTCTGTTACAGCATAGTGATGGTCGCATCCGTGTATGCGACATGGCGGTGAACGCACATTGGAAGCGTGTATTCGTGAATCGCCATACTGGCGTGATGGCGTGGTGCCATTGGTTACACGTCTCGGTCACCTCTTGTTCACATCGACGACACTTTGAACAGTGACCGTTATATTTCAGATGTGTTACGACCCGTGGCTCTACCCTTCATTCAGTCCACGCGAAACACTACATTTCAGCAGGATAATGCAAGACTGCACGTTGCAGGTCCTATACGGGCCTTTCTGGGTACGGAAAATCCTAAAAATATGGGGAATTATTCCATAAAATTATGTATGCTCATCTCGCTTACTGCAGAAACCAGTTAAGTGAATTTTTCAAACAACATACGCTGCCGGGTGACGTCGTCGTCAACCGCCGATATTTCGAAAGGGCGACACCCTGCCATTCTCAAGGCACAACTGCACTCAAGGAAGCAATGTGCAAGTGTGTTTAATATCTCGGTTTGCAAAGGGTAAACAAGGAAGAAAACACATAGAGTAAAAGTTACTACAGAGTCAACAACCAAAGATGACCAAACATTAAAAAAATCGATACTGACTATTACTCAACAGGTTAGGGAGCATTAATTCTGTTTCTCTGTTTTTTGACGAGAGACACTGCCGGATTCCATGCAGAATTTAAACAGAAAACACTGTCTCTGTTTATAAGGTAGCTTGCTAGTTTAATTTCAAAAGCTTCCTTAATAACACTGTCCCAATAGGTGGAAGAGCGTGCGAGAATCTTTGTGTTGTTAGATTCCATAGGATGACCGGTGGCGAGACAGCGGATTTGTTTGTTCAGCACAAAATACCCAACTCAGCACATGTAGTCTGATGATATAAAGTTTTTTTTTGCGTTTTCTCAGAATTGACAAACTTGATGCTTGACTGGTTTCTGAAATAAACGATTCACTGGAACTGGCAAATACTGGAACTCTTTGGGATACCAGAATCACACTAAAATAGTGAGTGAGGCAAATATAGGAAAGGTTGGGGAAATGCCAGCCGACTATAACCCCATACTGCTTTAACAAACCTTTCAATATAACAATTGGAAGTAGGGAGCAGTGGGAGAAAATAGTTCGACACCATACGGGGATATTGTCTGGTTCACTGACGGGTCGAAATCAGACCAAGGTGTTGGGACCGGGATATACGGAGTGCAGCCAAGACTGGAGGGCGTCATCTCTCTAGGGAAACTGGCCTCAGTATTCCAGGCCGAAATCACTACCATCAGGACGTGTGTGGAGGAGAATTTGTGTAGGTGCTACAAAGACCATAGCATCTATATCTATTCAGACAGCCAGGCAGCCCTGAGATCACTGGAAGCTCCTGCAACAAGGTCTAAAATTGTTGCAGAATGTCACAGGGTTCTGGTGGAGCTAGGGGAAAGCAATAGAGTAAACCTATTGTGGGTCCCTGGCCACTCGGGGATCAGTGGCAATGAACATGCCGACAGATTACCTAGGATGGGGGCAGAGACTCCATTTATTGGACCGGAACCTGTCCTGACAATCACCAAGGCAATGATCAAATTGGAGCTACGTAACTGGTTCAGACGACAGCACGTAGAATATTGGACCAAAGTATATCAACAAAAACATGGCAAGGTAATGATGCCAAAGCCATGTTTTAAAAGAAGCTCTGCAATCCTGGGCCGGAACAGGAGAGAGATTAGACTCATGGTTGGATTGCTGACAGGCCATGGGAATTTCAAAAAATACCTACATACAATGGGAATAACAGAAGAGGACCCTAAATGTAGGATCGGTGATGACGGTGATGAAACTGCATCACATCTTCGCATGCATTGCATTGGAGAGTAAAAGGCACAGAATATTTGGGACAACCAGACCCGAAGAAATCGTGTCTAATAAAGAACTGGTAAAGGGACTCCTTGCACTGTTCAAGGGCATTGGTTGGCTTTACTAGATATACAGGGAGCGATACCGCACAATAAACTTAGTTTCGGTGCGGGCAGTGGCGGTTTGGACCAAGACTGTTTTGGCTGCCCTGAGAAAATCAAATCAAATCAAATCAGTTGGAGGTAAAGAGTATGGAACAGCGTATAAAAAGAAACAATAGTGGACCTGACATTGAGCCTTGAGGAACCTCGCTGTGAATGATTTGGTCGCCAGTCTTGAAGAGTCTCGCATGGTTTCTCGTAACCTTCGCGACGGTCTTGTAACTGTGGGTCCCTGGCCGCTGCAGCGCGCCGTCAGCTCCCAGGGCGTCCTCTCCGCGCCTCGCCTCGCTGCGCGGCTCGCCAAGGCCAAGGCCTGCCAGCGCTCCCTTTGTCCCGACACCGCGGCGCCACCGCGGCCGCTGACACGCCGATTTCTCACTCCCTCTAACGCTTCACGAGCCTAGCTTTCGCTACCTGCTAGTCCGTTCACGTTTAGAAATAAAACAAAATGAATACAGAACATCTTAGAAGACAGGAAGTCCATACTCACCTGGAAGAACAATTGAATGGAGTGGACAGTGTCCTGAAAGGAGGGTAAAAGTGAACATTCACAAGATTATGAGAGAGGGACTCAGGGGTCTAGACACCTCAGGTTAAAAACAACACGAGTCTCTGCCAATACCCGCTTATTGATATCTCGTCCCATAAATCGTGGACATGACGGCTGCTTGGTTAGCATTGCAATAGTCTCTGGAGGTATGACTCAACAAACAATAGCTGTGCCTTGTAGCTCGGTGTGTTCCAGTTTAACTGTTAAATTTGTCACTTTGTCTGTTTATATTGTGAGGAGGCGATCCAATAGTTAGTTTCCAAAATGGATAAAGCCAAAGTTGCTGGTATATAATTTTATTTGGCTAATCGGTTTCGATGGTCTCTGTAATCATCATCTGGTCAAAAAATGTTTTACACAGCCGTCATCTTGTGATGTCAACAGTTGTTGTATAAAATAATTTAAAGTGCACAGGTGCACTATGTCATTGTAGTAAAAGTTTACATATCACTTATACTGATATGCGACCTGCGACACAATTATCACGAATGCATAAGAAAATACGAGGGTGAGTCAGTAAATAAGTCGGAAACTGATGTAGACACGCCAGTATTGCATTTACAAACGTGAAAATTGCTTAAATTTTCAGCTGAATACACCTGAAAATTTAAACACTCGTCCCATCGTTCGAGAAGGCTTTAAAAGCCTGGAGCTTGGAATTTTTGTGGCAGCGTTTGCATCTTCTAAGTGACGCTCTTGAGCTGCAACTTTATTTCGTTCCTCAATTTGTTGCAACCCACAAGAAGGATGTGTCGCAGTGGTAGAGAAATACCCCAACACAGCGCGCAGTACTGGCGTGCCTACCTCGGTTTGCGACTTACTCTCCTGGCCATTAAAATTGCTACAGCACGAAGATGACGTGCTACAGACGCGAAATTTAACGCACAGGAAGAAGATGCTCTGGTACGCAAATGATTAGCTTTTCAGAGCATTCACACAAGGTTGGCGCCGGTGGCGACACCTAAAACGTGCTGACATGAGGAAAGTTTCCAACCGATTTCTCATACACAAACAGTAATGACCGGCGTTGCTTGGTGAAACGTTGTTGTGATGCCTCGTGTAAGGAGGAGAAATGCGTTTCCGACTTTGGTAAAGGTCGTATTGTAGCCTATCGCGATTGCGTTGTTCGCCATTCAATGACTGTTAGCAGAATATGGAATCGGTGGGTTCAGGAGGGCAATACGGAACGCTGTGCTGGATCCCAGCGGCCCCGTATCACCAGCAGTCGAGATGAAGGCGTCTCATCCGTATGGCTGTAACGGATTGGGTAGCCACGTCTCGATCCCTGAGTCAGCAGATGGGGACGTTTGCAAGACAACAACCATCTTCACGAATAGTTCGACGACGTTTTCAGCAGCATGGACTATTAGCTCGGAGACCATGCCTGCGGTTACCCTTGACGCTGCATCAGAGACAGGAGCGCCTGCGATGGTGAATGCAACGACGAATCTGGGTGCACGAATGGCAACAAGTCAGATTTCGGATGAATCCAGGTTCTGTTTACAGCATCATGATGGTCGCATCCGTGTTTGGCGACATCGCGGTGAACGCACATTGGAAGCGTGTATTCGTCATCGTCATACTGGCGTATCAGCCGGCGTGATGGTGTGGGGTGTCATTGGTTACTCGTCTCGGTCAACTCTTGTTCGCATCGATGGCACTTTGAACAGTGACCGTTACATTTCAGATTTTTTACGACTCGTGGCTCTACCCTTTATTCGATCCCTGCGAAACCCTAAATTTCAGCAGGACAATACACGAGCCCATGTTGCAGGTCCTGTACGGGCCTTTCTGGATACGGAAAATGTTTGACTGCTGCCCTGGCCAGCACATTCTCCACATCTCTCACCAACTGAAAACGTCCGGTCAATGGTGGCCGAGCAAATGGCTCGTCACAATACGCCAGTCACTACTCTTGAGGAACTGTGGTATTGTGTTGAAGCTGCATGGGCATGTGTACCTGTACGCGCCAACCAAGCTCTGTTTGACTCAATGCCCAGGTGTATCAAGGCCGTTATTACGGTCTGAGGTGGTTGTTCTGCGTGTAAATGTAATCACATGTCAGTTCTAGTATAATATATTTGTCCAATGAATACCCGTTTATCATCTGCATCTCCTGTTGGTGTAGGAATTTTAAAGGTCAGTAGTGTATTTACTGATTCACCCCTGTAGCTTTTGCGCGCAAAGTAGTTTACACTGAGGTGACTGAAAGTAGCGGGTTATCTCCTACAGTGTCGGACCTCCTCTTTCCCGGCGAAGTGCAGCTATTCGACATGGCGTAGACTCAACAACCTCTATGTGTGACTAATTTCCATAGAATAAATGTGTTGTAACACTTCGTTCCCAAGTCAATAGAAGATAGTTATCTCAGTAAAAATTAATCAGCGTTCTGGTAGTGGCGTTAAAGAAACGGGATGGATCTTCGTTGCGTAGGTGCATTTTCTCTCTTTGAGAGAGAGCCTGCATTGTCAGCGCAAAAGGTCAAACAGTCATTTTGTCAACACACCATTAGCGGATGGATGAACTTTCTCAAAATTAGTACAGGTGCCTTTGAAAAGCCTTTACCATTATCGCAAAATGTTCTGGTCAAAGCTACCGCACTGACCTAAATGTCAGGGTGTTTCCGCACTGTCTGTGTAAATGAGAAATCCGAGAATACGTTGGTATTAACCATGGCGAGCAAAGAAACACAAAGGAGAGAGGTCCAATGCCAACATTACTTATATTTGATGTTGTAGCTCTTTTCGTCGTGTATGCTTACCAAAGATTTCGTTGTTTGCCTTTGAGCGTAACACCGGTTTTCGTTCCTTATATACACATATATGTTTCGCTACAATTGTAGCACGTTCAGTGTGTTTTTTTATTCCTTTAAACTGAACAACAGGAAATATTGTACTTTCTTTGTACAGGTTATGTTTAAATAATATTAAAAAAAACACCGAGGTTTTGTTCAAAGAAGGCTGGAGGGTGGTGGTTGAGGTTAATGAAATTTACTAACTTCAGCAAGCGGAGAACTCATCTATCATCACCTTCAGTGTTTGCGGTTTTTTTTTTTTTTTTTTTTTTTTTTTTTTTTTTTTTTTTTTTTTTTTTTGCGTTTAACAATTTTATTTCCTGATGAAGGCATTTTGAAATTTGAACTTACTCTACAATTACAGGCCATCACAGTTAATGCAGATATTTTAAATTTTCACCATCTATGGAATCTAGTTTTCACGGTCTGCACAGCCACTTCGGTCGGGGGTTCGAATCCCCCCTCGGGGAAAAAAACCCTTATTATTTTGACACACTTAAACTGTGCCACAACTTTTACAATTAGCAGCTTTCCAAATCACTGACCATCTACCAATTTAAAAGGAAAGAAAAGTCAATAGTAATAGCCAAAATTCAAACAGTCAGAATATACAGTCTGCTAAATAGGATTTAAAGGTAACATACAAATTCTGTTCCAAGATGACACGGTTTTAAGAAGCTTTACATGATTTGATGGCTAACCAAAACCTTTTTTCCTTTTTTTTTTCAACTCTCAGCACGGTTGTCCGAACGCCGCAGTCCGAAGGAGGAAAACTTGAGGAAACCCAGGCGGCTGCAAGTGCCCCACACCTCGACCGAAAACTCCGTGCGGCCCACCGTGCGATGCGTTCGGCTTCCCTCAGACTAACCTCGGGATCGGGCACATGTAACAGACAGAGCTCAAACAACATTAATAACACAACAAATAAAAGTATCAAATCGAGACTGTATAATAGTAACAAATGGTAAAACACAAGACAGCTGTAATAAAAACCAGTTTCTCGAAAAGT
The DNA here is from genome assembly GCA_026315105.1 of Locusta migratoria. NCBI lineage: Eukaryota > Metazoa > Arthropoda > Insecta > Orthoptera > Acrididae > Locusta > Locusta migratoria. Next base: position 366,795,492 of record CM048745.1, on the reverse strand, counting down.
GCCTTTTAACTTTTACCAATAACAGAGGTAACAGCAAGTGGAATCTTTCCACTTAAAATCATATTATTAAGTACTCGTATGAAGTTCCGAGTTACCTTACTTCAGCTAAATACCAGTGTGAAATACGTACACAGCTAAGTACACAAGATGTCTGTCGTTCGTAATGTGCTAATCGACCACCAATACAAATAAATACAGACATTTGAAAGACAGCAGTCTCTCTAAATTCCGCAGTCTCTTTCGCTCTGCACCAAATAAGCAAAGGAATCAATAGCAGTCTTCCTCCGAAATCCACAAACACCAGGGACCAGGCGTTATCTTGCAACCCAGTCTTTCTCTGCACATCGAAAAACTGCTTACGACTCCAGGTAACGGCCGAAACGTCACCGGCAGCCACGTGGCTCGCTAACAACAAAGCAATCCCTTCCGTCGTCGTCCCACGACTGACACACACTGCCCACGACACCCCAAGCCTAGCAACGTTATTTGGTTCCTCAAACTGCTGCAACCCACAACCCACAAGTGGTAGGGAAATACCCCTACACAGCGCGCAGTAATGGCGTGTCTAACTCAGTTTACGACTCATTTACTGACTCGCCGTTCTACTAGTGGGAAAGAACGGGGACAGGGGGGAGAGAGACATATGAGGACAGCGGCCGCGGTGGTCGAGGGGACTGAGGCGCTCCAGTCACGGTCTGCACGGCCACTACGGTCGGGGGTTCGAATCCCCCCCCCGGGCATGGATATTTGTGCCGTCCTTAATATTAATTAGTTCGTAAGTAGAATGAAACTTTCACTCTGCAGCGGAGTGTGCGCTGTTATGAAACTTCCTGGCAGATTAAAATTGTGTGTCGGAACCGGGACTCGAACCTGGGACCTTTGCCTTTCGCGGGCAAGCGCACTACCAACTGTGCTAACCCGACACGACTCACGATGCCGCCTCACAACTTTACTTCCGCCAGTACTTCGCCTTCTACTTTCCAAACTTCACAGAAGCTCTCCTGGTTCACAGGTACTGGCGGAAAGTAAAGTTGTGAGGCGGCATCGTGAGTCGTGTTGGGATATCACAGTCGGTAGTGCGCTTGCCCGCGAAAGGCAAAGGTCCCAGGTTCGAGTCCCGGTTAGGAAAATGCTGTGTATGAAACCTTCATTACAATTACAAACTGACTAAAAGCATGTTCTGTTTAAAAGAGCTCGAATATATTCGCATGCCACAATTTTTTGTGTGCATCGCGGAATGTGGTTTGAGGCGGCTGGTTATGCACTTTCCTGTCAGAGTCTTTTAAAGAGGAACATATTTTTACAACTGGTTGTCTAAATGTCTGAGTTCCAAATAATATTCTGGAGTTCCGACCTTGAGGCTACGAGGAATCACAATTCTGGTCTTCGTGATATGTGATATCTAGTTTTTTCCCCTATAGTTCTGATTTTGGTAGGCGACAATTTTGTGGTTTTATTCGGGGTATATGTTACCTCTCAGCAGGACCCGTCTGTTACAGTGGTTCCCAATCTTTTTTGTAGTGTGATTCACAATTTTTCTGGGAAAATCTTAGCGAACCAGTATATGCTGACTGCACGGCAATTTATAACAATATAAAATTTATTTGTAATATGAAACTGAAGTTATATACAAATCCTTTGGCGAGAAAGACTCCGAAATTGGCGAAGACAACATTTGTATTAAAAAAAAAAATCGCACTGACGTGTTTTAAGGTCCACTTTAGATTTGTAGTTTTATAAGTTTTTTGCAAACATTTTGGACCAAAATAATAATATAAATAATAAAAAATTAATTAATAAGAGTGTCCGACAAAAAAATTGGGGAGTAGCTGATTTTTAACCACTGACCCGCAGCATCATAGTCCAACGCATTGCCCACTACGCTACAGCTGACAGTTACGAGTTACGTGTTCTCTAATCTTATACTATTGATATCGTTGTTAACTGATGCTAATATGGCATTTGTAGACACTAGGTTATCATTTATCGTACGAAGGACGACGTGTTTTTGTTAATTCTTCAGTGCGCCATTGCTTTGAATTGACAACGTGTAAGTTACAGTAAGAAAATCATCAAATACGCAACGCAAGATGGCGTATGCGACATAGAGGTTTGAGCGAGGAATGTCACGTGACATCTGCGAACGGCTGGTTTTCGTTAATTCAATGAAAGGTGTCAAAACTCCGGTATTTTTTGCAAGAGATATGAAAAAAACATATGGGAACAAAGTTGAGAATTTTCTCCTCTACAAATTCGTTTATTCAATTTTCGCGTCGGATGAATGGTTTATCTGCAATTAAAATTACATTTCAAACGGCTTTATTTGGCATTACTAACGTATTTCTTGTCCGAAATATTTAGAAAAGCGAGGTTCTGGTCTCTGGTAGACAACAATTATATCTGTAAAATTTGGTGCCGATCGGTTGAACGGTTCGACCTAAAAGTGGGAACATGTTACAGCCAGGCGACATCGTCAAATCGCCGTTATTTTTGCAAATATCTCTGCAACGATGCAAGATATGAAAAAACGTAATAGTGTGAAGTTGTAGAGAATTTTTCCCTCTACCAATTAGGTTACTCAATTTTCGTGTCAGAGGAACGGTTCGTTTGCAATTACAATTATATTACAAACGGCTTTTTTTTGGTATTACTACCGTATGTTTTGTCCGAAAAATTGGAAAAAGGGAGGTTCTGGTCTCTGGCGGCCTACAATTATGTGTGCAAAATTTGGTGCTGATCGGTTGAACGGTTCGTCTTAAAAACAGGGAACACGCTACGGACAGACAGACAGACGGACAGACATACATGCATCCCGAAATCGCCGTTATTTTTGCAAATATCTCTGAAACGATATGAGATTTGAAAAAAAAAAAAAAAAAAAAAAAAAAAGTTGTAGAGAATTTTCTCCACTACAAATTCGGTTATTCGATTTTCATGTCAGATGCATGGTTAAGCCATTATTTTCATTTAAATTTCGAGCTGTCAAAAGACGATCGCAAAGGCCCACTTTCAGTGTTACTACCGTAACCTAAAGTGGGCCAAAAATATTTTCTCCAATAAAAATATTTTATACAAATTAAATGGTAAAATCAATTAGTTTTGTGGTATTGTTTAGTCTTGGCGTTATTGATACATTCTATATCTTGATTGTCCGTCTTCGTAGTTTAGCGGATGTCGTCAGTAGTGTTGCAGTAACATTCAAAAGAAGATGTAACAAAAAAATAAACAACAGATAAACGGAAAATGTCTTCACCAGATATATTCCCTGTATTTCGTGTGTAACACAAAGTCAGTACCTACCGCTTCAAGAGTTGATGAAAACACAGCGCAGCCGGGTAAGGAGAATGGCTGACCTTTGCGGCCTCGTATTTGTCTCCATAACGCTATGAGGTTACGACTCTCAATAAAGTGGACCGCTGCCGTTCGGCACAGCAGGTGGAGCCGAGGAAGGAGAAAATTAAGTTACCAGCTCTGTGGACGAGCTAGCCTATCTCAACACAACCCTTTCATGTCGGTCTTCGTGTTTTACTTTAATTTACTTGTGTCCTAACAGAAGTTTTTGCACTTCTATAGTACCAAGTAAATTATTTTGTCATTGTAATTTTCATCTAAATTCATGCAGATTCTTTCTGATATTAAAATAGGTGACTTAATTAAACTTTCCTCAATTTCTTTTTCCTCTCTTTGGCACATTCAGGGTCGGTTTTATTAAATTAAGATTTGGTGTGTTAATAACCACTATAACGACTACATAGCATAGCGGTTAATAGTAATATAAAAAATTATATGTAATATCATGCTGATGTTGTTATATATGCAAATGCTTTGTTAAGTAGGAATTTCGGAAATTGCAAAAGAAATATTATTAAAGAATATTTTTTAAACAAAATAAACGGTTAACTAAATGAGATTTCTGCTACTGTTTACTGTTGATATTAATTATTCTTTCTAGATCTGGATTTAAGCTAGTTAGATTTAGCTATAAATCGTTTACTATGCAAAAATTGTTTAGATATTAGCTTATTAAAAGAATACAGTCTGGAATAAGTACCGTGGCATTACCACATCGTTGTGAATCCCATTAATTGCTACAAAGCTATAGTTGAACCAGCAGATACATTCCCTTTATTGTAATCCAAAGCCGGCCGCGGTGGCCGAGGGGACTGAGGCGCTCCAGTCACGGTCTGCACGGCCACTACGGTCGGGGGTTCGAATCCCCCCTCGGGCATGGATATTTGTGCCGTCCTTAGGATAAGCTAGTTGATAAGTAGTTTGTAAATTTAGGGACTGATGACCCCGTAGTTAAGTCCCATAAGCTATACAAACATTTGAACATTTGAAGAAGCGAAATTTGTTGACATCCAATATTGGTTTAAATGTTAGGAAGTCCTTTCTGAAAGCATTTGTCTAGAGTGTAGCATTGTATGGGAGTTAAACATGTACGATAGGGAGTTCCGACAAAAAGAAGATTGAAGCTTTAGAAATGTGGTGCTACAGACGAATGATGAAGATTATATGGGTAGATCACGTAACTAATTAGGTGCTCAACAGAATTGGTGATAAAAGGAGTTTTTGACATATCCTGACTAAGTGAACAGATAGGTTGGTAGGACACATTCTAAGACATCAAGGCATCATCAGCGTAGCATTATTTTAAGGAAGTGTGTGTGGTAAAAATCGTAGTTTGCCGTAAGTATTCTTAGATGAAGAGGCTCTCACAGGGCAGGGTACTGTGGGGAACTGCATCAAACCAGTCTGTGAAGACCACAACAACTTATATATTTCAGAATTCATCCGGCGATCCACAGCAGAAGAGCCGATAGTTTGGGAACCACTGACTTACGCAATAAGTGTTCCCGGCAGCCTACACCAAAGGCGCACCTCAAGTTGTTGACATTAAACGCCAAAGCCTGGCAGAAATCACGGAAAACCTCAATCTGGATGGCCGGAGGCGGGTTTGAACCGCCGTCCTCCAGAATGCGAGTGCAGTGTGCTAACCACGATGCCACAAATTAGTGCGTTTATTGAAAACGTGTAACTCTATACCCTGTTTAAGGACGAAAATCGCAATTACTTTCTTGTGACAAGAATGGCATTCGATTTTCGCTTCGCATTTAACGTAATTGGACACCCACTCGCTGTAGATTAATTATTGCAGGGAGAATCTGGCGAAGAACATCTAGTACGTTGGTGTTGTAGCCTTTCGCCATATTTTGCTGGATGCATCCGCACTTCTCCAGGAGCAGTTCCGGTGAGCAGCTTTCTCTGAAAGCGCTCGTAAAACGTGCCTGTCCGCACTGTCGGTTTTCGCGCCCGTCTGTCACTATCGCCGTATGTCCCTGACAGTGACAGCGCAGCTCGCAGTTGACGTCGAAGCGCTTGCAGTTTTCGTCAGGTAACAGAAGCCGCTGTGTCTCGGGGTGAGTCGACTGCAGCTGATTGGACACTTCGGTAACACCAAGATCACCTTTTTTGGCCAACTTTACGTTACGGTAGTAAGACTAAAAGCGGGCCTTTGCGATCGCCTTTTGACAGTTCGAAATTTAAATGAAGAAGCAGCTTAACCGTTCACCTGACACGAAAATTCAATAAACGAACTTGTAGGGGACAAAATTCTCTACAACATAGCTCTTAATTTTTTTCATGTCTTGCATTGTTTCAGAGATATATGCAAAAATATGTATGTCTGTAACGTGTTCCCCCTTTTTATGTCGCGCCTTTCAACCGATCGGCACCAAATTTTACTGACGTAATTGTTGGCTGCCAGCGACTAGAATCTCCCCTTTTCAAATATTTCGGACAAAATAGGTTAGTTACTCTAAAAAGAGCTGTTTGTGATGCGCTTTTGACAGTAGGAAAATTAATTGCAAGTAACGACTTAACTCTTCATCTGAGATGAAAATTGAATAAACGTATTTATAGGAGACAAGATACTGAACAACTTTGCTCTTTTATGTTATTTCCATAATTCACACCGTTTCAGAATTTGAAAAAATAACGGCTATTTGACACAGTCACTTGATTTTACCTAAACCAGTACAGGCAAAGAAAATAAACTTGAAAAAGTGGACAAACTACCACGGGAAGACAGGTTATAATATTTTAACGGAAAAAGATAATGAAAATTTGGTACAGATATCACAATAACAGTTTAAGGAAGTAAAAGTTAAAATTTTGTCAAAGCTAAACTCAAATACATATAATTTTGGCTGTTTGTCAAAGTACGATCAGAGAGTATATTACATGTTGAGTGCATAGATATTATAACAATAGTAGAGTCGTAATCGTATCGTCCATAACCTTTTTATTTATATTTTATTATTTTTGTCCTAAATGTTTGCAAAAAATCATAAAACTACCGCAAAATTGAAAGTGGGCCGTAAAACACGGCAGTGCGATTTTTTCTATGCTTATTGTATTTCTTTATAAACATACCATCGTTGGCATTCATGGTTGCCGTGTATGAGTGTGTTTCTGTGTTTGACGTCTGTTGCAAATTGCATCTCTAAATTTTCGATGTAGAAACAATGCTATCAGTGTTTTCGAGAGACTATGGAATGTTTTTATCAAGAGTCCCTGCGTACGGTATCAGGAACACAGTGAATGGTGTTATGGAAAACTGTTTCGTTAATTTTCTAGTTTTCCACATGCTTTTTCCTCAGCAAATTTAGTCTCATATTTTATATTGTGCCGAGGGAGAACAGCAACCTGGAATTATTTCTCGGGGAACCTTCGGTAAGCTACCTGCCAGACACAGAAAACAACATATTTGCTTTAGCGAGGGAGTAAAGTCTGCACCATCATTACCTGGAAGTCCTTTGAGGAGATAATTCAGCTTTCCTTTCTCAAATATGAGTGTAACTGCTTAGTGTGAACATGCTCTGACGAGTGCATGAATAGTCTCGCTTTTGTTTTATTAATGGCGAACAACAGATCCAGATATTAGCGTTAACAGTGGTGAGAGGGCAGTAATTATTACATTTTAAACAGAAATTTATGGTTTCTCGGCTTTTCAAGAGAGTTGCAATGCTTTCAACAGCAACAGTTGACAATTTCTACCTGGCCGTGACTCGAACACGGATATCCTAGTTTGTTTCAAATTCAAATCAAATGTTAGTAAATCTATCGGACCAAACAGCGTGGTCATCAGTCCGTAGCTTACAAACTACTTAAACCAAGGTAAACTAACCTAAGGACAACACACACACCCATGCCGCAGGGAGGACTCGAACCTCCACGGCGAGCAACCGCGCGCTCCGCAGCGAGACGCTTTAGACCACTCGGCTACTCCACCGCGGCTAGTTTGTTTCCCTTGGGGTGGATCAGTTCTTTGCCGACTTGGAATGAAGTTTGTTCAGGCCGCGCGGGAGTAGCCGAGCGGTCTGGAGCGCCACGTTATGGATCGCGCGGGCTCCGCGTCGGAGGTTCGGATCCTCCCTCGGGCATGGACATGTTTGTTGTCCTTAAGTTAGTTTAAGTAGTTAGTTACATAGATTTACAAACATTTGAACATTTGATTGATTGAAGTTTGTTCTTTGTTCATTGATAATATAACAAGTTCTGTGAATAGTCCTGTAACTATTAACAGCAGTTTCCTTACTGTCCTTCGAAATAGTCACATACATACTCTGCGATACATGCTCTGGAAACTTTGTACTAAGTTTTTTAAAAGAATTGATCTCTATTTGACTGATAATTTTATATTTATTTTCACAACCAGGATTCAGCCTTAGTCTATTATCATGTGATAAGAGTTGTCACACAGGTTTTCTTATGTTGTGGTCATGATAATAGAAACAATATATCATGACCACAACATAAGAAAACTTGTCTGACAACTCTTATCACTTGAGAATGGCCTAAGACTGAAACATGGTTGTGAAAATAAACATAAAATTATCAGTCAAATGCCGGTCAATTATTAAAAAAAAATTATGTCTGAGAATCGAGATATATACAAAATCATTTGCACGATGTCTTCCTTTAGAGTGTTGTTCAAAAGCTTCGTCACGTTTCGTTGGAGGTCAGGAATATCGTCAAATCTCTTTCCTTTCAAAGCGAATTTGAGTCGAATAGGAAGAAGTCTGGAGGACTGACATCCGGCGAGTAATGTGGATGTTCCAGTTACACCATCCCCTTTTTGTCAGTAACTGTTTAACGGTATTGACTGTGTTTACCCCGCGAAGATGTTGCATGAAAGGGTCAAAATTTTCAACGTCCTTTGTAGCTATCAACCTCGTTCCCTCACGTAGAAACTCCTTGTGTACACTCGCACACGCACTTCATGGACAGTGCTTCATCCCAATATTTCACTTTCCGTGTTCTCCTTTCGTAGACTGCGTCCTCCCTTTTCATTATTGGCACGTTTTCATCGTGCAGTTACTATTTTCAAGTTTTCCGCCTTTGCTGGAGTTACGAGAGTACACGCTGATTGTTGGAGTGTGCGATGACCAAAATTTACTGTTTGAGATTTCGTGACTGTTATTTTAAAGTTTTATTATCAGTAATTCTGCTAGCCGTGTGATAACTTAATTTCACAAACATTCCAACAATCATTAGTTGCTTTATGTAGCAGCCTGCACAAAAGCGCTTGCAGAACATGCTCTTCAATATAGGTGGTGATTATATAGGTTTAATTCGGATTTAATAATATTTCAATGGATGACACATTTTACTTACAGCTTGCAACATAAAAATGGATGAACACACCAGATGTATTTCGCAGCATTGGCCGTTAATGTTTTATTAAAAAAAAAAAAAAAAAAAAAAAAAAGAGAGAGAGATGATCACTAGATGATTGAAATCGATCTGTGGTTTTTTGAAATAAAACATTAACAGCCAATGCTGCGAAATACATCTGGTGTGTTCATCATTGTGTGGTCGTGGAGTCAAACCTCATAAAAATGGATCCCTAAATACCTTGGTCACGCCATAACTTGAGAACGGCTCGACCAATTTCACAGATCCTTTTTTTTTTCCGCTATTCTGAGAACAAGAATTATATGAAGTAAAACTGGAATATTTGAGAACAACAAAGTGTGTTTTTCAAAGTGACGCTGCGTTTCTATTGCGTAGAAGTCTATAGTTTTGTTCCGAAATTGATGAAATTTGGCAGACTCTACCTTAAAAAACAAGAGAAATGTCACTGACCGTATAATATTTCGCTCGGTGCAGGGTACTTAAAGTACCAAATTTTGCAAAATAGTTTTGCTCCAATCTTTATGAATTTTTGGACAGATGACCTTTAAACTAAGAGGAAGCTCTGGTACATAAATGTTTGTATGGTACATGACAGAGGGAACCTTGCAGAAAACTGTGCCGAGAGAGGGAAAGGTGGAAACGAAGAGAGAGATGGGAGGGAAAGAGGTGGATTCAGAGAGACTATAAGAGTGTAGGATAAATAAACGACGCGGTGGAGTAGCCGAGCGGTCTAAAGCGCCTCGCTGCGGAGCGCGCGGTTGCTCGCCGTGGAGGTTCGAGTCCTCCCTGGGGCATGGGTGTGGTGTTGTCCTTAGGTTAGTTTACCTAGCTTTAAGTAGTTTGTAAGCTACGGACTGATGACCACGCAGTTTGGTCCGATAGATTTACAAACATTTGGATTTGATAAATAAACACCTGGGCAACGCCGGGTTTACAACTAGTCAGTGGCGGACTAAGGGAGGCAGCAGTCCGCCCCGGGCCTCTCGTCTTGGGGGGGGGGGGGGGGGGCTCCAAATACCCGGAAAGAAGGTTTTTTATTTTTTATTTATTTTTAGTCGCCTCTCGTTGTGGGGCCTCCGAATCTCGAAAGCTATTTCATGCAGAGTAGCCCTTACCTCTCGTCCCGGGAGGGCCTCCAAAACGCAAAAGTTACTGTTTTATAGTAATAAATGTATTTACAAGTGGATGGGGGGGGGGGGGGCTCAATTTGTTTTGCCGCCGCCCCGAGCCTCCGACAGCCTCAGTCCGCCACTGCAGCTAGTTTTCCATAATATTGTATGATTTATATGCTAACAGAACACGAAAAAAGTTTAAAAGTGGATTCTATTTATTTTGAGTCTGAAAGGGTTAAGGGACTTGTTGAATGCATGCCACGTGTGGTTGCTGCACGTTGCTGGGGAATCCGGCGTGATTTTGTCGCCTCTGTATTTGGCTGGCTGTAACAGAGCCCTCGGTTGGAGCTTGAACGACGCACGTGACTACCGAGTTTTCATTGGACTATGGGCCGTATGAATAAAAAGGAGCACATGCTCCAGAGAAGATTCTCAGAGCAAAAGAACGTTCTCTGAGTAAGTTCTCAATTTCGTAAGAATAAAAACTTCGAAGCATATGCTCTGAGCAGGTAGTTCATTCTCGCTACCTCTCCTCTTTCTTAAGTAAGTTCTCCGTGTGTCATGTCCGGCATAGAACAGCTGTTCAATCGTATATTTTTTTAAACTACCTTAACAAGGCAAATTATTAAGTGTACAAATATGGAGTAGGCATCTACGTGTTTAGGAAGAACTGTACTATGTTTAGTCATTAGTTTGTTGTGAAGGAGCATATTATTAAGACTAAATGTGCACTTTTTACGAAAACGTATTCTTCTGGCGATACAAATTTTTTGTCACGCGAGAAACTTTTTTGTTAATGAATTTGGCTTAGCACAATTTGCAAACGAAATTTTAAGGATGCATCACATATTCATGTGTTTCAACGTGGAATGCTGTCGGAGTTTTTTAACACGAGATATGCCTGCTTGTTGTTAAATGTGAGACCAAATGGTCTACTCATAAGCGTTAGGACATATGATTTTGTTACAAAAAACAGATGCTAGGTATGTGATTGATCAGTTATTAATTTTCCTGTCGTGTCTACTTACTTCTAACGATTACGAAGCCAGAAAACGCATCTTGAATAGGTCGACCGGTTTGGATAGAAACAATACTTCAGTAGGCCTACTTGGTATTGCAGCAATATTTATTTTGTGATAGAAACTGTGAAGTTTTGGTATGCACTTTATTTGGAACTAACATAATATATAAAGCAGAGTGTCCGTATGTTTGTACGTGTTGCATACAAATCTACAATTTTGTTCCAATCTTTGTGCAATTTTGTACACGTAAGCTTCAATCCCTGAGGAGGGTCACTGTAAGTGTAAGAATCACGTACGATATATAGTTCACGAGATATGACGTCATAAACGATGAGATGCGCGAAAAACTGCTGCATTTTGCGACAATGATGCTCATTTTCTCCTAAACCACTGGACCGATTTCAACCAAATTTGGTACACACATTCCTTACCGTGAGGTAACAATTGCTGCGTGGTTAATAATCACTTATGGCACATGGTTCAAAAGATATTACGTCATAAACAAGGGAAACCGCAAAAAATGTCATATAATGCGGCGAGACTTTCGAAATACACCATATGAGAATGACAGTACTTAGCGACTTGCAACAAACTTTAAACGTAATTTCAAACCTTTATTAAACTTTTTCTCGCTGGCAACCATAGTAAAATGATGAAAGGAAAAAAGTTTCTCGCTTACTACTTTTCCGCTGTTTATGGAGTAAAACTACGGCTCTCGGTATGACGCGACAATTTATAATTTGAACACTACAAATTGTATCGACAGGAAATTTTACAGACAGTATACACATATATAGTTGAATGTAGCTTCTAAATTGTATCACATTCCGACAAGTAGTTCATGATATATGAGCACATAAACAGTAACGTTCAGCTGTTCATGGGCTAAATCTACGGCTTTCGGTATGACGTTACAATTTATAAATTCTACGCTACGAATTGTAGCCGCAGTAAATTTTACAGTCAGTATACACTCATATAGTCGAGTGTATCACAGTATGACACGCAGTTCATGAGATATGAGCACATAAACAGTAACGTTCATGGAAAACCACCCCTACCCGCACCAAGTTTTAATCTATTACTTCTTTACTACTAACTGTATTCCCAAGAGATTTTACAGACATACAGACCTTACAAAAATGAATATATTCCTGAAAAATGGCACGAATAAATGAATAAATAAATACCCGGGCAACGCCGGGTTTTCAGCAGGCTGAAGTGTCACACTCACGATTTTTCTGAAGGAAAATATTCAAATGTTTGTTAAGCTTATGGGACTTAACTACGGGGTCATCAGTCCCTAAACTTACAAACTACTTATCAACTACCTTATACTAAGGACGGTACAAATATCCATGCCCGAGGGGGGATTGGAACCCCCGACCGTAGTGGCCGTGCAGACCGTGACTGGAGCGCCTCAGTCTCCTCGGCCACCGCGGCCGGCAAGCTACTCGTCATCAAAATATTTTTATTTGCATTTTTTTAAAATCCCCTCGTATTTCTTAAAGACTACGTATAAAGGAACTTGTTTTTTGCCTTCTAAGTAACACAAATGTAATTTTTATTATAAACCACAGAAAAAGTAACGTAATAGAAGTTACTTAGCCCGAACTATGCTAGAGAGCTCACTTCAGAAATCGGAGAAAGTTCTCAGGTCGTGAGAAACTTCTCTAGTTTTATTCATACGAAATTGGAGAATGTTCTCTGCTGTTACGCTGAGAACATACTCGGCTGAAGTATGTTCTTCGACTCAGTTTACTCGTGCGAACCTGAGAATGCTCTCTGCAGTTCAGAGTATAAAGCAGACACTGGGTTGTATTGATAGGGCGGCGTGTGTGTGCGGTCAGGGCGGTGTCGCAGACAAATATGTTACTCTGTGGCGGTGTCGGGCACCTGTGGCGGCCGCGCTCTGTCGGATGCCACGCGTCGCGGGCTTCCGGCGCCCCCATTGTCCGCCGCTTCCTGCCGTTTTCGCGTGTCGGCCGCAGATAATCGTCCTCAGGGACACGTAACGGCCGCTGCCGCTGCTGCTGCCGAGGGCATCTCGCCGCCACACTGCACGCCTCTCACACTCCCCTGCTGCTCGCTGCTATGCTGGCATTCCTAGGAGCGACAGCGACCGAGCGAAGTGGCGCATGGTAACACACTGGACTCGCATTCGGAAGGACGGTGCTTCAAATCCACCTCCGGCCATCCAGATTTAGGTTTTCCGTGATTTCCCTAAATCATTCCAGGCAAATGCCGGGATGGTTTCTTTCAAAGGGCACGGCCTATTTCCTCCCACATCCTTTCCCCAATAATCCGAGCGTAAGCTCCGGCTCTAATGACCACGCTGTCGACGGGACGTTAAAACCTAAGCTTCTTTCCCCTCTTCCTTGGAGCGAGCCGTGGCGAAGACAACTGACGAATCACGTACTTACGGGTTATCGATACCAACATTTCCTAAACGAAACGTTGATTATTTTGCTTACTCCATAAGCTGCTTCATTTTTCCCACCGGTTATGACCCCAGGGAAGGGTTATAGGTCCCCCACTCTTTCTTGTGTTTATAAACGATTTAGGAGACAATCTGAATAGCTCCCTTAGCGGATGATGCTTCGTTTATCGGTTAGTGAAGTCAGCAGAGGATCAAAAGCAATTGCAAAGCGATTTAGACAAAATTTCTGCATGGTGCGAAAATTGGCAATTGACACTAAATAGCCGGCCGCGGTGGCCGAAGAGACTGAGGCGCTCCAGTCACGGGCTGCACGGCCACTATGGTCGGAGGTTCGAATCCCCCCTCAGGCATGGATATTTGTACCGTACTTAGAGTTAGCTAGTTCGTAAGTAGTTTTTAAGTTTACGGACTGATGACCCGTAGTTGTCCCATAAGCTCTACAAACATTTAATTTGACACTAAATATAGAAAAGTGTGAAATAATACACATGACCACTAAAAGAAAACCGCTGAACTTCAATTACGCAATAATTCAGTCAAACCTTAAAGTCGTAAATTCTACTAAATACCTAGGAGTTACAATTACGAACAACTTAGACTGGAAAGAACAAATGGACAATATTGTGGGGAAGGCGAACCAAAGATTACGTTTCATTAGCAGAACGCTTCGAAGATGCACCTACTCCACCAAACAGACTTGTGCATCCTCTCCTGCAGTACTGTTGCCCATTGTGGGACCCTCACCAGATGCCAGATGGGACTGACGGAAGCTGTGACAGAAGATATTCAGAAGGTTCAGAGAAGGGCAGCCCGTTTTGTTTTATCACGTTACGGGGGGGGGGGGGGTAAGCGTCACGGAAATGTTGTACGAATGGGGGTGGAAATCATTAAAAGAACGACGTTATTCGTTGCGGCGAGTTCTATTTGCAAAATTTCAACCACCGACTTATACTTCCAAATGTGAAAATATTTTGCTAGCACCCACCTACATAGGGAGACGTGACCATCCCAATAAAATAAGAGAAATCAGATTGAAAACGGAACGACTTAAGTGTTATTTCTTCCCGCGCGCTATTAGAGAATGGAACGGTAGAGAAAAGTTATGAAAGTGATTAATGAACCCTCTGTCGGGCACTTAAATGTGATTTGCAGAGTATCTATGTAGATGTAGATATGTAGATGTAGATAGTTAACCAGAGTTGTCGATCAGGAACCTTGCATCACTGCTGTACAGTGGATGAGGCTCGATTTTTGAAGCGACTCAGGGTTTTCAGGAGAAGTTGCGTCTCTAGTATTGCGTTACAAAGGAAGGAAAAAAAACTTAATACGCTGTAGGAAAACAGTTGCCATAAGAACAATACTTCCTGTCGTCTAGGAATCGATAAATACCTTCATGACACAATAGAAATGGTGATCCTACTGATGACAGTTCTGCTATAGAAGAATTGCTTAACAGAGCTTTCCGAAGCAAATACTCCGGAATTCGTATCAAGAACAGCTGCCTGCATGCATAATTTAGAACTAGATACCCCTGGAGTATTAAAGAAATTTAAATCACTTAACAAAAGTAAGTCTCCCGGTTCCGATTGTAAACGAATTAGGTTCCTTTCAGAGTATGCTGATGCTATAGCCCCATACCTATCACCGCTCGCTCAGCGAACGTTCCGTATCCAAAGACTGGAAAGTTACACGGGTCACTGCAATGTTCAAGAAAGGCAATAGGAGCGACCCGCAAAATTACAGGCCAAAATCATTGACGTCGGTATGCAGCAGGATTTCAGAACAAATAATTTCCTCAAATATTATAAACTATCTCGAAGAGGTAGTCAACAGGGATTCAGAAAGTATCGTTCTCGTGAAACACAGATAGCTCTTTACTCACATGATGTAGTGAATGCTATCGACAATTGATTTCAAATAGTTACCGTATTTCTAGATTTTCGGGAGACTTTTGGCACTGTACCGTTAAAACATATTATAATCAAATTGCACGATTATGGAATATCGCCACAGTTGTGCTATTGGATTCGTGATTTCGTAGCAGAAATGACACAGTACGATGTAATTGACGGAAAGTCATCGAGTAGACGAGACATCTGGAGATCCCCAGGGAAGTGTTATAGGGCCCCTACTGTTCCTTATTTTTATAAACGATTTAGGAGACAATTTGAGTAGCTCTCTGAGTCTTCGTCGATAATGCTGTCCTTTATCGGTTAGTAAAGTCACCAGAAGATCAATAGCAAATGCAAAATGATTTAAATAAGATATCTGCATGGTGCAAAAATTGAAAATTGACTCTTAATAATAAGAAGTCATCCGTTTGACCACTAAAAGAAATACGTTGAACTTTAGTTACACGATAAAACAGTTAAATTTAAAGGCCATCAATTCAACTAAATACCTAGGAATAACAATTACGAACAAATTAAATTCAAAACAACGCATAGAAAATATATTAGGGAAGGCGAACCAAAGACTACGGTTCATTGGCAGAACACATAAAAGATGCAACAGGTCTACTAAAGGAACTGTCTACACTACACTTGTGCGTCATACTTTGGAGTATTGCTGCGCATTGTGGGATCTACACCAGATGGGACTGACGGATTATTAAGAGAAAGTTTCATAGAAGGACAGTCCTTTTTCTACTATCACAATAGAGGGGAAAGAGTATCAAGGAAATGACGCACGAGTCGGAATGGAAATCGTTAAAAGAAAGGAGTTTATTCCTTGCGGCGAGATCTATTTGCGAAATTTCTTTCACCGACTTTCTCTTCGGAATGAGAACGTATATTGTGAGCACGCACCTACATAGGGAGACATGATCATCAGAATAAAATAAGAGAAATCTGACCGAAAACTGAAAGATGTAGGTGTTCCTTTTTCTGACGATCTATTAGAGAATAGAACTAAAGAAAAATATCATAAAAGTGCTTTTATGAAACCTCTACCACGCACTTCAATTTTACTTGCAGAGTATCTAAATAAATGTAGATGTAAATGTAGAATTACAGGTAATACGTCGTTCCCACGAGCATCTCGGACCGTTCTTTCTGAAAAACACTGGAAAAGTTCCGTATTGACGTTAGAGGTGGATAATGATAACGCATCTCTTCTTCATACGCTCAATAATATAGAAATCTCCCTCTCAGATTAAAACTGTGTGCCAGAAGGCAATTCGAACCCCGAACCTTCGTCTTTCACGGGCAAGCGCTCTATCGACCTTTTCTGTTCTTTGGGTAGTTTGTTCGTTTGCGAACGTAGGATCGTATTTCAGGAAGGCTTTTGACACTGTACCCCACAAGCGGCTTCTTATGAAATTACGTGCTTATGGAATATCTCCGCAATTGTGCGGTTGGATTAAAGATTTCCTATCAGGAAGAACACAGTTCGTTGTAATTGACGGTAAGTCATCGAGTAAAACAGAAGTGATATCTGGCGTTCCACAGGGAAGCCGTATAGGTCCCCTACTCTTCCTCGTGTTTATAAACGATTTAGGAGACAATCTGAATAGCTCCCTTAGATTGTTCGCGGATGATGCTGTCGTTTATCGGTTAGTGAAGTCAACAAAGGATCAAATGCAACTGCAAAGCGATTTAGACAAAATTTCTGCATGGTGCGAAAATTGGCAATTGATACTAAATAAAGAAAAGTGTGAAGTAATACACATGACCACTAAAAGAAATCCGCTGAACTTCAATTACACGATAGAACAGTCATACCTTAAGGTCGAAGATTCTACCAAATACCTATGAGTTACAATTACGAACAACTTTGACTGGAGAGAACACATAGAAAATATTGTGGGAAAGGCCAACCAAAGGTTACGTTTCATCGGCAGAACGCTTCGAAGATGCATCAGCTCCACCAAAAAGACTGGTTACATCACACTTGTGCGTCCTCTCCTGGAGTACAGTTGCCCCTTGTGGGACCCTCACCAGGTGGGATTGACGGAGGACATTGAGAAGGTTCAGAGAAGGGCAGCTCGTTTTGTTCTATCACGTTACGGGGGGGGGGGGGGGGAAGCGTCACTGAAATGTTGCACGAATTCGGGTGGAAATCATTAAAAGAAAGACGTTATTCATTGCGGCGTGATCTGTTTGCGAAGTTTCAATCACCGACTTTTAGTTCTGAATGTGAAAACATTTTGCTAGCACCCACCTACTTAGGGAGACATGACCATCCCAATAAAATAAGAGAAATCAGATCGAAAACGGAACGATTTAGGTGTTCTTTCTTCCCCCGCGCTATTAGAGAATGGAACGGTAGAGAAAAGTTATGAAAGTGGTTAATAAACCCTCTGCCAGGCACTTAAATATGATTTGCAGATTATCTTTGTAGATGTAGATGTAGATTTGTTCTGCGTTAATCGCTGAATTTTTGGCTCATTTTTTTTTTTTTATTGCAGAGGACGAGCTACTACGCCGGAAAATCGTGTCTTCGAGGAGATTTGAACCGAATCCCAAAACTGTCTGCCGGATGAAACGCAAACACGCTACTGGGACGGTATTTTGTATGCCACACCGGGATTCAAAGCCATGACCTTCGGCTTTCGCAGGCAGGCACTCTACCAACTGAGTTGCGTGGGTGACAGCTACCTGTCTCTCGGAGCCTAATCACTTTAGTTCTTCCAGCACCTCGTCTTCTACCTTTCAGGGTTCGGAGGAGAACTCCTGTGAAGTTTGGCACTGGCGGAATTAAAGTTGTAAGGATGAGCTCTGACGCAGGTAGCTCAGTCGCTAGAGTTCTTGGCCGCGAAATGCAAAGGTCATGGGTTCGGCAAATCGCTGTCTAGCGCACAGTTTTAATTTACCATGATCTTCCATATCAGCGCACACTCCACTGCACAGTGAAATTTCATTCTGTATTAAGAAGCGAACTGCGTCCTATTGAAACATCGTGAATAGGGAACAAAGGTTGTAGACGTGATAATCCAAATGGTCACGTAGCCGTACCTGTAATGCGACCTAGCAGTGTGATTAAGGGTCCCGTGGAATACGAGGATATCACTACCAAATACCTGTGACGTTTCATCCTCGGCACCAGTTACTTTGCATAGTAGGCTTCGATCGTAATACACAAGTTATAAATTCTCATCACATTGGAAACAATGTAAAATAACTTCACCATACCAAATAACTTTCTGCATTCGCTGCGTAGTTAGTTTAACTGATAAGAAACGCTTTTCCCTGTGAAAGGTATTTTCCCTTCACCAGAAAAGTTGAAGAACGGACCAGCAGAATTTATTATAGATGACTGTCCTTAATGTGGCTATACTACACAATTTTTGAACATGTTCGCAGTTCTAATTGTGTCCGAGGCACTACAGTTGTCTTTTCAGTGTTTATATTGAGATCATTGGTGTATTGCCAGTGTAGTTAATGCTCAGTTAATGTATATCTGTGTTTCCCAGGATTTTATCTTTTTATCTTTGAGCATCTGTTGATCGTCGTATTGGTCCACATTTTACAGATTTTTGTTCGCCACAGTCACCCACCGCCACACACCGCGACTAAAACACCATAGTGCACACCGCGAACCTAACGGCTACTCTCATGCATAACTGCCATCGGTCTGCAGTGAAAAATTTTTATATATGTATATTGATAAATAAACCCTTTACCGAAGGAGAATCTGCTATTATGTGACGACTCGAATAATTTTAAATATTATAACAGTTAAGTTGGATGGATCAATAGAAAAAAGAAGGAAAAAAAAGTAACTCCAACCTTCAAGTATATTTTGCAGGCCAGACACTAAACTACATTTCAGGGCCACAATTCATCGCGTCACCAGCTAAATTAAAGGGTAAGTCCTTACTTAAAATTTATTCTTTCCCATTCACAAATTACAAAATGCACTCACCTAAAATTTGATTACTACTACACCACGGGTACCACTGATGAAGGAGAAAGGAGGACGGAAGATTGGGGCTTAATGTCCCTTTCACGGCAATGTCCTGAAAACTGGCTAGAATTGGAAAGGATATCAGCCTCAAAACGTTCAACCTCCAGTATTTCTATTTCTGGAATCAAAAGAACTCTGAAAGTTGATGGAGGGACGGACAACTCAACCGCTACCTTCCCGAATAACAGTCCGGTCCCTGAACCACTGCAGCATTTCAATCGGTGTTAGCCTGAATATGTCATTTGTTGCTGTCTGCTAGTAAATAATCATTCTGCGTAGGAGATGAATGGTTTCTCAATTTATTCAGAATCGTGGCCTAAAATGGATGGGATACTTTGTGACGCGATGTCGAAGCACAGTATAATTCTTCCCGACAGAACTCCTCTCAATCTCGAAAAATTTGCATTCAGAGAGGGTAATATGTCTGTGAGAATTAGTCTTGCCATATGACGCGATATATCGCAACCATCGCTGTTATGAACCTTGTTGCCCGACATCCTGACAAGATCCAATTTTGTACTGATTTTGCAAAATACTCTTACGAATTTAGTTCAGGTACTGAAATAACGCATCTTTTAGCGTATCATGTAAATGCAGCCTAAGTTTTATTTATCCCAACAAACTTAATGTCAACGAATTCTTCTAAAAGCATGGTTATGGAATATCCTCCAGATTTGTGTCTGGATAAGGGATTTCCTGTATCCCATGTAGATGGCGTTGCAACTTGCGTATCCAATACTTTTTAGAACTGGCGCTATTATTCAAGAAAATACCAGACTTCTCAAGTAGTGGAATAGTCGGGCAGTTTCATTTCGCAAATGAAAACATGGACAGTGTTCGGTTGTATACAAATATTTTAGTTTTGGGATCAATACGTATTTTCAATCACGTATTATCAATAGTATTTTTAGATATTTATGTTAAAATGTGAAATACTATTGATAATATGAGGACATGTGCTTGGAAATGACTTAATGTCGAAATTAGTTAATTGCAAACTAAAATATTCATAATAAATCCTACCGCAGACCATGTTTTCATTTGTGAAATATGTAGAGGTTATGGATACCCAGCAAAACAAATAGGAACAACGGGTGCAAGTTTGTAATGTCTGAAGTGATTACTGTGAGCATATAGCGCGTGAAATGTTAAAATGTTTGTAAATCTATCGGACCAAACTGCGTGGTCATCAGTCCGTAGCTTACAAACTATTTAAACCAAGGTAAACTAACCTACGTACAAACACACACACCCATGCCCCAGGAAGGACTTGAACCTCCACGGCGAGCAACCGCGCGCTCCTCAGCGAGACACTTTAGACCGCTCGGCTACTCCAAAAAAAAAAAAAAAAAAAAAAAAAAAAAAAAAAAAAAAAAAAAAAAAAAAAAAAAAAGTTCAAATGTTTGTTAAGCTTATGGGACTTGACTAAGGGGTCATCAGTCCCTAAACTTACAAACTACTTATGAACCCCCGACTGTTGTGGCCTTGCAGACCGTGACTGAAGCGCCTCAGTCTCCTCGGCCACCGCGGCCGGCTCGGCTACTCCACCGCGGCGCGTGAAATGTACAGTGGCGTGTACTAAACTGTTTTGTCAACTTTTTACCGTCAAATCACAGCTTAGGATAATTTATAAGTATGGAAGGAGATTGTGCCACTTTTCGGATAATTATACGCTGTGTGAGATATGCATCTGTTTCATCTCAGTAAGTGAATGAAAATTCCAGCTCCTAAAGTTATAAGAGTACGCATTTGTTTTCTATTCCCACACACGACGTCACTGATGGCGGCCCAGTGCATGGGTGAAAGAAATTGACTGCTGCCAGGGACTGTGGAATCAATCTTACAGTGCCAGTTTAACTAAAGCTAACTTGCATGAAGTTTTATAAATGCGTGAAATGGAAAAATAAACTTGCTGAAAAAGGTGAAATCTTCAGAAAAAATTTGTTGCGCTAACTACTTATGCTGCTGTTATATTGCTTCATTTGAGAGTGACCCGACGGGGTCTCACCTAGTTATGAAAGTTATGACAGCCCTTGTGAGGGTGGAAATTGTCGAAGTAAAGAATGCGTCATACTAGTGACGCAGCACGTTGAGAAGTCTCGTGATAATGCCTGTACTCACAACTTCCCCATACTATGACAGGAAGGGCACAATTTTTCCAGAAGTCTGTCCAAATTAAATGTTCAAATGTTTGTAAAGCTTATGGGACTTAACTACGGGGTTATCAGTCCCTAAACTTACAAACTACTTATGAACTACTTACGAACTAGGACGGCACAAATATCCATGCCCGAGGGGGGATTCGAACCCCCGACCGTAGTGGCCGTGCAGACCGTTACTGAAGCGCCTCAGTCCCCTCGGCCACCGCGGCCGGCTAAGTCGGTCCTACTGGCTTGTTTTCAGTTTGCGGGTGTCTGTCGTAATGGCTTTTCTTTTCGTGGCGTATCATCGTACAGGGAAAGAAATATAGAATAAAGGAACTAAGGATTCCATTCTATAGACACCTTACTGCGTTGGAGTGACCAAGCGTTCCAAGGCGCCTTGCTGCAGAGCGCGTGGTTGCTCGCCGTTGGAGGTTCGAATCAAAAATGTTCACATGTTTGTAAAGCTTATGGGACTTAACTACGGGGTCATCAGTCCCTAAACTTACAAACTACTTACGAACTTGGACGGCACAAATATCCATGCTCGAGGGGGGATTCGAACCCCCGACCATAGTGGGTTCGAATCTCCCCTCGGGCATGTGTGTGTGTGTGTGTGTGTGTGTGTGTGTGTGTGTGTGTGTTCTCCTTAGGTTAGTTTAAAGTTAGTTTAAGTGGTTTATAAGCCTAGATCCCTAGTGATAACCACAGGAGACCCATACATTTACATTTCCTGAAACCAACACGTAGACATATTTCTTCGAGTACCATCCCAAAGGGAAAGAGAAAGTCACTAACGTGCAACGCTTTGCGTTCTCTTGACACAAAATTGGCACAGTGTGGGTTTCAATCGCCTTTTTTGGATTTCTTCTGACAATCGTGCAGCTAAATAATGAACTGGTTTGCCCTAATAGTTATTAAAAAAAAGACGTTTCAGCTTGGAGGGCGATGAGAAATATTTATTTTACACAACTTCACATACCGATGATGGAACATCACTAGTGCAGATTGCTAGTCATGATGACTCATGTACTCTGCATAAAACTTTTACTTGTCAGATCCATAAAATACTAAACCGGTGAATCTAGTACACGTCAAAAGTTTAAACTTGTTAATATGAACTTGTTAATATTCCATTTTGATTCTTGTATTCAGTATATATTGCCCGTCTTTCGCAACAGTTTGCACTGTCGATCGCTTTTCGCAAGTCAATAAATCCTTTAGACGTGTCTTGTGTTTTCTTCATTTTCTGTTCCATTATGAGGCGCAATGATACTGCTGCGTCTCTAGAGCATAAATCCATACTAATCGTCATCTTGGTGTGCTGTAGAAACTGACGAGAAAGCAAAACCCCTGTCTCGGAATATTCACTTTCTGTCCTACTTAACTATTCACGACGAATATACGAAGGGGAGTTGGAAAATCTGTTTCCCCCTGTAGACTGTGGGCAGAGCTGTGTATCAAAGAAAACAAAAATCAATAATTATTGTTCAAATGTTTGTAAATATATCGGACCAAACTGCGTGTTCATCAGTCCGTAGCTTACAAACTATTTAAACTAAGGTAAACTAACCTAAGGACAACACACACACCCATGCCCCAGCGAGGACTCGAACCTCAGACGGCGAGCAACCGCGCGCTCCGCAGCGAGGCGCCATACATCGCTCGGCTACACCAACGCAGCGGAAAAACTAAATAAATAAATAAATTGACTGAGACATTTAAGATAAGACAAACCTTACCTTTATACATAATTTCCAAGTACATTGAGACATTTCTCAAAACGTTTTATTAGCTTAAAAAAGCCGACCAGGAAAAAATCAGGGCGTTGCATATGGAAGAAGCGTTGAACGGCTATGGACGAAATATGGCAGAGCAGGTGAACGCGCACGTGCAAGACACCGATACACCGTTGGGTAGAGGTCGACCGCGATCAAGCAGATGACTTTCTGTTTCGTATTGTGACGGGGAATGAAACGTGGGTCCAGCATTACACGTCCGAATCGAAGGCCGCATCCATGGAGAGCAAACATCCGCCAACATCTGTGCGAAAGAAATTTAAAAGCACTCCGTCTGCAGGTAAAGTGCTACTCACCGTTTTCTGGGTCGCCCAAGGAGTTTTGTTGCTGGACTTTTTGGAGGATGCAACCATCAATGCTGCGCGGTACTGTGCCACTCTGTCGAAATTGAAAGAGGTGATTTGGAGAAAGCGGCCTGGCCTTCTCAGATCTGGCGATGACAACGCGAGACCACACTCGGTGACGGCAACGCAAAACCATATTGCAACTCTTGTTTGGGAGCGCCTACACCATCCGCCATACAGTCCTGATCTCTCACCAAGTGACTTCCATCTGTTTCTAGCTTTGAAGAAGACTCTCGACGAATGGTGCTTTGGAAGCAATGCTGACTTCAAACAAGCCGTTCAACGCTTCTTCCTGGAAGGTTTTATGAATCTAATAAAACGGTTTGACGAATGTCTCAACGTTCTTGGAAATTGTGTAGAAGAATAAAGATATGTCTTATCTTTAATGTCTCCTTCTATTTTTTTCTTTCATATGCAACTCTGACTACAGTCGACAGGGGAAACTTATTTTCCAACTCCTCCTCGTACCATCTTCCGCTGTTGTTGATATTAGCCTATATTTGGTGACCGCACTTTCTTTCCATTTGACTTCACTGCCCCCTACTACCACTACATCTATATCGCGTCTTTTCATTTTCAGATTTTGTAACTTCTACAGATTTCTGTCATAAAATTCTCTGTTTCGTAGACTGGTATCACTTCATCCTGCCGGCTGCGGTGGCCGAGGTGACTGAGGCGCTCCAGTCACGGTCAGCACGGCCACTGCGGTCGGGGGTTCGAATCCCCCCTCGGGCATGGATATTTGTGCCGTCCTAGTTCGTAAGTAGTTCATAAGTAGTTTGTAAGTTTAGGGACTGATGACCCCGTAGTTAAGTCCTATAAGCTTAACAAACATTTGAACATTTTCACTTCATCCGTTAGTCAGTCTTTTCCTCATGGCACCTCCAAGTGAAAGACAATTTGGAAATCTTTTCCCGATGGAGAGAGCATGATGACACGTTTGTCAAGTACAGGTCACATGTGTTTCGAATTCACATTATGTGTCTTCAATGCAGTGGTTTCTATTGCCATCAAGCCGTTGACCACTACTGATTCTTCCGCCTTTCTGTGGCAGTTTCCCGCCCAAAGGCAGGAGATGAGCTGACCATCTGTCCGCTCCAACACCCTCTTTTAGGAGACCAATGACAGAAATTTGTCGACCTTTTATTTCGAAAGTCATCGATCGTCATTACCAATCATTTTTGTGCAAAATTTAAACCAACAATGCCAACATTTCTGTCGCCTTCAGGAAACGCCTGCACAAGAAGCTGCCTGTAAGTCTTGAATTCGAGACGCTTACGAGGAACATACCAGACTGTTGAAATGTCCAGTGCTAACTGACGGCTCGTTCTCCAAATTCGCTTCGTAGGTTGTCGTTGTAATAGTTGCCGATATTCTGTATACGGCTTCTTTTCGCCTCAATATAGGCGACGTGCCTCCGATAGGCAACCTGCCTTCATGAGAATATCTACGTCTATAGTGCTTTTGTCAGGTGTATTGATCACAAACAGTCCCCGAAAGTTTCGTTGAACTATGATAACGGATATTATATGTGCGCATTCACAGCAAAAATTTCTTCTGATGCTATGTGGACATCATCTTAAAAACCTTGTGGTTTAGGGAAATGCAGATATTTCATTCAAAACTTGTACAATACTAAACAATGGACATCCACAAAAACAGAAATGGTTAGATTCTTTTCGAACAACCGGTCTCTCAAATAATTTCTGAGATACATTAGTGAGACATTTCATCTTGAACTTGTAGCTAACTATACGGAAGTGTGAAGTAGGATTGCACCATTATTCATGCTGTTCGTCCCACTTGGTTGATGAGCCAGATTTTAGTGCTGAGTCGATCCACTTCTTATGAAAACTTTTGTGTCTCGTTTCCGCCAGTTGTCCTAAGTGTCGGTGGCCGAGTAGAGAAGACCGACACAGGGAAATAGGATGCACGTGTGTGCAGGTACGGAGGTGACCAGCCAGTGGGACAGCAGAAACTAGAAACACTGGGCTAAATTAGAACAAGATATATATTTCATAGAAATAATACATTACTCAACTTGAAGGGCAGCAGACTAGTGGAATGCAGATACATAGTATAACTAGGTAGAGGCCGGCCTACTGATGAGGGACTTTCCCAGTGCCTGTCTTAATCCCAAGTGAACGATGCAGTTCAGCGGGGTTACAGCAGAGGGCGCTCGTGGCTGACGTCGTAAGAACGCCGTGCCGTGCTTGCATGGCGGCGCGCGGCGAAAGTACATGGCGCGCACTTCAGACTTGTGGGACACCACACCTTTGTGTCGAGCTGAAATTGCACAGTCTTATTTTCTATAGAAAGAGTCACAAAAACTTTTTGCTTGTGGCGCTCGACAGGTGCGCGAATGTGAGCAACGTCTGATACAGCTTGTTTGCTGCGCTTGCGCGTGCGCGGGCTGCGTACAGTAGGAAGCGGCACAGATTAATAAAACTGTCCCTAGATGGCACTACCACCGGATCGGCGACCGCGCAATGCGAGGCTACTACAGATTTTTCAGCTACTGCACTAAAATTACTTTGAGTAGCTACAACAAGTCTACTGTCACTAGCTACACAGTTCTGGGCACTTTTACAAGGAGAAGTTGCAGAAGGCACTAGGTTCACTACAGGATTGCACTGTACATAGTCATTTTGCTTGTCCCGAACCCTTTTCCGTTGCACCGATTTACGCTCTCGATGACGCTTGCTACGTGGCTCACTACATAGTTTTGCAGTAGGCGCAGAAGAACTTTCTTGCATTTGAGATTCAAGCAATGCACTAATCTAATCCACAGTGTCAATGCAGTGCGCCCTTCCACTCGTTTTGGTGGGTTTCCCGGGGGATATCGAGGTGGATACCGAGGCGCGGACGGCGTCTCGATCCCAGCCTCAGCTACGACGCCCGTCCCACCAGTAACGCCCCCGCCCAGGCCCTCCTCCCAGTGCCGTCGCCGTGGCCCTCAGCCCTACGCCACGACGACGCGGCGGTTTGGGGGGGAGGGGTGTGGTGTCGCACAAGTCTGAAGTGCGCGCCACGTACTTTCGCCGCGCGCCGCCATGCAAGCACGGCGCGGCGTTCTTACGACGTCGGCCACGAGCGCCCTCTGCTGCAACCCCGCTCGTGGCCACCACTGAACTGCATCGTTCACTTGGGATTGAGACAGGCACTAGGAAAGTTTCTCACCAGTAGGCAGGCTTCTACCTAGTTATACTATGTATCTGCATTCCACTAGTGTATTATTTCTATGAAATATACATCTTGTTCTAATTTAGCTCAGTGTTTCTAGTTTCTGCTGTCCCACTGGCTGGTCACCTCCGTACCTGCACACACGTGCATCATATTTCCCTGTGTCGGTCTCTCTCTACTCGGCCACCGACACCTAGGACAACCGGCGGAAACGACACACACACACACACACACACACACACACACACACACACACACAAAAATAAAACACGTTTTTTTTCTGTGCCGCTAAGTAATAGAAAATATAAAGGATGGATTAAAACTGTGTGGTGGAACAAAGGTCATACACATATCCATCGAATTTCTCTCGTAAGAATCACCAGACAATTTGTCCCTCTTGTTACAGCAGATATTTACGGTTTTATTTTTGCATTGTGTAGGTAGAGTCAGCCCAGATAAATACTGCCAATAACGTCTTTCATTCGACGCTATGTCAACGGGAAACGTCAGTTTTGTTTCCAATTACCAGTAAAACATCTGTAAGGCGGAGTTTTATGTGAGCACTTGCTGAAAAGCTGGCGTTAATTTATTCCATAGTCTCGCAGTCCATCTCTCCTCCAGTCCCCCCCCCCCCCTCTCTCTCTTCCTTTCCCACTCTCTGCCCATTTCCACCTTTCCCTCTCTCGGCTAATCTCTTCCACCCCCTCCATCTCCCCGCGAATCTTGATATGAATATCAACAAGAGCATCCCCACTGTGAGTGTTCCCGTCTTGTACGACTTCGTTCTCAGAGTAGTTGGGATCAATAACTCCTCCGTCATCTCGCCGACAACAAATCACATTAATATACGCAGCGTCATTTCCCTCATCAGAAACAAATCATTTAAATGAGTGTTTGAATTGTTCAACAAATGCGACTGCATGTAACCCTTTCTTTCGGGTCATAAACTTGGAATCTGTGTACATTCATTTTCAACAATTACTTGGAGGTACATTAACAAAACTGGGATACGTTTCACGAATAACCGTGCTGATTTCTTCACGTAATCCATCTTTATCTAACGGTGGTAATCCATTGTCAAGTAATTGCACCTTTGGTTTAATTACATTAACTTCGGTGTCCAGAGCCGTACATTGTTGCTGAACACCATCAATTAATCGAACAATGTTTTCTTTGTTGCCCGTAAAAGTTTTCTTGATTAGGGTAAGGTGGTACAAATTCGATATAGGTACAATTCTTATCAACATAAATTTTCGCGCCATTTGTCAGTCTCGTAGTGTCTCGTTGTGTGGCATTGTAGCGTAGCAGGTTTCTACAGCTCCTCCTGTCTTTTCCCAGAATATACCACTTTGTGCTAAGGAGAGATAATTTTTTTCACGTTAGGAGGTAAGTGAAGCTACTTAGTCTAACGAGCTCTTATAAATTTTCTATTTCAGGGTGACTAGATTCTCTACCCAAAATGCAATGTATGGTACCAAGAAATATGCGTTGGTGCCTGACGGAAAAAGTGCTTTTTATGTGGAAGATGCCCTTAGTCAAAATTCTACTAGGAAGTGATTACAATTGTACCTAGTGTGGTACATTTTCGATCGATTTTTCTCAATTCTGTAACTTTTTTGTGTGTCTATACCGACATTTGTAATGTGTAATATTTGTGTTAGATATTATTTAAACATCCAAGAACAAGTGCTATAATTAAAATTACATCTTTTCTCAATATATTTCCAGTTACAATAACATTTGTCCGAAATGATCGAAATTGTACCACCTTACCCTATAATAATTTCGTCATTTTGAGTACTAGTTGTCACTTGAACTTCGGCCACTAACAATTGTGATTGTTTGCTCTGTTCGGTAATTTCAATTTTAAATTCCCGAAAATCATTTTGCAATCTTTTGTGTTCAGTTTTGCACTCTGATCGGAGCTCCTCGTGCTTTTGTGTAAAGTCTTTTGCGATTTCAGTTCGCCAATTATTAACTACATCGAATATCTGTTTCAGTCATGTCGAATTTCGATCATGCTTTGTTTCTAATTCTGCTTTAACTCCTTATTATCTGCTTTTAATTCTTTGAGCATGAACAAAATCTGTGCATTGAAATACGTATTAACATTAGCCTTCTTCTTTTAACATCGACGTTGAACTCTGCATAGTTTTAACAAAACTAACGATACCCCTGTTGACTCAGTTATTGAATTTTCTAGTTCTTTTTCACCTTCTACAACACTGTTAACATTATTAATCTGTTCTCCTTTAAAATTTTATTCACTAACAGTGTCCTCTGAATTTACCATTACGCTGATTGTTCACAACAGTCACGGTCAATTGCAAACAACAATTCACTCACAACACTTCCTGTCACGATAATAGTATTTCACTGAATTAATGTTCATTCCTAACCGTCACAAATGTCTTTAAATCAAGGCGCTGCAGCTGCAATTAGCCGTTTCACTCACCGTTTGTGGAGACGTCTTCTCCGAGGATCCGTAGACTGCAACGGTTTTCTAAGTCCACAACACATGTCGCCATCTGCATGCTTCTCCTACCCTACTCGTAGTTATTAGAAGCTACAACTAAAGTTATTATTATTATACCATAAAAAGACCCTGCATCATCTAATTTCTTACGTCCCACAATAATAAGAATTTTCAATAGAGAAATTTGGCATGATCACACACACACACACACACACACATACACACACACACACACACACACACACACACACACACACATATATATATATATATATATATATATATATATATATATATATATATATATATATACAAAACCTCTCCACACGCTTATAAAACAAATTTCACAAAAAATTGAATACCAAACTGAGTGACACTAATTATTAAAATGTGCAGCCTAATTGCGTCAGCTCATATAACACAACTCAAAAACTTATTACTCGACTGCGGACCCTCAACCACTGAACTACTGGTGCCGCACACCAGAGATATTGTAAGTCCCAAGACATTACTCTATATGTTAAGAATGACATTATGCACAATGATATCTTACAAGTTCTAGTAAACAAACTGCCTACACAACACTTGTGCGTCCAATTTGGAAGTATTGCTGTGCATTGTGGAATCCACACCAGGTGGGACTAACGAATGATTTAGAGATAGTTCAAAGAAGGGCAGTTCGTTTTGTAATATGGCGATAGAGGGGAATGAGCGTCACGGAAATGATGCACGATCTGGGATGGATATTATTAAAAGAAAGGCATTATTTGTTACGGCGAGATATATTTACGAAATTTATTTCATTAACCTTCTCTTCAGAATGCGCACAGATATTGTTATTAGCACCCACCTACATAGGGAGACATGATCATCATAATAAAATAAGGAAATCAGATCGAAAACAGAAACATTTAGGTGTTACTTTTTCCCTTGAGCTATTAGAGAGTGGAACTATAGAGAAATATCATAAAAGTGGTTTGATTAACCCTGTCATGCACTTCAGTGTGACTTATGGAGTATCTATGCAGATGTAGATAGATGTAGATTGATGTTGGTCGGTGAGGCCTGGCACGAAGACGGCGTTCCAAAACATCCCAAAGGTGTTCTCTAGGATTCAAATCAGGACTCTGTGCAGACCAGTCCATTACAGGTGTGTTATTGTCTTGTAACCACTCGGCCAAAGGCCGTGTATTATGAACAGGTGCTCGATCGTGTAGAAATATGCAATCGGCGTCCCCGGATTGCTCTTCAACAGTGGGAAGCAAGAAGGTGCTCCAAACATCAATGTAGGCTGTGCTGTGATAGTGCTACGCAAAACAACAAGGAGTAGAATTCCTCCATGAAAACTTCGACCACACCATACACCACCGCCTCCGGATTTTACTGTTGGCACTACAGTCTGGCTTACGACATTCACCGGGCATTCGCCATAACCACACCCTACTATCGGATAGCCACATTGTGCACTGTGATTCGTCACTCTACATTTTTTCCACTGTTCAATCGTCCAACGTTTACGCTCCTTACACCAAGTAATGCGACCTTAGGAATTGACCTGCTTATTGGCAGTCTCTCGACCATGAAATCCAAGTA
Organism: Locusta migratoria; assembly: GCA_026315105.1. NCBI lineage: Eukaryota > Metazoa > Arthropoda > Insecta > Orthoptera > Acrididae > Locusta > Locusta migratoria. Next base: position 366,764,775 of record CM048745.1, on the reverse strand, counting down.
ACCTCACCTCCCGCCAAACTGTCATAGTACTTGCATTGGATCCTGGTGATGGTCTGGATAGATGCCTGCCTATCACATTGTACGACCCTCTTCAACTGTCTTCCCCTTTGTCTGTCAATTAGCAGACGAGGTCGGCGTGTACGCTTTCGTGCTGTACGTGTTCCTTCAAGTTTCTACCTCACTATCACATCAGAAGCAGTGGACCTAGGGATGTTTAGGAATGTGGAAATCTCGCGTACAGACTTCTGACACAAGTGACACCCGATCACGTGACCACGATCCGTGAGTTCCGCGGAGCGCCCCATTCTGCTCTCTGACGATGTCTAATGACTACTGAGGTCGCTGATCTGGAGTGCCCAGCAGTAGGTGGCAGTACAATGCACCTAATGTGAAAAACGTATGTTTTGGGGAGTGTCGGGATACTCTTTATCACATAGTGTATATGAGTAAACTTTCTAATAAAAGTTGTAAGATGGTGACAAAGTGTGTTGTAAGATGTCATTTTGTTTTGAGGATCAAGTGTGCAAAATCTTATCAAGATCGCAATAAAACAGTACATTTGTATGAATTGCAAATAAAGAAACACACAAAGGGACACTCTTCTTTATATATAAAAACATAAGATTAAAAGTCGGTGCATGAATGTTCGTGTTAAATTGTTAATTTTATGAAGCATCAAAGGAGTAACAGTATGCCCCTTTTTCTCTCTGCGCCTGCAGCTCATGAACAGTTGTGTATGGCGGGTTGCATTTCGAAGGGATAATAAGCGTAGGACTTTTATTATTATTATTATGATTATTCAGCTCTTCCCTTGGATTTCGCAATTCTTTTTATCTAAACTCCCCATGTATTGAATCAATCAAAAAAATAAATATATAAAATAATAATTAAAAAAAAAAACTCAAATTGTTCAAGTCATTTCTGAGTTTTAGCGAGACCAACATACAGCTGTTCATTTTTGTATGTTCAGATTCAGTAGAGTAGGCCGAAATTTGTCTGGTACAATGTTCGGTTTGTCAGTATGCACTAAGAGGGACAGTAGAGCAAGAAGAACTCCTAGTTCTGCAGCAGCCTCCGCTGACTTATACCGCCATGCACAAACCGTGGCTCAGTTGCTGCCGGACTACTGCTTATTCTATGTTTCACTGTGCCTCGTAGAACATGTCGATAGACTAAATATCACACTGCACTAATTTCAAGCGCTCTATCGAACGCGCAAGTGAAATTCTGCTTTAAAAATCTTTTTAATATTCACAGAATATATGACATCAACTGCGATCGGGCAAAGCTGAAAATGTGTACCCAGCCGGGATTCGAACCCGGGTCTCCCGCTTTCTAGGCAGTTGCGCTGACCCCTACACCACTGTTTCATAACTACGAGTTTGAGTACTGTGGGATTTGATTCTGACGGGAGGCGTGCTAAGGTAGTCGTTGCAGGGGCGGTGATCACTGTGTCCCCAGTGGTGTAGTGGTCAGCGCAACTGCCTAGAAAGCGGAAGACCCGGGTTCGAATCCCGGCTGGGTACACGTTTTCAGCTTTTCCCAATCTCAGTTGATGTCTGTTTCGAAACAGACGCCACATGTATATAAAACTCTTTTCGTTTGGAATGGGAAACAAGCTAAATCTCTCCGCCGACATAAGGCATCTGTCGAAAGTTGTTATAGGCAGTAACTGTTTGGGTTGACGCCTGCTACACACTGCAACAAGAAATCCGCCAACACCTGTACACACCAGAAAAAATGCGCGTTGAATCTTCTGAGAGTGACGGTATACTTTCAACTAAGAAGGCCACAATTATATATCAGCTCTTTGCAACAAAATAAACTTCACATTTTATGTGACCTCCTCCCATTTTTCTCCCTAAAAAGGCATCATCTTGGGTGGCAGTAGCCATTGTATACCTCTTCGGCTACGATACTGTGGCCCCTGCAGTTTTCCAGGAACTAACCGCAGCTGGACTGTTGGTAATTCCTTTTAGCTGGCCTCAATCGAGTTAGCCGGCTGTTTTTGTGAACACTACAAGATTGCTTTCTCCCCGAAGGGCCAGAGATCGATCCCGCCTCAGTCCTAACCCGCGATGTTACATTGTGTGGATAATCGTGCAGCACAAGTTTCCGTTGCACGATACAGTGCAATTTCATACCAGAGTACAAAATAATATATTTTTGGAAAAAAAAAATTTCCCCTTCGCCTGTCAGATTTATTTCAGATCACCACGACTGCAATTTAATAGAGTTATTTTCAACTCGAAGCTGAGGTGCTTTACAGTACGAATATGTACACAGTAGTGTGCAGGTTTAAAGAAATACAAAAGCCTATTGAATGTTGAATATATTCACTCGTGGTAACTGGAAACTTCTACATCACTCATAGCTCGTACTTCAGCACAAACCCAAAATGACATTTAAGAAGCCACATTAAAAACTGTAGGTCAATGTTAATCACTGTTATTAGTCTGCAGATTCAATTAGTTGGCGGGAGGGTAGTTTGATGAAATAATGAGGACAAGATAAATATGACCTAGTATTTATTTCAGATTTAAATGCTGTTGTTAAAAGGAAATTGTAAACATGCCTAAAACTATAATGCAATTATCAGTGCATACTATCACAGGAACTCTGCAGTAATGAAGTATTGCCCTTAATTGCAAAAGTCATAAAAATTCATAACTTGAAATTTCCGAACTGAGATGCCGTGGTCCATCGTAAAATTTTCCCTTGACGTTCCGCCTTCGACTACGGAAGGCATCGTCTGCGGTGAAGCGCCAAACTGCAAGGGAACTCGAGTGAGCTCCGTATATATAGGCCATCCAAAGAGTGCCACTGTTAGTCACGTGACGTCACCTGTCCTATGACCTCTGATATTACCAACATTCTCGACTGAAAATAATCGATTATCATGAAACTTCCTGGCAGATTAAAATTGTGTTCCGGCACACTATTTTACCTTGCCAGGAAGTTTCATATCAGCGCACACTCCGCTGCAGACTGAAAGTTTAATTTTGGAATCGATTATCATATTGTCGCTGCAATGTTGACATCCAAATTTCGACCAGTTTAACACCTTCCTCTTTCCTGTTAAAATTATTTTGGTTTTTGAAAATCTATGTGGCATCTCTGTACATACGTGCATGATAATGTGATGTCTTTGCTACGACGCTCGTCTCGTTAAATTTTATATCGTGGTCACCTTCTTTATCGACATGTTCCGGTACGGCCGAATTATCAGTTTGTCCTAGGCGGCAGTACCTTTTATGTTTGTTCAGGCGGGTGTTAACATTTTTTTCTTATGTAAACCTGTCCAACTGCAAGGAATCGCAAGTGGTAGTTAGACTCTTTATGAAGATAACGGTCAGTGTATGTCTCTTTGCTGTACGCCCTGTGGCCCAATGTATCGTCCTGTCGTTTGATCACATACACGTCTAAAAGGTGAGTGGCCCATTACTTTCTGTTACCACGGCGAATTGAATTTTCGGATAATGCTGTTCATATAGGAAGGCATTCAATGCCTCTACAATTCTACATAATTTGTCCATATAACGAAGGTATCGTCTAAATAGCGGTACAATCTGGCTGGTCTTTATCCGGCATTCTACAGAGGCCATTGTTCAAAGTTCTCCGTAAACACAGCCGCATTAAGAGGGCTTCCCATAGCCACACCGTCGATCATGTGGACGTGCTCTACAATGAAAGCCCGTACCTTAATCTACTTTTCTACATAATTTCCGTCAATACTGAGGCACTTGTCATGACATTGTTTTTGAATACCCTCCTCATTGAAGCCTGCCGCATGATTTGTTAAACACTACGAGAAACATAAGGAAAGTCATGGGGCAAGGAAGAAATCGTAAAGCGTCTGTTTTCACTCACTTTTGTCCACTTCCTTCACCCAGCTTTCCTTAACGACCGTTGTTGATCATGCACATTTGTGCGGCCATCTTTAAATCTTCTCACCCACTTTCTTACCATTCCATCACTCATAATGTTTTCTCCGTAAATTGCACTGATGTCACGACGAATATCGGTCGCTTTTAGGCCTTTAGCGCTAAGAAATCTTATAACAGCCCGTACTTCACAGTCGGCGGGACTCACGATTATCGGAGGCATCTTAAACACTCAGTACACAACGTAAACAAGGAAGAATCAGACTGTAATGGCTCCAGTGCGTAGACAGCACATGTAGGTGCCCAGTGCGCATAAAATTGTTGAGATATCTTAGCACGTCGTTTTTTAAATTTCGAAACGGTACTTACTTCCAAAACACGCCTCGTAATTTCAGTGTGCATAACTTCACTATTCAAAGTTAAATCTATCTTTGGTTGAATTATAGTGCTGAAAAAGTATGGGCACGTATAAAACAACATAAAAAATCTGACAGCGAAGTTCCATTTAAAAATAAATTAAAAGAATTTTTGAACGACATTCCTTCTGCTCAGTAGATGCATTTTTAAATATAAGTCAGTAGTAATCAGTGATAATCACGTTAGAGGAATTTAGGAGAGATAAAAACTAAACATTTACTCAGGGAAATTATCACTGACTGTACGTCAAAATTTAAGTTTATGGGCATATTGTCAAAACAATTCAAGATTGAAACAGGTGTCCGACAAGAGGACGGGATGTCACCACTATTATTTAACGTTATACTTGAAAAAGCGGTCAGAGAGTGGAGGAAGAGACTGACAGAATTAGGGATGGGTAATGGAATAACATTTCGAAGATCTGGAATCAAATCTATCTAGCGTTCGCAGATGATATGATACTGGCAGAATGCATCGAAACAGCCAAGGTACAAACTGAAACACTTCAAGAGATTGCTGTAAAGACGGGACTTCAGATATCTTTCGAAAAGATGGAATTAATGATTCAGGACAAAAAGGATCCGACAGACAATATCGTCACCAAATATGGAACAATTAAAAGAGTACAGAAGTTTAAATATCTAGGGGAATGGATAACCCCAACAGGGCTACCAGGAATAGCGTTACAGATAAGGGCAAGAAAGATGGAAGCAGCATATCAGTTATGTCGAAATGTCTGTAATAAAAAGTCAGTTTCATTCACCGCCAAACTCAGACACTACAACACTATCATAAAGACAGAGGGTTTTTGCCGGCCGCGGTGGCCGAGGTGACTGAGGCGCTTCAGTCACGGTCTGCACGGCTACTACGGTCGGGGGTTCGAATCCCCACTCGGGCATGGATATTTGTGCCGTCCTAGTTCGTAAGTAGTTTGTAAGTTTAGGGACTGATGACCCCGTAGTTAAGTCCCATAAGCTGTACAAACAGAGGGTTTGTATGCGATCGAATGCATTCCACTGAACAGGAAAGGCTTAATAGAGAACATCGAAAGGAAAGTAAGAAATATCTTGAGGAAGATACTAGTGCCCAAATGAGGAAGTATACAAAAGGACTGGAAACATCACAACATCCTTCAAGAAGAAAAGACTTTGCTTCTACGGAAGGCAGTATACAGCATACAGCATACAGCAGACAGGAATACAGAAAAATCATCAACAAAATTAAGGGATTCCAAGATTAAAGGAGCAGAATAAAAAGCGGACCGGCAACGAGTGATCACAAGAACGTAAAGAAGACCACTCCAAAAGGATGAAGGACTGGGCCGAGAGAACGAGGAAGAACTGTAAATGAATGATGCTTATCGTGTTCCACAGCAGCCCCTTTCTAAAAGAATAAGAAGAATAAAAAAAGAACAAAAGTTGCATTTTTTATTTTATAATGTAAAGAACCCTTTTATTAAACTGACGCGTTCCACGTCATTACGAAATATCGTATTCATGATGCATGGAAGGAGCAGTAATAATAAAATTAACCCCCACCATTCAGCGAGCCCTTTTCAGTGACAGAGTGACAGTAGCCATATCAACTGTTCTCTAGCTGGCGCTCTTGGCACTGGAATGGGTACTGACACAGACAAAAATTGTTACTCTGTGGTACTGATGCACTATAACTACATTAACATGCGACACATCTTCCGGAAGATGAAAACTGTATTTCGTAAACCGATTTTCGCTTTTAATTGCTTCTTAACACCGGAATCGGATTTAATTTCTCAGACAAATATGGTGTACGCAAAACAGCTGTTTCTTCTCTTTCGCTGAAGAAACTGTCACTCTGTCCATATGAGCCGAAAAAACGTAACAAGAAGACGCAATCCGACAAACGAAGCACGTTCCCCTAACGGATTCGTTTATATAGGCACAAAAACCGATTGTGGAAATTGTAACCGCTTTACAGAGGCGGATTTGCAGAATCGATTTCGGACTGTTTACATGGCCAACCAAAAGCAGAATTGGGAAATCGAATTACGAAATCCGGTCTTGGGAGCCCATGTAAACGTTACGTATGAAAATCGGTGCTGAGCTTATTTACTACAAAATGACAGGTCTACCGATTTGATAGCCATCTCGTTATATTTATATGTCATTCCGAAATTGTATAGTCGTTTTTGACTCATCACTTCCACATTTACATCAACATAAATACTCCACTAATCGCATTTAACCGCACGGCGGAAAGTTCATCGAATTGCTTTTATGATATTTCTCTATCGCTCGATTCTGTAATAGCGTGCGGGTAAAAGGAATACCAGAATCTTTCCATTTTCGATTTGATTTCTCTTATTTTATTAGGATGATCATATCTCCTTGTGTAGGTGGGTGCTAATTCGGAAGATTGATTCTGTTGGTGAGAGAAATTTCGCAAATAAATCACGCCGCAATGAATACCGCCTTTCTTTTAATGATTTCCACCCCAACTCGTGCATAATTTCTGCGACACACTCTCCCCTATATCGCGATAATACAAAACGAACTGCCTTTCTCTGAATTGGTGCGGATCCCAATCCTGGTAGCAATACTCCAAAACAGGAGGCACAAGTGTAGTGTAGGCAGAGTAGAACTGTTGTATCTTCTACGTGGTCTGCCAATGAAACGTAGCCTTTGGTACGTCTTCTCCATAATATTTTCTGTGTGTTCTTTCCAATTTAAGTTGTTCGTAACTGTAATTTCTAGGCACTTAGTTGAATTTAGATTTAACTAATTAATCGCGTAAATCAGCTTTAACGGGTTTCTTTTAGTGATCATATTGATGACTTCACACTTTACATTATTTAAGGTCTATTGCCAATTTTTGAACCATGCAGGTATCTTATCTAAATCATTTTTTTTTTCAGCTGCTTTTGATCTTCTGGTAGCTTTACTAACCGATAAAGGACAGCATCATCCGTGAACTGTCCAAGATGCTCACATTGTCTCCTAAATCGTTTATAAAGATTAGGGTAATTAGGGGCCATAAAACACTTCCCTGAGGAAAGCCAGATATCACTTCTGTTTTACTCGATGACTTTCCGTCAATTACAACGTACTGTGTCCTTACTGGCACTAAATCACGAACCCGTCGCACAACTGCGGCGATATTCCAAAAAAACGTCTGGAAATATGGAATAGAGATTCCTTATCGACAGCACTGATGACCTCATTTGAGTAAAGAGCTAGCTGTGTTTCACAAGAAGGACACTTTTTGAATCCGTGTTGAGTATGGGTTAACAGGTCGTTCTTTTTGAGATAGTTCATAATATTTCAGAAAGTATATGTTCTAAAATCCTGCTCAAACCGAAGTCCTATTGCCTTTCTCGAATGTTGCAATCGCCTGTACAACTTCTGTATAAAATCCTGTGATAATGGGTCGTACCAATAAGAGAGAGCACATGTTCCGGAAAATATTCTCAGAGCTAACGAACATTCTCTGACTAAGTTCTCAATTTCCTATGAATAAAAACTTCGAATTATGTGGTCTGAGCAAGAAGTTCATTCTCGCTAGCTCCCGTTCTTGTTGAATAAGTTCTCGGTGTGTCATGTCCGAAACAAAACAGCTCATTCAGGAAAATTACTGAGTGTACAAATATGGAGTAGTCATCTACGTGTTCAGGAAGAACTCTACTATACTGAGATATTAGTTTGTTGTGCAGCAGCAAATTAAATATGGACGTTTTACGAAAATGTATTTTTCTGAAGATGTTACCAAATTTTCGTCATACGAGAAACTTTTTTGTTATTGAAATTGGGTTAGCACATTATGAGAATGAAATTTTAAGAGTACATTAGACTTTTAACTGTTTCAACCGGGATCTCTGCCAGAGTTCACCTACACGAGGTAGTCTTGTTTAAATATGTCGTTCGATGGTCTCCTCTTGCGTTACAGGAAACTGACCGCTAGGTTTGTAATTAATTAGCGTTTACGTTTTCTGCCGTGTCTATTTAAGATAAAATATCGTTGCCCGGGAATTTTTTTCTGTTACTCAGTGGTATTATTATACAAATATTTTGCAACACTACCTAAGCAGGAATTGCAACCTTAAACGAAAATAACCATAAATGTACCTAGTTCAGTATCACAGTAAATATTGTTGTCCAAAATTTCCATTTCGAAGTGCACAGGTTGACTAAAAATGCAGAAAATTTTTCAGTTCGTTAGTGTAGCCGAAGAAAACCGTATCTAACATTTATTGCAAAAGGGCAAAAGTCATAAGATTTTTTAATGTCAAACGTTAGGGCGTTTCCCGTCGGGGGTTCGAATCCTCCCTCGGGCATGGATATTAATATGTTTGTAAAGCTTATGGGACGTAACTGCGGGCTCATCAGTCCCTAAACTTACAAACTACTTGTAAACTAGCTTATACTAAAGACAGTACAAACATCCATGACCGAGGGGGGATTCGAACCGCCGACGGGGAATGATTTCGCGCATTGCAGCACAGCGCCGCAATGCGCTCGGCTACTCCGCCGCGGCCGTGGATGTTTGTGCTGTCTGTAGTATACCTGTGAGTTGGTTCATAAGTAGTTTGTAAGTTTAGGGACTGATGACCCTGCAGTCAAGTCCCATAAGCTTAACGAACAATTGAACATTTGCAGAACGTTGGAGTGGTATCAGAGGTTGTTGTTGTTGTGGTCTTCAGTCCGGAGACTGGTTTGATGCAGCTCTCCACAATACCCTACCCTGAGCAAGCCACTTCATCTCCACATAAGAACGGCAACCTACATCTGTCTGAATCTGCTTACTGTATCCATCTCTTGGTCTTCCTCTGCGGTTTTTACCCCACACACTTAACTCCAATGCTAAATTCACAATTCCTTGATGTCTAAGAATGTGTCCTACCAATCTATCCCTTCTTTTAGTCAAGGTATGCCAGAAATTTCTTTTCTCTCCAATTCTGTTCAATACCTCCTCATTAGTTACGCGTTCCACCCATCTAATCTTCAGCATTCTTCTGTAGCACTATATTTCAAAAGCCTCAATCCTCTTCCTGTCCGCACTGTTTATCGTCCATCTTTCACTCCCATACAAGGCAACACTCCATACAAATGCCTTCAGAAAGGACTTGCTTAGGCTTAAATCAATATTCGATGTTAACAAATTTCTCTTTTTCAAGAACGCTTTTCTACCCATTGCCATTCTGCATTTTATATCCTCTGTACTGCGACAATCATTTGTTATTTTACTGCCCAAATAACAAAACTCATCTACCTCCTTTATTGCTTCGTTTCCCAATCTAATTCCTTCAGCATCACCTGATTTCCTTACACTGCACTCCATTACCCTAGTTTTGCTCTTGTTAATGTTCATCTTATATGCACCTTTCAGCACACTGTCCATTCCCTTCAACTGCTCTTCCAGGTCTTTTGCTGTGTCTGAGATTATTACAATGTCGTCGGCAAAAAGCAATGTTTTTAATTCTTCACCCTGAACTTTAATTCCTACTCCAAATTTCTCCTTGCTTTCCTTTATAGCTTGCTCAATGTACAAATTGAATAACAATGGAGAAAGACTACAAGCCTGTCTTACTCCCTTTCCAACCACTGCATCCCTTTCATGACCTTCAACTCTGATAACCGCTGTCTGGTTTTTGTACAAGTTATAAATAACCTTACGTTCCCTATATTTTACTCCTGCTTGCTTCAGAACTTGAAACAGTTTATTCCAATCAACATTGTCAAAAGCCTCCTCCAAATCTACAAAAGCTAGAAATGTAGGTTTGCCTTTTCTTAATCTATCTTATAGGGTAAGTCGTAACGTGAGTATTGCCTCCCGTGTTCCTACATTTCTCCTGAACCCAAACTGATCTTCCCCGAGGCCGGCTTCTACCACCTTTTCCATCCTTCTGTATATGATTCGTGTTAATATTTTGCAACCATGACTTATTAGACTGATGGTTCTGTAGTTTTCACACCTGTCTGCACCTGCTTTCTTTGGAATGGGGATTATAACATTTTTCTTAAAGTCTGAGGGTACTTCTCCTGTCTCATACATCTTACGCACCACGTGAAACAGGTTTGTGATGGCTGGTTCTCCCAGAGACTTCAGTAGCTCTGAGGGTATATCATCTACTTCAGGGGCCTTGTTTCGACTTAGGTCTTTCAGGGCTCTGTCAAATTCTTCTCTCAATACAATAATTTCATCTTCATCTACATCCTCCTCCCTTCCTACAATATTGTCTCGGAGTTCATTTCCTTTGTAGAGCTCCTCTATATACTCTTTCCACCTTTCAGCTTTCCCTTCTTTGCTGAGAACTGGTTTTCCATAAGTGTCCTTGATATTCATAGAGCTGTTTTTCTTATCGCCAAATGTTTCTTTTATTTTCCGGTAGGCTGTATCTATTTTTCCCCTATTTATACATTCTTCTACATCCTTGCATTTGCCTTCTAGCCATTCCTGCTTAGCCATTTTGCACTTCCTGACAATCTCATTTCTTAGTCGTCTGTACTCCATTTTGTCAGTTTCATTTACTGCATTTTTATATTTTCTCCTTTCATCGATTAAATTTAGTTTCTCCTGTAATATCCAAGGATTTTTTGTAGGTCTTGCCTTCCTACCTATTTTGTCCTCTGCTACCTTCACTATTTCATCTATCAATTTTAGCCATTCCTATTCTACTGTTTTATTTTCCCCTGTTTCTGTCAATTGTTGCCTAAACCTCCGTCTGAAATTCTTAAGAACCTCACGTTCCTTCAATTTATCCAGGTCCCATCTCCTTATTTTCCTACCTTTTTGTAGTTTCTTTAGTTTCAGCCTACAGTTCATAACCAACAAGTTATGGCCAGAGTCTATATCTGCCCCTGGGTATGCCTTACACTGTAGAACCTGGTTCCGAAATCTATGTCTTACCATTATAAAATCTATCTGGTATCTTCCGGTGTCTCCTGCTCTCTTCCACGTATACAGCCTCCTTTTGTGATTCTTGAACCAGGTGTTTGTTATAGCTAAATTATGTTCTGTGCAAAATTCTACCAGGCGGCTTCCTCTTTCATTCCTTTTGCCCAGACCATATTCACCTACTATCTTCCCTTCCCTTCCTTGTCCTACTACCGAATTCCAGTCTCCCATAACAATTAAGTTTTCCTCTCCCTTAATTGTCTGAATAATTTCCTTTAGCTCCTCATATATTTCTTCGATTTCCTCATCATCGGCAGAGCTAGTTTGCATATAAACCTGTACTACTGTTGTCGGTGTTGGCTTCGTATCTATCTTGACAATGATAATGCGATCACTGTGCTGGTCATAGTAGTTTACCCGCATTCCTATTTTCTTATTCATTATCAATCCTACTCCTGTGATACCCTCAGTTGATTTTGTATTTATAATCCTGTACTCACCTGACCAGAAATCCTGTTCATCTTGCCACCGAACTTCACTAATCCCCACTATATCTAACTTCAACCTATGCATTTCTCTTTTTAAATTTTCTAATTTTCCTACTCGATTAAAGGATCTAACATTCCACGCTCCGACCCGTAGAATGCCAGTATTGTCTTTCCTGATGATCACATCCTCCTGAGTAGTCCCCGCCCGGAGATCCGAATGGGGGACTATTTTACCTCCGAAATATTTTACCCGAGAGGATGCCATCATCATATGTTCATACAGTAGAGCTGCATGCCCTCGGGAAAAATAACGGCTGTAGTTTCCCCTTGCTTTCAGCCGTTCGCAGTAACTGTGTGACAAAGCCACATTAGCTGATGTTACAAGGCCAGCTCAGTCAATCACCCAGACTGTTGCCCCTGTAACTACTGAAAAGGCTGCTGCCCCTCTTCAGGAAGCACACGTTTGTCTGGCCTCTCCACAGATACCCCTCCGCTGTGGTTGCACCTACGGTACGGCTATCTGTATCGTTGAGGCACGCAAGCCACCCCACCTCGGCAATGTCTGTGGTTCATGGGAGTTGGTATCAGAGGTACACCAAATAAAAATGTATAATTTTGAATAATCCTGTTGTTTCAGGTAAATTAAATAAACCGAACCAGATCTGCGTGCAAAATTTGATACAAATCGTTAATATCATTTCCGAGATGTATTCACAGTCACGTCGTTGTCGCACGCACATTACATGCATGATCATGTACCCGTGTAATGATACGTCATTACAGTGGGTGATGACATTCTGTGACAGGACGTAGTGCCCCAGTGGCGACTGTGCTACTCACCGCGTTTTCGAGGCTAACATCTCTTCTGTGATGCGAAAAACACGAAATTAATTTTACACACACACACACAAACAGTGAATAACTTTAATATTCGGACACTAAGATATTTTTAGTTTGCTGTTTTATAACTGTATTCTGAACAGACAAAAATATAATATTACCAAATATTATATGAAGGTACATGTCTTGTAAATAACAGTATGAACGTTGTTTACATAATGTAAAACAATTGTTAAAGAATGGGATTAAAATAAACCACTCTGCGATGATTACTTTACTTTAATATCCGGACAGATGGCAGTGTCGCACTTGTCACCGTTCGCGCCGGTTTGAGTAGGCGTGCTTCTAGTCAGAAGGAAGGTGTGTGTTTACAAGCGCGGTCGACTGTCCAGACGGTACGATGCCACGCAAAGCTAATACCAGCTTTGTGATACGACAACTTACTATTTTTCACAATGCGAAAGGAAAATCATATCGACAAATTGCTGCCATGCTCAACATGAGTAAGAGTACTGTGGCAGATATTGTCAGGCGTTTCAGAAACGAGGACCGTGAAGACTGCATACCACAAATGGGACAGCCACAGAAGTTGGATGAACGTGACAAGAGGAATCTAATATGGAAATAAAGAAGGATCCTACACTCAGTGCACCGATATTAGCACCTGAGCTCCTAAACGAGACTGGCAAGAATGTACATCCTCAAACGATTCGCAGAGCATTGAAAGAAAGTGGATACAATGGAAGAGTGGCTAGGAAGAAACCGTGTTTGAATAAACAGAATCGACAGAAAAGACTGGCCTTTGCTAGGGGGCTTATTACGAAGAATGCAATTTGGTGGAATGACGTCATTTTTTCCGACGAAAGTAAATTTAACGTTTATGGGTCGGATGGACGAAGCATGGTGTGGCGGAAGAAGAATGAGGAATTTAGAGTCATAAATATTAAACCAACTGTAAAACATGGAGGTGGCAGCGTCCTTGTCTGGGGCTGTTTATCGACATTTGGACCGGGCGAATTCTTGTTCATCGACAATACTATGGACAAATATGTCTATTGGAACATATTAAAGAACAATTTACGAAAAAGTGCTGAAACCATGGGGATATCAAACAATTTCAAATTTTACGAGGACAATGACCCGAAACATAAGCCTCGCATTGCGCAGGAATATTTGTTGTACAACTGCCTCAAAGTCCTACAACTACCTCCTCAGTCACCAGATCTCAACCCGATTGAGAATGTGTGGGGACAACTGAAGCGACGTATTAGAAGTACACCAATATCTTCCAAAGAAAGTCTGAAGCGTCGACTAAAAGGAGAATGGGACGCTCTACGTGAGGACTATTTAAAAAAATATCATTAGCAGTATGCCGCAGCGTTTGAAAGAAGTGATAAAACAGAATGGCTACCCGACAAAATATTGAAACATTTATTTTCCATAAAATTTTGTCTTGAAATGCTTAGTTCTGCAAAGTGTCCGAATATTAAAGTAACGTGAATATAGGACCGAGTTGTGTTTAAATTGTATTATTAAGAATGTTATGCAAGTTATCTTAATAAAATTTATATTATTACTTACAAGACAAATCACTTACTGCAATAATTGCTTATGTGTTTTGCTTGTTTTGTTATAAATAAAGTTATGATGTTCCAAGACTGAAATATCACAGTGTCCGAATATTAAAGTTATATATATATATATATATATATATATATATATATATATATATATATATATATATATATATATATGATACGGTATTAGGTTAATATTTACGTTGTCAGAAAAAGTATCGTAAATATGCTAACCGTGTTTTATATAATGAACGAAAGCAGTACAGAAAAACAATACCTCAGTATTGCGATACAATTTCTTTTGTGATGGAGACTGTGAAGTCCTGAATGAGCTTCATTTGGAATTAACGAGATAAGGCCTTATTAATACACCCTATCTCAAAATATACAATGTAATTTCTATGTAGATATTTACAATTGTAAATATGCACTCCATACAAGCAGAATGAATCCACCTGTGTTTCAGTTCTATGTCAATAATAAAAACACTCCACTGACATCACTCTCATCGCTATATAAAATGCTTGAAATGGCACTGTAATAATTTTTGTGAAGGGAGCAACTCGGTTCAGTTATTTGTATACCAATTGGACCAAACTGCTATGGTCATCGGTCCCTCTCGTATTTCTTCAGACTACGTGTAAAGTTTTGCCTTCTGAGCAACACAAATTCTGTCCAAATGTGTGTTTTTCAGGAATTTTGTTGTTTTGTTTTTTTTTCTAAAAAAACTGCTTTATTTTGTAGATCTAGAATTCGGCAAGTGAATTGCCATTATGAATACAATATACGTACGACAACATTATACATTTTAACTATTGCATAAAATTATTACATATTACGTAAATATGTAATAATGTTAAGCAATAGTTGCACCCATTTGGATGTCATAAATACAGTCATGGGCGCAAAACAACATTCTTTATGGAAGGCAACCTTACAAAGTCCGTCCTTTTTAATATAAACCACAGTAAATCATAACCTTGACAGACGTTAATCAACTTGAAGTTTGCTAGAGAGCTCCCTTCAGTAAATGGAGAATGTTATTGTCTAGTTTTACTCAAAATGAAATATGAGAATTTGTTTGCGTTGAGCAACTTCCCCCACCTTTTTCTCAAGCTGAGTACATTCTTATGTGAAGTATATTCTCCGATTAGCTTTATTCATACGAGTCCGAGAATGTTCTCCGAAAATACGAGAATGATGTAAATTCTCCATTTTTATTCATAAGACCCAATAAATGCACCGTTTGTTGCACTCGACTATCGATCTTACAAGGAGACCACCTAGGTATCGGATTTTAGAATTTCTTTATATTTATGGTACGTGAATTCAGCCGTTCGAGGCAACTCTCAGAAATTCTCGAGAAAATCGACTTTGAAGTTTTGCAAGTAAACGTAAGTACCAATAATTAAAAAAGTTGCAGCATCTGTCGGCATAGCTTAGGTGCGCCGGGCGCGACCGGTTAGAGGTAATAAAAAAAGCTGAGCCAAGAACACATCAGATAACAACAAAGAAACAGGATCAGTGACCGCAAGGAACAGAAGTACCCGCCCTCCCCCCCGCCCGCACAAAAAAAAAAAAAAAAAAAAAAAAAAAAAAAAAAAAAAAAAAAATACAGTCGGTGGTTCGAATACCGCTGTAGCGAATATTTTTTTTCCGCTGTTTTCGAATTCAGTTTTATAAAACTCTTTGGGATCTCTAATTCCATGTTTTGTTTTTGTTAATGTGTATGTATATGATCTGAACACCGTGTCGTCACCTAAACCGATGGTTAAGTAGATTAGCTGCTTCGAAAGCCATTAGCAAAGATAAAGATGACTTTCCAAAAACAGCATCGTAGCTCTTCACAAAGTGAACAATCAAAGACTACCGTCATCAACTAGTAGTGAAGCCAATACAGTAAAGACTGTAACTTCTGTTTTTTTTACTGTTAGATTGTTTTATAATCTGTAGAAAACTACAAATAAACAAAATAGTGCATTTTTCATAAAAATTACCATCAGATATTAAAATTGTGCAAGTATTCGAACACAACGAAAAAAATAGAAATAAAAGTTATTGGCACTTAATAAATTTTTGGAAATGTCTTGGTTACAAAATACTTTACTATGCACGACGCGTTTCGGAATTTCATTGTCAAATGCAAACTGTGAGAACAAAAAAGTTGCTTTTTTTTAATATCATGTATTTACATTTACAATAGAAAAAAAGATACAATAAAAATAAAAATTAAAAGGTAGGAGGCGAGCTACAGGCGGAAGTAAAGTTGTGAGGCGGCATCGTCATTCGTCAGTCCTGTCGGGATAGCTCAGTCGGTAGAGCGCATACCCACGAAAGACAAAGGTCCCAGGTTCGAGTCCCGGTTCCAGCACTTAATTTTAATCTGCCAGGAAGTTTCAAAATTAATGTGGTTGAAACTCACGTCATATTGGGATAGCAAGCTCAATAGTGTGAGCGAGAATAAGAAACTTACAAGATACATGCGTGTTGAAAGGTATGATCGTACAGAATTCATGTGCCAAACTGATTCTGGCGAGTACAGCTGGTTGAAAGTAAACATAACCGACAGGTGGCGCTAGCGTACTAACAGATGTATTTATTTTTTTTAAACAAAGTTGATACATCGAAAATAAACGTTGCAGTTGCAGATATAAAAGTAAAAATGTTCAAATGTTTGTAAAGCTACGGGATCATTAGTCCCTAAACTTACAAACTACTTATGAACTATCTTATACTAAAGACGACACAAACATCCATGCCCGAGGGGGGGATTCGAACCCCCACGGCGGACGGCCGCGCGCACCGCAACACAGCGCTCCAGCACGCGCGGCTAATCCGCCGCGGCAAGATGAAAGTATAAAATCAGGTAGAATAGAATACAATAAAAGCGCTCGTAGTGTGTGGCAAGTAATATGCAATAACAGTATAGGTGCAAAACGTAAATTACGAGGCCAAATGCACCTGCACAAAAATATAGTCTTAAAAACAAGAAGCCATTCGAAGGCTAAATTACAACAACTACAGTATACACGTCTAATGTAACGAACAACTTGTGGCAAGAATATAATCAAGGTCAGAGTGTTATGTAGGCGCGTTTGGCCTCGTAATTTAAGTTTTGCGCCTATAATGTTATTGCATATTACTTGCTACACATTACGAGCGCTTCTATTGTATTTCACTCTACCTAATTTTATACTTTTATATTCGTATCTGCCGGCCGCGGTGGCCGAGGGGACTGAGGCGCTTCAGTCACGGTCCGCACGGCCACTACGGTCGGGGGTTCGAATGCCCCCTCGGGCATGGATATTTGTGCCGTCCTAGTTCGTAAGTAGTTCATAAGTAGTTTGTAAGTTTAGGGACTGGTGACCCCGTAGTTAAGTCCCATAAGATGTACAAACATTAGAATATTTGATATTCGTATCTCTGTTTATGGAAGTAAGTTTATTTTCGATGTATTAACTTTGTATGTATAAAAAAACCGTATGTCTGTAAGTACGCTAGCGCCACCAGTCGGTTATGTTTACTTTCAACCAGCTGTACCCAACTAAATCAGTTTGATACATGAATTCTGTACGATCACTCCTTTCAACACGCATGTATTGATGTAACTTTCTTATTCTCTCTCACACTGTTGAGGTTGCTATCCCAATGGGGTGTAAGTTTCAACTACATTATTTTTATTGTATCTTTTTCTCCTTTTATGAATCTAAATGTACCTACCTGTTATTTTAAAAAAGAATTTCTGTTCTGGCAGTTAGCATTTGACAATGGAATTCCGAAACGCGTCATGCATAATGAAGTATTTTGCGACAAGACATTTCCAAAAATTTATTAAGTGCCAATACTGAAAGGTCGCTTACCTCAAACATGAACATTATGTTGCAGTTAAATAAAGTTATGTCACTGCCGGATTCGAACCACAGAGCCTATGGTTGGGAGGCAACAAGGGTACCACCATTATTTTAATAAAATTTTATTTATTCTATTTCTTGTTCATTCTACTGTGTACAGTGAACATCAATTATGACATCCTAGGATACATACGCACAAGTAAGATACTTTACACAGGTACTCCTAATGATATACTCACACACGCAACCACAAAAAGAATAATAAAAACATGTTGATTTACTCATATTTTGCAGTTCCATTTTTAAATAAGTTAACCTTAGCATTTAGGCTTTTCATAACACTTACAGTTTTTTATAGCCTGATATTAAATGTGTCCATGTATATATATATATATATATTCTATATATATATGTTCTAGTCACGTTGTACTTACTTCATTGCGACTTTGGACGACAACTCCTACATCACCAGCGTAAACTCTGATTACTGTCTTGTGGCCAGCCAGATTTGCATGTACATTGTAGGGATTGGAAAAACCGACCGGTTAAAACCGATACCGGTATTTTAGTTTTGAATAACCGGTTTTTTCGGGATTTATTTGGTGTCGGTTGTAACCGTTTTTTTAATTTTTTTTATTTATTGCTAAGAACCGGGTAAAAAAATCAGCACGACTACTTCCTGTAGTAGTGGTTCAAAATGTGTTTTTTGTAAATAATTTAAAAAAAAATTAAAAATAGTAGACCCTAACATTTAGGGCTATTCCTGAAATTTCCACTGCTGTGATATATTAGGTCATCGCAATAACTGAGAAAAGCGATCAGTGATAATTTAAGAGCAATCTCGGCAGTCAGAAACGCGTAACAAACGCGGGGCATGAGGACTTAAGAACTGGTGCAGCTAGTGAGGCATCGATGCACCTGTTGCCATGTGGCGTGGCCCATTAGACGACGCGCGTGCACCGGCAGCGTACGAGACTCCGTCTGGTCATGCGGCAGTTCCTTACTGTCGTCACCAGACATCGGTTGTGTGGAAGTACTTCACGAAGTACGGGAGCAGTGAGGTACAATGCTCCATTTGCTTTAAAAAGCTGAAAACGGGTGGAGGTACTATAAACATGCTGTGTCTTTTAAGGAGAAAGCATCCAAAATGTTTCTTGGAAGAGAAGGAAAATTCGATTCATATACCTATTATGTAAGTGATGTACTATAAGGTTGGAATAATAACTTTTAATGTGTTATCATAATGTTATGCTAACAAGTTTTATTAATGTGATTCCTTGAAAGCGAGGGGCTTTTTAATAACCAATATGGGTTTAGGTAACATTGATCATGTGGTGCCTCGCGAGGTAGCCGTGCGGTCTGAGGCTCCATGTTACGGGCTGCGAGTCTGCTCCAGTCGGAGGGTCGAGTCCTCCCTCCTCCCTCGGTCATGGGTGTGTATGTTGTCCTTAGCTTAAGTTAGTTTAGAAAAATCGAAAATTCGTTTACGGTTTCTGTTTCGGCCGCAAAATATGTTTCCGTCGAACTCTACTGGAAATAATATAAATAAAAAACCGAAAACCGGTTATTTAAAAAACCGGTTATCTTGAGCAATTTTTACAGTGCGGTTTAACTGGAGATGAAAAGAACCGGTATAACCGAAAACTGGTTGTTTCAGCTATAACTGCCATCCCTAGTACATTGCGGAGCAAGGGATCAAGTGAAATAGCGTATAAGGGCATGGAAAGAGGACTTCCCTGTGGAACACATCTTTTTATTTCTATTTGTTTAGTTATTTGTCCATTTACTGCTATTCTTGCATGTATCCCTGTTGCAATGTTTTTGATAACGCGGAGAGACAGATAGTGAAAACCCAGTTTTTGCATCATTTTAAACAGGTATCTGTGATTGACAAGGTCAAATGCTTTCTGGAAATCTAAAAAGATCAATGCACATTTGATTCTAGTTACATCAGTTATTGAAATGATATCTCAATATTCAGCTATGTTTTTAAATATAGTTCTACCAACTACACAGTTTTGATGTACACTTATAATTTTGTTTGCAAACGAAGAAATTCTCCTATTCAGAAGTCTGACGATTATTTTATAATCTGCATTAAGCAAAGAAATAGTTCGAAAATTATTTAATATTTTGTTCTCTTTAGTTTTTGGCACAAGAACAATTTTGGCTTCTTTAAATTCTGTAGGTAGAGTAGCCTAATATCAAACCTGGACATCTGACCTAATGGTCGAAACTTAGTTAGCATTCGATCCTTAAGGAAGTTTTTCCGCCCTTTTCATTGGTGAAATCCGTTTTTTCCAAAAATTTACGTAAATGTGATAAATCACAGGTTAAATTTGACTGTTCACATCAAAAGCGGACACCTACATAAGAGCTTGATGTCAAATTCGGACACTCGTTGAATGAAGCAGTGTCCACCAATGAGAACACTGTATATGATCACGTGACCTCGAAAATTAGACATCGCAACAGTATGTGCCAGGTACTAAGACGTATTAGCCCGTACTTAAGTTTTTCAGTAATTTATTATAGTATTATTACTAATAACCATCTTAAAGTGAGTAAAATGGAACATAATATATCACCAGCGTCCGAAGGAAAAGCTAGGAAGCGGTCGAGACAACCTGAAAAGTGGAAAATAAACATTGAAAAGAAACAAAGATAAGACTAGCTTGTAAACTACACTGTTCTATTGTAAGGTGTGTTGTACGGAATTATCACTTGTTGGAAAGAAGTTCGATGTCAGAAATAACGTAAGGATGTTTACGGAAAAATCTGGCTACAGTTTCAACAGACCTTATGGTAATAATTTTAGAGATTTAGTGCCGTAACATTCCATTCTGTATATAAAATTAAAAAGATTATTATGGTAATTGTAGTTTTCATTTTTCCAATATGTAAAAGAGTTCAGAATTTAATATTTTCCACTTTATGTTGATATTCTTATAATTTCCCAGATTATACGTCTGTAAAAGATTCTCGTCAGCAGTAACCGAATCTCTGTGTGTAAAAAACGGACATCTGAAAGCGTGTTCACATCAAAAGCGGACACCTACACATTTTGGTTTCAAAGACGGACATCTGTATTTTCAAACACAATTTGAAGGTGCTTGATTAATCAAATTGATATTAGCCACTTCCAGATATAAATCCTCGAGTATTAAAGTTGATAATGCTCAAATCAGCTTATAAATACGAGGCGCGTTCAGAAAGTAAGTTCCGTTAGGTAATAAAATGAAATTATATACAGATTCAGACGAAATTTTTATTGCAAAAAATTCTGCAACTCTTAAACTACTTTTCCACATAACTGCCGAAATTTTGTAGGCACTTGTCATAGCGCGTCACAAGTTTTTGCACGCATCCTTCACAGAAGGTTGCCGCCTGTGTATTCAACCATGTGGTAACAGCTCTTTATCATTGCTGAAGTGTTGACCATCAAGGACAGATTTTAGGTGTAAGAAGAGATGAAAGTCGCTAGGAGAGAGGTCCGAGTTGTATGGAGGATGATCAAACATGTCCCATTGAAATTTCCGTAAGAATTGTTTGGTCACATTCGGTGTGTGAGGTCAGGCATTATCGTGAGAAAAAAAAATCTTTTGACATTAATCGTCTTCTTACACCTAAAATCTGTCCTTGGTGGACAACACTTCAACGATGATGACGAGCTGAAAGAACTTGTTACCGCATGGTTGAATACACAGGCGGAAACATTCTATGAAAAAGGCACACAAAACCTTGTGCCATGCTATGACAATTGCCTACAAAATTTCGGAATCTATGTAGAAAAGTAGTTTAACAGTTGTAGATTTTTGTACAATGAATATTTTTTCTGTATGTGTACCCGTTCGTTTTATATATCCAAACGGAACTTTCTTTCTGGACGCGCCTCGTATATTAGCTCTACGTTAGGCAATAAAAATTGACGTTTATCTCAGTTTCTGGCAAATGACAGATGTCCGTCTTTGATAATAGGCTACTCAGGTATCGTATGGTCCTGAAGAATCTCGTTTGCAATGGCTGTTATTTTCTGTCCTCCAAGTGAGCAATAACGTGCATAGAACTCGATAGGCAGCCCATCAGGTCCAGGAGATTTTCTTGGATGTGAGGTGTTTTTAATTATTGTTACTAACATGTACTTGCAAAACTTTAACGTCGATTTTATCGAAAACTAGCTTAAACCCGCGGCTCCGCACGCGTGATGGTTGATTATGATAGATAAGCTATCTTTCAGTAGTGTGCTATGAGACTGGTTTTGAAGGATGAAATGAAACAACTTTAGAAACAAACATTTTCAACCAACATTATCAGGAAAGTAAGAATGCACTCGTTTCGGAGAATCCAATCACGAAATTCAACAATAATGATTCAACAATAATGATTGTAATAATATCACAGATCGATCACTTGATGTAATGCGCGAAACGTCAAATCGATTTTTTTTAAAGAGATGTATTAAAAGAAATTTCATTTTTACTGCTTTATTTATTCTTATATTTCTTTATTCGTATGCTTATCCTAACAGAGAAAGAGCTGAAGACATTGTAGCACGCATAGAGCAAAGATATGGTCTGTGGCATTACGTTTTGTTGTATGTAACCTCCTTGCTATAGAGTCACAAACGTCATCGCTGGCCTTCAGTCCGAATTTTTTTATAATTTGACGACTTTCAAACACCATATCTTCCACCTCCTTGTAGCTATCGGCATGGAACTGCTATGGTATACAACGGGAGACTTTGGACAACAATTACACACAGACCATTCGCTGCAGGGCGAAATATTAACACACACACACACACACACACACTTAGAATTTTATATACACCGATAACTCTCCATCGCAATATACTCCACCCTTTTATCATTATCAACCCTCAAGCAACAATGAAAAAAAAATTCAAAGAGTAATTATAATTTTCAAAGAGTAATTATTGTTCCGCATTTCGCGTTATATTCTTCAAATTACTTAATATCTATCAGATCGCTATAAAACTATGCCTAAAACCTTCCTCAGGTATAAATTAGTAACTGTACAAATATTTAAGTCTCTGCGTCTTGTCGTTCGGACGTGATTCGCGTACACAGAACAGACATTCACATTAATATATATATAGTTATCCGATCGCCAGAAAACAACGCCTAAAGCCTTCCCCAGGTAGACATTAGTAACTGTACAAATTTTTAGGTCCTTATGTCTTGTGGTTCAGACGTGATAAACGTACTCCGAACAGACATTCACATTTATAGATATAGATTTTTGAGAATTGCCGTATATTGACATAATGCGAAAGGATAGTCCAAACACTGTAATTAATTATTTATTTATATTTCACACAAGATATCTTTCGGCATTTAATGCCATCGTCAGGTGTTTCGTATTTAGAGGTTGTAAGTGCTTCAACTGACTATTTATTAGGTGATGATCGACATTTGATTTATGAATTGTAGCCAGTTACAGCATCTGTCAATATCTCAGATGCTGTAACTGGCTACAATCCATAAATCAAATGTCGATCATCACCTAATAAATAGTCAGTTAAAGCACTTACAACCTGTAAATACGAAACACCTGACGATACCGAAAGATATCTTGTGTGATATATAAATAAATAATTACTTACAGTGTTTGGACTATCGTTTCGCATTATGTCAATATACGACATTTCTAGCACTGTGGGACCGAGATATAACAAGTTTGGGAAGTGCTTTGATTGGCTTTGGGTGATTGTTATTTGTGTTCTTAACTTTACGTACCATAATATCAACAACAAAAAAAAAAAAAAAAAAAAAAAAAAAAAAAAAAAAAAAAAAAAAGAGAACAAAAAAAAAACAAAAAAACTATAAAATCCGATACCCACGTAGTCCCCTTGTTGGATTTCGATATGATTAATTTTGAAATCAGGGGCGCCCTCGTTCACCACTGTTTTAGAAATCCACGGACGCCTACAAAGGCGATAAAAACCGATGAGCGCTCGGGGTTTGTAGTTGCGCACGCGCGGTAATCGCCAGACGGCGATAAGGGCGGCGCGGGGCGGCGCGCTGATCCCGGCCAGCTGTCCGCTCCGCCCACGGCGTGCGAGAGTAATCGATTGTCGGTCGCTAGGCCGGCGCGCCGGCGAGTGGCGCAGCGACGCGGCGGCCGCGGCGCAGTCGACCGCCCAGTCGACAGGTCGACCGCTGTTTGTAAACACAGGCGCGCGCGGCGCGGCGCGCCTCGGCCGCACTACAGCCCGCAGCTAGCAGCCGCGGCCCCCTCCACGTGACGTTCGCCGCGCCGCTCCATTCCACCTGCGCCTCCGCGCCCAAGGTCAGTCGACAACAGCGCCACCGCCACCGCGAGACGACGGACGCGGACGCGGACGCGGGCGGTCCTCACTTCTCGTCTGCCGGCTCTTGTCTTCTGCCTTACGGGTTCTCGCCGACGAATATTTAGCTACGGAGCAATCCTGGTATAGTGGTACGGGTCTGACACATATGCCCGACTTTTCAGAATGGAATGAGGCGGGAGACGAATTTGATTCGCTTGCTGCAGGGGGAAGGTTATGCTGTTAACCAGAAGACGTATTCTGCGATTTTCTCGTTTGCTGTGTCACTTTCTGTTTTCACTATATCTATTACGGATTACGAAATTCCAAATATGATTTCAGCTGGTGATTTATCTTAATATACAAAAAAAAATTGAGGTGTTTGTGCCTATATTTCACTCTGCAGCCAATTCGCAAACGTGCACTATGGTGGTAGAGGGTTGATAACGATAAGAGGGTGGAACATATGGTAGTTCAAAGTTACAGAATTATGTAAAATTCACCATGTGGGTGTCAATATTTTGCTCTTCGTCAGAAACTACACAAGGGAGGCGAACGATCTCTTTTTATTGTTTTAGTACAAAGTGTCCCGTTGTACACCATAGTAGTTCCGTGTCAATAGCTATAACAGGGTGGACGATATAGTGGTTGAAAGTCGTGAGCTTATAAAAATTCGGACTGAAGACCAGCGATGACTTTTGACACTATAATAGCAAAGAGGTTATATACAGCGAAACGTGTTGCTTACTCTTCAGTTGTTTTTCTGCAACAAGCGTACGAATACACAAAAATAAGTGCATATTGCAGTTTGAAGAGCAGAACTACCAAGAAAGATGCGAAAGCATAAGAAAGAAATTTCGCGTTGTCGTTCCGTTTCTAAAAGTCAGACACCGGCGCTGAAAAGTGGATCTACAGGCGATAGAAACTTGAAATTTGTAGACGTTGCTTATCTTACACTGTAGGCATCAGCGATTTTTCGATATTCCCGTCCCTGACGGGGAGAAATAGCGGATGAACGTTTTGTTTTGAAAATACGTTCCTATTAACGTATTTTTGAAGCAAGACTTACAAAACTTCGGATTTAGTTTTTTGATTCGAATTCTAAAAACAACTGTTCGATATTTTTGAAAATTCAAACATTAAGCGGGTGAAATAAGGAAGAATCTTTTAAGGGTGCTACTAAGACTATTTTGATGCTAGAAACGCGTAAATTTGGATTTTTAAACATGCTTAGAATTAAAAAAAGTTGTGTTTTAGGATGTTTTGAATTCTGCCGTCAATAGTGCAGTAGGGGGTAGCAAGTTATATCAAAATACTTGATTAGAAAAGCATTTTTAAAGCTAAATCAATGGAAATCTATATTTAGATGTAGAAACAACCAATGCAGACCATCCAGTCTATGGGTGCAAAGGAGCTAGTTTTGATCTAAATACGCACCACGGTTGCTTTTCTTAGATGTTTTACATTTTTCAATAATAGTTTTCGAGCTACTCAGACTCCATTTGGGGACGTTGGAGCAGCATTACATCGTAATCCAAGTGTAGCTAGACGCTGTGGTGGTGATTCCGGAGAAAGTGAAGGAAATTTGTAGTAATATGAAACGGAAAGAAACGAAAGGTGTTTTATCTTCGTACTTACTGCGTAAAGTTTCATAGTATTCACATGAAATCCGTTTATTTAGCTTAGATTCTCTGACAATATGCATTTTTTATCGACACTTAGTTTCACACTGATTTGAAGCATAAAAACACTACTGTAATTACAGAGCATATGGATAGTCACGAACCTCGATTTACTCCTAAGTCTTTATCCTGAGAGAATTGTATGACAATAAATGTGCAAATCTACGAATAATATACAGTTTCAATGAATTTTGTTCGTTGCTGGTATGTTCTTAACAGTGACAGCAACATTTGACAAGACTAAACAGTTACACAAAAAGTAATGGATAAATGACTGGAATATTTACAGTGTAATTCCACAGTAAGTTTTTATTACTCCCATACTCCTCGTGTATATATATATATATATATGTGTGTGTGTGTGTGTGTGTGTGTGTGTGTGTGTGTGTGTGTGCCGGCCGCGGTGGCCGAAGGGACTGAGGCGCTTCAGTCACAGTCGGCACGACCACTACGGTCGGGGGTTCGAATCCCCCCTCGAGCATGGATATTTGTGCCGTCCTTAGGATAAGCTAGTTGATAAGTAGTTTGTAAGTTTAGGGACTGATAACCCCGTAGTTAAGTCCCATAAGCTTAACAAACATTTGAACATTTGTGTGTGTATGTGTGTTGCCTTTAATGTAAGTTAAAGTAATTTCTAAGTCTAGTGACTGATGATCATAGCAGTTTGGTCCAATATGTTTACAAACATTTGAATATTTGAACTCTTACAGCCAAATAGTTTAATTCGACAACCTTAGCTGACCTATATGTGTACACCGGTACGATTTATAACTTACTGGTGAGTCATATAGAACATCTGAATTTCATTTCATTTGGGCCTGTAGCACCGCGTTTGCTTTTAATGACATATCTAATATATAAAAATGAATGTTTGTGTGTTCGTATTTTATGCGCGGACGTACCGTTCAAGTGATTGTGATGAACCATTGTCAACATATTTCTTACACTTTCGCGATGGTCATAGGCACCATTAAATGACCGTACGACAAATCGTTCAGGAGATATGACGCAATAAACAATGAATTGGGCGGAAAAGTGCTGCATCATGCGACGTCTGCTTTTAAACCAGTGTACCGTTTTCAACAAAATTTGAGTCACACATTCCTTCTACGAGTTAACAACTGACATAGGAATATAGTTCAGGAGATATGACGTGTTAAACAATTCATGGTTGAAAACCTGTGGCATCATGCGACATGCGAATAAGGATACTATATTCATCCTAAAGTCTTCATGACATTTTGAGCACTCGACCTACGAAACAAGAGGAAGCACACTGTCACATAAAATTTTGGATGGTGCATGGCGGAGGATACTTTACATATGGACTTCGTCAGATTCTACAGTTGTATTCCGACCCTGATGAAATTTATAAATATGATTGAACAATTCAGTTTATCAGTGCAGTACTAATATATCCAGATTACCTACAATCATTTCGATTAATTAACGTGACTAAACAGTTAATTTTCAGATTTCGGCGAAGTTTCGAATGAAATAAAATTTCTGAAAATTGCAGCTGCTCTCTCTGGAACTTAGGTTACATTTTTCTGGGTGATAATCATCAAAGAAACATTTAAAACATAAATATTGTTCACACCATGTGAATTTTATGTAAGTATTTTAAAATAAGAATTTAAAAAAAAAAAAAAAATGCTACAGTGGAAAGCATACTTCTGACTTTTAAATGACGGTTTTTGGGCTGTCAACTTTGATGCATACCAAGCGTACCGAATCATTGGGGTGAAAACCACTAGCAGAAGGAATTTTTTCTTACGAACATATGGTTTTAATGCGAAATTTAAAATAAATACATAAATCTAATATATAAAAATTAATGTTTGTTAGTTCGTATTTTATTCATGGCCATACCATACATCCGATTGTGATAAAACTTTGTCAATTCATTGCTTGCACTCACACGAACGTTATAGGCACACTAAAATTAACTTCGTATGGTGCATGGTGAAGGGTGCTTTACAATTACTTAATTCGTTTCTTACGCCTTCACACTGAAATGGCTGGAAGGATATGAATGGAATTTGGAACGGAAGTAGCTTATACCGTGCATTAATAGATGGGCAACCTTTTATAAGCCACCGTATGGTACGTGGCGGGGGTACCTTACAATGTGTTAATATGTTTGCTACTCCTCCATGCTGAAAGGGATGGACAGATTTATATCCTACATTAATATATTATCACCGAACAAAAAGTACAGGTGAGATGACATCATGAGTCGCAAGATACGTGAAAAACTGCCATATTATGAATGACGTTTAAATATATTACTTTTTTGCTACTAATGTATTCTTAACATATTCTGTAAACAGTATCCATTTATGCCAATCCAAGCACCGTTGCGAACACAGTCGTAAAGAAGTAATAGATTAAAACCTGATGCGTGCAGTTTTCCATGAACGTTACTGTTTATGTCCTTATACCTCCAGAAGTACTTGTCGTACTGTGCTACAATTTCGAAAATAGATTCAGCTGTATGTGTGTATAGTACCTGTAAAATTTCATACGATTACAATTTGTAGTGTAGAAATTGTAAAGTGTAACGTCATACCGAATGTCGTAGTTTTGTTCCATAAACAGTGGAAAAAGTAGTAAGCGAGATTATTTTGGTGTGGTTGTCAGCGAGAAAAAG
Source organism: Locusta migratoria (assembly GCA_026315105.1). Taxonomy (NCBI): domain Eukaryota; kingdom Metazoa; phylum Arthropoda; class Insecta; order Orthoptera; family Acrididae; genus Locusta; species Locusta migratoria. Next base: position 366,736,203 of record CM048745.1, on the reverse strand, counting down.
TTTAATAAAGGTTCGAAATTTTGTTTAAAGTTGTTTGCAAGTCGCTGTGTACTGTCATTCTCACACAGTGTGTGTATAAAATCTCGTCGCACTATGTGGCAGTTTCTTGCAGCTACTATTGTTTGTGACATTATATATCCTGAACGCGGCGAACTTGAAGTTTATAGTTGCAGTGAAGCGGCCGAGCGCAATGAAGCGCCACGCTGCGATGCGCGAGGCGGCTTCCCGTCGGGGGCTTAAATCCTCCCTGTCTTAAGTGTAAGGTAATTCGTAAGTTGTTTGTAAGCTTAGGAACTGATGACCCTGCATTTAAGTCCTTTAAGCTTAACAAATATTGGAGTATATTTGAATTTCATGGAGTGGCGATAGGTTCGCCATGTTTGAGGCAAATTAAAATGGCGAGTGCCATGTTATTTGCGGTATCGGCTGACAGCTGGTATGCCACACCTACTAGAGAAATTTACCTATTTACACAGTTCCACTTCCACGTTTTAAATAAAGATTGACTATTGAGTACAGATGTGCTTGAAGTTCCGTCGGTGTCTCCAGACTTTATCAAAGCTGCTAATTGATGAGCCAGATAGTGCATTTCCTCACAATGCGGTAATGAAATATCTCGAACCTGTCAATAATACACTTCCAGTTCGAAGTATAACTGTGAGCTGAGATTTGACCCAATAACGAAAGTGTCGCTTTGAAAATATTTGTGTTAATTACAATGTAAGTTCGTATTATAAAAGTGTTACGAAACTTATACAGTGAACACTAAGTGTTTTGATGAACAATCACAATCATGGATTTGCATCTGTTGTTAATGTGTTGTAACAACTATTTTCATAAAGTCTAGTATACATTTAACTAGTGCTTATTAAAAATAAAATTGCTGTTAAAGGGTTTGGTTGTGAAGTTTGGTTGACGAAATTTGAGTACAAAGACGAAAGTGACAACAAAATATTGCAGTTAAAAATACGCCTGCGTCAGCTGCCACAAAAGCATCTACACCGAAATAACGTTGCTTAATAACTTACGTTGATATACGTAAATATTTGTTACAAAGAAAGAACAGACATTTAACAAGTGAAAAAATACCGGCTATTAATATTGCTTCCATACTTTGCAATGATTATATGTTAACCATGCTTGATCAAGTATTGTCAACAACAATAAATGAAAATATTTTTAAAGAAGCTGTAGACACTCAGAATGCTTATATTATTTTATTATACAACGGATGAGATACTCTTTCATCAACCACAGCAGCAACAGAAGAAGAAACACACATACGCTAGGCAGAAAACTGAGCCTTTTTTATGGTGTGTGCTTCATGGGAAATGCAAGATAGATCATTCGAAGCTTCAGTCTTGGAGATACTATGTTCCATTAGCCAGGAATTTTGCTTGCGTATAGGCAGACAGGGATCAAACAACTGGTGCCCTTACTCGAAATATTTGACGTTTTTAACCCCTCGATTTGTGTATTTTAATCCTGAACACACTTTAGGCATATTGCATAAGCAAACATTGTACAGAAATTATACACTGAATACAATATTCTCTAAATATAGCACTTCACTTTCAGCAGCAACATACGATGGACAGACTCTTCTCAAACGTACTGACCACCGCCAATTTGGCGGCCTAGTTTACACAGGTTGCCACAAAGAGCGCTGTTAACTAGTGTGTTAGTCACTCTATGAAATTAAAGCTCGTTGGTCGTACGTGTTTCTTACCCCGACAGCATTGTTACCTGACGTAAATTTGGTTGAAATCGGTCTAATAGTTTAGAAGGAAATGTGCAACATTGTCGTTTGATGCGGCAGTTTTTCGCGCATCTCATTGTTTATTAGGTCATATCTCGTGAACATTGTGTTGTACGTGACACCCATCGCCACAGGAGAGAAATGGGTGGGCAAAGCCGGAGTGTAAGAAATCAGATGTCCATGTTGCGGCATGAAGTATATGGGGCAAACCGAGAAAAATTTCAAACTCAGATTCAGTGAGCGCAACAGTGGGAATGGCTGATCAACAGTGGCTAGGCACCTGGAGGAAGACCAACACTCCTTGGGGAACATCAATGGTGGTATGAGGGTATTACACTACGAAGATAAAGGGTGGTTGCTCTCTAATTTAGAAGAGATAGAGGTATTCTGCGCACTAAAGAAAGAGTCGAACAACGTATTAAATGAAAAAAAAAAAAAGTGCCCAAATGTCATTTCTGGGCCCATGTTAATAATGTCTTCCAGGAGAAATAGCATAATTTATGGCAATTATGGATCTTCGGCTATGCAGTCATGCTTCAGACCTTCTCAGCGCCTTCTTAAATAATTTTATTGGAACACTTTGACTTCTGTAGGACTCATGCCGTCAGTCATGTTTGACTTGTAGCTGCTCATATATTATCGCTGAAACAACAATGCAGCTAGCCGGCAGTTTACAGTGGTTCTTCAAACCGACATGTCAGATTATTGCATAAGAATGCACCGATGTTTGCATATATTTTAAGGTGGACGTTGCCTAATGACTGGTTTATTTTAATTTTTAGGAAAGTTATCCTAGAAAGGATAATTGTTTCGAGCGTTCGCATTTTAATTTTTAAGTCATATTTTACGTTCTTTCCTTGTATCTTGTAGGGCATGAGAATGGGATAATGTTAGTCGCGAAACATTTTGTTCTGACAACTTTATATAACTGACAACTGGTGCGAGAATTGGCTAGATACGTAGTACAGTTGTGTGATGGCGTCAATGTTATTTGAGACAATGTCAGCTAGAAGAAATACACTCCTGGCTATTAAAGTTGCTTTACCACGAATATGACGTGCTACAGACGCGAAATTTATCCGACAGGAAGAAGATGCTGTGATATCCACATAATTAGCTTTTCACACCATTCCCACAAGGTTGGCGCCGGTGGTGACACCTACAACGTGCTGACATGAGGAAAGTTTCCAACCGATTTCTCATACAGAAACAGCAGTTGAGCGGCAGTGCCTAGTGAAACGTTGTTGTGATGCCTCGTGTAAGAAGGAGAAATGCGTACCATCACGTTTCCGACTTTGATAAAGGTCGGATTGTAGCCTATCGCGATTGCGGTTTATCGTATCGCGACATTGCTGCTCGCGTTGGTCACGATCCAATGACTGTTAGCAGAGTATGGAAACGATGGGTTCAGGAGGGCAATACGGAACCCCGTGCTGCATCCCAACGGCCTCGTATCACTAGTAGTCGAGATGAAAGGCATCTTATTCGCATGGCTGTAACGGATCGTGCAGCCACGTCTCGATCCCTGCGTCAACAGATGGGGATGTTTGCAAGACAAGAACCATCTGCACGAACAGTTCGACGGCATTTGCAGCAGCGAGGACTATCAGGTCGGAGACCATGATTGCGGTTACTCTTGACGCTCCATCACAGACAGGAGCGCCTGCGACGGTGTACGCAACGACGAACCTGGATGCAAAATGAAGTAAAATCTTGTTGGTCGCATCCGTGTTTGGCGACATCGCGGTGAACTCACATTGGAAACGTGTATTCGTCATCGCTATACTGGCGTATCACCCGGCCTGATGATATGGGGCGCCATTGGTTACACGTCTCGGTCACCTCTAGTTTGCATCGACGACACTTCGAACAGTGGCCGTTACATTTCAGATGTGTTACGACCCGTGGCTGTACCCTTCATTCGATCCCTGCGAAACTCTACATTTAAGCAGGATAATGCACGATCGCATGTTGCAGTTCGTGTACGGGCCTTTCTGGATACGGAAAATGTTCGACTGCTGCCCTGGCCAGCACATTCTCCAGATCTCTCACCAATTGAAAACATCTGGTCAATGGTGGCCGAGCAACTGACTCGTCACAATACGCCAGTCAGTACTCTTGACAAACTGTGGTATCGTGTTGAAGCTGCATGGACATCTGTACCTGTATACGTCATACATGCTCTGTTTGACTCAATGCCCAGTTGTATCAAGGCCGGTAATCCGGCCAGAGATGATTGTTCTGGGTACTGATTTCTCAGTATCTATGCACGTAAATGCGTGAAAATGTAATCACATGTCAATTCTAGTATAATATATTTGTCCAATGATGCTTGTACTGAGAACTTCCAACTAGCGTAATTATCAAGCCCCGTAAGGTTGTCCACGTGAAACTGATTTTGATGAGAACCTGACATCTTCTTGAATTAAATACAGGGAAAAAACGACACGCTGTATCCGTCACTTGGCTGATAGCTGAAGTTACGTTGTTTGACCAACTGAGTATTTTTATCATTTACTGTTGCAACGGTAACCATAAAATACTTCGTAAGCTCTGCTACCATGAAAGAAATTCTGTATGGTTATTATGCACTTACATTTCATTCCATTCCATGATGGTGGTGGTGGCGGCTGGTGCAGCAACAGTGTTGAATAATTAAAAAATGCTCAGTCTCTGTTGTAGTATTTTATTCTCCATTTACGCGCTTCGCGCTGTTAGCGCATCGTCAGACTGGAAAAAGACAAATGTTTTGTTACAGTCCGTGTACCTGGCGGGCAGCGAATCTAATGTGGCTAAGGTGAGTAAATTTGAAAATTTAGACTTACTTGGGCGGAGATGGAGCCACAGAACTATCTATTGCTGTGTAGGAGGTATATTAACAATTTGTGTTATTGGGCTCCTGCAAAGAGGTAAACGTACAAAGTAATTGGAGAATAAAATACTACAACAGAGACTGAGCATTTTTTAATTATTACGTACTTGATGATAGAAAAACTTTTTAACTGGCAAAACGTATTTCAGACAAACGTAACTTTATTTACACCAAAGACACTATATAATAGAACACATAAAAGTCAGAGAGTAGAAATATACAAAATCTCTGAAATGTCAATTACAGATCGCTAAAGCCAACAGTAGTTTGCATTCAATATCCAACAAATACCCGTTTATCATCTGCATTTCTTGTTAGTGTAGCAATTTTCAAGGCCAGTACTGTATTTGTACTTCTACATGAACAACACTTCATAATTGAACGGCCGGCCGAGTTGGCCGAGGGGACTGAGGCGCTCCAGTCACGGTCTGCACGGCCACTACGGTCGGGGGTTCGAATCCCCCCTCGGGCATGGATATTTGTGACGTCCTTAGTATGTTGTTATGGTCTTCAGTCCGGAGACTGGTTTGATGCACCTCTCCACCCTACTCTATCCTGAGCAAGCCTTTTCATCTCCTCATGAGAACGGCAACCCACATCCACTTGAATCTGCTTACTATACGCGTCTCTTGGTCTCCCTCTGCGATTTTTACCTCACACACTTCCCTCCAATGCTAAATTTACGATTCCCCGATGTCTAAGAATGTGTCCTACCAAGCGATCCCTTCTTTTAGTCAGGGTATGCCAAAAATTCCTTTTCTCGCCAATTCTGTCCAGTACCTCTTCATTAGTTATGCGATCTACCCACCTAATCTTCAGCATTCTTCTGTAGCACCACATTTCAAAAGCCTCTATTCTCTTTCTGTCCGCACTGCTTATCGTCTATGTTTCACTCCCGTACGAGGCAACACTCCACACAAATGCCTTCAAAAAAGACTTCCTTACCCTTAAATTAATATTCGATGTTAGCAAATTTCTCTTTTTCAAAAATGCTTTTCTTCCCATTGGCATTCTGCATTTTATATCCTCTGTACTGCGACCATCGCATGTTATTTTACTACCCAAGTAACAAAAGTCATCTACCACCTTCATTGTTTCGTTACCTAATCTAATTCCTTCAGCATCGTCTGATTTTCTAAGACTGCATTTCAGGTAGTTGATAAGTAGTTTGTAAGTTTAGGGACTGATGACCCCGTAGTTAAGTCCCATAAGCTTAACAAACATTTGAACGTAATTGAACAGTAAGTGTGTTGTGCGGATCACGAACATTACTGCAGTGTGCCAGCTGTTGCGCGTTCGTGGCCCCCTGGCCTCGCGCGGGTGTCTTGTGGCACGTGGCTGCCACGCGGCTACAGCGAGTGCGCGCGGCACACGTGGCTGGCGGCAGGTGGGCGGCGGCGGCGGCGGCGGCTGTGACGTGTGCGACAGCCCGGCGCCTGGCTGGAGCTGCGGGCGGGCGAGCGAGCAGCGCAGCACCCGCCGCTCGATAGCGCCGCAAACACCAGGCCCTGCCTGCCCGCTGCCTGCCTCACTGGCTAAACACCAGGCGCCCGCGTGCGCTGCGATCCACTGCCAACGCCTGGATGACGCTGGCGCACCAACAGCGTAAGCGATGACGACCGTCTCTGTACAACAGGGATGGGAGATACATTAAATTAAATGCAACCAACAGCCTCATCTATCTACACTAGAAGCCAGAAACGGGCCGAGTATGAGCCCGGTCTTGCGGGTTGCATTTGCTACAAACGCTTTCCTTCAACTCCGCTTTAATTGCGCGAGTACAGCGAGCCTAAGTGCGCCGGCGCAGCCGCCCCATCGTACTCGGGCTCCCACAGTAGCCACCAGACAACACCACCTAGAGACAAGGCCTTACAACAAGGCCTTACGCGCATGCGTAGTAGCGCCTGTTTGCTGGCTCTCCAAGTAGCTTTCTGGCAACTCTTCGAACGAACCTAATGCCTTACAACAGGCCGTGCCTACGTCACACTTACAGGCCGCGGTCGCCATCTGACTGACCGGCTGCGCGGCGGTGGGCGTGCCCCAGCGGCCAGCCAGTGAGTTGGCGGCCGCGGCCTCTACGTGTGACGTAGGCACCGCCTGTTGTAAGGCATTAGGTTCGTTCGAAGAGTTGCCAGAAAGCTACTTGGAGAGCCAGCAAACAGGCGCTACTACGCATGCGCGCCAATGGTGACGTCATGTGTTCGTGCTTGGTGTTTGGACTCTTCGAACACCTATCGCGTTTTATTTAGCCTTCTTGCCACCTTCGCTAGGGTAGCGTGAAAAACAGCAGAAACAACAGCAACGGCGCGAATGTTATTTACATCACATTTGATTTGTTTATTCACCACTTATCTTTTTTAAAATTATACGAAATATGTTTAGCAAGATACTTAAATGAAAGATACACTTACAGAAAAATATATCCAATATGACACAGTATAGGCCGCCTACTTACAAAGTTGTTGGTACTTTTTCTCAGATTATATTTTCTTTAAATATTTTCGCCATATAATGACTTTTTGTAAGGAGAAACATTTTGACAACTTATTGTTCAATACTGTCCTGAGTTCTCACTTTGTGTTTTCTTGTCAGGTTCAGGTGTTTCCAAATTCGTGTATTATGGTTTTTATAGAGCTGTTTCTCCTACACAGGAACCACTCGAGTTACGCACACAGCAAATGTTGTGGTGTACAAATTCTACATTGGCTATTAATAGAGTTTTGCAAGAACCACGGAGAGCGATTTAAAGGGAAACAGCAATTGCTGGGCGGTAGGGTGGCTTATTTGAAAGAAAATTGTGGAAAAGCATTCACTGCAGTGTAATGCGAGAACAAATGTAGATGACTGTTAAGGGCATACAAAACATCACTAATAATAATAAGTCCTATCTTTGAGAGAACAACGTTCAATTTATACTGTCTCGCCGTGATGAATGCTCAACGAGGTCAACAAATGCCTCAGACCGGGATAAGCACAAATGTTAGACAAATTCCATATCTAAGAAACGTGGCACAAAAAAAAAAAAAAAAAAAAAAAAAAAAAAGGGGGGGGGCAATAAATTCTGATTTTTGCCTTTTATTTCGGCGCAACAACATTGCGTAGAAATCGACGTCACTTGATACGAAATCTGAATCTCTCTACATTTGGAACAAATGTAATTTTGAATTCTGTCACCTTCTAAAGGTGATATTATAAGAATAAATAAGACCGTACAATTACAAAAGAAACACACAGTAGATGTGTCCACATCTAACATAACTTCCATTATGAATAACAGCGCGTCGTGTATCCCCACTACAAGTAAAAGAGAGCCACGCGCATGCGCTAATCTGGCTGCCAGAAAAATTTCCTCGGGCAGCATCTGGCTACTTGGCTCTGCTTGCAAGCAACTCTTCGAACAGCTGGTGCCCCACTTCAAGTAGCTAGATTCGGGGCCAGGCGCTCTTCAAGCGCGAACTTTAGTACTGCGCATGCGCGGTAGCCAGAAAGCAACTCTTCGAACGAAGCCATTGTCTTCTAGGTGGCGTTGCACCAGACATGAGCTCCGCGGGTACTCGACGCCCCATATCCAAACTCGCTGTCTACGTGAGCTCGGCAACCATATGTTTGTAATTCATATAAATCATCTACAGTTTTATTCCGATCTTGATGAAATGTTGCATACTTGATCTTCAAAATAAGAGGAATATCATCGCCTACACAATATTCCATGTGGTGGATGGCGAAGGCTACTTTACTCACAGAATTCGACAAAATCAACAGTTTTCTTACGATTTTGTTGAAATTTTGCACACTTAATCTTCAGATCAAGTATTCATCAGTTTCTTTCTGCAATGTGTCGAGACAACTTCATACCATTGTACTGAAAATCATTTCCACACATTCATGCTATACTCTCAACTCATTCAATAAATTTAATAATTCTTTCAGCTCACGACGATGTTCTTGCAGATCAAGTGAAACATTTGTCACTCCATATTAAGAAAACAATTCGCAGAAGATTTTACATGTATTATAGTTTGTTGTAATAAGGGCCTAAATTTATTTTCATTACTGTGTAGCATCGAATTAAAGTGAAGTTTTACACGAAAATTAAGAATGTGATTTGGTAAAATCACATTGCATAGAGTTTTTGGTACAGTCGATTTTTGATCAAAGTTGCTGTGTTTGAAATGTAGACAATATTATGACTTTTCATTTGAAACCGAGCAGAACGATAAATGTTAATTCGTTTTCGAGGCACTGGCGCTTCCATTTCCATCCCTGCGCATCGGGAATCATGTGGTCATATCAATCGTCAAATTTCATACTCATTATAGCGACGAAGTATTCCTTTATTCATTACTGAATTAAAAATATCACAAAATAAATGTATTAGAGTGAATGTAAAATCTGGAAGTGTCAAACTACTACGAAGAGAAGTGATGCTGATTCTACATCGGACTGACTAAGAGGCAGTTTTTCAGAAGTATAATAGGGAATTATATAGGACGCCATTGACTTACATAATGTAATGTGCAAGAGACTATTGCAAATCAACCGGAATCGGCGGTACCTTTGAGGTACACCGACCTTGAAATCTCACAATTGTGTGTGTTTTAATCAAACGAAAGCCTTATTTCATTTATTAATAAAGAATGACCTATGTTTCCAATCATGAGCTCATCTTCCAGTAAATAACTGATACAAAAAATGGTAACCAAGAAAAGATAAAGGTACCAACTCCCGAAGATATGGAATGTTGACTTGAGCTTTAAAATTTATATTTGAGATTCTAACCACATTATGTATGAATTCAAAAATTCTTTAGCATTAATTACAGTAACTATCACAATTCTGACAAAATTATCTAGATTTTTACTAGTTCCTTAGCAACAAAATGATTGGTTTTATTTATTTAAGAAGCGTTGGTTGTTGATCATATGATGTTGTAATATTTCAGTAAACAAAACTGTACAGATATAAGTACGCAATAACTGAAAGTATGATGCACAAATGAAAACAGAATGAGAACTTAAATGATGAAAAACGAATCACTAGTCTAAGGCAATATTGTTCAGTCGTAAGGCAATATTGTTCAGACAGCCAATAATCTATGGACTGGGCGGTCACTCCCGCCGAGGGTTCGAGTCCTCCCGCAGGCATGTGTGTGTGTGTGTGTGTGTGTGTGTGTGTGTGTGTGTGTGTGTGTGTGTGCGATGTCCTTAGTGTAATTTGTTTTAAGTAGTTTGTAAGTCTATGGACTCATTACTATAGCAGTATGGTTCAATAGTTTTGCATACATTGTAACATTTTGAAGAACCAAACATAGTGCCACTTTGGATACAGAGCGTACGGCAGAGTGCTCGCCCGCTCCCCGCCTCCCCTTTCTGTGCCTCTACTCGGCTGCAGCGGCACGTAGCCCAGCGCTGTTCAGGTGCAGTGCAGGTGGCATCAGCGTCGCGCCCCCTCTACTGCCAGTCTGCGCGGCCCCATTAGACTGCGCTGTGCCGCCCGTCTCAGTTTGCCTCCGAGTCAGCCACTGTGCTGCTTGGATGCGCACGTGAGACGTAGGATGAAACATTTCCATCACACTCCTTAGCGACGGATACTAAAGCGTGTACTGTCACAGTATTACCCATTCAACTTATAATGGCCATTTCTGCTGTAGGCGCTGCGTACTTGATTTGTCCTATCATTTATTTCGTATGACATACGGGCATTATACTTACGCTCATTGGTACATATGCAACAGATAACAGACCTGTACATTCTGTTAACTCATTCTTGAACAGAAAAGCAATCGAAAAGAATATTATGAATATACATGTATTGTTTTACAATAAAATCATGCTGCAGCATGTTTACTAAGAAAAAAACATTACAGTCGTTTTTAATATATTCTTCTGAAGGAAAAATATGTGAACTGAAAAAACCTGTAATGTTACTATGGAATAACTGAAGAGAATGCATAATACATTTTCTATTAATATATTTTTCTACAGAAAATTGTACGGAATTAAAATAAAATTATTTTGCAAGGCATTAATTTGGTTTTTCGGGTAGCTGATAAAAATACATTTGCTGTTAATACTAAAATCTAAGAAATTAAAATATTGAGGTACAGGCTAATAACTAAAAGGAAGATGTTCTCACTGGCAGGATGGACGCTGGTGTAGATTTGTCATTCACCCTGCTGAGCCTTAGTTTGAGTAGTAGATGAAAACTGAAAATTATTTAAGTTTTCCTTATAAACGTACTTTGTGAGGACGTATATTTGCGCGATACCTATCCATTTCAGCAAACGCTCAGATTACGTAGCCGCACTGTGAAAATAGCGTGAATGTACAATGCGGCCGGCCGCAGTGGCCGAGCGATCTGCGGCGTGCCAGTCACGGTCTGCACCGCCGTTGCGGTCGGGGGTTCGAATCCCCCCTCGGGCATGAATATTTGTGCCGTCTTTAGTATAAACTAGTTCATAAGTAGTTAAGTCCCAAAAGCTCTACAAGCATTTGAACATTTTTCTAGAATGCGGAGCCACGTGCCTCGATCGTGTACTGTCGAGTGTTGTCGGACGCCTTCGGCCGTAAACAAAGTTTGGTTCAACGCGCTGCCGTCGGCAATTGTAAAGTGAACAGGAAGTACTAGTCGCGACGTAGCACGGCAGTTGAGTGCCCGATCTCGCTTTGTTGCGTATCACTGGCAGAGCGAAAATGACCGACTCTGGCGATGACGTAGCCTCTAATGAATCTGTTAGTTGTGATGATGGAATGTACGTACTTGCAAATATGCTGAAGAAGAGAAAGAGTGGCGCAAGGGAAACGTTTGACGCACTAGTGAACGATGCAGATGGAAAATACACGAAATATGTACATTGCACAGAAAACGGCTGTATTTTTGTCAATTCTACCTCTTCCATGACAAGACATGGACGCTCTGTCGAACCAAATCACAGGCCCACGGAACTAAGTGTGGAGTAAGCTACCCCCGGCCCCCTTAACGAAACAAAATCTTATACATGATGGCACCCCTGTTATGTTTTAGTAGAATTCGTAAGTGAAGTACCTTCCGCCATGTATCAGGCGCATCTTATGTAGACAGTGACCTTCCGCTAGAATTCTTAAGTACCCTCCGCCATGTACTACACGAATCTGATGTAGACAGTGACCTTCAGCTAGTCTTGACGTCAAATGCTCGAAATGTCATCAAGTTAGAAATAATATTATAAATTTTGTATACTATATATGTGAAGTATCCTCCGCCATCCACCACGTAAATCTTATGTAGGCCTTGACCTTATTTTGAATGTCAAGTGTGCAGATTTTGTCAAGATCATGATAAAAACGTAGATTGTAAGAAATTCTGTAAATGAATCACCCTCTGCGCTTGGAGCACTGAGTGGGCTACGGCAACTGTACCGAATAAGCTTCGGGCAGTGAAGCTCTCCACAGCTTTGTGGAAATCTTCACTACGGCCGACCCGCCGAGAGTCAGTTGTCCTCTGTCGCCTCCGGATTGGACATACGTGGTTAACCCACGGGTATCTCCTTCGGCGCGAGGCTCCACCCGTGTGTCGATGTGGCACTGTGTTGACAGTGGCCCATCTTTTGATGGACTGTCCGCTTTTAGCCAACCTGTGGCACTCTTTTAATCTTCCAGACGCACTACCCTTAGTTTTAGGTGACGACGCCTCTA